>CM046003.1:74170399-75643438 GCA_025175895.1 Wurfbainia villosa | reverse complement strand
AGGTTCGAACCACATTATATCGTGTCTACTTGTGTCGTGTGCTTGTATTCTTGTTGTATTTTCATTATTGTATATTCCGCTGTGCTAACGAGAATTGAAGACAAGCGATACGCGATGAACGATTGAATTCTATCGTACACGCATTTAGGGCTATTCACCCCCTCTAGCCGACCACCGACATTCCAACAAGTGGTATCAGATTGGGTTGCTTGTCAAGGACTAACCGCTAACACAAGCACGACAAGATGGCTGACTACAACCTCCAACCATTAAAATTCGAAGGGGACTTTCAATGGTGGAGAAGAAAAATGGAGGTATATCTCGAAACCAATTTTGATTTCATGTTAATTCTAGAAAATGGTTTCGAAATACCTAGGGATGAAAGAAATAGGCAAATTGAAAAAGGCAAGATGGACCAAGGACCAAATGAAGGATTTCAAGACAAATCTCAAGGTAATCACATTGCTTAGTGATTTGATTCCTAACAACATTTGGTCTAGGCTAGGTGAATATAGGGATGCAAAGGAGCTATGGCATAAGGTGGTAAGATTCAATGAACATCCTGAATCGGCACAAGTAGAGGAAGAAGCCGAGGAAGAGTGCCCATCAACATCCGGAACCGAGGATGTTGAAGAATTGCCATCCACATTCAAAGATGTGGATGACTTGGTGGAAACCTCCACCTCTAGCATTGAGGGGGAGGAGAGGTCTTCCATTCCGGAGCAAGGTCAAGGCGAAGCATCTAACTCCGGAAGAAGTGATCAAGAGGCTTCCACCACCTCCCTAGGTAACTCATGCATTATAATTAAAGATAAAAAACACATAATATGCTTTGAGTGTAGGGATCAAGGACACTATAAAAGTAAGTGTCCCAAGAAGTTGAAGAAAGCTCAACCGGTACCAAAAGTGAAAGATGTCGGAGTTCCCTCAACTAGAAGCAAGGAGCACATTGTGTGCTTCAAATGCAACCAAAGGGGACATTATAGGAGCCAATGTCCTTAGGGGAGGAAGAAAGGGCAAGAAGGTGTATCACATGTAGGGGGAGCTTTCAAAGCTAACCCTAAGGTAAATTCAATCAATGCATCTTCAATTTCTTAGGTTACTAAGCATGCTAGGAATTATTTTAGCTCTCTTGCAATTATTAATGAAAAGCATGCTAGTAGAAATAAATATGTTTGTCTAGGTGCTAAGCATGTAAGTTTACCTAAGGACAAACCTAGGACAAATAACTCTAGACCAATTCTACCTAGGGAGGCCATTAGGAGAATTGAGGAAAATTTGGGCATTAACCCTAAGAAATCTAGGCATATGCCTAAAAGAAAAAACAATTCCCAAAAGATCAATAAAAAATCAAAATTGGAAAGGTTAGAGGTGGAAAATCAAGCATTGAGGTCAAGGCTTGAGAAACTTGAGAAGACCCTAGCAAGAATCACAAATTCAATTAAAGGGTCAAATGTTCAAAATTTAAGGCCTAGGAAACAAGAAATGTCCAAGGGCAAGATAGGTTTGGGTCATAAACCTATGTCCTATCACAATGTTCCATTTAATTATGGAACAATATCTAGGTCTAGAAAAACCAAGGCTAATAGGAAAGTTATCCCTAAGATTAGCCATGGTGTGTGTCTAGTAGCTAAAAGGTCAAGAAAATCTAATGTAGCCACTAAGAAGGTCAAAGGGGGAGTCACCTCTAGAGTTGACCTAAGTAAGACCCAATTGACTAAGGCTTTAAAGCCAAAAAGGGTCATTAGGAAGGTATCTAGGGAAGTTATCCCTAGTTAACCCAAAGAGCTCCAATAGATATTGGGTTCCTAGGACCGTGATCGATTCACGCTAGATGGGTTAGGGTGTGTCAACCCTAAGTGGATAGGTAGTTAACCTAGCCATGGTGAGTTGACACCTTAGGATGTGCCAATATGGTTTGAGATGATGAAAAATGATTAAATTGGCACAAATAGGTCTTAGAAGAAATGGTATGCCATTTTGGGGTTTTGGCACACTAGGGGGATAATTGGTATTAAGGAAAAATGAATTTAATTCTAAGAAATGACAATTTGAATTTAACACTTAGGTATTTCATACCTTAGCACTTTATAATTGTCATGCTTTGTTTGTCTTTCCATGTCATGATATCATGTTTATTTTTATCATATAAAATGTCATGAACATATTTAGGGTTATTTATATATGTCATGAATGCTTAGATTTCATTCACATGCCATGACATCATGATTTTGTCACATGCTTTTATCTTTGTTTCATTCATGCCATAATCATCATTCATGCATAAATAAAATGGATTTAAGGACTATGGCATGATTTGAAGGGAATCAAATATTGTTGTTTAGAGATATATATGAAACCCTAAATAACAAAGACCCCACATCTCACTAATATTTGACTTGTATGTGTTTTACACATGTAGATACAAGTGAGATGGTTAGGAAAAAGGAATTAAAGGTTTTAAAAACATTTTGAAAAACCTTGGTGAAGTCTATCTTTTGATAGCAATCACCATTGAATGAGGTGATACAAAGAGGGCTCAATATTGAAGCTTTTCTCAACTTTTGAACTTTGTGTCAATCTCACGATTTTGTGGGTAAAATAATTTTCTAATATTTTTCACCCATAATGATTGTAATAAGAAATATATACAAAATTTCATGATTTTTCAACTTATGTATATTTACTTACTAATTTCAAAAATTCATTTCTGAAAATCTGAAAACTACATTTTGATTATCAATCATTGCCATGGACCATATGATCTGATGTGGGAAGGAGTCGACTGATACTGTTGATTTCGAGTAAACCTTGGTTGTTAGGCCCATGTTCAGCTATGTTTTGGTCCCCTAACCACTCCTAACCCTAGGACATGCTATGGAGAGCATTAGAAAAATGAAAATCCATTAGATATGGATTAGGAGAAGTGTTTAGGGTGAGTATCAATTTTAAGGTGGATGAGAGTTCATTTTTGAACTTTGCCTTAATTTTGAATGTTCCTATTGGCTTAGGGACTCTCCAAGGACATTGTTGGTGCAATGGTCAAGGGGGAGCAAGCCTTTAGGGGGAGGTATCCATCATGGAAAGATGGATGTGTATTTTTTTCTCATGGGAGGAAAATTAGATTGCCTCTTAAGTGATATGGGACTTATCACTAGAAAAATTATAGGCATGTGTTCCTCTAAGGGAGAGATTGTAAGATCTCATTGGGATATGAGACATTCATACCCTTGGGGAGGACCTTTTTGATGTATGTCAAAAAGGAGGAGAAGTTACCAATTGGGATAGTTGGAATTCTCATTGGGATGTGAGAATTGTCAATTGGGGATAATTGGTAGACTTGGGTTTGAGGTTTTGTCAAACATTAAAAAGGGGGAGATTGTTGGTGCAATTGACCCGGACTTGAGTTTGACTCGAACTGTATTTTAATGTTAGACAAAACGCATGACATGGGATTGTCATGGAAAGTCCAACATGGGTTGGCCACGTAAGTCCAAGTGTATAGCCTTGGCGTAAAAGTCCAAGCATGGAAAATCCAAGCATGAGGCTTGGTGTGAGAAGTCTTGAGGACTTGGCAAGTTCACTATGCTCGAGGTCCTTGAGTCGGTGAATGATGACATTGCGAAGCCGTGCGCTTGGTGCATTTGAGGGACCGTCGGACGGGGAGCGAATGGAGTGAGGTCCAAGGGAAGCATACTTCGAGGGCAAGAGACGCGAAGGATGGCATTGTGAAGCCATGCATTGGTGACATAGGCCGAGGGAAGAGAGCTTCAGTGGGGAACTCCATGAGAGGATGAGATGAACTTGGCCAAGTGGCTAATGTTGGGAATCGATTGGATGTTAGAGGAGGGGGGGGGTGAATAGCGTCGTGCTAGTACCGATGGAAATCGTTCGTGTGCTTGTCTACAATTTTCGTTAGCGTAGCGGAAATAAAGATAATAAAGAAATAATGAAAACACAAACACACAAACGCAAGGATATAACGTGGTTCGGAACCGAACGATTCCTACTCCACGGATCGAGCTCTAGTGATGCACACGCACTCACTAATCAAAACTAACTCCATCTCGACACAAGTCGAAGGTGGAGAAAACCTCTTACAATTGTTTACAACAATAAACGAATAGATACAAGCAAATACGATAATGAAATACAAATGCAAGTAAAGGAAAAACACTTTACAAGAGCTTTTGATTGCTTGATTTTTGATTGCCTTGAACTAGCTTTGAAGGACTGGAAAGCACCAACTCTCCCCTTCAATTTCGCCCAAGAAAATCGCTGCAAAAACCCTCCTTCCAAGCTGCCTTTATATCCTGCGTCGGGCAGGATTTCTGCCGATCAATCGACTGTCATAAGTCACCAGTCGACTGATGCCACTGTTATCGTAAGACAACGGGTCGATCCATGCTGGAAAAACTCCAACGAATATCTTGGCATAGTCGACTGCCCAATCGGCTACGGAGCACTCTGTGCTCGCGGCTGAACCAGCAGTCGACTGCTCCAATGAGCAGTCGACTGCTAGAGCAATTTTCAGCTCTAAACCGGCAGTCGAACTCAAGTCGACTCATGGCAGTCGAACCGGCCATAATACCAGTCGACTAGGCTCGGGGTCCTTGAGTCAGTGAAGGATGATATTATAAAGCCATGCGCTTGGTGCATCCGAGGGACTACCGGACGGGGAGCGAATGGAGTGAGGTCAATGGGAAGCATACTTTGAGGGCAAGAGATGCGAAGGATGTCATTACGAAGCCATGCACTTGGTGCATCCGAGGGACATAGGCCGAGGGAAGAGAGTTTTGGTGGGGAACTCCATGAGAGAATGAGGTGGACTTGGCCAAGTGGCTAAGACTGAGTGTCAGAGGCTCAAACGTGGTGTTTAAGGGTTTACCCGACGATCGGATGCTCAAACAACTTGGTGTTTGAGGTTTTACCCGATATCAGTCGACTGACAAAGGTGCCAGTCGACTTCTCTAGGATGATTGGACTCGACCGGTGTACGACTGACCAAGTTCTGACCGAGTAGTCGACTGTCGAAGGATGACAGTCGATTGACGACACCATTAGTCGACTGATGATGGAGATCAGTCGACTGATCGGGGTGTTTTTGGCCACAGAAGGTCTTCCAGTCGAGTGATCGCGGTGACCACTTGACTGATGAGATCATCAGTCGACTACTGTGCATGATCAGTCGACTGATGATGGATCCGTTGGAACTTAGCTAGCATGGATCGAGTCATTGTGAGACAAGAAATCTGGGATCGACCGATGGTCACGATCGATCGATGGGGGTGGAATCACTTGAATAATCGAGTCAGATCAATTCCTAAACTCTCCCAAGAGGTTGTCACCACCACGATCAGATCATAGTGTCATCCACATCTTGAATAATCATCTACAAAAGAGACGAAATATTTAAGATTACCTCTTGCCTAGATAGCCATAGGACCACACAAATCAGAATGAACTATTTCTAACACATCTTTGGCTCTATACCCCTTGGCCTTAAAAAGGCCTCTTGGTCATCTTACCCTCCAAGCAAGATTCGTAGGTTGGGAGATCCTCCACCACTAATGAACCCAAAGGTCCATCAGCTATCAACCTTTGAATTCTGCTTAGGTTAATGTGACCAAGCCTAAGAAGCCAAAGATATGTTTGGTTCATCTTCGGCTTCTTTTCTCTTATTGGAATTAGAAGATGAGTTATTAACTTCAATTTGCATCGTGGGAGGTTTTGGTTCAAATTTCCTTTCAATGTACACTGAATAGATATTCTCCTATTCCTTTTTATAACAACTCATCATTAAAAGAAATAGAATATCCATCCATAATAATTTAGAAAGCTGAAACTAAATTCTTTCTAAATAAAGGTACATAAAGGGAATTTTCCGAGAACAAAGATTTATTATTTTCAAGAGATAAATAAAACTTCTCCCACTGCAATAGCCGCCATCATCATGACATTGCCCAAGTAAATGGTAATCTCCCCTTCAACTAGTCATCGGGTTTCCTGGAACCCCTGCAAATTATTGCAGACATGATTAGTGGCTCCCGTATCTACTCACCAGTGCTTGTGTAGATATCACCGCTAATCATGTTTCAATGACTAGTCCAAAAGATATACCTATGTTCTATTTTGGATTGGGACTTCTTCCAATGTCCATCCCCGCTAAGTGAAGTACTTGCCTTTGGCTTCTTCACTCTTCCTGAGATCCTCCCACCATCTTTGCTTCACCTTGTTTCTTCTTCTTCTTGCCTTTCCTTAGAAGTAGAAACCCTTTGAGCAATGATGGCTTGAGGACACTCTTTGAAGAGTGCATACTTGTACTCCTTAAAGCGTATAAGACAATATCTAGAATCTTTTCCAATCAACATTATTTAGGTACAGTAAGTTTATTTCCTTTAGTATCACAGTAAGTGGACTGAAAGTCAATTTTGAAAATCCTAAGAATCACATAGATCATTACTTTAGATTTCAAAAAATTATTGATTCCTCAAACAATAAAATTTCGAAATCAACCAACACCTCTAAACACCGGGAATATCACATGCCATGATCGTGTGGACGTATACGAATTCTACATTTGTAAGAGGAGGTTTTACCCATTAGTTTTACTATCTTGTCAACCTAACTTTTTGACAAGTAAAATTAAGAGTTGGTTTCTCTTCGGCCCTACAAATAAAAGCAGTGACTCCGATGGGGAGGATACTTATATTTGCATCTAAGTGTTCACCATTACACGATACTAAGGGAATTATCTCGGATTATGTGTCTTACCGATGTGGAAGTACACACGCTCCTAAATAATTTCCTATAACCATTATTTGACCTAGTGATCCGCAAACAAACTCATCCGATGGGGAGGAAGGCACTCAGAGCCGACGCGCAAGTTTGTTGCATCACACGCCAAATTGTAATGGAGGCCGCGGGAATTAATTAAAATGTCCCTCTCCCACTTAGTAAATTGACAGTGAGGAATTTTCAAGAACACACAACATGCATATTATTACTGTAGATTTCAATAAAAATTATTGATTCCTCAAACAATAAAATTTCGAAATCAACCAACACCTCAAAACACCGAGAATATCGCATGCCACGATAGTGTGGACGTATACGAATTCTACATTTGTAAGAGGAGGTTTTACCCATTAATTTTATTATCTTGTCAACCTTACTTTTTGACAAATAAAATTAATAGTCGGTTCCTCTTTGGCCCTACAAATAAAAGCAGTGACTCCGATGGGGAGGATACTTTTTATTTGTATCTAAGTGTGCACCATTACACGATACTAAGGGAATTATCTCGGATTATGTGCCTTACCGATATGGAAGTACACACGCTCCTAAATAATTTCCTATAACCATTATTTGACCTAGTGATCTACAAACAAACCCATCCGATGGGGAGGAAGGCACTCAGAGCCGACGCGCAAGTTTGCTTGCATCACATGTCAAATCGTAATGGAGGCCGTGGGAATTTATAAAAATATCCCTCTCCCACTTAGTAATTTGAAATTGAGGAATTTTCCTAGCCTACGACATGCATATCAAACAAAAACAATAAATATGAAAAATAAGTTATTTTTCAACTATTATGCCTTTTGTCTTCAATATTACTCACGTCGCATCGCCATCACATCTGCTCCTCCTATGCCCTTTACGAGCCATTCGAGAGATCCGAGTCGAGACTAAAACCTATTTTAATTTACATGCATCGATCCAATATTCCACTAGGGACTGTACATGAAATCTAGATCGAAAGTAAACTAAAATAAAGAGTGGCTAAACAATGCCGTATTTAATTTACAAAAACTAAATACTAGCCTTGTCAACCCCGAGGATTCAACAAAATAAATATTTACACACATACAATCATATACACACATATGGCCATAATCGTCTGATCTTATGCCTTTAACCAAAGAGTTAAACTACACATATCCTACTATTATCTGACACATATAATATATGAAAAAGTGCATAAAAATTAACCGAATCCTAAACACACAAAACCGGAAACCTTGGCTCTGATACCAATTGAAAGGTTTTGCCCGGAAGCTCTGATACCAATTGAAGGGATTTCCTTGTCGAGTCCGTGAGGGAAACTTCGCTTCCCTTCGCCGTTGCTTGACCATGGTGATCCTTCGATGTCCCGGATTAAAAATTTAATCCTAGACAAAAGGGATTCCCAAAGCAACCAAGTCATCGTCGTGCTATTCGTTTAGAGAGGTCACTTGAACAAACTAGTTGTTCAAGCGACCATTCTCTATTCTACGAGTAGCCGCGGAATAGACGATGTCCGGATCGCCGGTTTTTGTGTTTATACTCGGGATCTCAGTATTATTTAGCCTATTTACAGAAATATAACATGCTTATATTTGTAAAACAAAAACAAGCAATGAATAAAAGAGAAAGAAGAATAGGTATACCTCTTGGTCTTCTAATGTATGACCTTCCTCCTTTTGGACGTCGTGTGGGCGACGATCCACCAAACGTCGAAGCTCATAGATCGCAAAACTTCCTTCCTTGCTTTTCCCAAGCAAGAGGAAGAAGAGAACAATGTTTTTCTCCTTCCAAAACTCAACCAACAAGGAGCTATGAAAGTCCTTGCCGCCGGCCAACTAGAAGGAGAAGGAGATGGTGGAAAACTACCAAGACACCAAGGGAAACCCTATATCTTGTTTCCACCACCTAAGGAGAAGAAGAAGGGGACTTTGGGCGCCGACTAAGGCTGGAAAAGAGATGGAAAAGGCTGCTGGACGTTGGCCCAAAGAGGAAGAAGAAGAGAGAAAGAACCTTCCTTATTTGGTGCCACCCTAGCCTCAAAACCCTAATCCCAATCCTATCTCAAATAGGATTGCTCCTTGCCACCCAAACCCTAGCTCTCCTCCTATTCATCATGTCATCCACGACCACTCCCCATGCCCTCCTTTATAGAGTTAGATAAGTCATGAATTAATCTCTCCATTGGTTCTAGGATTTAATCTCAACTTTGGATCTAGAGATTTAATCTCAACCGTCTGATCTTAGAGATTTGATCTCTACCAATGGATCTTAGAGTTTTGTTTCTATCCATTGGATCTAAGCTTCATGAGGGGTTAATAGGCTACATTAGGGACCATGAGGAGGAGTTGGGTCTTGGCCACCCCTGGATCAAGCCCACATAAAGTCCGATCCACTAATGATGATCCAATCCACTAAAGGTCCATCATTGATCTACCTCACCAACCCCCATATGATAATATGGGCTCCATATATTATTTGTACATTTTCTCCCCGTGTTTAAGATCTCGAATGTCCGTCGATTAATTAATTTACTAACCATTAATTAATCAACATCTAACTCCTTGAGTAGTACCACTCAACCTTTTCATCATGCCGGACCAAGTCCACCTGCAGGGTTTACATGATGAACCTTATGAGCTCCTCAAGGGGACATCATCATCCTAATATATAGGACACGGTTTCCTCCTATAATCAACGGCACACCATATAAATAATATCATCTCCCAACTTACCGAGTCTATCGATTTAATCTATAAATCTCGCCCATTGGTAAATCAAAGAGATGAGTACCAAGTATTTGTGCTGCTATTATATCGGGATTAAGAGCATGTACTAAATAATATCGAGGTCCGATTCGATTATGTAGTCGAATAAATCAATCACCTCGTGTCGGTCCTCGCTCAATACACACAAAGTGCACTAGTGTGATTCTATGGTCAAGACAAACCAATACCAAATCACACTACAACCATTCCGATGGTTTGTCCAAAGTCATCTCGGTTGTGAGCCTTTACTTATACTTTACAAGGAGCCGATAACATGATCTCCCGTGTGACACCACACACCATGTTATCTACAATGTAACGTATTAGACAATATTGCATAACCATAAAAATATGCAAACAATGATCATGTGATTCTTATTTCAAAATAAAGATGTTCATACAAAAGATAGACTTTTCAGTATACATCCTTACAATCTCCCACTTATACTAAAAGACTATGTTGTTCTCTAAGTGCCATACATCTGATCCCCATTCCCTCCACATGCCTATCAAAAGCTCTCGCCGGAAGGGCCTTAGTGAAAGGATCTGCCAGGTTATCCTCCGATGCAATCTTGGCCACAACAACTTCTCCTCTCTTTATGATTTCTCGTATTAGGTGGTACTTGCGCTCTATGTGTTTACTAGCCTTATGGGCTTGTGGTTCCTTCGAGTTTGCAACTGCACCACTATTATCACAATAAATCGTGATAGTTCTGGGCAAACCAGAAATCACATCCAAGTCCATCAGGAAGTTCCTGAGCCATACAGCTTCTTTGGCCGCCTCAGAGGCCGCCACATACTCAACTTCCATGGTGGTGTCCGCCACACACTTTTGCTTGACACTCCTCCATACAATGGCTCCACCTCCCAAAGTAAACACAAAACCTGAGGTAGACTTACTATTATCCCTATCAGATTGGAAGTCGAATCATGTAACCCATAGGAGTAATTGGTCCGCCTCAGAACCAAAGATATAATCCCTAGTCCTTCTCGTGTACTTCAATATATGCTTTACCGCACCCAATGTCCTCGTCTCCGATTACTCGAGCATCCCCGACCATGCCCACGACAAAGCGTATATCCGTCTCAGACAGAGCATCGTGATACATGAGGCTTCCTATCGCCAAGCATAAGGAACCGCTTCATCTCCTCTATCTCCTCGATGATCTAGGACACATCTCCTTAGATAATGGAACTCCATGCCTGAAAGGTAGAAAACCCTTCTTGGAGTTCTGCATGCTAAAACGATCCATAATCGTGTCTATGTATGAAGCTTGGGATAAGCACAACATCCTTTTCCTGCGATCCCTTATAACCTTGATCCCAAGGATGTGTCCCACCTCTCCTAAGTCCTTCATATCAAACTGTTTAGACAACCATACCCTTACGTCCGATAACACCTTGATATTGTTGCCAATCAACAAAATGTCATCTACGTATAGTACAAGAAATACCACTACGTTTCCGTCACATCTCTTGTATACACAAGACCCATCCGAACTTTGAATAAATCCATAAGACTGGATTTACTTCCTCAAAGCGGATGTCCCAAGACTTCAAAGCTTGCTTTAGTCCATTAACGGACCGATTAAGCTTATATACAATATGCTCTTTACCCTTAGCAATGAATCCCTCTGGTCGCTTTATGTAGATGGATTTCTCAAGACTTCCACTAAGGAATGTCCTGACATCCATCCACGCCTCATAATCCATATGAGTTGCTATGCATAAGAGCTCCTGTGACCGCCTTGAATCCATAGATTCAATCTCAAGATTCATTGCACTTTGCAAAGATGTTGTATTTATATCTTGGATTGCCTCGTTGTATGTCTAGGGATCAGGTTCATGTTTGCTAGGGACCAAATCAGAAGATTTGTCCAAAAACATGAATCTGAGAGGCTGTCTCACAACCCTCCCACTATGACGAGGTATCATCTGTGTATCCTCTGTGACACGCGGTGCAGTGACATGTGGTATATCCTCTTGTACCGGTGGTACTAAAGAAGTGACTTCCCTTTTTAACTCCTCCAGAACAATTTTACCCTTGGGCTTGTGGCTTATCACATAGTCTTCCTCTAGAAATCTGGCATTCGTGTTAACGATCACCCTCTGATCTCTAGGACTAAAAAACAAGTTAGAATAACTCATCATCGATCTAACCATCTCCATAAGAGTCCTATTCCTTCGCCTTCCGCTACACCGCTCACTGGGTGTGTCAGCATAATTGGGATTGAATCCCAACCTCTGATAAGTAGTTCCTAAACTCTCCCAAGAGGTTGTCACCACCACGATCAGATCGTAGTGTCATCCACATCTTGAATAATCATCTACAAAAGAGACGAAATATTCAAGATTACCTCTTGCCTAGATAGCCATAGGACCACACAAATCGAATGAACCATTTCTAACATCTTTGGCTCTATACCCCTTGGCCTTAAAGGCCTCTTGGTCATCTTACCCTCCAAGCAAGATTCGTAGGTTGGGAGATCCTCCACCACTAATGAACCCAAAGGTCCATCCTATCAACCTTGAATTCGCTTAGGTTAATGTGACCAAGCCTAAGAAGCCAAAGATATGTTTGGTTCATCTTCAAGGTTCTTTTCTTATTGGAATTAGAAGATGAGTTATTAACTTCAATTTGCATCGTGGAGGTTTTGGTTCAAATTTCCTTTCAATGTACCCGAATAGATATTCTCCTATTCCTTTTATAACAACTCACATTAAAAGAAATAGATTATCCATCCATAATAATTTAGAAATCAAACTAAATTCTTTCTAAATAAAGGTACATAAAGGAATTTTCCAGAACCAAAGTTTTATTATTTTCAAGAGATAAATAAAACTTCTCCCACTGCAATAGCCGCCACCATCATGGCATTGCCCAAGTAAATGGTAATCTCCCCTTCAACTAGTCATCGAGTTTCTCGAACCCTCAAATTGTTGCAGACATGATTAGTGGCTCCCGTATCTACTCACCAGGTGCCGGTAGATATCACCGCTAATCATGTTTCAATGACTAGTCCAAAAGATATACCTATGTTCTGTTTTGGATTGGGACAGTCCTTCTTCCAATGTCCATCCTGCTTGCAAGTGAAGTACTTGCCTTTGCTTCTTCTTCACTCTTCCTCGAGATCCTCCCACCATCTTTGCTTCACCTTGTTTCTTCTTCTTCTTGCCTTCGCTTAGAAGTAGAAACCCTTGAGCAATGATGGCTTGAGGACACTCTTTGAAGAGTGCATACTTGTACTAGCAGATAAGACAATATCTAGAATCTTTTCCAATCAACATTATTTAGGTACGAAGTTTATTTCCTTTAGTATCACAGTAAGTGGACTGAAAGTCAATTTTGAAAATCCTAAGAATCACATAGATCATTACTTTAGATTTCAAAAAATTATTGATTCCTCAAACAATAAAATTTCGAAATCAACCAACACCTCTAAACACCGGGAATATCGCATGCCACGATCGTGTGGACGTATACGAATTCTACATTTGTAAGAGGAGGTTTTACCCATTAGTTTTACTATCTTGTCAACCTAACTTTTTGACAAGTAAAATTAAGAGTTGGTTTCTCTTCGGCCCTACAAATAAAAGCAGTGACTCCGATGGGGAGGATACTTATATTTGCATCTAAGTGTTCACCATTACACGATACTAAGGGAATTATCTCGGATTATGTGCCTTACCAATGTGGAAGTACACACGCTCCTAAATAATTTCCTATAACCATTATTTGACCTAGTGATCCGCAAACAAACTCATCCGATGGGGAGGAAGGCACTCAGAGCCGACGCGCAAGTTTGTTGCATCACACGTCAAATTGTAATGGAGGCCGCAGGAATTAATTAAAATGTCCCTCTCCCACTTAGTAAATTGACAGTGAGGAATTTTCAAGAACACACAACATGCATATTATTACTGTAGATTTCAATAAAAATTATTGATTCCTCAAACAATAAAATTTCGAAATCAACCAACACCTCAAAACACCGAGAATATCACATGCCACGATAGTGTGGACGTATACGAATTCTACATTTGTAAGAGGAGGTTTTACCCATTAATTTTATTATCTTGTCAACCTTACTTTTTGACAAATAAAATTAATAGTCGGTTCCTCTTTGGCCCTACAAATAAAAGCAGTGACTCCGATGGGGAGGATACTTTTTATTTGTATCTAAGTGTGCACCATTACACGATACTAAGGGAATTATCTCGGATTATGTGCCTTACCGATATGGAAGTACACACGCTCCTAAATAATTTCCTATAACCATTATTTGACCTAGTGATCCGTAAACAAACCCATCCGATGGGGAGGAAGGCACTCAGAGCCGACGCACAAGTTTGCTTGCATCACATGTCAAATCGTAATGGAGGCCGTGGGAATTTATAAAAATATCCCTCTCCCACTTAGTAATTTGAAATTGAGGAATTTTCCTAGCCTACGACATGCATATCAAACAAAAACAATAAATATGAAAAATAAGTTATTTTTCAACTATTATGCCTTTTGTCTTCAATATGACTCCCGTCGCATCGCCATCTCATCCGCTCCTCCTATGCCCTTTACGAGCCATTCGGAGATCCGAGTCGAGACTAAAACCTATTTTAATTTACATGCATCGATCCAATATTCCACTAGGGACTGTACATGAAATCTAGATCGAAAGTAAACTAAAATAAAGAGTGGCTAAACAATGCCGTATTTAATTTACAAAAACTAAATACTAGCCTTGTCAACCCCGAGGATTCAACAAAATAAATATTTACACACATACAATCATATACACACATATGGCCATAATCGTCGGATCTTATGCCTTTAACCAAAGAGTTAAACTACGCATATCCTACTATTATCCGACACATATAATATATGAAAAAGTGCATAAAAATTAACCGAATCCTAAACACACAAAACCGGAAACCTTGGCTCTGATACCAATTGAAAGGTTTTGCCCGGAAGCTCTGATACCAATTGAAGGGATTTCCCTTGTCGAGTCCGTGAGGGGAAACTTCGCTTCCCCTTCGCCTCGGTTGCTTGACCATGGTGATCCCTTCGATGTCCCCGGATTAAAAATTTAATCCTAGACAAAAGGGATTCCCAAAGCAACCAAGTCATCGTGCTATTCGTTTAGAGAGGTCACTTGAACAAACTAGTTGTTCGCGACCATTCTCTATTCTACGAGTAGCCATGAATAAACGATGTCCGGATCACGGTTTTTGTGTTTATACTGGATATCAGTATTATTTAGCCTATTTACAGAAATATAACATGCTTATATTTGTAAAACAAAAACAAGCAATGAATAAAAGAGAAAGAAGAATAGGTATACCTCTTGGTCTTCTAATGTATGACCTTCCTCCTTTTGGACGTCGTGTGGGCGACGATCCACCAAAAGTCGAAGCTCTTAGATCGCAAAACTTCCTTCCTTGCTTTTCCCAAGCAAGAGGAAGAAGAGAAACAATGTTTTTCTCCTTCCAAAACTCAACCAACAAGGAGCTATGAAAGTCCTTGCCGCCGGCCAACTAGAAGGAGAAGGAGATGGTGGAAAACTACCAAGACACCAAGGGAAACCCTATATCTTGTTTCCACCACCTAAGGAGAAGAAGAAGGGGACTTTGGGCGCCGACTAAGGCTGGAAAAGAGATGGAAAAGGCTGCTGGACGTTGGCCCAAAGAGGAAGAAGAAGAGAGAAAGAACCTTCCTTATTTGGTGCCACCCTAGCCTCAAAACCCTAATCCCAATCCTATCTCAAATAGGTTGCTCCTTGCCACCCAAACCCTAGCTCTCCTCCTATTCATCATGTCATCCACGACCACTCCCCATGCCCTCCTTTTATAGAGTTAGGGATAAGTCATGAATTAATCTCCTCCATTGGTTCTAGGATTTAATCTCAACCGTCGGATCTAGAGATTTAATCTCAACCGGGATCTTAGAGATTTGATCTCTACCAATGGATCTTAGAGTTTTGTTTCTATCCATTGGATCTAAACTTCATGAGGTGTTAATAGGCTACATTAGGGACCATGAGGAGGAGTTGGGTCTTGGCCACCCATGGATCAAGCCCACATAAAGTCCGATCCACTAATGATGGTCCAATCCACTAAAGGTCCATCATTGATCTACCTCACCAACCCCCATATGATAATATGGGCTCCATATATTATTTGTACATTTTCTCCCCGTGTTTAAGATCTCGAATGTCCGTCGATTAATTAATTTACTAACCATTAATTAATCAACATCTAACTCCTTGAGTAGTACCACTCAACCTTTTCATTATGCCGGACCAAGTCCACCTGCAGGGTTTACATGATCAACCTTATGAGCTCCTCAAGGGGACATCATCATCCTAATATATAGGACACGGTTTCCTCTTATAATCTACGGCACACCATATAAATAATATCATCTCCCAACTTACCGAGTTTATCGATTTAATCTATAAATCTCGCCCATTGGTAAATCAAAGAGATGAGTACCAAGTATATGTGCCCGTTATTATATCGGGATTAAGAGCATGTACTAAATAATATCTGAGGTCCGATTCGATTATGTAGTCAGCAATAAATCGAATCACCTCTGTGTCGGTCCTGCTCAATACACACAAAGTGCACTAGTGTGATTATATGGTCAAGACAAACCAATACCAAATCACACTACAACCATTCCGATGGTTTGTCCAAAGTCATCTCGGTTGTGAGCCTTTACTTATACTTTACAAGGAGCCGATAACATGATCTCCCGTGTGACACCACACACCATGTTATCTACAATGTAATGTATTAGACAATATTGCATAACCATAAAAATATGCAAACAATGATCATGTGATTCTTATTTCAAAATAAAGATGTTCATACAAAAGATAGACTTTTCAGTATACATCCTTACAACCACCACCCTAGGTAACTCAAACACTTTATTTTCAAATAAAAATCATATTATGTGCTTTGAGTGTAGGGAGTATGGGCATTACAAGAGCAAATGTCCAAAGAGGATCAAGAAACCTCCTCCGGCGCCTAAAAGTCAACAAAAGTCAACGGACGCCGGTTCTCCAAGACAAAAGAGCAAGGAGCATGTCATTTGCTTCAAATGTCGACTACCGGGTCATTACCGGAGTCAATGCCCAAAGAAGAAGAAGAAGGGGCAAAGGGGAGCATCACAAGTAGGGGGAGCCACTAAGGCAAACCTTAAGGTATATTTAAATAATGCTCCGTCTAATTTAAATATTAAGAAGCATGCTAGAACTAATTTTAGCAATTTTGTTATGTATCATAAAGAGCATGCTAGAAGTAACAAACATATTTGTTTAGGAGCTAAGAATGTTCACCTTAAGAATAAGGAGAAATTTGGGACTAATGTCCCTAAAAATATATTACCTAAGGAAAGCATTAAGAAAATAAGAGAACATCTAGGCTATAATGCTAAGGTATCTAGACATATGCCTAGAAATAGAAATATCTCAAGAGAAAATGAAAAATCAAAAATTGAGATATTAGAAAAGGAAAATCAAGTCTTGAGGTCAAGGCTTGAAAAACTTGAAAAGACCCTCAACATTATGCAAAATCAAATGCAAGGGTCAATTGGTCAAACTTTTAGGTCAAATAATCCAAGTCAACAAGTAGGATCTAAAAGACAAAAGTCAACCAAAGGCAAGAAGGGTTTGGGTCAAAAACCTAAGCCTAAGGCGGCTTACCATAGTGTTCCATTTGACTATGGAACACTAACTAGGTCTAGGAAGACCAAGGTCAATGGGGAAGTCATTCCTAGAGTTGACCAAGGGTTGTGTCTATTGGCCAAGGTTTCGAAGAAACCTAGGATGGCCACTAAGAAGGTTATTAGGGAGGCAATCCCTAAGGTTAACCTAGGCAAGACCAAAATGACCAAGGCTAATAAGCCTAGGAGGGTCATTAGGAAGGTATCTAGGGAGGTTATCCCTAAGGAATACCTAATTAACCCTAGGAGCTCAAATCGGTTTTGGGTTCCTAAGAGCGTGATTGATTCACGCTAAGATGGGTTTAGGGTGTGCCAATCTTGATTGGATGGGTAGTTAACTCAACCATGATAAAGGTGACACCTTAGGTTACTTTCAAGGTTATGGTTACCTTGGAAATATCCTTGAGTCTTATTGTTAAAGAATTTTAGGTTGTGTCAATATATATCTTGAAAACATGAAAATCAATAAAATTGACACGATCTAGTTTTAGAGGTCATAGTGTGTACCTTTGATTATTGGCACATTTTGGAAGGTCATGTATCAAGAAATGTGTGGTTAAGATGTAAAAATAACATCTAGAGTGATACTCAAGTGCCACACAACTTGATGTCTTGTATTCACCATGCTTCATATGTTTTACCATATGTTTGCATGGAAGGAATGTCTAGGATAGATTACATCTCACAAAACAAGTCTTTTACCTTGATTGTGTATTTCAAACACTTAGAAAGGGTGAGATGTTAGGTTTTGGAAATCATTGAATGTCAATGTTTGCAAAAATGAAATAAAACATTAAAATACATTAACAAATACATGAATAAAAGTATAACATCAATACATTCGATATACAAGATCTAACAGGATAAAATGGAATAATTAAGATGACGAAATCGAGATTTTACGATTTTGAATCGAAATCGGACATCGATCGATCGCCCGTCGATTATCGATCGATAACATCAGAGCGATACGATACGGCCATCGATCAGTGCTAGCTCCATGACTCAATCGATCGAACATCGATCGATGAGGTCCATCACGATCGGTGATATCGTTCCCGAGTAGAAGGCCATCGAAAGTGCTCGATGAGCGATCGAGTGATGTGCACATCACCGATCGATGCAACATCGATGATGCATCGCACGTTACGGAAGGTTCGGCCGGTCGTTTGCGAGCCGGATCGATCCGCTCAGTAAACCCGGTAATAAACCGCCATCAGTCGACTGATGCTCCACATCAGTCGACTGAATCACGTTTTTAAAACGGGAACCGCTAGGGTTCGGCGTTTCACGCGACGAACTCTTTCTTCTTCCTTCGGTCTCCGATCGCCGTCCCCCTCTCCGACCAACTCTTCCGGCCGTGCCAACCTTCCAAAGTCCTAGGTTTGATAAAAAGCCTCTCCTCTTCCATCTTTGACCTATCTTGGAGCCCTAGTTCGTGCGATTTAGGGTTTATTTCTCTTGTTCCGTTTAGGGTTCCTGCTCAAGCTTTCCGTGACTTTTCCAAATGATCCTCGAACATTTGAGTCTTCCTCCGCACACATGGCGCCTAAGTAACGATTTTTCTTTCCGATCCCTAATTTTCATTTTCATTACAATTAAGGTTTATCTAATCGTGTATTGTTGCCATTGCATGTCATATCATCACATTGCATTCATAATAGGAGAGGAGGAATTATCCATCCGAGAGTGAATCTCGATTGTACCAACCTATGTTGGTTAGGTACATCGATAGGAACTTTTTCAATAGGCATTGTAGTGACGTTATGGAATTGATTGCATACTACAATCTGATGAAAATCGTCTTGTGCACGCATCCAATTAATGATGACTTTATTAAGGAATTCTATCAAAACCTTAAAAAGGTGGATGACGACCCTACACTACTCGCGTTGCAAAACGCGAGTTAGAGTTCACTCCTGCGATACTGCAGGAGTTTCTCGAGTGTAGGCCTTCAGATAACACCTTTATCTTTTACCCTACCATGGACTTTCCTCTACCTGAGCCTTTTGTTCATATCTCTATGGAGTCCATGCATGAGCATATCTTTGGTTATCCTCGTCCACTGGCCCAGAATCTATTTCCTATCACCGAGTTATCTGCACCTGACAATGTCCTCTACAAGGTCATTGTTGGGTGTTTCGCCATTGTCACTCGGTCCGCCAAGATTCGCCTCCCATCTCTTTCTTCTATCATGCGCCATCGCTTAGACATAAACTTTGCATTGAACATTTTCCATCAGCATTGGCACTTCACTTCGCATAAGGGAAAGTGCATATGCCATTTGGTCATATCATCACAGCATGTCTCGACTCCGTAGGCATCAACATCCATAGGGGCTCTCTGCGACAGCTATCGGAGGTGTACGATCAGATATCGATTCAGAACTTCTCATTAGCGAAGCTACGGATGGGCACTGGACAGATGGAGTTGGCGCCACGACCACCACCCAGGGCGCATAGACAGCCTCCTTCGCCACCCAGAGAGGCGACAGAGGACTACGAGGATGCAGAGACCACTGATGAGGATGACCAGATGCCGGCAGACACATCGGCCGGTAGTCCATCGTGATCATCGTGGCGGTTGAGTCCGATTTCAGACTATCGCCGGTGGACTCTAGGTCGCCGAGATATCGGCGAGCCGTGCATCCTTCAAACAGACGCCTCGATAGGATGGAGGAGTCCCAGGCGCGCATAGAGCAAAGATCACCGATATGCTAGAGATGATGCGCCTCGACTCGAGTCGCTGACCTCCGCCGCCGCCACCTCCTGCGGACGATTAGAGGATATTAGATTTTTTTTTTTTTGGTTGTCAATTTTTGTAGTGAGATTGAGCATAGCCAATCTCCATTTTGAATGTAAAAGACAAATTTTAAGTTAAATGAAATCTTGTTTATGAAAAATCTTGTGTGTATGAATGAATATTTGTATAATTGTATTGCTATCATATACCATGTCATGACATTGTTTAGGGTTACCTTAGATGTCATGTGTTTTTAAATTTCATCATATGTCATGACATCATGATCATTGGCCATGTTTTAATAATGCTATTATTTATGCCATGATCATACATTCATGCATTAACTTGATTAAAATTGATTTAAGGACTATGGCATGACTTGGAGTCCCAGTAATAAGGGAATCAAGTAGAGTTGCTTTAGAAAATGCATGAAACCCTAGTTTAGGGAGAACAAAACCCACATCTCACATCTAATTGACATGTATGTGTATTTATACACCATAGATACATGTGAGATGCTAGGATATGAGTTAAGTTCAAGGTGCATAGTTTTTGCATCTAGATGAACTAAAACTCATCTAATTTTAGTTGTGGATCATTGGGAGAGCTTGTGTACAAGTCACGTACATAGAGCCCAAGGAATATGATCCAAGATAAGGTTTTGAAAACATTTTAAAATCAATTTAGAAAACCTTGGTGAAGTCTATCTTTTGATAGCAATCACCATTGATAAGATTGATACAAAGTGAGCTTCAACTTTAAAGTTTTTAGTCACTTTTGGATTTTGTATCAATCTCCTAATTCAATGGTAAAAATATTTTTCCAAAATTTTTCACTGATTGTATGTGTGTTAAGTAATATACGTATCAAGTTTCGTGATTTTTTTGATTTACGTAGAATTACTTATGCATTTCAAAAGTCAGTCGATTTACGAAAATCGTTTCGATTATCGATCGCTTCTACGATCTGATCGATGATGGCAGCGTTTGGACTCGATTAATACGCTATATCACTCATTGTTGCCGTGCGGTCGGTCGATGGACATCATCGTAGTAGTAACAGAGTCGATCGTGATAGCCTGATTTCGGGGTAACCAAAGGTGTTTAACCCGATTTCAGCTGCGGTTAAGGTCCCTAACCACTCTTAACCCTATGATATGCTTTGGGAAGCATTATAAAGGGTGTAAATCCATTGGATATGGATTAGGAGAAGTATTTGGGGTTTGTATCAATTTTAAGGTGTTGGAAAGTTCAATGTTGAATTTCTAACCTTAATTTTGATGGTTTAGAGTTCCTATTGGCTTAGGGACTTCCCAAGGACATTGTTGGTGCAATGGTCAAGGGGGAGCAAGCCTTTAGGGGGAGGTATCCATCTTGGGATGATGGATGTGTTTTTCTCCTTGAATAGGAGAAGTTATTGGGAGAATATATCATCAATTGGAAAATTGATGGGTTTTTGAGAGACCCAATTTGGAAATTGGGAGAGAGTATAGGATTGCCTCTCTTGAGTGATATGGGACTTATCATTAGGAAGATGGTAGGCATCCTAAGTATTGTTGGATCAAGGGGGAGATTGTAAGATCTCATTGGGACATGAGACTTTGACCTCCTTGGAGAGAAGACCTTTTTGATGTTAGTCAAAAAGGGGGAGAATGTTTGGGAAAAACATTTGGAGAGTATTTACCAATTTGGGATAATTGGTAAAGGTTTTGAGTTAGTATTCTAACTCAAATTATTTGTTTGGTTTTTGTCAAACATCAAAAAGGGGGAGATTGTTGGTGCAATCGGCCCAGGTCACGATTGACCAGGACTCGAGTTTGGCTTGAGTGAAGTTTTGATGTGTTTTGATGTTTCGACAAAAACATGTGACAATATAATTATCAAGGAAAGTCCAAGCATGGGTCTTGGCAAATGGAAAGTCCAACATGTGTTGGCAAGGAAAGTCCAAGCATGGGTCTTGGCAAATGGAAAGTCCAACATGAGTTGGCAAGGAAAGTCCAAGCATGGTCTTGGCATGGAAAGTCTAACATGGGTTAGCATTTGAAGTCCAAGGGGTTTAATATTGGCGGCGTAAAGTCCAAGCGGTAGTCTTGGCAGCACAAGTCCAATGGTTGGCGGCGTAAAGTCCAAGCGGAGTCTTGGCGGCGTAAGTCCAATGTGCCTTGGCGGTGTAGACACCGTTAGTATGACATAGCCGACGGAAGCACCTGAAGGCTAGCACGATGGATGAACAAGTCATGGATGACTTGGAGGGATCCGAGAGGCGTGAGGCTGATGGAGGTGGCTAGAAGGCTTAGGTCTAGGCTAAGGGTGGTCTAGCAAGTATGGGGGAACCATATTTGAGTTAAAACCTCATGTTTGAGGTGTATGCGGCTCGACCGGTCAACTAGGGTTTGATTGCGGTTATGGCCTAGCGATCGCTAGAGTTGGCTATACCGATCGATCGTCGGTGATCACCGACCGGTGCTCGAGAATTCAGCCACGTATCGGAGTCGAGACTCGATCGGTCGAGTGAGGACTCCATCACGATCGATGGTCACAATCAGTCGACTGATGGTAGTTCCGTTGGACTTATCCAACGTGGAACTAGCCGTTGTCTCACGACAACAGTGGCATCAGTCGACTGATGGTCCCGATCAGTCGACTGATAGACTTTTTCCAGCACAGGTTGAAGCTATATATGGAGCTCGTGGTGGAGGAAAAAGGAATCGGTTCTTGAGGGCTATTGGGGCGATTTGTTGGTGCAAATTAGGTCTCCAAGTGCAAGCAAGCAACCAAGCATTCAAGCAATCAAAACAAGTGTTGTAAAGTCTTTTCTTTACTTGTATTTCATATTTACATTGTATATTGCTTGTATTTCATTCTTACTGTTGTAAGATTTATTGTAAGGGGTTTCTCCGCCTCCGACTTGTGTCGAGAAGGAGTGTTTATCATTAGTGAGTGCGTGTGCATCACTAGGGCTCTTTAAATCTCGATCCGTGGAGTAGGAACCGTGCGGTTCCGAACCACGTTATATCATTGTGTTAGCTTGTTGTCTATTTCGTTATTGCTTTTATCATTATATATATTCCGCTGCGCTAACGAAATTGTAGACACAAACGAGATCGAATTACATCTTCGCTATTCACCCCCCCTCTAGCCGTTCCAAGGGTCCTAACAGGATTTCAAGACAAATCTCAAGGTAATCACATTGCTTAGTGATTTGATTCCTAACAACATTTGGTCCAGGCTAGGTGAATATAGGGATGCAAAGGAGCTATGACATAAGGTGGTAAGATTCAATGAACATCCCGAATCGGCACAAGTAGAGGAAGAAGCCGAGGAAGAGTGCCCATCAACATCCGGAACCGAGGATGTTGAAGAATTGTCATCCACATTCAAAGATGTGGATGACTTGGTGGAAACCTCCACCTCTAGCATTGAGGGGGAGGAGAGGTCTTCCATTCTGGAGCAAGGTCAAGGCGAAGCATCTACCTCCGGAAGAAGTGATCAAGAGGCTTCCACCACCTCCCTAGGTAACTCATGCATTATAATTAAAGATAAAAAACACATAATATGCTTTGAGTGTAGGGATCAAGGACACTATAAAAGTAAGTGTCCCAAGAAGTTGAAGAAAGCTCAACCGGTACCAAAAGTGAAAGTTGTCTGAGTTCCTCAACTAGAAGCAAGGAGCACATTGTGTGCTTCAAATGCAACCAAAGGGGACATTATAGAAGCCAATGTCCTTAGGGGAGGAAGAAAGGGCAAGAAGGTGTATCACATGTAGGGGGAGCTTTCAAAGCTAACCCTAAGGTAAATTCAATCAATGCACCTTCAATTTCTTAGGTTAATAAGAATGCTAGGAATTATTTTAGCTCTCTTGCAATTATTAATGAAAAGCATGCTAGTAGAAATAAATATGTTTGTCTAGGTGCTAAGCATGTAAGTTTACCTAAGGACAAACCTAGGACAAATAACTCTAGACCAATTCTACCTAGGGAGGCCATTAGGAGAATTGAGGAAAATTTGGGCATTAACCCTAAGAAATCTAGGCATATGCCTAAAAGAAAAAACAATTCCCAAAAGATCAATAAAAAATCAAAATTGGAAAGGTTAGAGGTGGAAAATCAAGCATTGAGGTCAAGGCTTGAGAAACTTGAGAAGACCCTAGCAAGAATCACAAATTCAATTAAAGGGTCAAATGTTCAAAATTTAAGGCCTAGGAAACAAGAAATGTCCAAGGGCAAGATAGGTTTGGGTCATAAACCTATGTCCTATCACAATGTTCCATTTAATTATGGAACAATATCTAGGTCTAGAAAAACCAAGGCTAATAGGAAAGTTATCCCTAAGATTAGCCATGGTGTGTGTCTAGTAGCTAAAAGGTCAAGAAAATCTAATGTAGCCACTAAGAAGGTCAAAGGGGGAGTCACCTCTAGAGTTGACCTAAGTAAGACCCAATTGACTAAGGCTTTAAAGCCAAAAAGGGTCATTAGGAAGGTATCTAGGGAAGTTATCCCTAGTTAACCCAAAGAGCTCCAATAGATATTGGGTTCCTAGGACCGTGATCGATTCATGCTAGATGGGTTAGGGTGTGTCAACCCTAAGTGGATAGGTAGTTAACCTAGCCATGGTGAGTTGACACCTTAGGATGTGCCAATATGGTTTGAGATGATGAAAAATGATTAAATTGGCACAAATAGGTCTTAGAAGCAATGGTATGCCATTTTGGGGTTTTGGCACACTAGGGGGATAATTGGTATTAAGGAAAAATGAATTTAATTCTAAGAAATGGCAATTTGAATTTAACACTTAGGTATTTCATACCTTAGCACTTTATAATTGTCATGCTTTGTTTGCCTTGCCATGTCATGATATCATGTTTATTTTTATCATATAAAATGTCATGAACATATTTAGGGTTATTTATATATGTCATGAATTCTTAGATTTCATTCACATGCCATGACATCATGATTTTGTCACATGCTTTTATCTTTGTTTCATTCATGCCATAATCATCATTCATGCATAAATAAAATGGATTTAAGGACTAAGGCATGATTTGAAGGGAATCAAATATTGTTGTTTAGAGATATACATGAAACCCTAAATAACAAAGACCCCACATCTCATTAATATTTGACTTGTATGTGTTTTACACATGTAGATACAAGTGAGATGGTTAGGAAAAAGGAATTAAAGGTTTTAAAAATATTTTGAAAAACCTTGGTGAAGTCTATCTTTTGATAGCAATTACCATTGAATGAGGTGATACAAAGAGGGCTCAATATTGAAGCTTTTCTCAACTTTTGAACTTTGTGTCAATCTCACGATTTTGTGGGTAAAATAATTTTCTAATATTTTTCACCCATAATGATTGTAATAAGAAATATATACAAAATTTCATGATTTTTCAACTTATGTATATTTACTTACTAATTTCAGAAATTCATTTCTGAAAATCTGAAAACTACATTTTGCAGTTATCAATCGAAGCCATGGACCCAATGATCGTGATGTGGAAGGAGTCGATATCTTGTTGATTTGAGTAAACCTTGGTTGTTAGGCCCATGTTCAGCTATGTTTTGGTCCCCTAACCACTCCTAACCCTAGGACATGCTATGGAGAGCATTAGAAAAATGAAAATCCATTAGATATGGATTAGGAGAAGTGTTTAGGGTGAGTATCAATTTTAAGGTGGATGAGAGTTCATTTTTGAACTTTGCCTTAATTTTGAATGTTCCTATTGGCTTAGGGACTCTCCAAGGACATTGTTGGTGCAATGGTCAAGGGGGAGCAAGCCTTTAGGGGGAGGTATCCATCATGGAAAGATGGATGTGTATTTTTTTCTCATGGGAGGAAAATTAGATTGCCTCTTAAGTGATATGGGACTTATCACTAGAAAAATTATAGGCATGTGTTCCTCTAAGGGAGAGATTGTAAGATCTCATTGGGATATGAGACATTCATACCCTTGGGGAGGACCTTTTTGATGTATGTCAAAAAGGAGGAGAAGTTACCAATTGGGATAGTTGGAATTCTCATTGGGATGTGAGAATTGTCAATTGGGGATAATTGGTAGACTTGGGTTTGAGGTTTTGTCAAACATTAAAAAGGGGGAGATTGTTGGTGCAATTGGCCCGGACTTGAGTTTGACTCGAACTGTATTTTAATGTTAGACAAAACGCATGACATGGGATTGTCATGGAAAGTCCAACATGGGTTGGCCACGTAAGTCCAAGTGTATAGCCTTGGCGGTAAAAATCCAAGCATGGGGCTTGGCATGGAAAATCCAAGCATGAGGCTTGGTGCGAGAAGTCTTGAGGACTTGGCAAGTTCACTATGCTCGAGGTCCTTGAGTCGGTGAATGATGACATTGCGAAGCCGTGCGCTTGGTGCATTTGAGGGACCGTCGAACGGGGAGCGAATGGAGTGAGGTCCAAGGGAAGCATACTTCGAGGGCAAGAGACGCGAAGGATGGCATTGTGAAGCCATGCGCTTGGTGCATTCGAGGGACATAGGCCGAGGGAAGAGAGCTTCAGTGGGGAACTCCATGAGAGGATGAGATGAACTTGGCCAAGTTGCTAATGTTGGGAATCGATTGGACGCTAGAGGGGGGGGGGGTGAATAGCATCATGCTAGTACCGATGGAAATCGTTCGCGTGCTTGTCTACAATTTTCGTTAGCGCAGCGGAAACAAAGATAATAAAACAATAATGAAAACACAAACACACAAACGTAAGGATATAACGTGGTTCAGAACCGAACGATTCCTACTCCACGGATCGAGCTCTAAAGAGCTCTAGTGATGCACACGCACTCACTAATCAAAACTAACTCCATCTCGACACAAGTCGAAGGTGGATAAAACCTCTTACAATTGTTTACAACAATAAACGAATAGATACAAGCAAATACGATAATGAAATACAAATGCAAGTAAAGGGAAAACACTTTACAAGAGCTTTTGATTGCTTGATTTTTGATTGCCTTGAACTAGCTTTGAAGGACTGGAAAGCACCAACTCTCCCCTTCAATTTCGCCCAAGAAAATCGCTGCAAAAACACTCCTTCCAAGATGCCTTTATATCCTACGTCGGGTTGGATTTCCGCCGATCAATCGACTGTCATAAGTCACCAGTCGACTGATGTCACTGTTGTCGTAAGACAATGGGTCGATCCATGCTGGAAAAACTCCAACGAATCTCTTGGCATAGTCGATCGCCCGATCCGGCCACGGAGCACTCGCGGTGTCATGGTTGATCAAAGAATGATCGCTTCCAATGAGAAGTCGACTGCTAGAGCAATTTTCAGCTCTAAACCGGTAGTCGAACTCAAGTCGACTCATGGCAGTCGAACTAGCCATAATGCCAGTCGATTGCCAACCTCAAAAATGAGGTTTTAACCCAAGTTTGGTTCCCCCATACTTGTTAGACAACCCTTAGCCTAGACTTAAGCCTTCTAGCCACCTCCATCAACCTCACGCCTCTCGGATCCCTCCAAGTCATCCATGACTTGTTCATCCATCGCGCTAGCCTTCAGGTGCTTCCATCGGCTATGTTATGCTAACGGTGTCTACACCGCCAAGGCACATTGGACTTACGCCGCCAAGACTCCGCTTGGACTTTACGTCGCCAACCATTGGACTTATGCTGCCAAGACTCCACCCTTGGACTTTACACCACCAATATTAAACCCCTTGGACTTCTCAAATGCCAAGACTCAAGCTTGGACTTTCCCTTGCCAACCCATGTTGGACTTTCCATGCCAAGACCCATGCTTGGACTTCCCTTGTGCCAAGTACTCAAGACTTGGACTTTCCCAAATGCCAAGTGTCCCACTTGGACTTTCCATGCTAAGTACCCATGACTTGTACTTTACTTGTGCCAAGTACTCAAGACTTGGACTTTCCCATAATCACATGGTCAACCCTAGTCAACCATCAAAGTCTCCCTCGAGTCAAACTCGAGTCTGGTCAATTATAACTTGGGTCGATTGTATAAACAATCTCCCCAAAACATTAACCGACATCAATGTCAAATATCAATGTCAAACATACTATGTCAAACCACTTTGTCAAATATCAAACACATCACTCGAGTCAAACTCGAGTCTGGTCAATCGTGACCTAGGCCGATTGCACAACAATCTCCCCCTTTTTGATGTTTGACAAAACAAACCTTGAGTTAGGCCCCTAACTCAAATTCCCTTACCAATTTTCTAAATTGGTAATTTAACCTTCTCCCCCTTTTTGACATACATCAAAAAGGTTATCTCTCCAAGGAGGTCAATGTCTCATGTCCCAATGAGATCTTACAATCTCCCCCTTGATCCAAAAATACCTAGGATGCCTACCATCTTCCCAGTGATAAGTCCCATATCACTCAAGAGAGGCAATCCTATACTCTCTCCCAATTTCCAAATTAGGTTTCTCAAAATCCCATCAAATTTCCCAATTTATAACATTGAAAAAACACATCCATCATCCCATGATGGATAACTCCCCCTAAAGTCTTACTCCCCCTTGACCATTGCACCAACAATGTCCTTGGGAAGTCCCTAAGCCAATAGGAACTCTAAACCAACAAAATTAAGGTTCTAAGTTCAAACATGAACTCTTCCACCCTTAAATTTGATACTTTGACCTAACACCTCTCCAAATCCATATCCAATGAATTTTCACCCTTTATAATGCTTCCCAAAGCATATCCTAGGGTTAGGAGTGGTTAAAGACCTTTACCCTGGCTGAAAATGGGCTAAACAATCACACTATTATTAGTCGATCGCCATCAAAGCATTGATCGATAATCAAATTCTTGAATTTCAACTATCAGAATTGAATTTTTAAAAGTCATAAGTAATTCTACGTATATCGAAAAATCATGAAATTTGATACGTATATTACTTATAGTCAATACAATGGGTGAAAAATATTTGAAAATTATTTTACCCATAAAATATCGAAAATGATACAAAATCCAAAAGTGAAGAAAAACTTCAATGTTTAGCGCACTTTGTTTCAATCTCATCAATGGTGATTGCTATCAAAAGATAGGCTTCACCAAGGTTTTCTAAAATAATTTTAAAATATTTTCAAAACCTTATTTTGGATCATATTCCTTGGGCTCTATGTACATGACTTGTACACAAGCTTTCTCAATTATCCACCAATGAAATTAGATGAGTTATAGTCCATCTAGATGCAAAAACTATGTACCTTGAACTCAACTCATATCCTAGCATCTCACATGTATCTAGAGTGTATAAATACACGTACATGTCAATGTAATGTGAGATGAGGGTTTTGTTCTCCCTAAACTAGGATTTCATGCATTTTTCTAAGGCAACTCTACTTGATTCCCTTATAAATGGGACTCCAAGTCATGCCATTGTCCTTAAATCAATTTTAATCAATTAAATGCATGAAATGATCATGGTATAATAATAGCAAAAATAAATCATGACCAATGATCATGATGTCATGGCATATGATATAAAACTAAAGCACATGACATTTAAATCCTTAATCCTAAACATGATCATGACATTTTAAATGATTAAAATAAACATGATGTCATGTCATGGCATATGGAAAATTAAAGCATGGAAAATAAGATATCAAGGTATATAATACCTAAAATTTAATATTAGTTGCCATTTGATATGATTAAGTATATTTTGCCATATTACTACTAATCTCCTTAGTGTGCCAAAAACCCAAAATGACACACTAACCTCTAAACCTAAATTGTGCCAATTTGATCAATTTATCAAACTTCTCAAATATCCTAAAATCTTTTAGGATTAAGGCTCAAATGTATTTCCAAGGTAACCATAACCTTGGAAATGACCTAAAATACCACCTTTATCATGGTTGAGTTAACTACCCATCCAATCAAGGTTGGCACACCCTAAACCCACCTAGCGTGAATCAATCACGCTCTTAGGAACCCAAAATCTATTTGAGCTCCTAGGGTTAATTAGGTATTCCTTAGGGATAACCTCCCTAGATACCTTCCTAATGACCCTCCTAGGCTTGTTAGCCTTGGTCATTGTGGTCTTACCTAGGTTGACTCTAGGGGTAACTCCCCTTGCAACCTTCTTAGTGGCCACCCTAGGTTTCCTTGAAACCCTAGCCACTAGGCACAAACCTTGGTTACTCTTAGGGATAACTTCCCTAGTAACCTTGGTCTTCCTAGACCTAGTTTGTGTTTCATGTAGGGGATCGATATGGCCGGCTAGAGGGGGGTGAATAGCCCTCGTTCGTTTGGATGCCGGTATTTGCTCGTCTACAAAACTAATTAGCGCAAGCGGAAGACTAATAAAGACAAACAAATAGAAATACGAGAAAACAATTGCTAACAAAAAATGTAACGTAGTTCACGGCTACACTGCTAATCCATGATCCCGATTCGTCCGAGGTGAATCACTCCTCCAAAGCCAATCACTATTGGTCTCTCCTTTGCACCAAGCTAGGTGGAGGTAACCTTTACAATCAAGATCACTCTTCTTACAAATAGAATGGAGTAAAAATAAGTAAGAAGAGTTTAGAGCTTGTGGGGCACTAGGAAGATCACTTGGAGCATAAGCATTAGCCTCTTAAAGGCTTACACCCTCTCTTTTTATAGAGAGGGCTGATTTCTTCCGTTGGCCACCACTACCGATCGCGCCTTGGCGCGATCATTGCCACTACAATGGCCTCCGAACACGTCGGATCCCGACCGTTGTAGTCCAACGGAACTCTTGGCGATCGATGGACCTCATCACGATCGCTCCGTAGTCGATCGCCTACGGCCACGAATCTGCCTGCGAAAACCCTATTGACTACCGACGGCTACGCTTGAATGATCGATGGTCTGGTAGTCGATCGCCACGTATGGCGATCACGCTACAATCCGCCAATCGATCGTATACCAGTCGAACTCACTCGACTCAGAGCAGTCGACTGCCATGACATGACAGTCGACTGGTGTCGGGAAAACCCATCCGACACTTGGCCAAATGGCCAAGTTTCACCTAAGAGCTACCCTTCCCTGGGTTACAATCGCTCACTCTCATCTCTCGGAGTCCCTCGCCTTCGAAGTTCTCTTCGTTCTTGGCCACATCCCTCGGCAGCATCAGGCGCACGACTCTGCAATGCTCTTTCACGTCTCTTACCTCGAAGTCTACTTCCTCCGGCTTCACTCCAAGCTTCTCGTCCGGCGGTCCCTCGGATGCTCCAAGCGCACGGCTTCCGCAAAGCTATCCTTCACCGACTCAAGGCACGAGTCATGAGATGTGAAACTCGCCACGGCTCCATGTGCGAATTACTAAGTCCTGCACGACTTCAACGCACATATCAAATCAACATATCAAACTAACTTAAACCCTTTTCCACACCATCAAAACCATATTACGGCAAGAGATTTCCCTAACAATCTCCCCCTTTTTGATGTGTGGCAATCCGTTTAAGTTAGGTAAAAACATTTGATATAAATTCTAAGGTAAGAAAGCATGTAAAGATAAACATGATATAAAAAACATGCAACTCCCCCTTAATCCATGAAACTCTCTATACAAATTTTCTCCCCCTATCATATATTTCTCCCCCTAAAATAATTAACTTAAACATAATTATTTCTCCCCCTTTGACACCATCAAAAAAAAGATTAACACTAAGTTAAAGGCACATGACATCAAGTATAAAGAGAAACATACATTAAAATCAGTCAAAACCTGATAAAATCAGGTTACTGTACTTGTTCACAGTTCCATCGATCATCAATCAGATGGCAAATGATGGCACAAAGGAATCCGAATTTTTGATTTTCTGGATGAATTTTAGAAATGCATTATTAATTCCATAAAATTCAAAAAATCATGAAATTTGGGGAACATATTTCTTTTAAGTATATCTATCAGTGAAAAATAGGTTTTCATGAAAAATCATTATATTTCCACGTATTTGCCAAAAATCCAAAAGCTTTAAAAACTTCTAGGTTTTTGATCATAACCTAGTCTTGCATCCAATTGTTTCAAAACATGAATACATGTATTTTAAAGTAAGAAATTGTTTTGAAAACATATGAAATATCCAACCATGATCTTTGGGCAATATGTCTATGAATTAAACATAAGCCTTTCCCATGATTGGTCTATTATTGCTATGTTGATACTTTAAATGACCATCTAAATGCCATAGGCATTAGTGGACATTTGTATCATCCTAACATCTCACCCATGCTAAGTTTGCAATAAAGTTAGCCTATAGTGAGTGTGAGATGCATCCTAGGGGGTGTATTTGTATATACTTAACCAATATATTCATGCAATTCTATCAAGGTTAAGTATCAACCTAATAATCCTCATGATCATAAAGGCATATATGAATGAATTCTACATTATGATCATGAAACTCATGTATTCATCAAATAATAGTCATGCATTAGGTATTATATGATGATAATAAGCAAAGTATCACCTAAAGCATGATTCAATCCTATTTCTCATGATTACGTGCTAAATATTAAAATCATAAATCATGATTTCAAACATACATAGCAATTACATTAATCATCATGATTTAAGCATTATTATCTATTTATGGGCACGTTATCACCACCCAACACTATTCTAAAAATGTTGTCCCGCCATCCTAAGTCAACCAAAATATGATATAGGTCAATTCCATATGGTTGACTACCCTAGGGTTTTCCTAACCCTTAAGGATGGATTTTGGAACCCAAAATAAGTTCTTTCCTATTGGGTTCACTAAGTATTCCTTGGGGATCCATTTTCTAGCTATTACTTTCTTCTTATCTTGTCCCCTAGCTATTAGGCATTTGTAGGCCTTTTCATTTTTCTTTTCCTTGTAGCCTAGGCCCTTTTTGTTAAAACTAGCTCTTTGGCTCCCTAAGATCATGTTCAATGTGTTGGAGCCAATTGTGAATTTTTCTAGGGCTTTTGTCAAATAATCTACCTTTTCCCTTAAGGCCCTATTTTCATTTATACATGCATCACTAACATCTAATGGCACATAAAGGTCATGTGAGCATGCATCATTTAAGCTAGAAGAAATATTATTATTTAAGCATGCATTTTCTAGCTTATTTTCCAATGCCTTAATTTGATTAAGCATGCTTTTATTTTTCTTTTTCATTCCAAATAAGTCCTTAGTTAAACTAGAAATTATGGAAACTATTTTCTTAGGAGAAGCTTTCGTTACCATAGTTTCTATATCCTCTTCTTCTTCGGATGATGAGGATGTAGAAGCTCCCCCTTCATTTGAGCTCTCCCCACTTGAGCTTGATCATTCATTTTCGGATGAAGAGCAATCCAAGTCATCAAAGGCCATCAAGGCCAAATTGGTGACAAAGGCATTCTCCTCATCCGATGATGATGAGGAGGATGAGGATGGGTCATCCCAAGTCCTTGCCTTTAGAGCTTTGGTCTTCCCCTTCTCTTTTGTCTTCTTCTCCTCTTCCTTCTTTTTCTTGCTCCCCTTTTTCTTCTTCTTTTCTTCTTTCTTTTTCCTCTCTTCCTTGCTTTTGTTTAGGAGAGGACAATTGTCCCTTATGTGCCCCTCTCCTTGGCAATTGTAGCATATGACCTTCCCCCTTGGTCTTCTATTCCTATCATGAGATTTATCAAATCTAAAATTCTTAAATGCACGTCTTACCCTCCTTACCATATAGGCTTCTTCGGTGCTATCCATGGAGGAGGAGGAAGATGCTTCGTCATCGGAGGAGGAGGGGATTTCCATCTTCTTCTTCCCCTTATTTGCCATCAAAGCTACTCCTCTCGAGGGTTGAATTCTAGGCTCTTCTTGTATTCCTTCAAGCCTAGTTTTGTGGAGCTCCATTGTTGAGAAAAATTCCTCCAAGGTACTTACTTCCAAGTTCTTGGAGATGTAAAACGAATCCACCATGAAACTCCATCTTGAGGACCGGGGAAAGGCATCTATGGCCTTCATTACCATATCCCAGTTGGAGAGCTTTTCTCCTACACTTGTTAGCCCAATTAATATTTCTTTAAATCTAGAATGTAGGGAAGTTACCTTTTCTCCCTTTTCTAATTTGATGTTTGAAAGTTGGGAGAGGAGGAGGTCTCTCCTAGCTAGCTTGGCCTCGGATGTGCCTTCATGGAGTTCTACAAGCTTTTCCCACATCTCTTTGGCGCTAGCACACTCTCCGATCCGGTTGATCTCTTGTTGAGGGAGCACATTGAGAAGATGATGTTTTGCCTTTGAGTTTGCAAGGTGCTCCTCTCTTTGCTTCTTAGTCCAACGTGATTTTTCAATTGGGTCACCCCTTTCATCCCTAGGCAACTCGAAACCATTTTCCATTATAAGCATAATATCAAAATCGGTCTCGAAGAATACCTCCATTCTCTTTTTCCACCAAGAGAATTCGCCGTCGAACTTCGAAGGATGGATGTTGGAGCCGGCCATTTCGAAAATTTGCTTGTTGTGGCGGTTAGTCGTCGACAAGCTTTCCTCGGCTATGATACCACTTGTAGGGGATCGATACGGCCGACTAGAGGGGGGTGAATAGCCCTCGTTCGTTTGGATGCCAATATTTGCTCGTCTACAAAACTAATTAGCGCAAGCGGAAGACTAATAAAGACAAACAAATAGAAATACGAGAAAACAATCGCTAACAAAGAATGTAACGTGGTTCACGGCTATGCCGCTAATCCACGATCCCGATTCGTTCGAGGTGAATCACTCCTCCAAAGCCAATCACTATTGGTCTCTCCTTTGCACCAAGCTAGGTGGAGGTAACCTTTACAATCAAGATCACTCTTCTTACAAATAGAATGGAGTAAAAACAAGTAAGAAGAGTTTAGAGCTTGTGGGGCACTAGGAAGATCACTTGGAGCATAAGCATTAGCCTCTTAAAGGCTTACACCCTCTCTTTTTATAGAGAGGGCTGATTTCTTCCCGTTGGCCGCCACCAGTCGACTGCCGCCCTTGGCAGTCGACTGCCGTCACTACAACGGCCTCCGAACACGTCGGATCCCGACCGTTGTAGTCCAACAGAACTCTTTGATCGACCGATGGACCTCATCATCGATCGCCGCTCCGTAGTCGGCCCCGATTTAACGCCTGTACAAAACCCTATTGACTACCGATCGCCACGCGCAATGATCGATCGGTGATCTCTCGATCGCCGCGTATGGCGATCGCGGCTCAGCCAAATCCGATCGATCGTATACGGTCGAACTCACTCGACTTAAGCGATGACGCCATGACATGCGATCGGGGTGTCGAAAACTCATCCGACACTTAGCCAAATGGCCAAGTTTCACCTAAGAGCTACCCTTTCCTGGGTTACAATCGCTCACTCTCATCTCTGAGTCCTCGCCTTCAAGTTCTTCGTTCTCGCCACGCCCTCTCGGCTGACATCAAAGCGCACGGCTCTGCAATGCTCCTTCGCGTCTCTTGCCTCGAAGTCTACTTCCTCCGGCTTCACTCCAAGCTTCTCGTCCGGCGGTCCCTCGGATGCTCCAAGCGCACGACTTCCGTAAAGCTATCCTTCACCGACTCAAGGCACGAGTCATGAGATGTGAAACTCGCCACGGCTCCATGTGCGAATTACTAAGTCCTGCACGACTTCAACGCACATATCAAATCAACATATCAAACTAACTTAAACCCTTTGCCACACCATCAAAACCATATTACGGCAAGAGATTTCCCTAACATTCCATAGTCAAATGGAACACTATGATAAGCAACCTTAGGCTTAGGTTTGTGACCCAAACCTTGCCTGCCCTTGGTTGACTTTTGACTCTTAGGTCCTAGGTGTTGACTTTGACTTTTGGACCTAGACTTTTGATCACTTGACTCTTTAAATTGATTTTGCATAATTTTAAGGGTCTTCTCAAGTTTTTCAAGCCTTGATCTTAAGGCTTGGTTCTCTAATTCTAATTGCCCAATTTTAGAATATAGATTTAATCCTTGGGCATGGTTCTTCCTAGGCATACGCCTAGTCCATTTGAGGTTAAAACCTAGGTGCTCTTGTATTTTCCTAATAGATTCCTTAGGTATGATATTTTTAGGGACATTAGTCCCAAATTTTTCCTTCTTTGAAAAGTAGACATTCTTAGCTCCTAGACACAATTCCTTATTTCTAGCATGCTCTTTATGATAGATAGCAAGATTGCTAAAATTATTTCTAGCATGCTTTTTGACATTATTTGAATAAGGAGATTTATTTAAAAATACCTTAGGGTTAGCTTTGGAAGCTCCCCCTACTTGTGTAGCTTCTTCTTGCCCCTTCTTCTTCCCTCTTGGGCATTGACTCCGGTAATATCCCGATAGCCGGCATTTGAAGCAAATGATATGCTCCTTGCTTTTGATAGTTGGGGGACCGGTCTCCTTGACTTTTGGCATGGGTGGACTCTTCTTGACTCTTTTAGGACATTTACTCTTGTAATGTCCTACTTCCCTACACTCAAAGCAAACTATGTGATTTTTATTTAAAACTACATTGCTTGAGTTACCTAGGTCCGTGGTGAAAGGTGCTGGAGTTGGAGCTTCTTCATCTTGACTGGATGTAGATGGTTCTTCTTATTGCTCCAGTGTTGAGGATGCTCTAATTTCCTCCCCCTCATTCCTAGAGATGGAGGTCTCCTCCACTTCTTCCACCGATCCGGAAATTGATTCCCTATCAACTTCCGAATCCTCAAGCTCTTTAGATGACGATGTACTTGCTTGAGCTTGAGAGGGTGAGCACTCCTCTTCTTCTTGAACCGATGATGAATTTTCATGGAGCTTTGCCACTTGGCTCCATAACTCCTTAGCATCCATATAATCCCCTAACATACACACAATATCGTTAGGGATCAAATCAAAAATAAACTTTACTACCTTCATATTTTTCTCGAAGGCTTGAATTTGATCTTCACTCCATTTCTTCTTCTTGAGGAAACCACCCTTTGGTCCTTTTGGATATTCGAATCCATCCATCAAAATAGACCATTCCTCAAAATCTCTCATCATAATGAAATCTTCGATTCTTCTCTTCCAAGAATTGAAGCATTCTCGTCTGTATAGGGTGTAGGGCATCAGTGTGTTGATGTCCCATCCTAGTTGTCCTCAGACTTCCATCTTCATCCTCTAGCGTGCTCCCTTAGTTGTTAAACCTTGAAGAGCGGCCTCGCTCTGATATCACTTGTTGGGGATCGATTGGACGCTAGAGGGGGGGGGGGTGAATAGCGTCGTGCTAGTATCGATGGAAATCATTCGCGTGCTTGTCTAGAATTTTCGTTAGCGTAGCGGAAACAAAGATAATAAAGCAATAACGAAAACACAAATACACAAACGCAAGGATATAACGTGGTTCAGAACCGAACGGTTCCTACTCCACGGATCGAGCTCTAAATAGCTCTAGTGATGCACACACACTCACTAATCAAAACTAACTCCTTCTCGACACAAGTCGGAGGTGGAGAAAACCTCTTAAAATTGTTTACAACAATAAACAAATAGATACAAGCAAATGCGATAATGAAATACAAATGCAAGTAAAGGAAAAACACTTTACAAGAGCTTTTGATTGCTTGATCTTTGATTGCCTTGAACTAGCTTTGAAGGACTGGAAAGCACCAACTCTCCCCTTCAATTTCGCCCAAGAAAACCGCTGCAAAAACCCTCCTTCCAAGCTTCCTTTATATCCTGCGTCGGGCTGGATTTCCACCAATTAGTCGACTGCCATAAGTCACCAGTCAACTGATGCCACTGTTGTCGTGAGACAACGGGTCGATCCACGCTGGAAAAACTCCAACGGATCTCTTGGCAGTCAACTGTTAACATTGGCAGTCGACTACCAGCTGCATAGTCGACTGCCCAGTCGGCTACGTAGCACTCTATACTCGTGGAACCGAATGATCATGCCGTCCCTTGGCCGATCGATCATTGCCGACATCGATCGCTTCCAATGAGAAGTCGATTGCGAACAATTAATTTTAACTCTAAACCGCAGAACTCAAGTCGACTCACCATAATCGAACCACCATAATGTCACCGCAACCTCAAAAATGAGGTTTTAACCCACGTATGGTTCCCCCATACTTGTTAGACCACCCTTAACCTAGACCTAAGCCTTCTAGCCACCTCCATCAACCTCACACCTCTCGGATCCCTCCAAGTCATCCATGACTTGTTCATCCATCGTGCTAGCATGCAGATGCTTCCATCGGCTATGTCATGCTAATGGTGTCTACACCGCCAAGGCACATTGGACTTACGCCGCCAAGACTCCGCTTGGACTTTACGCCGCCAACCATTGGACTTATGCTACCAAGACTCCACCCTTGGACTTTACGCCGCCAATATCAAACCCCTTGGACTTCTCAAATGCCAAGACTCAAGCTTGGACTTCCCCTTGCCAACCCATGTTAGACTTTCCATGCCAAGACCCATGCTTGGACTTCCCTTGTGCCAAGTACTCAAGACTTGGACTTTCCCAAATGCCAAGTGTCCCACTTGGACTTTCCATGCCAAGTACCCATGACTTGGACTTTACTTGTGCCAAGTACTCAAGACTTGGACTTTCCCATAATCACATGGTAAACCCTAGTCAACCATCAAAGTCTCCCTCGAGTCAAACTCGAGTCTGGTCAATTATAACCTGGGTCGATTGTATAAACAATCTCCCCAAAACATTAATCGACATCAATGTCAAATATCAATGTCAAACATACTATGTCAAAGCACTTTGTCAAACATCAAAACATCACTCGAGTCAAATGTAGAGGATCGATCGGACGACTAGAGGGGGGTGAATAGCCCTTTGTCATTGGATGGTGGAATTTGCTCGTCTACACAATTGGTAGCGTAAGCGGAATACTAATAAAGACAAAAAAATAAACAATAAAGAATACAAACAATGCTAACACCGAAATGTAACGTGGTTCACGGCTACGCCGCTAATCCACGGTCCCCGATTCGTCCTCGGTGAATCACTCCACAACCAAATCACTATCGGTCTCTCCTTTGCACTAAGCTAGGTGGAGGTAACCCTTATAACTCAAGATCACTCCTTCTTTTACAATAGATATGAAAGAGAACTAGAAGAAGAAGTTTATCACTTGTGGAGCACTTGGATGATGGTTTGGAATATAAGCATTAGACATCCAAAATCCAACACCCTCTCTTTTTATAGAGAGGGCTGATTTCTTCCCGTTGGACGCCACCAGTCGACTGCTGCCCTTGGAAGTCGACTGCCGCCACTACAACGACCTCCGAATACGTCGGATCCTGACCGTTGTAGTCCAACGGAACACTTGGCAGTCGACTGATGGACCTCATTGTTGGGTTTCCGGCACCGCGGCGTGTGTGTGTTCGATCATGTTTCGTAAACATGAGCACAGAGGAAGCAATTAAAAATAATAAATCTATATTTATTACAACACACACAACACACGCATGCTATTACAACAAGTGTAGACATAACCGTAAATTAAAATTTGCAATAAAAAAAATTATCTACGTTATACCTTTCGTATGACGTGTAGCGGGAACGGCATCAACCGGAACGATCCTCGTAAGAATCGTCTCTATCCGTATCCACGCCGAGCTCCTCGGGATGACTTCGCTAAGTCACGAGCTTCGTCTTCGTATGGGTTACTAGCCTCGTGTTGAAGACGACGTGATCGAGAGATGATCACGATCCGAATCCAAATTCGGATCCAAAACGAGTCCTCAAAACTCGCTTCTCCGGAGAGGTATTCGTCAACCGATTGACGAATCCTTCGTCCTCCACCTCAGAGGATTACCGGAGATCAAATCCTCGTAAGTAAGGCACTATCGAGCACCAACCGCCGCCCAAACGACGCCCGATAACAAAGAAACAAGCTGTCCAGAAAAACTGGACAGCTTTTGGTGGAGGAATAGAGGCCGGCCAAGGAGAGATGGAAGCTCACCTTATCACCGAACCTAGAGGAGATCACCGGAGGGTCGCCGGAGGTTCACCGGCTGAAGCTTGGTCGCCGGAAATGACTTGGACGGCGGCACAAAGGCTGGGCGGTGGCACACCTAGGGTTGGCGCCGACTAGTGGAGGAGAGGGAGGGGGCGGCACAACTAGGTTGGGCGGCAACTCCAATTAGGGTTTAGGATTAGGGTTTAAGCCCTATTTTATAGAGAACTAATTCTCTTAATGGTTAATGGATCATATCCATAAAGCCCGTTAACCCACTCCATTAAGATAAGTTAAAATAAACCAAACCATGATGGTTTATTTTAAGTTAAAACGAACCGAACCAACCTTTGGTTCATTCGTTTAATATAAACCAAACCCTTTGGTTTATTCTCATCCATTGGATTAGAACCAAACCATTTTGGTCCATCCATTATGTCTTCATAAGACACGCCCATCCATGCTTCCATTGCATCAAACGATTTCATGCTCGCTTATGTTTGGTCCAACCAAACATAGTTTCCTCTCGAGAATCTCATTCTCAAGCTCGTTTTAAATCCTTTGGATTACACTCGCTGTGCGTGTGACCAAATAGGTTCTCGGTTTATGTTGGCCGTCTATAATTAACCATTAATTATAGAATGATCATGAGTGGCACCTAGTAGTACATCATGATCCCCAATTAACCGAAAAGATCAACGGTTGATCCAGAACTATTTCTGAAACCCTTCAGTAGCTCGAATGAATCGTGCCCCATTCCCTTCACTCATCTTATACCCACTTGGTTCAGGACATGGTCTATTGTGTCAGCCCCCACTAGGCTGACTACGTCACACCTAGCCCAAGTATCATTTCCTCATCCTACGGATTCTAGTTACTCCACATGTATCGAAGAGTACCTTACTCTAAACATGTAATGCTTTGGCCAAAGACTTTAGTAACAATCCGACGAGGCCATGGGTATACATCTCCTCGCAAGGAGTGGTGAATCCTTTATAGGCTATTCAAACACCTTCGATCACTTCGACTTATACCCAATCATCCCGGGTCCACATCTCCTTAGAGATGTTTGCTTAAGATGTCAAAGCATAAGTCTCCATGATCAAGATGACTTGAATACCGCAAGTCAAAGGAACCTCGCACTTACGCCACAAGAAGAACTTCATTGACATATCTATATATGCAGAGAACCATATGAAGTCTTACTACCGGTCACTCCAATGAACTAGTTACCATAACTAGCATCCACGATTAACTCCGACATCACTATGTCTCCACCAAAGGAGAATCACCGCTTGGATACACCAAGGAGTATACCTGCGGTTAGTCTCGATGTAATCGATGGTGTCCAAATCCATCAATTCATCGACTAGGATAATTCGATACATCACAATTACACATGTAGAGATACTCACTAGTTGTGATCCAATCACAAATTCTCTCATGCCGTGAATCGATCGTGGGACATTCAAGAAATGAGTTTAAGATCCAATCAAATACATAAAACATGTATACTCAAATAGTGAATCTTCATTTTCATACATAAGGCGCATTGCCTTAGGACATCTCTCATATATTACTAACAGACTCCCACTTGGCCTAATGCCAATCGCTACTAGATCCAATACCATAAGCTCAACATGACCCTCAAACTTATTTTGAGGTAATGCCTTAGTCAAGGGATCCGCTAAGTTCCTTTCAGTGGGAATTTTCTCGATTTGTATTTCGTTCCTACTGATGATCTCTCTGATAAGATGATAGCGGCGAAGCACATGTTTGGATCGCTGATGAGACCTTGGCTCTTTCGCCTGTGCAATTGCTCCATTGTTGTCGCAGTAGACCGGTATTGCTTCAACAATGGTCGGAATCACACCAAGTTCATGAACGAACTTTTTGATCCAAACCGCTTCCTTTGTCGCCTCCGCAATGTATTCGCCTCGGTGGTAGAATCCGCCACCTCTTGTTTGGAACTTTTCCAACTCATCGCGCCCATTCAAGGTGAACACGATCCGCATCGAGACTGAATCATCCTTGTCCGTCTCGAAGCCGCATCCGTATACCCGCGTATCACCATGTCCCTTCTCCATATATTAGGAACACATCCTTAGTTCTTCTCAAGTACTTAAGGATCGCCTTAATACCACCCAATGATCCATTCCTCGATCGATCGTATCCGCTGACACTCAGAGCATACGATACATCGGGCCTCGTACATAACATAGCATACATGATAGATCCTATTGCGGATGCATAGGGAATCTTACTCGTGCAAATCCTCTCGTCTTCTGTGCGCAGACACATAGACTTCGAAAGGTGTACCCCATGCCTGATGGGCAGATAACCTTTCTTGGATTCTGACATGCTAAACCTCTTTAGCACTCGGTCTATATATGTAGACTGCGAAAGACCAAGCAACCGTTTCGATCTATCTCTATAGATCTTAATCCAAGGATGTAGGTTGCTTCTCCCAGGTCTTTCATGGAGAATGTCTTGGATAACCAAACCTTAATCGATCAGAAGATTGACACATCGCTTCCTATAAGTAATATGTCATCGACATACAATACTAGGAACACGACGCATTCCCACTAACCTTCTTGTACACACAAGGTTCGGCTCGATTTTGTGAGAAATCAAACTTTTGATCTCATCAAAACGGATATTCCAAATCGGATGCTTGCTTCAATCCATAAATGGACCGTCGAATTTGCATACCTTGGTTTTATCAATCGATGTGAAACCTCAGTCGTATCATATACACGCCCCTCAGCGTTTTCCATTAAGGAAAGTTGTTTTCACATCCATCTTCCATATCTCATAATCATAATGAGCCGCTATGGCGAGCATCCGAATGGATTTAAATAGCTACAAAGTAATAGGTTTCGCCATAATCAACACCTTGCTTTTGACGATATCCTTTCGCCACCAATCTAGCCTTATAGGTAATCACATTACCATCCATGTCGGTTTTCTTCTTGAAAACCCACTTGCACCCTATAGGCTTTATGCCTTCAGGTGGGTCAACCAAGTTCCAAACTTGGTTTTTGTACATGGAATCCATTTCCGACTTCATGGCACCAAGCCACTTATCCCTTTTTGAACTTGTCAGCACTTCTTCATAACTGGTAGGCTCCTCATCATCAATGAGTAATACGTCGTTCGATTCGCTTACGAGAAATCCATATCTCTCAGGAATATTGCGCGTTCTACCAGATCTACGAAGATGTGGTGTTACAATAGGTCCAGCCGATTGCTCATCACTATGAGTTGTCGGCTGTTGTGCTTCACCAGGTATCTCATTAATTTCTATTTGAGTCTCTCGAGCCTCCTCAATCTCGACGACACTCCCACTGTTTTCTTGCAAGAGAAACTCTTTCTCTAGAAACACAGCATGCCTTGAAACAAACACCTTTTGTTCCACAGGATGATAGAATTGGTAACCCCTTGTTTCCTTAGGGTATCCAATAAATAGACATTTATCGACTTAGCATCCAACTTGTCCGATACACGCTTCACATAAGCAGTGACAACCCCATATCTTCAAGTAAGATACATGAGGTTTCTTACCATTCCATATCTCATATGGAGTAGTTGAGACTACCTTGGTAGGCATTCCGCTTAACAAGTAAACAATCAAGTGCATAACCCCAAAAGGACTTGGGAAGAGTCGATGATTCATCATTGACCGACCATGTCCAACAAGGTCCTAAGAACGCCTCGATACACCATTATGTGTGGTGTATAGGGCGGAGTCCATTGAGACAATATGCCATTGTCTCTTAGATAATCAAGAAACTCTGACTTAAGTATTCACCACCTCGATCCGATCAAGTATTTTAATACTTTTGTCATGTTGTTTCTCTACTTCATTTCTGAATTCTTTGAACCTTTCAAAGGCTTCGACTTGTGTTTCATCAAGAACACATACCCAAACCGTGAGTGATCATCGGTGAAGGTAATGAAGTAGCTATAGCCTCTAAAGCTTGAGTTGACATAGGTCCACATACATCAAGATGTACTAGACCTAGTAACTCTCCCACTGCTCACCTTTCCAAAGAAAGGTAACTTAGTCATCTTGCCTTTTAAGCATGATTCGCATGTATCGTATGAATCCAATTCAAACGATTCCAGAATTCCACATCGGTGTAATTCGGACATGCGTTTCTTGCTTATATGGCCAAGACGACAATGCCACATATAGGAGACTATGTGATTATCCTTTCGAGCACGCGTGTTGCTCGCTTCGATATTGAAAATGTCACTGGATACGTCCAACATATAAATGTCATTACTCAAAGTTCCAGTTCCATAAAGTACGCCATTCAAAGTTATATAACAACAATTGTTACTAAACGTCAAATGGAAACCATTTCTATTTAAGCAGGAAAGAGAAACAATGTTCTTTATTAGAGAAGGAACATAATAGCAATTGTCCGCTTCCAAGACTAGTCCACTAGGAGCTTCAAAGAAATAAGTTCCGATGGCGCATCAAAGAAGAACTCTTGCTCCATTGCCAACTCGCAAATTTGACTCCTCCGACAAGTCTTCTTCTATTCCTTAGCCTGTATGTCATTACATATATGTGAGCTACACCCAAGATCCAATACCCAAGTGTCTAAGGAAATAGAATGACAATCAATAATGAAGATATCAAGAGGATGGGGCATCGGATGCCTTCTTCTTCTTCATGGACTCAAGATAAATCTTGCAGTTTCTTCGCCAGTGGCCTTCCTTGCCACAGTGATGGCAAGTGCCCTTTTGCGCTGGTTCCGCCTTCTTTGCTTTTTTCTTTCCTTTCTTCTGTTCTTTTGCCTTCCTCTTAGAACCTTTCTTTGAGGAATCAACTAACAGAACCGCCTTCTCCTCATGCTTCACAGAAGGCTCCACAGTCTTCAGCATATTGAGGAGCTCGGGAATGGTGGATTCCAATTTGTTCATCCAATAGTTCATCACAAATTGCGAGAAACTCTTGGGCAAACAATGCAGAATTAAGTCAATACTTAACTCATGATCCATCACAAAACCGAGGGTAGCTAGCCGCTCGATGTACCCGTTCATCTTTAGCACAAACTGTACTACAGACGAACCTTCTTGCATCTTCGTGGTGAAGAGGAGCCTAGAGACCTCGAACCTTTCGGATCTCGCTTGCTCATCGAACAACTCATGAAGATGGAAGACCATAGTGTTAGCATCCATATGCTCATGCTGCTTTTGCAGCTCAGGTACCATCGCCGCTAGCATGATGCAACTCGCCAGCTCATAATATGCCACATGCTTCTGATAGACCAACATTTGGTCTGGAGTTGCATCGTCCTTAGGACGGTCAGGAAGAGGCTCTTCAAGGACATATGCAAGCTTTTCTGCCTTGAGAACAATTCTCAAGTTTCTAAGCCAGTCCAGAAAGTTAGGCCCAGTCAGTTTGTTCGAATCCAAAATAGTGCGCAAATTCAAAGACGTCATGATCAATTTATTGACCTAGAAATACAAAACGAGCATATATGAGAAAATGATTTTAAAATGCATCAATATACATTTATAAATCCCATTCATTTTTCGAATTTCAAAACCCCAAAATCACTCGAGATCGAGGTCCATCTCCGAATGGGTTGATCTACATCATAGTTATGAACAACCTTGGAGAGAGTCCAACAAGCCATTCATAACTACGACTGTATGTATCATCTATACCGATTGCATATCCCGTATATGCAACTATCACAATGTGCTATCAACTAATTGAATGTTCACACATACATCGGGTTGTTAACACATTAAAATGTATGCATCATATGCATAGCACCCAACTTCACCTCCCTTTACATCGACCTTGGAGAGAGTCCAACAAATCGATGCTCCAAAGTTAAAGCCAACCCATTAATCGACATAGTTTTAATATGGTTAGAGCATTCAACCAATTAGCCCAGCTTGGAGAGAGTCCAACAACCAAAGCTAACGATTGACCTCTGACTCTTACCATATTAGTATTAAACTATTCCATGGTTTGAACATATTCAGGTTCGAGCCGGGCTTGGAGAGAGTCCAACAACCCAAACAAGAAACAGAACTCTGGTTCTAACCATATTAATGGAAGGTGTAGGCTTTAATATTGATTAAAGGTTTTTATGTCTCATCCTCTTTGCATGCAAATAACTATTATCTACATGGCATGACATACATGACATACATCTACATGTCACGACACGCATGGCATAATGTTATGCATCTAATGCAATTACATGACATACAATTATGTCATGTTTATAATTTCCTTATATGTCATAACTATTTATGGAAATAAAATATGTTTAAGATTTGATTCTCCAAATCAAATCATAATTAAATTAGGAAACAAATTTCCAAATCTAATCACATATTTTATTCATGGAATTATTTGATTAAGGAAAATCTATTTAGGAAACCAATTTCCTAAATCTTTAAAACTACTTATGGAAATAAAATATTTTAAGATTTGATTTCCCAAATCAAATCATAATTAAATTAGGAAACAAATTTCCAGAATCTAATCAAATTTTTTATTTATGGAAAATATCAATTTCCATAAATACTTCCAACTTTCCAAAAGTGGAAGATTTCCATAAATATTTCTAGACTTTCCAAAATTGAAAAATTTCCATAAATACTTCTAAATTTCCAAAATTTAGAAAATTTCCAGAAATACATTATGACTATCGCAAAACCATTTTACGATTATGTCGAAACACAACCTGGGCTCTGATACCACTGTTGGGTTTCCGGCACCGCGGCGTGTGTGTGTTCGATCATGTTTCGTAAACATGAGCACAGCGGAATCAATTAAAAATAATAAATCTATATTTATTACAACACACACAACACACGCATGCTATTACAACAAGTGTAGACATAACCGTAAATTAAAATTTGCAATAAAAGAAATTATCTACGCTTATACCTTTCAGATGACGTGTAGCGGAACGCATCAACCGAACGATCCTCGTAAGAATCGCCTCTATCCGTATCCACGCCGAGCCTCGGGATGACTTCGCTAAGTCCACGAGCTTCGCTCGTGACGGGTTACTAGCCTCGTGGTTGAAGACGACGCGTGATCGAGAGATGATCACGATCCGAATCCAAATTCGGATCCTCAAAACGAAGTTCTCAAAACTCGCTTCTCCGGAGAGGTATTCACAACCAATTGACGAATCCTTCGCCCCTCCACCTCAGAGGATTACCGGAGATCAAATCCCGTAAGTTAAGGCACTATCGAGCACTAACCGCCGCCCAAACGACGCCCGACAACTAGAAAGAAGCTGTCCAGAAAAACTGGACAGCTTTTGGTGGAGGAATAGGCGCCGCCAAGGAGAGATAGAAGCTCACCTTATCACCGAACCTAGAGGAGATCACCGAGGGTCGCCGAGAGGTTCACCGGCTGAAGCTGGCCGGCAATGACTTGGACGGGCACAAGCTGAAGCCAAGGAACAAGAAGGCTTGTTTCAGCCTGTTGTAACAGATAGGCGGAAGAAAGCTCAGACACCGCCAAGCGCACCTCAAAGGAAGGTTGCTGGATCAATGTGCAAAGCCCACTTAGGAGATTAGGTAAATTAGCTCCCCATAATGGTTAAATGGATCCATAAAGCCCGCTAACCCCTCCATTAAGATAAGTTAAAATAAACCAAACCATGATGGTTTATTTTAAGTTAAACGAACAACCAACTTTGGTTCATTCGCTTAAAATAAACCAAACCCTTTGGTTTATTCTCATCCATTGATTAGAACCAAACCATTTTGGTCCATCCATTATGTCTTCATAAGACACGGCCCATCCACGCTCCATTGCATCAAACAATTTCATGTTTCGCTTATGTTTGGTCCAACCAAACATAGTTTCTCTTGGCCCGAGAATCCCATTCTCAAGCTCGCTTTAAATCCTTTGGATTACACTCGCAGTGCGTGAGACCAAATAGGTTCTCGGTTTATGTTGGCCGCCTATAATTAACCATTAATTATAGAACGATCATGAGTGGCACCTAGTAGTACATCATGATCCCCAATTAACCAAAAGATCAATGATCCGTAACTATTTCAAACCCTTCAAGAGCTCGAATGAATCGTGCCCCATTCCTTCTTCACTCATCTTATACCCACTTGGTTCGTGACATGGTCTATTGTGTCACCTCACTAGGTCGACTACGCCACACCTAGCCCAAGTATCATTTCCTCGCCCTACGGATTCTAGTTACTCCACATGTATCAAGAGTACCTTACTCTAAACATGTAATGCTTTGGCCAAAGACTTTAGTAACAATCCGACGAGAGGCCATGGGTATACATCTCCTCGCAAGGAGTGGTGAATCCTTTATAGGCTATTCAAACACCTTCGATCACTTCGACTTATACCCAATCATCCCGGGTCCACATCTCCTTAGAGATGTTTGCTTAAGATGTCAAAGCATAAGTCTCCATGATCAAGATGACTTGAATACCGCAAGTCAAAGGAACATCGCACTTAAGCCACAAGAAGAACTTCATTGACATATCTATATATGCAGAGAACCATATGAAGTCTTACTACTGGTCACTCCAATGAACTAGTTACCATAACTAGCATCCACGATTAACTCCGACATCACTATGTCTCCAAACCAAAGGAGAATCACCGCTTGGATACACCAAGGAGTATACTGCTTATCTCGACTGTAACTGATGGTGTCCAAATCCATCAATTCATCGACTAGGATAATTCCGATACATCACAATTACACATGTAGAGATACTCACTAGTTGTGATCCAATCACAAATTCTCTCATGCCGTGAATCGTATCGTGACATTCAAGAAATGAGTTTAAGATCCAATCAAATACATAAAACATGTATACTCAAATAGTGAATCTTCATTTATCATATAAATGGTTATCAATGAAAAATAGTTTTTCATGAGAAATAATTATATTTTCTGATATTTGTTAAAAATCTAAAAGCTTTAAAAACCACTAGTTTTTGAGCATGTTAGTATCCATTTTAACACCTAGTCTTGCTTTGGATTGTTTCAAAACATGAACACATGGATTTTAAAGTAAGAAATTGTTTTGAAAACATATGAAATATCCAACCATGATCTTTGGGCAATATGTCTATGAATTAAACAAAGTCTTCCCATGATTGGTCTATTATTTCTATTTTGATACTTTAAATGACCATCTAAATGTCATAGACACTAGTGGACATTTTCATCCTATCATCTCACCCATGCTAAGTTTTCAATCATGGTAGCCTATGGTGAGTGTGAGATGTATCCTAAAGGTATTTGTATATACTTAACCATTATTTTCATGCAATTCTAACAGGGTTATGTATCATCCTATCATTCCACATGATCATAAAGATGTATATGAATTAATTTCATTATGACCATGAAATACATGTATTCATCAAATTGTTATCATGCATTAGGTATTACATGATGATAATATGCAAATATCACCTAAAGCATGATTTATACCTTATTTCTCATGATTATGTGCCAAATATTAAAATCATAAATCATGATTTCAAACATACATAGCAATTTCATAAACTATCATGATATAAACATTAAAATCTATTTATAGGAAAATAATCATCACATAATACTATTTAAAAAATTATGTACAGCAATCATAAGTCAACCAACAAATGATATAGGTAAATTGCATATGTTTGACTATCCTAGGTTTCCTAACCCTTTAAGATGGATTTTGGAACCCAAAATAAGTTCTTTCCTATTGGGTTCATTAAAAATTCCTTAGGGATCCATTTTCTAGAAATTACCTTCTTCTTGTCTTGACCCCTAGCTATTAAATATTTATAGGCCTTTTCAATTTTCTTTTCCTTATATCCTAGGCCTTTCTTGTTGAAACTAGCTCTTTGGCTCCCAATTATCATGTTCAAAGTATTTGAGCCAATTGTAAATTTTTCTAGGGCCTTGGTCAAATAATCTACCTTTTCCCTTAGAACCCTATTTTCTTCTATGCATGCATCATTAACATCCAAAGGCATATAGTTATCATGTGAGCATGCATCATCATTATTATCATTCAAACATGCTTTTTCTAATTTTTGCTCTAAATCTTTAATTTGATCAAGCATGGTTTTATTTTTCTTCTTTGCTCTAAATAAATCCCTAGTGAGGCTAGAAATCATAGACATTATTTACTTAGGGGGGTAGATTCGTTACCTCACTTACTAAATCCTCTTCCGATGATGAGGATGTAGATGAGGCTCCCCCTTTACTTGAGCTCTCTCCACTTGAGCTTGATCATTCATTTTCGGAGGAGGAGCAATCCAAGTCGTCAAAGGCCATTAGGGCTAAGTTGGAGTAGACATGTTCTTCCTCTTCGGATGATGATGAGGAAGAAGGATCATCCCATGTCTTTGCTTTGAATGCCTTGGCCTTCCCTTTTCTTTGGGCCTTCTTTTCTTCTTCCTTTTCTTCTTGCTCCCCTTCTTCTTATTTTCTTCCTTCTTTCTCTTCTCTCCTTGCTTTTGTTCAAGAGGGACAATTGTCCCTTATGTGTCCTCTCCTTGGCAATTGTAGCAAATAATTTTCCCCTTGGTCTTCTACTCCTATCATTAGATTTATTAAATCTAAAGCCTTTAATGCACGCCTTACCCTCCTTACCATATAGGCTTCTTCCATGCTATCCATGGAGGAGGATGAGGATGCTTCATCGGAGGAGGAGGGATATCTATCTTCTTCTTGTGCGCCATCAAGGCTACTCCTCTTGAAGGTTGAAACTTTGGCTCTTCTTGTATTCCTTCAAGAGCTGGAGCTCCATTGTTGAGAAGAACTCTCCAAGGTGCTCACTTTTAGGTTCTTGGACATGTAGAAGGAGTCCACCATTGAGCTCCACTTTGATGACCGGGAAAAGCATCAATTGCTTTCATGAGCATATCCTGGTTGGAGAGCCTTTCTCCTACACTTGTTAGTCCAATCAAAATTTCCTTAAACCTAGAATGCAATGATGTTACCTTTTCTTCCTTTCTAATTTTATGTTGATAGTTGGGACGGAGGAGGTCTCTTCTTGCAAGTTTGGCCTCCGAGTATCTTCATGAAGCTCTACTAGCTTCTCCCATCTCTTTTGCACTAGAACATTCCTATCCTATTCACTCTTGTTGGGAAGTACATTGTAGAGGTGGTGCTTGGCCTTTGAATTTGCCAAATATTATTCCCTTTGCTTCTTGCTCCACCTTGATTTTTCCAATGGCTCCCCATCTTCATTCCTAGGCAATTCGAAACCATTTTCCATGATTAATAAAATTTCAAAATCGTCTCAAGAATACCTCATTCTCTTTTCCACCAAGAGAATTCCCTCAACTTTAAGCATGAATATTAGAGCATATTCTTGAATGTGCTTGTTGTGGCGTGTTAGTCCTCACAAGCTTTCTTGGCTCCAATACCACTTGTAGAAAGATCGATCGCCTAGAGGGGGTGAATAGCCCTTTGTCGTTGGATGGTTGAATTTGCTCGTCTACACAATTGTTAGCGCAAGCGGATTACTAATAAAGACAAGCAAATAAACAATAAAGAATACAAACAATGCTAACACAGAAATGTAACGTGTTCACTACGCCGCTAATCCACGTCCCCAATTCGTTTCTCTGAATCACTCAACCAAATCACTATCGGTCTCTCCTTTGCACTAAGCTAGGTGGAGGTAACCCTTACAACTCAAGATCACTTCTTCTTTATAATAGATATGAAAGAGAACTAGAAGAAGAAGTTTATCACTTCAGAGCACTTGGATGATGGTTTGGAATATAAGCATTAGGCATCCAAAGCCAACACCCTCTCTTTATAGAGAGGGCTGATTTCTTCCTTGACGCCACTCCGATCACGCCCTTGGCGATCCCGCCACTACAATGGCCTCCGAACACATCGGATCTCTTGTAGTCCAACAACTGGCGATCATGATGGACCTCATCGGATCATCGCTCCGTAGTCGACGCCTACGGCTAAGCTTCTGCGCTCGTGACATCCTCAATGATCGCTATTCCATAGCCGATCACGGCATAAACCTCATCATCGGATACGATGAACTCATTCAATTCAGTAGTCATCGCCATTCCATAGCAATGATCGATGTCGAAACTCATCTGACACTTAGCCATTCGGCCAAGTTCACCTAATAAGCTACTTACAATTCACTCATTCTCTCATCTCACTCGTAGTCCCTGCCGAAGCTCTCTTTGTTCGCGGCCACGTCCCTCGGCAGCATCAGGCGCACGACTCTGCAATGCTCCTTCACGTCTCTTGCCTCTTCCGCTTCCTTGGCTTCACTTCAAGTCATCTCATCCAGAAGTTCTCAAAGATCGCGCATACCCGCAATGCTCCTTCTCCGACTCAAGCACGAGGTTCTGAGTGGTGAACCCGCCAAGACTCCATGTGCGAATTACTAAGTCCTGCAAGACTCCAACGCACATATCAAATCATAATAACAACCTAACTTAAATCCTTTGCCACACATATCAAAACCTTATCATGGCAAGAGATTGCCCTAACATCAAACTCGAGTCTGGTCAATTGTGACCTGGGCTAATTGCACCAACAGCTAAGACTGAGTGTCGGAGGCTCAAACGTGGTGTTTGAGGGTTTACCCGATGGTCGAATTCTCAAAAAACTTGGTGTTTGAGGTTTTACCCGACATCAGTCGACTGACATAGGTGCTAGTCGATTGCTCTAGGTTGATTGGACTCGACTGGTGTTTCCCGACCAAGTTCTGAGCGATGCCGAGAGATGATGCCGATGACACACCATCTATCGATGATGGAGATAAACCACCGATCGGGAGTTTTGCCATGAAGGTCTAAAGGTGATCGCTGACCACTTGATCGATGGATCATCAATCGGATCGGCATCACGACTAATGATGGATCCATTGGAACTTAGCCAGTGTGGATTGAGTCGTTGTGAGACAATGACTATAGGACCAGTCGATTGATGGTCACGATCTGTCGACTGATGGGTGCAGAATTAGCTCGATGCAGGTTATAAATGGAGCTCGAGATGGAGGATTTCGCCAAGACTTTTGGGGTGACTTTGGAGGGGAATTGCATTTGCATTCTAGACCTTCAAGAGCAAACCAAAGCAAGCAACAAGAAAGCATTCAAAGCAAAGAGTTGTAAAGTGTTCTTTACTTGTATTTCTTAGTGTCTTTGAAAGCTTTAATCTTGTATATTACTATTTGTAATTTCTTGTACGAGGTTTCTCCACTCACGTGTTATCAAGAAGGAGTGTTGTTAGTGTCATGTGCATAACACGAGCTTGACCTCAACCATGAGATAGGAACCTAAGGTTCCAACCACGATATCGTGTGACTTATGTCGTGTGCTTGTATTCTTGTTGTATTTTCATTATTGTATATTCCATTTGTGCTAATGAGAATTGTAGACAAGCGATACGTGATGAACGATCGAAGTTCACCGTACATATGCTTTAGGGCTATTCACCCCCTCTAGTCAGACGCTCCAATGAAGCAACCTACATCCTGATCAAGATCTATAGAGATAGATCAAAATGGTTGCTTGGTCTTTAAATAGTCTACATATATATACCGAAGTGCTAAAGAGATTTATGTCGTAAATCCAAGAAAGATTTCCTTTCCATCGTGCATGGGATACACCTTTCAAGTCTATACGCATCATGAAGAGAGGATTTGCATGAGTAAGATTCCCTATGCATCCGCAATAGGATCTATCATGTATGCTATTATGTACAAAGTCAGATGTATCGTATACTTTAAGTGTCATGAGAAGATGCTAATCTGATCCAGGAATGGATCATTGGGCGGCTGTTAAGACAATCCTTAAGTACTTAAGAAGAACTAAGGATGTGTTCCAAATATATGGAGAAGGTGATATGGTAATACGTGGGTATACGGATGCCAGCTTCTAGACAAACAGGGATGATTCCAGGTCTCAGTCTGGGTATATATTCACCTTGAATTGAGGCGTAATAAGTTGGAAAAGTTCCAAGCAAGACACTATAGTGGATTTTGCCACTTAGGCAGAATACATTGCAGTTTTAGAAGCAACAAAGGAAGCGTTTGAATCAATAAGTTCATCTCAAACATGACGTGGTCTCATCAATGATCCAAACATGTGATTGTAGGGATGTATACTGAAAAGTCTATCTTTTGTATGAACATCTTTATTTTGAAATAAGAATCACATGATCATTGTTTGCATATTTTTATGGTTATGCAATATTGTCTAATACTTTACATTGTAGATAACATGGTGTGTGGCGTCACACGGGAGATCATGTTATCAGCTCCTTGTAAAGTATAAGTAAAGGCTCACAACCAAGATGACTTTGGACAAACCATTGGAATGGTTGTAGTGTGATTTGGTATTGGTTTGTCTTGACCATAGAATCACACTAGTGCACTTTGTGTGTATTGAGCAGGACCAACTTAGAGGTGATTCGATTTATTGCTGACTACATAATCGAATCGAACCTCAGATATTATTTAGTATATGCTCTAAATCCCGATATAATAACGGGCACATATACTTAGTACTCATCTCTTTGATTTACCAATGGGTGAGATTTATAGATTAAATCGATAGGCTTGGTAAGTTGGGAGATGATATTATTTATATGGTGTGCCATTGATTATAGGAAGAAACCGTGTCCTATATATTAGGATGATGATGTCCCCTTGAGGAGCTCATAAGGTTCATCATATAAACCCTACAGGTGGACTTGGTCCGGCATGATGAAAAGGTTGAGTGGTACTACTCAAGGAGTTAGATGTTGATTAATTAATGGTCAGTAAATTAATTAATCGATGGGCATTCGAGATCTTAAACACGGGGAGAAAATGTACAAATAATATATGGAGCCCATATTATCATATGGGGGTTGGTGAGGTAGATCAATGATAATCCTTTAGTGGATTGGATTATCATTAGTGGATCGGACTTTATGTGGGCTTGTTCCATGGGTGGCCAAGATCCAACTCCTCCTCATGGTACCTAATGTAGCCTATTAACACCTCATGAAGTTTAGATCCAATGGATGAAAACAAATCTCTAGATCCGACGGTTGAGATTAAATCTCTAGATCTGACGGTTGAGATTAAATCCCTAGAACCAATGGAGGAGATTAAATCATGGCTTGAGCCCAACTCTATAAATAGAGATCATGAAGTGGGCGGCAAGAGGATGGATGAGGGGATTAGCTTGGGCGGCAACCAATCCTAATTAGATTAGGATTAGGAGTGGTGGCTAGGGTTAGGGTTTTGGGGATTAGAGTGGGCGACAACCAAAGGAGGTGTTCCTTCTTCTTCCAAAGGTTGGCCGGCCCCTATTCTTCTCCTCTTTACCTTGGCATGAGCTCATCCTATTCTTCTTCCCCTCTTCCATGGCCGACCATAAGGAGAGCTAGGATTAGGGTTTGGAGGCTTAGGGTTTAGGAGGCTTGGGTGGCACCAAATAAGGAAGGTTTCTTTCTTCTTCATCCTTTGGTGGCCGGCGCCCACAACCCTATCCCAGCCCTTGGGAAGCATCCAAAGACCTCTTTTCCTTCTCCTTAGGTGGTGGAAACAAGATATAGGGCTTTCCCTTGGTGTCTTGGCCGGTTTCCACTATTATCTCCTTCTCCTTGTTGGCCGACGGCAAGCATTTCTTTTGTTGCTTGTTGGTTGGCCATAGGAAGGAGAAGAGCTTTGTTTCTATTCTTCCTCTTGCTTTGGAAGAGCAAGGAAGGAAGATTTGCGATCTAGGAGCTTCGACTTTTGGTAGAGCGTCACCCACAAGACGTCCGAAAGGAGGAAGGACATACATTAGAAGATCGAGAGGTATATCGATTCTCTAATTTTTATATGTTACATGTTTGTATTTGTTTTTCATTTATGAGCATGATATAAATCTGTATGGCTAAATAATACTTGATCCCGAGCATAAACACAAAAATCGCGATCCTGACATCGCATTCCGCGGCTACTGTGAGAATAGAGGATGGTCGCCAACAACTAGTTTGTTCAAGTGACCTCTCTAAACGAATAGCACGACGATGGCTTGGTTGCTTTGGCAATCTCTTTTGTCTAGGATTAAATTTTTAATCCGGGGACATAGAAGGGATCGCCATGAAGGAAGCTACCGAGGTGAAGTGGGAAGCGAAGTTTCTCGCTCGATAAGCAAAACCCTACAATTAGTAGGAGAGCTTCCGGGGCAAATTCCCTTCAATTGGTGTCAGAGCCAAGGTTTTCGGTTTTGTGTGTTTTGGATTCGGTTAATTTTTATGCACTTTTTCATATATTATATGCTTGATAATAGTAGGATATGTAGTTTAACTCTTTGGTTGCGTGTATAAGATCCGAATTATGGCCATATGTGTGTATGTGATTGTATGTGTGTAAATATTTATTTTGTTGAATCCTCCGCTGGATTTAGACTAGTATTTAGTTTTTGTAAATTAAATATGACATTGTTTAGCCACTTTATTTTATTTTACTTTCGATCTAGATTTCATGTACACTCTCGTGAAGTATAGGATCGATGGATGTAAATTAAAATAGGTTTTTGTCTCGGCTCGGATCTCCGGATGGCTCGTACATGGCGTAGGAGGAGCGATCGAGATGGAGATGCGACGGGAGTCATATTGAAGACAAAAGCCATAATAGTTGGAAAATAATTTATTTTTCATATTTATTGCTTTTTGTTTGATATGCATGTCGTAGCTAGGAAAATTCCTCAATTTCAAATTACTAAGTGGGAGAGGATATTTTATAAATTCCTGCCTCCATTACGATTTGACAAGTGATGCAAACAAACTTGCGCGCTGAGTGCCTTCCTCCCCATCGGATGGGTTTGTTTGCGGATCAAAAGGTCGAATATGGTTATAGGAAATTATTAAGGAGCGTGTGTACTTGCCCATCGTAAGGCACATAACCCGAGATAATTACCTTGGTACCGAGTAATGGTGAACACTTAAATACAAATATAAGTATCCTCCCCATCGGAGTCACTGCTTTTATTTGTAGGGCCGAAGAGAAACCAACTATTAATTTTACTTGTCAAAAAGTTAGGTTGACAAGATAGTAAAATTAATGGGTAAAACCTCCTCTTACAAATGTAGAATTCGTATACATCCACACTATCGTGGCAACGATATTCTTGGTGTTTTGAGGTGTTGGTTGATTTTGAAATTTTATTGTTTGAGGAATCAATAATTTTTTGAAATATACAGTAATGATCTATGTGATTATTAGGATTTTCAAAAATGACTTTCAGTCCACTTACTATGATACTAAAGGAAATAAACTTACTGTACCCAAATAATGTTGATTGGAAATGAATCTAGATATTATCTTATCTACTAAGGAGTACAAGTATGCACTCTTCGAAGAGTGTCCTCACGCCATGGTTGCTCAAAAAGGTTTCTACTTCTAAGCCGAAAGGCAAGAAGAAGAAGAAACAAGGTGGAGCAAAGGTGTTGGGAGGATCTCAGGGAGGAGTGAAGAAGCCGAAAGGGAAGTACTTAACTTATAAGCAGGATGGACATTGGAAGAAGGACTATCCCAATCCAAAACAGAACAAAGATATATCCTTTGGACTAGTCGTTGAAATATGATTAGCGGTGATATCTACTGACACCTGGTGTGTAGATACGGGAGCCACTGATCATGTCTGCAATACTTTGCAGGGGTTCCAAGAAACCAGATGACTGGCTGAAGGGGAGATTACCGTGTACTTGGGTGATGCCACGAAAGTGGCGGCTGTTGTAGTGGGATATGTTCATTTATCTTTTGAGAAAAATAAACTTTTGGTTCTTAAGAATTGCCTTTATGTACCCTTATTTAGAAAGAACTTAGTTTCAGTTTCTAAATTGTTTATGGATGGATATTCTATTTCTTTTAATGACAGAGCTATTATAAAAAGGAATAGAGAGAATATCTGTTCAGGTACATTGATAGGAAATTTGTATAAACATGAACCACAACCTCCCACGATGCAAATTGAAATTAATAACTCATCTTCTAATTTCAATAAGAGAAAAGAACCTTCGAAGATGAACCAAACATATCTTTGGCATCTTAGGCTTGGTCACATTAACCTAAGCAAAATTAAAAGGTTGATAGCCGATGGACCTTTGGGTTCATTAGTGGTTGAGGATCTCCCAACCTATGAATCTTGCTTGGAGGGTAAGATGACCAAGAGGCCTTTTAAGGCCAAGGGGTATAAAGCCAAAGATGTGTTAGAATTGGTTCATTCTGATTTGTGTGGTCCTATGTCTATCCAGGCTAGAGGTGGTTTTGAGTATTTCATTTTTTTTATTGACGATTACTCAAGATATGGATACATTTACCTGATGCGTCGCAAGTCTGAATGCTTTGACAAGTTCAAAGAATTCAAGGCTGATGTGGAGAAACGTCAAGGTAAAAGTATCAAGACACTACGATCTGATCGTGGTGCTGAGTACCTCTTGGGAGAGTTTAGGAACTACTTATTAGAGGCTGGGATTCAATCCCAATTGACTACACCTGGCACACCCTAGCAGAACGGTGTAGCAGAGCGAAGGAATAGAACTCTTATGGAGATGGTTAGATCGATGATGAGTTATTCTGACTTGCCAGATTCGTTCTGGGGATATGCTCTAGATACGACGGTGTACATTCTGAACTTGGTTCCATCTAAATCAGTGCCTTCTACTCCCACAGAGTTGTGGACTGGGCGAAAGCCTAGTCTAAGACATATTCGGATATGGGGGATTCCAACACATGTGCTGAAGGCAGATGCTAGTAAGTTGAAACCTCATACAGAAGTGCGCTTGTTCGTTGGCTATCCTAGAGGAACGAAGGGTGGATTGTATTATAGTCCTAGAGATCAGAGGGTGATTGTTAGCCCGAATGCCAGATTTCTAGAGGAAGACTATGTGATGAGCCACAAGCCCAAGAGTAAAATTGTTCTGGAGGAGTTAAAAGGGGAAGTCACTTCTTTAGTACCACCGGTACAAGAGGATATACCACATGTCACTGCACCGCGTGTCACAGAGGATACACAGGTGATACCTCATCGTAGTGGGAGGGTTGTGAGACAGCCTGATAGATTCATGTTCTTGGGAGAATCTTCTGATTTGGTCCCTGGTGAACATGAACCTGATCCCTGGACATATGATGAGGCAATCCAAGATAAAGATGCAGTATCTTGGCAAAGTGCAATGAATGCTGAGATTGAATCTATGGATTCAAATCAGGTCTGGGAGCTAGTAGAACCACCCGATGGTGTAAAAACCATTGGATGCAAGTGGATCTATAAGAGAAAGAGAGGAATAGATGGGAAGGTTGAGACCTTCAAAGCGAGGTTTGTTGCGAAGGGGTATACTCAAAAAGAGGGTATCGATTATGAGGAGACCTTTTCGTCGGTAGCCATGCTTAAATCTATCCGGATTCTCTTATGCATAGCAGCTTATATGAATTTGAGGTGTGGTAGATGGATGTCAAGACATCTTTACTTAATGGAAGTCTTGAGGAAAACATTTACATGAAGCAACCAGAGGGATTCATTGCTAAGGGCAAAGAGCATCTTGTATGTAAGCTTAATCGGTCCATTTATAGATTGAAATAAGCTTCGAGGTCTTGGAACATCCGCTTTGATGAGGTGATCCAGTCTTATGGACTTATTCAAAGTTTGGATGAGTCTTGTGTATACAAGAGATGTGACAAAAACGTAATGGTATTTCTTGTACAATACGTAGATGACATTTTATTGATTGGCAACAATATCAAGGTGTTATCGAATGAAAGGGTATGGTTGTCCAAACAGTTTGATATGAAGGACTTGGGAGAAGTGTGACACATCCTTGGGATCAAGGTTATAAGGGATCGCAGGAAAATGATGTTGTGCTTATCCCAAGCTTCATATATAGACAAGATAATGGATCGTTTTAGCATGCAAAACTCTAAGAAAGGTTTTCTACTTTTCAGACATGGAGTTCCTTTATCTAAGGAGATGTGTCCTAGATCATCTGAGGAGATAGAGGAGATGAAGGCGGTTCCTTATGCCTCAGCGGTAGGAAGCCTCATGTATGCGATGCTATGTACGAGACCAGATATCTGCTATGCCATGGGCATGGTTAGCAGATATCAGAGTAATCCAGGACAGGAACATTGGACTGCGGTAAAGCATATATTGAAGTACCTGAGAAGGACTAGGAAATATATGCTAGTTTACTAGGCAGACCAATTACTCCCTGTGGGTTACATGGATTGCGACTTCCAATCTGATAGGGATAATAGTAAGTCTACCTCAGGTTTTGTGTTTACTTTGTGAGATGGAGCCATTGTATGGAGGAGTGTCAAGCAGAAATGCGTGGTGGACTCCACCATGGAAGCTGAGTGTGTGGCAGCCTCTGAGGCGGCCAAAGAAGCTGTGTGGCTCAGGAACTTCCTAATGAACTTGGATGTGATTCCTAGTTTGCCCAGTACTATCACAATTTATTGTGATAATAATGGTGCAGTTGCAAACTCGAAGGAACCACGAGCCCATAAGGCGAGTAAACACATAGAGCGCAAGTACCACCTGATACGAGAGATCGTAAAGGAGGTAGAAGTTGTTGTCGCCTAGATTGCATCAGAGGATGACCTGGTAGACCCTTCCAATAAGGCCCTTCTAGCGAGAGCTTTGATAGGAATGTGGAGGGAAGGGGAATCAGATGTATGGCACTAAGATGACAGCATAGTCTTTTAGTATAAGTGGGAGATTGTAGGGATGTATACTGAAAAGTCTATCTTTTGTATGAACATCTTTATTTTGAAATAAGAATCACATGATCATTGTTTGCATTTTTTTATGGTTATGCAAAATTTTCTAATACTTTACATTGTAGATAACATGGTGTGTGGTGTCACACGGGAGATCATGTTATCAGCTCCTTGAAAAGTATAAGTAAAGGCTCACAACCGAGATGACTTTGGACAAACCATCGGAATGGTTCTAGTGTGATTTGGTATTGGTTTATCTTGACCATAGAATCACATTAGTGGACTTTGTGTGTATTGAGCAGGACCGACTTAGAGGTGATTCGATTTATTGCTGACTACATAATCGAATCGGACCTCATATATTATTTAGTACATGCTCTTAATCCCGATATAATAACGGGCACATATACTTAGTACTCATCTCTTTGATTTACCAATGGGCGAGATTTATAGATTAAATCGATAGGCTCGGTAAGTTGGGAGATGATATTATTTATATGGTGTGCCATTGATTATAGGAGGAAACCGTGTCCTATATATTAGGATGATGATGTCCCCTTGAGGAGCTCATAAGGTTCATCATGTAAACCCTGCAGGTGGACTTGGTCCGGCATGATGAAAAGGTTGAGTGGTACTACTCAAGAAGTTAGATGTTGATTAATTAATGGTCATTAAATTAATTAATCGATGGACATTCGAGATCTCAAACACGGGGAGAAAATGTACAAATAATATATGGAGCCCATATTATCATATGGGGGTTGGTGAGGTAGATCAATGATAATCCTTTAGTGGATTGGATTATCATTAGTGGATCGGACTTTATGTGGGCTTGATCAATGGGTGGCCAAGATCCAACTCCTCCTCATGGTCCCTAATGTAGCCTATTAACACCTCATGAAGCTTAGATTCAATGGATGAAAACAAATCTCTAGATCCGACGGTTGAGATTAAATCTCTAGATCTGACGGTTGAGATTAAATCCCTAGAACCAATGGAGGAGATTAAATCATGGCTTGTGCCCAACTCTATAAATAGAGATCATGAAGTGGGCGGCAAGAGGATGGATGAGGGGATTAGCTTGGGCGGCAACCAATCCTAATTAGATTAGGATTGGGAGTGGTGGCTAGGGTTAGGGTTTTGGGGATTAGAGTGGGCGGCAACCAAAGGAGGTGTTCCTTCTTCTTCCAAAGGTTGGCCGACCCCTATTCTTCTCCTCTCTACCTTGGCATGAGCTCATCCTATTCTTCTTCCCCTCTTCCATGGCCGACCATAAGGAGAGCTAGGATTAGGGTTTGGAGGCTTAGGGTTTAGGAGGCTTGGGTGGCACCAAATAAGGAAGGTTTCTTTCTTCTTCATCCTTTGGTGGCCGGCACCCACAGCCCTATCCCAGCCCTTGGGCAGCATCCAATGACCTCTTTTCCTTCTCCTTAGGTGGTGGAAATAAGATATAGGGCTTTCCCTTGGTGTCTTGGCCGGTTTCCACCATTATCTCCTTCTCCTTGTTGGCCGGCGGCAAGCATTTCTTTTGTTGCTTGTTGGTTGGCCATAGGAAGGAGAAGAGCTTTGTTTCTATTCTTCCTCTTGCTTTGGAAGAGCAAGGAAGGAAGATTTGTGATCTAGGAGCTTCGACTTTTGGTAGAGCGTCGCCCACACGACGTCCGAAAGAAGAAAGGACATACATTAGAAGATCGAGAGGTATATCGATTCTCTAATTTGTATATGTTACATGTTTGTATTTGTTTTTCATTTATGAGCATGATATAAATCTGTATATGGCTAAATAATACTTGGATCCCAAGCATAAACACAAAAACCGACGATCCAGACATCGTCTATTCCGCGGCTACTCGTAGAACAGAGGATGGTCGCTTGAACAACTAGTTTGTTCAAGTGACCTCTCTAAACGAATAGCACGATGATGGCTTGGTTGCTTTGGCAATCTCTTTTATCTTGGATTAAAATTTTAATCCGGGGCCATAGAAGGGATTGCCATGAAGGAAGCTACCGAGGTGAAGTTGGAAGCGAAGTTTCCCCTCACTGACTCGATAAGAAAAACCCTACAATTAGTAGGAGAGCTTCCGGGGCAAATTCCCTTCAATGCTTCGCTGCTATCATCTGATCAGAGAGATCATTAATAGGAAGGAAATACAAATCGAGAAGATTCCCACTGAAAAGAACTTAGTGTATCCTTTAACTAAAGCCTTATCTCAAAGTAAGTTTGAGGGCCATGTTAATGTTTATGGTATTGGATATCGTGGTGATTAACATTAGGCCAAGTGGGAGTTTGTTAGAGATATATGAGAGGTGGCCTAAGGTAATCACCTTATGGTCGAACCATTTATTTGATAAATAAATATTCACTATTTGAGTATACATATTTTCTTGTATTTGATTGGATCTTAAACTCATTTACTGGATGTCCACAATACGATTCACATCATGAGAGAATTTGTGATTAGATCACAATTAGTGAGTATATCTACATGTGTAATTGTTATGTATTAGAATTATCCCTAGTCGATAAATTTATGCATATGGACGCCATCAATTCTATTGAGAAAAGCATGAGTTATATTCTTTGGTTTATCCAAGCAGCTGTTTTTCACTGGCTGGTGACATTGGGATGTCCAGAGTTAATCGTGGATGCTAGTTATGATAACTAGTTCATTGGAGTGACCAGCTGTAAGACTTCATATGGTTTTCTACATATATGGATATGTCAATGAAGTTATTACTGCAGCTTAAGTGCGATGTTCCTTCGACTTACGGTATTCAAGTTGTCTTGGTCATGGAGACTTATGCTTTGACATCTTAAGCAAGCATCTCTAAGGAGATGTGGACTCGGGATGGTTGGGTATAAGTCGAAGTGTCTGAAGGTGTTTGAATAGTCTACAAAGGATTCACCACTCCTTGTGAGGAAATGTAGATCTCTCAGAGAGCTTCAATTTGGTAGGTAGATCGTTATGTGAGTCCACTTGTGTGAAAAGTTATGGCCATTTTACCGTCGGCTACTCCAAGAGAGAATACTTGCAAGCACACAACCAAAAGAAACGTACCAAGACTTCGTCTTGGATTGGTAGTGCGGGAGGAAAAAGACCTAAACAAGATACGAATCAAAAAATACGAAAAGAAAACCAAAATGTGCTAGATCGGCGGTTTCACCAAATCTTAGCGCCCCCGCTCTGATACCAATTGTTAGATCGAGAAGGCCTAGAGGGGGTGAATAGAGAGCATAGAATTTCTTTTCGTTCGTTAAAACACGAGTAGACACAGTAGAAAAATAAGAAGACAAGTTTATTTTTACTTGGTTCACAACCCAACGGTTGCTACTCCAAGGTCCTAACGGTCCTAGACTGCGTACGGAGGGCAAAGCACTATAACGTCTCCTCCTCGTTGGAGGTAGGAGACAACAATCACAAAACTGGAAGTACGAGGATGAGGCAACAAGCCTACCTCACCTCGTTATGAATAAAAACAAAGAATACAATAATAAAAGCAATTACTTGCTACTGTTGCCGACAAAGAGGATTAGAACTTGTTGTCGCTAGGCCAAGTTATGATGTTGGAGCTTTGCCTTTGTAGGAGCACTTGAAAATAATCTTGATGATATTTGGAGTTGGAATCCTCCCCTCCTTTTATAGATTTTGGCCTCTAAATATGTCTCCTATGTTTTGGAACAGATCCCGAAGTTGTAAAAAATTTTATTGCAAAGTGGCCGCGTCAAACGTTATCCATTTTGACCAAGCGCAAAGGTTGATTCGAAGCCATCAGTCGACTGATGCCTCCCATCACGATCCGATGAGCATCCGATCGCCCCCATGTCTAGCAAATAATCGCCACCGGCCACTTCCTACAAAGAAGAGGTTAGCACGAAAAATGGTAAATATGACGGTTTCTAACCGTCCGATCTCGACCTAGACCTTCCATAGGAAGTCTTAGTCGGATCCACGCCTACGGTCGTCCCCGTAAAGAGGACACAACCTTACCATCTCTCACTCACACGAGCTTACCTCGATACTTACTTTGTAGCTCTCGCTTCTGACCTTCCACTCGATTCCTTCAGCTCCCTCCGAAGTCACTCGAGTGTCGCCCGACCACCGCGGGTTCCTCCGGGTGTCGCTAGACTTTAGCTCTAGCTTTAGTACTTTTCTGCACACTCGATTTAGCTCGTGAGATAACGATGTAAACTTAACTTTGTGTCTTTGCCATAATCAAAATACAGGTTCGATTATCTAGTGCCCCTGCACCAACAAAGCCATGATTTAATCTCCTCCATTGGTTCTAGGGATTTAATCTCAACCGTCAGTTATAGAGATTTAATCTCAACTGTTGGATCTAGAGATTTAATCTCTACCTTTGGATCTAGAGTTTTGTTTTTCATCCATTGGATCTAAGCTTCATGAGGTCTTAATAGGCTACATTAGGGACCATGAGGAGGAGTTGGATCTTGGCCACCCAATGGATCAAACTCACATAAAGTCCGATCCATTAATGATTATCCATTCCACTAGAGGATTATCATTGATCTACCTCACCAACCCCCATAAGATAATATGGGCTCCATATATTATTTATATATTTTCTCTCTGTGTTTAAGATCTCGAATGTCCATCGATTAATTAATTTACTGACCATTAATTAATCAACATCTAACTCCATGAGTAGTACCACTCAACCTTTTCTTCATGCCGGACCAAGTCCACCTGCAGGGTTTACATGATGAACATTATGAGCTCCTCAAGGGGACATCATCATCCTAATATATAGGACACGATTTCCTCCTATAATCAACGACACACCATATAAATAATACCATTTCCTAACTTACCGAGCCTATCGATTTAATCTATAAATCTCGCCCATTGGTAAATCAAAGAAATGAATACTAAGTATATGTGCTCGTTATTATATCGGGATTAAGAGCATGTACAATATAATATCTGAGTTCCGATTCGATTATGTAGTCAGCAATAAATCGAATCACCTCTAAGTCGATCATACTCAATACACACAAAGTGCACTAGTGTAATTCTATGGTCAAGACAAACCAATACCAAATCACACTACAACCATACCAATGGTTTGTCCAAAGTCATCTAGGTTATGAGCCTTTACTTATACTTTACAAGGAGCCAATAACATGATCTCCCGTGTGACACCACACACCATGTTATCTACAATGTAATGTATTAGACAATAATGCATAACCATAAAAATATGCAAACAATGATCATGTGATTCTTATTTCAAATTAAAGATGTTCATACAAAAGATAGACTTTTCAGTATACATCCCAACACATATTCGATTCAAAAGATTCGATCAAGGTGAGTTTATCATTAATTGATACACTTTATAATGCAATTAAGTATTTAACTAAGAAATTAGCTAAGTCCGAGTCCAAGGTCAAGACCTTAGTTGAGGAGGTGAAACTCCTTAAACATGAGGTCTCCCTAGCCTCTTCGACTAGTCAAGTTCGAGAGGAGAACTCAACTTGAGTTGAAAAACTCGAAGAAGAGAACTCTCTCTTGAAAGGACAAGTCCAAGATCTTAGGCAAACATTGGAACGGTTTACTTTGGGGTCCATGGGTCTTGACCTACTACTTGGATCACAAAGGGCCATGTACAAATAAGGTCAGACTCGGGTTTAGATTAAACACAACAAATAAATCGTATATATCAATTGTAAATCGAAATAGACAAAAAGTCCAAGCATGGGTCCCTAAGACCATTTTGATTTCACAATTAGGATCCACTAACCAAATCCACTACGTGGAAAGACTGAGTCGATTAAATGGTCTAGGGGAGCTAGTACTAAACTTGTTTATTTTATTTCTTGAATTAGTTTTGCATTCTTAGCTAAATCGTTGTTTTAATTTATAGAATGGATAGATAGGATAAATAGTTAATAAATCTTGATAACATAGTATCATGACGCACCGAGATGATAGTACATTAGGGAAATGAAGTCTTGTGTGTCTGAACTAGATAAGGCGTATCTAGCTGTAGGGATGTATATTGAAAAGTCTATCTTTTGTATGAACATCTTTATTTTGAAATAAGAATCACATGATCATTGTTTGCATATTTTTATGGTTATGCATATTGTCTAATACATTACATTGTAGATAACATGGTGTGTGGTATCACACGGGAGATCATGTTATCGACTCCTTGTAAAGTATAAGTAAAGGCTCACAACCGAGATGACTTTGGACAAACCATCGGAATGGTTGTAGTGTGATTTGGTATTGGTTTGTCTTGACCATAGAATCACACTAGTGCACTTTGTGTGTATTGAGCAGGACCGACTTAGAGGTGATTCGATTTATTGCTGACTACATAATCAAATCGGACCTCAGATATTATTTTGTACATGCTCTTAATCCCGATATAATAACGGGCACATATACTTAGTATTCATTTCTTTGATTTACCAATGGGCGAGATTTATAGATTAAATTGATAGGCTCGGTAAGTTGGGAGATGATATTATTTATATGGTGTGTCGTTGATTATAGGAGGAAACCGTGTCCTATATATTAGGATGATGATGTCCCCTTGAAAAGCTCATAAGGTTCATCATGTAAACCCTGTAGGTGGACTTGGTCTGGCATGATGAAAAGGTTGAGTGGTACTACTCATGGAGTTAGATGTTGATTAATTAATGGTCAGTAAATTAATTAATCGACGGACATTCGAGGTCTTAAACACTGGGAGAAAATGTACAAATAATATATGAAGCCCATATTATCTTATGAGGGTTGGTGAGGTAGATCAATGATAATCCTTTAGTGGATTGGATTATCATTAATGGATCGGACTTTATGTGGGCTTGATCCAAGGGTGGCCAAGATCCAACTCCTCCTCATGGTCCCTAATGTAGCCTATTAACACCTCATGAAGCTTAGATCCAATGGATAGAAACAGAACTCTAGATCCAAAGGTAGAGATTAAATCTCTAAGATCCGACGGTTGAGATTAAATCTATAGATCCAACGGTTGAGATTAAATACCTAGTACCAATTGTGGAGATTAAAAGGAGGCTTATCCCTAACTCTATAAAATGAGTTTGAGGGGTTGGCGTGGAGGATCAATCAAGAGAAGCTAAGGTTTTGGAGGTTGGTGGCAAGAGATAGGAGCTAGGGTTTGGGCTTGGGTGGCACCTAATAAGGAAAGATTTCCTTGCCTTCTTCTTCTTCCTCAAGCTGTCGACACCCCTTGAGCTCCTTCCAGCCCTTGGCCGATGCCCAAACTCCCTCTTCTCCTTCTCCTTGGCCGGTGGAACAAAGGTTTAGGGTCCTCTCTTGAAGCTTTTGGCCGGCAACCCTTAATCTCTTCTTCCTTCTTGGCCGGCGACAAAGCTCCATCCTTGGAGGTTGTTGGTTGGTTGAAAGAAGGAATAGAGCTTTGTTTCTATTCTTTCTCTTGCTTGAAATGAGCAAGGAAGGAAGATTGGCGATCTAGGAGCTTCAACTTTTGGTAGATCGTCTCCCACATGACGTCCAAAAGGAGGAAGGTCATACATTAGAAGATCGAGAGGTATATCTATTCTCTATTCTCTTTTGTTACTTGCTTGTATTTGTTTTTTCAATTATGAGCATGATATATTCTGTTTGTGGCTAAATAATACTTGGATCCCAAACATAAACACGAAAGCCGGCGATCCAGACATCATCTATTCCGCGGCTACTCGTAGAATAGAGGTTGGTCGCTTGAACAACAAGTTTGTTCAAGAGACCTCTCTAAACGAATAGCACGATGATGATTTGGTTGTTTGAGCAATCTCTTTTGTCTAGGATTAAATTTTTTTAATCCGGGGACATCGATGGGATCGCCATGAACAAACAACCGAGGTGAAGTGGGAAGCGAAGTTTCCCCTCACGGATCAATGAAACCAAACCTTCACTAGCTTGGTGCACTCGACTAAGTTGAACTAGCTAAAGCTACCTCATTGTATCCTAAACTAGTTTGACCAAGGAGTAATCTTAAGTGACTCAAGTGATCAATTTCTTGAATTTGGCTTTGTCTAAGGAATTGGACGTTGTTCCGATCAAAGAAGATCTCTGTGCCTCGCCATGACCTGGAAGCCAATTTCTTGAAAAGTTTACTTGACGAGCTAAGGGTTAAATCCGAATCTAAGCCAAGGTTGATTATCTTCAATTCACTAAACTTAATCAAGTAAAATTGAAGTCATCTCACAAAACATATAAGGATAACATGTTTGATCATGTAGAAAGGGTGAGATGACTACTAGGCTAAAATATTCAACCAACTTTAAAATTACAATGTCCGATCCATCTACTATATGCGGGATCAATGGATATTGACGATGGGTGCTCCCAACACATGATCGAGACCGACTAAAATTTTTGAAGCTCAGATTCAAAAGCCAAGGATCGGTAGCATTCGGAAACAACGGGAAGCTCAAAATCATCGGTTCAGGTGATATTGAGCTAAACTCGAACTTTATAATTCGTAATGTACTTTTAGTTGAGCACTTCGAATTTAATTTACTTAGTGTTAGTCAATTGTATTATAATAACTATAAGGTCACCTTCTTACAAAATGAATGCCTAATCAAAGATAATGATACTTCAAAAATTAAACTTAAGGAAATTAGGAATAGCAACATTTGCACAATTAACTTACCCAACTCCTCAACCAAGTGTTTAATGACACAACAAGAGGAATCCTGGTTGTGACATCGATGACTCGACCACTCTCACCCAAGACTCGTACACAAAATGAGTCAGTGGTTTAGTCAGGTCTAACCTTAAGAACTTGGAAAATAAAATTTATAATGTTTGTCAACAAGGTAAACAAACTAGCACCTTACATCAACTAACCAACCAAGAAAGAACCAAAAGTGTACTTGAGCTCCTACACTTAGACCTTTTCGACTCTCATGGAGCCAAGTCATTAAATGGAAGCCAATATTGTCTAGTTATAGTCGATGACTACTCTAGGTTCACATGGGTTAGGTTTTTAAAACATAAGAGTGAAACCTTAGAACAACTCATCAATTTATGCAAATTAATAGAAAATGAAAAGAATCTTAAGGTTAAAAGAATTAGAAGTGATCATGGTAGTGAATTCGAAAATCATAGGTTTGTCGACTTTTGTAACCAAAATGGATACCACCATGAATTCTTCTGTCCTAGGACCCCACAACAAAATGGTCTAGTCGAGCATAAAAATAGAACCTTACAAGAAGCCGCTAGAACCATGTTGAATGAGTACAACCTACCTAATAGGTTTTGGGCAGAAGCGGTCAATACGACTTGCTATGTTCAAAATAGGATCATACTAGTTAGAAGACATCTTAAAACATCATATGAAATCTATTATGAAAAATTACCAAACATTAAGTATCTTAGGGTCTTTGGTTGTAGGGTGCTCATATTGAATACTAAAGATCACTTAGGGAAATTCACCCCTAAGACAACTATCGGGACATTCCTAGGATACTCAATTACTAGTAAAGCCTATAGGGTGTATAACAATGAAACCCTAAAAATCGAAGAAATAATTAACGTAGTATTTGATGAAGAAAACAAGACTACAAAACTTTGATTAGAAGTGATTAATGAACCTAACTCTAGACCTGAACCTGAACCTAATTCTAGACCCGAATCTAACTCACAAAATGAATATAGTGTAAATCCAAATCCAAAATAATTCAGGTTACAATCGAATCATCCTATTGATCAAGTAATAGGTGATCCCAATTTAGGAGTTCAAACTAGAGCATCCTATAGGAACCTAAGCCAAATTTCACTTATTTCAAAAATTGAACCCAAAACAATTGAACAAGCTCTTCTTGATCCCGATTGGATTATAGCTATGCAAGAAGATGTAGGAGATCGTTGGAATGCTAGAGGGGGGGGGTGAATAGCTTGTTTTCATTTCTACAAAAAGATTAGCGGAAGCACAAACAAAAACAACAATAATAAAGGAAATGAAAACACAATGCTAACACAAATCTTTTATGTGGTTCAGAGATAACGCTCCTACTCCATGGCGATCCTTAAGGTGGATCAATCCTAAGCAATCTCACTATGAAGCTTTCTTTTATAAACAACCCTCCTCTTCTTATAATGGATGAATATAAAGTTTAGGAAGGAGGAGGGAAATTAAAACACTAAAAAGCTTGGAAAAATCATGGAGGCTTGAGAAGATGATCAGAAAGTAAGCATTAGCCCTCAAAGCCACCACCAACCCTCTTTTTATAGAGAGAGGGTTGTTTTTCCCGTTAGAGCATGATCAGTCGACTGATGTACAACATCAGTCGACTGCCGCCGCGGTTAACGGCTTATGAATAGTCGAATTCACAGGATTCATAATCGTCATCTTCCAACGGCACTCCCATCAGTCGACTGATCCATCCATCAGTCGAGTGATCACGGAGCTCAGTCGAGTGAGACTCCATTCTGTGCCCGTGTTTAACTCGAATAGTCGACTGCCACTATTTGGCAGTCGACTGATGGCGACATCAGTCGACTTCCACGACTAGGTAGTCGATTGTTCGTCAGCTTTTCATCTTGACTCAGTCAAGCACCTTAACAGTTGACTGATACATTGTATCAGTCGATTGATACTCATCAAGTATGAATAATTCATACTTAAATTTACCCCTAGACCTAGACTCAACCTTCTAGCTCTTCCTTAAGTCTTGGACCTCCAGGATCCCTCCGAGTCCGCGACTTGTTCATCCTTTGCGCTTTGCTTCCAAGAGCTTCCTTCGATTTTGTCATGTCTTGGGTTTCCCTTTATCAAAGAGTGCTTGGACTTTACGCTGCCAAGACTACATGCTTGGACTTACGTTGCCAAGACTTGCCTTTGGACTTCCTTTGCCAAGATCACACTTGGACTTTGCCTTTACCAAGTCCTCATACTTGGATTTTCTTGTCACTTAAACACGTTCACAATTAGATCACAAAGCATTGCCTAACTTAGATGTTTATCCAAACATCAAAACATATAAATGCTTGGGGCATTGTTGCACCAACAATCTTTCCCTTTTTAATGTTTGGTAATCATTTAAGTTAGGTCTTTAAAATATGCACATAATCATATTGTAGGGGATCGTTGGAATGCTAGAGAGGGGGGGGGGGGTGAATAGCGTCGAGCTAGTGAGTGATGGAACTTGTTCGCGTGTTCGTCTACAAACTTCGTTAGCGCAGCGGAATATAGATAATAATAACAATAACGAAATAAACAATCACACACAAACACGAATATGTAACGTGGTTCGAAACCGCACGGTTCCTACTCCACGGATCGAGCTCAAACGAGCTCTAGCGATGCCACAAACACCACTAAGCAATAAACTCCTTCTCGACAACACGTCGGAGGTGGAGAAACCTCTTACAATAGTTTACAACAATAAACTAAATACAACAAGCAATTATAATGAAATACAATGCAATACAAATAAAGAAAAAACTTTACGAATGCCTTTGGATTGCTTGCTTTTGGTTGCTTGAAGAATCGCCTTGGAGACCCTGATTTGCAGCAACAAATCACTCCAAGGATGCTCAAGAACCGTTGGCATTTTTCTTGTCCATGAACTCCCTTTAAAGTTTCTATCTGTGCTGGAAAATGTCGATCAGTCGACTGATCGGGACCATCAGTCGACTGATGCCACTATTGTCGTGAGACAATGGCTAGATCCACGCTGGAAAAATCCAATGGATCCATCATCAGTCGACTGATTATGACCATCAGTCGACTGATCAAGTCATCACTCGACTCGACGATGAGTGAGACTCTATTATGTACTTCAAAACTCGAACACCAGTCGACTGATCACTGATGTGTGTAAATCATGCTATATTTCACTACTCCATATGCATGCATTTTATCTCATTTCATGTTCTAGGCCTGTATTTTATCACGATTTAGTTAAGTTTAGCATATTTTGGACAAAGAGACTGCTTTTGGGTGTTTTTGTGTTAATAGGGCAAAGAAGCAGGCGTATCAAAACAACATGCCCAGTCCAGCCTTCAACACGCCCTGGTTCAACAGCCGACATGCCCTAGTCAAAGTGTTGACACGGTCGGCGTATCAAGACAACACAGGCATGTTATCAGCGACACGTCCGTGTCAAGAGTTTCAACGTTCAACACGCCCAGTTCAACCTTCAACACGCCCCAAGTCAAGTGCAGCACGCCATGTGGGAAGCCCGCGACACGCCTGTGCCCTCACTTGGCACGGGGGTGTTGTCCTGACTCCGGATTTCCTTTTCTGCGAGATCCGCGATCTTCGTCTCAATTAAAGGAAAATCTTTTGCCTTATATAAAAGAGGAGGCCAAGGCTATAAAAGAAGGGATATCCTAACCCTAAAGAGGGAACGACGGGTGGTCAAAGAGGACGACAGAAGAAGTACAAAAGAAGGAGTCGACGACAGAGGAACGGAGATGGCACTAAGTATCGTAATTTCTTTCTCTAGCAATTCCTGCCAGACTATGGAGTAGTGTCTTGTAATCTTAGGATGGGGGAGTAGCCCTTGACGATTTATGATGGATGATGTAATCTATACTACTTGAACTATTGTTTGTTTTGATCTGGTTCTTTTGGATTCTTATTGATAAACCTAAGGAGCTAAGGGGAAGTACCTAACGGTGAACCCGAGTTCTCGAAACCCAGAACCAACTAGGGAATAACTCCTGCTAAGTAGCGGTAGTGTATCTATGAGGGCTTGCGGGGGTCTCGTGACAGGTCCCCTTAGCTGATTATGGTCCCGTGTGCAAACCTACCGTGAAGAGGAAATTTGACTCTAGAGGAACTCTTATGGACTTAATGGATCTATCAAATCCAGTTTTACCAAATGCGGAGGTAAGACATAGGGAGGTTTGCGGGGGTCTCGTGACAGGTCCCCTTAGCTGATTATGATCCCCTATGCTCGAACACCGTGACAGGTAAATTGAGTTTGATAGGTACAGTTAGCGTAGACCTCGAAAGGGGCCGTTGATTTACCTTAGGATAGGTTCCATCAAAACAACTCTAATAGGGGTAGGAAAGAATTAAATCACCTTATAAATCATCGACGTGGTGAAACCCATATCCTGAGATTCTCCTCAACTCTTGACTTTCAGCTCGTTCTTCCCATTCATTGTTCTTGACTGCTCAGGTTCTTTGCTTAAACCACAAATCGATTGACTAGATAACTTGGTATCACGATCATTCGGTAATTGTCCCAATCCCTGTGGGATTGATATTTTTATTACTTGATGACAACCGTGCACTTGCGGAAAACAACACATCAAGTTTTTGGCGCCGTTGCCGGGGATTGGCACTCAATATTGAATTGAGCGTGATTTAGTTAATCTAGATTTCTATTTTTGTTCCTATTCTTTGTGTCTATTCTGAATTCTTATTTTGGGAGCCTCTCTTGTTGTTGCATGCACAGACATAATAGGGAAATTCTCGATATTGATTCTGAGATAGAGAGAACTTTCCTTGCTAGAAGACGATTTCAGCAACCTCAGGAAAACAATCTGACCTCCGACATGGCGGACCAGAACGAGAATAAACCTTTAAGGGATTATGCAGCACCTAGTACAAGGGGATTGAGATCGAGTATTAGAAGACCCCCTATTGAAGCGAACAATTTTGAATTAAAACTGGCTCTATTATCTATGGTCCAACAGCATCAATTCGGAGGAGCACCCACTGAAGATCCAAATCTGCACTTGGAAGTATTTTTGGAATTTTGCGAGACTTTAAAACTGAATGGAGCCTCAGCTGATGCTATTAGATTGCGCTTGTTTCCTTTCTCATTGCGGGACAAAGCTAGAGCCTAGCTACACTCTCTTCCAGCAGATTGCATAACTACCTAGAATCAGCTGGAGCAAAGATTTTTAGACAAGTATTTTCCACCCAGCAAAACTACAAGTCTTCGTCATCAAATCACTAATTTTGCGCAAAAGGATGGAGAAACATTATTTGAAGCATGGGACAGATTTAAGGGATTACTACAAAGAATGCCCTCATCATGGGTAATTTGGAGAAGTGGCTCATTGTTCATACTTTCTACAATGGAATCTCATATGCTACTAAAGTTTCTCTTGATTCTGCTGCAGGAGGAGCTCTTATGAACAAAACATTGGATGAAGCTTTTGAGATCATCAAGAATGTGGCAATGAATTCTCACCAATGGGCTACAGAATGAGGATATCAAACTAAAATGCCAGGTAAGTTTGAGGTAAGTACCCTTGATCTACTCAGTGCAAAAGTCGATGCGTTAACTCAAAAGCTCGAACATTTTAATGTATCAGCTGTAAACTCATCTAATGTCACTTGCGAGATCTGTGGTGTAACAGGACATGTAGCGATGAATTGCCAAATCCTACACGCACCATCTGCAGGAGCTGGGATTGAGCAAGTAGATGCGCTAAATAATTTTAATCAGAAGCCTAATGGTGGCAACCCTTACTCGAACATGTACAATCCCGGTTGGAGGAATCATCCCAACTTTTCGTATAGAGCCAACCAAAATTCTTCTGGACAGAACAGTTTTGGAGCACCTTCGGGATTTCAACCAGGACCGAAGTTGAGCTTAGAAAAGATGATGGAAAATTTTATTACGTGTCAGGGGAAGATAAATGATGAATTTCGACAGCATATTGTAGAATCAAATCGGCAACATCAAATTAATACTGAGGCAATCAAGCAATTGGGAGGCAAGGTTGATAATTTGACTAATCACACAAGAATGCTGGAAAATCAAATTTCCCAAATTGCCAGCTCAACATCAAGGACGCCGGACATATTTCCTGGAAATTCAGAAGTAAACCCAGCTGAGCATTGTAATTCCATAAGTTTGAGAAGTGGAAGGATTTTACAAGGAGACAGAGCTCAACAAGCGGCCCCTGTGCTAAAGGACACGAGCGTGTTAGAGTTGGAAGAAGACAGCAGCATGCCTGGGTTGAATAGAAAAGGAAGCCGACACACCCTGACCCAGGGCGTGTTGTTCAACACGCCTGAGGGAGAGAATACCCCACGCAGTGTCACCGACACACCCGTGTCAGTCACTCCAGCACCAACACGCCCGGCTGTAACGACACAGCGTGTAATAAGGAACCAAGAACATATAAGCCCCTTATCCGTTCCCTCTGAGGATGATTAAGGAAAAATTGGATGAACAATTTGGTAAGTTCCTTGAGGTAATTAGGAAGCTATATATCAATATACCTTTTATAGAAGCTCTTCAACAAATGCCTACATACTCCAAGTTCTTGAAGGATATCTTAACCAATAAAAGAAAAGTCGAGGAGCATGTAACAGTGGCTCTTACTGAGGAGTGCAGTGCTTTAATTAAGAACATGGTACCTCCCAAACTAAATGATCCAGGTAGCTTTTCTATCCCTTGCATAATTAATGACTCAAATTTTGATAAGGCTTTTTGCGATTTGGGTGCCAGTGTCAATCTGATACCTCTTTCCATATGCAAGAAATTGGATTTGGGAGAAATGAAACTAACTACTATGGCCTTACAGTTAGCCGATCGCTCCATTAGATATCCTTTGGGAATCTTAGAAGATGTACAGTCACGGTGGGAAATTATATTATTCCTGCAGATTTTGTAGTGCTTGACATGGATGAAGACCCATGCATTCCACTCATTTTGGGGAGACCTTTCTTGGCTACTGCAGGCGCAATGATAGATGTCAAGAACCACAAACTCTCACTTGCATTTGGAAACGACAAAATTGAATTCGACCTTTTAAAAGCTGTTAAACAACCTTTTGTTTTTGATGTTTGTTGTAGGATTGACAGTTTCCAATCAATAAAACTAGAAGGAGCACCAGAATAAACTCATCTTAATAAGCTCGAAGGGGATTTTGAGGATAAAGAGCTGGAGATTTCCGACCCCAACCTAACACCACAGAGCTGGTTGAGGAGGAAGAGGGGTAGAGCACACTCCTCGAGCCATATCCCCAAAACTGGGGAGTAACTGAGGGGTTAAGCTAACGACCTTAAACAAGCGCTTCTTGGGAGGCAACCCAAGCTATTTTCATTTTTTTAGTCATTTTATTTTATTTTATTTTATTCTTTATTCTATTTTTTTTTCAGGATTACAAGACACGACATGTTAAACGTGCCACTGCGTGCCAAATTGACACGACCCGCCTATGCCAAACGACACAGGCGTGTTGAGGTTACCCGAAGACAACACAGGTCGAGCGTGCTGATGAGCATGCCCGTGTCGCACCTTTCTCACCTGCGGCATGCCTGGGCCGGATGGAAGCACGCCTATGTTGCGGATAGCCCTCTAAAGCCGGCCCGAGCACGCCCTAATTTTCCACTCGAGAGAGACCGGCGTAAGTGGGCAGAGGAGGATGCTAGTAGCGAAGATGATGACCATTGACCACCTTGAACTATTTTGTGAGTTTCGATGCACATCCTTTACTGTTTATTCTGTCTCTACTTAGATTTTTAGTTTGGTTACTGCTATTTTGTTTGCATCTTTTCATATATCATAACAGTGCATTTTTATATCATCTAGCATAATACAACTGAACATTGGTCGGATCATGATATTCCTTTTTGCCTATTTGATAAGAACCCTATTTCACTTCTAACAAGGTCTATAGGTCTGAGGTATCCAAAGAAAAGATTTAAATCCCCCATATCGGACGAGTACTCGATTTTCCATTGGAGACTTGCCTGTGCAACTTGGTTACTGGAGAAGCACTTTCACTAGAAGTATGTTTGTTTAAAAAAAAAAACTGGAATTGTTTTCAAGCACCCCTTTGAGACCAAGTAGTTACTGGGGAAACACCTAAAAGGTGCCCCTTTGAGACTAACTAGTTACTGGGGAAATGCTCTCTATAATTCCTTTCCTTCTCTCTTCTTAGAAAGTGCTCCTTTGAGACCTTTTGATGATAGGTAAGGATGATCCATGCATTAAGGCAGGTAAGTGCCTCTATGCCGGAAATAAGAATGCCCTACGATAGAAGGGATGTCAAATCAGGATTGGTGTCCAATGACTTTAGTCCAACTTTTCACATGCACTATATAGGGATCTTTCAATCTTGGCAACTAGGAATGATTTGAAAAGATTAAGATCAGATTGTATACTTCTGGATGGTGTCTAGCATTTCCACAATTAAGCTGTCTTTTGAGTTTTCTTTGCTTGAGGACAAGCAAAAGTTTAGGACTAGGGGATTTTTGATGTGTGTAAATCATGCTATATTTTCACTACTCCATATGCATGCATTTTATCTCATTTCATGTTCTAGGCATGTATTTTATCACGATTTAGTTAAGTTTAGCATATTTTGGACAAAGAGACTGCTTTTGGGTGTTTTTGTGTTAACAGGGCAAAGAAGCGGCGTATCAAAACAACACGCTTGATCCGACCTTCAACACGCCTGGTTGTGAACCGCCCGATCAAAGTGTTGACACGGGGCGTATCAAGACAACACACAGCGTGTTATCGGCGACACGTCCGTGTCGGGAGTTCAGCGTTCAACACGCCCGATTCAACCTTCAACCGCCCCAAGTCAAGCGCGGCCGCACATGGGAAGCCCGCGACATGCCTGTGCCCTCAATTGGCACGGGCGTGTTGTCCTGACTCCGGATTTCCTTTTCTGCGAGATCCGCGATCTTCGTCTCAATTAAAGGAAAATCTTTTGCCTTATATAAAGGAGGCCAAGGCTATAAAAGAAGGGATATCCTAACCCTAAAGAGGGAACGGCGGGTGGTCAAAGAGGACGACAGAAGAAGTACAAAAGAAGGAGTCAACGACAGAGGAACGGAGATGGCACTAAGTATCGTAATTTCTTTCTCTAGCAATTCCTGCCAGACTATGGAGTAGTGTCTTGTAATCTTAGGATGGGGGAGTAGCCCTTGACGATTTATGATGGATGATGTAATCTATACTACTTGAATTATTGTTTGTTTTGATCTGGTTCTTTTGGATTCTTATTGATAAACCTAAGGAGCTAAGGGGAAGTACCTAATGGTGAACCCGAGTTCGAAGAGCAGAACCAACTAGGGAATAACTCACAAGTAGCGGTAGTGTATCTATGAGGGCTTTGCGGGTCTCGTGACAGTCCCCTTAGTGATTATGGTCCGTGTGCAAACCTACCGTGACGAGGAAATTTGACTCTAGAGGAACTCTTATGGACTTAATGGATCTATCAAATCTAGTTTTTACCAAGTAACGGAGGTAAGACATAGGGAGGTTTGCGGGGGTCTCGTGACAGGTCCCCTTAGCTGATTATGATCCCCTATGCTCGAACACCGTGACAGGTAAATTGAGTTTGATAGGTACAGTTAGCGTAGACCTCGAAAGGGGCCGTTGATTTACCTTAGGATAGGTTCCATCAAAACAACTCTAATAGGGGTAGGAAAGAATTAAATCACCTTATAAATCGTCGACGTGGTGAAACCCATATCCTGAGATTCTCCTCAACTCTTGACTTTCAGCTCGTTCTTCTCATTCGTTGTTCTTGACTGCTCAGGTTCTTTGCTTAAACCACAAATCGATTGACTAGATAACTTGGTATCACGATCATTCGGTAATTGTCCCAATCCCTATGGGATCGATATTTTTATTACTTGACGACAACCGTGCACTTGCGGAAAACAACACATCAATCACACGATCAGTCGACTGCTCGACCAATCAGTCAGCTGCCCTCCTCTGGCAGTCGACTGCTATGGCACTTCTTGCAATCAAACCCTAGTTGACTCTCACCAGTCGACTGCCATATGACACCAGTTGACTGGCACACCTCAAACATGAGGTTTTAGCCCAAGTATGGTTCCACCATACTTTCTAGACCACCCTTAGCCTAGACCTAAGCCTTCTAGCCACCTCCATCAGCCTCATGCCTCTCGGATCCCTCCAAGTCATCAATGACTTGTTCATCCATCGCGCTAGCCTTTAGGTGCTTCCATCAGCTATGTCATGCTAACAGTGTCTACACCGTCAAGGCACATTTGACTTACACCGCCAAGACTCCGCTTGGACTTTACGCCGCCAACCATTGGACTTATGCTGCCAAGACTCCACCCTTGGACTTTAAGCTGCCAATATCAAACCCCTTGGACTTCTCAAATGCCAAGACTCAAGCTTGGACTTTCCTTTGCCAACCCATGTCGGACTTTCCATGCCAAGACCCATGCTTGGACTTTTCCTTGCCAAGACCCATGCTTGGACTTTACATGCCAAGTACTCAAGACTTGGACTTTCCATAACATGGTCAACTACAGTCAACCATCAAAGTCTTCCTCGAGTCAAACTCGAGTCCGGTTAAACATAACCCGGTTTGATTGTATAAACAATCTCCCCAAAACATCAACAGACATTAATGTCAAACATCAATGTCAACTCACTTTGTCAAACATCAAAACATCACTCGAGTCAAACTCGAGTCTGATCAATTGTGACCTGGGTCGATTGCACTATAAATCTTCCCCTTTTTGATGTTTGACAAAAATCAAATAAACCATTGAGTTAGAACACTAACTTAAATCCCTTACTAATTATCCCAAATTGGTAATTTTACCTTCTCCCAAAACATTCTCCCCCTTTTTGACTAACATCAAAAAGGTTCTCTCCAAGGAGGTCAATGTCTCATGTCCCAATGAGATCTTACAATCTCCCCCTTGGTCCAAAAATACCTAGGATGCCTACCATCTTCCTAGTGATAAGTCCCATATCGCTCAAGAGAGGCAATCCTATACACTCTTCCAATTTTCAAATTGGATATCTCAAAATCCCTTTTTCCCTTCATGAGGAAAAATACCATCCATCATCCTATGATGGATACCTCCCCCTAAAGGCTTGCTCCCCCTTGACCATTGCACCAAAAATGTCCTTGGGAAGTCCCTAAACCAATAGGAACTCTAAACCATCAAAAATAAGGTTCAAAGTTCAAACATAAACTTTCCTATACCTTAAATTTGATACATTATCCTAACACCTCTCCTAATCCATATCCAATGGATTTTCACCCTTTATAATGCTTCCCAAAGTATATCCTAGGGTTAGGAGTGGTCAAGGACCTTAACCGTAGTTGAACACGGGCTAAACATATCTTATTTTCCCGAAATTAGCATTGGCAGTCGACTCTCTCAGATCATTGCCACCTAATCGATCATTGCCCAGGCGATCGATAACTAAAATTTCCAAATTTCAGTTATCAGAAATGGATTTTGGAAATTCATAAATAATTATACGTATATCGAAAAATCATAAAAATTCATACGTATAATACTTATGACACATACAATGGGTGAAAAATATTTAAAAATTATTTTACCCATAAAATATCAAATTGATACAAAATCCAAAAGTGAATTAAAACTTTAAAGTTTTAGCTCACTTTGTATCAATCTCATCAACGGTGTTTGCTATCAAAAGATAGACTTCACCAAAGTTTTTCAAAAAGATTTTAGAATGTTTTCAAAATCTTATTTTGGATCATATTCCTTGGGCTCAATGTACATGACTTGTACACAAGCTTTCCCAATGATCCACCACTCATATAAGATGAGTTTTGGTTCAACTAGATGCAAAAACTATGCACCTTGAACTTAACTCATATCCTAGCATCTCACATGTATCTAGGGTGTATAAATACATATACATGTCAATGTAATGTGAGATATGAATTTTGTTCTCCCTAATCTAAGGTTACATGCATTTTTCTAAGACAACTCTACTTGATTCCCTTATAAATGGGATTTCAAGTCATGCCAAAGTCCTTAAATCAATTTTCATTAATTTAAATGCATGAAGTATGATCATGGCATAAATGATATCATAAGTAAACATGGACAATGATCATGATGTCATGGCATATGATTAAATCTAAAAACACATGACATTTAATCCTTAATCCTAAACATGATCATGACATATAAATGATACAAATAAACATGATGTCATGCATGTTATATAACAATCAAAGCATGACAAAATAAAATATATAGGTATAATAATACCTAAATTTTTAAGTATATTTTGCCATATTATCACTAATCTCCCATGTGTGCCAAAACCTAAAATGACACACAATGACCTCTAAACCTAAATTGTGCCAATTTGATCAATTTATCAAACTTCTCAAATAATATTGACATATCCTAAAATCTTTTAGGATCATAATTCAAATATATTTCCAAGATATCCATACCCTTGGAAATGGCCTAAAATGTCAACTTTGCTATGGTTGAGTTAACTACCCATCCAATCAAGGTTGACACGACCTAACCCATCTAGCGTGAGTCAATCACGCTCTTAGGAACCCAAAATCTATTTGAGCTCATTGGGTTAATTAGGTATTCCTTAGGGATAACTTCCCTAGATACCTTCCTAATGACCCTTCTAGGCTTGTTAGCCTTGGTCATTGTGGTCTTGCCATGGTTAACCTTAGGGATTGCCTCCCTAGTACCTTCTTAGTGGCCACCCTAGGTTTCCTTGAAACCCTAGCCACTAGGCACAACCCTTGGTCAACCTTAGGATGATTTCCTATTGACTTTGGTCTTCCTAGACCTAGTTTGTGTTCTATAATCTAATGGAACACAATGATAAGTCGCCTTAGGCTTAGGTTTGTGACTCAAACCCTTCTTGCCCTTAGTTGACTTTTGTCTCTTAGGCCCTAGGTGTTGACTTTGAGTCCTAGACCCTTGACATTGATTTTGCATCTTCTTGAGGGTCTTTTCTAATTTCTCAAGCCTTGACCTCAAGGCTTGATTTTCTAATTCTAATTGCCCAATTTTTGAATTTTTATTTGGTCTTTGGGCATTGTCCTTTCTAGGCATATGCCTAGTCCATTTGAGATTAAGACCTAGGTGTTCTCCTATTTTCCTAATAGATTCCCTAGGTAAAACTTTTCTAGGGACATTAGTCCCAAATTTCTCCTTCTTTGAAATATTAACATTTTTGGCACCTAAACAAATATATTTGTTATTTCTAGCATGCTCTTTATGATAAATAGCAAGATTGCTAAAATTAGTTCTAGCATGCTTTTGCCTATAATTGAAAGAAAGAGCATTATTTAGATATACCTTAGGGTTTGCCTTAGAGGCTCCCCCTACTTGTGATGCTCTCTTTTTCTCTCCCTTTGGACATTGACTTCGGTAATGCCCTTTTGAATTGCACTTGAAGCATATGATATGCTCCTTGCTCTTTTAACTTTGGGCACCGACATCTTTGATCTTTGGAGCCGGAGGAGTCTTCTTGACTTTCTTTGGGCACCTACTCTTATAGTGCCCAAGTTCCCTACACTCAAAACACATAATATTATTTTTATTTTGAATTACGGTTTTGAGTTACCTAAGTCAATGGAGGCCAAAATCGGATTTTGAGCTTCTTCATCTTGACCGGATGTTGAAGCTTCTTCTTGATGTTGCTCCAGTGATTTAATATCCTCCCCCACAATCCTAGAGATGGAGGTCTCCTTCGATTCTACTTCCTCTTCCTCCTTGGATGTTGATGGTCTCTCAACCTCCAAGTTCTCACTTCCTTGTGAGGATGATGTTCTCCCTTCATCGACATCTTCCGATTGAGTCGATGAGCACTCTTCGGCCTCTTGTGATTGTTCTTCACTTGGAGCCGGTGATGGTCCTTCATGGTACTTTGCCAACTCGCTTCAAAGCTCCTTGGCATCCTTGTACTCACCTAACTTGGACAAGACATTATTAGGAATTAAATCACTTATCATTTTGATTACCTTAATATTTGTCTTGAACTCTTTGAGTTGTTCCTTGGTCCATTTTTCAACCTTGAGGATTCCACCCTTTTTGCCTTTTGGAAATTCACAACCTTCTATCAAGGCGGACAAAAGCTTGATATCCACCATCATTAGGAAATTCTCAATTCCTATTTTTCATGAGTTGAAGCCTTCAAATCCATAGTCCTCATAAGATGGTGGTGTGTTAATGTCTCGACCCAAATTCTCTTGAAACTCCATCTTCACCCTCTAGCGTGCTCCCTTTGTTGTTAATCTTGAAGAGCGGCCTTGCTCTGATACCACTTGTAAGGGATCATTGGAATGCTAGAGGGCGGTGAATAGCGTCGAGCTAGTGCGTGATGGAACTCGTTCGATTGTTCGTCTACAAACTTCGTTAGCACAGCGGAATATAGATAATAATAACAATAACGAAATAGACAATCACACACAAACATGAGTATGTAACGTGGTTTGGAACTGCACGATTCCTACTCCACGGATCGAGCTCAAACGAGCTCTAGCGATGCCATAAACACTACTAAGCAATAAACTCCTTCTTGACAACATGTCGAAGGTGGAGAAACCTCTTACAACAGTTTACAACAATAAACTAAATACAACAAGCAATTATAATGAAATAAAATGCAATACAAGTAAAGAAAACACTTTACGAATGCCTTTGGATTGCTTTCTTTTGGTTGCTTGAAGAATGACCTTGGAGACTGATTTGCAACAAATCACCCAAGGATGCTTAAGAACTGTTTGCATTTTCCTCCTCCACGAGCTCCCTTTAAAGCTTCTACCTGTGTTGGAAAACGCCGATCAGTCGACTGATCGGGACCATCAGTCGACTTATGCCACTGTTGACGTGAGACAACGGTTAGATCCACGCTGAAAAATCTAATGGATCCATCATCAGTCAACTGATTATGACCATCGACTGATCAAGTCATCACTCGATCGACCGCTGATCGAGTGAGACTCCATTCGTGTTCTAAAACCTGAGCACCGGTCGACCGATCACACGATCGATCGGACCGATCGGCCAATCACCGACCGCCTCCTCCGTAGTCGATCATTTGCTATGACACTTCCCGCAGTCAAACCCTAGTTGACTCTCACCAGTCTATTTCCATATGACACCAGTCGACTGGCACACCTCAAACATGAGGTTTTAGCTCAAGTATGGTTCCCCCATACTTGCTAGACTACCCTTAGCCTAGACCTAAGCCTTCTAGTCACCTCCATCAGCCTCACGCCTCTCGGATCCCTCCAAGTCATCCATGACTTGTTCATCCATCACGCTAGCCTTCAGGTGCTTCCATCGGCTATGTCATGCTAACGGTGTCTACACCGCCAAGGCACATTGGACTTATGCCGCCAAGACTCCGCTTGAACTTTACGTCGCTAACCATTGGACTTATGCTGCCAATACTCCCGCTTGGACTTTACGCCATCAATATCAATCCCCTTAGACTTCTCAAATGCCAAGACTCAAGCTTGGGCTTTCCCTTGCCAACCCATATTGGACTTTCCATGCCAAGACCCATACTTGGACTTTTCCTTACCAAGACCCATGCTTGGACTTTACATGTCAAGTACACAAGACTTGGACTTTCCATGACATGGTCAACTCCAGTCAACCATCAAAGTCTTCCTCGAGTCAAACTCGAGTCCGGTTAAACATAATCCGGGTTGATTGTATAAACAATCTCCTCAAAACATCAACAGACATTAATGTCAAACATCAATGTCAACTCACTTTGTCAAACATCAAAATATCACTCGAGTCAAACTCGAGTTCGGTCAATCGTGACCTGGGCCAATTGCACCAACATATATTTTCAATATGAATTCTATCTTTAGACATTCATGCACATAATCATATTTCCAATATGAATTCTATCTTTAGACATTCATGCACATAATCATATTTCCATCATATTTTCAATATGAATTCTAACTTAAACATTCCTTCTTCCCCTTTGACATACATCAAAAAGAGAAGAATACATAAATTTGCATGAAAGAGTGAAATTTGTTGTATCGTGAACTAAGGTATAAAGTTGAAGTTAAGCTCCCCCTTAATCCAAGATATGGTTTATGATGAATGAAAGACATGTGGAACAAAGTCTATCAAAATATTGGAGGTTAAATCCTAACTTTGCACCAACAATATAAGTTAAGGGGATGAAAAGATTTATATGATGAAACTCCCCCTAAAACTTCGCATCAAGCAGTCCTAAAAACTTCTTTGTAATGAAGATTATCATGCCATAGTTTTAGGACATCAAAGGTACACTAAACATCAGGAAATAGAGTTGTTTTTCATAAAATCTAGCATATCGATCATGGTTTCACGATGACTGTAATCCATTTTTTGATTTTTAACTTGAAATGCGCCAAAATTCTAGAAACATCGAAAAATCACAACATTTTGTGTACACATTTTTGAAATCATTCTTTATCAATGAAAAATAATTTGAAAAATATTTGTTTTCCAGATTTAAAGATTGATACAAACTTGGAAACTAACAAAAACTTCTAATGTTTTTGCAAACTTTGTATCACTTTTGTGTTCCACTTGAAAACTATTTTTCAAAATATGATAAACATATTTTAAATTATATTTTATTTGACATTTACAATCATGTTATTGGAGCTATATGCACATTAGTTGTGCATAAGCCTTCCCAATGATTGGTCCAATGAAGGATTAATGTCTCTAGATGACACTTTGGTCCATAGTAATGCATCATAACAAGCATGATGAGCCAAGTGCATCTTCCTAACATCTCACATGTAGTCTAAGTGTCTCAATACAAAAATCATGGTTTCTTAGGTGTTTTGTGAGATGCTTAAATGTATAAGTCCTAGAATTTCTATAGGATCATGCAAACCTATACTTTTATTCAACTAAGCACATCCCAAGTTCTCTCCTTAGTGATGAAAATTCTACTTCGGGGAGAGGCTTGGTAAAGATGTCGGCTAGGTTAGACTTAGATTCAATGTAATTAAGCTCAATGTCCCCCTTAGCCACATGATCTCTAATGAAGTGATGTTTCACTTCAATGTGCTTGGTCCTAGAGTAATGTATCGGATTTTTGGTCAAATTTATGGTGCTCACATTATCACAAAATACTTTCATGTTGGAGTAAGATAGCTCATAGTCCTCTAAGGTATGTTTCATCTATAGTAGTTGAGCAACACAACCACCCATAGCCACATACTCAGCCTCGGTGGTGGATAGAGCAATACAAGGTTGCTTCATACTACTCCAACTAACTAGGGAGGACCTAAGAAATTGGCATCCACCACTAGTACTCTTCTGATCCAATTTGCAATCGGCATAATCGGAATCGGTGTACCCAACCAAATCAAAAGACATAGTCCTAGGGTACCATAGTCCTACATTTAGTGTGCCTTTAATATATCTTAATATTCTCTTAACGACAACTAAATGGGATTCTTTGGCACATGATTGATACCTAGCACACATACCAACCGCAAATAATATATTGGATCTACTAGCAGTTAGGTACAAGAGACTACCAATCATACTCCTATAGAGTATAAGGTCAATTTGTTTTCCTTTATTATCACTATCTATTTTTGTATTAGTTGCCATAGAGGTTGACACTACTTTAGCATTTTCCAAACCAAATTTCTTAATCATTTCCTTAGCATATTTGGTTTGGTAAATATAAATTCCTTCACTTGTTTGTTTGACTTGTAATTCTAGGAAGAAATTTAGGTCCCCAACTATCATCTCAAACTCATTTTCCATATTCTTAATAAAGTCTTGAAGAAGTTCATCATTTGTTGACCCAAAGATAATGTCATCAACATATACTTGGGCTACAAAGTTGTCCTTTGATGTTGACTTTATAAATAGAGTTTGATCTACACTACCCCTCTTAAAGTCCTTAGAGATTAAGAAAGATGATAATCTTTCATACAAGCCCGGGGAGCTTGTTTCAAACCATACAAAGCTTTTCTAAGCTTGTATACATGGTTTGGATATTCTATACTCTCCAACCCGGGAGGTTGTTCTACATATACCTCTTCCTTAATGAACCCATTTAGGAATGCCGATTTAACATCCATTTGATAAAGTTTGAAACCCATATAAGAGGCATACCCCAATAGGATCCTAATAGACTCTAATCTAGCAATCGGGGCATATGTTTCATCATAGTCAAGTCCTTCAACTTGATTAAATCCCCTTGCAACTAACCTTGCCTTATTCCTAGTAATATTTCCTTGGTCATCTAGTTTGTTCCTAAAAATCCATCTTGTAGTAATGATGGTGTTGTCATTAGGTCTAGGAACTGTTAGGGAAATCTCATGCCACGATAAGGTTTTGATGTGTGTGGCAAAGGGTTTAAGTTAGGTTGTGATTATGATTTGATATGTGCGTTGGAGTCTTGCAGGACTTAGTAATTCGCACATGGAGTCTTAGCGGGTTCACCACTCACTACCTCGTGCTTGAGTCGGAGAAGGAGCATTGCAGAGTCGTGCGCTTGATGCTGCTGAGGGACCGCCGGATGAGAAGACTTGAAGCGAAGCCAAGGAAGCAGACTTCGGAGACAAGAGATGCGAAGGAGCATTGCAGAGTCGTGCGTTTGATCTTTGTCGAGGGCGTGGGCCGAACGAGAGCTTCGAGGACTTCGAGTGAGATGAGAGAATGAGTGAATTGTTAGTAGCTCATTAAGTGAACTTGGTCGAATGGCTAAGTGTCGGATGAGTTTTCTCGACATTAGTCGACTGCTATGGAATGACAGTCGACTGCTCTAAGTCAAATGGGTTTGATTGGTATCCAACTGATGGGTTTATGCCTAGCGATGCCGCCGCCATGGAATGACGATCATGCGGAGGATATCGCGGGCACAGAACCGCCATAGGGCGGCGACTACGGAGGCGTGATCGTGATGGGATCCATCATTCGACTGCCAAGTGTTCCGTTGGACTACAACGGTCGGGATCCAACATGTTTGGAGGCTGTTAGAGTGGCGGCGATCGTATAGGCAGTGTCTTTATAAAAAGAGAGGGTGTGGGGCTTTGAGAGGCTAATGCTTATGCTTTAAGTGATCATCCAAGTGCCCCACAAGCTTTAAACTCTTCTTACTTATTTTTACTTCATTTCTATTGTAAGAAGAGTGATCTTGATTTTTAAAGGTTACCTCCACCTAGCTTGGTGCAAAGGAGAGACCAATAGTGGATTTGTTTTGGCGGAGTGATTCACTGAGGACGAATCGGGGATCGTGGATTAGCGGCGTAGTCGTGAACCACGTTACCACCTTGTGTTAGCATTGTTTGTTTATCTTTTGCTTTGTCTATTTGTATTTGCATATTCCGCTTGCGCTAATAATCTTTGTAGACGAGCAAATTACATTATCCAACGAAAGAGGGCAATTCACCCCCCTCTAGCCGGTCGATCGATCCCCTACAAGTGGTATCAGAGCCAAGGAAATCTTGTCGAGGACTAACCACCACAACAAGCAGATTCAAGAATGGCCGGCTCTAACATTCACCCACCAAAGTTCGAAGGCGAATTCTCTTGGTGGAAAAAGAGAATGGAGGTATTTTTTGAGACCGATTTTGAAATTCTTTTGATTATAGAAAACGGTTTTGAATTGCCTAGGAATGAAGATGGGGAGCCATTGGAGAAAGCAAGGTGGAGCAAGAGGCAAAGGGAAGAATGTAGGGGATCGAACGGCCGACTAGAGGGGGGTGAATAGCCCTCTTTACTTGAATGGTGGATTTTGCTCGTCTACAAAAGATTAGCGCAATGGAAAAAACAAAGACAAGCAAAAGGAAATAACAATAAAACAAACGCTAACATGATAGTATAACGTGGTTCACAGCTACACCGCTAAACCACGGTCCCCGATTCATCCTCGGTGAATCACTCCGCCAAAACCAATCCACTAATGGTCTCTCCTTTGCACCAAGCTAGGTGGAGGTAACCTTTACAATCAAGATCACTCTTCTTACAATAAGAATGAAGTAAAAACAAGTAAGAAGAGTTTAAAGCTTGTGGGGCACTTGGAAGATCACTTAGAGCATAAGCATTAGCCCCTCAAAGCTCCACACCCTCTCTTTTTATAAAGAGGAGGCTTTTCTTCCCGTAGGCCACCACCAGTCGACTGCTGCCACTACAACGGCCTCCGAACACGTCGGATCCTGACTGTTGTAGTCCAACGAAACACTTGGCAATCGACTGATGCCTCCGTAGTCGATCGCCACGGCCATTTACGGTTCGCGGCTAAACCTTTCTACTACTGATCGCGCCGCCGACTATCGAGTAATGGCAATGATCGCCACATATGGCAAATGACCATCGCCCTAAAACAACCAGTTGAATACCAGTCGAACTACATTCGACTCAGAGTAGTCGACTGTCGTTTCATGGCAGTCGACTGGTGTCGGGAAATCCCATCCGACACTTAGCCAAATGGCCAAGTTTCACCTAAGAGCTACTACCCCTTCCCGGGTTACATTCGCTCTCATCTCTCAGAGTCCCTCGCCTTCGAAGTTATCTTCGTCCGCGGCCACGTCCCTTGGCAGCATCAGGCGCACGGCTCTGCAATGCTCCTTCGCGTCTCTTGCCTCGAAGTCTACTTCCTCCGGCTTCACTCCAAGCTCCTCGTCCGGCGGTCCCTCGGATGCTCCAAGCTCACGGCTTCCGCAAAGCCATCCTTCACCGACTCAAGGACCGAGTCATAAGATGTGAAAACTCACCTAGGCTCCATGTGCGAATTACTAAGTCCTGCAAGACTCCAACGCACATATCAAATCACACTAACAACCTAACTTAAACCCTTTGCCACACACATCAAAACCATATCACGACAAGAGATTGTCCTAACAAAGAATACTTGGCAAATTCAAAGGCCAAGCACCACCTCTACAATGTACTCCCCCAACAAGAGGTAAATAGGATAGGGGAATGCTCTAGGGCAAAGGAGATGTGGGAGAAGCTAGTAGAGCTTCATGAAGGTACCTCGGAGGCTAAACTTGCAAGGAGAGACCTCCTCCGCTCCCAACTATCCAACATAAAATTAGAAATGGGAGAAAAGGTAACCTCCTTACATTCTAGATTTAAAGATATTTTAATTTGGCTAACAAGTGTAGGAGAAAAACTTTCAAACCGGGACATGCTTATGAAAGCAATCGACGCTTTTCCTTGGTCATCAAAATGGAGCTCAATGGTGGACTCCTTCTATATGTCCAAGAACTTAGAAGTAAGTACTTTGGAGGAGTTTTTATCAACCATGGAGCTTCATGAAACAAGACTTGAAGGAATAATAGAAGAGCCAAGAATCCAACCTTCAAGAGGAGTAGCATTTTTGGCAAACAAAGGGAAGAAGAAGATAGAGATCCCCTCCTCCTCCGATGATGAAGCATCCTCCTCCTCCTCCATGGATAGCACGGAAGAAGCATATATGGTAAGGAGGGTAAGGTGTGCATTAAAAGGTTTTCAATTTAATAAATCTAATGATAGTAGGAGAAGACCAAGGGGAAAGGTCATTTGTTACAATTGCCAAGGAGAGGGACACATAAGGGACAATTGTCCTCTCCTAAACAAGAGCAAAGAAGAGAGGAAGAAGAAAGAAGAAAAGAAGAAGAAAAAAGAAGAAAAAGGAAGAAGAAAAGAAGGCCAAAGAAAAAGGGAAGGCCAAAGCATTAAAAGCAAGGACTTGGGATGACCCTTCCTCCTCCTCATCATCATCATCCGAGGAAGAAAACACATTTGTCACCAACTTAGCATTGATGACATTTGATGACTTGGATTGCTCCTCCTCTGAAAATGAAGGATCAAGTTCAAGTGAAGGGAGCTCAAGTGAAGGGGGAGCCTCCTCTACCTCCTCATCCGAAAAAGAGGACATGGAAACTATGGTAACTAACCTTTCACCTTGTAAAATAGTTTCTATGATTTCTAGCCTCACTAAGGACCTATTTAGAGCAAAGAAAAAGAATAAAAGCATGCTTGATCAAATTAAGGAATTAGAAGAAAAATTATAAAAAGCATGTCTTAATGATAATAATGATGATGCATGCTCACATGATCTTTATGTGCCATTAGATGTTAATGATGCATGCATAGAAGAAAATAGGGCTTTAAGAGAAAAGGTAGACTATTTGACAAAAGCCCTAGAAAAATTAACTATTGGCTCAAACATTTTGAACATGATCATAGGGAGCCAAAGAGCAAGTTTTAACAAAAAAGGCTTAGGATATAAGGAAAAGAAAATTGAAAAAGCCTATAAATGCCTAATTGCTATGGGACAAGATAAGAAGAAGGTAATAGCTAGAAAATGGATTCCTAAGGAATTTCTAGTGAACCCCATAGGCAAGAATTTGTATTGGGTTCCAAAATCCATCCTTAAGGGTTAGAAAAACCCTATGATAGTCAACCATATGGACTTGACCTATATCATATTTTGGTTGACTTAGGATGGCGGAACAACATTTTTAAAATAGTGTTAGGTGATGATAATGCACCTAAAAATAGATAAATCATGCTTTAGGTAATGTTTACCTTATTACCATTATGAAATACCTAATGCATGATAACAATTTGATGAATACATTTATTTTATGATCATAATGTAAAATTAAGTCATATACATCTTTATGATCATGTAGATTGTTAGGATGATACTTAACCTTGATAGAATTGCATGAAAATAATGGTTAAGTACATACAAATACCTTTAGGATACATCTCACACTCACTATAGGCTACTTTGATTGAAAACTTAGCATGAGTGAGATGTTAGGATGATACAAATGTCCACTAATGTCTATGGCATTTAGATGATCATTTAAAGTATCAAAATAGCAATAATAGACCAATCATTGGGAAGGATTATGTTTAATTCATAGAAATATTGCCCAAAGATCATGGTTAGATATTTCATATGTTTTCAAAATCATTTCTTACTTTAAAATCCATGTATTCATGTTTTGAAACAATCCAAAGCAAGACTAGGTGTTAAAATGGATACTAACATGCTCAAAAACTAGTGGTTTTTAAAGCTTTTTGATTTTTAGCAAATCTTGGAAAATATAATGATTTTTCATGAAAAACTATTTTTCATTGATAAATATACTTAAAAGAAATGTTTTTCCCAAATTTCACTATTTTTTGATTTTTTTGGAATTTATAATGCATTTTTAAAATTCATCCGTAAAATCGAATTTGAATTCATTGTGCGGTCATTTGTCATCGATAGCGATCATTGCTCACCTGAAAAACATCCCAACAATTTCTGATACACGGTTTTAAGGCATGTTTTTGGTTATGTTTCTCTCTAGACTTGATGCCATGATATATAAACTTGTTTTTAATCTTTTTGATGGTGTCAAAGGGGGAGAAAACTATATGTTTAAGTAAGGGGGAACATATTTAGGGGGAGTTTCATGTATTAAGGGGGAGAGTTACTAATCATGTTTATTCACATGCTTTCCCTTCTTAATGTTTTATCAAATATTTTTACCTAACTTAAACGGATTGCCACACATCAAAAAGGGGGAGATTGTTAGGGAAATCTCTTGCCACGATATGGTTTTGATGTGTGTGGCAAAGGGTTTAAGTTAGGTTGTGATTATGATTTGATATGTGTGTTGGAGTCTTGCAAGATTTAGTAATTTGCACATGGAGTCTTGGTGGGTTCACCACTCACTACCTCGTGCTTGAGTCAGAGAAGGAGCATTGCAGAGTCGTGCGCTTGATGCTGCCGAGGGACCGCCGGACGAGAATACTTGAAGCGAAGCCAAGGAAGCAGACTTCGGAGGCAAGAGATGAGAAGGAGCATTGCAGAGCCGCTGCTTTGATGCTGAGGACATGGCCGCATAAGCGAAGAGAGCTTAGTGAGATGAGAGAATGAGTGAATTGTAAGTAGCTCATTAGGTGAACTTGGCCGAATGGCTAAGTGTCGGATGAGTTTTCCCGACATCAGTCGACTGCCATGGAATGACAGTCGACTGCTCTGAGTTGAATGGGTTTGACTGGTATCCAACTGATGGGTTTATGTGCAACAGTCGACTGCCATGGAATGGTAGTTGACTGCCAGAGGATATCGCGGGCACAGAACTACTCGTAGCCAACTACGGAGGCAGCAGTCGACTGATAGGATCCATCAGTCGACTGCCAAGTGTTCCGTTGGACTACAATGGTCAGGATCCGACGTGTTCAGAGGCCGTTGGAGTGGCGCCGATCGCTAGTAGGGTCGTATCATTGCCAAGGGTAGCGATCGTGGTGGCGGCAACGGAAGAAAAGCTTCCTTTCTATAAAAAGAGAGGGTGTGGGGCTTTGAGAGGCTAATGCTTATGCTTAAAGTGATCATCCAAGTGCCCCACAAGCTTTAAACTCTTCTTACTTGTTTTTACTTCATTTCTATTGTAAGAAGAGTGATCTTGATTTGTAAAGGTTACCTCCACCTAGCTTGGTGCAAAGGATAGACCAATAATGGATTGGTTTTGGCGGAGTGATTCACCGAGGATGAATCGGGGATCATGGATTAGCGGCGTAGCCGTGAACCACGTTACGACCTTGTGTTAGCATTGTTTGTTTATCTTTTGCTTTGTCTATTTGTATTTGCATATTCCGCTTGCGCTAATAATCTTTGTAGATGAGCAAATTACACCATCCAACGACAAAGGGCTATTCACCCCCCTCTAGCCGGGCGATCGATCCCCTACAGGAACTAACTCCCATACTTGACTCCTTTCAAATTGAGCCAATTCATCTTGCATTGCTAAGATCCAATCCGGATCAAGTAATGCATCTTTGATTGTTTTGGGCTCAATTTGGGAGATTAGGGTTATATGATTAGAGGGATCCCTATGAAATGTCCTAGTCCTAACTCCTTGAGATAATTCACCTACAATTTGATCTAGAGGGTGATTTTGATGAACTCTTATTGTTCTAGGAGGTGTATTAAATTGAGTTTGATCATGATTATCCTCAATTCTTCTTTTATCATAGGAATCACCTCTTACTCCCCCTTGATTCAATTCTCCCCCTTGATCATTGCCCTCTAAAGTTAAATCTTGAAAATGTTGGGTAATTTCTTGATTTTTATCATTGATATCATCATCAATGGGGGATTTCCTAGGGTATGTATTAGAGGTTTCATCAAATTGGACATTTGAAGACTCCTCAATCTTTTGAGTTCTTTTATTATAAACTCTATACCCTACACTAGTGGATGAGTATCCAACTAGGATTTCCTCATCCGCTTTGGACTCAAATTTACCTAGGTTGTCTTTGGTGTTTAAAATATAGACTTTGCATCCAAGGACTTTAAAATAGTGAATTGTTGGAATTGTACCATTCCATAATTCAAATGGGGTTTTTCCTAAAAACCTATGAATTAAAACCCTATTTTGGATATAGCAAGTGGTGTTAACCGCTTCCGCCCACAAGTAGCTAGGTAAAGAATATGCATTTAGCATAGTCCTAGCCGCTTCTTGTAGGGCATAATTTTTCCTTTCCACAACCCCATTTTGTTGGGGTGTTCTAAGACAAGAAAACTTGTGCTTGTACCCTTGTTCTAAGCAAAAGTTTGAGAAGTTAGAATTATCAAATTCTCCACCATGATCATTACGGATCCGGTTGATTTTGAGTTTTCTTTCATTCTCTACTCTCTTGCTAAATCCTATGATTATTCCTACGGTTTCATCCTTATTTTTCATGAAAAATACCCAAGTAAATCTAGAGAAATCATCTACTATTACTAAGTAATATTTACTACCAATCATGGAAGGTACTATGACAATCAAATAAGTCCATATGCAATAGTTCTAAAGGTAAAGCAGTATTAAGTAAAGTTTTACCTTTGTGTGATGTTTTTGATTGTTTCCCTTCTTGTCATGCATCACACATTTTGTCCTTGAGAAACTTGAATTTTGGCAACCCTTTGACTAACTTCATTTTGGCTATGTTCTTCATGTTTATGTGCCCTAGCCTCCTATGCCAAAAAACTCTCTTCCTCTTTTGCAATAAGACATTTAGTAGAAGCATTAGTAGCATAGGATAAATCAACATAATATATATTTGATTTCCTAAAACCTACTAGCATGCAATCATTTAGAGTTTTGTGTCTTATAAAACATTTTGACGAGTCAAATTGAACATCAAAATTTGCATCACATAGTTGGCTTATACTAAGTAAATTAAATTTCATATTTTTAACTAATAACACTTTATGAATGGCAAGGTTGGGGGATACCTCAATTGTGCCTTTTCCTAGAATCTTAAGTTTGCCACTATTTCCAAAAGACACCTTCCCCTTGCTAGTGTGGCTGATAGTGGAAAATTTACTCTCATCACCGGTCATGTGTTTTGAGCACCCACTATCAACAATCCATAAGCTTGGTTCTTCTACCTATATAACATGAAAAATGCAAGCCTTAGGTACCCAAATTTTAGGACCACTAGCATCAATCAAAAACTTCTTAGGGACCCAAGCCTTTCTAACCTTGCTCCTAAAGGTGGATTTTCTACTAACAAGAGATGTAAATGCTACCTCCTTTTCCTTAGGCCTATACCCTATTTCCGGCCTTGTTGTAAATAACTCTTTGATCCTTAATTATCATATGTAGGAATTTAAAGCCATTTGTAAATTTTTCTAAGCAAGCTCTTAGTTCACCTATTTCTTTTCTTAATTCATCATTTTCATCTCTAAGTGTACATGTATCATTACAAAGTGGTTCTACATTTTTAAGTGACTTAATTTCTACTTTTAAGTCCTTAATCCTAGTTTTTGATCTATTTAAGGAATTTTGAAGGCATGCAATGGTTTTGTAAAGTAAATCTACCCTAGGGGAGTTGCTTACCTCTGTAGGGATGTATACTGAAAAGTCTATCTTTTGTATGAACATCTTTATTTTGAAATAAGAATCACATGATCATTGTTTGCATTTTTATGGTTATGCAATATTGTCTAATACATTACATTGTAGATAACATGGTGTGTGGTGTCACACAGGAGATCATGTTATCGACTCCTTGTAAAGTATAAGTAAAGGCTCACAACCGAGATGACTTTGGACATACCATCGGAATGGTTGTAGTGTGATTTGGTATTGGTTTGTCTTGACCATAGAACCACACTAGTGCACTTTGTGTGTATTGAGCAGGACCAACTTAGAGGTGATTCAATTTATTGCTAACTACATAATCGAATCAGACCTCAGATATTATTTAGTACATGCTCTTAATCCCGATATAATAACGGGCACATATACTTAGTATTCATCTCTTTGATTTACCAATGGGCGAGATTTATAGATTAAATCGATAGGCTCGGTAAGTTGGGAGATGATATTATTTATATGGTGTGCCGTTGATTATAGGAGGAAATCGTGTCCTATATATTAGGATGATGATGTCCCCTTGAGGAGCTCATAAGGTTCATCATGTAAACCCTGCAGGTGGACTTGGTCCGGCATGATGAAAAGGTTGAGTGGTACTACTCATGGAGTTAGATGTTGATTAATTAATGGTTAGTAAATTAATTAATCGATGGACATTCGAGATCTTAAACACGGGGAGAAAATGTACAAATAATATATGGAGCCCATATTAACTTATGGGGGTTGGTGAGGTAGATCAATGATAATCCTTTAGTGGATTGGATTATCATTAATGGATCGGACTTTATGTGGGCTTGATCTATGGGTGGCCAAGATCCAACTCCTCCTCATGGTCCCTAATGTAGCCTATTAACACCTCATGAAGCTTAGATCCAATGGATAGAAACAAAACTCTAGATCCAAAGGTAGAGATTAAATCTCTAAGATCCGACGATTGAGATTAAATCTCTAAATCCGACGGTTGAGATTAAATCCCTAGAACCAATGGTGGAGATTAAAAGGAGGCTTATCCCTAACTCTATAAAAGGAGGACAAGGGGTTGGTGTGGAGTTTCAATCAAGAGGAGCTAGGGTTTTGGAGTTGGCGGCAAGAAGAGGAGCTAGGGTTTGGGCTTGGGCGGCACCCAATAAGGAAAGATCTTCCTTGTGTTGTTCTTCTTCCACAAGCTGCCAGCGCCCCTTGAGCTCCTTCCAACCCTTGGCCGGTGTCCAAACTTCCTCTTCTCCTTCTCCTTGGCCGGTGGAACAAAGGTTTAGGGTCCTCCCTTGAAGCTTTTGGTCGGCAACCCCTTGATCTCTTCTTCCTTCTTGGCCGGCGGCAAAGCTCCATCCTTGGAGGTTGTTGGTTGGTTGAAAGAAGGAATAGAGATTTGTTTCTATTCTTCCTCTTGCTAGGAACGAGCAAGGAAGGAAGATTGGCGATCTAGGAGCTTCAACTTTTGGTAGATCGTCGCCCACATGACGTCTGAAAGGAGGTAGGTCATACACTAGAAGATCGAGAGGTATATCTATTCTCTATTCTCTTTTGTTACTTGCTTGTATTTGTTTTTCCAATTATGAGCATGATATAATTCTGTTTGTGGCTAAATAATACTTGGATCCCGAACATAAATACAAAAGTCGGTAATCTGTACATCGTCTATTCCGCGACTACTCGTAGAATAGAGGTTGGTCGCTTGAACAACGAGTTTGTTCAACTGACCTCTCTAAACGAATAGCACGACGATGACTTGATTGTTTGGGCAATCCCTTTTGTCTAGGATTAAATTTTTTTAATCCGGGGACATCGATGGGATCTCCATGAACAAACAACCAAGGTGAAGTGGGAAGCGAAGTTTCCCCTCACTGACTCGATAAGCAAAACCCTAGAACCTCATCATCACTAGATGATGATTCGTCGCTTGAAGAAGAGGATGAAGACTCCTCACTTGAGCTTCCGACTTCCTCCTCCAAGGCCATGAGGGCTAGATTCTGGGTGGCATGACACACTTCTTCATCATCGGAAGAGTCCTCCAAGCTTAGTGTGTCCCATGTTTGTGCCACCATTGCTTCCTTCTTCTTCTTCTCCTTCTTTTCCTTCTTCTCCTTATGCTTCTTTTCCTTCTCCTCCTTTTTCTTTAGTTCCAAGCAATTTGGCTTGATATGCCCTTTCTTGTTGCAACCATAACAAGTTACGTTAGATGAAGGAATTGAACTAGTAGAAGACTTACCTCTTGAGGATTGGAACATCCTCCTCACATCCTTCTTGGTGAGTTTCCTTGACCTCCCACCAAACTTCTTGAAATAATGAGCCACCTCGCTTGTCGATAGCTCATCTTCACTACTAGATGAGTCTTCCTCGGATTCGGATGAGGAAGACACTTCTTTCTTCTCCTTCTTCTTCTTGTCCTTCTTCCCTACAAAAAGAGCTACACCTTTCTCTTTGGATGAAGTATTAGCTTGCTCGTGCAACTCAAATTCACAAAATAACTCATCTAATTTAACCAAAGAAAGATCCCTAAAGACCTTATAGGCATCTACCATTGAAGCCCATAAGGTTGTTCTAGGGAAGGCTTGGAGTACATACCTCACAAGGTCTCGGTTGTCGACCTTCTCACCTATCACATGTAGTCCATTGACTACTTCCTTGAAGCGATTGTGCATTTGGCTCATGGTCTCATTGGTCTTCATGGAGAAACTTTGGAGTTGGCCTATTAGGTGATCTCTCTTGGCTCTTCTTGTTTCTTTGGATCCCTCGTTGAGCTCAATTAACTTCTCCCAAAGCTCCTTCGCCAATTCGAAAGGCCCCACCTTGCTTAGTTTCTCCTTTGACAACCCACATTGAAGTGTGGTTGTTGCTTTAACATTGGCAGGCCTTCTTGGCCATGTCCCTCGTCCAATCCTTGGTCGGTATGGGTGCTCTGTGTTCATCGATCGACTTCAAGAATTCGTCTACAACGCTAAACCAATTGTCAATATCATTCATAAGGTAGTATTCCATCCTACCTTTCCAGTAGCCGAAATTGTTGCCGTCGAAGACAGGAGGCCTCGCCATGCTATACCCCTCTTGGAAAGACATCTTGCTCCGGTTGATTGTTAGATCTTCTGATGCGATCCGGGCTCTGATACCACTTTTAGGAGATCGTTGGAATGCTAGAGGGGGGGGTAATAGCTTATTTTCGTTTCTACAAAAAGATTAGCGAAAGCACAAATAAAAACAACAATAATAAAGGAAATAAAAACACAATGCTAACACAAATCCTTTACGTGGTTCGGAGATAATGCTCCTACTCCACGGCGATCCTTAAGGTGGATCAACCCTAAGCAATCTCACTATGAAGCTTTCTTTTACAAACAACCCTCCTCTTCTTACAATGGATGAATATAAAGTTTAGGAAGGAGGAGGGAAATTAAAACACTAGAAATCTTGGAAAAATCGTGGAGGCTTGAGAAAATGATCAGAAAGTAAGCATTATCCCTCAAAGCCACCACCAACCCTCTTTTTATAGAGAGAGGGCTATTTTTCCCGTTAGAGCACGATCAGTCGACTGATGCACAACATCAGTCGACTGCTGCCGTGGTTAATGACTTCTGAATAGCCAGATTCGCGGGATTTATATTCGTCATCTTTCAACGACACTCCCATCAGTCGACTGATCCATCTATCAGTCGACTGATGGAGTGATCAGTCGAGTGATCACGGAGCTCAGTCGAGTGAGACTCCATTTTGTGCCCATGTTTAACTCGAATAATCGACTGCCACTATTTGATAGTCGACTGATGGCGACATCAGTCGACTACCATGACTAGGCAGTCGACTGTTCGTCAGCTTTTCAGCCTGGCTCAATCGAGCACCTTAACAGTCGACTGATACATCGTATCAGTCAACTGATACTCATCAAGTATGAATAATTCATACTTGAATTTACCCCCTAGACCTAGACTCAACCTTCTAGCTCTTCCATAAGCCTTGCACCTCCAGGATCCCTCCGAGTCCGCGACTTGTTCATCCTTTGCGCTTTGCTTCCAAGAGCTTCCTTCGGATTTGTCATGTCTTGGGTTTTCCTTTGCCAAAGCGTGCTTGGACTTTATGCTGCCAAAACTACATGCTTGGACTTACACTGCCAAGACTTGCCTTTGGACTTCCTTTGCCAAAATCACACTTGGACTTTGCATTTACCAAGTCTTCATACTTGGATTTTCCTGTCACTTAAACACGTTCACAATTAGATCACAAAGCATCGCCTAACTTAGATGATTATCCAAACATCAAAACATATAAATGCTTGGGGCATTGTTGCACCAACAGAAGAGTTAGCTCAATTTACTAGGAGTCAAATTTGAGAATTAGTACCCCCACCTAAGGGAAAAACAATCATTGGAATGAGGTGGGTATTTCGAAACAAACTTGATGATAAAGGAGATGTTGTTAAGAATAAGGCTAGGTTAGTTGCTAGGGGATTCAGTCAAGTAGATTAGACTACGATGAAACATATGCACCCATAGCTAGACTTGAATCGATTAGGATGTTATTAGCCTACACTGCACATCGAGGATTTAAACTATTTCAAATGGATGTTAAGTCATCGTTCTTGAATGGATTTATCAAGGAAGAAGTTTATGTTAGCCAACCACCCATATTTGAGAGTCTAGACAAACCTGACCATGTCCTTAAACTTAGAAAAGCCTTATATGGACTAAAACAAGCTCCTAGAGCTTGGTATGAAAGGCTTTTAATTTATCTTAAGTCTAAGGGGTTTAGTCAAGGTTTAGTCGACCCAACCTTGTTTGTAAAATCCTTAGGAAAAGAAATATTTATTGCCCAAATATACGTAGATTGTTGGTGCAATCAGCCAAGGTCACGATTGACCAGGACTCGAGTTTGACTCGAGTAATGTTTGGATGTTTGACATTAATGCCTGTTGATGTTTAGGTTTAACCGGACTCGAGTTTGACTCGAGGGAGACTTTGATGGTTGACTAGAGTTGACCATGTCAAGGGAAAGTCCAAGTCTTGAGTACTTGGCATGTAAAGTCCAAGCATGGGTCTTGGCAAGGTAAAGTCCAAGTCTTGAGTACTTGGCATGGAAATTCCAACATGGGTTAGCAAGGGAAAGCCCAAGCTTGTGTCTTGGCATTTGGAAAGTCCAAGGGGTTTGATATTGGCGGCGTAAAGTCCAAGTGGAGTCTTGGCGGCGTAAGTCCAATGTGCCTTGGCGGTGTAGACACTGTTAGCATGACATAGCCAATAGAAGCACTTAAAGGCTAGCGCGATGGATGAACAAGTCATGGATGACTTGGAGGGATCCGAGAGGCATGAGGTTGATGGAGGTGGCTAGAAGGCTTAGGTCTAGGCTAAGGGTGGTCTAGCAAGTATGGGGGAACCATACTTAGGTTAAAACCTCATGTTTGAGGTGTGCCAGTCGACTGATGCCATGTGGCAGTCGACTGAACCGAGTCAACTAGGGTTTATTTGCGGAAGTGGCCTAGCAATGATGCGCCGAAGATGGGCAATCGATTGATGGGCGGCGATCGGTGATCATGTGATCGATCCACCGATTCTCCGTGTTTTGGCCACGCGAATGGAGTCTCACTCGCTCATTGCGTGGCTAGATGATCATGTGATCGATCGGTGATGGTCATGATCAGTCGACTGATGGTGGATCCGTTGGATTTTTCTAGCGTGGATCTAGCCGTTGTCTCACGACAACAGTGGCATTAGTCGACTGATGGTTTCGAGCAATCGACTGATCAACTTTTTCGAGCACAGGTTGAAGCTTTAAATGAAGCTTGTGAAGGAGGAAAAAGCAATGGTTCTTTGAGGCAATTTGGGGCAAGTTAATTGCAATTCGATCAACCTAGCAAGCAAGCATTCAAAAGCTCGGTGTAAAGTTTTCTTTACTTGCATTTTAGTGTATTTGCTTGTATTTTCATTGTATTAATGTTGTAATCTTTTGTATGAGGTTTCTCCACCTCCTACTTGTGTCGAGAAGGAGTTATTTGTGATTAGTGAGTGCGTGTGCATCACTAGAGCTCTTTAGAGCTCGATCCGTGGAGTAGGAACCGTTCGATTCCGAACCACGTTATATTCTTGTGTTCGTGTGATTGTCTATTTCATTATTTCTTTTATTATTATTCCGCTGTGCTAATGAAGTTTGTAGACGAACACGTGAACAAGTTCCATCGGCGTATAGCACGATGCTATTCACCCCCCCTCTAGCGTTCCAACGATCCCCTACATAGATGACATAATTTTTGGAACTACCAATACAACTTTATTAAATGAGTTCATTTCACTAATGGAAAGTGAGTTCGAAATGAACTTAGTAGGAGAACTAACCTTTTTCTTAGGCTTACAAGTTAAACAAACTAGAGAAGGTATCTACTTACACCAACGAAAATATGCTAAGGAATTAATTAATAGATTTGGAATGCAAAACTCTAAGAAAATTAACACACCAATGGCAACTAATGTGAGTATAGGAGAAGACTTAGAAGGAAAACCAATTGATTTAAAATACTATAGGAGCGCGATAGGTAGCCTCCTATACTTTACTGCGAGTCGACCTGATATACTTTTCGTAGTAAGTATGTGTGTGAGATTTTAATCTTGTGCTAAGGAGTTGCACCTAACGCTAGTCAAATGCATCTTTCGATACCTTAAAGGAACACTAAACGTAGGAATTTGTTACCTTAGGTCTAACGAGTTCGAACTAATCGACAACTCTGATTCGGATTATGCCTGTAGTAAACTCGATAGGAAGAGCATGAGTGGTTGTTGCCAACTCCTCGGCTCAAGTCTAGTTAGCTGGTGTAGTAGAAAACAACATTGTGTTGCCTTATCTACCACCAAGTCAGTGGGTAAGTGTGTAGCTCAACTTCTTTGGGTGAAGCAACCGAAGTCGAGTACGTTGTGATGGGTAAGTGTGTAGCTCAACTTCTATGGGTGAAGCACACTCTCCAAGACTTCCAATTAAAATTTAGTAACACTAAAATTTTCATCGACAACATTAGTTCCATTAACCTAACTAAGAACCCAATTTGTCACTCTAGGACTAAACTCATAGAGGTTAAACACCATTTCATTCGAGAACACGTAGAAAATGGAAAAATACAACTCGAATATGTTGAATCCAAATCGAACCTAGCAGATATTTTCACCAAACCATTACCCGAAGCAGAGTTTAGTCTGCTTAGATAGAAATTAGGAATGTGCGTAATAGAGTAGGACTCAACTCTTATTTTTCTTATATACTCTATTTTTATTTTTATTTTTCATGCTACATGGAACTAGCTTAGAGTTTACCTTAGAAAGCATGCACCTATAGATTTAAGGAGCAATACATCTCACAACACATAGGTCTTATGTGTTTGCGTACTGAGCCACATAGATGGACGTGAGATGTTAGGACCTTACTCCTGATTCCAGATGTAGATCAAGTGTATCGACATGAATCATAGAGTATAATCATTTAAAATAACCAACTCTAATCAGGACTTATTGATCATTTCATATCAATTAAGTCAAAAAGAGTTGGACATACTATTAGTTGAGTATACATTAAAACTATTATTTTCAAAATCTATTAGGAACATGCTTGGACTTACAAGTTATAATCGCTTATTTTCTAAAGTGTGTTTACAAACCCCTATATTTTTTGATTTATGGAAAAAGGAGGAGAAGAAAGGCCAAAGTTAAGGGATCAAAAATTATTTTTTGAAAACTTAACTTAAACTTTCCTTAAAGGGAGAAAAGCGGCCAAAGTTAAGTATTTTTGAAAACTTAACTTAAACTTTTTTTTTAAGTGACAAACATTAAGGGGGAGAGCTAAGCTTCTTTTTCAAATACTCACCTAAGGTCAATGGGGAGGTAACCTCAAGGGAAAGGATTTGAAAAAGAGTTTACTTATACTCTTACTCATGCTAACTTACTAAGTTACTCATACTAACTTACTAAGTTACACATTCCTTTATACTCATACTAAGTTGTGTTTCTTACTTACACTTACTACTTCACTACATGTTTACTACTCATGTTGTTACTACTTCATTTTATACTTAATTTTATCCTTAACTTTGTGTCAGTTTGCCATAGATCAAAAAGGGAGAGATTGTTGGTGCAGGGGAACCAAATAATCGAACCTAGGTTTTGATTATGGCAAAGGCTCAAAGTTAAGGTGTTATCATTATCTCATAAGCTACTCTTAAGTATGCAGAAATGTTTAAGCTAATCTGAAGGTCAGCAACACCTGGAAAATCTCGAGTTAAGAAACCATGGTGGTCGGGCGACACTGAGAGAACTTCGGATGGATTCGAAGAACCCAGGTGAAGACCGAAAGCTAAGAGACAAGTCACAAAGGACTAGAGGTAAGCACGAGTGTGAGTAATGGTGAGGTTGGGTCCTCTGTATGGGGATGACTTTAGTCGGTGATCCGACTAAGACTTTCAGTGGAAGGTATAGGTCGAGATCGGATGGTAAGTAACTATCATTTCTACCATTATTTATGTTTTCGTGCTAAATCATTGTTGTAGTTGAGTAACCTAGCTGACAGTTGACTGCTAGCTATTGGCAGTCGATTGTTCCTAACATCAATCGATTGATGAAGGGCATTAGTCGACTGTTATTCAAATTGTCCAACTCGATGAAGGTCAATATAAGATCCCCTTATCTTGGGGTGAGGTGTCCTTTTGATCCAGATTTGGATCTCGATAGGGCTTGGAGGGCTATAAAAGTGCTCCCCTGGCAGGAGTTCTACATCAACACTCTGACGCCTGTAACATGCACCAAGTTTCAACCTCTTATCGTCGGTAGCTCAGTTTGTTTTTCATTTGTATTCATTTCTTTGTACTCGGAGATTTTATCGTAACGAGGTGAGGTAGGCTTGTTGCCTCATCCTCGAGTTTTGGTTTTATTATAATCGGTCTCCTACCTCCAACAAGGAGGAGATTGTTAGTGGATTTCCCCTTCATACGCGGTATAGGATCGCGGGGCCTTGGAGTAGCAATCTTTTGGTTGTGAACCAAGTAAAAATAAAGTGTCTCCTTGCTTTAAATTCTTTTACATTTCGCTGCGTTACTTTAGTTTTATCAAAATGAAAAGAAGTTTTCAAGCTCGCTATTCACCCCCCCTATCTTGCTTTGGATCAAACATGGGTGTTGGCAATGGTAAAGTCCAAGTCATGAGTACTTGATAAGGAAAGTCCAAAGGTATAGTCTTGACGGCATAAGTCGGTCGTAGTCTTATGTATAAAGTCCAAGTGAACTTTGGCGGTGAAAGTCTAAGTATGGATACTTAGAAATTGGTGTAGGGATGTATACTGAAAAGTCTATCTTTTGTATGAACATCTTTATTTTGAAATAAGAATCATATGATCATTGTTTGCATATTTTTATGGTTATGCAATATTGTCTAATGCTTTACATTGTAGATAACATGGTGTGTGGCGTCACACGGGAGATCATGTTATCGACCCCTTGAAAAGTATAAGTAAAGGCTCACAAACGAGATGACTTTGGACAAACCATCGGAATGGTTATAGTGTGATTTGGTATTGGTTTGTCTTGACCATAGAATCACACTAGTGCACTTTGTGTGTATTGAGCAGGACCGACTTAGAGGTGATTTGATTTATTGCTGACTACATAATCGAATCGGACCTCAGATATTATATTATACATACTCTTAATCCCGATATAATAATGGGCACATATACTTAGTACTCATCTCTTTGATTTACCAATGGGCGAGATTTATAGATTAAATCGATAGGCTCGGTAAGTTGGGAGATGATATTATTTATATGGTGTGCTGTTGATTATAGGAGGAAACCGTGTCCTATATATTAGGATGATGATGTCCCCTTGAGGAGCTCATAAGGTTCATCATGTAAACCCTGCAGGTGGACTTGGTCCGGCATGATGAAAAGGTTGAGTGGTACTACTCATGGAGTTAGATGTTGATTAATTAATGGTCAGTAAATTAATTAATTGATGGACATTCGAGATCTTAAACATGGGGAGAAAATATACAAATAATATATGGAGCTCATATTATCATATGGGGGTTGGTGAGGTAGATCAATGATGATCCTTTAGTGGATTGGATCATCATTAGTGGATCGGACTTTATGTGGGCTTGATCCATGGGTGGCCAAGATCCAAATCCTCCTCATGGTCCCTAATGTAGCCTATTAACACCTCATGAAGCTTAGATCCAATGGATAGAAACAAAATTCTAAGATCCATAGGTAGAGATTAAATCTCTATGATCCGACAGTTGAGATTAAATCTCTAGATCTGACGGTTAAGATTAAATCCCTAGAACCAATGGTGGAGATTAAATCATGACTTATCCCTAACTCTATAAAAGGAGGGCAAGGATGTTGGCATGAACATGATCAAGAGAGCTAGGGTTTTTGGAGTTGGCGGCAAGGGCTTAGGAATTAGGGTTTGGGCTTGGGCGGCACCAAATAAGGAAGGTAATTCCTTTTCTTCTTCTTCCTTCAAGGTGGCCAGCGTCCAGCTTGTTTTCCAGCCCTCTTCTAGCCTTTGGCCGGCAGCCAAGCCTCTCTTCTCCTTCTCCTTAGGTGGTGGAAACAAGATATAGGGCTTCCCTTGGTGTCTTGGTTGTTTTCCATCATCTTCTCCTCCTCCTAGTTGGCCGGCGGCAAGGAATTGTTTTGTTCCTTGTTGGTTGGCTTTAGGGAGGAGAAGAACCTTGTTTCTATTCTTCCTTTTTCTTTGGAAGAGCAAGGAAGGAAGATTTGCAATCTAGGTGCTTCGACTTTTGGTAGATCGTCGCGCACACGACGTCCAAAAGGAGGAAGGTTATACATTAGAAGATCAAGAGGTATATCTATTCTCTTTTCTCTTTTGTTTCTTGCTTGTTTTTGTTTTTCAATTATAAGCATGTTATAAATCTGTATATGGCTAAATAATACTTGGATACCGAGCATAAGCATGAAAACTGGCGATCGGAATATCGTCTATTCCGTGGCTACTCGTAGAATAGAGGATGGTTGCTTGAACAACTAGTTTGTTCAAGTGACCTCTCTAAACGAATAGCACGATGATGACTTGGTTGTTTGGGCAATCCTTTTTGTCTAGGATTAATTTTTTTAATACGGGACATCGAGGGATCGCCATGAACAAACAACCAAGGTGAAGTGGGAAGCAAAGTTTCCCTCACGGACTTGATAAGCAAAACCCTTCAATTGGTATCGAGCTTTGGAAAACCTTCAATTGGGAAGTCCAAGGGTGTGATATTGGCGGCGTAAAGTCCAAGCTGTAGTCTTGGCGACATAAGTCCAATGTTTGGAGGCATAAAGTCCAAGCGTTTGTCATGGTGGCGTAAGTCCAAATGTATCTTGCCAAAGTAGACTCAGTTAGTATGACAATACCGATGGAAGCAGCTAAAGGCTAGTGTATGGATGAACAAGTCATGGATGACTTGGAGGACTTTGATAGGCATGAGGCTAATAGAGGTGGCTAGAAGGTTTAGGTCTAGGATAAGGGTGGTCTATCAATTATGAGGGGATCATACTTGAGTTAAACCTTATGTTTGAGGTTTATCAGTCGACTGACCGAGTGTTTGACACTTGGTAGCATAGTCAACTTGAATCAGTCAACTAGTCAAGGAGTCGACTGAGGCTCGACTGTTGATCTGTGGCTATGGCAGTTGACTGTTAGGGTTTAGCAGTCAACTAGTTTACAACAGTCGATTGTTAGGGTTTGACAATTGACTAATTTAAGTGGACATAAGCACAGAAGCTTTGGTAGTTGACAGGTCAATTGACTTTCGGAGCAGTAGTCGACTGTTGATAAGGGCAGATGACTGCTAGGGTATCTGTTGGAGTTTTTCCAATGTAGATTGAGCCGTTGTAAGATAACGGATAGAAGAACAGTCGACTGGGACCTTTTGGCAATCTACTGCTAGGCGCGAAATCAACCATCTATAGATTATAAAAGGTGCAGCTAATGGAGGATTTTGGGCCATGGTTCTAGGGGCGATTTGAGACGGAGTGCTGGTGCATTTTAGAGTCCTTCAAGCTCATCCAAGCAACCAACAAAGCGATCTTGTGTAAAGTTTTCTTTACATCATCGTTGTATTTCATTTGTATTTGCTTGTATCTTTATTCTTATTATTGTAAGTTTATTGTAAGAGGTTTCTCCACCTCCGATGTGTCACTATGAAGGAGTTTATTAGTGGTGGTGTGCATCACCAGAGCTCACTTGAGCTCGACCCGTGGAATAGGAACCCTAGGTTCCGAACCACGTTATATCATCGTGTATTGCATATGATGTGTTTGTATTGTGTTGTGTTTATTTCTATTTGTATTCCGTTGTGCACACTAACATTTTATAGACGAACGTGAACGAATTTGAAGCGACAAGTGAAATCATTATTCACGCCCTCTAGTGATGGCATCATTCCTAACAAGTGGTATCAGAGTCCAGGGCCTTAGAAGAATAAACCACTCTGATACCTAACAAGTGGTATCAGAGCGGGGCGCTCTTCAAAGCTTAACAACCAAGGGAGAACACTAGAGAAAAGATGGAAGTGTTAAATGATACATTGGGGGATGACACCACAAATCCATTTTTCTTTGACGGGGAAGATTTTGTGATTTGGAAAGGTAAAATGGAACATTTCTTAAATAAAGATATGGATTATTAGCATAGTGTTGTAGATGGTTTTGATCCTCCCAAGGACAAGAAAGGAAGAGTCCTCAAGAAGAAGAAGTGGACCGAGGAGCAAAATAAGAAATACGAAATTAATAAAAAGGTAATGTTAATTTTGACTAACTTTATGCCTAGTAACATTTTGCATAAGGTAGGTGAGTTTAAGAATGCTAAGGAACTATAGAGCAAGCTAGCTAAGCTTCATGAAAATCCTTCACCAACCCAAGAAATAGAGGAGAAAGTCGAAGAATAACCAAGTTGATCATCCTCTCAAGCTCAAGAAGAAAGCACATCATTATCATCACAAGAGCTTGAGGAATCGGAGGTTGAAAGGTCGTCAACATCTGAGGAAGAAGAAATTGTGGAAGTCTCCACATCTAGGATTGAGGGGGAGGAGAGACCTTCCACGCTGGAGGAAGAGCAAGAAGAAGCTTCAACATCTTGGAGAGATGAAGAATAAATTCAAAATTTCGACCTAGGTAACTCAAGCACAATGAATAAAAATAAAAATCATATTGTGTGTTTTGAGTGTAGGGAAAATGGACATTACAAGAGTAAGTGTCCAAGGCAAGTCAAGAAGACATCACAAGTGGTGCAAACACCTAAGGATGTCGGCACCCCGATACAAAAGAGTAAGGAGCATATCATTTGCTTCAAGTGCAATCAAAGGGGCCATTATAGGACTCAATGCCCTAGGGGGAGGAAGCAAACCAAGGGAAAAGGAGGGGCATCACATGTAGGGGGAGCTTCTAAAGCAAACCCTAAGGTAAATTTAAATAATGCTCATACTTTACATAATGATAGGAAGCATGCTAGAAATTTCCTTGCTATTACTCATGAAAAGCATGCTAGAAATAACAAATATTATTACTTAGGTGTCAAACATGTTAATTTACCTAAAGACAAATCTAGAATCAATAACTCAAGAACAATTCTACCTAAGGAAGCCATTAGGAAGATAGAGGAGAATCTAGGCATTAATCCCAAGAACCATAGACATATGCCTAGGAAGAACAAGAATGTTCAAAATTATAATGGACAATCCAAGATTAGAAAATTGGAGGTTGAAAATCAAGCTTTAAGGTTAAAGCTTGGGAAAATAGAGAAGACCCTTAAGAAGATAGAAAATATGATTCTATGGTCTAATGGACAAAATCTAGGGGTTAATAGGCAAGGTTCATCTATGGGAAAGAAAGGCTTGAGTCACAAGCCTAGGTCCAAGGTAGATAAGCCTACCTATCACAATGTTCCATTTGATTATGGAGCCAGCCATAGGTCTAAGAAAGTCAAGGTCACAAGGGAGGTTATCCCTAGAGTTGACCATGATGTGTGTCTAGTGACTAAGATTTCAAAGAAACCTAGGAAGGTCACTAAAAAGGTTATAAGGGGAGTTACCCCTAAGGTTAACCTTAACAAGACCCAAATGACCAAGGCTTAGGAGGGTCATTAGGAAGGTACTAAGGGAAGATATCCCTAGTGAGTACCTAGTGAACCCAAGGAGCTCAAATACGTATTGGATTCCTAGGAGTGTGATCCCTTCATGCAAGATGGGTTTAGGGTGTGCCAACATTGGATGGATAAGTAGTTAACCTAACCATGGTAAAGGTGACACTTTAGGTCATTTTCAAGGTAATGAGGTACCTTGGAAATAAAATGAGATTTATTTCCTAAAAAAGTTTAGGATGTGCCAATTAAATTTGAGAAGTTTGAAAAATTAATCAAATTGGTACAAGTTAGGTTTTAGAGTCATAGTGTGTCATTTTGGATTTTTGGCACACTTGGGAGAATTGTGATTATGGCAAATTGTATTTAATTCTAACAAATGACAATTTGGGATTAACACTTAGGTATTATATACCTTGTATTTTATACTTGCCATGCTTTGTTTGCCTTGCCATGTCATGACATCATATTTCTCTTAATCATATAAAATGTCATGATTAATACTTAGGTTAATATGTCATGTGTGTATTTAGGTTTATGTTTATGCCATGCCACCATATATCATGCTTAATTATGCTATCTTATATGCCATGATCAACATTCATTCATTTAGGTTAATTAAAATTTATTTAAGGACAATGACATAATTTGAAGTCCTATGTATAAGGGAATCAAATAGAGCTGCCTAGAAAAATACATGAAACCCTAAGAACCTAAACCCACATCTCACAAGAACATTAGATTGACATGTGTGTGTATTTATACACCCTAGACACATGTGAGATGCTAGGAAATGAGTTAAGTTTATGTGCTTATTTAGTACATCATAATGAACTTAGAACTCATTAAATGATAATGATGAATCATGAGGAAAGCTAATGTACAAGTCATGTACATCTAGCCCATAGACCATGGTTCAAAATAGGTTTTAAAAAATATTTTAAAATCATTTTAGAAAATCTTGGTGAAGTCTATCTTTTGATAGCAATCATCATTAAAAAAGTTGATACAAAGTAGGTCAAAAACATTAAAAGTTTCAATGGTTTTGATCTTTGTATCACAACTTGTGAGTATCTCTACATGTGTAATTGTGATGTATCAAAATTATTCCTAGTCGAAGAATTGATGGATTTGGACACCATCAATTCTGTCGAGACTAGCACGAGGTATACTCCTTGGTGTATCCAAGCAGCTGATTCTCACTGGCTGGAGACATTGTGATGTCCGGAGTTGATCGTGGATGCTAGTTATGGTAACTAGTTCATCGGAGTGACCAGCCGTAAGACTTCATATGGTTCTATGCATATATAGATATGTCAATGAAGTTCTTACTGTAGCTTAAGCGCAATGTTCCTTTGACTTGCGGTATTCAAGTCATCTTGATCATGGAGACTTATGCTTTGACATCTTAAGCAAGCATCTCTAAGGAGATGTGGACCCGGGATGATTGGGTATAAGTCGAAGTGATCGAAGGTGTTTGAATAGCCTATAAAGGATTCACCACTCCTTGAGAGGAGATGTATACCCATGGCCTCTCGTCGGATTGTTACTAAAGTCTTTGGCCAAAGCATTACATGTTTAGAGTAAGGTACTCTTCGATACATGTGGAGTAACTAGAATCCGTGGGATGAGGAAATGATACTTGGGCTAGGTGTGACGTAGTCAGCCTAGTGGGGACTGACACTATAGACCATGTCCTGAACCAAGTGGGTATAAGATGAGTGAAGGAAATGGGGCACGATTCATTCGAGCTACTGAAGGGTTTCAGAAATAGTTCTGGATCAACCGTTGATCTTTTCGGTTAATTGGGGATCATGATGTACTACTAGGTGCCACTCATGATCATTCTATAATTAATGGTTAATTATAGATGGCCAACATAAACCGAGAACCTATTTGGTCACACGCACAACGAGCGTAATCCGAAGGATTTAAAATGAGCTTGAGAATGGGATTCTCAGACCGAGAGAAACTAGGTTTGGTTGGACCAAACAAGAAGCGAGCATGAAATCGTTTCAGTCACAATGGAAGCGTGGATGGGCCGTGTCTTATGAAGACATAATGGATGAACCAAAATGGTTTGGTTCTAATCCAATGGAGGAGAATAAACCAAAGGGTTTGGTTTATTTTAAACGAATGAACCAAAAGTTGGTTCAGTTCGTTTTAACTTAAAATAAACCATCATGGTTTGGTTTATTTTAACTTATATTAATGGAGCGGGTTAACGGGCCTCATGGTTATGATCCAATAACCATTAAGAGAATTAGTTCTCTATAAAAGAGGGCTTAAGGGATTGTTAAGCCCTAATCCAAAAACCCTAGCTTGTGGTTGCCGCCCACCTCTCCATCCTCTCCTTGGATTTTCGGCGCCAACCCTAGGTTGCCGCCCAGCCCCTTGTGCCGCCGTCCAACTCCTTGCCGGCGTCCAAGCTTCAGCCGGTCATCCTCCGGCGACCCTCCGGTGATCTTCCTAGGCTTCGGCGATAAGGTGAGCACTTGGCTTCCCTTGGTTGGCCGGCGCCTACTCCTCCACCAAAGCTGTCCAGTTTTCTGGACAGCTTGTTCTTCTCTCGTCGGAGCGTCGTTTGGACGACGGTTAGAGCTCCGACAATGCCTAACTTACCGGGGATTCGATCTCCGGTAATCCTCATAGGTGGAGGATGAAGGATTCGTTAAACGGTTGACGAATACCTCTCCGGAGAAGCGAGTTTTGAGGACTCGTCTTTGGATCCGAATTTGGATTCGGATCGTGATCATCTCTCGATCACGTCGTCTTCAACACAAGGCTAGTAACCCGTACGAAGACGAAGCTCGTGGCTTAGCGAAGTCATCCTAAGGATACTCGGCGTGGATACGGATAGAGACGATTCTAGCGAGGATCGTTCCGGTTGATGCCGTTCCCGCTACACGTGATACGAAAGGTATAACGTAGTTAAATTTCCTTTTATTGCAAATTTAAATTTACGGTTATATCTACACATGTTGTACTATGCATGCGTGTGATGTGTGTGTTGTAATAAATGTAGATTTATTATTTTTATTTCTTCCGCTGTGCACATGTTTACGAAACATGTTCGAACACACACTCGCCGCGGTGCCGAAAACCCAACAGTGGTATCAGAGCCCAGGTTGTGTTTCGACATAATCGTAAAATGGTTTTGCGATAGTCATAATGTTATTTTTGGAAATTTTCTAATTTTAGAAATTTAGAATTATTTATGGAAATTTTTCAATTTTGGAAAGTCTAGAAGTATTTATGGAAATCTTCCACTTTTGGAAAGTTGGAAGTATTTATGGAAATTGATATTTTCCATAAATAAAATATTTGATTAGATTTTGGAAATTTGTTTCCTAATTTAATCTTGATTTGATTTGGGAAATCAAATCTTAAAATATTTTATTTCCATAAGTAGTTTTGATGATTTAGGAAATTGGTTTCCTAAATTGACTTTCCTTAATCAACTATTTCCATAAGTAAAATATGTGATTAGATTTGGAAATTTGTTTCCTAATTTAATCATGATTTGATTTGGAGAATCAAATCTTAAACATATTTTATTTCCATAAATAGTTATGACATATAAGGAAATTATTTACATGACATAATTGTGTGTCATATAATTGCATTAGATGCATATCATTATGCCATGCGTGTCGTGACATGTAGATGTATGCCATGTATGTCATGCCATGTAGATAATAGTTATTTGCATGCAAAGAAGATGAGACATAAAAACCTTTAAACAATATTAAAGCCTACACCTTCCATTAATATGGTTAGAACCAGAGTTCCGTTTCTTGTTTGGGTTGTTGGACTCTCTCCAAGCCCGGCTCGAACTCGAACATGTTTAAACCATGGAATAGTTTATTACTAATATGGTAAGAGTCAGAGGTCAATCGTTAGCTTTGGTTGTTGGACTCTCTCCAAGCTGGGCTAATTGGTTGAATGCGCTCTAACCATATTAAAACTATTTCTCGATTAATGGGTTGGCTTTAACATGGAGCATCGGCTTGTTGGACTCTCTCCAAGGTCGATGTAAAGGGAGGTGAAGTTGGGTGCTATGCATATGATGCATACTTGTTAATGTGTTAACAACCCGATGTATGTGTGAACATTCAATTAGTTGATAGCACATTGTGATAGTTGCATATACGTGATATGCAATCGGTATAGTTGATACCTACCATCGTAGTTATGAATGGCTTGTTGGACTCTCTCCAAGGTTGTTCATAACTATGATGGATATCAGCCCATTCGGAGATGGACCTACGATCTCCCGAAGTGATTTTGGGGTTTTTGAAATTCGAAAAATGAATGGGATTTATAAATGTATATTGATGCATTTTAAAATCATCTTTCTCATATATGCTCGTTTTGTATTTCTAAGATTGATCATGATGTCTTTGAATTTTCGTTCCATTTTGGATTTGAATAAATTGACTGGGCCGAACTTCTTGGACTGGCTTAGAAACTTGAGAATTTTTCTCAAGGTGGAAAAGCTTACGAATGTCCTCGAATCGTCTCTTCCCGCCTGTCCTAGTGACAATGCAACTCTGGACCAATTGTTGGCCTATCAGAAACATGTGAATGATTCTGAAATGGTGAGTTGCATCATGCTAGCCATGATGGAACCCAAGCTACGAAAGCATCATGAGCATATGGATGCTCATATCGTAGTCCTTCATCTTTATGAGTTGTTTGATAAGCAAGTGAGATTCGAAAGGTTCGAAGTCTCCAAGCTCCTCTTCACCTCTGAGATGCAAGAAGGTTCATCTGTGGTACTGCTCAACATGCTGAAGACTGTGGAACCTTCTGAGAAGCATGAGCAGGGGACGGTGTTGTTAGTTGATTCCTCGAAGAAAGGTTCTAAGAGGGAGTCAAAGGAACAACAGAAGGGGAAGAAGAAAAAGGCTAAAAAGGCAGAACCAGCTCAAAAGGGCACTTGCCATCATTATGGCAAGTAGGGCCATTGGCGAAGAAATTGCAAGATTTATCTTGAGTCCGTGAAGAAGAATAAGACATAAGATGCTCCATCTTTTTCATATATCTTCGTTATTGATTGTCATTCTATTTCCTCAGACACTTGGGTATTGGATACTGGGTGTGGCTCACATATATATAATGACATACATGGGCTAAGGAATAGAAGAAGACTCGTCAAGGGAGAGTCAAATTTACGTGTTGGGAGAGGAGCAAAGGTTGCTGCACTCGCGATCGGAACGTATTTGTTGAAACTCCCTGCAGGACTTGTCTTAGAACTGGACAGTTGCTTTTATGTTCCTTTGTTGATAAAGAACATCATTTCTATTTCTTGGTTAAATAGAAATGGGTACCATTTGACTTTTAGTAATAATTGTTGTTACATAACTTTGAATGGAGTTCTTTATGGGACTGGAACTTTAAGCAATGGTGTTTATACGTTGGACGTATCTAGTGATGTTTTCAATATTGAAGCGAGCAACAAGCATGCTCGAAAGGATAATCAATTAGACTCCTACATGTGGCATTGTCGTTTTGGCCATCTAAGCAAGAAACGCATGTCTGAATTACACCGATGTGGATTCAGGAATCGTTTGAATTGGATTCATACGATACATGCGAATCATGCTTAAAAGGCAAGATGATTGAGTTACCTTTTACTGGAAAAGGTGAACGAGTGGGAGAGTTACTAGGTCTAATACATACTGATGTATGTGGACCTATGTCAACTCAAGCTTTAGGAGGCTATAGCTACTTCATTTCCTTCACCGATGATCACTCACGGTTTGGGTATGTGTTCTTGATGAAACACAAGTCTGAAGCCTTTGAAAGGTTCAAAGAATTCAGAAATGAAGTAGAGAAACAACATGACAAGAGTATTAAAATACTTTGATCGGATCGAGGTGGTGAATACTTAAGTCAAGAGTTTCTTGATTATCTAAGAGATAATGGTATTTTGTCTCAATGGACTCCGCCATATACACCACAGAATAATGGTGTATCTGAGAGACGTAACCGGACCTTGTTGGACATGGTCAGGTCAATGATGAATCATGCGAATCTTCCCAAGTCCTTTTGGGGCTATGCACTTCAGACAGCTGTTTACTTGTTAAACAGAATGTCAACCAAGGTAGTCTCTACTACTCCACATGAGATATGGAATGGTAAGAAACCTCATGTATCTTACTTGAAGTTATGGGGTTGTCCAGCTTATGTGAAGCGGACTGTATCAGACAAATTGGATGCTAAGTTTGATAAATGTCTATTTATTGGATACCCTAAGGAAACAAGGGGTTACCAATTCTATCATCCTGTGGAACAAAAGGTGTTTGTTTCAAGGCATGCTGTGTTTCTAGAGAAAGAGTTTCTCTTGCAAGAAAACAGTGGAAGTGTCGTCGAGCTTGAGGAGGCTCGAGAGACTCAAATAAACATTGATGAGATACCTGGTGAAGCACAACAGCCGACAACTCATAGTGATGAGCAATCGGCTGGACCTATTGTAACACCACATCTTCGTAGATCTGGTAGAACACGCAACATTCCTGAGAGATATGGATTTCTCGTAAGTGAATCGAACGACGTGTTACTCATTGATGATGAGAGCCTACAGTTATGAAGAAGTGAATCTTGACAAGTTCAGAACGGGATAAGGGGCTGGAAGCCATGAAGTCGGAAATGGATTCCATGTATGAAAACCAAGTTTGGAACTTGGTTGACCCACCTGAAGGCATTAAGCCTATAGGGTGCAAGTGGGTTTTCAAGAAGAAAACCGACATGGATGGTAATGTGATTACCTATAAGGCTAGATTGGTGGCAAAAGGATATAGTCAAAAGCAAGGTGTTGATTATGACGAAACCTATTCGCCTGTAGCTATGCTTAAATCCATTCGGATGCTCCTGGCCATAGCGGCTCATTATGATTATGAGATATGGCAGATGGATGTGAAAACAACTTTCCTTAATGGAAACCTGCTCGAGGACGTGTATATGATACAGCCTGAGGGTTTCACATCGGTTGATAAAACCAAGGTATGCAAATTGCGACGGTCCATTTATGGATTGAAGCAAGCATCCAGAAATTTGGAATATCCGTTTTGATGAGACAATCAAAAGTTTGATTTCTCACAAAATCGAGCGAACCTTGTGTGTACAAGAAGGTTAGTGGGAGTGCGATCGTGTTCCTAGTATTGTATGTCGATGACATATTACTTATAGGAAATGATGTTTCAATCTTCTGATCGATTAAGGTTTGGTTATCAAGACATTCTCCATGAAAGACACAGGAGAAGCAACCTACATCCTCGGGATTAAGATCTATAGAGATAGATCGAAGCAGTTGTGGTCTTTCGCGGATCTACATATATAGGCCAGTGCTAAAGAGGTTTAGCATGTCGGAATCCAAGAAAGGTTTCCTACCCGCCGGGCATGGGGTACACCTTTCCGAAGTCTATGTGTCGCCTTGAAGACGAGAGGATTTGCATGAGTAAGATTCCCTATGCATCTGCAATAGGATCTATCATGTATGCTATGTTATGTACGAGGCCCGATGTATCGTATGCTCTGAGTGTCACGAGCAGATACCAGTCTGATCCAGGAATGGATCATTGGGCGGCTATTAAGACGATCCTTAAGTACTTAAGAAGAACTAAGGATGTGTTCCTAATATATGGAGAAGGGTACATGGTGATACGTGGGTATACGGATGCGGCTCGAGACGAACAAGGATGATTCCATGTCTCGATGCAGGTATGTATTCACCTGGAATGGAGGCGCAATAAGTTGGAAAGGTTCCAAGCTTGACACTATAGCGGATTCTGCCACTAAGGCAGAATACATTGCAGCTTTGGAAGTAGCAAAGGAAGCGGTTTGGATCAAGAAGTTCATCTTTGAACTTGATGTGGTCTCATCAATAATCCAAACATATGCTTCGCTGCTATCATCTTATCAGAGAGATCATCAGTAGGAACGAAATACAAATCGAGAAAATTCCCACTGAAAGGAACTTAGCGGATCCTTTGACTAAAGCATTACCTCAAAGTAAGTTTGAGGGTCATGTTAATGCTTATGGTATTGGATACTGTAGCGATTGGCATTAGGCCAAGTGGGAGTCTGTTAGTAATATATGAGAGATGTCCTAAGGCAATCGCCTTATGTATGAACCATTTATATGATTAATGAAGATTCACTATTTGAGTATACATGTTTCATGTATTTGATTGGATCTTAAACTCATTTACTGAATGTCCACGATACGATTCATAGCATGAGAGAATTTGTGATTGGATCACAACTAGTGAGTATCTCTACATGTGTAATTGTGATGTATCGGAATTATCCCTAGTCGATGAATTGATGGATTTGGACACCATCAATTCTGTCGAGACTAGCACGAGGTATACTCCTTGGTGTATCCAAGCAGCTGATTCTCACTGGCTGGAGACATTGTGATGTCCGGAGTTGATCGTGGATGCTAGTTATGGTAACTAGTTTATTGGAGTGACCAGTCGTAAGACTTCATATGGTTCTCTGCATATATAGATATGTCAATGAAGTTCTTACTGTAGCTTAAGTGCGATGTTCCTTTGACTTGCGGTATCCAAGTCATCTTGATCATGGAGACTTATGCTTTGACATCTTAAGCAAGCATCTCTAAGGAGATGTGGACCCGGGATGATTGGGTATAAGTCGAAGTGATCGAAGGTGTTTGAATAGCCTATAAAGGATTCACCACTCCTTGTGAGGAGATGTATACCCATGGCCTCTTGTCAGATTGTTACTAAAGTCTTTGGACAAAGCATTACATGTTTAGAGTAAGGTACTCTTCGATACATGTGCGGTAACTAGAATCCGTAGGACGAGGAAATGATACTTGGGCTAGGTGTGACGTAGTCAGCCTAGTGGGGACTGACACTATAGACCATGTCCTGAACCAAGTGGGTATAAGATGAGTGAAGGGAATGGGGCACGATTCATTCGAGCTGCTGAAGGGTTTCAGAAATAGTTCTGGATCAACCGGTGATCTTTTCGATTAATTGGGGATCATGATGTACTACTAGGTGCCACTTATTAACGTTCTATAATTAATGGTTAATTATAGACGGCCAACATAAACCGAGAACCTATTTGGTCACACGCACAACGAGCGTAATCCGAAGGATTTAAAATGAGCTTGAGAATGGGATTCTCAGACCGAGAGAAACTAGGTTAGGTTGGACCAAATAAGAAGCGAGCATGAAATCGTTTCAGTCGCAATGGAAGCGTGGATGGGCCATGTCTTATGAAGACATAATGGATGAACCAAAATGGTTTGGTTCTAATCCAATGGAGGAGAATAAACCAAAGGGTTTGGTTTATTTTAAACTAATGAACCAAAAGTTGGTTCGGTTCATTTTAACTTAAAATAAACCATCATGGTTTGGTTAATTTTAACTTATATTAATGGAGCGGGTTAACGGGCCTCATGGTTATGATCCAATAACCATTAAGATAATTAGTTCTCTATAAAAGAGGGCTTAAGGGATTGTTTAAGCCCTAATCCAAAAACCCTAGTTTGTGGTTGCCGCCCACCTCTCCATCCTCTCCTTGGATTTTCGGCGCCAACCCTAGGTTTCCGCCCAGCCCCTTGTGCCGCCGTCCAACTCCTTGCCGGCGTCCAAGCTTCAGCCGGTCATCCTCCAGCGACCCTCCGGTGATCTTCCTAGGCTTCGGCGATAAGGTGAGCACTTGGCTTCCCTTGGTTGGCCGGTACCTACTCCACCACCAAAGCTGTCCAGTTTTCTGGACAGCTTGTTCTTCTCTCGTCGGAGGATCGTTTGGACGACGGTTAGAGCTCCGACAGTGCCTAACTTACCGGAGATTCGATCTCCAGTAATCCTCATAGGTGGAGGACGAAGGATTCGTCAAACGGTTGACGAATACCTCTCCGGAGAAGCGAGTTTTGAGGACTCGTCTTTGGATCCGAATTTGGATTCGGATCGTGATCATCTCTCGATCACGTCGTCTTCAACACGAGGCTAGTAACTCATACGAAGACGAAGCTCGTGGCTTAGCGAAGTCATCCTAAGGATACTCGGCGTGGATACGGATAGAGACGATTCTAGCGAGGATCGTTCTGGTTGATGCCGTTCCCGCTACACGTGATACGAAAGGTATAACGTAGTTAAATTTCCTTTTATTGCAAATTTAAATTTACGGTTATGTCTACACATGTTGTACTATGCATGCGTGTGATGTGTGTTGTAATAAATGTAGATTTATTATTTTTATTTCTTCCGCTGTGCACATGTTTACGAAACATGTTCGAACACACACTCGCCTGCCGAAACACAACATCATGGCGTAAAGTCCAAGCAGACCTTGGTAAGGAAGTTCATAGGCAAGTCTTGGCAGCGTAAGTCCAAGCATATAGTCTTGGCGGTGTAAAGTCCAATCATACTTTGGCAAAGAGAAACCCAAGACATGACGAAACCGAAGGAAGCTCTTGGAAGCAAGCGCAAAGAATGAACAAGTCGCGGACTCGGAGGGATCCTGGAGGCACAAGGCTTAAGGAAGAGCTAGAAGGTTGAGTCTAGGTCTAGGGAGTTAATTCAAGTATGAAATTATCATACTTGATGAGTATCAGTCGACTGATACATCGTATCACTCGACTGATCATGTGTTCGACTGAGTCAGGCTAAAAACCTGATGATTAGTTAGTCGACTGCCAAGGGATGACAGTCGATTGATCAAGTCAACATTGGGCATAGAATGGGGTCTCACTCGACTGCTCGCCACGATCACTCGACTGATCACTTCATCAGTCGACTGATGGAGAGATCAGCTGACTGATGAGCATGCTGTTGGATGATGACACCTATGAAATCCCGCAACGCTAATCGGATTATTAGTCCGGCAGCCAATCGATGGAGACCATCACGATCGATCGCGGGCCTAACGGGAAAATAGCCCTCTCAGAAAAAGAGGGCTTGGTGTGCTTAAGAAAGCTAGTGCTTATCTTCCAACCTTACTTTCAAGCTCCCCACGAATTTCAAAGGTTTTCTTTATGTTAATTCCTCCTCTTCTCTTAAATTTCATTTTCATCATTGTAAGAAGAGGAGAGTGTCTTGTAAAGAAAAGCTTCTTAGTGGAATTGCTTGGGTTGATCCACCTTAAGGATCGCCGTGGAGTAGGAGCTTTATCTACGAACCACGCAAATGCTTTCGTGTTAGCATTTGTTGTGTCTTTCATTTAGTTTTTGTTTTGCTTCTGCTAACCCTTTTGTAGAATTCAAAAGGCTATTCACCCCTTTAGCCTTCCAAAGATCCTAACACAAGCATGGGTTTTGGCAATGGTAAAGTCCAAGTCATGGATACTTGGCAAGGAAAGTCCAAAGGTATAGTCGTTGTGATATAAGTCCAAGTGAACTTTGGCAGTTAAAGTCCAAGTATAGATACTTGGCAATTGGAAAGTCCAAGGGTGTGATATTGGTGGCGAAAGTCCAAGTTATAGTCTTGGTGTCATAAGTCTAAAGTTTGTGTAAAGTCTAAGCGCTTATTTCATGGTGAAAGTCCAAATGTATCTTGGCAAAATAGACCGTTAGTATGACAATAGTTGATGGAAGCACCAAGGCTAGCATATGGATGAATAAGTCATGGATGACTTGAGGGATCCGATAGGCATGAGGTCGATGAAGGTGGCTAGAAGACTTAGGTCTAGGCTAAGGGTGATCTATTAAGTATGAGGATCATACTTGAGTTAAACCTTATGTTTGAGGTTTATTAGTCAACTAGAGTTATGGATCACCGACCGGGCCGAGTGTTTGACACTTGCAGCCTAGTCAACTTGGATCACCCATCGATTATGACCAATGATCGGGTAAAGGAGTCGATCGATGTTCGATCGCTGATATGTGGCTCTACCAATGATTGCTAGGGTTTAGAAGTCAATCGTCCATAATAGCCAATCGCTAGGGTTTGGCAATGATCGATTTAAGTGGGACACGAGTACGTAAGCTGGTAGTCGATCGTCGGTCACGATCGCCGAGGCGCAGCTTAATCACGGTGAGGGCAATGATCGCTAGGTTATCCGCTGGAGTTTTTCCAATGTGGATTGAGCTGCTAGAGACAATGGATAGGAGAGCAATGATTGGGGCATTTTACGATCGACTAGGCACAAAATTAGCCATCCAGAGGTTATAAAAGGAGCAGCTAATGGAGAATTTTAGACATGGTTCTAGGGGCAATTTGAGGTGAAGTGCTGGTGCATTTTAGAGTCCTAAAAGCTCGTCCAAGCAACCAACAAGCCAAGCATTCAAAGCAATCTTGTGTAAAGTTTTCTTTACATTGTTGTTGTATTTCATTTGTATTTTCTTATGTCTTTATTCTTATTTCTATAAGTTTATTGTAAGAGGTTTCTCCACCTTCGGTGTGTCACCGTGAAGGAGTTTATTAGTGGTGGTGTGCATCACTAGAGCTCACTTAAGCTCGACCCATGGAGTATAAACCTTAGGTTTCGAACCACGTTATATCATCGTGTATTGCATGTGTTGTGTTTGTATAATGTTGTGTTTATTTCTATTTGTATTCCACTATGCACACTAACATTTTGTAGACGAACGCGAACGAATTTGAGGCGACAAGTGAAATCGCTATTCACCTCCTCTAGCGACGCCATCGTTCCTAACACTTAATTGGATCAACGATCACTTCCTTAAACAAAGTCAACTTCAGAAATTATACACTTAGTCAACTTATTGAAAAACCTTGATCTAACTAGTTTAAGAAGTGGTAAGGTAACTTTTGTTTAGTTCCATTTGTTGGGGATATTGTTGGTGCAATTACCTTTGGGTCAAGGTTGACCAAACTCGAGTGAGACTTGAGTAGAGTTTTGATGTTAGGCAATATATTTGACAATATATATGACTAGATGGCATGTGACATCGGTAATCATATGGAGTTGTTGACCGAGAAGTCAAGTAGTTCAAGGTTGACTAGAGACTTGACTGGGAAAGTTCAAGTATGAATACTTGGGAATGGAAAAGTCCAAAAATGGATTCTTTGTAAAGGAAAGTCCAAGTTTGGAGACTTGGCAAGGGAAAGTCCAAGTATAGATACTTGGCAATGGAGAATTCCAAGTTTAGAGACTTGGTAAAGAAAGTACAATATGGATACTTGGTAAGAAAAAGTCCAAGTGCGTAGTCTTGGTCGTGTAAGTCCAAGTGTGTAGTCTTGGCGATGTAAGTCCAAGTGTGGATACTTGGCAAGGAAAAGTCCAAGTGTACAATCTTGGTCATGTAAGTCCAAGTGTGTAGTCTTGATAGCGTAAGTCCAGGTGTAACTTGACAATGAAAGTCTCGGAGGTGCAACCTCTTGGCAAAGGGTACCTGATAGCTTGACAAAGTAGAAGGAAGTACTTGAAGGCTAGCACCAAGGATGAGGAGTCATGGAGGACTCGATGCATCCTAAAGGTGTGAGGCTGATGGAAGTAGCTTGAAGGCTCTAGGCTATGAGAAAGTGTCAAGTATGAGAGGATCATATTTGATGGGTTAAATATTAGTTTTGAGATTTACTAGTCAATTGGGACTTGGTCTAGTAGACTGATGTGTTAAAACAATCGCATAGATTGTTTGTCAGTCGACTAGCGTGTTAAAACAATCGCACAGATTGTTTGGCAGTCGATTAGTGGATTGATCAGTCCACTGGTCGAGTAGTCGAGCAATGGGAAGCTCGACCTGAGCTAGTGCGTCGATCGTGACCGAAAAATTTGATTGGTGCTCAAGCGATCGGTAGTGGTTTGGACGATCATTGGATGCGAATAGTCGGGTTGGCTTAAGTGCTTAAGCAGTCGACTGCTAGCTTGGGTAATTGATTAGCTTCAGTGGATAGGAGCACAGAATGTTTCTGAGTCGACTAATTGCTTATGGTAGTCGACTGCTAGCCTATGGCAGTTGATTGATGGCTATGAGTAGTTGATTGATCGGTTAAAATTTGATGTGGATTAAGCTATTGTGAGACAGCGATCCAGTGACCACTCAACTGGGGGTAAGACCAATCGACTGATGATGGAAGACAACCCAAGGAGGAGCTTATAATAGGAGACTTTGTGAAGGGAGGTGGTTGCTAGTTCTTGGTGACTTTGAAGGGGAATTGATGTTGCGTTCCAAACCTTCCAAGCCTTTCCAAAGAAACCAAACTCAAAGATCAAGCAAAGCTCACTTGTAAAGTATTTTTGTTTTGTGTTTTCTCATTTCATTTGTATTTGGTTGTTGCTCTTGGTACTTGTAAGAGGTTTCTCCACCTTCGGTGTCATTCCGAGAAGGAGAAGTTTTAGTGGTGGTGCATCACTAGAGTTCAGCCATGGAGTAGAAACTAGGGTTCCAAACCATGTAAAATACCAATGTTGTGATTGTGAGTGTTCTTGTCTTATTTATTTATTTATATTGTTTTGTTTCCGCTGCGTATAACATTTTGTAGACAAGCACACGAATAATCACAAACGAAATCGAAGAGAGAGTTTGAAACGTCACCCTCCCCCCTCTAGTGCACATCAAGGTCCCAACAATTGATATCAGAGTCAGGTCGCTCTTCTACGGACTAATTTCCAAGAGAGCAAAGCTAGAGGATGATGGAGTTCACCGATGGACTAGGATACGCCATCTGAGTATCACCTTCCTATGGATTTTATGGATTAGGAGAATTTGGTCAATGGGCATCAAGAATAGAGACTTTCCTTCAAATGGACATAGAAGATTGGTTCATGTTGATGGATGGATTTGAAACTCTTAAGGATAAGAAAGGAAAGATTCTGAAAAAGAGCAAATGGACAAAGGAGAAAATTGAAAAATCTAAAACAAATGAGAAGGTAACAAAATTCTTGGTTGATTTAATTCCTAATGACCTATTGTGTAAGATAGGTAATTATCAAGATGCCAAGGATTTATAGAGCAAACTTGTTAAGCTCTATAAGAATCCCTCACCGACCCAAGATAAGGAGGAGTCCAAGGAAGAAAGATCATCATCTTAAGAGCTTGTATATTCGAAAGTTGAGATGTGTTTATCATCTGAAGTTGAGGAGGTTAAAGAAGTCTCCGCCTCTAGGATTAAGGGGGAGGTTAGATCTTCACAACCAGAGCAAGAGGAGACCTCTACATCTGAAGCCGATGAAGAACAAGTCCATGTATGAGTCCCCTAACACCAAGTAAGGTAATTTAAGCATGAATATTAAAAATAAAGATCATATAATTTACTTTGAGTGTAGGAAAAAGGGGTATTATAAGATTAAACTGTAACACCCGTAAAATTCCTAGCAATTTTACAAGAATTTTTGCATAATTATAATGGGCTTTATGTGGGCACTTTCAAAAATAAAAGAAATAGAGCCAAAAAGGATGCATGGCCCAGGGATTGAACCCCAAACATCTAAGTAGATAGCTAAACCTTAAGATGGATCCAATAACCAGAAGCCCAGCAGGGTTGTGCTATTAGAAGGGTATAAGAAATGATAGATAAGGGTAAGGGAGGCTAAGGGACACCTTCAAATGAATAAATAGGGGAATGAGGAGACATGAGAAACCAAATTTGCCATTCTCCACTTCTCTTCTTCTACCTCACCGAAACCCTAAGCTTCCCCTCTCCCATTTTTCCGAAAACCAAGCAATCTAGGAGAAGGCTCTAGTCTTGGCACAACCTAGGGTTTTTCCAACTATTAAACAAAGTGAAGGATGTAAGTATCCCCTCACCAGCATACAAGTTGTTTCGATTGAAGTTATTAAAAAAAAGCTACATGAAAACTTTCGGCCAAGACCTTCCTTATGCTTTCCATGATGGTCCATGCTATACTTTGTGTGAATATGATGATAATAGGTTTCTAGATAGGTTTGGTTAAGTGTTTGATCTTCAAACCTTCATGCAACTTTCGACCAAGCCCCCCTTTGGACCCCTAATGGTTTTCTATGCTATGCTCTAGATGTGTTCATGCTATGTTTTGATGTTAGATGAAGATAACATGTTGTTAGCCAAACTAAAGTTAAGTGTTTGATCTCCAACCTTCATAGAACTCTCGGCCAAGCCCCGCCTTTTGGACCCCTAATGGTTTTCTATGCTATGCTCTAGATGTGTTCATGCTATGTTTTGATGTTAGATGAAGATAACATGTTGTTAGCCAAACTAAAGTTAAATGTTTGATCTCCAACCTTCATAGAACTCTCGGCCAAGCCCCCCCTTTTGGACCCCTAATGGTTTTCTATGCTATGCTCTAGATGTGTTCATGCTATGTTTTGATTGTAGATGAAGATAACATGTTGTTAGCTAAACTAAATTTAAGTGGTTGATCCTTAAAGTTCCTTGAAACATTCGGCCAAGACCCATTTAGGTCTATCATGCTATGATCTATATGTTGTCATGCTATGTTTTGAATGTAGATGAAGGTAACATGTTGATAGCTAAGCTAGATTTAAGAAATGGAACTTAGGATTCCTTGAAGCTCTCAGCCAAGACTCATTTAAACACCTAAGGGCCTTCCATGCCATGATTTATATGTGATAGAATTAATATATGGTTAGTTAGATCATGTACAAGTTGTTTAGGGTTTAAAATTTTTGGTAGAACTCCATGAAGTTTAGATCACACCATGTTATGCTTTTTCATGATGTTTATGCCATACCCTATATGTGGGTGATGTTAGTATGATGTTAAGTAGACCTTGCACAAGTTGTTTAGCATGTAAACTCCTAAGAACCCTCCTTTAGGGTTTCAGCCAACCCATGTACATGCCCTCTACTAAGTCCTCCATGACATGATACATGTAGAAAAAAAAAGATGCAAATATGATGTTAGTTAGATTTTACGATAGCATGATTGGTTGATGTCACTACCTTATGTCCATGTTGAGTGTATGAATGTATGATTAGGTTATGCTCATTGCCATGTTAATTGTATGAATGTATGATTATGTTATGCTCATTGCCATGTTAATTGTATGAGTATATGATATGTCATAAAGAAGAAACATGCTATGTTATGAAAAGAAATATGATATGTTATGAAGAAGGAACATGATATGCTATGAAGAAGAAACATGATATGCCATGATAAGAAACATGATATGTTTATGAAAAGAAATATGATATGTTATGATAAGCAACATGATATGCTATTTTACTTTCTACATGGCTTGTACCAGGACCCTAATAAGGTCCAAGGGATGGGCTCCTACGTGCCCTTGGGTCGTGTCGTACCGGACTCGACGGATGGGCTCCTAGATGCCCTAGGCCGACGGTCATAAGTACGGGCTTAGGATGAGCTTCTATGTTATGTTGCCCCTAGGCTGAAGGACATAGTACAGGCCTAGTACTCTAGTGGGTTCGGGATTAGCTACCTCGGGTCTATTAGGGATGCGCGCTATGATGATGATGTATGTGGTACAATGTCGGGCCCAATATGTTGAGATTATGTTTAAGTACCTATAATATATATGTTTTCAAAGAGCATCTTGCATATACCTTTATTTCATGTCTAGATCATTATGATGTTATTATGCATGTTATACTTGCTTATGTTCTTGAATGTTTATATGAATGCTATGCTTATGTTCTGGTATGTTTATATGCATGTTATGCTTGCTTATGTTCTTGAATGTTTATATGAATGCTATGCTTATGTTCTGGTATGTTTATATGCATGTTATGCTTACTTATGTTCTTGAATATTTATATGAATGCTATGCTTATGTTCTAGTATGTTTATATGCATGCTATGCTTGCTTATGTTCTTGAATGTTTATATGAATGCTATGCTTATGTTCTAGTATGTTTATATGCATGCTATGCTTGCTTATGTTCTTGAATGTTTATATGAATGCTATGCTTATGTTCTGGTATGTTTATATGCATGTTATGCTTGCTTATGTTCTTGAATGTTTATATGAATGCTTGCTTATGTTTATTTGAATGTTATGCTTATATGAGCTTATATGATCATGTCACTACTCTATGCTTAATGCTTGACGTATGTTTTTTGTGAGTAGGACAGGATCTTACTAAGCCTATGTGCTTATGTTTTATGTTCCCTTGTACTACAGATAAGGGTAAAGAATGACTAAACTAAAGGGAGCAGCAGGAGGGGCAAAGTGTGTGTTGTAGTGGCATGGTGGTGGAGATATTTTTATACTTTCCGTACTTATGCACGTTTCTTTAAGTTGAATGTCATGAACTGGATATAAGTATTTATGAAATGATGATGCATGCTTATGTTTAAAAGAAAGAAAGAAAAAAAAGAAGTTTAAAGTCTTCCGCTGTAAGAAGTATATGTAGTCTTCCGCTGTAATGCATGTATGTACGATCGCGTCGCGCCGCCCCTCCAACCCCTGGAAAGGGCGGGCGTGATAGGTTGGTATCAGAGTAGATCTGCCTTTCCACTACACACACATCAAGCTCCAATCCTGCCACTCCAAGTAAGACAATCTATGCCTACTCTATTTCTTTCCTGTAAGATAAGAAATGCTTTGAGCTTAAATATGCATGAATATATGTATGATAACCTTATGCTAGCCTTTAGTTTAAAGATGCATAGATAAATGAATGATAATCTTATACTAGCCTTATAATAATATACGAAGATAAGCATGGCTGGAAGACATAGTAATAGGGTCGATGAGATAGTAATATATGGAAGACGTAGTAATAGAGTCGATGGGACAGTACCCCCACCTGCTCTTATGCATGTGGTTACTGAACTCCCGTACTGTTGGTATAGAAGAAAGATGGGTCTATGCGAATGCGCATAGAATACCGAGCGCTAAATAATATGACGATCAAAAATAGGTACCCTTTACCACGGATTGACGACCTGTTCGACCAGTTAAAGGGTGCCACCGTCTTCTCTAAGATTGATCGGAGGTCTGGCTATCATCATGTGAAAGTGAAACTAGATGATATACCGAAGATGACTTTCCGAACAAGATACAAACATTATGAGTTCGTAGTTATGCCCTTCGGAGTGACGGATGCACCTGCTATGTTCATGGATCTGATGAATCGGGTATTCTCAACATTCCTCGACAAATTTGTAATCATTTTCATCGACGATATACTGATATATTCGAGAACCCAAGAAGAGCATGCAGAACACCTGAATATGGTATTACAGATCCTTCGGGAAAAGCAGCTGTATGCAAAGTTCTCCAAATGTGAATTCTGGCTCGATCAAGTATCATTTTTAGGTCACATTATATCCAAGCATGGAGTGATGGTAGACCCAATAAAGATTGAAGCTGTGAGTAACTGGAACAGGCCAAAGAACGCCAGTGAGATTCGAAGCTTTCTTGGGCTAGCAAGCTACTACAGGAAGTTTGTAGAGAACTTCTCCAGAATTGCAGCCCCTATGACAGTTCTCACCAGAAAGAACAAAAAGTATGAATGGACGGATGCCTGCGAGAAGAGTTTCACAGAATTGAAAAAGAGACTGACCAGCACTCCAATCCTTGCTCTTTCGGACAGTAACGAAGGCTTCGACATGTACATCGACGCTTCCAAGTTGGGACTCGGAGCTGTACTCATGCAGAACGACAAGGTCATTGCCTACGCCTCTAGGCTACTCAAGGAACATAAAAGGAATTATCCCACTCACGATCTAGAGCTAGCGGTCATGGTCTTTGCTCTAAAAACATGGAGGCATTATCTATATGGAGATCAGTGTAGGATTTATACAGACCACCAGAGTCTGAAATATTTCTTCACATAGAAGGACCTGAACATGAGACAATGCAGATGGCTCGAGCTCGTCAAGGATTATGACTGCGAGATCTTCTACCATCCAGGAAAAGCGACCAAGGTGGCCGATGCACTCAGCAGGAAGTCCTACGCCACCTTTATGTCTCTATCGGTATTATCTCGGCCCTTAGAAAAGGAAATTATGAGTTACGGGGTTGAAATCATTTCCGGATGGCTTTCTACCATGACGATAGCACCGATGCTGTTCGACGATATATCAAAAAAGCAATCCCGCAACCCGAGCATTCAAAGGATTAAGCAAGAGGTCCTGGAAGGAAAGGATGATGGATTTCGTATCTCTGATAGTGGAGTACTCTACCTCAGGGATCGCTTGTGTATTCCCGATGATCCAGAATTACGGAAGAAGATATTTAAGGAAGCTCACGGAACCCCTTATGCGATGCATCCTGGAACCACCAAGATGTACAAAGATCTGAAAAGGAAATTCTGGTGGTTCGGTATGAAAAGAGATGTGGCTCAGTATGTCAGTACCTGCTTGACCTGTCAGAGGTTAAAGCAGAACACCAGAGACCTGGAGGAACATTGCAGCTGATCCAAATTCCAGAATGGAAATGGGAAGATATTTCTATGGATTTCATCTCAGGACTGCCCAAGACGACGAACGGATATGATGCTATATGGGTAATTGTGGACAGATTGACGAAGTATGCCCACTTCTTAGCAATCAAGATGACCTATTCGACTGAGCAACTGGCTCAATTATATTCTAAGGAAATTATCAGATTACATGAGATTCCTAAGACCATCATTTCTGACAGAGATGGTCATTTTATTTCCCATTTCTGGGAATATGTTGAGAAGGCCCTTGGCACGAAGCTATTATTCAGTACTGCCTTCCATCCTCAGACTGACGGATAAACCAAAAGGGTGAATCAAGTATTGGAGGATATGTTACGAGCTTGCGCCTTGGATTTCAAAGGGAGCTGGTGCCGATACTTATGCTTGGCAGAATTCGTCTACAATAATAGCTACCAAGCTACTATTGGAATGACGCCCTACGAGGCTCTATACGGGAGGAAATGTAGATCTCCTATATGCTGGTACGAGGGTGGTGAAAAGAAGGGGATGAGACTTCAAACAGATTTCATTGACGACACCACCCGAGCTATAGAGAATATCTACCAAAGAATTGAAACTGCTCAGAGCCGGCAAAAGAGCTATGCAAATATGCGGCGCAGACCGTTAGAATTTGAAGTCGGGGATCTGGTATTCCTCAAAGTGGCCCCTATGAAGGGAGTGATGAGATTCAGAAGGAAGGGTAAGCTGAGTCCGTGCTATGTGGGACCGTATCCGATATTGAAGAGAGTCGGCAAGGTAGCTTACGAGCTGAAGCTGCCTCAAGAGATGTCGGCTATTCACAACGTGTTCCACGTTTCGATGCTCAAGAAGTGCATTTCCAGTACAGACCAAGTGATCGAGCCACAAACAGTGCAAGTTCAAGAGGACCTGAGTTATGAAAGTCGGCCTATCCAGATACTAGACCAAGAAGTCAAAAGGCTAAGGAATAAAGAGGTGCCCTTAGTGAAGGTCTTGTGGCAAAATCAACAGTACGAAGAAGCCACCTGGGAACGCGAGGAAGACATGAAGCAAAAGTACCCAGAGTTATTCTAAGTTTCGAGGATGAAACTTTTAAAAGGTATGAAGGATTATACTTTGTAAAATTCCTAGCAATTTTACAAGAATTTTTGCATGATTATAATGGGCTTTATGTGGGCTCTTTCAAAAATAAAAGAAATAGAGCCAAAAAGGATGCATGGCCCAGGGATTGAACCCCAAACCTCTAAGTAGATAGCTAAACCTTAAGATGCATCCAATAATCAGAAGCCCAATAGGGTTGTGCTATTAGAAGGGTATGGGAAATGATAGATAAGGGTAAGGGAGGCTAAGGGACACCTTCAAATGAATAAATAGGGGAATGAGGAGACATGAGAAACCAATTTTGCCATTCTCCACTTCTCTTCTTCTTCCTCACCGAAACCCTAAGCTTCCCCTCTCCCATTTTTCCGAAAACCAAGCAAGCTAGGAGAAGGCTCTAGTCTTGGCACAACCTAGGATTTTTCCAACTATTAAACAAAGCGAAGGATGTAAGTATCCCCTCACCTACATACAAGTTGTTTCGATTGAAGTTATTAAGAAAAGCTACATGAAAACTTTATTAAGACCTTCCTTATGCTTTCCATGATGGTCCATGCTATACTTTGTATGAATATGATGATAATAGGTTTCTAGATAGGTTTGGTTAAGTGTTTGATCTTCAAACCTTCATGCAACTTTCGGCCAAGCCCTCCTTTGGACCCCTAATGGTTTTCTATGCTATGCTCTAGATGTGTTCTTGCTATGTTTTGATGTTAGATGAAGACAACATGTTGTTAGCCAAACTAAAGTTAAGTGTTTGATCTCCAACCTTCATAGAACTCTCGGCCAAGTCCCCCCTTTTGGACCCCTAATGGTTTTCTATGCTATGCTCTAGATGTGTTCATTCTATGTTTTGATTGTAGATGAAGATAACATGTTGTTAGCTAAACCAAATTTAAGTGGTTGATCCTTAAAGCTACTTGAAACATTCGGCCAAGACCCATTTAGGTCTATCATGCTATGATCTATAAGTTGTCATGCTATGTTTTGAATGTAGATGAAGGTAACATGTTGATAGCTAAGCTAGATTTGAGAAATGGAACTTAGGATTCCTTGAAGCTCTCAACTAAGACTCATTTAAACACCTAAGGGCCTTCCATGCCATGATTTATATGTGATAGAATTAATATGTGGTTAGTTAGATCATGTACAAGTTGTTTAGGGTTTAAAATTTTTGGTAGAACTCCATGAAATTCAGATCACACCATGTTATGCTTTTTCATGATGTTTATGCCATACCCTATATGTGGGTGATGTTAGTATGATGTTAAGTAGACCTTGCACAAGTTGTTTAGCATGTAAACTCCTAAGAACCGTCCTTTAGGGTTTCGGCCAACCCATGTACATGCCCTCTACTAAGTCCTCCATGACATGATACATGTAGAAAAAAAAGATGCAAATATGATGTTAGTTAGATTTTACGATAGCATGATTGGTTGATGTCACTACCTTATGTCCATGTTGATTGTATGAATGTATGATTAGGTTATGCTCATTGCCATGTTAATTGTATGAATGTATGATTATGTTATGCTCATTGCCATGTTAATTTTATGAGTATATGATATGTCATAAAGAAGGAACATGCTGTGTTATGAAAAGAAATATGATATGTTATGAAGAAGGAACACGATATGTTATGAAGAAGAAACATGATATGCCATGATAAGAAACATGATATGTTTATGAAAAGAAATATGATATGTTATGATAAGGAACATGATATGCTATTTTACTTTCTGCATGGCTTGTACCAGGACCCTAATAAGGTCCAAGGGATGAGCTCCTACGTGCCCTGGACGTGGCCGTAATCTGAGACTCAATATGGGATGGGCTCCTAGATGTTAGTGATATATGAGAGATGTCCTAAGGCAATCACCTTATGTTTGAACCATTTATATGATAAATGAAGATTCACTATTTGAGTATACATGTTTTCATGTATTTGATTAGATCTTAAACTCATTTACTGAATGTCCACGATACGATTCACAGCATGAGAGAATTTGTGATTGGATCACAACTAGTGAGTATCTCTACATGTGTAATTTTGATGTATCAGAATTATCCCTAGTCGATGAATTGATGGATTTGGACACCATCAATTCTGTCGAGACTAGCACGAGGTATACTCCTTGGTGTATCCAAGCAGCTGATTCTCACTAGCTGGAGACATTGTGATGTCCGGAGTTAATCGTGGATGCTAGTTATGGTAACTAGTTCATTGTAGTGTCCAACCGTAGGACTTCATATGGTTCTCTGCATAGATCTATATATATATATATATATATATATATATATATATATATATATATATATATATATGTCAATGAAGTTCTTACTGCAGCTTAAGTGCGATGTTCCTTTGACTTGCGGTATTCAAGTCATCTTGATCATAAAGACTTATGCTTTGACATCTTAAGTAAGCATCTCTGAGGAGATGTGGACCCGGGATGATTGGGTATAAGTCGAACTGATCGAAGGTGTTTGAATAGCCTATAAAGGATTCACCACTCCTTGTGAGGACATGTATACCCATGGCCTCTCATCGGATTGTTACTAAAGTCTTTGGCCAAAGTATTACATGTTTAGAGTAAGGTACTCTTGGATACATGTGCAGTAACTAGAATCCGTAGGACGAGGAAATGATACTTGGGCTAGGTGTGACGTAGTCAACCTAGTGGGGACTGCCACTATAGACCATGTCCTGAACCAAGTGGGTATAAGATGAGTGAAGGGAATGAGGCACGATTAAGTGTAGCTGCTGAAGGGTTTCAGAAATAGTTCTGGATCAACCGTTGATCTTTTCAGTTAAATGGGGATCATGATGTACTACTAGGTGCCACTCATGATCGTTCTATAATTAATGGTTAATTATAGATGGCCAACATAAATCGAGAACCTATTTGGTCACACGCACAACGAGCGTAATCCGAAGGATTTAAAACGAGCTTGAGAATGAGATTCTCAGACCGAGAGAAACTAGGTTTGGTTGGACCAAACAAGGAGCGAGCATGAAATCATTTCAGTCGCAATGGAAGCGTGGATGGACCGTGTCTTATGAAGACATGATGGATGAACTAAATTGGTTTGGTTCTAATCCAATGGAGGAGAATAAACCAAAGGGGTTTGGTTTGTTTTAAACGAATGAACCAAAGTTGGTTCGGTTCGTTTTAACTTAAAATAGACCAACATGGTTTGGTTTATTTTAACTTAAATTAATGGAGCGGGTTAACGGGCTTTTGGTTATGATCCAATAACCATTAAGAGAATTTGTTCTCTATAAAATAGGGCTTAAGGGTTTTGTTAAGAACTAATCCAAGCAATCCCTAGTTGCAGCCCACCCCTCTTCTCCTCTAGTGGTCGGCGCCCAACCCTAGCCACCGCCCAGCTTTGTGTCGCCGTCCAAGCTAGTTGCCAGTGTCCAAGCTTCAGCCGGTGATCCTCCGGCGACCCTCCGGTGATCTTCTTTGGGTCCGGCGACAAGGTGAGCATCAAGCTTCCTTATTTGGCCGGCCCTATTCCTCCACCAAAGCTGTCCAGTTTTCTGGACAGCTTGTTTATTTCGTGTCGGAGCATCGTTTGGACGACGTTTGGAGCTCCGACAGTGGCTTCCTTGCCGGGGATTTGATCTCCGGTAATCCTCATAGGTGGAGGATGAAGGATTCGTCAAACGGTTGACGAATACCTCTCCGGAGAAGCGAGTTTTTGAGGACTCGTTTTGGATCCGAATTTTGATTCGGATTGTGATCTTCTCTCGATCACATTGTCTTCAACACGAGACTAGTAACTCGTACAAAAACGAGGCTCATGACTTTGTGAAGTCATCCTGAAGATACTCGGCGTGGATACGGATAGAGGCGATTCTAGCGAGGATCGCTCCGGTTGATGTCTTTCCCGCTACACGTGATACATCAGGTATACATAGTATAAATTTCTTTTTATTGAAAAATTTGAATTTACGGTTATGTCTACACATGTTGTACTATGCATGTGTGTGATGTGTGTGTTGTAATAAATTAGTTTTATTATTTTATTTCTTCCGCGGTGCACATGTTTATGAAACATGTTCGAACACACACTCGCCGCAGTGCCGGAAACCCAACACCAGATGCCCTAAGCCGACGGTCATAAGTACAGGCTTAGGATGGGCTTCTATGTTATGTTGCCCCTAGGCCGATGGATATAGTACGAGCCTAGTACTCTAGTGGGTTCGGGATTAGCTACCTCGGGTGTATTAGGGATGCGCACTATGATGATGATGTATGTGGTACAATGTCGGGCCCAATATGTTGAGATTATGTTTAAGTACTTATAATATATATGTTTTCAAAGAGCATCTTGCATATACCTTTATTTCATGTCTAGATCATTATGATGTTATTATGCATGTTATACTTGCTTATGTTCTTGAATGTTTATATGAATGCTATGCTTATGTTCTGGTATGTTTATATGCATGTTATGCTTGCTTATGTTCTTGAATGTTTATATGAATGCTATGCTTATGTTCTGGTATGTTTATATGCATGTTATGCTTACTTATGTTCTTGAATGTTTATATGAATGCTATGCTTATGTTCTAGTATGTTTATATGCATGCTATGCTTGCTTATGTTCTTGAATGTTTATATGAATGTTATGCTTATGTTCTGGTATGTTTATATGCATGTTATGCTTGCTTATGTTCTTGAATGTTTATATGAATGCTTGCTTATGTTTATTTAAATGTTATGCTTATATGAGCTTATATGATCATGTCACTACTCTATGCTTAATGCTTGACGTATGATTTTTGTGTGTAGGATAGGATCTTACTAAGCCTATGTGCTTATAGTTTTATGTTCCCTTGTACTGCAGATAAGGGTAAAGAATGACTAAAATAAAGGGAGCAGCAGGAGGGGCAAAGTGTGTGTGGTAGTGGCATGGTGGAGGAGATCTGTTTATGCTTTCCGTACTTATGCATGTTTCTTTAAGTTGAATGTCATGAACTGGAACTAAGTATTTATGAAATGATGATGCATGCTTATGTTTAAAAGAAAGAAAAAAAAAGAAGTTTAAAGTCTTCCGCTATAAGAAATATATGTAGTCTTCTCTCAGAATGCATGTATGATTTATCAGATCGCTAGCCTCCAACCCCTGGAAAAGGGCGGGCATGACATAAACATCCAAGTAAAGTCAAGAAGAAGACTCAAGTAATTCCAAAGGCCAAGGAGAAGCTCAAGGAGGTCGGAACCTCAACACGCAAGGGAAAGGAGCACATAGTGTGCTTCTCTTGTAATAAAAAGAGTCACTACCATAGCCAATGTCCAAGGGGGAGGCTATAGGGTCGATGTTTGCCGGCTAGAGGGGGGTGAATAGCCTAATACGCGTATGGTGGAATTTTCTCTTCGATTGCTCGTCTACAAATTCGTTAGCACAAGCGGAAGCATAAACAATAAAGACAAAAACAATAACAAGAATACAAACGCTAACAAGGGATGTAACGTGGTTCACGGCCTCGCCGCTAATCCACGGTCCGATTCGTCCAAGGTGAATCACGCCTCAATCTATCCACTAGATCTCTCCTTTACACCAAGCTAGGTGGAGGTAACCTCTTTTACACAAGAACACTCCTCTTACAAATATAATGTAAATAAACTCAAGTAAGAGGATGGAAAAACTTTAGGGCACTTTGGGAGAGTTTAGAGCATTAACATTAAGCCCTCAAAGCCCCTCACCCTTCCTCTTTATAGAGGAAGAGGGTTTCTTCCCGTTGACACAGGACCAGTCGACTGATGCCCCCGATCAGTTGATCGATCCCATAGTCGTTGCCCAGTAACGGCTTCTTCCACATTGGATTTCATCCAACGGCTCCCACATCAGTCGACTGATCTTACCATCAGTCGACTGATGGACCTATCAGTCGAGTGCTCGCGAGCTCGACTCGCTTCTATGCCCGAAACCCTTGCGACCAGTCGACTGATGCCTTCATCAGTTGACTGGTGGTCTCGTAGTCAACTGTTATTCCATGGTAGTTGACTGTTGGCACTTGAATCGGACTCGAACACTAGTCGAGTCACAGTCGACTACCATTACATGGTAGTTGGTGGTGTTGAAATCCCATCCGACACTTAGCCAATTGGCCAAGTTTTACCTAAGAGCACTACCCCTTCCCGGGTTATATTCGCTCACTCTCATTCCTCCGAGTCCCTCGCCTTTGAAATTATCTTCGTCCGGCCACGTCCCTCAGATGCACCAAGCGCACGGCTCTGCAGCGCCATCCTTCGCGTCTCGCCTTGAAGTCTACTTCCTCCGGCTTCACTCCAAGCTCCTCGTCCGGCGGTCCCTCGGATGCTCCAAGCGCACGACTTTTGCAAAACCATCCTTCACCGACTCAAAGACCGAGTCATGAGATGCGAAACTCGCCAAAGATCCATGTGTGAATTACTAAGTCCTGCAAGACTCCAACGCACATATCAAATCAAAACATCCTAACTTAAACCCTTTGCCACACACATCAAAACCATATCACGGGTTGATTGCACTAACAATCTCCCCCTTTTTGATGTGTGGCAATCCATTTAAGTTAGGTAAACATTTGATAAAAATATTAAGGTAAGAAAGCATGTAAATAACATGATTAACAACTCTCCCCCTTAATACATGAAACTCCCCCTAAATACAATTCCCCCATAAACAAATATATTTCTCCCCCTTTGACACCATCAAAAATATTAAACAAGGTTTATATAAGCATGACATCAATTCTAGGAAAAACAAAAGCCAAAACAAGCCTTAAAATCAGATAAAAGAAGTTACTGGACATGTTATCAGTCGATCAGTCGACTGGTTCAGACTGCCAGTCGACTGACACACTGATTTCGGATTTTTTTGATTTTCAGGGTAAATTTTAGAAATGCATTAAAATTCTACAAAATTCAAAAAATCATGAAATTTGGGGAACACATTTCTTTTAAGGTCCTTTATCAGTGAAAAATAGTTTTCCATGAAAAATCATTATATTTTCGAAATTTAGCCAAAAATCCAAAAGCTTCAAAATCAACTAGGTTTTTGATCAAGTTTGTATCACTTTTAACACCTAGTTTTGCTTTTGATTGTTTCAAAACATAAACACACAGATTTTAAAGTAAGAAATTGTTTTCAAAACATATGAAATATCCAACCATGATCTTTGGGCAATATGTCTATGAATTAAACATAAGGCTTCCCCATGATTGGTCTATTATTGCTATTTTGATACCTTAAATGACCATCTAAATGCCATAGGCATTAGTGGACCATTTGTATCATCCTATCATCTCACCTATGCTAAGTTTTCAATCAAGGTAGCCTATGGTGAGTGTAAGATGTATCCTAAAGGTATTTATATATACTTAACCTTCAATTTCATGCAATTCTATACAAAGTTAAGTATCATCCTATCATACCACATGATCATAAAAATATATATGAATTGATTTTATATTATGATCATGAACCTAAGGTATTTATCAATCATGCATTAGATATAAGATGATAATAAGTAAAGTATCACCCAAGGCATGATTTAAAACCCTATTGCCCATGACTATGTGCCAAATATCAAGATCATAAATCATGATTGCAAACATACATGACAATTTCATTAATTATCATGATTTAAGCATTATTATCAATTTATGGGCACATTATCATCACCCAACACTATGCTAAAAATGAAGTCCCACCATCCTAAGTCAACCAAAAATATGATATAGGTAAATTTCATATGGTCGACTATCCTAGGGTTTGGATTTAGCAACCCAAAACAAGTTCTTTCCTATGGGGTTCACTAAAAATTCCTTAGGGATCCATTTTCTAGCTATTGTTTTCTTTTTATCTTGACCCCTAGCAATTAAACATTTATAGGCCTTTTCATTTCTATTTTCCTTATATCCTAGACCTTTCTTGTTGAAGCTTGCCCTTTGGCTCCCTATGATCATGTTAAGGGTGTTGGAGCCAACAATGAATTTTTCTAGGGCCTTGGTCAAGTGGTCTACCTTTTCCCTTAGGACCCTATTTTCTTCAATGCATGCATCATTAACATCAAAAGGCATATAGTTATCATGTGAACATGCATCATTTAGGCTAGAAGAAATATTATCATTAATAGTTAAGAATGCTTTTTCTAATTTTTCTTCTAAGTCCTTAATTTGAGCTAGCATGCATTTATTTTTCTTTTTAGCCCTAAATAATTCCTTAGTAAGGCTAGGAATCATTGACATAATTTTCTTGGGAGGTAGATTCGTTACCTCACTTACCAAATCCTCTTCCGATGATGAGGATGTAGAAGAAGCTCCCCCTTCACTTGAGCTCTCCTCACTTAAGCTTGCTTCTTCATTTTCAGAGGAGGAGTCTAGGTCATCAAACGCCATCAAAGCAAGGTTGGTGACAAATGTATTTTCCTCTTCCGATGATGATGATGAAGAGGGGTCATCCCATGTCCTTGCCTTTAATGCCTTGGCCTTCCCTTTTTCTTTGGCCTTCTTCTCTTCTTCCTTCTTCTTGCTCCCCTTTTTCTTCTTTTCTTCCTTCTTCTTCCTCTCTTCTTTACTCTTGTTTAGGAGGGGACAATTATCCCTTATGTGCCCCTCTCCTTGGCAATTATAGCAAATCACCTTCCCCCTTGGTCTTCTCCTCCTATCATTAGATTTAATAAATTTAAATTTTTTAAAAACACGTCTCACCTTCCTTACCATGTATGCTTCTTCCATGCTATCCATGGAGGAGGAGGAGGATGCTTCATCGGAGGAGGAGGAGATCTCTATCTTCTTCTTCTTCCCCTTATTTGCTACTAGGGCTACTCCTCTTGATGGCTTGATACTTGATTCTTCAATTACTCCCTCAAGCCTTGTTTCATGGAGCTCCATGGTTGAGAAGAACTCCTCCAAGATGCTCACTTCTAGGTTCTTTGACATGTAGAAGGAGTCCACCATTGAGCTCCATTTCGATGACCGGGGAAAAGCATCGATCGCTTTGATAAGCATATCCCAGTTTGAAAGTCTTTCTCCTACACTTGTTAACCCAATTAAAATTTCCATAAATCGAGAGTGTAGTGAGGTTACCTTTTCTCCCTTTTCAAGTTTGATATTCGTTAGTTGGGAGCGGAGGAGGTCTCTCCTTGCAAGCTTGGCCTCCGAGGTACCTTCATGAAGCTCTACTAGCTTCTCCCACATCTCCTTGGCACTTGCACACTCCCCTATCCAGTTTACATCTTGTTGGGGGAGTACATTGTAGAGATGATGCTTGGCCTTCGAATTTGCCAAGTACTCCTCTCTTTGTCTTTTTGTCCATCTTGTCTTCTCCAATGGCTCCCCTTCTTCATTCCTAGGTATTTTGAAACCATTTTCCATTATTAATAGAATTTTGAAATCATTTTCGAAAAATACCTCCATTCTCTTTTTCCACCAAGAGAATTCTCCTTCAAACTTTGGTGGATATATGTTCGAGCCGGCCATCTCTTGATATAGTGCTTGTGTTGGCGGTTAGTCCTCAACAAGCACCTTAGCACTGATACCACTTGTAGGGTTGATGTTGGCCAACTAGAGGGGGGTGAATAGCCTAATACACGTATGGTGGAATTTTCTCTTTGATTGCTCGTCTACAAATTCGTTAGAGCAAGCGGAAGCATAAACAATAAAGACAAAAATAATAACAAGAATACAAATGCTAACAAGGGATGTAACGTGGTTCACGGCCTCGCCGCTAATCCACGGTCCGATTCATCCAAGGTGAATCACACCTCAATCTATCCACTAGATCTCTCCTTTGCACCAAGCTAGTTGGAGGTAACCACTTTTACACAAGAACACTCCTCTTACAAATATAATGTAAATAAACTCAAGTAAGAGGATGGAAAAACTTCAGGGCACTTTGGGAGAGTTTAGAGCATTAACATTAAGCCCCCAAAGCCCCTCACCCTTCCTCTTTATAGAGGAAGAGGGTTTCTTCCTGTTGACACAGACGGGCCGATCGGTGATGCCCCGATCGACCGGTGATCCTGAACCATTGCCTAATGCGACTTCTTCCATGTTGGATTTCATCCAATGACTCCCACATCAGTCGACTGATCTTACCATCAGTCGACTGATGGACCTATCAGTCGAGTGCTTGCGAGCTCGACTCGCTTCTGTGCCCAAAACCCTTGCGACCAGTTGACTGATGCCTTCATCAATTGACTGGTGGTCTCACAGTCGACTGCCATTCCATGGCAGTTGACTGTTGGCCCTTGAATCGGACTCAAACACTAGTCGAGTCACAGTCAACTTAGAGCAGTCGACTACCATTACATGGCAGTCGACTGGTGTCGGGAAATCCCATCCGACACTTAGCCAATTAGCCAAGTTTCACCTAAGAGCACTACCCCTTCCCGGGTTACATTCGCTCACTCTCATTCTTTGGAGTCCCTCTCCTTTGAAGTTATCTTCCTCCGGCCACGTCCCTTGGATGCGCCAAGCACATGGCTCTGCAGCGCCATCCTTCGCGTTTCGCCTTGAAGTCTACTTCCTCCGGCTTCACTCCAAGCTCCTCGTCCGATGGTCGCTCGGATGCTCCAAGCGCTTGGCTTCCGCAAAGCCATCCTTCACCGACTCAAAGATCGAGTCATGAGATGTGAAACTCGCCAATGCTCCATGTGCGAATTACTAAGTCCTCCAAGACTTCAACGCACATATCAAATCCAAACATCCTAACTTAAACCCTTTACCACACACATCAAAACCATATCACAGGTTGATTGCACTAACAGAGGCACCCTAGGAAGGACAAAGTAGAGAGCTTAAATGTAGGGGGAGCTCCTAAGGCAAAGCCTAAGGTATCACCTTTAAATATAATTTCATTTTATCATGATAAGAAGCATGCAAGAAATAAATTTTATTGTTTAAATGCTCAACATCATGATAATAGGACTAAGGACAATTCTAGAACCATTACCCCAAGAACTACTCTACCTAAAGAAAACATTAGAACCTTTAAAGGTAGACCTAATCTAGATAAGGATGGGAAGAACAAGCATACATATGCCTAGGAAGAGGAATGCTCAAAGAAATGATGAAAAATTTAAATTTGGGCATCTTGAGGTAGAAAATCAAGCTTTGAGATTAAAGCTTGATAAATTGGAAAAGTCCCTCAAAAATATGGAAAATATGCTTAAAGGGTCAAATGGGCAAAATTTAGGATTTGATAGGCAAGAACCATCTAGGGACAAGAGAGGTTTTGGATATGAACCTAAGTCCAAGGAAAATATATTAACCTACCATAGTGTTCCATTTAACTATGGAACTAACCCTAGGTCTAGGAGTGTCAAAGTTACAAGAAAAGTCATCCCTAGAGTTTACCTTAACAAGAGTCAAGTGACTAAGGCTTATAAGAAGCCTAGAAAAGTCACTAAAAAGGTTACAAGGGAAGGAATCCCTAAAGTTAACCTAGATGAGACCTCAATGACCAAGGCTTCCAAGAAGCCTAGAAGAATCATTAGGATGGTATCAAGGGAAGACATCCCTAGTGAATACTTAGAAAATCCAAGGAACTCCAATAGGTATTGGGTTCCTAGGAGTGTGATCCTTTTACAGTAAATGGATATAGGGTGTGTCAACTTAAAATGGAAAGGTAGTTAACTAAACCATGGTGGAGTTGACACTTTAGAGTATTTTAAAGATATAGTGATACTTTTAAAATTAATTTAGAATGATAATCCTAAAAGATTTTGGGATGTGCCAATAGAGATAATGATGTTTGAAAAATTGACTATTATTGGGACAATTAGGTTAGAGTCAATAGTGTGCCAAGTTGGGACTTTGGCACACTCAAGGGAGTTGGCACATTATTGTGTTAAATATGATATTTGACATAATTCTAGAAAATGGCAATTAAATTTAAGACTTAAGTATTTCTATACCTTCATATTATAAAATTTGTTATGTTTGCTTGTTGTGTCATGTCATGACATCATGTATCATTGGCAATGTTTTAAATTATACACATCATTTATGTCATAATCATAATTCATGCATTAAGGTTATTAAATTGAATTTAAGAAAAAATGACATTATTTGACATCCTAAGTAAGGATATCAAATGGATGTGCCTAGATAACAATGCATGAACCTTTAGTTTAGGGAAGAACAAAATTCACATCTCACAAAAATCTTAAGATGACATCTGTGTGTATTAAAGCACTCTAGACACATGTAATATGGTAAGAAAATGAGTTTAGTTCATGGTGCTTGGATATTGCATCAATATGAACTCAAACTCTTTAAATAATATGAATGAATAATGAGGAAAGCTAATGTACAAGTCATGCACACTTAACCCATTGATCATGATTGAAAATAAGGTTTGAAAATAATTTTAAAATCATTTTGGGAAATTTTGATGAAGTCTATCTTTTAATAACAACCACCATTAATTAGATTGATACAAGTTAGGCAAAAACATTGAAGTTTTCAATGGTTTTCAACTTTGTATCATTCTTTCAAATTAATGGGTATTTTCATAAAAAAAAACTATTTTTCACTTGTGGTATTTGGTATAAGTAATGTACATATAAAATTTCAAGATTTTTTGGAAATTATAGAATTACTTATACATTTCTCAAATTCATAGAAAAACCTCTTACATCTGTAAATACAAATACCAATCGTCTACTTGTGTAGCCAGTCGACTGATGCTAGTGTCAATTGATTTGTTGCTGAACCAGTCAACTGATAGTTCGATTTTGGTTGAACAATGTCTGTTTAGTTAAATATCAGTAACCTTAAGTATCCTAACCACTCCTAACCCTTTGATATGCTTGAACTAGCATTGGAAGGGTAATATTTTCATTGAAAATTATTAGGAGAGTTAATTAGGGGTGAGAATCAAATTTTGAGGGATGTTAAAAGTTTAAGTTTGAACTTTTACCCTTAATTTTGATAGTTTAGATTTCCTATAGGCTTAGAAACTCTCCAAGGACATTGTTGGTGCAATAGTTAAGGGGGAGCTAGCCTTTAGGGGGAGATTGTCCATCAAGGTAATGATGGATGAATTTTGAAAAGGGGAGAATGAAGAATTGACTTCATTCAAGATGAAGGATCTCATTGGAAGATGAGAGATTTTTTATGTGTGTCAAAGGGGGAAAAATGAAGGGTTTAAGTTAGGAAACCTTCATTATACTTTAGCATAAGAAGAGGCAAGTTAGGATTATGGGATAGCCTAGCTAAAAGGTATTGTCAAATATCAAAAAGGGAGAGATTTTTTTGGGAGATTATTAGTGCAATCACCCTTGGGTCAAGGTTGACCAAGCTCGAGTGAGATTTAAGTAGAGTTTTGATGTTTGACAATAGGTTTAACAATACGTATGACTAGATGACATGTGGCATCGATAGTCATCTGAAGTTGTTGACCGAGAAGTCAAGTAGGTCAAGATTGACCAGGGACTTGATTAGGAAAGTCCAAGTATAGATACTTGGCAATAAAGAAGTCCAAGAATGGATTCTTAGCATGGGAAATCCAAGTTTAGAGACTTGAAAAGAGAAAGTCCAAGTATGAATACTTGGCAATGGAGAAGTCTAAGCATGAATACTTGACAATGGAGAAGTTCAATTTTAGAAACTTGGCAAGGAAACTCCAAGTATGGATACTTGGCAAGAAAAAGTCCAAGTGTGTAGTCCTGGTCGTATAAGTCCAAGTGTATAGTCTTGGTGGCGTAAGTCCAAGTATAGACTTGGCAAGGAAAAGTCCAAGTGTGTAGTCTTGGCGGTGTAAATCCAAGTGTAACTTGGCAATGAAAGTTTTGGAGGTGCGACCTCTTGGCAAAGGGTACCTGATAGTATGACGGAGCTAAAGGAAACACTTGAAGGCTAGCTAGTGCCAATGATGGGGAGTCATGGAGGACTCGGTGCATCTTAAAGGTGTGAGGCTGACGAAAGTAGTTTGAAGGCTTAGGTCTGGGTTATGAGTAAGTGTCAAGTATGAGAGGATCATACATGATGGGTTAAACCTTAGTTTTGAGGTTGTCAATTGAGACTTGGTCTAGTCGACTGGTGTGTTAAAACAATCACACAGATTGTTTGGCAATCAACTGGTGGTATTGACCAGTCGACTAATTGAGTGGTCGGGCAATGGGAAGCTCAGCCCAAGCTCACTACAAGAATAATGGGTTTTAAGGGCACTCATAAATGTCCTTATAGTATGTTTTCAGTGACACTAACGTTTTAGTCACATCACTGAAAAACACCCTATAAAGTGATGTCGTCTTAGACCCGACTCGCTTTCCTGACATTTTATAATGTCATTATATAATATAAATACTAACATCAAAAGTGTCTTAATATAGATATATAATGACATGCTAAAATGTAAAAAAAAAAAATCATATTTTAAGGGCATCTACATGTGCCTCATTATCATCGTAATAAGGATAAAACTAAATGTCACCTAAACTTATTTATTTTGACATTTACAAATATCTTACATTTTTTTATAAGGACAATAAAAAGTGTCAGTAAAGATAATTTATAAGATCATTTTTAAATATCATTTTAATTAATCTAAATGTCATTATAATAATTTATAAATACATTAAAATGATCACTAATATAAATATGAATTCAATATTTATACATCATCACAATTCATAATCCCCTGTTCAGAATATAAAAAATTATAAAATATAATTTAAAACGGTAATAGAAAATATAAATTCATTCCACAATCATTATTCTACAATCATTGAGTCAAAATTACAAATGTATTGATAAGTATTTTACATCCAAAACTAACTACACACTATACTCAAAATATTAAATTTTAAAACTAACAAAGTCTTATAAAAAAAAACTCAACTATGCAGACTATTTTTAACCATAATATTGATTCACAAAAATTAGATATCTGTCACCTACAAATACAATGGATATATTTGTATTAGTAATGAAATAACAATAAACAACCAAAGTTAATAGAAATAATGGTAAAGATTGGATGTCATACCAAATGAGGAAATGCAAAATACCATTTCATATGCACTTAATAGTGATCTTCACTTACTATTAACTGCAAACTATTTCATATTTATTTAAAATTATAATAACACAATAAATATAAAAATTAATAATATTTCAATGAAAGATTAAAATCATATCAGATGATAAGGCTAAGCTATCATTCCTCCAAGTGTATCCTCAAACGTTTATAAAAGATCATAAGGTCTAATTAAACTCTCTTTTGGGTCTAAGACAGCTTGTATTCATACTTCACACTAATTTGGTCCTAATGTCTATCCTCTTACTATAGTATTTGGATCCATACTATGGAGCACTCCTTTTGCCACAAATTTTGTTGAATCAAATAAACTTTTAATCAAAATGGAGCATCCAATCTACAAAAAAAAAAAAGTCAAAAAGAGATAAAAGATTGAAGATGTATGAAACATATAGTAAAAAAGAAATTAAACAAACCTTACCTATAAAGATGGATGACGAGGAACAGAAATTTGTAGATTACTATTTGATGATGCATGTTGATTACTATTATAATTTGAAAGAGGGTTATGGTCTGGTTGATAAGAAATCTTTGCTTCTAACATTTCAATATGTTGCCCTTGCATTTTAATTTGTTCATCCATTTTTTCTAATTTTTCTTGTTGTTCCATCACTAGTCAATTGCATGTGCCATGACTAGAAACTTCTTCCCATAAATCAGATAGACTAATACCATCACCAAGCATACATACTAACCAGGTCTATCTGGTCCCATGATTTAAGCAAATATATCATTCTGACTCACTAGATCATTAGAATCTTCAGCAAGTTGATTTGTTAGTTCATTCATTGCATCCTTTATCAAAACATGACATGTTGATACTTATTAAATACATAATGATAATTAAAATAAATTATTTTAAACTTAATATAGTTGAAGAGTATAAAACAGTTTACCAATCTTTCTGCTACAACTTTACTTGAGGGACTTCCATTGGCATGCATAAAATAAGCCTGAAATAATTCAACTCGAGTTGGAGGGTGTCCCTTTTCTTTATCTTGCAAATATATTTGGTTACTAGTTTATACATGTGTTGGAATCGAGGAGAATAACATGTATAGAATTATAATGTGAATAAAATGAATTACCAATTTGTGTTGCACTTGAGCAAAAGATGTCCTTCCAGTTGTCTGATGCATTATTTTGTGCTTTCTAGCAGCTTTATTCTTTTTGCTCATTTCCTAATATATTAAATTACACTTAATACACAAAATAAAAGTGCACATACTATTTTAATCAAATTATATTATAAATAAAAAATAATGTCTACCTTTGATTTTTCTGTGTTCCAAAAAGTAATTAGTCTCATGTATTGTTCTGCATGAGTTTCGTCATCTCTCTGTTGTAAAATGACTTGAACTGACAATTCAGGATTATAGTACTTCTTTTTGAGTTCAGACTTCCAATTTCTCTATTTTTTTCTATTAAGCGTAGTGTCCAATTTTCTATCCTTGGAGGAAGATCGTACTTTTCCTACCAAAAATATTTAGACAAATTATTATTGCATAAATTAAAAGTCTTAAATTATAAAATTATACAAAAACTATTTATTTACCTTTATAACATTTAACATGTCTTTTTTTTTATCCATTGACATTTTATGTCAATCTTCCACATCAATTGAACAATACTTACCATTTCTTGCCAAAGAACTCAAAAAATCAGTAAATTTATTTCTTTTTGTTCCTATAGGGCGTCCCATATCATCACATGGAATCTTAATGCGTGGTAATGTGCTAGGTTGACCCCAGATTTCTTTCATAAATGTAGGACCTCTTTTTTTCCTCTCAATATTATGAAGTTTATCATCACTATCTGTACACATGTAAAAGGATATAAGACATAATATAAATAATAAAATAAATTATTATAATTTTCATATATGTTACCTTCATTAAATTTGTTATTCATATTATCATTTTTGTATGGAACTAAAAAATTATTTTCAACATATGTGATATTATCTTGCACATCAATTTGGAATTGATTTGAATTTGCGTCTCTTTGGTTATTCAAAGTACCTTGTATATTATCACCATCTATCAAAGTATCAATTAAGTAAAAAAAAGCAAATAAGATTTAAACACATGGGAAAAACACTATATAAAATTTTACATTAATTTAATACTCAAGATGAATTAAAAATTTACTTTTATTTTCAACAAATAATAAATTTATGATGCATAAAATGGTTCTAGCTCATTTTATATGTTTATGTTTGATACCATCTAAATAGTTGGTCAAAACTGTTACTTAGAGTCAGCTATAAGTATCTTATATAGGTGTAGATCTAAATCTCGAACGTGTCTTTTTTAAACTGCAACACTTAATCAATTTGGTTGTCAAGTATCGATAGCCAATTGGAAAGCCATTATCTCCTTGTATATTTGGCAATCTCGGGTTTGATAATTATGCCAATATTAGGACAAAGGAGCCTCCACCAGTTCAGTTAATGGGAAGATATTGTAACGCCCGTGAAATTCTAGCAATTTTACGAGAATTTTTGGCTTTATGATGATAGGCTTTATGTAGGCCTTTTTGGAGAAATAAAAGAAAATAAGTCAAAAAGAGATGCAAAGCCTAGGAATTGAACCCCCCACCTCTAGAGATAGCCAAGCCTTATAGATGCACCCACTAACCATGAGCCCAATAGAATCATATCATTAGAGGAAAAGGGGAACCTATAGATAAATGGGAGGAGGGTAAATGAAGAGGCTTGACAAAGAGAAGAGAAACTTCTCTTCCTCCCCTTTATAAAGAAGAGAGAAGTTCCACTTGGCCACTTCTTCTTTCCTTCTTCCTCTTCTCTTCATTCTCACCGAAACCTAAGCCCTTCTTCTTCTTCCTTTGGCTGAGAGCCCCTTGCAAGCTAGGAGAGAGCTAGGTGACTTCCATTAGGTCATCTCCTCAAGCAAAGCGAAGGAAGTAAGTTTTCCCCTCACCTGCAGTGTATTAGTTTGATAGGTTAGGTTGCTTGAAAGAAATATGAAATTGTAGCCTTATAAGTTTCGCCAACTAAGTTGTGGGCTAGGATTCATGAAAATGCTACTAAGGGAGGTTTGTATGGGTGGTATGTTTCAAGTAGATACCTTTAGGAGTCCAAAGTCCAAAGGGATGACCTATATGGTTCGGCCAACCCCAAGATTTTAGGGTTAGGGTTGCATGAACTTGATTCTAAAGTTATGTTCTTAGATGGTATGTTTCAAGTAAGACCTTTAAGTAACCACCATCCAAGATGATGCCCTTATAGGTTTCGGCCACCCTAGGTAACTAGGGTTAGGGTTGCATGAAAATATCCCTAATGATGCTATGCTAGGTTATAATGCTCATGAATGAAGGTTAGGTGACAAGAACCCTAGTTGAGCCCTTATAGGTTTCGCCACCCTAGGTAACTAGGGTTAGGTTGCATGAAAATATCCCTAATGGTGCTATGCTAGGCTATAATGCTCATGAATGAAGGTTAGGTGACAAGAACCCTAGTTGAGCCCTTATAGGTTTCGACCACCCTAGGTAACTAGGGTTAGGGTTGCATGAAAATATCCCTAAAGATGCTATGCTAGGGTCTAGTGCTCATGAATGAATATTAGGTGACAAGAACCCTAGTTGAGCCCTTATAGGTTTCGGCCACCCTAGGTAACTAGGGTTAGGGTTGCATGAAAATATCCCTAATGAGGCTATGCTAGGTTATAATGCTTTATGAATGAATTTTAGGGGACAAAACCTAAGTTTGAGCCCTTACAAGATTCGGCCAACCAATGATTTTAGGGTTAGGGTTTCATGAAAACACCCTATATGTAGTTGTGCTATGGGTATGTTTTTAATAATATGACATGAACTATGCTTGTGTGATGAATATGTTATGATTCAATGCAACATGAAATTAGGCTATGTGATGAACATGTTTGATGATTTAATATGCCTTGAATAGGCCTAGGAAATAAGCTTCATGTTATGATGTAATGTGCCATGAAATATGCTTAGGTGATGAACATGTTGTGTGAATTAATATGCCATGTATATGTTTAGGAATATGCTTCAAGTTTATGAATTAGTATGCCATGAAATTAGGCCATGTGATGAACATGTTTTATGATTCAATATGCCATGAATATGCCTAGGAAATGTGCTACATGTTTATGATGTAATGTGCCATGAATATTGTGATTTGCCTAGGTGAAGAACATGTTTTGTGATTTAATATGTCATGAATATGCTTAGGAAATATGCTTCATGTTTACGATGCAATGAAACATGCTTATGTGATGAACTCGCTTATGCTTTAGGACCCCTTTAGGTACTCTTACGTTATGAATGCATGTGTCCTTATGATAAGATAAGATGGAGATGCTTCCCTTTCAAGTAGGGATCAAGAGCTCTCCTTATGACAAGATAAGATGGAGATGCTTCCCTTTCAAGTAGGGATCAAGAGCTCTCCTTATGATATGATAAGATGGAGATGCTTCCCTTTCAAGTAGGGATCAAGAGCTCTCTTTATGACAAGATAAAATCAAGATGCTTCCCTTTTGTGTTGGGGATCAAGAGCATTCTTTATATTATGACAATAAAAAAAGGAAAGAATTAAGTATTTTACTTTGCAAGAGGTTAAGTACCCGACCCGTCAGGTGGTCGTTAATCAAATCCATAGGGACACAAGAAGACGTAAGAGGTCTTGCCCTGGTAAGACGTAAGAGGTCTTGCTCTAGTAGGACTGGTGGCTCGCTACCCCAGCCTATTAGGGAACGCGCATTATGTGGTACTTAACCTGGGGCCCCCCAAACAAGTTATGATGATATTGAAGTATTTATAAGTATATGTTTTGAAAAGAAAAGACTTTTATGATATTGTGTATGCTTATGTTAAATGCTTTGAATGCTTACGAACTAGGTTCTTTATGCATGCTAGATGTTATGAAGTTATGATGATATTGAAGTATTTATAAGTATATGTTTTGAAAAGAAAAGACTTTTATGATATTGTGTATGCTTATGTTAAATGCTCAATGCTTACGAACTAGGTTCTTTATGCATGCTAGATGTTATGAAGTTATGATGATATTGAAGTATTTATAAGTATATGTTTTGAAAAGAAAAGACTTTTATGATATTGTGTATGCTTATGTTAAATGCTCTGAATGCTTACGAACTAGGTTCTTTATGCATGCTAGATGTTATGAAGTTATGATGATATTGAAGTATTTATAAGTGTATGTTTTGAAAAGAAAAGACTTTTATGATATTGTGTATGCTTATGTTAAAGGCTCAATGCTTTAACTAGGTTCTTTATGCATGCTAGATGTTATGAAGTTATGATGATATTGAAGTATTTATAAGTATATGTTTTGAAAAGAAAAGACTTTTATGATATTGTGTATGCTTATGTTAAATTCTCTGAATGCTTACGAACTAGGTTCTTTATGCATGCTAGATGTTATGAAGTTATGATGTTTAGAGTTAAGTCTAAGTATGTGGTGACTATGTACTTTATGCTAGTTTAGGATTTATGATGTGGTGAAGGTTAAGGGTAAGGTTAAGAATACTTGCGACTATGTTCCTTCTGCATGATTAGGGTTTATGTTATTACAAATGTTTATGTTCAAGTTAACCAAATGCTTATGATTACGTTCTTTCATGCATGCTTAGTTTATGCAGTTATAACGCTCATGTTCAAAGTATGCCCTGCTTAGATTAATTATGCTTAACCTGCTTATGAACAATTCTATGCCATGCTTAGTTCTTTTGTACTATTACCTGGATATGTTGTTGATTAGTGTTGCTATGAAATGCTTAGGTCATTTTCTATGCTAGCATGCTCATGTTCTAATAGTTTGATGAAATCGTGGCTTTTGTGAGTAGGCAAGGATCTTACTAAGCTATATGCTTATAGTTTATGTTGTCCATATACTGCAGATAAAGGAAGTCTGCACTAGAGGAAGTGGCAGGAGGGGCCATGTGCGTGTGTGATAGTGGCATGGTGGAAGAAGACCCTTCACTATCTGCTTATATTTATATGCTCTAAGAACAATTTAAGACATTGCTTCCGCTTATAAGACTTGTGTTTAATGAGTATCCCTTTATTTAAGAGGTTCGATATGTTAGAACTCATGAACGAATCCTTTCGTTATGCATGTTATGAAATGAGATAAGATATGTGGTCATGCTAATGATGAATAAGATAGGTGATGCATGTGCCAAAGAAGGTTTCAGTTATGATAACCTGTTTAAGCATGTAGACTTTGAACGGATCCATATGTAGTATGCTAATAAAAAAAAAAATATATAGACCCAAGTAGCGCCGCCCTGAGAGCAGATAAGGGCGGGCGCTACAGATATGATGTTCTACATCCATAACAGACACTTGTTTCTATATTTACTGAGACAACCACTTCACAATTAGAATGGAGTGCAACTTCTAATGAATCATTATTTAGTATCCAGTTGGCAAAGTCTAGAGATATGACTGGCCTCCATGGTAATCAAATGGATGGTTGTCCATCAAAGAGTTTCAGACCAGAATTTGTACAACTTACAATTGAATCTTAATTAGAAATACAAGAACTTACAATTGATCAAATTCCCACTTATGCACTGCAAGTACACACAAGAACTCTCTAGAAAAAACCCAAACCCAAGAAGAAGAAAAATTTCAACTAGAGAGAAATTTTTACATGTTCCAACAAATAATAAATTTATGATGTAAAAAATTAGATAATACCTTGTTCAGTTGAATATGTGATATTTTTTTGCACATCAATTTGGAATTGACTTGAATCTACATCTCTTTGGTTATTTAAAGTACCTTGTATATTGTCACCATCTATAAAAGTATCAATTCAAGTAAAATAATAAAGAAAATAAGAATTAGACACATGGGAAAAAGACTATATAAAATTTTACATTAATTTAATACTCAAGATGAATTAAAATTTTACTTTTCTTCCCAACAAATAATAAATTTATAATGTATGAAATTATATAATACCTCGTTCAGTTGAATATCGATATGTGTGATTTGTACTCATACTTGACGACTGCATATCTCTCTTAGGTTGTAGTTTAAAATGAGATTTCCTATTAATTCAATGCTTAGGAGCCATACCTACTACAAACAATAGTTAGTTACAAATTATAGATAATAAAAAATTAGCTAAACAATCTGATTTTTACTAAGAATAATGCATTATATTCATCTATCATTGGTTGTAAATATTCATCAAAATATTTATCCATCATCTTAGATCCATCCTAAATGTTCATCTATCACTAGTTGTAAAATAAGAAATTCCATTACTAGAATGTGAAAAATGTAGGATCGAAAACACGCTAGAGGGGGGGGGGGTGAATAGCGTTTGAAAATATTTTATTTTTAATACGATTTAAAACCTCATAAAATCAAAGTAGTCGTAGCGGAATAATAAAACACAAGTACACAAGATTTTACTTGGTTCACAGCCTATCGGTTGCTAATCCAAGGCTCACGATCCAAGATCGCCATCGAAGGGCAATTCACTAAGACTCTCTTCCTCGTTGGAGGTAAGAGATACGAAGAAGTACACGAAATGTAGAGGAAGAGGTAACAAGCCTACCTCTCCTCTTAGTAAGTAAAGAAGCAAACAAATAACAAAAGTAACTACCGACTTAGAAGTGTGGATGATGGAAGCTTCGTCGACGTTACGACGTTGTTGCGTGACAATGAACACTTGGATTGATGGAGCACTTTTGGGAGCCTTTATTGTTAGTGAAAAAGGGTGATTTTCTTCTTCTTTTATAGCCTTTCAAGCCCCATCTCGTTGAGATCTAAATTTGAGTCAAACAAGCCTATCTACCCTCATTTTGTGGCTCTTATCTTGACCATATTCATTAGCAGTCGACTGATGGTGATCCAGTCGACTGCCATTTTCCTCCAGTTGACTGATGGCTTGATAAGTCACCCGCAACACATGGTTAACACAAGAATTGTATAGAGAACAAATCTGATGGTCATGTACCGTCCGACCTCGACTTAGACCTTCCTTCGGAAGTTTAGTCGGATCGTCGCCTACGGTTGTCCTCGTACGGAGGATGCATCCTTACCATCGCTCCACACCCGGAGCTTACCTTAAGTCCTTCTGACATGTGTCTTAGCTTTCGATCACTTAACCACTGAGGTTTCTCGTCCCGAGATTCTTCTGGCGTCTCTGACCTCAGCAAAGTCTAGTACATTACCTGCACACTTAGCATAGCATATGAGATAGCAAAATAGCTTAACTTTGAATCTTTATCATTATCAAAATCTAGGTTCGATTATCTAGTGCCCCTGCACCAACAATCTTCCTCTTTTTGATATATGACAACCCAATTCAAAGTTAAGGTAATTGTAAGCATTAAATAGCTATTTTTTTCTTTCAAAAACTCCCCCTTAAGGTTATCTCCCCCTTAATCCTAGGTGAGTTTTGAAAAAACTAAGTTATTAAATTACCAAAAAAGTTAACCTCTTAACTTTTAACTTAAGTTTTTGAAAAACTTGAGTTTTGAAAAAACTTTTTTCTTAACTTATCGAAAAAGTTAACCTCTTAACTTTTAACTTACATTTTTGAAAAAACTTAAAAAAACTCAAGTTCTTAACTTACCGAAAAAGTTAACCTCTTAACTTTTAACTTAAGTTTTTGAAAAAACTTAACTTTTAACCTTTCTCTTAACTTTTAACTTAAGTTTTTGAAAAAAAAACTTAACTTTTAACCTTTCTCTTAACTTTTAACCTTTCTGCCCCTTTTCCATATATCAAAAATAGTTTTATGAAAGGTGCTTTTACCATATATGAGAAGTAAAAGAGTCTTGGGAAATGTCAAATTCTAATAAACTTTCCGAGAGAGTACTAAAAATTCAAATGATAAAGGAAATAATTACAAGTCTCTATGAATCCAAGCATGTGCAATTTTTATAAAATAATATTTTCAACATAACTCATCTAATAAATTATCCTTATAAGAATGTTCAACTCTGTCCTGACTCAATTGATATTAGATAATCAATAAGTCTTGATTAGAGTTGGTTATTTTGAAAAATTATACTCCATGATTATGTTGTTGGCAATGTGCTATTTCTCGGAATGTTCATAGGCTCCCATGTCCCCGGATTAAAATTTTCACTAATGAAAACTAATCCGGATGGGATGAGTTTCCTAAGCACAACCAATTCGTCGTCGTGCTAACAACTTGAGCGATCGCTTGAACAAACTAGTTGTTCAAGCAACACAACTCTTCTAGTTGGTTAGCCGCGGAAGAGACGACGCACGGATCGCCGGTTTTTGTGTTTCTTATCGGGGTCCATGATTATACAAATACATGCAAATGCAAACTAGTATAATCAACATATACTAACATAATGAACATAAGCTAGCATATCAAATAAGAACATGCAAAGATCATAAATAAAAGTTATAAAACTTTTATACCTCTTGATCTTCTATCGTATGTCCTAACCTCCTTGTAGACTTCGTGTGGGCAAAGATCCTCCACAAGTTGAAGCTTCGTAGATCACCAATCTTCCTTTCCTTGTTCACTAGGAACAAAGGAAGATCCTTAAACAAAACTCATCTTCCTTTCTAGAACTGGCCACCAAGTCATTAAACTCGATGTTGCCGCCGGCCAAGGAAGATATAATGGAGTATGAAAACCAACCAAAAGAGAAATACCAAGGGTGTGGGTGCCGGCCAACACTTGGAGAAGAAGAAAGAAAACACCCCTTCTCCTTGTTGCCGCCCAAACCCTAAACTAGGCTCTCCTTAATTTCCAGCTAAGGATGAAGGGAAGTAGAATAGCTTGAGCTTTGGCCAAGGTAGAGGGAAGAAGGAAGAAGGGCCGACCATCAAAGGAAAATGAAGAAGAATCTCCTTCTCCTTGTTGCCGCCCAACACCAACAACCAAACCCTAACCCTAGCCCCACTCCTATTCCCATCCCATCTAGAACTTGTTGCCGCCCATGGGAAGCAACCAACTTCTCATCCACCACAAGCCATTGATCAAGGGGAGAAGCTTGGGCGCCGGCCAAACCAAGGAGGAAGAAGCAAGAGAGGGTGCCGGCCACAATTGGGAAGATGAAGAAGAAGCTTGCTTCTCCTTGTTGCCGCCCAACATCAATGAACCAAACCCAAAACCCTAGCCACCTCCTCTTTCTTGCCACGAAGCAAACCTAGTCTCCATTAGGTTTTTCCATTAGCTATTGCCGCCCAAGCCTAAGCCCATATATATAGAGTTAGGTTTAGGCCTAGGTTTAATCTCCTCCATTGGATCTATGGTTTTAATCTCAACCGTCGGATCTCGAGATTTGATCTCATCCGTCGGTTCTAGATATTTAATCTCCACCGTCGGTTCTAGAGATTTAATCTCCACCGTCGGTTCTAGGGATTTAATCCCAACCTTCGGATCTAGAGATTTAATCTCAACCATCGGTTCTAGGTATTTAATCCCAATCGTCGGATCTAGAGATTTAATCTCAACCGTTGGTTCTAGGGATTTTGTTTTCCATCATTTGATCTAGACTTCATGAGGTTTATATTAGGCTACGATAGAGACCATGAGGAGGAGTTGGGTCTTGGCCACCCGATGGATCGGAACCACACAATCTTGATCCATCAATGATGTTCCATTCCACTAGAGGATCATCATCGAACTACCTCACCAACCCCCATAAATTAATATGGGCTCCATATATTATTTGTACATCCATCTCCCCGTATTTAAGATATCGAATGTCCGTCAATTGATTGATTTACTGACCATCAATCAATTAACATCTAACTCCTCGAGTAGTACCACTCAACCTTATCATCATGTTGACTAAGTCAACCTGCAGGGTTTACATGATGAACCTTATGAGCTCCCCAAGGGGACATCATCAACCTAATATATAGGACACGGTTTCCTCCTATAATCAACGGCACACCATGTAAATAATATCATTTCTCAACTTACCGGGCATATTGATTTAATCCATAGAAATCTCACCCTCTGGTAAATCAAAGAAATAAATATTAAGTACATGTGCCCGTTATTATATCGGGATTAAGAGCATGTACAACATAATATCCGAGGTCCGATTCAATTATGCAACAAGAATAAATTGAATCACCTCTATGTCGGTCCTGCTCAATACACCGAGGTGTACTAGTGTAACTCTATGTTCAAGACAAAACAATACCAAGCTACACTATAACCATGCCAATGGTTTGTCCAAAACCATCTTGGTTGTGAGCCTCTACTTATACTCTACAAGGGACTGATAACATGATCTTCTGTGCCACACCCAAGCACCATGTTATCTACAATGTAAAGTATTAGAAAATATGCACATATATAAATATAAAGTGCAATCAATGATCATGTGATTCTTATTTCAAAATAAAATGTTCATACAAAAGAGCTAGGCTTTCAGTATACATCCCAACATATGTTGATGCACTTGTTCTACATCTGGATTCAGGAGTAAGGTTCTAATATCTCACGCCCATTTATGTGGCTCAGTACACAATCACATTAAACCTATGTGTTGTGAGATGTGTTGGCTCCTTAAAAAAACTATAGGTTCATGCTTTCTAAAGTAAGTCCTATGCTAGCTCCTTGTAGCATAAACGAAAAATGATAGATAAGTAGTAAGTACAAACAATTCCTACTCTACTAAGCACATACCTAGTTTTCATCTAAGTGAACTGAACTCTGCTTCAGGTAATGGTTTAGTAAAAATGTTAGCTAGGTTTGATTTAGATTCGATATAATCCAATTTTATTTCACCATTTGTTACATGTTCCCTACCAAAATGATGTTTAATTTCTATGTGTTTAGTTCTTGAATGTTGCATTGGATTTTAGATAGGTTGATCGAGCTAATGTTGTCTATCATAACTCTAGTATCCTTAAAGTTTAGTTGTAGGTCATTTAGAGTGTGTTTCATCCACAGAAGTTGAGCTACACACTCACCCATTGTTATGTACTCAACTTCGATAGTAGATAATGCAACACAATATTGTTTCCTACTAGACCAACTGACTAGATTTTGACCTAGAAGTTGGCAGCTACTGTTAGTACCTATAAGATCCATATATCTCCATAATGGTATGATATTGTTCACTTTGGGCCTAAGTCCTCATGGTTGTGCTTTTGAGCTTTACCCAAAAGGTCTCATACCAATGGAGATATCTTTTCATCTTATAAGCACATGATCTTTTCCATGTCTTACCAATGTGAGACTTTGATTGTATTTCCAATATTCTCAACAATCCCCCCTCAAACGAAGGACCATATTGGGCCCCCTTCAAGCCTATCCCTCCTCGAAGGACTTCCTCTGCTTGATGTCCGATCTTCAATCCACCAGGACTTTCTGTCAACTTTCTAGTCCTCCTAAACCAGTTGGACTTCTGCAGTTGTCGTCCTTCCGACCTAACCGACTTCCTACAGCTTATCTGGTCATCCTGACCCATCTTGACTTCTTGCCTGGTGTCTGGTTCTCTTGATCCGAACATGGGAGCTCACTTCCTTCGTTCGAGGTGCATGGCTTGACATTAACCATGGTTCTGATACCAATAAAATTGTCATGCCCCAAGAGTATATTTATCTCTTGATCGGACGGTACCTTCTTGTAACAATATAAGATATAATACTGATAAAATGTCCCACATAGCCGCTATCATAGATAAGCCATAAAAATACAGCGGAATACACTAACAATTGGTGTCCAAAGTCCACTCTACCACACAGAAATTGGAAATAACTGGGAGACTATAATGACCAATCTCCCTTGTTGCATCAGTCCATGTTCTAGCCACTCTATAGTAGCTACCTAGAAGCTAGCCAAAACCCCATGAGCATTCCTACTCCATACATCTACAAGTCAGGATAATAACTACTAAGTCCACATCATGTGTATGATAGTTTATTTCGCAGTTTCTCAACTGTCGTAAGCTTAGGATATGTCTCATCAACTACATCAGAATCTCCAATCCCTAAAATGATGCATCTGTGTGCAATACCCTTCCATCCACACCAAAAGGATTAACTAATACTCATGTAAAAGTTAACCATCGTCTAGGTTCTGAAAAACTGGGTTCACAAGCTTTTGACCAAGTGAATGTCATCACCTTCTTGGTCAAACAAGTTAGTGGTATAGTAACGCTAGTAACATCCTATCCACATCTGCAGTAATAACCAAATCAATATAAGGAAACCACCATCTATGGTGGTCGAGTGCGCAACTCTAACTACCACCATCAACAGTGGCCAAGTTATGCAACTTCAATAACCACAAACTGATCCAACCGCTTCCAGGATACTCGATTCCTCAAGTCCATGGATGACTAAATCATTAAATACGTCTAACAATATTATCCAATGCTCATAAAATTTATACCAAGTATGACATATCGTCTTCTACACACCCATATCCTTTTTACTCTAAGCTGATGATATCTCAATCATCACACCGATAATGATAACTGTATGACGCCAAGTTAGTACAATATCAACACTCTAACCCTAAATCAACTTTAGAGTATACACAGGTGTCCTTTAACTGATCTAAATAGATCATCTATCCACAACGAAGGATATTCATTCTCAACAACTACTACATACCATCATCGATAATTGATACATAACCTCAAGGGTTCATCTCTCTTTCAACAAAAGTTCCAGTTCTTCTCAAGAAGAAATACTGGGACAGATAAATATCCCATCCAATACCTCCTATAATTGCAATTTACATTCTTCCAATTTCCATAGTATTTAACAACACTGATACCAATAAAATTATCACCCGGTATGAGGTCTTCAATATCGAAACTATTTCCGAAATCACTCCGATCATATACTCCACTTGCTTGTGCAATGGCAAGCCTAGGAGTTCATTCGAAACTACATTTGAATACTCTTAGATTATACGCATATCTGAGAGGCATAATATACCATCATTTCAACAATTTACCCATCCGTAAGGATATGTCTACAGTAAAGATATGATTATCAAAGTCTAAGGGCATCACTTGACTTCTTGGTTGTTGGCCAACATCTCACCTGACGGTAGAGAAACAAATAATCCACATGATTTGAAAATAGAAATCCTTCTAATCATATCTAAGAATGTTCTAGACATAGATACTTGTAAACTACCAGTATCTATCAATATTGTTGGTGCAATCGGGCCATGTCACGATTGACCAGACTCGAGTTTGACTCGAGCGGTATTTTGATGTTCAACAAAATGTATGACAATGTGATTGTCATGGGAAAGTCCAAGTCATGGATACTTGGCATAGAAAGTCAAAGCATGGGTATTGGCAATGGGAAAGTCTAAGTCTTGAGTACTTGGCAATGGAAAGTCCAAGTCATGGGTTCCCTCACCGAGTCGACTAGGTCTGATCAGAGCAAAGGATTGGGCATCACGCCATTAGTCGATCAGTCATGGAGGATAATCGACTACTAGTCGTGGTTGCAAGAGAGAATGCCTTGTGAGTCGACCGTCACGGCCACGACTGCGATTAACTTCCAGTGTATCCGTTGGCTTGAATGTCGACATGGATTAAGTCCTTTGTGAGACAATGGTATTGTTGGCAGTCGATTGGGGCCTTATGGCAGTCGACTGCTAGGCGAAAATCTAGGCCACGAGGAGGTTTAAAAGGAGCTCGGCGGGAGGGATTTCAACAGCAATTTCTTGGATGATTTTGAGGTGATTTGTTGGTGAAATCAGGGTCTTCAAGATCGGTTCAAGCAATCAAACAAGCAAGCATCCAAAGTGCATTTGTAAAGTTTTTTTTACATGTTTTATGTATTTCACTTGTAATTTCTTGTATTTCTTTTGTATTACTTTTGTAATCCTTGTACGAGGTTTCTTCGCCTCCGACTTATTGTCGAGAATGAGTTTATTTGATTAGTGGTGATATTTGCATGGCTAGAGCTCATTCGAGCTCAATCCGTGGAGTAGGAATCCTAAGGTTCCAAATCACATTATATCTTGGTGTTGTGTGCTTGTATATTTTGTTATTGCTTTATTATCTTTATTTCCGCTGCGCATAATGAGTTTTGTAGCAAGCACGAACTAATCCGATCAAGCGATCAAAGACGAGCTATTCACCCCCCTCTAGCGACGATCCATTCCCCAACATGTGGTATCAGAGTGAGGTCGCTCTTCAAGGTTTAACAACTAAGGGAGCATGCTAGAGGGAAAAATGGAGTTTGAAGAAAAATTGGGATGGGATGTCAACACTCCAATCTCATACACCTTCTATGGACAAGAAGGGTTTGAGCAATGGAGGACACGAATGGAGAACTTCTTCATGATGTACTTTGAAGATTGGATGACCCTAGTGAAGGGGTTTGAAATTCCAAGAGGTCCAAAAGGTGGATACCTCAAGAAGAAAAGATGGACCGAAGAGCAAGTCCAAGATTTCGAAAGAAATGATAAGGTAACACAATTAATATTAAATTCAATACCTAACGATATTGTGTCTAGGTTAGGTGAGTTTCAAGATGCTAAGGAGCTATGGGATAGATTGGCCAAGGTCCATGAAGAACCATCCATGGCTCAAGTAGAAAGGGAGCCCGAAGAGGAGTGTTCATCCTCATAAGGGAGTGAGGATTTGGAAGTTGAGAAGGAGTCAACATCCGAACCGGTGGAAGAGGAAGAAGTGGAAGAAGCCTCCACCTCTAGGATTGAGGGGGAGGAGAGTTCACCTTCCATGCCGGCACAAGAAGAAGATTCTTCAACATCCGGAAGAGTTGAAGATCTCCAAAATTCCACCACCACCCTAGGTAACTCAAGCATTTCAATCAAAAATAAAAATCATATTGTATGCTTTGAGTGTAGGAAAAATGGATACTACAAGAGCAAGTGTCCTAAGAAAGTCAAAAAGGCTCCACCGGTGCCAAAGGTCAAGGATGTCAGTGCCCCAACAATTAAAAGCAAGGAGCACGTGGTGTGATTCAAATGCAATCAAAAAGGGCATTATAGGAGTCAATGCCCTAAGGGGAGGAAGAAGGTCCAAGAAGAAGCATCAAATGTAGGGGGAGCTTCTAAAGCAAACCCTAAGGTAAAATTTAGTAATGCACCTTCTAAGTTTAATGTTAAAAAGCATGATTTTAATTCACTTGCTATTGTTCATGAAAAGCATGCTAGAAATAATAGACTCTATTGCCTAGGTGCTAAGAGTTGCGATTTTAAAAATAAGGAGAAATTTGAGACTAATGTCCCTAAAACAATCCTACCTAGGGAAAGTATTAGGAAGATAAAGGACCATCTAGGTTTTAACTCCAAGAATTCTAGACATATTCCTAGGAAGGGAAAAAAATACTCAAAGAAATAATGAGCCCACCAAAATAGAAAAATTTAAGTTAGAGAATCAAGCCTTGAGGTTAAGGCTTGAGAAACTTGAAAAGACCCTTGCAAGAATGACAAATTCAATCAAAGGGTCTAGGAGTCAAAACCTAGATTCTAGGAGGCAAGGCTCATCTATGGGCATGAGAGGCTTGAGCCACAAGCCTAGGTCCAAGGTAGATAAGCCTACCTTTCACAACATTCCATTCAATTATGGAACTAGTCCTATGTCTAGGAAAGCCAAGCTTAATAGGGAAGTTATCCCTAAGGTTATCCAAGGCAAGTGTCTAGTGACCAAGGTTTCCATGAAACCTAGGAAGACCACTAAGAAGGTTACTAGTGTTGGTGCAATCGACCCAGGTCACGATTCACTGGACTCGAGTTTGACTCGAACTATATTTCGATGTTAGACAAAACGTATGACATAGGATTATCATGGGAAGTCCAACATGGGTTGGCCACATAAATCCAAGTGTGTAGCCTTGGTGGTGAAAAGTCCAAGCATGAGGCTTGGTGTTGGGAAAGTCCAAGCATGAGGCTTGGCATGAAAAATCCAAGCATGAGGCTTGGTGTGGGAAGTCTTAAGGACTTGGCAAGTTCACTAGGCTCGGGGTCCTTGAGTCGGTGAAGGATGACATTGTGAAGCCGTGCGTTTGGTGCATCCGAGGGACTACCGGACGGGGAGCGAATGGAGTGAGGCCCAAGGGAAGTAGACTTCGAGGGAAAGAGATGCGAAGGATAGAATTGTGAAGCCGTGCGCTTGGTGCATCCGAGGGACGTAGGCCGAGGCAAGAGAGCTTTGGTGGGGAACTCTATGAGAGATGAGGTGGACTTGGCCAAGTGGCTAAGACTGAGTGTCGGATGCTCAAACATGGTGTTTGAGATTTTACCCGACGGTCGGATGCTCAAACAACTTGGTATTTGATGTTTTACCCGACAACAGTCGACTGGCATAGGTGTCGGTTTGACTGATCCAAGTCGATGGCAATCGATCCGTGTTAGATCGCATTCTGTTGTTCGGCGCTGACTACCAAGTATTGGCGCTGATCGATGCGATAGCGCCGATCGCTAAGGAACGAGTCGATCGATGGGAAGTGTCGTGGGCATTAATACTGTAGCCGATCGGGCTTGGCTACGAGGTCGAGCTGATCGATGATGGATCCATTGGAACTTGTCCAGCGTGGATCGAGTCATTGTGAGACAACGACTATAGGACCAGTCGACTGATGGTCACAATCAATCGACTGATGGGCATGGAATCAGCTCGATACAGGTTATAAATGGAGCTCAAGATGGAGGGTTTTGCCAAGACTTTTGGGAAGATTTTGAAGGGGAATTGCTGCTGCATTCCAGTCCTTCGAGAACAAACCAAAGCAAGCAACAAGCAAGTGATCAAAGCAAAGTTTTGTAAAGTGTTCTTTACTTGTATTTCTTCTTGTATTTGTATTTGCTTGTATTACTTAGTGTATTTGCTTGTACGAGGTTTCTCCACCTTTGACGTGTTGTCGAGAAGGAGTGTTGTTAGTGTCATGCGCATAACACAAGCTCGTTGAGCTCACCCTGTGGAGTAGGAACCCTAAGGTTCCGAACCACGTATATCGTGTGTCGTGTGCTTGTATTCTTTTTGTGTTTTCATTATTGTATATTCCACTGTGCTAACGAGAATTGTAGACAAGCGATACGCGACGAATGATCGATTTCCATCATCTACGCGATTTGGGCTATTCACCCCCCTCTAGCCGACCACCGATCCTCCAACAAGTGGTATCAAAGCGAGGAGTTTGTCGCGGACTAATCGCTAACACTAGCACGACAAGATGGCCGGCTACAACATCCATCCACCGAAATTCGATGGAGATTTTTCTTGGTGGAAGAGAAGGATGGAGGTATACTTTGAAACCAATTTTGATATTATGTTAATTATTGAAAATGGTTTTGAAGTGCCTAGGGTTAAGGAAAACAAGCCAATAGAAAAATCAAGATGGAAAAAGGAACAAATCAAGGATTTCAAGATAAATATCGAGGTAATAAAAATGCTAAATGATTTGATTCCTAAGAATATTTGGTCTAGATTAGGCAATTATAGGGATGCAAAGGACCTATGGCATAAGGTGGTCAAATTCAATGAACATCCCGAACCGACACAAGTAGAGGAGGAAGCCGAGGAAGAATGCCCATCAACATCCGGATCCGAGGATGTTGAAGAATCACCATCTACATTCGAAGATGTGGATGACTTGGTGGAAACCTCCACCTCTAGCATTGAGGGGGAGGAGAGGTCTTCCATCCCAGAACAAGATCAAGACGAAGCATCTACATCCGGGAGAAGTGAAGATCAAGAGACTTCCACCTCCCTAGGTAACTTATGCATTATAATTAAAAATAAAAGTCACATAATATGCTTTGAGTGTAGAGAGCAAGGGCTCTATACAAGTAAGTGTCCCAAGAAGGTGAAGAAGGCTCAACCAGTACCAAAGATGAAAGATGCTGGTGTCCCCACAATTAAAAGCAAGGAGCACATTGTGTGCTTCAAATGCAATCAACGAGGACATTACCAAAGCCAATGCCCTAAGGAGAGGAAGAAGGGGCAAGAAGGGGTATCTCATGTAGGGGGAGCTTCTAAAGCTAACCCTAAGGTAAATTTAGTTAATGCACCTTCTAGCTCTAGGACTAAGAAGGATGCTAGAAATTATTTTAATGCACTTGCTATTATTAATGAAAAGCAAGCTAGTAGGAATAGATATTTTTGCCTAGGTGCCAAGCATGTTGATTTACCTAAGGACAAACCTAGACACCATAACTCTAGACCAATTCTTCCTAGGGAGTCCATTAGGAGAATTGAAGAAAATTTAGATATTAATCCCAAGAAGTCTAGGCATATGCTTAGGAAGAGTCATTCCCAAAGAAAGAATGAAAATTCAAAATTGGGAAAATTAGAATTAGAAAACCAAGCCTTGAGGTTAAGGCTTGAAAAATTGGAGAAGACTCTGGCAAAAATGACAAAATCATTTAAGGGTTCTAATGATCAAAATCTAAGACCTAGGAGACAAGAACCAATTAAGGACAAGAGAGGTTTGGGTCACAAACCTAAGTCCTATCATAACGTTCCATTCAATTATGGAACTATTTCTAGGTCTAGGAAAACCAAGGCTAATAGGGAAGTTATCCCTAAGGTTAGCCATGAAGTGTGCCTAGTGGCTAAAAAGTCAAGAAAATCTAATGTAGCCACTAAGAAGGTCAAAGGGGGAGTTACCTCTAGAGTTGACCTATGAAAGACCCATTTGACTAAGGCTTTAAAGCCAAAAAGGGTCAATAGGAAGGTATCTAGGGAAGTTATCCCTAGTGAATACTGTTGGGATGTATACTGAAAGCCTAGCTCTTTTGTATGAACATCTTTATTTTGAAATAAGAATCACATGATCATTGTTTGCACTTTATTTATATATGTGCATATTGTCTAATACTTTATATTGTAGATAACATGGTGCTTGGGTGTGGCACAGAAGATCATGTTATCAGTCCCTTGTAGAGTATAAGTAAAGGCTCACAACCAAGATGGTTTTGGACAAACCATTGGCATGGTTGTAGTGTAGCTTGGTATTGTTTTGTCTTGAACATAGAGTTACACTAGTACACTTAGGTGTATTGAGCAGGACCGACATAGAGGTGATTCAATTTATTGCTGACTACATAATTGAATCGGACCTCGGATATTATGTTGTACATGCTCTTAATACCGATATAATAACGGACACATGTACTTAGTATTTATTTCTTTGATTTACTAGAGGGTGAGATTTCTATGGATTAAATCAATATGCCCGGTAAGTTGGGAAATGATATTATTTACATGGTGTGCCATTGATTATAGGAGGAATCCATGTCCTATGTATTAGGTTGATGATGTTCCCTTGAGGAGCTCATAAGGTTCATCATGTAAACCCTGCAGGTTGACTTAGTCAACATGATGATAAGGTTGAGTGGTACTACTCGAGGAGTTAGATGTTAATTAATTGATGGTCAAGAATCAATTAATTGATGTATATCTGATCTCTTAAACACGGGGAGATGAATGTACAAATAATATAAGAAGCCCATATTAATTTATGGGGGTTGGTGAGGTAGTTCGATGATGATCCTCTAGTGGAATGGAACATCATTGATGGATCAAGTTTATGTGGTTCCGATCCATCGGGTGGCCAAGATCCAACTCCTCCTCATGGCCCCTATCGTAGCCTAATATAAACCTCATGAAGTCTAGATCAAATGATGGAAAACAAATCTCTAGATCCGACGGTTGGGATTAAATCCCTAGAACCGACGGTTGAGATTAAATCTCTAGATCCGACGGTTGAGATTAAAACCCTAGAACCGATGGTGGAGATTAAACCAAGGCCTAAACCTAACTCTATATATATGGGAGATTGGGTTGGGCGGAAAATAAAAGGTTTTTTGGGTTGGATGATGGATGCTAAGGAGATTAGGGTTTTGCCAAGCCTTGCTTGGGCGGCAAGCAACCCTAAGGAGGAAACCCTAATTAGGGTTTGGCTCCTTTGGATGGGCGGCCAAGGTTAGGAAAGAAGGGTGGGCGGCAACTTGTGGAAGATCTCTTCTTCTTCCTTGAAGGTGGCTAGCTTTTAGATCTCTTCTCTCCACCATGGTTGGGCGGCAAGAAATCCAAAGGAAGAAAGGTTGGGCGGCTAGGGTTTGAAAGCTTGGTTGGGCGGCAACTATAGGGGAAGTGCTCTTCTTCTTCCTAGGGTGTTGCCGGCTACTTCTCTTTTCCCTATTGTTGGGTTTCCGGCACCGCGGCGTGTGTGTGTTCGATCATGTTTCGTAAACATGAGCACAGCGGAAGCAATTAAAAATAATAAATCTATATTTATTACAACACACACAACACACGCAAGCTATTACAACAAGTGTAGACATAACCGTAAATTAAAATTTGCAATAAAAGAAATTATCTACGTTATACCTTCCGTATGACGTGTAGCGGGAACGGCATCAACCGGAACGATCCTCGTAAGAATCGTCTCTATCCGTATCCACGCCGAGCTCCTCGGGATGACTTCGCTAAGTCACGAGCTTCGTCTTCGTACGGGTTACTAGCCTCGTGTTGAAAACGACGTGATCGAGAGATGATCACGATCCGAATCCAAATTCGGACCCAAAACGAGTTCTCAAAACTCGCTTCTCCGGAGAGGTGTTCGTCAACCGTTTGACGAATCCTTCGTCCTCCACCTCAGAGGATTACCGGAGATCAAATCCCTGGTAAGTTAGCCGCTGTCGGAGCACTAACCGTCGTCCAAACGACGCTCCGACGAGAGGAAGAGAAGCTGTCCAGAAAACTGGACAGCTTGGTGGAGGAGTAGGCGCCGGCCAAAACAAGGAGAGAAAAACCTCACCTTGATGCCAAACCTATAGGAGATCTCCGAGGGTCGCCGGAGGTTCAACGGCTGGAGCTTGGACGCCGTAAAGGGTCTTGGACGGCTGCACAAAGCTGGGCAGCTTGTAGTTGGGCACCAAATCACTAAGGAGGTGGGCGGCAACTATGTTGGGCGCCAAAATAGATTTAGGTTTTTTTGGATGATTAGGTTTAACAATCCCTTAAGCCCTCTTTATAGAGAACTAATTCTCTTAATGGTTAATGGATCATATCCATAAAGCCCTAACCCGCCTCCATTAGGATAAGTTAAAATAAACCAAACCATGATGGTTTATTTTAAGTTAAAACGAACCGAACCAACCTTTGGTTCATTCGTTTAATATAAACCAAACCCTTTGGTTTATTCTCATCCATTGGATTAGAACCAAACCATTTTGGTCCATCCATTATGTCTTCATAAGACACTGCCCATCCACGCTTCCATTGCGACTGAAACAATTTCATGCTCGCTTTATGTTTGGTCCAACCAAACATAGTTTCTCTCGGTCTGAGAATCCCATTCTCAAGCACGTTTTAAATCCTTTGGATTACACTCGTTGTGCGTGTGACCAAATAGGTTCTCGGTTTATGTTGGCCGTCTATAATTAACCATTAATTATAGAAAGATCATGAGTGGCACCTAGTAGTACATCATGATCCCCAATTAACCGAAAAGATCAACGGTTGATCCAGAACTATTTCTGAAACCCTTCAGTAGCTCGAATGAATCGTGCCCCATTCCCTTCACTCATCTTATACCCACTTGGTTCAGGACATGGTCTATTGTGTCACCCCACTAGGTCGACTATGTCACACCTAGCCCAAGTATCATTTCCTCGTCCCACGGATTCTAGTTACTCCACATGTATCAAGAGTACTTTACTCTAAACATGTAATGCTTTGGCCAAAGACTTTAGTAACAATCCGACGAGGCCATGGGTATACATCTCCTCGCAAGGAGTGGTGAATCCTTTATAGGCTATTCAAACACCTTCGATCACTTCGACTTATACCCAATCATCCCGGGTCCACATCTCCTCGGAGATGTTTGCTTAAGATGTCAAAGCATAAGTCTCCATGATCAAGATGACTTGAATACCGCAAGTCAAAGGAACATCGCACTTAAGCCACAGTAAGAACTCAATTTACATATCTATATATGCAGAGAACCATATGAAGTCTTACGGCTGGTCACTCCAATGAACTAGTTACCATAACTAGCATCCACGATTAACTCCGGACATCACTATGTCTCCACCAAAGGAGAATCACCGCTTGATACACCAAGGAGTATACCTGCATAGTCTCAATGTAATCGATGGTGTCCAGATCCATCAATTCATCGACTAGGATAATTCCGATACATCACAATTACACATGTAGAGATACTCACTAGTTGTGATCCAATCACAAATTCTCTCATGCCGTGAATCGATCGTGACATTCAAGAAATGAGTTTAAGATCCAATCAAATACATAAAACATGTATACTCAAATAGTGAATCTTCATTTATCATATAAATGGTTCATACATAAGGCATTGCCTTAGGACATCTCTCATATATTACTAACAGACTCCCACTTGGCCTAATGCCAATCGCTACGGTATCCAATACCATAAGCTCTAACATGACCTCAAACTTACTTTCGAGGTAATGCTTTAGTCAAAGGATCCGCTAAGTTCCTTTCAAAGGGAATTTTCTCGATTTGTATTTCGTTCCTACTTATGATCTCTCCGATAAGATGATAGCGGCACATGTTTGGATCGTTGATGAGACCTTGGCTCTTTCGTCAGGCAATTGCTCCATTGTTGTCGCAGAGACCGGTATTGCTTCAACAATGGCGGAATCACACCAAGTTCATGAACGAACTTCGATCCAAACCGCCTCTGTTTCTTCCGGCCGCAATATATTCTCGCCTCGTGGTAGAATCCGCTGCCTCTTGTTTGGAACTTTTCCAACTCATCGCGCCTCATTCAAGGTGAACACGATCCGCATCGAGACTGAATCATCCTTGTCTCGCTTGGAAGTCGCATCCGTATACCCGTATCACCATGTACCCTTCTCCATATATTAGAACACATCCTTAGTTCTTCTCAAGTACTTAAGGATCGCTTAACAGCCGCCCAATGATCCATTCCTCGATCGGATTGCATCCGCCGTGACACTCGTGAGCATACGATACATCGGGCCTCGTACATAACATAACATACATGATAGATCCTATTGCGGATGCATAGGGAATCTTACTCATGCAAATCCTCTCGTCTTCTGTGCGCGGACACATAGACTTCAAAAGGTGTACCCCATGCCTGATGGGCAGATAACCTTTCTTGGATTCCGACATGCTAAACCTCTTTAGCACTCGGTCTATATATGTAGACTGCGAAAGACCAAGCAACCGTTTCGATCTATCTCTATAGATCTTAATCCCAAGGATGTAGGTTGCTTCTCCCAGGTCTTTCATGGAGAATGTCTTGGATAACCAAACCTTAACTGACTGTAAGATTGACACATCGTTTCCTATAAGTAATATGTCATCGACATACAATACTAAGAATACGACTGCACTCCCACTAACCTTCTTGTACACACAAGGTTCGTCTGGATTTTGTGAGAAATCAAACTTTTTGATCGTCTCATCAAAACGGATATTCCAGCTCCTGGATGCTTGCTTCAATCCATAAATGGATCGTCGCAATTTGCATACCTTGGTTTTATCAACCAATGTGAAACCCTCAGGCTGTATCATATACACGTCCTCGAGCAGGTTTCCATTAAGGAAAGCTGTTTTCACATCCATCTGCCATATCTCATAATCATAATGAGCCGCTATGGCCAGGAGCATCCGAATGGATTTAAGCATAGCTATAGGCGAATAGGTTTCGTCATAATCAACACCTTGTTTTTGACGATATCCTTTCACCACCAATCTAGCCTTATAGGTAATCACATTACCATCCATGTCAGTTTTCTTCTTGAAAACCCACTTGCACCCTATAGGCTTTATGCCTTCAGGTGGGTCAACCAAGTTCCAAACTTTGTTTTCGTACATGGAATCCATTTCCGACTTCATGGCACCAAGCCACTTATCCCTTTCTGAACTTGTCAGCACTTCTTCATAACTGGTAGGCTCCTCATCATTAATGAGTAACACGTCGTTCGATTCACTTACGAGAAATCCATATCTCTCAGGAATATTGCGTGTTCTACCAGATCTACGAAGATGTGGTGTTACAATAGGTCCAGCCGATTGCTCATCACTATGAGTTGCTGTGCTTCACTGTATCTCATCAATGTATATTTGAGTCTCTCGAGCCTCTGATACTCCCACTCGCTTTTCTTGCAAGAGAAACTCTTTCTCTAGAAACACAAAGATGCCTCAAACAAACACCTTTTGTTCCACAGATGATAGAATTGGTAATCCTTGTTTCCTTAGGGTATCCAATAAATAGACATTTATCGACTTAGCATCCAATTTGTCTCGACATGTACCGCTTCACATAAGCAGACAACCCCATATCTTCAAGTAAGATACATGAGGTTTCTTACCATTCCATATCTCATATGGAGTAGTTGAGACTACCTTGGTAGGCATTCTGCTTAACAAGTAAACAGTCTCAAGTGCATAACCCCAAAAGGACTTGGGAAGAGTCGCATGATTCATCATTGACTGACCATGTCCAACAAGGTCCTAAGCTACGCCTCGATACACCATTATGTTGTGGTGTATAGGGCGGAGTCCATTGAGACAATATGCCATTGTCTCTAGATAATCAAGAAACTCTTGACTTAAGTATTCACCACCTCGATCCGATCAAGTATTTTAATACTTTGTCATGTTGTTTCTCTACTTCATTTCTGAATTCTTTGAACCTTTCAAAGGCTTCACTTGTGTTTCATCAAGAACACATACCCAAACCGTGAGTGATCATCGGTGAAGGTAATGAAGTAGCTATAGCCTCCTAAAGCTTGAGTTGACATAGGTCCACATACATCGATGTACTAGACCTAGTAACTCTCCCACTGCTCACCTTTTCCAAAGAAAGGGTAACTTAGTCATCTTGCCTTTTAAGCATGATTCGCATGTATCGTATGAATCCAATTCAAACGATTCCAGAATTCCACATCGGTGTAATTCGGACATGCATTTCTTGCTTATATGGCCAAGACGACAATGCCACATATAGGAGTCTATGTGATTATCTTTTCGAGCACACTTGTTGCTCGCTTCGATATTGCAAATGTCACTGGATATGTCCAACGTATAAACACCATTGCTTAAAGTTCCTGTCCCATAAAGAACCCCATTCAAAGTTATGTAACAACAGTTGTTACTAAACGTCAAATGGAAACCATTTCTATTTAAACAAGAAATAGAAATGATGTTCTTTATCAACGAAGGAATATAAAAGCAATTGTCCAGTTCTAAGACAAGTCCTGCAGGGAGTTTCAACAAATACGTTCCGATGGCGAGTGCAACAACCTTTGCTCCATTCCCAACACGCAAATTTGACTCTCCCTTGACGAGTCTTCTTCTATTCCTTAGCCCATGTATGTCATTACATATATGTGAGCCACACCCAGTATCCAATACCCAAGTGTTTGAGGAAATAGAATGACAATCAATAACGAAGATATTTGAAGAAGATGGGGCATCCGATGCCTTATTCTTCTTCACGGACTCAAGATAAATCTTGCACTTTCTTCGCAAATGGCTCTCCTTGCCATAATGATGGCAAGTTTCCTTTTGTGCTAGTTCTACCTTCTTAGCCCTTCTCTTCTTTCCCTTCACGCTTTCTTTTGACTCCTCTTAGAACCTTTCTTCGAGGAATCAACTAACAAAGACTGCCCCCGCTCGCCATGCTTCTCGTAAGACTCCACGCCTTCAAAGATATTGAGCAAGACACAGATGAACCTCCTAGCATCTCAGAGGTGAAGAGGAGCTTTGAGACTTCGAACCTTTCGAATCTCACTTGCTCATCAACTAACTCACAAAGATGAAGGACTACGATATGAGCATCCATATGCTCATGCTGCTTTCGTAGCTTGGGTTCCATCGTGGCTAGCATGATGCAACTCATTTGTTCAGAATCACTCACATGTTTCTGATAGGCCAACAATTGGTCCAAAGTTGCATCGTCACTAGGACAGGCGGGAAGAGGTGCTTCGAGGACATACACAAGCTTTTCACCTTGAGAACAATTCTCAAGTTTCTAAGCCAGTCCAAGAAGTTCGGCCCAGTCAATTTATTTGAATCCAAAATGGAACGCAAATTCAAACACATCATGATCAATATATTAACTTAGAAATACAAAACGAGCATATATGAGAAAGATGATTTTAAAATGCATCAATATACATTTATAAATCCCATTCATTTTTTCGAATTTCAAAAAACCCCAAAATCACTTCGGGAGATTGTAGGTCCATCTCCGAATGGGTTGATATCCATCATAGTTATGAACAACCTTGGAGAGAGTCCAACAAGCCATTCATAACTACGACGGTAGGTATCATCTATACCGATTGCATATCCCGTATATGCAACTATCACAATGTGCTATCAACTAATTGAATGTTCACATATACATCGGGTTGTTAACACATTAACAAGTATGCATCATATGCATAGCACCCAACTTCACCTCCCTTTACATCGACCTTGGAGAGAGTCCAACAAGCCGATGCTCCAGGTTAAAGCCAACCCATTAATCAGACATAGTTTTAATATGGTTAGAGCGCATTCAACCAATTACCCTAGCTTGAGAGAGTCCAACAACCAAAGCTAACGATTGACCTCGACTCTTACCATATTAGTATTAAACTATTCCATGGTTTGAACATATTCAGTTCGATGGGCTTGGAGAGAGTCCAACAACCCAAACAAGAAATGTAACTGGGTTCTAACCATATTAATGGAAGGTGTAGGCTTTAATATTGATTAAGGGTTTTTATGTCTCATCCTCTTTGCATGCAAATAACTATTATCTACATGGCATGACATACATGGCATACATCTACATGTCACGACACGCATGACATAATGTTATGCATCTAATGCAATTACATGGCATACAATTATGTCATGTATATAATTTCCTTATATGTCATAACTATTTATGGAAATAAAATATGTTTAAGATTTGATTCTCCAAATCAAATCATAATTAAATTAGGAAACAAATTTCCAAATTTAATCACATATTTTATTCATGGAATTATTTGATTAAGGAAAATCTATTTAGGAAACCAATTTCCTAAATCTTTAAAACTACTTATGGAAATTAAATATTTTAAGATTTGATTTCACAAATCAAATCATGATTAAATTAGGAAACAAATTTCCAGAATCTAATCAAATATTTTATTTATGGAAAATATAAATTTCCATAAATACTTCCAACTTTCCAAAAGTGGAAGATTTCCATAAATACTTCTAGACTTTTCAAAATTGAAAAATTTCCATAAATACTTCTAAATTTCCAAAATTTAGAAAATTTCCAGAAATACATTATGACTATCGCAAAACCATTTTTACGATTATGTCGAAACACAACCTGGGCTCTGATACCACTGTTGGGTTTCCGGCACCGCGGCGTGTGTGTGTTCGATCATGTTTCGTAAACATGAGCACAGCGGAAGCAATTAAAATAATAAATCTATATTTATTACAACACACACAACACACGCATGCTATTACAACAAGTGTAGACATAACCGTAAATTAAAATTTGCAATAAAAGAAATTATCTACGTTATACCTTCCGTATGACGTGTAGCGGGAACGGCATCAACCGGAACGATCCTCGTAAGAATTGTCTCTATTCGTATCCACGCCGAGCTCCTCGGGATGACTTCGCTAAGTCACGAGCTTCGTCTTCGTACGGGTTACTAGCCTCGTGTTGAAGACGACGTGATCGAGAGATGATCACGATCCGAATCCAAATTCGGATCCAAAACGAGTTCTCAAAACTCGCTTCTCCGGAGAGGTGTTCGTCAACCGTTTGACGAATCCTTTGTCCTCAACCTCAGAGGATTACCGGAGATCAAATCCCTGGTAAGTTAGCCGCTGTCGGAGCACTAACCGTCGTCCAAACGATGCTCCGACGAGAGGAGGAGAAGCTGTCCAGAAAACTGGACAGCTTGGTGGAGGAGTAGGCGCCGGCCAAAACAAGGAGAGAAAAGCCTCACCTTGATGCCAAACCTATAGGAGATCACCGGAGGGTCGCCGGAGGTTCACCGGCTGGAGCTTGGACGCCGGCAAGGGTCTTGGACGGCGGCACAAAGCTGGGCGGCGGCAGCTTGTAGTTGGGCGCCGAAATCACCAAGGAGGTGGGCGGCAACTATGTTGGGCGGCCAAAATAGATTTAGGGTTTTTTTGGATGATTAGGGTTTAACAATCCCTTAAGCCCTCTTTTATAGAGAACTAATTCTCTTAATGGTTAATGGATCATATCCATAAAACCCGTTAACCCGCTCCATTAAGATAAGTTAAAATAAACCAAACCATGATGGTTTATTTTAAGTTAAAACGAACCGAACCAACCTTTGGTTCATTCGTTTAATATAAACCAAACCCTTTGGTTTATTCTCATCCATTGGATTAGAACCAAACCATTTTGGTCCATCCATTATATCTTCATAAGACACTGCCCATCCACGCTTCCATTGCGACTGAAACAATTTCATGCTCGCTTTATGTTTGGTCCAACCAAACATAGTTTCTCTCGGTCTGAGAATCCCATTCTCAAGCTCGTTTTAAATCCTTTGGATTACACTCGTTGTGCGTGTGACCAAATAGGTTCTCGGTTTATGTTGGCCATCTATAATTAACCATTAATTATAGAACGATCATGAGTGGCACCTAGTAGTACATCATGATCCCCAAATAACCGAAAAGATCAACGGTTGATCCAGAACTATTTCTGAAACCCTTCAGTAGCTCGAATGAATCGTGCCTCATTCCCTTCACTCATCTTATACCCACTTGGTTTAGGACATGGTCTATTGTGTCAGTCCCCACTAGGCTGACTACGTCACACCTAGCCCAAGTATCATTTCCTCGTCCTACGGATTCTAGTTACTCCACATGTATCGAAGAGTACTTTACTCTAAACATGTAATGCTTTGGCCAAAGACTTTAGTAACAATCCGACGAGAGGCCATGGGTATACATCTCCTCGCAAGGAGTGGTGAATCCTTTATAGGCTATTCAAACACCTTCGATCACTTCGACTTATACCCAATCATCTCAGGTCCACATCTCCTTAGAGATGTTTGCTTAAGATGTCAAAGCATAAGTCTCCATGATCAAGATGACTTGAATACCGCAAGTCAAAGGAACATCGCACTTAAGCCACAGTAAGAACTTCATTGACATATCTATATATGCAGAGAACCATATGAAGTCTTACGACTGGTCACTCCAATGAACTAGTTACCATAACTAGCATCCACGATTAACTCCGGACATCACTATGTCTCCAGCCAGTGAGAATCAGCTGCTTGGATACACCAAGGAGTATACCTCGTGCTAGTCTCAACAGAATTGATGGTGTCCAGATCCATCAATTCATCGACTAGGGATAATTCCGATACATCACAATTACACATGTAGAGATACTCACTAGTTGTGATCCAATCACAAATTCTCTCATGCTGTGAATCGTATCGTGGACATTCAGTAAATGAGTTTAAGATCCAATCAAATACATAAAACATGTATACTCAAATAGTGAATCTTCATTTATCATATAAATGGTTCATGCATAAGGCGATTGCCTTAGGACATCTCTCATATATTACTAACACCTATACCTTGTCCGGCGCCCAACATGTTCCTTTTATCCTCTTCACTCCCTATTGGCCGGCGACACTAGAAGCTAGGGTTTGTCCCTAGTTTTGTTCCTTGGTGGTTTCCATTTAGTTCTCTCTATTCTTGGGGCCGGCGGCACCAATCCTTTGTGGATTGGTGGTTGGCTCAAGCAAAAAGGGAAGGAGAGTTCTTCTTTCTTTGGATTGAAGAAGACCTAGGAAGCTTCAACTTGTGGAGGATCTTCGCCCACACGAAGTCTACAAGGAGGTTAGGACATACGATAGAAGATCAAGAGGTATAAAAGTTTTACAACTTTTATTATTGTTCTTTACATGTTATTATTGATATGCTAGCTTATGTTCTTTATGTTAGTATGTGTTGATTATACTAGTTTACATTTGGATGTATTTGTATAATCATGGACCCCGAAGATAAACACAAAAACCGGCGATCCGTCCGTTGTCTCTTCCACGGCTAACCGACTAGAAGAGTTGTGTTGCTTGACCAACTAGTTCGTTCAAGCGATCGCTCGAGTCGTTAGCACGACGACGAATTGGTTGTGCTAAGGAAACTCATCCCATCCGGATTAGTTTTCATTAGTGAAAATTTTAATCCGGGGACTTGGGAGCCAATGAGATTCCGAGGAATAGCACGATTCCAACAAATACCTTGTTAACCAAAGGAGCTCCAATAGGTATTGGGTTCCTAGGAGCATGATCGATTCACACTAGATGGGTTAGGGTGTGTCAACCCTAAGTGGATGGGTAGTTAACCTAACCATGATGAGTTTGTTGGGATCGAGGCTCGCTAGGGGGGGGGGGGGTGAATAGCGAGTTAAAAAATTCTAACTCACTTTTGACTATAAAACAGAGGATTACGCAGCGGAAATAGAAAAACAAAAACACAAAGCACAAACACAACCAAACATAGGTATTTACGTGGTTCGGAACTCAGCAGTTCCTACCCCACGGGCAGCTCAAAAGGAAAGTCTACTATATATGATCGGAATGGTTCCGGAGGTGAAAACTTCACATCTTACAAGCTTACAATGCAATGAATATACTTTAAGAATAGTAAGCTAAGTATTAAAAACCAGTTACAGATTGTTGTTCGACTTCTTGCTTTGAAGATGAAGTTGTAGCACTTGCAAGAAGATGATCGACAACGCACTTGTTAGAGAGAAGGCCAGATGAGAGCGTGGTTTCTTCTTCTTCTCCTTCAGTATGAATCACAGAGAGCTTGTTTTTCTCTAGATGAAAACTGGAGCTTTTGCGATTTTGAACAACTCAAGAACCTCTATTTTTTCTTCCTCTTAAGCCGTTTCTTCCAGCAAGCCTTTTATCTTCCACCGTTGGAACCCTAGAGACCATGCCCGACCAAACTCTGGTCACCTGAGCTTGTCCCCATAACCGCCTCTAACTTCTAGTGGTTTGACAAGAACAGAGCCTACTCCTCCAACCAAAAATCGGCGCATTTGAATCTTTACTCGAAATGGAAGCATCCCATTGCCGCCTCTATCAGTTAAGCCCGCAGTCGAGTCTGACTCACGTCTGTGCTCGAAAAACACCTGTCAGTCGAGCCTGAAGGTTTTGGAACCGAAGCTCTGATACCACTTGAAGGTAGGAAACTTCGCTTCCCACTTCAACTCGGTCGCTTGTTCATGGCGATCCCATCGACATCCCTGGATTAAAAAAAAATTAATCCTAGACAAAAGGGATCACCCAAGCAACCGTTTCATCATCGTGCTATTCGATTAGAGTGGTCACTTGAACAAACTTGTTGTTCAAGCCACCAACCTCTATTCTACGAATAGCCGCGGAATAGACGATGTACGGATCGCCAACTTTTGTGTTTATATTCGGGGTCCAAGTTATTTTAGCCACAAAATAGAATATATAACATATATATGATTAAAGAACAAATATAGACATGTTACAAAAGAATATAAACAAACGTTATACCTCTCGATCTTCTATTGTATGTCCTTCCTCCTTTTGGATGTCGTGTGGGCAACGATCTACCAAAAGTCGAAGCTCCTAGAACGCTAATCTTCCTATCCTTGTTCTCTCCGAACAAAGGAAGATCAATAACAAAACTCTTCCTCTCCTTGCTTGAGGCAACCACCAAGCACCAACTTGGTGTGCGGCGGCCAAAAGAGTGGATGAAGGAGATGGATGTCGGCCAAGAGCTCTAAGGGAAGACCCTAAGCTTTGTTTCTACCAGCCAAGGAAAAAGGAAGGAGGAGGTTTGGACGCCGACAAGGGGAGAGGAGAAGATGATGGGCGCCGGCCACCTTATGGAAGAAGAAGAAGAAGGAAATAAATTCCTTATTTGTGGCCGCCCAAACCCAAAATCCAAAACCCAAGCCTCCAAGCTCCTTGCCGCCCAACCCTAATCCTATCTTATTTCTAATTCATCTTGCCACCCACCCTAATCTTCTCCTTTTATAGAGTTAGGGATAAGCCTTGTTTTAATCTCCACCATTGGTTCTAGGGATTTAATCTCAACCGTCAGATCTAGAGATTTAATCTCAACCGTCGGATCTAGAGATTTAATCTCTACCGTTGGATCTAGAGTTTTGTTTTCAACCATTGGATCTAGGCTTCATGAGGTTTTAATAGGCCACAATAGGGACCATGAGGAGGAGTTGGATCTTGGCCACCCAATGGATCAAGCCCACATAAAGTCTGATCCATTAATGATAATCCAATCCACTAAAGAATTATCATTGATCTACCTCACCAACCCCCAAAAGTTAAAATGAGCTCCATATATTTTTTGTACATTTATCTCCCCGCGTTTAAGATCTCGAATGTCCGTCGATTAATTAATTTACTGACCATTAATTAATCAACATCTAACTTCATGAGTAGTACCACTCATCCTTATCATCATGCCGGACCAAGTCCACCTGCAGGGTTTACATGATGAACCTTATGAGCTCCTCAAGGGGACATCTGTTGGGCTTTTCCGGGCCGCAAAAACCGCTTTTTGCGTTGCGGAAACCCCGGAAGTCCCGGCCACAGATCCGTGCGAAGAAGTATTAAAACTAATTACATGTATGTGCTTACAAAATCCTCTAGATCTACCTTAGAACTAAGAGATAAGGATGTTACCCTTGATGCGATGCCCTTCGCAAATCCCGCTCGTCCAAAGTCCGCCGGAACTCGAGAGTGTCAAGTGCACACTCCTCTATGGTATCCACACAAGCAATAGGTGGAAGAAAACTCAACCTTGAGTGTGCTAGCACTCCTTGGTTGGTTCGGCCAAAGAGAGGAAGGAGAGGGAGAGCTTGAGAGGAAAATTCCCAAGGAAGAAGATGAAGTAATGAGTGATTACTCACAAAATGAATTTTCACTCACATAACCCCCAAATGGTGGCGCCACTTCATGGAGGGGGAGTTACATGCATGCATGTAACTCCCATGACCCTTGGTCTCCTCATGATGTGGCACTAATTGACAAGTCAATGATGATGTGGAGCATCATCATTGGCCGCCATGCCTATCATCATGACATGGCATTTGGTCAAGTCAAACTTGACCTTCAACTTCTCTCTCAAGTCAAGTCAAACTTGACCTCTAATCTCCCATGGTTGATCAAATCTAACCACTTGACTCAAGTCAATTTAATATAATGAATCTCTATTCATTAATTTAAATTGATTTGATGAATCAAATCTCAATTAGACTCATTCAACACTTGAATCAACTTGAGTCTAACTCAATTAGTCTAATTTGGATTACTCTTAATCCAATTTGGTTCATCCCATGAACCTAATCCTCATGGTTCATCATATGAACCTAATCTCCATCTAATTGCTCTCATGTGTGTGACTTATAGGTTCTTGTAACGCTGGCAATGTCCCTAAACCGATTTAGGAACATAAGCAATGAGCGTATCTAGTAACACATCATTGCTACCCAAGTTACAAGAATGTTGAGCTCCAACATCACCTTTGTGACTACTAATTGTGACTCTCACAATATGTGACAATGTCCCTCTATCCTTGACATCTAGATTGACCAATCGAGGCATAGACCGTGTCATCCCTGCACAATCTAAATCTTGAACTCCAAGTAGACTCACTTAATCAAATGAGCTCAATATCTCATATTGACTCATTTGGGCATGGCCATGCACTTCGTGGTCTCACTCTATCAAGAATATCGATGTCACCTCACATATAGGAGGGATAGATCCCATCTACATCACTCACATCCTCCGCATAATTCGTTACATACCCAAGAATCGCTTTATAGTCCACCCATTTACGGGTGGCGTTCAAAGTATGCAACTCCTTATGTAGGGAACCATGGTGACTTCAGGTCTAAGGACTAATAGTCATACTAATAGCCACATGAGAAAGTATATGACACTCATATAACGATCCATGATACTTTCTCATGGGTCATTCAGTATACATTCTCCAATGCATACCCATGTGTCAACTTGATATCTCATATCCATGACTTGTGAGATCAAGTCATCTTGTTGACCTACATGCTAGTCTCTACGCATTAACATTGTCCCTGAATGTTAATACTCGACTAGGAATGATTAAGAGTAGTGTTCTCTATATCATCTCATTATCGATTCAACCAATAGATTGATATAGATAAGAACCTACTACTCAAGGACATTATTATATTTAGTTATTTGGCACCAATACAAGTAAATATAATAACCATGCCTTTATAAATAGGAATATGATACAATAAAGTCCATACAACAATCATCATATGATTGGCTCTAGGGCTTTCACTAACAATCTCCCACTAGCACTAGTGCCAATCACCGTAGTATCTAATACCCAATGACCTAGTGTGACCATCATGCTTTTTCTGTGCCAAAGCCTTGGTCAAGGGATCTGCGATGTTAGCCTCTGTGGGTACTCTCAAATCTTCACATCTCCTCGATCGACAATCTCACGAATGAGATGGAAGCACCGATATATTCGGCCTCTGTAGAATCAATAATCGTGTCCTGCTTGGAACTCTTCCACCACAAGGTTACCTATTCAAGCAAAACACGAACCCTGACTGCGATCTGTAATCATCCTGGTCAGTTTGGAAGCTGGCATCGCTGTAACCCTTTACAGCTAGCTCCTCATTGCCTCCAAATATCAAGAAATATTCTTTAGTCCTTCTCAAGTACTTAAGAATATTCTTGATCGCCATCCAGACGCCACCGATCTGATCGGGTATCTACTCGCCATGCTCAAAGCATACGAGACATCGTGATTTAGTACACAAAGATGGCATACATGATAGATCCTATAGCAGATGCGTAAGGGATCTTATCCATGCGGTCTCTCTCCACTCTAGAAGAGGGACTTTGAGTCTTCGAAAGACTCACACCATGTGACATCGGCAGAAGTCCTTTCTTGGAATTCTGCATGGCAAACCGAAGTAATACCGTGTCAATGTATGTACTCTTACTTAGGCCAAGCAATCTCTTAGATCTATCTCTATAGATCTTGATGCCTAGAATACAGGCTGCTTCACCTAAGTCCTTCATTGAGAAGCACGTCCCCAGCCAAGTCTTCTGCATCAGAGCGTAGGGATGTCATTCCCAATGAGTAGTATGTCATCCACATACAATACAAGGAACACAACTGTGTTCCCATTAACCCTCTTGTAGACACAGGGTTCATCTTCATTCTTGATGAAACCAAACTGTTTGATCGCATCATCGAATCGAAGATTCCAACTCCGAGAAGCTTGCTTTAGCCCATAAATGGACCTTTGCAGCTTGCATACCTTCCCAGTATGCTGTGGATCTACAAAACCCTCAGGTTGTGTCATGTACACATCCTCGAGTAAGTTTCCATTCAGAAATGCGGTTTTGACATCCATCTGCCAGATCTCATAATCGTGGTATGCTGCAATAGCAAGCAAGATCCGAATGGACTTAAACATCGCCACTGGAGAAAAGGTTTCATCATAGTCAATACCATGAATTTGCTTGAAACCTTTAGCCACCAATCGGCCCTTATAGGTATGCGTAAGTCCATCCATGTCGGTCTTTCTCCTAAAGACCCACTTACACCCAATGGGTTTGACTTCGTGGATCAACCAAAGTCCATACTTGGTTAGTGTACATGGATTCCATCTCGATCTCATGGCGCCTAGCCATTTCTCGTAACTGGCTCATCACAGCTTCCTCGATAGGAGGTAGGCTCATTCTCAATGAGCATAACGTCATCATGGTCGACAAGAGAAATGAGTATCCCATCGTGACACTGCAAGAGGTAGGTCTACTTGAATGTGGTTGTTCCACAACTCTTGTGCAACAACCTCATCACCCACAACACTTTGTGGTTCTGCTCAACCTCCATCAAGGCCTCTATGGTCCTTATCTTGAATTTCTTCAAGATCGAAGGTATTCCCACTAGTTTTTCTAGAAACAAAATCCTTTCTAGAAAAACTCTTTGCCACAAACACTTTGTGCCGACCGAATGTAGAAGTAATATCCCTTTGTATCCTTGGGATATCCAACAAAATAGCACCTATCGGATTTGGGTCCCAGCTTGTCCGAGACTTGACGTCAACGTAAGCCTCACAACCCCAAATCCTCATAAAAGACATCTTGGGATTTTTCCCCGTCCATATATCGTATATGGTGTCTTTACCACACCTTGGGGTACGGTTAAGGGTAAAAATGCTTTGTGTCTAGAGCGTATCCCCAAAGGATATAGGAAGATCTGTGACTCATCATAGATCGTACCATATCTAATAAGTGCGATTCCTCCTTTCGGATACACCATTCCTTTGTGGTGTTCGGGAGGAGTGAGTTGGGATAGAATCCCACACTCGGCTAGATAGTCCTGAAACTCATGGCTAAGGTATTCACCACCTCGATCTGATCGAAGTATCTTAATACTCTTGCCAGTGGTTTTGTACTTCATTCTTGAATTCTTTGAACTTTTCAAAGGATTGATTTATGTGTCATAAGATACACATAACCATATCTACTGAAGTCATCAGTAAATGTAATGAAGTACCTGTAACCACCTCTAGCAGCAACATTGAAAGGACCACATACATCACTATGTATAAGTCCTAACAAATCTGTTGCTCTTTCGCTATGTCCACTAAAGGGAGTCTTGGTCATCTTGCCTAAAAGGCAAGACTCGCATATCTCATATGATTCAAAATCAAATGAGTCTAGCAGCCCATCCTTATGGAGCTGAGATAAGCGACTCTCATTTATGTGACCTAAGCGACAATGCCAGAGATAGGTTTGGTTAAACTCATTTGACTTGAACCTCTTGGTACTTATGTTATAGATAGGGCTCTCTAAGTCTAGAAAGTAGAGTCCGTTCATTAGAGGTGCACTACAATAGAACATATCATTTAAATAAACTGAACAACATTTGTTCTTTATTATAAATGAAAACCCTTTCTTGTCCAAACAAGAAACTGAAATGATGTTCTTAGTTAAAGCAGGCACATAACAACATTCTTCTAATTCTAGTACAAGCCCAGAGGGCAGAGATAGATCATAAGTTCCTACAGCAACAGCAGCAACCCTTGCTCCATTGCCTACTCGTAGGTCCACCTCGCCCTTTGTCAATGCCCTGCTATTTCTCATTGGGACAAATGTGAGATGCACATCCGGTATCTAATACCCATGATGAAGAAATAGATAGATTGACTTCTATAACATTTATACCTGAAGTAGAAGTCTCACTTCTCTTCTTCTTAAGATCTTCCAGGTATGCCTTGCGATTCGCTTCCAATGTCACGCTTCCTTGCGGAAGAAGCAAGCCCCTTCCTTGGCTACCCCTCCTTTGGGTTTAAGTTCTTTGCCTTTGCCCTTGGCTTGGGACTTTCCCTTACCTTTAGGCTTGCCCTTGCCTTTCTTCTTTGCACCATCAAAATGGTGTCGATTTTTCCCTTCTTAAGGTTAAGCTCGCGATTCTCAACATCTTTGAGCATTTCAGTAATGGCTTATCAATTTCATTCATGTTATAATTCATGACAAATTGATCGAAGGCTCTTGGCAAAGATTGCAAGATTAGGTCAGTGGCCAGCTCTTGGCCAAGTGGGAATCCCAGCCTTTGTAGGTTTTCTACGTACCCAATCATCTTGAGTACATATGAACCTCGGAGTCCTTCTTGCATTTTAGACCCAAATAGTGCCTTAGAGACTTCATATCTCTCATGCCTAGCTTGTCCTTGATATAGTTGTGAAGATGTCCAACCATATCATAAGCATTCATGAACTCATGTTGCTTCTGAAGCTCAGAGTTCATGGTCGCGAGCATTAGACATGACACATCTAATGCATCATCTTGATGCTTCTTGTAAGCATCTTTGTCAGCTCGCGAGGCAGTGGCAGGAGGTGCCTCTGGAATGGGCTGCTCCAGGACGTACAACTTCCTTTCTTGGGTGAGAACAATTCTCAGGTTCCTGTACCAGTCCAGGAAATTTGCTCCATTGAGCTTGTCCTTCTCAAGGACAGATCGCAGAGAGAGTGTTCGTGTTGTTGACATAGTAATCTACAACATATAATGCAGAGAATTAATATCATATTCCTTTTATCATTTAATTAGGCCTTTAATCAAATGATGCTCCCCGAATTATAGGATTTTTATAGAATCGAGTTATGGATGTGGTCAAACCACATTTACTAGATTCATACAAACTAGCTATAATTCTTGCGGGACAAGATCCACATCATACTAAGCCTTGAGTTAGCTTTGGCTAAATCGCCCAAGACTTAGTACGATCGGTGGGTAACACATTACCGATTACATCTCTATGCAACTCTTGTTTATAGGATTAAGACCCACATTTACAAAAGACCTTGAGTTAGCTTTGGCTAAATCGCCCAAGATTTAGTGTAAATGCGATCTTAACCTATCTTTCCAACGATTGGAATATGCCTATAGTTCTACTCGATCCAATTGAGTTAACTAGTTTTGCTCAATCTAATTGAGCTTACTCTAACCCGAGTCGTGATAGGCGGGACCAAGATTGTCCCTCCGCACCCTACCAAGATAATATGCGTTGCTCTGCTTTGGCGATTCACAACAACAAATGATCGAGGTAGTGATGGGTATCAAGGCTCTAGGCATTTTCGAGTTGATTCGATTATGATCTAATCTAATCGTAATGTGTATCTTATACGCATTTAGGCCTTTATTATCCTATATTAGCATGCATCATATACATACATTAATTATTCTAGCATGCATCATATACATACAAGAAAATTAACCTAGCATGCATCATATACATACAAACATGTTTCTACTAGCATGCATCACATACATACAAGCATAAATCAATTAAATATATATATATCAACATATATATATATATAATTAAATGTGATATAGTCATGGCCCTACTACGATCTTCTCAAGCCAATGAGAAGATCGGACGGTCAACCTAAGGCTAGCGGCTTCTCCAAGCGCTTCCTTTGACCGCCATGTGTCGTCGTCACCCTTCTCGTAAGCTCGTCTTCAAGTGGACTTTCCACCGCTACATTTTTGTACATTACAAATACTAAACTCGAGTTACATTCGAGTCTAAAACTATTTACAACTAGAATATTAAAAGAAGAGGTGCGACGCGCAGGTCGCAAACATTTTACAACACGCACACAAAAAAAGCGCAGCGGTAGTATTATGAATTACAACACACATAATCCAATCCTATTGGGTTATTGGGCCATGACAATCACAGAATCATACATAATTCAAAATTATGTATTTTTACAGAAAATTTCTATAATTTTTCCTAATTTATTTCGAATTTATGAGTCATCTCTCCGAAACGGTCCCGCTAAGCGGTTTCTGGGCGCGATCGCGGGACATGGCCCCTTTCGGGGATAGGGGCAGCGCCCCTACTCGCAAAATAAACTTCGCGAGTGTCCCTACAACGATCCTACCGCGACTTAAGTCGCTGTCCCAAAAACCTAAAGCGAGAACTCGCCGATTCGGAGAGTTTTTCTCGACGGTTGAAGCCTACGAGTGTCCCAACACTCGTTGCTTCGACTCTACGAGAAAAATACCCAAAAATTCTATAAAATTAGGAAATTTACAGAAACATAAAAATCTGTAATTTTTATATCTAATATAAAAATACAAAATGAAACACATACATGCTTCGCGCGTGGCTCGATACCATCGTTGGCTTTTCCGCCGCAAAACCGCTTTTTGCGGAAACCCCGGAAGTGCCGGCCACGGATCCGTGCGAAGAAGTATTAAAACTAATTACATGTATGTGCTTACAAAATACTCTATAACTACCTTAGAACAAAGAGATAACGAAGAAACCCTAGATGAGATGACCTTCGCAAATCCGCCGTCAAAGTCCAAGTGTCAAGTGCACACTCCTCTATGGTATCCACACAAGCAATAGGTGGAAGAAATCTCAACCTTGAGTGTGCTAGCACTCCTTGGTTGGTTCGGCCAAAGAGAGGAATGAGAGGGATAGCTTGAGAGGAAAATTCCCATGGAAGAAGATGTAGTAATGAGTGATTACTCACAAAATTAATTTTCACTCAAATAACCCCAAATGGTGGCCGGCCACTTCATGGAGGGGAGTTACATGCATGCATGTACCTCGCATGACCCTGGGTCTCCCTCATGATGTGGCACTAATTGACCAAGTATATGATGATGTGGAGCATCATCATTGGCCCATGCCTAGTCATCATCATGACATGGCATTTGGTCAAGTCAAACTTGACCTTTCAACTTCCCTCTCAAGTCAAGTCAAACTTGACCTCTAATCTCCCATGGTTGATCAAATCTAACCACTTGACTCAAGTCAATTTAATATAATGAATCTCTATTCATTAATTTAAATTGATTTGATGAATCAAATCTCAATTAGACTCATTCAACACTTGAATCAACTTGAGTCTAACTCAATTAGTCTAATTTGGATTACTCTTAATCCAATTTGGTTCATCCCATGAACCTAATCCTCATGGTTCATCATATGAACCTAATCTCCATCTAATTGCTCTCATGTGTGTGACCCTATAGGTTCTTGTAACGTTGGCAATGTCCCTAAACCGATTTAGGAACATAAGCAATGAGCGGTATCTAGCAACACATCATTGCTACCCAAGTTACAAGAATGTTGAGCTCCAACATCACCTTTGTGACTACTAATTGTGACTCTCACAATATGTGACAATGTCCCTCTATCCTTGACATCTAGATTGACCAATCGAGGCATAGACCGCGTGTCATCCTCGATGCAATCTAAATCTTGAACTCAGTAGACTCACTCTAATCAAATGAGCTCAATATCTCATATTGACTCATTTGGGCATGGCCATGCACTTGTGGTCTCACTCTATCAAGAATATCGATGTCCCCCCCGACCTATAGGAGGGATAGATCCCATCTACATCACTCACATCCCTCCGCATAATTCGTAACATACCCAGTAATCGCCTTTAAAGTCCACCCATTTACGGGTGGCGTTTGTGAAAACCAAAGTATGCAACTCCTTATGTAGGGAACCATGGTGACTTCAGGTCTAAGGACTAATAGTCATACTAATAGCCACATGAGAAAGTATATGTGACTCATATATCGATCGATGATACTTTCTCATGGCGGGTCATTCTGTTTTCTTTCTCGATTTCATACCGATTTGTAATCTTGATTTCTCATATCCATGACGTTTGAGATCAAGTGATCTTGTTGACCTACATGCTAGTCTCTACGCATTAACATTGTCTGAATGTTAATACTCACTAGGAATGATTAAGAGTAGTGTTCTCTATATCATCTCATTATCGATTCAACCAATCGATTGATATAGATAAGAACCTACTACTCAAGGACATTATTATATTTAGTTATTTGGCACCAATACAAGTAAATATAATAACCATGCCTTTATAAATAGGAATATGATACAATAAAGTCCATACAACAATCATCATATGATTGGCTCTAGGGCTTTCACTAACAACATCATCATCCTAATATATAGGACATGGTTTCTGATGGCAATGTGTTATTCCTCGGAGGCTCATCGGCTCCCATGTCCCTGGATTAAAATTTTCAACAAATGAAAACTAATCCGGATGAGATGAGTTTCCTAAGCACAACCAATTCATCGTCGTGCTAATGACACGAGCGATCGCTTGAACAAACTAGTTATTCAAGCAACACAACTCTTCTAGTCGGTTAGCCGCGGAAGAGACGACGGACGGATCGCCGGTTTTTGTGTTTATCTTCGGGGTCCATGATTATACAAATATATACAAATGTAAACTAGTATAATCAACACATACATAAAGTAAGCATCCACACAAAACATGCATATAATTGTAAAGCAATTATAAACATAATACAAAAGAACATTAATCAAAATAAACAAGATTATACCTCTTGTTATACCTCTTGATCTTCTATTATATGTCCTCCCTCCTTTTGGACGTCGTGTGGGCGACGATCTACCAAAAGTTGAAGCCTCCTAGATCACCAATCTTCCTTTCCTTGTTCACTAGGAACAAAGGAAGATCCTAAAATAAAACTCATCTTCCTTTCTAGAACCGGCCACCAAGTCAATAAACTCGATGTTGCCGCCGGCCAAGGAAGATATAATGGAGTATGGAAACCAACCAAAAGAGAAACACCAAGGGTATGGGCGCCGGCCAACGCTTGGAGAAAGGAAAGGAAAACAATCCTCCTTCTTGTTGTCGCCCAAACCCTAGACAAAGCTCTCCTAATTTCCGGCCAAGGATGAAGGGAAGGAGAATAAGTTGAGCTCCGGACAAGGTAGAGGGAACAAGGATAGTGGCCGGCCAACACTTAGAAGGAAGAAGAAAAGGATCTTCATCTTCTTGTTGCCGCCCACCCTAATCCCAAAACCCTAACCCTAGCTGCCCAACCCTAATCCTATCCCAACTAGGACTTGATTGCTGCCCAAGGGAAGCTATCCTAATGCCATCCAACCTAAGCCATAGAAGGAAGGGAGAAGCTTGGGCGCCGGCCAAACCAAGGAGGGAAGAGGAGAAAAGGGTTGCCGACCATCATTGGGAAGAAGAAGAAGAAGCTTGTTCTTCTTGTTGTCGCCCAACACAATGAACCAAACCCTAACCCTAACCTCCTCCTATTTCTTGCCGCCCAAGCCACCTTGTCTCAATTAGGTTTTTCATTGTGTTTGCCGCCCAAGCCTAAGCCCATATATATAGAGTTAGGTTTAGGCCTTGGTTTAATCTCCTCCATTGGTTCTAGAGATTTAATCTCAACCGTCGGATCTAGAGATTTAATCTCAACCGTCGGATCTAGAGATTTAATCTCAACTGTCGGTTCTAGGGTTTTAATCCCAACCATCGGATCTAGAGATTTAATCTCCATCGTCGGTTCTAGGGTTTTAATCCCAACCGTCGGATCTAGAGATTTAATCTCCACCGTCGGTTCTAGGGATTTAATCCCAACCGTCGGATCTAGAGATTTGTTTTCCATCATTTGATCTAGACTTCATGAGGTGTAAATAGGCTACAATAGGGACCATGAGGAGGAGTTGGATCTTGGCCACCCGATGGATCGGAACCACACAAACTTGATCCATCAATGATGTTCCATTCCACTAGAGGATCATCATTGAATTACCTCACCAACCCCCATAAATTAATATGGGCTCCATATATTATTTGTACATCCATCTCCTCGTGTTTAAGATATCGAATGTCCGTCAATTAATTGATTTACTGACCATCAATTAATTAACATCTAACTCCTCGAGTAGTACCACTCAACCTTATCATCATGTTGACTAAGTCAACCTGTAGGGTTTACATGATGAACCTTATGAGCTCCTCAAGGCGACATCATCAACCTAATATATAGGACACGGTTTCCTCCTATAATCAACGGCACACCATGTAAATAATATCATTTCCTAACTTACCGGGCATATTGATTTAATCCATCTAAATCTCACCCATTGGTAAATCAAAGAAATAAATACTAAGTACATGTGCCCGTTATTATATCGGGATTAAGAGCATGTACAACATAATATCCGAGGTCTGATTCAATTATGTAGTCAGCAATAAATTAAATCACCTCTATGTCGGTCCTGCTCAATACACCTAAGTATACCAGTGTAACTCTATGTTCAAGACAAAACAATACCAAGCTACACTTCAACCATGCCAATGGTTTGTCCAAAACCATCTTGGTTGTGAGCCTTTACTTATACTCTACAAGGGACTAATAACATGATCTTCTGTGCCACACCCAAGCACCATGTTATCTACAATATAAAGTATTAGACAATATGCACAGATATAAATGTTGGATCGAAAGTGTCGCTAGAGGGGGGGGGGGTGAATAGCGATACGATGTCGTTAAAAAACTTTTGCAATAAGTAAAAAGCAAGTAGAGAATGCACAGTGGAAATATAAAGTAGACAAGATATTTTTACGTGGTTCACAATCTTTCGATTGCTAATCCACGGCCCTAGTGATCCTTGATCACGTACGGAGGGCAATTCACTAAAACCACTCCTCCTCGTTGGAGGTAGGAGCAACGATTACAAAAAGAAATCAAGGCAAAGGGACACTCCCCCTTTCCTTGTTACGATTAAAGCACAAAGACAATTTAAAGAAGTAGAACTTAAATAAATATACCGACAACTCTTATAAGTAGAAGATGTAGCTTTCGTTGTCGGCGGCACTTCGTCGTAGCAAATGTGAGTAGTAGTAGCGGCGTTACGACGGCGTGTTGAGAGCTCTTGAATTCTTGTGATTTGCTTGGCTTGAACATGTCTATTTATGGATATTGATCTATGAATTTAGACATAGGTAGTGTCCAAGGTGAGGTTCTTATCCCAACTCAAGGATGAGGTGTTTCATCCAACCACCTTGTGCCACCTCCAACCTTCTTGTGCGCCAACTCAAGGATGAGGTGTTTCATCCAACCACCTTGTGCCACCTCCAACCTCCTTGGGCGCCAACTCGAGGATGAGGTGTTTCATCCAACCACCTTGTGCCACCTCCAACCTCCTTGGGCGCCAACTTGAGGATGAGGTGTTTCATCCAACCACCTTGTGCCACCTCCAACCTCCTTGGGTGCCAACTTGTTGGAGCCATTCAACTTGTGCCACATCATGGGAGCCAACCATCTTGTGCCAACTCACCTTATCTTGGGCGTCCACCACAAGGAAGCTTGGTGATGGTTTGGATGTCCACCTTGATGCCACATCACCCTTTGTACCAAAACACGAGTCAAGTCCAAATTCACCCCCTTGAAATTCGAGCTCTTCTCGAGGCTGGAACTTGACTAGCGTTGGATCGTAGTCAAAGGGTTTTGACCGCAGATAAGTTAGCTTAAAATATAAAGTACGATGGTTCTAACCATTTGATCTCGACCTAGACCTTCCATTGGAGGTATTGGGTCGGATCTACGCTTAACGACCTTGCTTCGCTTTCACGAGCTTACCTTGTAGCCTCGCCCGGTCTTCACCCGAGTACCTCGGCTTCCTCCAAGTCCCTCTGGCGTTCGACCACCTCGGTTCCCACCGGTGTCGCACCTTCCTCAACTTTAGCATTTCTCGCACATAATTGAGCTCGTAAGATAACAAATATACCCTTAACTATTGAGCCTTTGCCATAATCAAAATACGGTTCGACTTTGGTGCCCACGCCAACAATCTCCCTTTTTGATTCATGGCAAACCGCTACAAAAGTTAAGGAAAAATTAAGCATAACAAAGAAGCTAGCATAATGATTAAGCATGAATGAGCTAGCATAAAGATTAAATATGAATGAGCTAGCATAATGATTAAGCATGAATGAGCTAGCATAAAGATTAAATATGAATGAGCTAGCATAAAGATTAAATATGAATGAGCTAGCATAATGATTAAATATGAATGAGCTAGCATAATGATTAAGTATGAATGAGCTAGCATAAAGATTAAGCATGAGTGAGCTAGCATAAAGATTAAGCATGAGTGAGAAATATTATTGTTTCAAGTTCTCCCTTTGAGGTTACCTCCCTTGACCGAAGGTGAGTTCTTGAAAATAATTTTTACTCCCCTTAATAGTTGCTTAAGTAAACGGAATTACTTAATATAAAAGGTAATAATTTTGTTTACTTTCTTCCTTACTTTTGTGACTTTCTCCCCTTTTGCCTTAACTCAAAAGTTTGTAAATATATTTTAAGGTTTGTAAGTCCAAGCAAGTTCCCAATATAAATATATATATATATATTTTTTTAAAATAATAATAAGCTTGAAAATATGTTCATCTAAAATGTACAACTCCTTGGACTTGATTGATATAGAGTGATCAATAAGTCTTGAAGGAGTTGATTAATTTTAAATAATTATACTCCATGGTTCATGTCGATGCATGAATCTACATCTGGAACCGAGAGTAAGGTCCTAACATCTCACGCCCGTCATTGGCTAAGTACACAAACACATTAGTCCTATGTGTTGTGAGATGTGTTGGCTCCTTAAATCTATAGGTATATGATTTCTAAGGTAAGACTTAGGCTAATTTCATAAAAGAAGCAAAAGTAGAGTACATATATAGAAAAATTTAAATCCTACTCTATTACGCACATACCTAACTTTCGTCTTAATAAACTAAATTGCTTGGGTAGTGGTTTGGTGAAGATGTCCGCTAGGTTTGATTTGGACTCAACATACTCTAGTTGTATAGTTCCATTAGTTACATGTTCCCTAATGAAGTGGTGTTTAACTTCTATATGTTTTGTCCTAGAATGACATATTGGATTTTTAGTTAAGTTAATTGAACTAATGTTATCTATGTAGGTTTTAATGTTGTTAAAGATTAAGCTAAAGTCTTGGAGAGTGTGCTTCATCCACAGGAGCTGAGAGACACACTCACCCATCATACGTATTCGCCGGTGGTAGATAAGGCAACGCAATGTCTTCCTCGCACCAACTTACTAGACTCGAGCCGAGGATTTGACAACAACCACTCGTGCTCTTTCTATCGAGTTTACTACCGGCATAGTCGGAGCCGATTAGATTAAACTCGGTAGATCTAGGGTACCAAATACCTACGTTTAGCGTGCCCTTTAGATATCTAAGGATACGCTTGACTAGGGTTAGGTGAGACTCCTTGGCACAGGTTTGTAACCTTGCGCACATACTTACCGCGAATAAAATGTCGGGTCGGCTCGCGGTTAAGTATAGGAGACTTCCTATTGCGCTCCTATAGTATTTTAGGTCAACGGGTTTTCCTTCTACATCTTCGTTTATATTAACATTAGTTGCCATAGGTGTATTGATTATTTTAGCATCTTGCATTCCAAATCGATTTATTAAGTCCTTAGTATATTTTTGTTGATGTAAATATATTCCATCTTTAGTTTGTTTAATTTGTAAACCTAAGAAAAAACTTAACTCTCCCACTAAATTCATTTCAAATTCACTTTCCATAAGTGAGATGAATTCGTTTAGCAGGATCGAGTTGGTAGTTCCAAAAATTATATCATCTACATAGATTTGGGCTATAAAGATTTCTTTTCCTACGGTTTTAACAAATAAGGTTGGGTCGACTAAACCTTGGTTGAATCCTTTGGACTTAAGATAGATCGAAAGCCTTTCGTACCAAGCTCTTGGGGCTTGTTTGAGTCCATATAGGGCTTTCTTAAGTCTAAGGACATGGTCAGGTTTATCTAGATTTTCAATCCGGAGGTTGGTAGCGTAAACTTCTTCCTTAATGTATCCATTCAAAAATGCTGACTTGACATCCATTTGAAACAATTTAAAACCTCGATGTGCAGCATATGCTAACAACATTCGGATGGACTCTAGTCTGGCTACGGGGGCGTAGGTCTCATCGTAATCTAAACCTTCGACTTGACTAAACCCTTTTGCGACTAACCTAGCTTTATTTCTAACTACTTCACCTTTATCATCAAGTTTATTTCGAAATACCCACCTTGTTCCAATAATTGATTTTTCTTTAGGTGGTGGTACTAATTCCAATACTTCATTTCTAGTGAATTGAGCTAGCTCTTCTTGCATAGCAATAATCCAGTCGGGATCAAGAAGTGCTTGTTCAATAGTTTTGGGTTCGATTTTGGAAATTAACGAGATTTGACTAAGGTTTCGATATGAAGCTCTAGTTCGAACCCCTAAATTTGGATCACCTATAACTTGATTGATAGGATGATTTGTTTGAGTCTTAGTGTGACTCGGGTTAGGGTCATCTATCACTTGGTCGATAGGATGACTTGGGTGAGTTCTAGTTTGACTTGGGTTAGAGTCATCTATCACTTGGTCGATAGGATGACTTGGGTTAGGACGAGATTCTCAAGTTCAAGATCAGTCGGGCTATAAGTTGATTTGCTAGTTGGTTTTGTTAAGGATTGAACGGGTTCGTGTCCTTCGTCGAAAACTATATTAATGGTTTCTTCGACTCTAAGAGTGTCTTGATTGTATACCCTATAAGCTCTACAGGTGGTTGAGTATCCTAGAAGGTTCCGATGGAGGTTTTGGATTTGAATTTCCCTAGGTAATCCTTAGTGTTTAAGATATGTACCTTGCATCCAAATACCCTAAAGTACTTGATGTTCGGTATTTTATCGTGATAAATCTCGTACGAGGTCTTTTGGTGCCTCTTTACCATAAGGATCCTATTTTGGACATAGCAAGCCGTACTAACGGCCTCTGCCCAAAATCTATCGGGTAGGTTATACTCGTTTAACATTGTCCTAGCGGCTTCTTGTAGGGTTCTATTTTTCCGTTCGACTAACCCATTTTGTTGTGGGGTTCTAGGACATGAAAACTCATGGTGGTATCCGTTTAGGTTACGTAAATGTAAACCTCGTGGTTTCGATTCACCACCATGATCGCTTCTAAGTCTTTTAATCTTAAGGTTCTTTTGATTTTGTATTAACCTACAAAGATTGATTAGTTGGTCTAGGGTATCATTTTTATGTTTGATAAACCTAACCCAAGTAAATCTAGAATAGTCGTCAATTATGACTAAGCAAAATTGACTACCATTGAGTGACTTAGCTCTATGTGAATCAAATAGATCCATGTGTAGGAGCTCAAGAACACTTTTGGTTCGTTCTTGATTAGTTAATTGATGTTGTGTCCTAGATTGTTTACCTTGTTGACAAGCATTACATATTTTATTATCCAAGTTGTTTAGTTTAGGCAAACCTATAACTAGCCACTCGACTCATCTTGTGGGACGAGTCTTAGTGCAGTGTCCAGTCTTCGTGCCATAACCAAGATTCCTCTTCTTTGTGTCATAAGACACTTGGTTGAGGAGTTGGGTAAATTTATTGTGTAGATGTTGCTACTCCTAGTTCCTTTAAGTATTATTTTAGATGTTGCATTTATTTTGATTACGCATTCATTTTCTAGAAATATGACCTTATAATTGTTATCACACAATTGGCTTACACTAAGTAAATTATATTGAAAGTTTTCTACTAATAAGACATTTTGAATTGTAAAGTTAGAGTTGAGCTCAATATCACCTGATCCGATGATTTTGAGCTTGCCGTTATTTCCGAAGGCTACCGATCCTTGTCGTTTGAATCGTAACGTCGAAAATTTGAGTTGATCCCCGGTCATGTGTCGGGAGCAACCATTGTCCAACATCCATTGATCCTACACATAAGGTAGTTGGATCGGATATTGGAATTACTAAAGGGTTGTTTGTAAGTTTTTAAACCTAAATCATCTCACCAATATCTACATGATAAAAACATGTTATTCCTATGTGTTATTGTGAGATGACTTTCAATTTTACTTGATTAATTTTAATGAATTTAAATTAACCAACATTAGGTTAGATTCGGATTTAGTCTAAGCTCATCAAGTAATCTTTTCAAGAGATTAGCTTCCAGGTCGTGGCGAGGCACAGAGGCCTTCTTTGATCGGAACAACGACCACTTCCTTAGACAAAGCTAATTTCAAGAAATTGATAACTCGACTTACTTGAGACTACATCTTGGTCTAACTAGTTATTTTTGAAAAGAGGCTCCCCGAGGCTCAATCTTTTAAATAGGATTTTAGTTGGTTTATTTTTGAAAGAGGCTCCCGAGGCTCAATCTTTTCGCAGGATTTTAGTTGGTTATGAGTCCTATCTAACCATTCTAAAATAAAGGAAAAACTAAGCATGCAATTTCTAAGACTTAACAAAAATACATTTTGTATTGGCTCCCCTGGACCATTGAATCGAGTGGGTCTATTCACATAGTGAATTTGGTCCTTGGGAACCCAATACATGTTAGATCCTAAAGTTGAAATCAAAGTGGTCTTAGGGACCCATGCTTGGACATTTTTCTTATGTTGGTTTACTATAGACATATATGACTTATTGGTTGTATTTGAGTTAAACCCTAGTCGCCTTGTTGTACCACGGCCCTTTGTGATCCAAGTAAGAGGTCAAGTCCTTGGATCCCAAAGTGAACCTTTCCAACGTGTTCCTAAGGTCTTCGACTTGTGTTTTCAAAGCGAGTTCTCAACTTCAAGCTTTTCAACTTGAGTTGAGTCCTCCTCTTGAATCGAGTAGTCGAAGAGGTTAGGAGACCTCGCTTGAGAAGGTTAATCCTCCTCAATTAGGGTCTCACCTTGACTCTGACTTAGCTAGTTTCTTATTTAAAAATTTAATTGCACCATACAAAGTATTAAGTAATCGACTTACCCTTAATGATTCTTTTGAACCGGATACGGATCCGTGGTTTGTCTTGAATGGAAGCTCATCATCGGATTCGACTCGACTCTTCTTCGGTTTCGAGTCGCGGCTCGTCGGCTTGGCCATTAGAGCTTGATATCGCCTTCTTCCTCCGACAACTCCTCCCAAGTAGCGCTTAGCGCTTTCTGGTCTTTGATGCGTTATTCTTTAGCTTTGGGCACTTGACTTGATGTGACCGAACCTCGCTGCACTCATAGCATCTAAAATTAGAAGTATTTGAATTAGGTTTAGGCTACCTTGAGTTGTTGGTCGCTTTCATCTCTTGATCATCTTCCTAACTAGATTGACTAGTTCGGATTCTATTTCGAGTCTACTTCCGATTCGACTCGCCTTCTTCCTTCGGGGTGGCTTGCTTGCGGGCTTCTTCTTCTGGAACCCGCAACTAACGCAATACTCTTCTCTACCGACCACGTTAGTTTGCTCATGTAATTCAAGTTCAAACAATTGCCTAACCTAATTTTAGAAAGGTCCTTGGAGACCTTGTAGGATCGACCATGGATGCCCACAAGGTGGTCCTAGGAAACGAGTTAAGAGAATACCGATAAGGTCGCGATTCTCGACCTTTGTCCGATGGCATGGAGTTGGTTGACGGCATGTCTTGGATACGAGCATGTAGTTGAGTTGCGTCTCGCTTTCCTGCATTTTCAAGTTATACAATTTATTTAAAAGTAAATCTCTTTACATACCTTCGTCGCTGCCTTCGTAGTTCCACTAGCTTGGTCCATAAGTCCTTTGCACTAATGAAGGGGCCGACGCGGTTGAGCTCTTCCTTGGACAACCCACATTGCAAGATTTGAGTTGCCTTGGCATCGGCTTCTACTTGTTTTTTCATGGAATTTGACCATTGATCGTAACCCAAAGATTCACCATCTTCATTAATAGGAAGTGTGAAACCGTTTGATTACGATCCACATCTCGATTTGGGTTTTAAGAAAGCATTCCATCCGACCCTTCCAATAACGAAAGTCATTACCGCTGTAAACGGGGGTCGGTGCTAAACCCTTCGAGATGGGCCATTTAAAAACAAGAAGAAGAACGATTTAAAAGAATCTTGCAAAACACACACGAAAGAATATTCCAAGACTTTCGCCTTGGATTAGTAAAAGGGAAGTAAAAAGATATATAAAATGTAACTTGCAAAAAGAAATAAACAATCAAATGCGAATGTCGCTGAAGTTCCGAGGACAACCTTACTCGATCTAACCCAAGGACAACCTTATCCGATCCTAAAGCCTCTAATGCAATTCTATATGTAGGAGAAGATAAGCAAGTGAAATAATTATACTAAAACAGAAATAAATAAATAAAAATCTGTAAAAAAGAAAACAAAGCTAGATTGGTGGTTTCACAATCTTAGCGCCTTACTCGATACCAATTGTTGGATCGAAAGTGTCGCTAGAGGGGGTGAATAGCGATACGATGTCGTTAAAAACTTTTGCAATAAGTAAAAAGCAAGTAGAGAATGCACAAATGGAAATATAAAGTAGACAAGATATTTTTACGTGGTTCACAATCTTTCGATTGTTAATCCACGGCCCTAGTGATCCTTGATCACGACGGAGGGCAATTCACTAAAACCACTCCTCTCGCTGGAGGTAGGAGCAACGACATAAAGAAATCAAGGCAAAGGGACACTCCCTTTCCTTGTTACGATTAAAGCACAAAGACAATTTAAAGAAGTAGAACTTAAATAAATATACCGACAACTCTTATAAGTAGAAGATGTAGCTGCTGTCGGCGGCACTTCGTCAGAGCAAATGTGAGTAGTAGTAGCAATGCATTTACGGCGTGTTGAGAGCTCTTGAATTCTTGTAATTTGCTTGGCTTGAACATGTCTATTTATGGATATTGATCTATGAATTTAGACATAGGTAGTGTCCAAGGTGAGGTTCTTATCCCAACTCAAGGATGAGGTGTTTCATCCAACCACCTTGTGCCACCTCCAACCTTCTTGTGCGCAACTCAAGGATGAGGTGTTTCATCCAACCACCTTGTGCCACCTCCAACCTCCTTGGGCGCCAACTTGAGGATGAGGTGTTTCATCCAACCACCTTGTGCCACCTCCAACCTCCTTGGGCGCTAACTTGAGGATGAGGTGTTTCATCCAACCACCTTGTGCCACCTCCAACCTCCTTGGGCGCCAACTTGTTGGAGCCATTCAACTTGTGCCACATCATGGGAGCCAACCATCTTGTGCCAACTCACCTTATCTTGGCCCACCACAAGGAAGCTTGGTGATGGTTTGGATGTCCACCTTGATGCCACATCACCCTTTGTACCAAAACACGAGTCAAGTCCAAATTCACCCCCTTGAAATTCGAGCTCTTCTCGAGGCTGGAACTTGACTAGCAGTTGACTGTAGTCAAAGGGTTTTGGACTGCAGTACAAGTTAGCTTAAAATATAAAGTACGATGGTTCTAACCATTTGATCTCGACCTAGACCTTCCATTGGAGGTATTGGGTCGGATCTACGCTTAACGACCTTGCTTCGCTTTCACACGAGCTTACCTTGTAGCCTCGCTTCCGGTCTTCACCCGAGTACCTCGGCTTCCTCCGAAGTCCCTCTGGCGTTGCCCGACCACCTCGGTTCCCACCGGGTGTCGCAGACCTTCCGCTCAACTTTAGCATTTCTGCACACTTAATTGAGCTCGTAAGATAACAAATATACCCTTAACTATTGAGCCTTTTGCCATAATCAAAATACCGGTTCGACTTTGGTGCCCACTGCACCAACAATAAATAAAGTGCAAACAATGATAAAGTGATTCTTATTTCAAAATAAAGATGTTCATACAAAAGAGCTAGGCTTTCAGTATACATCCCAACAGTTTCCTCCTATAATCAACGACATATCATATAAATAATATCATTTCCCAACTACTGAGCCTATCGATTTAATCTATAAATCTCGCCCATTGGTAAATCAAAGAAATGAATACTAAGTATATGTGCCCGTTATTATATTGGGATTAAGAGCATGTACAATATAATATCTGAGGTCTGATTCAATTATGTAGTCAGCAATAAATCGAATCACCTCTAAGTCGTTCCTGCTCAATACACACAAAGTGCACTAGTGTGATTCTATGGTCAAGACAAACCAATACCAAATCACACTACAACCATACCAATGGTTTGTCCAAAGTCATCTCGGTTGTGAGCCTTTACTTATACTTTACAAGGAGCCGATAACTGATGGTGAGGGGAAACTTCGCTTTCCCTTTCGACTTGGTCACTTGTTCATGGCGATCCCTTCTACGTCCCCGTATAAAAAAAATTTATCCTTGACAAGAGGGATTACCCAAGCAACATTGTCATCGTCGTCCTATTCGTTTAGAGTAGTCACTTGAACAAACTTGTTGTTCAAGTGACTAACCTCTATTCCATGAATAGCCGCGGAATAGACGATGTACGGATCACCGACTTTTGTGTTTATTTTCGGGGTCCAAGTTATATTAGCCACATACATAAAGTAAACAACCACATACAACATGCATATAATTGAAAAGCAATTATAAACATAATACAAAAGAACACTAATCAAAATAAACAAGATTATACCTTTTGTTATACCTCTTGATCTTCTATTGTATGTCCTTCCTCCTTTTGGACGTCGTGTGAGTGACGATCTTCCAAAAGTCGAAGCCTCCTAGATCACCAATCTTCCTTTCCTTGTTCACTCCGAACAAAGGAAGATCATAAAACAAAATTCTTCTTCCTATCTAGAACCGACCACCAAATCAATAGACTCGATGTTGCCACCAACCAAGGAAGAGAACATGGAGTATGGGAACCGACCAAAGGAGAATCAATGGGGTTGATGGGCGCCGGCCAACACTTGGAGAAGAAAAAAGAAACCAATCCTTCTCCTTGTAGCCACCCAAAAACCCTAACCCTAGCTCTCCTAGTTGCTGGCCAAGGAAGAGGGGAAGAAGGATAGGTTGAGCACTGGCCAAGGTAGATGGAAGAAGGATAGGTGCCGGCCACCCCTTAGGAAGAAGAAGAAGAATCCTCCACCACTTGTTGCCGCCCACCCCAACACCAAAAACCCTAGCCGCCCACTCCTAATCCTAACCCTAATGGGATTGCTTGCCGCTCTCAGGAAGCAAACCCTAGAGATTTAATCTCAACCGTCGGGTCTAGAGATTTAATCTCAACCGTCGGATCTAGAGATTTAATCTCTACCATTGGATTTAGAGTTTTGTTTTCATCCATTGGATCTAAGCTTCATGAGGTGTTAATAGGCTACAATAGGGACCATGAGGAGGAGTTGGATCTTGGCCACCCAATGGATCAAGCCCACATAAAGTCCAATCCATTAATGATAATCCATTCCACTAGAGGATCATCATTGATCTACCTCACCAACCTCCATAAATTAATATGGGCTCCATATATTATTTGTACATTTTCTCCCCGTGTTTAAGATCTCGAATGTCCGTCGATTAATTAATTTACTGACCATTAATTAATCAATATCTAACTCCATGAGTAGTACCACTCAACCTTTTCATTATGCTGGACCAAGTCTACCTGCAGGGTTTACATGATGAACCTTATGAGCTCCTCAAGGGGACATCATCATCCTAATATATAGGACACAGTTTCTTCCTATAATCAATGGCACACCATATAAATAATTGTTGGATCGATGCGGTTCGCTAGAGGGGGGGGGGGTGAATAGCGAAAAAAACTTTTTCTTTTAAATCGTTCGGTAGACAAATATACGCAGCGGAAATGTAAATAAAAACTAAAAGAGACATAGTTTTTACTTGGTTCGTAGCCTTCGGCTACTACTCCAAGGCCCTAACGGTCCTAGACCGTGTACGGAGGGAAATTCACTAAAACACTCCTCCTCGTTGGAGGTAGGAGTTTACGATTACAAAAAAATACTTTCGAAGCACAAGATAGAGAGACACACCCTCTCTTCTATTAAAATGAAAATGCAACGAAAGAAAGCCTCGATTAACAAACTAATTGCAAGATTAAAAGAAATGACAAGACAAGATTATACCAACAACTCGAAGATAGGACTTAAACTAGGGTTGTTGGCTGACTTATCGTGAGAGTTGTCGGAGAGTCGCAGCGTTGCGGAGGCTTTTGAGCACTTAGAATTGATGATGAAACCATAGGTTTGGCCCTCCTTTTATAGCCTTTGAGCCCCTTTTCGGGAGGAACCCTAGCCAATCACAATTGAACACCACTCCCCTTGAAATTTGGTGATAAACCTTGACTCCTCGAGGCTGATCCTTTGGCCATCAGTCGACTGATGGCCATCATCGATGGCGATGGCGCATCGATCGTCGACCTCAAACGATCGGCCCGATTGATGGCGGTCGAGTCCTCCAAGTAGCTGATCGATACTTGCTGCAAGTCAAAGTTAGCTCAACAAAAACATAATTTCGACGGTCGTCGACTATCCGATCTCGACCTAGACCATCTATAGGATGTCTTTGGTCGGATCTATGCTTAAGATCATTCCCGTAACGAGGATACGACCTCACTTACGCTCGCACACACGAGCTTACCTCGATACTTACATGTTTCTTTTGCTTCCGGCCTTCCACTCGCTTCCTTCGGCTCCCTCCGAAGTTACTCGAGTGTCTCCCGACCACCGCGGCTTCCTCCGGGTGTCGCTAGCCTTTAGCTCCAGCTATAGCAATTTACTACACACTCGATTCAGCTCGTGAGATAACGACATGAGCTTAACTTTGTATCGTTTGCTATAATCAAAACTCAGGTTCGACTTAGGTGCCTACTGCACCAACAATCTCCCCCTTTTTGATTTATGGCAAACCCACATACAAAGTTAAGAAAAAAAACAAATTAAGTGCATTAAGTAAAATGAGCAAGAGATATGCATGAATGTGTAGGAGTAAAAACTCTTTTTCAAGTGCTCCCCCTTGAGGAATCCTCCCCCTTGACCGAGGGTGAGTACTTGAGAAAGGGTTTTAACTCTCCCCCTTGATATTTGCTAAAAAAAAGTTAAGTGACCGAAATTACTTAACATTGGCCATAGTGTTTAAAATAAGTTTTAAGAAATCAAAAAAAAAATTGATTTCTTAACCTTGGCCTTTACTTCCATTTTGTTAACAATTTAACTTAAAGTTAAGTAAATTATTTTTTGTATTGTTAACGAAAACAAGTTAACTAAATGTGTTTAAGTAAAGAACTCCCTTAACTTTAAAGTTAAGTAAGTCTTGGCCATAAAAAAAATGATCCCTTAACTTTGGCCAAATGATCCCTTAACTTTGGCCTTTTTCTCCCCCTTTTTCCATATATCGAAAAGGGTGAGGCACCTAAGTGGAATAAAAAATAAGTTTTAATTTTAAAGTCCAAGCATGTTCCACATTATTTTGAAAATAATATACTGAAAATAAGTTCATCTATAAAATGTTCGACTCATATTTGGCTTGATTGATATGAAGGATCAACCATCTGGCAGTCAGGATTAGTATGTATGATTATACTCCGTGGTTCATAGCGATGCACTAGCTCTACATCTGGAACCAGGAGTAAGGTCCTAACATCTCACACCCATCTACGTGGGTAAGTACACAAACACATTAGTCCTATGTGTTGTGAGATGTATTGGCTCCTTAAATCTATAGGTGCATGATATCTAAGGTATGTCCTATGCTAGTTCCATAAAAATGAAATTAAAGAAATAGTAGTAAGAACATATAATTTGCAAGTACCTATTCTATTATGCACATGCCCAATTTTCGTCTTAATAGACTAAATTCGGCTTCGGGTAGGGGTTTAGTAAATAGGTCTGCCAAGTTAGACTTTGATTCAATGTATTCGAGTTGTATGGCTCTGTTGGCCACATGTTCTCGAATGAAATGATGTTTGACCTCTATATGTTTGGTCCTAGAGTGACATATCGGATTCTTTGTAAGATTAATTGAACTAATGTTATCTACGTGAAGTTTAGTATTCGTAAAGTCTAACTTAAAGTCGCGGAGAGTGTGTTTCATCCAAAGAAGCTGCGTGACACACTCACCCATCGCGATGTATTCGACTTCGGTAGTAGATAAAGCAACACAGTGTTGCTTCCTACTGCACTAACTCACTAGACTCGAGCCGAGAAGTTGACAACAACCACTCGTGCTCTTTCTATCGAGCTTACTACCGGCATAGTCTGAATCGGAGTAGCCGGTTAGTTCGAACTCGGTAGATCTAGGATACCAAATACCGACATTAAGTGTACCCTTTAGATATCTAAGGATACGCTTAACTAGGGTTAGGTGAGACTCCTTAGCACAGGTTTGAAACCTGGCGCACATACTTACTGCGAATAGGATGTCAGGTCGACTCGCAGTTAAGTATAGGAGACTTTCTATCGCGCTCCTATAGTACTTTAAGTCAATGGACTTACTTTCTAGGTCTTCTCCTATGTTAAAATTAATCGCCATTGGGGTGTTTATTACCTTAGCGTCTTGCATTCCAAATCTTTTAATTAACTCCTTAGTGTATTTTTGTTGATATAGGTATATACCATGCTTAGTTTGTTTAATTTGTAGACCTAAAAAGAAACTTAACTCGCCTACCAAGTTCATTTCGAACTCACTTTCCATGAGCGAAACGAACTCGTTTAGTAAGGTTGAGTTAGAGGTTCCAAAAATTATATCGTCTACGTAAATTTGAGCTATGAATATTTCTTTACCTAAGGTTTTTACGAAGAGAGTTGGGTCAACTAAGCCTTGGTTAAACCCTTTTGACTTAAGATGGATTGAGAGTCTCTCGTACCAAGCTCGAGGAGCTTGTTTAAGTCCATAGAGAGCTTTCTTAAGTTTTAGAACATGTTCGGGTTTATCTAGATTTTCGAATCCGGGGGGTTGGCTAACATAAACTTCTTCTTTAATGTATCCATTTAGGAATGCCGACTTAACATCCATTTGAAACAGCTTAAATCCTCGATGTGCGATATAAGCTAGCAACATTCGAATGGATTCGAGTCTAGCTACTGGGGCATAGGTTTCGTCGTAATCTAAGCCTTCGACTTGACTAAACCCTTTGGCGACTAACCTAGCCTTGTTTCTAACTACTTCACCTTTATCATCAAGCTTATTTTGAAACACCCACCTTGTTCCAATTATCATTTTGTCTTTAGGTGGTGGTACTAGTTCCCACACTTCATTCCTAGTGAATTGAGCTAGCTCTTCTTGCATTGCAATAATCCAATCGGGATCAAGAAGAGCTTGTTCAATTGATTTGGGTTCTATCTTTGAAATTAAGGAAATTTGACTAAGGTTCCTATAGGATGCTCTAGTTCGAACTCCTAGATTAGGATCTCCTATCACTTGATCGATAGGGTGGTTAGTCTGAATCCTAGATTGGGTTGGGTTTGTGTCACCTAATGCTTGATCAATTGAGTGACTTGGTTGAACACTGGTTTGACTCGGATCACTTGTCACTTGGTCGACAAGAGAAGTTGGTTGATGTGGATTAGACTCGATCTCAGGGTCGGAGACGAGTTTGGTATCAGTGGGCTCAACACTTGGGGTCATTAAGGGTTTTGTAGGTTCGGGTACTTCATCGAATACTACATTAATAGTCTCTTCGACTTTAAGGGTATCGTGGTTATATACTCTATAGGCCCTACTCGTGGTTGAGTATCCTAAGAAGATTCCTGTGGAGGTTTTGGATTTGAATTTCCCAAGGTGGTTCTTAGTGTTTAAGATATGTACCTTACATCGAAATACCCTAAAGTACTTGATGTTGGGCACTTTATTGTGATAAATCCGTAGGAGGTCTTAAGGTGCCTTTTACCATAAGAATCCTATTCGGAAAATTTCCTTTGAAAGGAACTTGGCGGATCCTTTGACTAAGGCATTACCTCAAAATAAGTTTGAGGTCATGTTATTGAGCTTATGGTATTGGATCTGTAGCGATTGGCATTAGGCCAAGTGAAGTCTGTTAGTAATATATGAGAGATGTCCTAAGGCAATCGCCTTATGTATGAACCATTTATATGATAAATGAAGATTCACTATTTGAGTATACATGTTTTATGTATTTGATTGGATCTTAAACTCATTTCTTGAATGTCACGATCGATTCACGGCATGAGAGAATTTGTGATTGGATCACAACTAGTATCTCTACATGTGTAATTGTGATGTATCGGAATTATCCTAGTCGATGAATTGATGGATTTGGACACCATCGATTACTGTCGAGAGTATACGAGGTATACTCCTTGGTGTATCAAGCGGTGATTCTCAGCTTTGGTGGAGACATAGTGATGTCGGAGTTAATCGTGGATGCTAGTTATGGTAACTAGTTCATTGGAGTGACGGTAGTAAGACTTCATATGGTTCTCTGCATATATAGATATGTCAATGAAGTTCTTCTTGTGGCTTAAGTCACGATGTTCCTTTGACTTGCGGTATTCAAGTCATCTTGATCATGGAGACTTATGCTTTGACATCTTAAGCAAACATCTCTAAGGAGATGTGGACCGGGATGATTGGGTATAAGTCGAAGTGATCGAAGGTGTTTGAATAGCCTATAAAGATTCACCACTCCTTGCGAGGAGATGTATACCCATGGCCTCTCGTCGGATTGTTACTAAAGTCTTTGGCCGCATTACATGTTTAGAGTAAGGTACTCTTGATACATGTGGAGTAACTAGAATCCGTGGGACGAGAAATGATACTTGGGCTAGGTGTGGCGTAGTCGACCTAGTGAGGGTGACACAATAGACCATGTCACGAACCAAGTGGGTATAAGATGAGTGAAGGGAATGGGGCCACGATTCATTCGAGCTCTTTGAAGGGTTTGAAATAGTGATCAACCGCGATCTTTTTCGGGTTAATTGGGGATCATGATGTACTACTAGGTGCCACTCATGATCGCTTCTATAATTAATGGTTAATTATAGACGGCCAACATAAACCGAGAACCTATTTGGTCACACGACAACGAGCGAATCCAAAGGATTTAAAACGAGCTTGAGAATGGGATTCTCGCATCGAGAGAAACTAGGTTTGGTTGGACCAAACATAAAGCGAGCATGAAATCGTTTCAGTCGCAATGGAAGCGTGGATGGGCCGAGTCTTATGAAGACATAATGGATGAACCAAAATGGTTTGGTTCTAATCCAATGGATGAGAATAAACCAAAGGGTTTGGTTTATATTAAACGAATGAACCAAAGGTTGGTTCGGTTCGTTTTAACTTAAAATAAACCATCATGGTTTGGTTTATTTTAACTTATCTTAATGGAGCGGGTTAACGGGCCTAATGGTTATGATCCAATAACCATTAAGAGAATTAGTTCTCTATAAAAGAGGGCTTAAGGGATAATTAAGCCCTAATCCAAAACCCTTGCCCTAAGGTTGCCGCCCACCTTATCCTTGGAGATTTCGGCGCCAACCCTAGGTGTGCCGCCCAACTTGTTGTGCCGCCGTCCATCTCCTTGCCGGCGTCCAAGCTTCAGCCGGTGAACCCTCCGGTGATCTTCCTAGGCCTCGGTGAAAAGGTGAGCACTTGGCTTCCTTGTTTTGGCCGGCGCCTACTCCTCCACCATGCTGTCCAGTTTTCTGGACAGCTTCTTCTCCTCTCGTCGAAGCGTCGTTTGGACGATGGTTAGAGCTCCGACAGCGGATAACTTACCGGGAATTCGATCTCCGGTAATCCTCTGAGGTGGAGGACGAAGGATTCGTCAATTGGTTGACGAATACCTCTCCGTAGAAGCGAGTTTTGAGAACTCGTATTAGGATCCGAATTTGGATTCGGATCGTGATCATCTCTCGATCACGTCGTCTTCAACACGAGGCTAGTAACCCATACGAAGACGAAGCTCGTGGCTTAGCGAAGTCATCCCGAGGAACTCGGCGTGGATACGGATAGAGACGATTCTAGCGAGGATCGTTCCGGTTGATGCCGTTCCCGCTACACATCATACGAAAGGTATAACGTAGATAAATTTCCTTTTATTGCAAATTTAAATTTACGGTTATGTCTACACTTGTTGTAATATGCATGCGTGTGTTGTAATAAATGTAGATTTATTATTTTTATTGCTTCCGCTGTGTTCATGTTTACGAAACGTGATCGAACACACACACGCCGCGGTGCCGGAAACCCAACATCCTAGGGCAAGAGAATTCATGGTGGTATCCGTTTAGGTTACAGAAGTCGGTGAACCTTTGATTTTCGAATTCACCACCATGATCGCTTCTAAGTCTTTTAACCTTAAGGTGTTTTTGATTCTCGATTAATTTGAATAGATTGATTAATTGATCTAGGGTATCATTTTTATGTTTGATGAACCTAACATAAACTCGAGTAATGACTAAGCAATATTGACTTCTATTGAGTGACTTGGCTCCATGTGAATCGAATAGATCCATATGCAGGAGCTCAAGTACACTTGAGGTTCGTTCTTGGTTAATTAATTTGTGTTGTGTCCTAGGTTGTTTTCCTTGTTGACAAGCATTACAGATTTTATTAACCAAATTGTTGAGGTTGGGTAAGCCTCTGACTAAGCCACTCTGACTCATCTTGTGGACGAGTCTTGGGTGCAAGTGACCGAGTCGTCAACCATGATTCCTCTTCCGTGTCATAAGACATTTGGTGAGGATTTGATTGCTAATTGTATAAATGTTATTTGTCCTAGTTCTTTTGAGTATTGTTTTAGCCATTTTATTTGTTTTAATTACACATTCATTATCTAAAAATATGACCTTATAGTTATTGTCACATAATTGGCTTACGCTAAGGTGTTATATTCAAAATTCTCTACAAGTAATACATTTTTAATAACGAAATTCAAGTTAAGCTCGATATCACCTGATCCGATGATTTTGAGCTTGCCGTTATTCCCAAAGGCTACCGATCCTTGTCGTTTGAATCGAAGCTTTGTGAATTTGAGTTGATCCCCGGTCATGTGTCGGGAGCAACCGCTGTCCAACATCCATTGATCCTACACACAAGGTGGTTGGATTGGATGTTAGATTTTTTTTTTTTTAAAAAATTGGTTGTAAGTTTTTAAACCTAGGTCATCTCACCTGTGTCTATATGATCAAGCATGTTATACTTATGTGTTTTTGTGAGATGACTTCCAATTAAGTTGATTGAGTGCATTTAGGTTCAAGTAATTTTATGTTAGATTTGGATTTGACCCTAGGCTTGTCAAGTTTACCTTTTCAAGATCATGGCTTCCAGGTCGTGGCGAGGCACAAGGGCCGTCTTTTATCGGATCATCGACCACTTCCTTAGACACAGCCATTTTCAAGAAAATGATGACTTGACTCACCAATTCTAAGCATGCAATTTCTAAGTTAAAGCACAAACATGTTTTGTACTGGCTCCCCCTAGACCGTTGAATCGGTTCGGTCTATCCACATAGTGGATTTGGTCCTTGGGAACCCAGTACGGGTTGGATCCTAGAGTTGAAATCAAAAAGTTCTTAGGGACCCATGCTTGGACATGTTTCCTATGTCGACTTACAATCGACATATACGACCTATTAGTCGTGTTTGAGTTAAACCCTAGTCCAGCCTTGTTGTACACGGCCCTTTGAGATCCAAGTAGGAGGTCAAGTCCTTTGGATCCCGAAGTGAACCTTTCCAACGTGTTCCTAAGATCTTCAACTTGACTTTTCAAGAGAGAGTTCTCAACTTTGAGCTTTTCAACTCGAGTTGAGTCCTTCTCTTGAACTCGACTAGTCGAAGAGGTTAGGGAGACCTCGTGTTTGAGGAGTTTAACCTCCTCAACAAGGGTCTCGACCTTGGACTCGGACTTAGCTAATTTCCTAGACAAAAACCTAACCGTATTATGTAAAGTATTAAATAAAGTTTGACTCACTTTAAGGGTATCTTTTGAACCGGATGCGTATCCGTGGCTTGACTTGAAGGTAGCTTCGTAGTCCGAGTCATCCTCAGGTTCTGACTCAAGTTCAGGTTCGGTCTCCGTGTCTGACTCAATCGATTTCGCCATGAAGACGTGGTCTTCGTCTTCTTCGGATGACGCTTCTTCCCATGTCGCGTTGAGAGCCTTCTTGTGCTTAGGTGCTTGGTGGTTGAGCTTGGGGCACTCGGACTTGATATGTCCAAACCTGTTACACTCATAACACCTAATATTAGAACTTTTAGGCTTACCTTGGTTGGGTCGAGTCGTGGTTCGCTTTCGTCCCTTGGCTATCCTTCGAGCTAGGTTCATTAGTTCTGAAGTCAACTCTGGGTCAACTTCTTCTTGGACTCGTCTTCCTCCTCGGTTGGTGGTGGCTTGCTTGCGATTTTCTTCTTCTTTGAACACGCAAACAAGGCTATACCCCTCTCGGGTTCGAGTTGATGCTCATGTAATTCGAAAATAGAGAATAATTCGTCTATTCTAACTTTAGAAAGGTCCTTGGAGACCTTGTAGGCGTCGACCATGGATGCCCACAAGGTAGTCCTCGGAAAAGAGTTTAGAACATACCTTATAAGGTCGCGGTTTTCGACCTTTTGCCCGATTGCGTGTAGGTTGTTGACGATGTCCTGGACGGGGGCGTGCAATTGTGTTGTCGTCTTGTGTTCCTGCATTTTTAGTGTGTACAATTTATTGAACAACAAATCACGTTTGCAAACCTTAGCTTGATCCGATCCTTCATGTAACTCGATCATTTCGTCGAGATCTCTTGCGCGATGAAGGGTCCGATTTCAGCTCCTCCTTGGATAGCCCATGCTGAGGATTTAAGTCGCCTTTGCATCGCCTCAACTTATCGTTTTAGTGGCAATGGACCACTGATTGTAATCCAAGGATTCACCTTCTTCATTAGTAGGAAGGGTGAACCCGGTTTGGATCACAATCCACATCTCTATTTGGGTTTTTAGGAAGCACTCCATCCGACCTTTCCAGTAACGGAAATCGTCACCGTTGTAAAACGGTGGTCAGACGGTGCTAAAACCCTCGAGATGGGCCATTAACACGAAAGACACAAAGAGACGAAGACGAAAAAAAACTAGCAACGACAAAAACACAAAAACAAGTACCAAGACTCGTGTCTTGGATTAGTAGTGCGGGAGAAAAACCTAACAAAGCGAAATAAATAAAAAAAAATAGAATTAAAAGATAAATAAATCTGTAAAAATGGCTAGATTGGTGGTTTCACCAAATCTTAGCAACCCCCGGCTCTGATACCAATTGTTGGATCGATGCGGTTCGCTAGAGGGGGGGGGGGTGAATAGCGAAAAAAACTTTTTCTTTTAAATCATTCGGTAGACAAATATACGCAGCAGAAATCTAAATAAAAACTAAAAGAGACAAATAGTTTTTACTTGGTTCGTAGCCTTCGGCTACTACTCCAAGGCCCTAACGGTCCTAGACCGTGTACGGAGGGCAATTCACTAAAACACTCCTCCTCGTTGGAGGTAGGAGTTTACGATTACAAAAAAATACTTTCAAAGCACAAGATAGAGAGACACACCCTCTCTTCTATTAAAATGAAAATGCAACGAAAGAAAGCCTCGATTAACAAACTAATTGCAAGATTAAAAGAAATGACAAGACAAGATTATACCAACAACTCGGAGATAGGACTTAAACAAGGGTTGTTGGCAGCACTTCGTTGTCGTAGAGTTGTCGGAGAGTCGCAGCGTTGCGGAGGCTTTTGAGCATTTAGAATTGATGATGAAACCCTAGGTTTGGCCCTCCTTTTATAGCCTTTGAGCCCCTTTTCGAGAGGAACCCTAGCCAATCACAATTGAGCACCACTCCCCTTGAAATTTGGTGATAAACCTTGACTCCTCGAGGCTGATCCTTTGACCATCAGTCGACTGATGGCCATTATCGATCGTGATGGCGATCGATCGAGTCGACCTCTAGATGTCAATGATTGACTCGATCGAGTCCTCCAAGTGGCGATCGGTGATGTTTGCTGCAAGTCAAAGTTAGCTCAACAAAAATATAATTTCGACGGTCGTCGACCATCCGATCTCGACCTAGACCATCTATAGGATGTCTTTGGTCAGATCTAAGCTTAAGATCATCCCCGTAACGAGGATACGACCTCACTTATGCTCGCACACATGAGCTTACCTTGATACTTACATGTTGCTTTTGCTTCCGGCCTTCCACTCGCTTCCTTCGGCTCCCTTCGAAGTTACTCGAGTGTCGCCCGACCACCGCGGCTTCCTCCGGGTGTCGCTAGCCTTCAGCTCCAGCTATAGCAATTTACTGCACACTCGATTCAGCTCGTGAGATAACGACATGAGCTTAACTTTGTATCGTTTGCTATAATCAAAACTCAGGTTTGACTTAGGTGCCTACTGCACCAACAATAATATCATTTCCCAACATACTGATCATGGTTTGGTTTATTTTAACTTATCTTAATGGAGCGGGTTAACGGGCTTTATAGATATTATCCATTAACCATTAAGAGAATTAGTTCTCTATAAAATAGGGCTTAAACCCTAATCCAAAACCTAGCCCTTGGTGTTGCCGCCCACCCCTTGTTGGAGTTTTCGGCGCCCAACCCTAAGCTGCCGCCGCCCAGCTTTTGTGCAGCCTTCCAACTTGTTGCCGGAGACCAAGCTTCAGCCGGTGAACCTCCGGCGACCCTCCGGTGATCTCCTCTAGGTTCGGTGATAAGGTGAGCTTCCATCTCTCCTTGGCCGGCCTCTATTCCTCCACCAAAAGCTGTCCAGTTTTTGTGGACAGCTTGTTTCTTTGTTGTCGGAGCGTCGTTTGGACGACGGTTAGTGCTCCGATAGCGCCTAACTTACCGGGGATTTGATCTCCGGTAATCCTCTGAGGTGGAGGACGAAGGATTCGTCAAACGGTTGACGAATACCTCTCCGGAGAAGCGAGTTTTGAGAACTCGTTTTAGGATCCGAATTTAGATTCGGATCATGATCATCTCTCGATCACGTCGTCTTCAACATGAGGCTAGTAACCCGTACGAAGACGAAGCTCGTGACTTAGCGAAGTCATCCTGAGGAGCTCGGCGTGGATACGGATAGAGACGATTCTTACGAGGATCGTTCCGGTTGATGCCGTTCCCGCTACACGTCATACGAAAGGTATAACGTAGATAATTTTCTTTTATTGCAAATTTTAATTTACGGTTATGTCTACACTTGTTGTAATAGCATGCGTGTGTTGTGTGTGTTGTAATAAATATAAATTTATTATTTTTAATTGCTTCCGCTGTGCTCATGTTTACGAAACATGATCGAACACACACACGCCGCGGTGCCGGAAACCCAACAGTGGTATCAGAGCCCAGGTTGTGTTTCGACATAATCGTAAAATGGTTTTGCGATAGTCATAATGTATTTCTGGAAATTTTCTAATTTTGGAAATTTAGAAGTATTTATGGAAATTTTTCAATTTTGTAAAGTCTAGAAGTATTTATGGAAATCTTCCACTTTTGGAAAGTTGGAAGTATTTATTGAAATTGATATTTTCCATAAATAAAATATTTGATTAGATTCTGGAAATTTGTTTCCTAATTTAATCATGATTTGATTTGGGAAATCAAATCTTAAAATATTTTATTTCCATAAGTAGTTTCAATGATTTAGGAAATTGGTTTCCTAAATAGATTTTCCTTAATCAAATAATTCCATGAATAAAATATGTGATTAGATTTGGAAATTTGTTTCCTAATTTAATTATGATTTGATTTGGAGAATCAAATCTTAAACATATTTTATTTCCATAAATAGTTATGACATATAAGGAAATTATAAACATGACATAAGTGTATGCCATGTAATTGCATTAGATGCATAACATTATGCCATGCGTGTCGTGACATGTAGATGTATGCCATGTATGCCATGCCATGTAGATAATAGTTATTTGCATGCAAAGAGGATGAGACATAAAACCTTTAATCAATATTAAAGCCTACACCTTCCATTAATATGGTTAGAACGAGTTCTTTCTTGTTTGGGTTGTTGGACTCTCTCCAAGCTGGCTCGAACTCGAATATGTTCAAACCATGGAATAGTTTAATACTAATATGGTAAGAGTCAGAGGTCAATCGTTAGCTTTGGTTGTTGGACTCTCTCCAAGCTGGGCTAATTGGTTGAATGCGCTCTAACCATATTAAAACTATGTCCTGATTAATGGGTTGACTTTAACCTGGAGCATCGATTTGTTGGACTCTCTCCAAGGTCGATGTAAAGGGAGGTGAAGTTGGGTGCTATGCATATGATGCATACTTGTTAATGTGTTAACAACCCGATGTATGTGTGAACATTCAATTAGTTGATAGCACATTGTGATAGTTGCATATACGTGATATGCAATCGGTATAGATGATACCTACCGTCGTAGTTATGAATGGCTTGTTGGACTCTCTCCAAGGTTGTTCATAACTATGATGGATATCAGCCCATTCTGAGATGGACCTACGATCTCCCGAAGTGATTTTGGGGTTTTTGAAATTCGAAAAATGAATGGGATTTATAAATGTATATTGATGCATTTTAAAATCATTTTCTCATATATGCTCGTTTTGTATTTCTAGGTCAATAAATTGATCATGACGTCTTTGAATTTGCGCACTATTTTGGATTCGAACAAATTGACTGGGCCTAACTTCCTGGACTGGCTTAGAAACCTGAGAATTGTTCTCAAGGCGGAAAAGCTTGCATATGTCCTTGAAGAGCCTATTCCTGACCGTCCTAAGGACGATGCAACTCCAGACCAAATGTTGGTTTATATCGAAATATGTGGCGATTCGGGCGAGTTGCATCATGCTAGCGTGATGGTACAATGAGCATATGGATGCTAACACTATGGTCTTCCATCTTCAAGAGTTGTTCGATGAGCAAGCGAGATCCGAAAGGTTCGAGGTCTCTAGGCTCCTCTTCACCACGAAGATGCAAGAAGGTTCGTCTGTAGTACAGTTTGTGCTAAAGATGAACGGGTACATCGAGCGGCTAGCTACCCTTGGTTTTGTGATGGATCATGAGTTAAGTATTGACTTAATTCTGCATTGTTTGCCCAAGAGTTTCTCGCAATTTGTGATGAACTATCGGATGAACAAATTGGAATCCACCATTCCCGAGCTCCTCAATATGCTGAAGACTGTGGAGCCTTCTGTGAAGCATGAGGAGAAGGCGGTTCTTTTAGTTGATTCGTCAAAGAAAGGTTCTAAGAGGAAGGCAAAAGAACAGAAGAAAGGAAAGAACAAAAAGGCAAAGATGGCAGAACCAGCTCAAAAGGGAACTTGCCATCACTGTGGCAAGGAAGGCCACTGGCGAAGAAATTGCAAGATTTATCTTGAGTCCATGAAGAAGAAGAAGGCATCCGATGCCCCATCCTCTTCAGGTATCTTCGTTATTGATTGTCATTCTATTTCCTTAGACACTTGGGTATTGGATACTGGGTGTAGCTCACATATATGTAATGACATACAGGGGCTAAGGAATAGAAGAAGACTTGTCAGAGGGGAGTCAAATTTGCGAGTTGGCAATGGAGCAAAGGTTGCTGCGGTCGCCATCGGAACTTATTTGCTGAAGCTCCCTAGTGGACTAGTCTTGGAACTGGACAATTGCTATTATGTTCCTTCTCTAATAAAGAACATTGTTTCTATTTCCTGCTTAAATAGAAATGGTTTCCATTTGACGTTTAGTAACAATTATTGTTATATAACTTTGAATGGCGTACTTTATGGAACTGGAACTTTGAGTAATGGCATTTATACGTTGGACGTATCCAGTGACATTTTCAATATCGAAGCGAGCAACACGCGTGATCGAAAGGATAATCACATAGACTCCTATATGTGGCATTGTCGTCTTGGCCATATAAGCAAGAAACGCATGTCCGAATTACACCGATGTGGAATTCTGGAATCGTTTGAATTGGATTCATATGATACATGCGAATCATGCTTAAAGGGCAAGATGACTAAGTTACCTTTTACTGGAAAAGGTGAACGAGTGGGAGAGTTACTAGGTCTAGTACATACTGATGTATGTGGACCTATGTCAACTCAAGCTTTAGGAGGCTACAACTACTTCATTACCTTCACCGATGATCACTCACGGTTTGGGTATGTGTTCCTGATGAAACACAAGTCTGAAGCCTTTGAAAGGTTCAAAGAATTCAGAAATGAAGTAGAGAAACAACATGACAAAAGTATTAAAATACTTCGATCGGATCGAGGTGGTGAATACTTAAGTCAAGAGTTTCTTGATTATCTAAGAGACAATGGCATATTGTCTCAATGGACTCCGCCCTATAACCCACAGCATAATGGTGTATCTGAGAGGCGTAACCGGACCTTGTTGGACATGGTCAGGTCAATGATGAATCATGCGACTCTTCCCAAGTTCTTTTGGGGTTTGCACTTCAGACAGCTGTTTACTTGTTAAACAGAATGCCTACCAAGGTAGTCTCAACTACTCCATATGAGATATGGAATGGTAAGAAACCTCATGTATCTTACTTGAAGATATGGGGTTGTCCTGCTTATGTGAAGCGGACTATATCAGACAAACATGATGCTAAGTCTGATAAATGTCTATTTATTGGATACCCTAAGGAAATAAGGGGTTACCAATTCTATCATCCTGTGGAACAAAAGGTGTTTGTTTCAAGGTATGCTGTGTTTCTAGAGAAAGAGTTTCTCTTGCAAGAAAATAGTGGGAGTGTCGTCGAGCTTGAGGAGGCTCGAGAGACTCAAATAGACATTGATGAGATACCTGGTGAAGCACAACAGCCGACAACTCATAGTGATGAGCAATCGGATGGACCTATTGTAACACCACATCTTCGTAGATCTGGTAGAACACGCAATATTCCTGAGAGATATGGATTTCTCGTAAGTGAATCGAACGACGTGTTACTCATTGATGATGAGGAGCCTACCAGTTATGAAGAAGTGCTGACAAGTTCTGAAATGGATAAGTGGCTTGGTGCCATGAAGTCGGAAATGGATTCCATGTACGAAAACCAAGTTTGGAACTTGGTTGACCCACCTGAAGGCATAAAGCCTATAGGGTACAAGTGGGTTTTCAAGAAGAAAACCGACATGGATGGTAATGTGATTACCTATAAGGCTAGATTGGTGGCGAAAGGATATCGTCAAAAGCAAGGTGTTGATTATGACGAAACCTATTCGCCTGTAGCAATGCTTAAATCCATTCGGATGCTCCTGGCCATAGCGGCTCATTATGATTATGAGATATGGCAGATGGATGTGAAAACAGCTTTCCTTAATGGAAACCTGCTCGAGGACGTGTATATGATACAGCTTGAGGGTTTCACATCGGTTGATAAAACCAAGGTATGCAAATTGCGATGGTCCATTTATGGATTGAAGCAAGCATCCAGGAGCTGGAATATCCGTTTTGATGAGACGATCAAAAAGTTTGATTTCTCGCAAAATCCAGACGAACCTTGTGTGTACAAGAAGGTTAGTGGGAGTGCAGTCGTGTTCCTAGTATTGTATGTCGATGACATATTACTTATAGGAAACGATGTGTCAATCTTACAGTCAGTTAAGGTTTGGTTATCCAAGACATTCTCCATGAAAGACCTGGGAGAAGCAACCTACATCCTTGGGATTAAGATCTATAGAGATAGATCGAAACGGTTGCTTGGTCTTTCGCAGTCTACATATATAGACCGAGTGCTAAAGAGGTTTAGCATGTCGAAATCCAAGAAAGGTTATCTGCCCATCAGGCATGGGGTACACCTTTCGAAGTCTATGTGTCCGCGCACAGAAGACGAGAGGATTTGCATGAGTAAGATTCCCTATGCATCCGCAATAGGATCTATCATGTATGCTATGTTATGTACGAGGCCCGATGTATCGTATGCTCGAGTGTCACGAGCAGATACTCCCGATCCAGAATGGATCATTGGGCGGTATTAAGACGATCCTAAGTACTTGAGAAGAACTAAGGATGTGTTCCTAATATATGGAGAAGGGACATGGTGATACGCGGGTATACGGATGCGGCTTCCGATGCATCAAGGATGATTCCGTGTCTCTCACCGATACGTGTTCACCTTGAATGGCGCAGTGAGTTGGAAAAGTTCCAAACAAAAGATCAGAGCGGATTCTACCACTATGCGAAGAATACATTGCAGCCGGGCGACGAAGCGGTTTGGATCAAGAAGTTCGCTCATGAACTTGGTGTGATTCCACCATTGTTGAAGCAATACCGGTCTCATCGCGACAACAATGGAGCAATTGCAAAAGAGCCAAGGTCTCATCAACGATCCAAACATGTGCCGCTATCATCTTATCGGAGAGATCATCGAGGAACGAAATACAAATCGAGAAAATTCCCACTGAAAGGAACTTAGCGGATCCTTTGACTAAAGCATTACCTCAAAGTAAGTTTGAGGGTCATGTTAGAGCTTATGGTATTGGATACCGTAGCGATTGGCATTAGCCCAAGTGGGAGTCTGTTAGTAATATATGAGAGATGTCCTAAGGCAATCGCCTTATGTATGAACCATTTATATGATAAATGAAGATTCACTATTTGAGTATACATGTTTAATGTATTTGATTGGATCTTAAACTCATTTACTGAATGTCCACGATACGATTCACAGCATGAGAGAATTTGTGATTGGATCACAACTAGTGAATATCTCTACATGTGTAATTGTGATGTATCGGAATTATCCCTAGTCGATGAATTGATGGATTTGGACACCATCAATTCTATCGAGACTAGCACGAGGTATACTCCTTGGTGTATCCAAGCAGCTGATTCTCACTGGCTGGAGACATAGTGATGTTCGGAGTTAATCGTGGATGCTAGTTATAGTAACTAGTTCATTGGAGTGACCAGCCGTAAGACTTCATATGGTTCTCTGCATATATAGATATGTCAATGAAGTTCTTACTGTGGCTTAAGTGCGATGTTCCTTTGACTTGCGGTATTCAAGTCATCTTGATCATGGAGACTTATGCTTTGACATCTTAAGCAAACATCTCTAATGAGATGTGGACCCGGGATGATTGGGTATAAGTCGAAGTGATCGAAGGTGTTTGAATAGCCTATAAAGGATTCACCACTCCTTGCGAGGAGATGTATACCCATGGCCTCTCGTCGGATTGTTACTAAAGTCTTTGGGCAAAGCATTACATGTTTAGAGTAAGGTACTCTTCGATACATGTGGAGTAACTAGAATCCATAGGACGAGGAAATGATACTTGGGCTAGGTGTGACGTAGTCAGCCTAGTGGGGACTGACACAATAGACCATGTCCTGAACCAAGTGGGTATAAGATGAGTGAAGGGAATGGGGCACAATTCATTCGAGCTACTGAAGGGTTTCAGAAATAGTTCTGGATCAACCGTTGATCTTTTCGATTAATTGGGGATCATGATGTACTACTAGGTGCCACTCATGATCGTTCTATAATTAATGGTTAATTATAGACGGCCAACATAAACCGAGAACCTATTTGGTCACACGCACAACGAGTGTAATCCAAAGGATTTAAAACGAGCTTGAGAATGAGATTCTCAGACCGAGAGAAACTATGTTTGGTTGGACCAAACATAAAGCGAGCATGAAATTGTTTCAGTCGCAATGGAAGCGTGGATGGGCCGTGTCTTATGAAGACGTAATGGATGGACCAAAATGGTTTGGTTCTAATCCAATGGATGAGAATAAACCAAAGGGTTTGGTTTATATTAAACGAATGAACCAAAGGTTGGTTCGGTTCGTTTTAACTTAAAATAAACCATCATGGTTTGGTTTATTTTAACTTATCTTAATGGAGAGGGTTAACGGGATTTATGGATATGATCCATTAACCATTAAGAGAATTAGTTCTCTATAAAATAGGGCTTAAACCCTAATCCAAAACCCTAGCCCTTGGTGTTGCCGCCCACCCCTTGTTGGAGTTTTCGGCGCCCAACCCTAAGCTGCCGCCGCCCAGCTTTTGTGCAGCCTTCCAACTTGTTGCCGACGACCAAGCTTCAGCCGGTGAACCTCCGGCGACCCTCCGGTGATCTCCTCTAGGTTCGGTGATAAGGTGACCTTCCATCTCTCCTTGGCCGGCCTCTATTCCTCCACCAAAAGCTGTCCAGTTTTTCTGGACAGCTTGTTTCTTTGTTGTCGGAGCGTCGTTTGGGCTGACGGTTAGTGCTCGATAGCGCCCTAACACGGGATTTGATCTCCGGTAATCCTCTGAGGTGGAGGACGAAGGATTCGTCAAACGGTTGACGAATACCTCTCCGGAGAAGCGAGTTTTGAGAACTCGTTTTAGGATCCGAATTTAGATTCGGATCGTGATCATCTCTCGATCACGTCGTCTTCAACACGAGGCTAGTAACCCGTACGAAGACGAAGCTCGTGACTTAGCGAAGTCATCCCGAGGAGCTCGGCGTGTATACGGATAGAGACGATTCTTACGAGGATCGTTCCGGTTGATGCCGTTCCCGCTACACGTCATCTGAAAGCGTATAACGAGATAATTTTCTTTTATTGCAAATTTTAATTTACTTATGTCTACACTTGTTGTAATATGCATGCGTGTTGTGTGTGTTGTAATAAATATAGATTTATTATTTTTAATTGCTTCAGTGCTCATGTTTACTTAAACATGATCGAACACACACACGCCATGTAAACCCAACAAAGGGTATCAGAGCCCAGTTGTGTTTCACATAATCGTAAAAATGGTTTTGCGATAGTCATAATGTATTTCTGGAAATTTTCTAATTTTGGAAATTTAGAAGTATTTATGGAAATTTTCAATTTTGGAAAGTCTAGAAGTATTTATGGAAATCTTCCACTTTTGAAAGTTGAAGTATTTATGGAAATTGATATTTTCCATAAATAAAATATTTGATTAGATTCTGGAAATTTGTTTCCTAATTTAATCATGATTTGATTTGGGAAATCAAATCTTAAAATATTTTATTTCCATAAGTAGTTTTAATGATTTAGGAAATTGGTTTCCTAAATAGATTTTCCTTAATCAAATAATTCCATGAATAAAATATGTGATTAGATTTGGAAATTTGTTTCCTAATTTAATTATGATTTGATTTGGAGAATCAAATCTTAAACATATTTTATTTCCATAAATAGTTATGACATATAAGGAAATTATAAACATGACATAAGTGTATGCCATGTAATTGCATTAGATGCATAACATTATGCCATGCGTGTCGTGACATGTAGATGTATGCCATGTATGCCATGCCATGTAGATAATAGTTATTTGCATGCAAAGAGGATGAGACATAAAAACCTTTAATCAATATTAAAGCCTACACCTTCCATTAATATGGTTAGAACCAGAGTTCTGTTTCTTGTTTGGGTTGTTGGACTCTCTCCAAGCCCGGCTCGAACCTGAATATGTTCAAACCATGGAATAGTTTAATACTAATATGGTAAGAGTCAGAGGTCAATCGTTAGCTTTGGTTGTTGGACTCTCTCCAAGCTGGGCTAATTGGTTGAATGCGCTCTAACCATATTAAAACTATGTCTTGATTAATGGGTTGGCTTTAACCTGGAGCATCGGCTTGTTGGACTCTCTCCAAGGTCGATGTAAAGGGAGGTGAAGTTGGGTGCTATGCATATGATGCATACTTGTTAATGTGTTAACAACCCGATGTGTGTGTGAACATTCAATTAGTTGATAGCACATTGTGATAGTTGCATATACGTGATATGCAATCGGTATAGTTGATACCTACCGTCGTAGTTATGAATGGCTTGTTGGACTCTCTCCAAGGTTGTTCATAACTATGATGGATATCACCCATTCGAGATGGACCTACGATCTCCCAAGTGATTTTGGGGTTTTTGAAATTCAAAAATGAATGGGATTTATAAATGTATATTGATGCATTTTAAAATCATTTTCTCATATATGCTCGCTTTGTATTTCTAGGTCAATAAATTGATCATGACGTCTTTGAATTTGCACTATTTTGGATTCGAACAAACCGATCGGGCCTAACTTCGGATCGCTTAGAAACCTCGAGAATTGTTCTCAAGGCGGAAAAGCTTGCATATGTCCTTGAAGAGCCTATTCTCGACCATCTAAGGACGATGCAACCTGCATCAAATGTTGGTCTATCGAAGCATGTGGCGATTCTCGAGTGGCGAGTTGCATCATGCTAGCGGCGATGGTACCGAGTGCAAAGCAAAGATGAGCATATGGATGCTAACACTATGGTCTTCCATCTTCATGAGTTGTTCGATGAGCAAGCGAGATCCGAAGGTTCGAGGTCTCTAGGCTCCTCTTCACCACGAAGATGCAAGAAGGTTCCTCAGAGTACTGGTTTGTGATAAAGATGAACGGGTACATCGAGCGGCTAGCTACCCTCGGTTTTGTGATGGATCATGAGTTAAGTATTGACTTAATTCTGCATTGTTTGCCCAAGAGTTTCTCGCAATTTGTGATGAACTATCTGATGAACAAATTGGAATCCACCATTCCCGAGCTCCTCAATATGCTGAAGACTGTGGAGCCTTCTGTGAAGCATGAGGAGAAGGCGGTTCTGTTAGTTGATTCCTCAAAGAAAGGTTCTAAGAGGAAGGCAAAAGAACAGAAGAAAGGAAAGAACAAAAAGGCAAAGAAGGCAGAACCAGCGCAAAAGGGCACTTGCCATCACTGTGGCAAGGAAGGCCACTGGCGAAGAAACTGCAAGATTTATCTTGAGTCCATGAAGAAGAAGAAGGCATCCGATGCCCCATCCTCTTCAGGTATCTTCGTTATTGATTGTCATTCTATTTCCTTAGACACTTGGGTATTGATAATCCGGGTGTAGCTCACATATATGTAATGACATACAGGGCTAAGGAATAGAAGAAGACTTGTCAGGGGAGTCAAATTTGCGAGTTGGCAATGGAGCAAAGGTGTCACGCAGCGCCATCGGAACTTATTTGTCAAGCTCCTTGCGGACTAGTCTTGGAACCGGACAATTGCTATTATGTTCCTTCTCTAATAAAGAACATTGTTTCTATTTCCGCTTAAATAGAAATGGTTTCCATTTGAACGCTTAGTAACAATTGTTGTTATATAACTTTGAATGGCGATTTTATGGAACCGAACTTTGAGTAATGGCATTTATACGCTGGACGATCCAAAGGACATTTTCAATATCGGCGAGCAACACGCTGCTCGAAAGGATAATCACATAGACTTATATGTGGCATTGTCGCCTTTTGGCCATATAAGCAAGAAACGCATGTCCGAATTACACCGATGTGGAATTCGAATCGCTTGAATTGGATTCATACGATACATGAATCATGCTTAAAAGGCAAGATGACTAAGTTACCTTTTACCGAAAAGGTGAACGAAAGTGGGAGAGTTACTAGGTCTAGTACATACCGATGTATGTGGACCTATGTCAACTCAAGCTTTAGGAGGCTATAGCTACTTCATTACCTTCACCGATGATCACTACTTTGGGTATGTGTTCTTGATGAAACACAAGTCCAAGCCTTTGAAAGGTTCAAAGAATTCAGAAATGAAGTAGAGAAACAACATGACAAAAGTATTAAAATACTGATCGGATCGAGGTGGTGAATACTTAAGTCAAGAGTTTCTGATTATCTAAGAGACAATGGCATATTGTCTCAATGGACTCCGCCCTATACACCACAAAGATAATGGTGTATCCGAGAGGCGAATCGACCTTGTTGGACATGGTCAGTCAATGATGAATCATGCGACTTCCCAAGTCCTTTGGGGTTATGCACTTGACATAAATTGCATTTGTTAAATGTAATGCCTACTAAGGTAGTCTCAACTACTCCATATGAGATATGGAATGGTAAGAAACCTCATGTATCTTACTTGAAGATATGGGGTTGTCTCGCTTATGTGAAGCGGACTATATTAGATAAACCGGATGCTAAGTCCGATAAATGTCTATTTATTGGATACCCTAAGGAAACAAGGGGTTACTAATTCTATCATCCCGTGGAACAAAAGGTGTTTGTTTCAAGGCATGCGTGTTTCTAGAGAAAGAGTTTCTCTTGCAAGAAAACAAAGGAGTGTCGCCGAGCTTGAGGAGGCTCGAGAGACTCAAATAGACATTGATGAGATACCGGTGAAGCACAACAACCGACAACTCATAGTGATGAGCAATCGACTTATTGTAACACCACATCTTCGTAGATCCGTAGAACACGCAATATTCCCGAGAGATATGGATTTCGTAAGTGAATCGAACGACGTGTTACTCATTGATGATGAGGAGCCTACCGCTTATGAAGAAGTACCGACAAGTTCAGAAGGGATAAGTGGCTTGGTGCCATGAAGTCGAAATGGATTCCATGTACGAAACCAAGTTTGGAACTTGGTTGACCCACCAAGGCATAAAGCCTATAGGGTGCAAGGGTTTTCAAGAAGAAAACCGACATGGATGGTAATGTGATTACCTATAAGGTTAGATTGGTGGCGAAAGGATATCGCCAAAAGCAAGGTGTTGATTATGACGAAACCTATTCACCGTAGCTATGCTTAAATCCATTCGATGCTCCCGCCAGAGGCTCATTATGATTATGAGATATATGGATGTGAAAACAACTTTCCTTAATGGAAACTCGCCGAGGACGTGTATATGATACAACGAGGGTTTCACATCGTTGATAAAACCAAGGTATGCAAATTCATGATGGTCCATTTATGGATTGAAGCAAGCATCCAGAGTCGGAATATCCGCTTTGATGAGACGATCAAAAGTTTGATTTCTCAAAATCCGATTTAACCTTGTGTGTACAAGAAGGTTAGTGGGAGTGCAAATGTGTTCCTAGTATTGTATGTCGATGACATATTACTTATAGGAAACGATGTGTCAATCTTACACGCTTAAGGTTTGGTTATCCAAGACATTCTCCATGAAAGATTCGGGAGAAGCAACCTACATCCTGGGATTAAGATCTATAGAGATAGATCGAAACGGTTGCTTGGTCTTTCGCAGCTTCATATATATAGACCGAAAAGCAAAGAGGTTTAGCATGTCGGAATCCAAGAAAGGTTATCTACCCATCGTGCATGGGGTACACCTTTCAAGTCTATGTGTCCGCGCACGTAAGACGAGAGGATTTGCATGAGTAAGATTCCCTATGCATCCGCAATAGGATCTATCATGTATGCTATGTTATGTACGAGGCCCGATGTATCGTATGCTCGAGTGTCACGAGCAGATACTACCGATCCAGAATGGATCATTGGGCTCATAAGACGATCCTAAGTACTTGAGAAGAACTAAGGATGTGTTCCTAATATATGGAGAAGGGACATGGTGATACGCTGTATACGGATGCCGCCTTCCAGACAGATAAGGATGATTCTGTGTCTCACCGATATGTGTTCACCTTGAATGGGGCGCAAGTGAGTTGGAAAAGTTCCAAACAAAAGATCAGCGGATTCTACCATCGAGGTGTAATACATTGCAGCCTTCGGCAAGCAAAAGGAAGCGGTTTGGATCAAGAAGTTCGCTCATGAACTTGGTGTGATTCCGCCATTGTTGAAGCAATACCGTCATCATGATAACAATGGAGCAATTGCATAGGCAAAAGAGCCAAGGTCTCATCAACGATCCAAACATGTGCTTCACGCTATCATCTTATCGAGAGATCATCGAGGGAACGAAATACAAATCGAGAAAATTCTAATCGAAAGGAACTTAGCGGATCCTTTGACTAAAGCATTACCTCAAAGTAAGTTTGAGGGTCATGTTAGTGCTTATGGTATTGGATACCGTAGCGATTGGCATTAGGCCAAGTGGGAGTCTATTAGTAATATATGAGAGATGTCCTAAGGCAATCGCCTTATGTATGAACCATTTATATGATAAATGAAGATTCACTATTTGAGTATACATGTTTAATGTATTTGATTGGATCTTAAACTCATTTACTGAATGTCCACGATGCGATTCACAGCATGAGAGAATTTGTGATTGGATCATAACTAGTGAGTATCTCTACATGTGTAATTGTGATGTATCGGAATTATCCCTAGTCGATGAATTGATGGATTTGGACACCATCAATTCTGTCGAGACTAGCACGAGGTATACCCTTGATGTATCCAAGCACCGATTCTCACCGGCCGAGACATAGTGATGTCCGAGTTAATCGTGGATGCTAGTTATGGTAACTAGTTCAATTGAGTGACCAAAGTAAGACTTCATATGGTTCTCGCATATATAGATATGTCAATGAAGTTCTTATCTGGCTTAAGTGCGATGTTCCTTCGACTTGCGGTATTCAAGTCATCTTGATCATGGAGACTTATGCTTTGACATCTTAAGCAAACATCTCTAAGGAGATGTGGACCCGGATGATTGGGTATAAGTCTGATCAAGGTGTTTGAATAGCCTATAAAGGATTCACCACTCCTTGCGAGGAGATGTATACCCATGGCCTCTCGGATTGTTACTAAAGTCTTTGGCCAAAGCATTACATGTTTAGAGTAAGGTACTCTTCGATACATGTGGAGTAACTAGAACTGTAGGACGAGGAAATGATACTGGGCTAGGTGTGACGAGTCACTTAGTGGGGACTGACACTATAGACCATGTCCCAACCAAGTGGGTATAAGATGAGTGAAGGGAATGGGGCACGATTCATTCGAGCCATCAAGGGTTTCGTAAATAGTTCTCGATCAACCGCTGATCTTTTCGCTAATTGGGGATCATGATGTACTACTAGGTGCCACTCATGATCGCTCTATAATTAATGGTTAATTATAGACGGCCAACATAAACCGAGAACCTATTTGGTCACACGACAACGAGTGTAATCCAAAGGATTTAAAACGAGCTTGAGAATGGGATTCTCGCATCGAGAGAAACTATGTTTGGTTGCGATCAAACATAAAGCGAGCATGAAATTGTTTCAAAGCAATGGAAGCGTGGATGGGCCGTGGTCTTATGAAGACATAATGGATGGACCAAAATGGTTTGGTTCTAATCCAATGGATGAGAATAAACCAAAGGGTTTGGTTTATATTAAACGAATGAACCAAAGGTTGGTTCGGTTCGTTTAACTTAAAATAAACAATCATGGTTTGGTTTATTTTAACTTATCTTAATGGAGCGGGATAACGGGCTTTATGGATATGATCCATTAACCATTAAGAGAATTAGTTCTCTATAAAATAGGGCTTAAACCCTAATCCAAAACCCTAGCCCTCGGTGTTGCCGCCACCCCTTGTTGGAGTTTTCGTGCCCAACCCTAAGCCGCCACCCAGCTTTTGTGCAGCCTTCCAACTTGTTGCCGTGACCAAGCTTCAGCCGTGAACCTCCGGCGACCCTCCGGTGATCTCTTGTGGGTTCGGTGATAAGGTGAGCTCCACATCTCCTTTGGCCGGCCTCTATTCCTCCACCAAAAGCTGTCCAGTTTTTCTGGACAGCTTGTTTCTTGTTGCCTGAGCGCCGCTTGGACGACGGTTAGTGCTCCGATAGCGCCTAACTTACCGGGATTTGATCTCCGTAATCCTCTGAGGTGGAGGACGGCGATTCGCCAAACGGTTGACGAATACCTCTCCGGAGAAGCGAAGTTTTGAGAACTCGCTTTAGGATCCGAATTTGATTCGATCGTGATCATCTCTCGATCACGCCGCCTTCAACACGAGGCTAGTAACCCGCACGAAGACGGCTCGTGACTTAGCGAAGTCATCCCGAGGAGCTCGGGCGTGATACGGATAGAGACGATTCTTACGAGGATCGCTCCGGTTGATGCCGTTTCCCGCTACACGCCATACTAAAGGTATAACGAGATAATTTTCTTTTATTGCAAATTTTAATTCTGGTTATGTCTACACTTGTTGTAATAGCATGCGTGTGTTTGTGTGTTGTAATAAATATAGATTTATTATTTTAATTGCTTCATTTGTGCTCATGTTTACGAAACATGATCGAACACACCTGCCTTGATGATCTGAAACCAACGATTGGTATCGAGCCCGGGTTGTGTTTCGACATAATCGTAAAATGGTTTTGCGATAGTCATAATGTATTTCTGGAAATTTTCTAATTTTGGAAATTTAGAAGTATTTATGGAAATTTTCAATTTTGGAAAGTCTAGAAGTATTTATGGAAATCTTCCACTTTTGGAAAGTTGGAAGTATTTATGGAAATTGATATTTTCCATAAATAAAATATTTGATTAGATTCTGGAAATTTGTTTCCTAATTTAATCATGATTTGATTTGAAATCAAATCTTAAAATATTTTATTTCCATAAGTAGTTTTAATGATTTAGGAAATTGGTTTCCTAAATAGATTTTCCTTAATCAAATAATTCCATGAATAAAATATGTGATTAGATTTGGAAATTTGTTTCCTAATTTAATTATGATTTGATTTGGAGAATCAAATCTTAAACATATTTTATTTCCATAAATAGTTATGACATATAAGGAAATTATAAACATGACATAATTGTATGCCATGTAATTGCATTAGATGCATAACATTATGCCATGCGTGACATGTAGATGTATGCCATGTATGCCATGCCATGTAGATAATAGTTATTTGCATGCAAAGAGGATGAGACATAAAAACCTTAATCAATATTAAAGCCTACACCTTCCATTAATATGGTTAGAACCCGAGTTACATTTCTTGTTTGGGTTGTTGGACTCTCTCTCAAGCCCGAACTCGAACTGAATATGTTCAAACCATGGAATAGTTTAATACTAATATGGTAAGAGTCGAGGTCAATCGTTAGCTTTGGTTGTTGGACTCTCTCCAAGCTGGGCTAATTGGTTGAATGCGCTCTAACCATATTAAAACTATGTCTGATTAATGGGTTGGCTTTAACACAGAGCATCGATTTGTTGGACTCTCTCAAGGTCGATGTAAAGGGAGGTGAAGTTGGGTGCTATGCATATGATGCATACTTGTTAATGTGTTAACAACCCGATGTATGTGTGAACATTCAATTAGTTGATAGCACATTGTGATAGTTGCATATCGTGATATGCAATCGGTATAGATGATACCTACCGTCGTAGTTATGAATGGCTTGTTGGACTCTCTCAAGGTTGTTCATAACTATGATGGATATCGACCATTCGGAGATGGACCTACGATCTCGAAGTGATTTTGGAGTTTTGAAATTCGAAAAATGAATGGGATTTATAAATGTATATTGATGCATTTTAAAATCATTTTCTCATATATGCTCGTTTTGTATTTCTAGGTCAATAAATTGATCATGGCGTCTTTGAATTTGCGCACTATTTTGGATTGAACAAGTAAGTGGGCCTAACTTCTGGGTGGCTTAGAAACACGAGAATTGTTCTCAAGGCGGAAAAGCTTGCATATGTCCTTGAAGAGCCTATTCTGGCCGTCTAAGGGCGATGCAACTCGGACCAAATGTTGGTTTATCGAAGCATGTGGCGGTCTGTGGCGAGTTGCATCATGCTAGCGGCGATGGTACCAGTGCGCATGAGCATATGGATGCTAACACTATGGTCTTCCATCTTCATGAGTTGTTCGATGAGCAAGCGAGATCCGAAGGTTCGAGGTCTCTAGGCTCCTCTTCACCACGAAGATGCAAGAAGGTTCGTCAGTAGTGCAGTTTGTGCTAAAGATGAGCGGTACATCGAGCTAGCTACCCTCGGTTTTGTGATGGATCATGAGTTAAGTATTGACTTAGTGCATTGTTTTGCCCAAGAGTTTCGCAATTTGTGATGAACTATCGGATGAACAAATTGGAATCCACCATTCAGAGCTCCTCAATATCTGAAGGATGTGGAGCCTTACATGAAGCATGAGGAGAAGGCGGTTACATTAGTTGATTCCTCAAAGAAAGGTTCTAAGAGGAAGGCAAAAGAACGAAGAAAGGAAAGAACAAAAGGCAAAGAAAGGCGGAACCCTATAAAGGGCACTTGCCATCAACTGTGCAAGGAAGGCCACTGGCGAAGAAAGCGCAAGATTTATCTTGAGTCCATGAAGAAGAAGAAGGCATCGATGCCCCATCCTCTTCGTATCTTCGTTATTGATTGTCATTCTATTTCCTTAGACACTTGGGTATTGGATCTGGGTGTAGCTCACATATATGTAATGACATACAGGCTAAGGAATAGAAGAAGACTTGTCGAGGGAGTCAAATTTGCGAGTTGGAAATGGAGCAAATGTTGTTGCGGTATCCATAGGAACTTATTTGCTGAAGCTCACTAGTGGACTAGTCTTGGAATTGGACAATTGCTATTATGTTCCTTCTCTAATAAAGAACATTGTTTCTATTTCCTGCTTAAATAGAAATGGTTTCCATTTGACGTTTAGTAACAATTGTTGTTATATAACTTTGAATGGCGTACTTTATGGAACTGGAACTTTGAGTAATGGCATTTATACGTTGGACGTATCCAGTGACATTTTCAATATCGAAGCGAGCAACACGCGTGCTCGAAAGGATAATCACATAGACTCCTATATGTGGCATTGTAGTCTTGGCCATATAAGCAAGAAACGCATGTCCGAATTACACCGATGTGGAATTCTGGAATCGTTTGAATTGGATTCATACGATACATGCGAATCATGCTTAAAGGGCAAGATGACTAAGTTACCTTTTACTGGAAAAGGTGAACGAGTGGGAGAGTTACTAGGTCTAGTACATACTGATGTATGTGGACCTATGTCAACTCAAGCTTTAGGAGGCTATAGCTACTTCATTACCTTCATCGATGATCACTCACGGTTTGGGTATGTGTTCTTGATGAAACACAAGTCTGAAGCCTTTGAAAGGTTCAAAGAATTCAGAAATGAAGTAGAGAAACAACATGACAAAAGTATTAAAATACTTCGATCGGATCGAGGTGGTGAATACTTAAGTCAAGAGTTTCTTGATTATCTAAGAGACAATGGCATATTGTCTCAATGGACTCCGCCCTATACACCACAGCATAATGGTGTATCTGAGAGGCGTAACCGGACCTTGTTGGACATGGTCAGGTCAATGATGAATCATGCGACTCTTCCCAAGTCCTTTTGGGGTTATGCACTTCAGACAGCTGTTTACTTGTTAAACAAAATGCCTACCAAGGTAGTCTCAACTACTCCATATGAGATATGGAATGGTAAGAAACCTCATGTATCTTACTTGAAGATATGGGGTTGTCCTGCTTATGTGAAGCGGACTATATTAGACAAACTGGATGCTAAGTCTGATAAATGTCTATTTATTGGATACCCTAAGGAAACAAGGGGTTACCAATTCTATCATCCTGTGGAACAAAAGGTGTTTGTTTCAAGGCATGCTGTGTTTCTAGAGAAAGAGTTTCTCTTGAAAGAAAACAGTGGGAGTGTCGTCGAGCTTGAGGAGGCTCGAGAGACTCAAATAGACATTGATGAGATACCTGGTGAAGCACAACAGCCGACAACTCATAGTGATGAGCAATCAATTTGGACCTATTGTAACACCACATCTTCGTAGATCTGGTAGAACATGCAATATTCCTGAGAGATATGGATTTCTCGTAAGTGAATCGAACGACGTGTTACTCATTGATGATGAGGAGCCTACCAGTTATGAAGAAGTGCTAACAAGTTCAGAAAGGGATAAGTGGCTTGGTGCCATGAAGTCGGAAATGGATTCCATGTACGAAAACCAAGTTTGGAACTTGGTTGACCCATCTGAAGGCATAAAGCCTATAGGGTGCAAGTGGGTTTTCAAGAAGAAAACCGACATGGATGGTAATGTGATTACCTATAAGGCTAGATTGGTGGCGAAAGGATATCGTCAAAAACAAGGTGTTGATTATGACGAAACCTATTCGCCTGTAGCTATGCTTAAATCCATTCGGATGCTCCTGGCCATAGCGGCTCATTATGATTATGAGATATGGCAGATGGATGTGAAAACAACTTTCATTAATGGAAACCTGCTCGAGGACGTGTATATGATACAGCCTGAGGGTTTCACATCGGTTGATAAAACCAAGGTATGCAAATTGCGACGTCCATTTATGGATTGAAGCAAGCATCCAGGAGCTGGAATATCCGTTTTGATGGAACAATCAAAAAGTTTGATTTCTCACAAAATCCAGACGAACCTTGTGTGTACAAGAAGGTTAGTGGGAGTGCAATCGTGTTCCTAGTATTGTATGTCGATGACATATTACTTATAGGAAACGATGTGTCAATCTTACAGTCAGTTAAGGTTTGGTTATCCAAGACATTCTCCATGAAAGACCTGGGAGAAGCAACCTACATCCTTGGGATTAAGATCTATAGAGATAGATCGAAATGGTTGCTTGGTCTTTCGCAGTCTACATATATAGACCGAGTGCTAAAGAGGTTTAGCATGTCGGAATCCAAGAAAGGTTATCTGCCCATCAGGCATGGGGTACACCTTTCGAAGTCTATGTGTCCGCGCACAGAAGACGAGAGGATTTGCATGAGTAAGATTCCCTATGCATCCGCAATAGGATCTATCATGTATGCTATGTATATGCGAGGCCCGATGTATCGTATGCTCTGAGTGTCACGGCGGATACCGATCGAGGAATGGATCATTGGTATTTATTAAGACGATCCTTAAGTACTTGAGAAGAACTAAGGATGTGTTCCTAATATATGGAGAAGGGGACATGGTGATACGCGGGTATACGGATGCCAGCTTCCAGACAGACAAGGATGATTCCAGGTCTCAGTCTGGATACGTGTTCACCTTGAATGGGGGCGCAGTGAGTTGGAAAAGTTCCAAACAAAAGACTGTAGCGGATTCTACCACTGAGGCAGAATACATTGCAGCTTCGGAAGCAGCAAAGGAAGCGGTTTGGATCAAGAAGTTCGTTCATGAACTTGGTGTGATTTCGGCCATTGTTGAAGCAATACCGGTCTACTGCGACAACAATGGAGCAATTGCACAGGCGAAAGAGCCAAGGTCTCATCAACGATCCAAACATGTGCTTCGCCGCTATCATCTTATCAGAGAGATCATCAATAGGAACGAAATACAAATCGAGAAAATTCCCACTGAAAGGAACTTAGCGGATCCTTTGACTAAAGCATTACCTCAAAGTAAGTTTGAGGGTCATGTTAGTGCTTATGGTATTGGATACCGTAGCGATTGGCATTAGGCCAAGTGGGAGTCTGTTAGTAATATATGAGAGATGTCCTAAGGCAATCGCCTTATGTATGAACCATTTATATGATAAATGAAGATTCACTATTTGAGTATACATGTTTAATGTATTTGATTGGATCTTAAACTCATTTCTTGAATGTCCACGATCGATTCACGGCATGAGAGAATTTGTGATTGGATCACAACTAGTGAGTATCTCTACATGTGTAATTGTGATGTATCGGAATTATCCTAGTCGATGAATTGATGGATTTGGACACCATCAATTGCCGAGACTAGCACGAGGTATACTCCTTGGTGTATCCAAGCGGTGATTCTCTTGGTTTGGAGACATAGTGATGTCCGAGTTAATCGTGGATGCTAGTTATGGTAACTAGTTCATTGGAGTGACCAGTAGTAAGACTTCATATGGTTCTCTGCATATATAGATATGTCAATGAAGTTCTTCTTGTGGCTTAAGTGCGATGTTCCTTTGACTTGCGGTATTCAAGTCATCTTGATCATGGAGACTTATGCTTTGACATCTTAAGCAAGCATCTCTGTGGAGATGTGGACCCGGGATGATTGGGTATAAGTCGAAGTGATCGAAGGTGTTTGAATAGCCTATAAAGGATTCACCACTCCTTGCGAGGAGATGTATACCCATGGCCTCTCGTCGGATTATTACTAAAGTCTTTGGCCAAAGCATTACATGTTTAGAGTAAGGTACTCTTGATACATGTGGAGTAACTAGAATCCGTAGGGCGAGGAAATGATACTTGGGCTAGGTGTGGCGTGAGTCGACCTAGTGAGGTGACACTATAGACCATGTCATGAACCAAGTGGGTATAAGATGAGTGAAGGGAATGGGGCACGATTCATTCGAGCTACTGAAGGGTTTCAGAAATAGTTCTGGATCAACCGTTGATCTTTTAGGTTAATTGGGGATCATGATGTACTACTAGGTGCCACTCATGATCGTTCTATAATTAATGGTTAATTATAGACGGCCAACATAAACCGAGAACCTATTTGGTCACACGCACAACGAGCGTAATCCAAAGGATTTAAAGCGAGCTTGAGAATGGGATTCTCGGGAGAGAAACTATGTTTGGTTGGACCAAACATAAGCGAGCATGAAATTGTTTGATCGCAATGGAAGCGTGGATGGGCCGTGTCTTATGAAGACATAATGGATGGACCAAAATGGTTTGGTTCTAATCCAATGGATGAGAATAAACCAAAGGGTTTGGTTTATATTAAGCGAATGAACCAAAGGTTGGTTGGTTCGTTTTAACTTAAAATAAACCATCATGGTTTGGTTTATTTTAACTTATCTTAATGGAGCGGGTTAACGGGCTTTATGGATATGATCCATTAACCATTAAGAGAATTAGTTCTCTATAAAATAGAGCTTAAACCCTAATCCAAAACCCTAGCCCTTGGTGTTGCCGCCCACCCCTTGTTGGAGTTTTGGCGCCAACCCTGTGCCGCCGCCAGCTTTTGTGCAGCCTTCAACTTGTTGCCGTGACCAAGCTTCAGCCGGTGAACCTCCGGCGACCCTCCGGTGATCTCCTCTAGGTTCGGTGATAAGGTGAGCTTCCATCTCTCCTTGGCCGGCCTCTATTCCTCCACCAAAAGTTGTCCAGTTTTTCTGGACAGCTTGTTTCTTTGTTGTCGGAGCATCGTTTGGACAATGGTTAGTGCTCCGATAGCTCCTAACTTACCGGGGATTTGATCTCCGGTAATCCTCTGAGGTGGAGGACGAAGGATTCGTCAAACGGTTGACGAATACCTCTCCGGAGAAGCGAGTTTTGAGAACTCGTTTTAGGATCCGAATTTGGATTCGGATCGTGATCATCTCTCGATCACGTCGTCTTCAACACGAGGCTAGTAACCCGTACGAAGACGAAGCTCGTGACTTAGTGAAGTCATCCCGAGGAGCTCGGCGTGGATACGGATAGAGACGATTCTTACGAGGATCGTTCCGGTTGATGCCGTTCCCGCTACACGTCATACGAAAGGTATAACGTAGATAATTTTCGTTTATTGCAAATTTTAATTTACGGTTATGTCTACACTTGTTGTAATAGCATGCATGTGTTGTGTGTGTTGTAATAAATATAGATTTATTATTTTTAATTGCTTCCGCTGTGCTCATGTTTACGAAACATGATCGAACACACACCCGCCACGGTGCCGGAAACCCAACAACTGAGCCTATCGATTTAATCTATAAATCTCGCCCATTGGTAAATCAAAGAAATGAATACTAAGTATATGTGCCCATTATTATATCGGGATTAAGAGCATGTACAATATAATATTTGATGTCTGATTCGATTATGTAGTCAGTAATAAATCGAATCACCTCTTTGTCGGTCATGCTCAATACACACAAAGTGCACTAGTGTGATTCTATGGTCAAGACAAACCAATACCAAATCACACTACAACCATTCCAATGGTTTGTCCAAAGCCATCTCAGTTTTGAGCCTTTACTTATACTTTACAAGGAACCGATAATATGATCTCCCGTGTGACACCACACACCATGTTATCTACAATGTAATGTATTAAACAATATGCATAGCCATACAATTATGCAAATAATGATAATGTGATTCTTATTTCAAAATAAAGATGTTCATACAAAAAATAGACTTTTCAGTATACATCCCAACAATAACATGATCTCCCGTGTGACTCCACACACCATGTTATCTACAATGTAATGTATTAGACAATATGCATAACAATAAATATGAAAACAATGATCATGTGATTCTTATTTCAAAATAAAGAAGTTCATATAAAAGATAGACTTTTCAGTATACATCCCAACAATCTCCCACTTATACTAAAAGACTATGTTGTCCTCAAACTGCCATACATCTGATTCCCATTCCCTCCACATGTCTATCAAAAGCTCTCGCCGGAAGGGCCTTAGTGAAAGGATCTGCCAGGTTATCCTCCGATGCAATCTTGGCCACAACAACTTCTCCTCTCTTTACGATTTCTCATATAAGGTGGTACTTGCGCTCTATGTGTTTACTTGCATTATGGGCTCGTGGTTCCTTCGAGTTTGCAACTGCATCACTATTATCACAATAAATTGTGATAGTTCTAGGCAAACCAGGAATCACATCCAAGTCCATCAAGAAGTTCCGGAGCCACACAGCTTCTTTGGTCGCCTTAGAGGCCGCCACATACTCAGCTTCCATGGTAGAGTCCGCCACGCATTTCTGCTTGACACTCCTCCATACAATGGCTCCACCCCCCAAAGTAAACACAAAACCTGAGGTAGACTTACTATTATCTCTATCTGATTGGAAGTCAGAATCTGTGTAACCCACAGGGAGTAATTTGTCTGCCTGGTAAACTAACATATAATCCCTATTCCTTCTCAGGTACTTCAATATATGCTTTACCGCAGTCCAATGTCTCTGTCCTAGATTACTCTGATATCTGTTAACCATGCCCACTGCAAAGCAAATATCTGGTCTCGTACATAGCATCGCATACATGAGGCTTCCTACTGCCGAAGCATAAGGAATCGCCTTCATCTTTTCTATCTCCTCAGATGTTCTAGGACACATCTCCTTAGATAAAAGAACTCCATGGCTGAAAGGTAGAAAACCCTTCTTGGAGTTCTGCATGCTAAAACGATCCATAATGGTGTCTATGTATGAAGCTTGAGATAAGCACAACATCCTTTTCTTGCGATCCCTTATAACCTTGATCCCAAGGATGTGTCCCACTTCTCCCAAGTTCTTTATATCAAACTGTTTGGACAACCATACCTTTACATCCGATAACACCTTTACATTGTTGCCAATTAACAAAATGTCATCTACGTATAGTACAAGAAATACCACTACGTTTTCATCACATCTCTTGTATACACAAGACTCATCTGGACTTTGAATAAATCCATAAGACTGGATTACCTCATCAAAGCGGATGTTCCAAGACCTCGAAGCTTGCTTCAATCCATAAATGGACCGATTAAGCTTACACACAAGATGCTCTTTGCCCTTTGCAATGAATTCTCTCTGGTTGCTTCATATAGATGTTGTCCTCAAGACTTCCATTAAGGAAAGCTATCTTGACATCCATCTGCCATACCTCATAATCCATATGAGAAGCAATACATAAGAGAATCCGGATAGACTTAAGCATGGCTACCGACGAAAAGGTTTCCTCATAATCAATACCTTCTTTCTGAGTATACCCCTTTGAAGGTCTCAACATTCCCGTCTATTCCTCTCTTTCTTTTGTAGATCCACTTGCATCCAATGGTTTTTACACCATCGGGTGGTTCTACTAGCTCCCAGACCTAATTTGAATCCATAGATTCAATCTCAGCATTCATTGCACCTTGCCAAGATACTGCATCTTTATCTTGGATTGCCACGTCATATGTCCAGGGATCATGTTCGCCAGGGACTAAATCAGAAGATTCTCCCAAGAACATGAATCTATCAGGCTGTCTAACAACCCTCCCACTACGACGAGGTATCACTTGTGTATTCTCTGTGACACGTGGTGCAGTGACTTGTGGTATATCCTCTTGTACCGGTGGTACTGAAGGAGTGACTTCCCCTTTCAATTCCTCCAAAATAATCTTACTCATGGGCTTGTGGTTCATCACATAGTCTTCCTCTAGAAATATGGCGTTCGTGCTAATGATCACCCTCTGATCTCTAGGACTATAAAACAAACCACCTTTCGTTCCTCTAGGATAGCCAACGAACATGCGCACTTCTGTATGGGGTTCCAACTTACCAGCATCTGCCTTCAACACATGTGTTGGACTCCCCTAAATCCGAATATGTCTTAGACTAGGCTTTCGCCCAGTCCACAATTCTGTGGGAGTAGAAGGCACTGATTTAGATGGGACCAAGTTCAGAATGTACACTGCCGTATCTAGAGCATATCCCCAGAACGAATCTAGTAACTCAGAATAACTCATCATCGATCTAACCATCTCTATAAGAGTCCTATTCCTTCGCTCTGCTACACCATTCTGCTGGGGTGTGCTAGGTGCAGACAATTGGGATTGAATCTCAGCCTCTGATAAGTAATTCCTAAACTCTCCCAAGAGGTACTCACCACCACGATCAGATCGTAGTGTCTTGATACTTTTACCTTGACGTTTCTCCGCATCAGCCTTGAATTCTTTGAATTTGTCAAAGCATTCAGACTTACGGTGCATCAAGTAAATGTATCCATATCTCGAATAATCATCTATAAAAGAGACGAAATACTCAAAACCACCTCTAGCCTGGATAGACATGGGACCACACAAATCAGAATGAACCAATTCTAACACATCTTTGACTCTATACCCCTTGGCCTTAAAAGGCCTCTTGGTCATTTTACCCTCCAAGCGAGATTCATAGGTTGGGAAATCTTCCACCACTAATGAGCCCAAAGGTCCATCAGCTATCAACCTTTGAATTCTGCTTAGGTTAATATGACCAAGTCTTAGATGCCAAAGATATGTTTGGTTCATCTTCGAAGGTTCTTTTCTCTTATTGGAATTAGAAGATGAGTTATTAACTTCTATTTGCATCGTGGGAGCTTTTGGTTCAAGTGTGTACAAATTTCCTATCAATGCACCAGAACAGATAATCTCCCTATTCCTTTTTATAACAACTCTGTCATTAAAAGAAATAGAATATCCATCCATAAACAATTTAGAAACCGAAATTAAATTCTTTCTAAATAAAAGTACATAAAGGCAATTCTTAAGAACCAAAACTTTAATTTTCTCAAAAGATAAATAAACATCTCCAACTGCAACAGATGCCACCTTTGTGATATCGCCCAAGTATACGGTAATCTCCCCTTCAGCCAGTCATCTGGTTTCCTGGAACCCTTACAAAGTATTGCAGACATGATCAGTGGCTCCCGTATCTACACACCAGGTGCCGGCAGATAACACCGCTAAATATGTTTCAACGACTAGACCAAAAGATATACCTTTGTTCTGCTTGCGGTTGGGGCAGTCCTTCTTCCAGTGTCCAGTCTGCTTACAAGTGAAGCACTTGCCTTTCGGCTTCTTCACTCCTCCCTGAGTTCCTCCCACCGCCTTTGCCCCAGCTTGTTTCTTCTTCTTCTTGCCTTTCGGCTTAGAAGTAGAAACCTTTTGGGCAACCATGGCTTCTTTGAGCTGGAAAAAGCCCTCCCACAGAGTTCTGTCAGAAGCTCCGCCAACGAATACAACCTCTTGTTCATGTTGTAGTTCAGGCGAAACTGCTCAAAACTCCTAGGTAGAGACTGGAGAATGATATCGACCTGGGTTTCACCATCGATCTCAGCTCTGAGGACTTCCAGCTCATTCAAATGAGCCATCATCTTGAGAAATGATCCCTCACGGGTGTTCCCTCGATCATGGTGGTCATCATCAAGTTCCTCATGGCTTCCTGCCTAGCAGCCCGATTCTGGTGTCCCAAAAGCTCTTTGAGATTGAGAATCATGTCATAACCAGTGGGCATGGCTTGATGCTGATGTTGCAGTACATTTGCCATAGATACTAAAATGTAACATCGCACCATCTCATCAGCCTTAATCCACTTCTTATAACTCTCCTTCTTCTTTTCCCCAGAATCATCTGCAGGCTTAGGAGGGCACTCTTCGAGGAGTACATATTTGTATTCCTTAGCAGTTAAGACAATGTCAAGATTCCTCTTCCAATCAACATAGTTGGGTCTAGTAAGTTTATTTTCTTTCAGTATCACAGCAAGCGGGTTGAAAGTCATTTTGAAAGAAAACCTAAGAATCATATAGATCAAAACATTAGATTTCAAAAAATTATTGATTCCTCAAACAATAAAATTTTAAAATCAACCAACACCTCAAAACACCGAGAATATCGTATGCCACGATAGTGTGGACGTATACGAATTCTACATTTGTAAGAGGAGGTTTTACCCATTAATTATACTATCTTGTCAACCTAACATTTTGACAAGTAAAATTAATAGTTGGTTCCTCTTCGGCCCTACATATAAAAGCAGTGACTTTGATGGGGAGAATACTTATATTTGTATCTAAATGTTCACCATTACTCGGTACCAAGATAATTATCTCGGGTTATGTTCCTTTTGATGGGGAAGTACACACGCTCCTTAATAATTTTCTATAACCATATTCAACCTTGTGATCCGCAAACAAACTCATCCGATGGGGAGGAAGGCACTCAGAGCCGACGCGCAAGTTTGTTTGCATCACATGTCAAATCGTAATGGAGGCCGTGGGAATTTATAAAAATATCCCTCTCCCACTTAGTAATTTGAAATTGAGGAATTTTCTAGCCTACGACATGCATATCAAACAATAAGAAATAAATATAAAAAATAAAATTTTTCCAACTATTATGGCTTTTGTCTTCAAAATGTCTCCCGTCGTATCGCCATCTCATTTCCTCCTCTCTACGCCATGTACAAGCCATCCAGAGATGCGAGCCGAGAAAAAATATTTTAATTTACATCCATTGATCCTATACTTCACGAGGGAGTGTACCTGAAATCTAGATCGAAAGTAAACTAAAATAAAAAGAGTGGCTAAACAATGTCGTATCTAATTACAAAAATTAAATACTAGCCTCGTCAACCCCGAGGATTCAACAAAATATACAATTACACACATACAATCACATACACACATATGGCCATAATAGTTGGATCCTATGTCTGAGACCAAAAAGTTAACCTACACACATCCTACTATCATCCGGTCCATATAATATATGAAAAGTGCATAAAAGTAACCGAATCCTAAACACACAAAACTAGAAACCGTGGCTCTGATACCACTTGAAGGTTTTGGAACCGAAGCTTTGATACCACTTGAAGGTAGGAAACTTCGCTTCCCACTTCAACTCGGTCGCTTGTTCACGGCGATCCCATCGACATCCCCAGATTAAAAAAAATTAATCCTAGACAAAAGGGATCACCCAAGCAACCGTTTCATCGTCGTGCTATTCGATTAGAGTGGTCACTTGAACAAACTTGTTGTTCAAGCCACCAACCTCTATTCTACAAATAGCTGCGGAATAGACGATGTACGGATCGCAAACTTTTGTGTTTATATTCAGGGTCCAAGTTATTTTAGCCACAAAACAGAATATATAACATATATATGATTGAAGAACAAGTATAGATATGTTACAAAAGAATATAAACAAACGTTATACCTCTCGATCTTCTATTGTATATCCTTCCTTCTTTTGGACATCCTGTGGGCAACGATCTACTAAAAGTCGAAGCTCCTAGAATGCTAATCTCCCTATCCTTGTTCTCTCCTAACAAAGGAATATCAATAGAAAAACTCTTCCTCTCCTTGCTTGAGCCAACCACCAAGCACCAACTTGGTGTGCGGCGGCCAAAAGAGTGGATGAAGGAGATGGATGCCGGCCAAGAGCTCCAAGGGAAGACCCTAAGCTTTGTTTCTACCGGCCAAAGAGAAGGGAAGGAGGAGGTTTGGATGACGGCAAGGAAAGAGGAGAAGATGATGGGCGCCGACCACCTTATGGAAGAAGAAGAAGAAGGAAATAAATTCCTTATTTGTGGCCGCCCAAACCTAAACTCCAAAACCATAGCCTCCAAGCTCCTTGCCGCTCAACCCTAATCCTATCATACTTCTAATTCATCTTGGCACCCACCCTAATCTTCTCCTTTTATAGAGTTAGGGATAAGCCTTGTTTTAATCTCCACCATTGGTTCTAGGGATTTAATCTCAACCATCGGATCTAGAGATTTAATCTTAACCGTCAGATCAAGAGATTTAATCTCTACCGTTGGATCTAGAGTTTTGTTTTCAACCATTGGATCTAGGCTTCATGAGGTTTTAATAGGCTACAATAGGGACCATGAGGAGGAGTTGGATCTTGGCCACCCAATGGATCAAGCCCACATAAAGTCCGATCCATTAATGATAATCCAATCCACTAAAGGATTATCATTGATCTACCTCACCAACCCCCATAAGTTAATATGGGCTCCATATATTATTTGTACATTTATCTCCTCGTGTTTAAGATCTCGAATGTCCGTCGATTAATTAATTTACTGACCATTAATTAATCAACATCTAACTCCATGAGTAGTATCACTCATCCTTATCATCATGCCGGACCAAGTCCACCTGCAGGGTTTACATGATGAACCTTTTGAGCTCCTCAAGGGGACATCATCATCCTAATATATAGGACACGGTTTCCTCCTATAATCAACGACACACCATATAAATAATATCATTTCCCAACTTACTAAGCCTATTGATTTAATCTATAAATCTCGCCCATTGGTAAATCAAAGAAATGAATACTAAGTATATGTGCCCGTTATTATATCGGGATTAAGAGCATGTACAATATAATATCTGAGGTCCGATTCGATTATGTAGTCAGCAATAAATTGAATCACCTCTAACTCAGTCCTGCTCAATACACACAAAGTGTATTAGTGTGATTCTATGGTCAAGACAAACCAATACCAAATCACACTACAACCATACCGATGGTTTGTCCAAAGCCATCTCGGTTGTGAGCCTTTACTTATACTTTACAAGGAGCCGATAACATGATCTCCAATGTGACACCACACACCATGTTATCTAAAATGTAATGTATTAGACAATATGCATAACCATAAATATGCAAACAATGATCATGTGATTTTTATTTCAAAATAAAGATCTTCATACAAAAGATAGACTTTTCAGTATACATCCCAACAGAGCCCGCATCCAAGCCGGGCTCGGTTCTGTGACTGAATCCATAGCTACCAGTTGAGTCGCTACCAAATCGACTCGACTGCTATAGGGTGAAAACTACTCTGGTGGAAGTACTTTGGCGGAAGTGCCCTGGCGACAATCTGCCCTGGTGACAAAGTGCCCTGGAGCAATTTAGCCCGCAACTGAGCTGGGCTCGGTTATGTGCTGTTCCACGTAGTGAGAAGTCGAGCTAGTAGTCGAGCCAGCTCGATTCTGTGCCTTTGTGCAAGAGTGCCTGTCGAGCTGACCCCATGGTGGCTCGACTGACACTGGAAATATTTGTAGCACATGAGTATCTTTCCTAGTAAGCTGCCATTTCAAGCACCCTAGTAAGAGACCACGCACGTTACGATGCCTTCTCCAACTAATGAATGCTCTAAGTACCCTAGGCAAAGAACGAGCGCATTACTATGCCCTCCTTGCCTAATGAGTACTCCATGTACCCTAGACAAAGATTGAGCGTGTTACTACGCCCTCCTTTCCTAACAAGTACTCAATGTACCCTAGACAAAGAACGAGCACGTTACTACGCCCTCCTTGCCAAATGAGTACTCCTAGTACCCTAGACAAAGAAGGAGTGCGTTACTACGCCCTCCTTTCCTAACGAGTACTCCCAGTACCCTAGACAAAGAATGAGCGCATTACTATGCCCTCCTTGACTAACGAGTATTGGGCCCATGTATCCAGTAAGAGACCGAGAATGTTACTGTGACCTCTCTTACTAACGAGTACACTAGCTAGAGAGACCGAGCACTCCCTTGTGCCCTTTCTAACTCCAATGGAGAATGAGCACGTTACTATGCCCTCTCCATCACCAAGCTTCCGGGCCTCTGACCAGCTTGTACTCTTCCTTTACTAAGGTTCCCCCTTAAATTTCTCAATTGCCAAGACTCAAGCTTGGACTTTCCCTTGCCAACCCATGTTGGACTTCTCATGCCAAGACCCATGCTTGGACTTCCCTAAGACCCAACTCGAGTTGGACTTCCCATGCCAAGACCTACCCTTGGATTTCTCATCCATGGGTCTAATGTCACTCTAAACATCTAACTTAGTGACCTTAGGTTTGAATAAGTTAAGGTAATGTCTTGACTACACTCTAGCTCAAACTAGATTTCAATTTCCTTGACTTAAACCTTGTTGTTAAACATTGAAACATTTGATGGGCTTGATTGCACTAACAATCTCCCCCTTTTTGATGTTTGACAACATGGTTTAAGTTTAGGTGATATAAATTTAGTTCATCTCAAATTCTAAAATATAGCATGAAGTGCAGAAATAGTTCATATAAGAAATTTAGCATGAGGTGTAGAAATATTTCATATCAGTAATTTAGCATGAGGTGCAGAAATATTTCATATCAGAAATTTATCATTCATGTAATAGGGATGATATAACTTGGAGTGCAGAAATTTTACATGTAATGGGCAGAAATTTTCCCCTTTGTTACACATAAAAAAACAAAGGCAACGTCTATTTGAATAATATCACAAATATCACTAATAACTTGAAACCCATACTCTCCCCTTTTGTCATAGATAAAAAAAAATTCCCTAAGGAGGTCAACGTCTCATATCCAATGAGATCATACAAATCTCTCTTTTTGATGCAAAACATCTAGAATGCCTTCACTCTTCCTAGTGATAAATCCCATATCACTCAAGAGAAGTACTCCTAGAAACTTTTCCAATTTTCAAATTGGGCATTCCAAGTTTTTTAATTTCTCCCCCTTATGAGGAAGAAATACTTCCATCATCCCATGATGGATAGTTCCTCCTAAAGGCTTGCTCCCTTTTGACCATTACACCAACAATGTCCGTGGGAAGTCCCTAAGCCTATAGAAGCTTTAAACCATCAAGGATAAGGTTAAAGGTTCAACAATGAATTTTCCCTCACCTTGAGTTTGATACATCATTCTGACAACCCTCCTAATCTATAACCAATGAATTTTCACCCTTTCTAATGCTTCCCAAAGCATATCTTAGGGTTAGGAGTGGTTAGGACTCTCAAACATAGGTAGTTGATTCTGACAGTAATCATTCGACTGCCACACACACACATCAGTCGACTGATACCAAGCATCAGTCGACTGAAACTCTTAGTTTCAGGCGATTTTACGCGGTAGTTCTCCGTGCGATTTGCGGGCGTTTGTGCGAGGCGATTTTGCGATGCCGAGTGGTTATATCGCGGCGGTTATCTGCCGAGCGTTCTGCGAGCGGTTTGCCCTTTATCAAGGAAATTTTGCCTCTGCTAGCGATTTTACCGCCAGCGATTTTGCCTACCGCTAGAACGATGCCGCCAAGCGATCGCCGCCTAAAGCGTCTGCGCCTTGAGCGATCTGCCACACCCAGGCGATCTGCCACGAAGCGATTTATCGCCAGGCGATCTGCTACCCATCGTCAGTGTCATCCTTAGCGATCGTGATAAGCTGAAAATTTTTGAACTTTGAAAAAGAATAAGTAAATGTACATAAGTTGAAAAATCACAAAATTTTATACGTACTTTACTTATCACAAATACAATGGGTGAAAAATGTTTGAAAATTAATTTACCCATAAAATAGTTAGTTTGATATAAAACTCAAAACCATTGAAAATTTCAATGTCTTTGTCCTATTTTGTATCAACTCTCTCAATCGTGATTGCTATCAAAAGATAGACTTCGCCAAGGTTTTCTAAAATGGTTTTTAAATGTTTTTCTAAATGGTGACACTCAGATCTTAGGGTATCTTAGGGTATTGTCAGGCTTGGGGTATAAAATATATGAAAAGCTCCTACTAAAACTGTGGATTTCCCAAACCGTAGCTCCCCCTCAATCAAACATTCTTTTAGGGTTGATTAGGTGCACACATAACGATTGCACTAACAATGGTGGGATGGAGTCAAGGTTTGAGTTGTTCGGGTGGCACTAACAAGGATTGCAGATACAACAAGAAGTTTGATAGACACTAACTGACTCAACCACACATAATCAATAACAGATCATACAACAAAAATAAAAAATAGAATGAACAAAAAGTTGATGTTCCAAAAAAAAATGTTTCACAGGAACAATCATAGTTAGAAGTTTAAACACACAATCAAATATCCATAGTACAACCATGCATCCTAGGTGAATTGACACAATTTGAGATCATTAACGTGATTCTATTTGTCAGGGGCTGATGTAGAAGGTTCCTCTGAGCTACTTCCCCAATTGATCATGATCTCTTTGATTTCCTTCTGCTCTTGAAGGATTTTATCTTGGGTGTCTTGGATTTGAGTCAATCTTAGGTTGGTTTGTAGATGGAAATCTGATATCGTCATTGTGATTATGTTCACAAAATCTCATGTGCTTCACGGAGTTGTGATAACTGCTCCGTGATAGTGGTCAATTGTTCATCTTGGTTAGGAGCCGAATGGTGTGGTTCTTCAGCAGGAAGAGCAGGTTCTTCCTCAAGATCCCTATGCTCCTCACTTTGATGACCATCCTTCCATTGAATTTCTCCTATACGCGTGCGAATCATGCCAGCTAGAGATAAATTCCTCTAATGGATATAGTCCAGCCTTTTCACCTACCTTACTTTTCCCCTGGATGTGTTTATGCCTAGGGACTCTAACCAGAATGTGAGGATGTGACCAAAAGGCATATAAACCTTTTTCTTGACTGGAATGGAGAAATGGATAATACACAAAAACATGTTCAAAGCTATGTTAAAATCAAGGTGGTTTTTGAGAAGGTGGAGTGTCAATAAATGACGTGGCCTAACTTTGGCTTGCCCTTTGGTGACTATGGGTAAAATGTATCTGACAATGACTTTGTATAAGATGTTTTCAGGAGCCGTTAGTGCCAGGGCTGACACCAAATTTACTCCTTCATCTCTAGGAGGTCTAAATAAGGATTCATGGATGGAATTGAGGTCAAATCCTTCCAAATTTTCAGGAAGAGTTGGATAGCATTCTAGGTTAGAGGAGGACTCTCTACATCCTTGAAATGATCTCCAGATGGCTGGAGTAAGAGTGACATCAGTTTTGGCTACCCTAGACTTATAGATAAGCCTATCTTCAGTGGGTTGTAGGTTGTTATATGTTGGAGATCATTTGGAAGCTAGAGGGGGAGGGGTGAATAGCGCGTTTTCGTTTCTACAAGAATGATTAACGGAAGCAAAAAAAGATAATATAAGTAAAAACGAAAGAACAATGCTAACAAGGCCTTTATGTGGTTCGGAGATAACGCTCCTACTCCACGGCGATCCTTAAGGTGGATCAACCCAAGCAATTCCACTAAGAAGCTTTCCTTTACAAAAAACCTCCTCTTCTTTACAAAGAATGAAACTTGAGCTTAGAGAGAGGAGGAGGGGATTTAAGATCACTTAGAAAGCTTGAAAACTCGTGGAGACTTTGAAGAATAATCAGAGAATAAGCATTAACCCCAAAAACCTCCACCAACACTCTTTTTATAGAGAGAAGGCTGATTTTCCCGTTGGAGCACGATTAGTCGACTGATGCACAACATCAGTCGAATGCAGGCGCGATTAACGACTTCTGAACAGCCAGATTCACGGTATTCAGAGTCGTTTCCTCCAACGACATTCTCATCAGTCGACTGATCCATCCATCAGTCGACTGATGGAGTGATCAGTCGAGTGATCACAGGCCATAGTCGAGTGTGACTCCACTCTGTGCCCATATTTAACTTGATCACCGATCGCCAGCTTTGGCGATCGATCGCAACATCCCGATCGATCATTGCCGCGACCAGCAATGATCGATGGTCGAGGTTTCATCCTCACTCGGTCGAGCACCGACGGTCGATTGATACATCGTGATCGGTCGATCGATAAGTATGAGTAATTCATACTTGATTTTACCCCTTAGACCTAGACTCAATCTTCTAGTTCTTCCTTAAGCCTTGCGCCTCCAGGATCCCTCCGAGTCCGCGACTTGTTCATCCTTTGCGCTTTGCTTCCAAGAGCTTCCTTCGGTTTTGTCATGTCTTGGGTTTCCTTTGCCAAGGCGTGCTTGGACTTTACGCCGCCAAGTCTACATGCTTGGACTTACGCTGCCAAGACTTGCCTTTGGACTTCCTTTGCCAAGGTCCGTTTGGACTTAATGCCGCCAAGACAACATGTTTGGTCTTATGCCGCCAAACCTTTACCTTGGACTTCTCTTGCCAAGATCATACTTGGACTTTGCCTTTACCTGTCACTTAATCATGTTCACCGTTAGATCACAATTTGTTGCCTAACTTAGATGATTATCCAAACATCAAAACATATAAATGCTTGGGGGCATTGTTGCACCAAAAATCTCTCCCTTTTTGATGTTTGGCAATCATTTAAGTTAGGTCTTTTACAGATACACATAATCATATATCCAATTATAACTTAAACATTTCTTCTCCCCCTTTGACATACATCAAAAAGAGAAGAAATCATATATTTCATAGAAGAATTGAATGCATTGTAATCTTGAACTAAGGTATAGAATTGAAATTTAGCTCCCCCTTAATCCAAGATACAGTTCATCATGAGTAAAATACATGTGGAGCAAAAGTCTATCAAACAATTTGAAGGTTTAAATCCTAACTTTGCACCAAAAATGTAAATTTGGAAATGAAAAAGATACATCTTATGAAACTCCCCCTAAATCACCGCATTAAACAGTTCTAAGAGTTGGTTTATACTCAGTATTATCATGCTAAAGTTTTAGGAGATCAAAGATATACTCAATATCAGAAAATGGAGCTATTTATCAGAAAACATAGTGTATCAATCGACTGGTTTCAACTACCAATCACACGCTCAAGTTCAAATTTTCAAATTTTCAAATTTAAATTTAGAAATGCGTCAGAAATTCCATAAACCTCAAAAAATCACGAAATTTTGTGTACCCATTTCTGAAACCATACTTTATCAAGGAAAAATATTTTGAAAAATATATGTTTTCCAGATTTCAAGATTGATACAAACTTGAAAACCAACAAAAGTTCTAATGTTTTTACAAACTTTGTATCACTTTTGTGTTTCACTTAAAAAAATGTTTTTCAAAATATGATAAACATAGTTTAAAATATGTTTTATTTGACATTTCCAATCATGTTCTTGGAGCTATATGCACATCAATTGTGTATAACCCTTCCCAATTATTGGTCCAATGAAGGATTAATGTCTCTAGATGCCACTTTGGTCCATAGTAATGCATCATAACACGCATGATGAACCAAGTGCATCTTCCTAGCATCTCACATGTTGTCTAAGTGGCTCAATACAAAAATCATGGTTTCTTAGGTATTTTGTGAGATGCTTAAAGGTATAAATCCTAGTATTTCTATAGGATCATGCAAACTTATACCTTTACTCAACCAAGCACATTCCAAGTTCTCTCCTAAGTGATGAAAAGTCTACCTCGGGGAGAGCCTTGGTAAATATGTCAGCTAGGTTGGACTTGGATTCAATGTAATTTAGCTCAATGTCCCCCTTAGCCACATGATCTCTAATGAAGTGATGTTTCACTTCAATGTGCTTGGTCCTAGAGCGATGCACCGGATTTTTGGTCAAGTTTATGGTGCTCACATTGTCACAAAATACTTTCATGTTGGAGTAAGATAGCTCATAATCTTCTAAGGTATGTTTCATCCATAGTAGTTGAGCTACACAACCACCCATAGCCACATACTCGTCTTCGGTGGTGGATAGGGCAACACAAGGTTGCTTCCTACTACTCCAACTAACTAGGGAGGACCCAAGGAATTGACATCCACCACTAGTGCTCTTCCGATCCAATTTGCAACCGTCATAATCGGAATCGGTGTACCCAACCAAATCAAAAGACCTAGTCCTAGGGTACCATAGTTCTACATTTAGTGTGCCTTTAATATATCTTAAGATTCTCTTAACGGCCACTAAATGAGATTCTTTAGCACATGATTGATACCTAGCACACATACCAACCGTAAATAATATGTCGGGTCTACTAGCGGTTAAGTACAAAAGACTACCAATCATGCTCCTATAGAGTGTAAGATCAATTTGTTTTCCTTCATTATCACTATCTATTTTAGTATTGGTTGCCATTGGAGTTGAAACTACCTTAGCATTTTCTAAACCAAATTTCTTAATCATTTCCTTAGCATATTTGGTTTGATAAATATAAATACCTTCACTAGTTTGTTTGACTTGCAATCCTAGGAATAAATTTAATTCCCCAACTAGACTCATTTCAAACTCTTTTTCCATATTTTTAATAAAGTCTTGGAGAAGTTCATCATTTGTTAACCCAAAAATAATGTCATCAACATATACTTGAGCTACAAATATGTCCATTGATGTTGACTTTATAAATAGAGTTTGATCTACACTACCCCTCTTAAAGTCCTTAGAGATTAAGAAAGATGATAATCTTTCATACCAAGCCCGGGGAGCTTGTTTCAAACCATACAAAGCTTTCCTAAGCTTGTATACATGGTTTGGATAGTCCATATTTTCAAACCTGGGAGGTTGTTCTACATATACCTCTTCCTTAATAAACCCATTTAGGAATGCCGATTTTACATCCATTTGATGGAGTTTAAAACCCATATAGGAGGCATACCCTAATAGTATCCTAATAGACTCTAATCTAGCAACCGGGGCATATGTTCCATCATAGTCAAGTCCTTCAACTTGATTAAAACCCCTTGCAACTAATCTTGCTTTATTTCTAGTGATATTTCCTTGGCCATCTAGTTTGTTCCTAAAAACCCATCTTGTAGTAATAATGGTGTTTTCATTTGGTCTAGGAACTAACTCCCATACTTGACTCCTTTCAAATTGAGCAAATTCATCTTGCATTGCTAAGATCCAATCCGGATCAAGTAATGCATCTTTGATTGTTTTGGGCTCAATTTGAGAAATTAGAGCTATATGACTAGTAGGATCCCTATGAAATGACCTAGTCCTAACACCTTGAGATAATTCACCCACAATTTGATCTAAGGGGTGATTTTGATGAACTCTTATGGTTCTAAGAGGTGTATTAATTTGAGTTTGATCATGATTAACCTCAATCCTTTCCTCATCATCAGAATCACCTCTTACTCCCCCTTGATTCAATCCTCCCCCTTGATCATTATCCCCTAAGGTTAAATTTTGAAATTGTTGGGTAATTTCTTGATTTTCATTATTAATATTATCATCAATAGGGGATTTTCTAGGGTATGTATTGGAAGTTTCATCAAATTGGACATTTGATGATTCTTCAATCTTTTGAGTTCTTTTATTGTAAACTCTATACCCTACACTAGTGGATGAGTATCCAACTAGGATTCTCTCATCCGCTTTGGACTCAAACTTACCTAGGTTATCTTTAGTATTTAAAATATAGACTTTACATCCAAAGACCTTAAAATAATGAATTGTTGGAATTGTACCATTCCACAATTCAAATGGAGTTTTTCCTAAAAACCTATGAATCAATACCCTATTTTGGATATAGCAAGCAGTATTAATCGTTTCTGCCCACAAGTAGCTAGGTAAAGAGTATGCATTAAGCATTGTCCTAGCTGCTTCTTGTAGGGAACGATTTTTCCTTTCCACAACCCCATTTTGTTGGGGTGTTCTAGGACAAGAAAACTCATGCTTGTACCCTTGTTCTAAACAAAAAGTTGAAAAATTAGAATTCTCAAATTCTCCACCATGATCACTACGGATCCGGTTGATTTTGAGTTTTCTTTCATTTTCTACTCTTTTGCTAAATCCTATGATTATTCCTAAGGTTTCATCTTTATTTTTCAAGAAAAATACCCAAGTAAACCTAGAGAAATCATCTACTATTACTAAGCAATATTTACTACCAGTCATAGAAGGGGTACTATGACAATCAAATAAATCCATATGTAAGAGTTCTAAAGGTAAAGCGGTACTAAGTAATTTTTTACCTTTGTGTGATGTTTTTGATTGTTTTCCTTCTTGGCATGCATCACACATCTTGTCCTTGAGAAATTTGACTTTAGGCAACCCTTTGACTAATTTCATTTTTGCTATTTTGGCTATGTTCTTCATGTTTATGTGTCCTAGCCTCCTATGCCAAAGCCAACTTTCTTCCTCTTTTGCAATAAGACATTTAGTAGAAGCATTAGTAGCATAGGATAAATCAACATAATATATATTTGATTTCCTAAAACCTACTAACATGCAATCATTTAGAGTTTTGTGTCTTATAAAATATTTTGAGGAATCAAATTTAACATCAAAGTTTGCATCACATAGTTGACTTACACTAAGTAAATTAAATTTCATATTTTTAACTAATAGCACTTTATGAATGGCAAGATTGGGGGATACTTCAATTGTGCCCTTTCCTAGAATCTTAAGTTTGCCGCTATTACCAAATGATACTTTTCCTTTGCTAGTGTGGTTGATAGTGGAGAATTTTCTCTCATCACCGGTCATGTGCTTTGAGCACCCACTATCAACTATCCACAAGCTTGGTTCTTCTACCTATATCACATGAAAAATACAATCCTTAGGTACCCAAATCTAAGGATCACTAGCATTAATTAGAAATATTTTAGGTACCCAAGCCTTTCTACCCTTGCTTTTAATCATGGATTTTCTACTAACAAGAGATGTAAAAGCTACCTCCTTTTCCTTAGGCCTATATCCCAATCCGGCCTTGTTGTAAATAGCCCTTTGATCCTTAATAATCATGTCTAGGTATTTAGAGCCATTAGTAAATTTTTCTAAACATGCTCTTAAGTTACCTATTTCTTTTCTTAATTCATCATTTTCATCCCTAAGGGTACATTCATCACTAGATAATTTACCACAAGATGATTCTACACTCTTAAGTGATTTAATCTCTATTTTTAAATCCTTAATCCTAGTTTTCAATCTATTCAAAGCATTTTGTAGGCATGCAATAGTGTTATAAAGTAAATCTACTTTAGGTGAGTTGTTTACCTCATCATCATCACTTGATGATGATTCGTCGCTTGAAGAAGAAGAGGACTCCTCGCTTGAACTCCCAGCTTCTTCCTCCAATGCCATGAGGGCTAGATTCTGGGTGGCATGACATACTTCTTCATCGTCGGAAGACTCCTCCATGCTTAGAGTGTCCCATGTTTGTGCCACCATTGCCTCCTTCTTCTTCTTCTCCTTCCTTTCCTTCTTTTTCTTTTCCTTCTCCTCCTTCTTTAGTTCCGGGAAATTTGGCTTTATATGCCCTTTCTTGTTGCAACCAAAACAAGTCATGTTAGAGGTAGCATTTAAACTATTTGAAGACTTACCTCTTGAGGATTGGAACATCCTCTTCACATCTTTCTTGGTGAGTTTCCATGACTTCCCACCAAACTTCTTAACATAATGTGCCACCTCGCTTGCCGATAACTCATCTTCACTACTTGATGAGTCTTCCTCGGATTTGGATGAAGAGGACACTTCTTTCTTCTCCTTCTTCTTTTTGTCCTTCCTTCCTACAAAAAGAGCTATACCCTTCTCTTTGGATGAGGTGTTAGCTTGTTCATGTAATTGAAATTCACAAAATAGCTCATCTAACTTAACCAATGAAAGATCCCTAGAGACCTTATAGGCATCTACCATTGAGGCCCATAAGGTTGTTCTAAGGAAAGCTTGTAACACATACCTTACAAGGTCTCGGTTGTCGACCTTCTCACCTATAACATGTAGTCCGTTGACTACTTCTTTGAAGAGACCGTGCATTTGGCTCATGGTCACATTGGTCTTCATCGAGAAGCTTTGAAGTTGGCCAATTAGAAGATCTCTCTTAGCCCTTCTTGTTTCTTTGGATCCTTCGTTGAGCTCGATCAACTTCTCCCAAAGCTCCTTTGCCGATTCAAATGACCCCACCTTGCTTAGTTGCTCTTTTGACAAACCACATTGAAGTGTGGTTGTTGCCTTGGCGTTGGCTTGAGCCTTCTTGGCCATGTCTCTCGTCCAATCCTTCGTCGGTATGGGTGCTCCGTGTTCATCCACCGGCTTCTCGAAACCATCTACAAGACAAAACCAATTCTCAATATCATTCATTAAGTAATACTCCATCCTACCTTTCCAATAGCCGAAGTCATTGTCGTCGAACAACGGAGGCCTCGCCAGGCTATACCCCTCTTGAAAAGCCATCTTTGCTCCGGTTGATTGCTAGATCTTCCGATGCGATCCGGGCTATGATACCACATATTGGAGATCGTTTGGAAGCTAGAGGGGGGGTGAATAGCGCGTTTTCATTTCTACAAGAATGATTAGCGGAAGCAAACAAAGATAATATAAGTAAAAACGAAAGAACAATGCTAACAAGGCCTTTACGTGGTTCGGAGATAACGCTCCTACTCCACGGCGATCCTTAAGGTGGATCAACCCAAGCAATTCCACTAAGAAGCTTTCCTTTACAACAAACCTCCTCTTCTTTACAAAGAATGAAATTTGAGCTTAGAGAGAGGAGGAGGGGATTTAAGATCACTTAGAAAGCTTGAAAACTCATGGAGGCTTTGGAGAAGAATCAGAGAATAAGCATTAACCCCAAAAATCACCACCAACCCTCTTTTTATAGAGAGAAGGCTGATTTCCCATTGGAGCACGATTAGTCGACTGATGCACAACATCAGTCGACTGCCGGTGCGATTAACAGCTTCTGAACAGCCGGATTCATGGGATTCACAGTCATTTCCTCCAACAGCATTCTCATCAGTCGACTGATCCATCCATCAGTCGACTGATGGAGTGATCAGTCGAGTGATCACAGGTCGTAGTCGAGTGTGACTCCACTCTGTGCCCGTATTTAACTTGATCGATCGGCCCTTGTTGGCGGTTGATCAATATCGATCATTGCCACGACCAAGCGATCGGTGATGGTCGAGTTTCATCTAACTCGATCGAGCACTGACGATCGGTGATACATCGTATCAGTCGACTGATACTCATCAAGTATGAGTAATTCATACTTGATTTTACCCCTTAGACCTAGACTCAACCTTCTAGCTCTTCCTTAAGCCTTGCACCTCCAGGATCCCTCCGAGTCCGCGACTTGTTCATCCTTTGCGCTTTGCTTTCAAGAGCTTCCTTCGGTTTTGTCATGTCTTGGGTTTCCTTTTCCAAGGCATGCTTGGACTTTACACCGCCAAGTCTACATGCTTGGACTTACACTGCCAAGACTTGCCTTTGGACTTCCTTTGCCAAGGTCCATTTGGACTTAATGCTGCCAAGACAACATGCTTGGTCTTATGCCGCCAAACCTTTACCTTGGACTTCTCTTGCCAAGATCATACTTGGACTTTGCCTTTACCTGTCACTTAATCATGTTCACCATTAGATCACAATTTGTTGCCTAACTTAGATGATTATCCAAACATCAAAACATATAAATGCTTGGGGCATTGTTGCACCAACATTATAGAATTCGATAAGTAAGTCTTCATTGATATTGTGATCGTAGTAGACTAACTTACCGAGTCTATAGTGCTCAACCATCTTGCTAACATATGGTGCATTATTCGAGAAGAAATGACCATCTATTGACCAAATGCTTAGGAGTTCAAACTCGTGGGTCCAAAAGGTGTGCAAATGATATTCCGAGAGAAAATGATGGTCCGAGCAAGGCCTCTCTCGTGAGGGCCTAGAGGTGGAGGACTCAAGTTCCTTTCTTTTTAGTCTAGAATGGCACGTGTCAAATATGTCATGCACACAAGATTGACCCATGAATGAATGCAAGGAATGAAATGATGCATGTCAAGTGGGGAAAGTGATTAGTTGCTTAGAAATCCTCTAAAATCATAAGGAGAGTAAGGAAGAAGTCTTACTTGGGTGCCATAGAACCAAGAACAAGTGCTTGCTACAGCAGATGAATTTTTCTTGCTAGAACCCTAGTTGTGGTCGTGTGGTCAGAGATTAGGGTTAGGGTTAAGAGAAATTGTCAAGGAGAAGGAAGAAAATTCTTACCCTAGTCTAAAGAAGGCTTGTCTTGAGGTTGTAAAGCTTGGATGGAGATGAAGAGCTCAACTGGTGCTTGTCGCAGTCGGGAGAGCACGATTGTTGGGAAGAAAAATGGCAGAATGAAAGGGTTTAGAGTTTAAATCCGCAAGACATCAGTCGAGGCGATGAGTGGGTCGGCTCGACTAGTAACACCAGTCGAGGCGACGGTCGAAGCGCACTTGGTTCTGAGTGTGATCGGAATTGGCTAGTCGAGGCGCCAGTCGAAGTGCACTCGATTCTGAGTGTGATCAGATTTGGCCAGTCGAGGCGCCAGTCGAAGCGCACTCAATTCTGAGTGTGATCGGATTTGGCCAGTCGAAGCACACTCGATTTTGAGTGTTAAAAACTCGTGCCAGTTGGGGCGTTGATCGAGTCTATCTCGGTTGATAGGCTTAAATAACTAGGTTTCAATATCTGAATATTCCAACTGAGTTTTGTGTAATTTCTAAGACTTAGGTAAGTGTTAAAAACACTTGATATGATAACCTAAACACCCTTTTGATTGTTTTAAATAGTTGGTATCTATGTTCTTGGTCTCAAAAAAGATCCAACCAATTTTACTTGGTTGGAATGTCTAGTTATGATCTTGGAACCACAAACACAAGAATGTGTAATGGTCTTCCCCATAACTAGTCACGTTAGTGATTTTTGTCTCGTCAACCTCTCTATCTCAGGGATGCAATGAGCATTTGAAATAGAGTGGTTGATTCTATTATCTCACCCCATTTCTAGTAATACAAAAAGAGTTTTGTGATCCTTATCATTTTTGTGAGATGATCCCAGGTCTTCTCATTTTAAATTCCCATTTCTCTTGTTAAATGAATTTTTTTTAACCTAAGATCATGGAGGGATCCTCCTTCATCGAGAAGTACACATGCCCAACTCTCTTCTCAAATGGCTAAACTCATTTTCGGGAAGAGGTTTTGTGAATATGTCGGCTAGGTTAGACTTGGACTCAACATGGCTGAGTTCAATGTCTCCCCTAGCTACATGATCTCTAATGAAGTGATGCCTCACTTCAATGTGCTTGGTCCTTGAGTGACGAACCGGATTTTTGGTGAGATGTATAGTGCTAATGTTATCACATAACACTTGTACATTCCTATAGATCAGTCCATAATCTTCTAAGGTGTGTGTTAGCCATAGCAATTGTGATACACATTCTCCCATAGCTAAATATTCAACTTCGATTGTGGAAAGTGCTACACAATGCTGTTTATGACTTGACCAACTAACCAAGGCCAAACCTAAGAAATGATAGCCCCCACTGGTGCTTTTCCTATCCAACTTGCATCCGACATAGTCGGAATCGGTATAGCCAACTAAAACAAAAGATTCAGTCCAGGGGTACCACAATCCTACATTGATAGTGCCTTTTAAGTATCTCATGATTCTTTTTACAGCAATCATGTGAGACTCCTTATCACAAGCTTGAAACCTAGCACACATACCAACAACGAATAAAATATCAGGTCGACTAGCTATTAAGTACAATAAACTACCTATTATACTCCTATAATGGTTCAAATCCACTGCCTTCCCTTTCTCATCACTATCTAGACGAGTATTGACAATAATAGGTGTGCTTACTTCCTTAGCTTCCTCCATATGAAACCTTTTCAGTAACTCCAATGTGTATTTAGATTGATGTATAAAAATTCCTTCCTTGGTTTGCTTTATCTCGAGTCCTTGAAAGAAGGTCAATTCTCCTACTAGACTCATCTCAAATTCACTTTCCATGTGACCAATAAACTCATTGAGATAATCCCTATTGTTTGAGCCACATATTATGTCATCAAAATAAACCTGGGCTACAAATATGTATTCACCATCCCTTTTTAAGAATAGTGTGGGATCTATCTGTCCTCTCCTAAAACCTTTCTCAATTAGGAAAGTTGACAACTGCTCATACCAAGCATGAGGTGCTTGTTTAAGCCCATAAAGAGCCTTTTTTACTTTGTACACGTGGTCTGAGATTTGTGCATTCTCAAACCCCAGGGGTTGTTTAACATAGACTTCCTCCTTGATGACTCCATTCAAGAAGGCTGACTTCACATCCATTTGATATAGTTTGAAGCCTTTGTATGGTGCATAAGCAAGCATTAGTCTTATGGATTCTAACCTTGCTACAGGGGCATAAGTCTCATCATAGTCTAACCCCTCAATTTGGTTGTAGCCTTTGGCTACTAACCTTGCCTTATTTCTAACTATTTCTCCTCTATGATTTCTCTTATTCTTAAACACCCATTTAGACCCAATAATAGAGGTTTGACCAGGTTTAGGGATTAAATCCCAAACTTGATTTCTCTCAAACTGGCCTAACTCATCTTGCGTTGCAATGATCCATTCTAGATCAAGCAGAGCTTCATCCACTAACTTGGGCTCAATCTCAGAAATCAAGGCAACTTCATTTCCTTCATTTCTGAAAAATGATCTAGTCCTAACCCCATGTTGGTTGCCTCCAATAATTTGGTTTTGGGGATGGCTAGAAACATTCCTAGTGGATCTTGTTACTTGAGATGGTTTGGGTACTACTGAAATTTGTTCAGGTTCTCCAACCTCAAGTGATGGCCCTTGAGCTCTCACTCTCTCTTCATCAGAATCCACTCTTGCTTCCCTTATAGGGTTGCTATCTCCCAATTTCAGCTTCCTCAATTCCAGCTCAAACTCAATCGATTTTCTGTTTGAATCAATATTCATTCCTTTTTCTTCAAACACAACATTAGTTGACTCTTCTATGAGCTTAGTCCTATGGTTGTAGACTCTATACGCTTTGCTAGTGAGGGAATATCCAACAAGGATACCCTCATCAACTTTTACAAAAAAAATTCCTAAATGATCCTTGGTATTTAGGATATACACCATACAACCAAATACCCTAAGGTTCTTGATTGTTGGTGGCTTTCCAAACCAAAGTTCATGTGGTGTTTTTCTTAAGAATATATGTATCAAAACTCGGTTTTGAACACAGCACACAATGCAAACTGCTTCAGCCCATAGGTAGTTTGGTAATTGGTATTCGTTTAGCATACTCCTATTGGTGCAGTAGGCACCTAAGTCGAACCTGAGTTTTGATTATAGCAAACGATACAAAGTTAAGCTCATGTCGTTATCTCATGAGCTGAATCGAGTGTGAAGAAAATTGCTATAGCTAGAGCTGAAGGCTAGCGACACCCAGAGGAAGCCGCGATGGTCGGGCGACACTTGGGTGACTTCGGAGGGAGCTGAAGGAATTGGGTGGAAGGCCGAAAGCAAAAGTGACACAGTAAGTATCGAGGTAAGCTCGTGTGTGTGTGAGCGTAAGTGAGGTCGTATCCTCTTTACAGGGATGATCTTAAGCGTAGATTCGACATAAGACATCCTATAGATGGTCTAGGTCGAGATCGGACGATCGACGACTGTCGAAATTATGTTTTTGTTGAGCTAACTTTGACTTGCAGCAAGCATCAGTCGACTGCCAGCTTGGAGGACTCGACTACCGTCAATCAGTCGACTGCCGGAGGTTAGCACTCGACTGATGCTGCCATCAGTCGACTGATGATGGCCATCAGTCGACTGATGGTCAAAGGATCAACTTCGAGGAGTCAAGGCTTATCACCAAATTTCAAGGGGAGTGGTGCTCAAATATGATTGGCTAGGGTTCCTCTCGAAAAGGGGCTCAAAGGCTATAAAAGGAGGTCCTAACCTAGGGTTTCTTCATCAATTCTAAGTGCTCAAAAGCCTCCGCAACGCTGCGACTCTCCGACGACTCTACAACAATGAAGTGCTGCCAACAACCCTAGTTTAAGTTCTTTTTTTCTAGTTGTTGGTATAATCTTACTTTGTTATTGCTTTCAATATTGCAATTCTTTTTAATCGATGTTTTCTATCGTTGCATTTTACTTAAATAGAAGAGAGGGTTTGTCTCTCTATCTTTTTGCTTCGAAGGTTTTTGTAATCGTCAAACTCCTACCTCCAACGAGGAGGAGTGTTTTAGTGAATTGCCCTCCGTACACGGTCTAGGACCGTTAGGGCCTTGGAGTAGTAACCGAAGGCTACGAACCAAGTAAAAAAATATCTTGTCTATTTTTGTTTCATTTATCTTTCCGCTGCACTTAATTGTTTTGATACGAACTCGAAAAAAAAGGTTTTTCACTATTCACCCCCCCCTCTAGCGAATCGCTTCGATCCAACAATTGGTATCAGAGCCGGGGGCGCTTAGATTTGGTGAAACCACCAATCTAGCTTTTTTTACAGATTTGTTTTTCATTTGTTTAAATTTTTCTCCCGCACTATTGGTGCAATCGACTCAGCAGTACCTTGATGGTATTTTGATGATAGAAAAAACTCATGACATGGGATTGTCATGGGAAAGTCCAACATGGGGTTGGCATGGAAAATCCAAGCATGGAGCTTGGTGTGGAAGTCCAAGGGGGAAGCCTTGGCATGGGAAAGTCCAAAGCATTGCGAAGTCGTGCTCTTGGTGCTTGGCATGGGAAATCCAAAGCATTGCGAAGCCGTGCGCTTGGTGCTTGGTGAGAAATGCATTGCGAAGCCGTGCACTTGGTGCATTTGGGAAGTCTTGAGAACTTGGCAAGTTCACTAGGCTCGGGTCCTTGAGTCGGTGAAGGATGGCATTGCGAAGTCGTGCGCTTGGTGCATCCGAGGGACCGCCGGACGGGGAGCGAATGGAGTGAGCCCAAAGGGAAGCATACTTCTAGGGCATGAGACGCGAAGGATGGCGTTGCGAAGCCATGCGCTTGGCGCATCCGAGGGACGTAGGCCGAGGGAAGAGAGCTTTGGTGGGGAACTCCATGAGGGATAAGGTGGACTTGGCCAAGTGGCTAAGACTGAGTGTCGGAGGCTCAAACTTGATGTTTGAGGGTTTACTCGACGGTCGGATGCTCAAACAACTTGGTGTTTGAGGTTTTGCCCGACATCAGTCGAATGGCATAGGTGCCGGGTTCGGTGATCCAAGTCCACTAGAGTTTGGTAGTGTAAGGCTAGGGTTTTGTGCTAGCGATCATTGCCATGGACATGTTAGTCGGCTGAAGTCGACACTCGGCTCGAGGATGGCGATCGGTGAAGATGTCGCGAGCACGAGCGCTCCGTAGCCGTAGGCGATCGACTCTTTGAGTCACCGATCGGTGATGGGCATCATCGATCGTAGGTGATCCGTTGGAACTTGTCCGACGTGGATCAGTCGTTATGAGACAACAGCTCTGAGCTGATCGGGCCTTTTGGCGATCGCTAGGCGCAAAAATAGCTCGATGCAGGTTATAAAAGGAGCTCGAGATGGAGATTTTTGCAATGGTTTTTGTGGAGCTATTGAGATTCCACGATTCCTTCAAGAGCCAATCAAAGCAAGCAACAAACAAGTGATCAAAGCAATCGTGAAAAGTTTTCTTTGTATTGTATTTGTGTATTCTTGTTGTATTTCTATATTACATTGTAATAACTTGTGAGAGGTTTCTCCACCTCCGACGTGTAGTCGAGAAGGAGTGTAGTTAGTGTCGTGCGCATAACTAGAGCTCGAGAAGCTCACCCGTGGAGTAGGAACCATTCGGTTCCGAACCACGTACATCTTGTGTTGTGTAATTGTGTATTGTTGTTAGTTTCATTATTATTGTTATTCCTCTACGCTAACGACAATCGTAGACAAGCAACGCAAGAAAAACGAACGAATTACGACATCCAACGAACGAGGGCTATTCACCCCCCTCTAGTCGGCCGTATCGATCCCCTACAAGTGGTATCAGAGCCGAGGTCGCTCTTCAAGGACTAACCGCCGCGAGAACACTACAAAATGGCTGACTTCATCCATCCACCGAAATTCGATGGAGATTTTTCTTGGTGGAGAAACGGATGGAGGTATACCTAGAAACCGATTTTGATTTTATGATTATTATCGAAAACGGTTTTGAAATGCCTAGGGACAAGTACAACAAGCCAATTGAGAAGTCAAAATGGACCCAAGACCAAATCAAAGACTTCAAGACAAATCTCAAGGTAATCAAGTTGATTAGTGATTTGTTACCTAACACTATTTGGTCTAGATTGGGTGATTATAGGGATGCAAGGGAATTATGGAATAAGGTAATGAAATTCCAAGAAAATTCCCAATCGGCACAAGTAGAGGAGAATGTCGAAGAAGAATCATCATCCACTTTTGAAGATGTGGATGACTTGGTGGAGACCTCCACCTCTAGCGTTGAGGGGGAGGAAAGGATTTCAACTCCGGAGCCAAGCCAAAATGAAGCATCTACCTCCAGAAGAAATGACCAAGAGGCTTCCACCAACTCCCTAGGTGACTCATGTATTATAATTAATCGTAAAGATTATATTATTTGTTTTGAGTGTAGGGAGAAAGGGCACTACAAGAGTAAATGCCCTAATTTGGCTAAGAAGAAGGCATCGACACCAAAAGTCAACCCAAAGTCAAACGATGCCGGTGTTCCCAAAATCAAGAGCAAATAGCACATTGTGTGCTTCAAATGCAATCAAAAGGGACACTACCGAAGCCAATGCCCCAGGGGGAGGAAGAAAGGGCAAGAAGGTGCAATTCATGTAGGGGGAGCTCCTAAACCTAACCCTAAGGTACATTTACTTAATGCACCTTTAATTCCTAAAGTCAAAAAGCATGCAAAAAATTATTTTAGTTCTCTTGCTATTATCAATGAAAAGCATACTAAGAGAAATAATAAGGTGTATTGTCTAGGTGCCAAGCATGTTCATATAACTAAGGACAAACCTAGGACTCAAAACACTAGATCTATCCTACCTAGGAAATCAATTAGAAGAATTGAAGAGAATTTGGGTATTAATCCCAAGAAATCTAGGCATATGCCTAAGAAGAAAACCAACTCCCAAAAACCTAATGAAAATTCAAAAATGGGAAAATTAGAGCTAGAGAACCAAGTCTTGAGGTCAAGACTTGAGAGAATGGAGAAAGCCCTTAGAATCATAGAAAATTCAATTCTAGGGTCAAATGTCCAAAAGTCAAGACCTAATGTTCAAAAACGGTCTAAGGGCAAGGAAGGTTTGGGTGACAAACCTAAACCCAAGAAGACTTATCATAATGTTTCATTTAATTATGGAACTATTTCTAGGTCTAGGAAAACCAAGGCTAATAGGGAAGTCATCCCTAAGTCTAGCCATGGTATGTGTTTAGTGGCTAACACCTCAAAGAAATCAAATGTAGCCACTAAGAAGGTCAATGGAGGAGTCACCTCTAGAGTTGACCCAAGTAAGACCCAAAAGACTATGGCTTTAAAGCCTAAAAGGGTCATTAGGAAGGTATCTAGGGAAGTTATCCCTAGGGAATACCTTGTTAACCCAAGGAGCTCCAATAGGTATTGGGTTCCTAAGAGCGTGATTGATTCACGCTAAATGGGTTAGGGTGTGTCAACCCTAAGTGGATGGGTGGTTAACCTAGCCATTGTGAGTTGACACATTAGGGTGTGCCAATATGGTTTGAGAAGTTAAAAATGATTTAAATTGGCACAATTAGGTCATAGAGGTATTGGTGTGCCATTTTGGGTTTTTGGCACACTAGGGAAATGAATGGCAATAAGGCAAAATAGAATTAATCCCTAAAAATGGCAAATTGATTTTCACACTTAGGTATTCTATACCTTAGTATATTTTACTTGCCATGTTTTGTTTGTCTTGCCATGTCATGACATCATTTTCATTTTTATCTATAAAATGTCATGATCATGTTTAGATTTATGTTTAGATGTCATGTATGCTTAAGTTTCATTCACATGCCATGACATCATGATATTGGAATATGTTTTTATCTATATCATATCTATGCCATAATCATATCATGCATGAATTAAAATGGAGTTAAGGACTATGGCATGATTTGATGGGAATCAAATAATATTGCCTAGAAATATGCATGAGACCATTTTAAAGAACAAAAACCCACATCTCACTAGATTAATTGCCTTGAATGTGTTTTTACACATCTAGATATAAGTGAGATGTTTAAGGAAAAGAAATTAAAGGTTTTGAAAACTTTTTGAAAACATTTTGAAAAACCTTGGTGAAGCCTATCTTTTGATAGCTATCACCATTGAATGGGATGATACAAAGAGGGCTCTTTATTGAAGCTTTTCTAAACTTTTGAACTTTGTATCAATCTCCTAATTTAGTGGGTAAAATAATTTTCCAATATTTTTCACCCATAGTGTTTAGGATAAGTATTATACGTATATGGATTGGCAGTTATCAGTCGACTGCCATGGATTGGCAGTCGACTGATGGGGGTGGCAGCCGACTGATTTCTGATTTCAGTCGACTGCCCAAGCTGATTTCGGGTAAATCTTGTTGGTTAGGCCCATGTTCAGCTAGGTTAAGGTCCCCTAACCACTCCTAACCCTAGGATATGCTTGGGAGAGCATTAGAGAGGGTGGAAATCCATTGGATATGGATTAGGAGTTGGGTTGAGGGTGAGTATCAATTTTAAGGTGGATGTGAGTTCATTGTTGAACTTTGCCTTAATTTTGATTTGGTTAATGTTCCTATTGGCTTAGGGACTCTCCAAGGACATTGTTGGTGCAATGGTCAAGGGGGAGCAAGCCTCTAGGGGGAGGTATCCATCTTGGGAAGATGGATGTGTATTTCCTCATTGGAGGAAAATTAGGTTTCCTCTCTTTGAGTGATATGGGATCACTAGAAAGATTGTAGGCATGTGTTCCTCCAAGGGAGAGATTGTAAGATCTCATTGGGATATGAGACATTCATACCCTTGGGGAGGACCTTTTTGATGTAATGTCAAAAAGGGGGAGAAGTTACCAAGTTACCAATTAGGGTTCGTTGGAATTCTCATTGGGATATGAGAATTGCCAATATGGGAGAATTGGTAGACTTGAGATGGTAGTTTTGTCAATCATCAAAAAGGGGGAGATTGTTGGTGCAATCGGCCCAGCAGTACCTTGATGGTATTTTGATGATAGACAAAACTCATGACATGGGATTGTCATGGGAAAGTCCAACATGGGGTTGGCATGGAAAATCCAAGCATGGAGCTTGGTGTGGAAGTCCAAGGGGGAACCCTTGGCATGGGAAAGTCCAAAGCATTGCGAAGCCATGCGCTTGGTGCTTGGCATGGGAAATCCAAAGCATTGCGAAGCCGTGCGCTTGGTGCTTGGTGAGAAATGCATTGCGAAGCCGTGCGCTTGGTGCATTTGGGAAGTCTTGAGAACTTGGTAAGTTCACTAGGCTCGGGTCCTTGAGTCGGTGAAGGATGACATTGCGAAGCCATGCGCTTGATGCATCCGAGGGACCGCCGGACGGGGAGCGAATGGAGTGAGCCCAAAGGGAAGCATACTTCTAGGGCATGAGACGCAAAGGATGGCGTTGCGAAGCCGTGCGCTTGGCGCATCCGAGGGACGTAGGCCGAGGGAAGAGAGCTTTGGTGGGGAACTCCATGAGGGTAAGGTGGACTTGGCCAAGTGGCTAAGACTGAGTGTCGGAGGCTCAAACTTGATGTTTTAGGGTTTACCCGACGGTCAGATGCTCAAACAACTTGGTGTTTGAGGTTTTGCCCGACATCAGTCGACTGACATAGGTGCCGGTTCGACTGATCCAAGTCGACTAGAGTTCGACTGGTGTAAGGCTAGGGTTTTGTGCTTGGCAGTCGACTGCCATGGACATGGCGATCGGTGAAGTCGGCAATGATCGGCTAGGATGTGATCGGTGATGGGAATGTCGCGAGCGAGCGCTCCGTGAGCCGACGGGCGATCGACTCTTTGGGTCACCCGATCGGTGATGGGCATCATCAGTCGACTGGTAGGTGATCTGTTGGAACTTGTCCGACGTGGATCTGGCCGTTGTGAGACAACGGCTACAGGGGCAGTCGACTGGGGCCTTTTGGCAGTCGACTGCTAGGCGCGAAAATAGCTCGATGCAGGTTATAAAAGGAGCTCGAGATGGAGGTTTTTGCAATGGTTTTTATGGAGCTATTGGAGGGGAATTGCTGCTGCATTCCAGTCCTTCAAGAGCCAATCAAAGCAAGCAACAAGCAAAGAGATCAAAGCAATTGTGTAAAAGTTTTCTTTTGTATTGTCTTTGTATTTCTTGTTGTATTTCATATTACTTGTTGTAATAACATGTGAGAGGTTTCTCCACCTCCGACGTGTAGTCAAGAAGGAGTGTAATTAGTGTCGTGCACATAACTAGAGCTCGAGGAGTTCACCCGTGGAGTAGGAACCATTCGGTTTTGAACCACGTATATCTTGTGTTGTGTGATTGTGTATTGTTGTTAGTTTCATTATTATTGTTATTCCGCTGCGCTAACGACAATCGTAGACAAGCAACGCAAGAAGAACGAACAAATTACGACATCCAACGAACGAGGGCTATTCACCCCCCTCTAGCCGGCCGTATCGATCCCCTACACGCACTACTAATCCAAGACGAAGTCTTGGTACTCTTCGTTTGGTTTTGTTTTGCAAGTATTCGCTTTTGGAGTAGCCAACGGTAAAACAGGCATAACTTTTCGTATAAGTTGACTCACGAAACGGGCTACCTACCAAAATGAATCTCTCGGAGAGATCTACACTTCTTACCAGGGTAAAATCTCGTAACAGGCTGTCTTCATCCCCAAAAACCATCATTTAGTACCATTTTGGGGACATCGAAGGTTGTAAGTGATAATCTTTTATTTTAGTTGGTTATTTCTCGTTTATTCCTTTTGTTTCTTTTCATTTCCTACATTACTAATCCAAGGCGAAGTCTTGGAACCTTTTTCGTGTTTTTTTTTGGTATTTTTTTGTGCAAGGTTTCCCTTCCAAATGACCCATCTCGAGGGTTTTAGCACCGTCCGACCTCCGTTTTACCACAGAGATGATTTCTATTACTGGAAAGGTCGGATGGAAAGCTTTCTCAAACCCCAAATTGAGATTTGGATCATAATCCAAACGGGTTTCACACTTCCGACTAACGAAGTGGGTGAATCCTTGGGTTATGACCAATGGACCATTGCGACAAAACAACAAGTCGAAGCCGACGCCAAGGCAACACAAATCCTCTAATGCGGCTTGTCCAAGGAGGAGTTAAATCGCGTCGGCCCCTTCATCAGCGCAAAGGACCATTGGATAAAGCTAGTGTAGCTACACGAAGGGACCGATGAAGCCAAGGTATGTAAGCACGACCTTTTATTTAATAAATTATATAATCTAAAAATGCAGGAACATGAAATAGCGACGCAACTCCATGCCCGCGTCCAGGACATAGTCAAAAATCTACACACAATCAGGCAAAAGGTCGAAAACTGTGACCTTATAAGGTATGTCCTAAACTCCTTTCCGAGGACTACCTTGTTGGCATCCATGGTCAATGCCTACAAGGTCTCCAAGGATCTTTCTAAACTTAGATTAGATGAACTTTTTTCTGATTTTGAACTTCATGAGCAGTCTAACTCGAAACCCGAGAAAGGTATAACACTATTTGCAGGTTCAAAGAAGAAAACCGCTAGCAAGCCACCCCCGAAGGAAGAAGAGGATGAGTCGGATTCGGAGGTCGACTCGGAAATGGAGGCCGAACTAGTCAACCTAGTTCGGAGGATAGTCAAGGGCCGAAAATGAACCGTCACTCGACCCAACGAAGGTAAGCCTAAAAGTTCAAATATTAGATGTTATGAATGCAATAGGTTTGGACATATCAAGTCCGAATGCCCAAAACTCAAGAGCAAGGCACCGAAACACAAAAAGGCACTCAACGCTACTTGGGAAGAAGCTTTCGAGGAAGAAGACGATGATCGAGTCCTCATGGCTAAACCGGTGGAATCGGAGACGGAGTCGGAACCAGAACTTGAATCGAAAATCGAAGACGAGTCGGACTGCGAAGCACTATTCAAGACAAGCCACGGATACGCATCCGGTTCAAAAGATACACTCAAGGTAAGTCGGTCTTTCATTACTACACTTTATAGTGAAATTAAGTTTTTAAATAGAAAGTTAGCTAAGTCCGAGTCCAAGGTCGAGACCCTGGTTGAGGAAGTTAAACTCCTAAAACACGAGGTCTCCCTAACCTCTTCAACTAGTCGAGTTCAAGAGAAGTACTCAACTCGGGTTGAAAAACTCGAAGTTGAGAACTCACTCTTGAAGAGTCAAGTCGATGATCTTAGGAATACGTTGGAAAGGTTTACTTTGGGATCCAAAGGACTTGACCTCCTACTTGGATCGCAAAGGGTCGTGTACAACAAGGTCGGGCTAGGGTTTAGCTCAAACACGACCAATAAGTCATATATGTCGATTGTAAGTCGACATAAAAAATGTGTCCAAGCATGGGTCCCTAAGACCACCTTGATTTCAAACTTAGGATCAAACCAGTACTGGGTTCCCAAGGACCAAATCCACTATGTGGAAAGACCGAATCGATTCAACGATCCAGGGAGAGCTAGTACAAAATTTGTTTGTGTTTTAACTTAGAAATTGCATGCTTAGGTTTTTATTTAGTTTGATTTTTTTTAGAATGGTTATATAGGACTATAACTCGTCAACACTTGATAACATAGTACCAGGACGCGGCGAGATGATAGTATGCTAGGAAAACGGAGTCTCGTGTATTCGAGCTAGATAAGGCGTATCTAGTTTGGTTCACTTGACCGAGTGGAACTAGCTGAAGCTACCTTGCCGTATCCTAGACTAGTTAGACCAGGAAATGGTATTAGGTGAGTAAAGTTACTATTTTCTTGAAAATGACTTTGTCTAAGGAAGTGGTCGTTGTTCCGATCAAAGAAGGCCTCTGTGCCTCGCCACGACCTGGAAGCCATGATCTTGAAAAAGTGACTTGATAAGCCTAAGGTCAAATCTGAATCTAATGCAAGGTTGACAAGTGTTTAAGTCATTAAAATTAAATCAAGTAAAATTGGAAGTCATCTCACAAGAACATATAGGGTTAACATGTTTGATCATGTAGACATGGGTGAGATGATTTAGGTTAATAATTTTCAACTAATCTTTAATAAATCCAATATCCGATCCAACTACCTTGCATGTAGGATCAATGGATGTTAGACGATTAGTTGCTCCGGAGCACAAGGCCAGGATCAACTCAACTCAAGTTTTCGAAGCTTCGATTCAAACGACAAGGATCGGTAGCCTTCGGAAATAACGGCAAGCTCAAAATCATCGGATCAGGTGATATTGAGCTTAACTCAAATTTTGTTATTCAAAACATTTTATTAGTAGAAAATTTTCAATATAATCTACTAAGTGTAAGCCAATTGTGTGATAATAACTATAAGGTCATATTTCTAGAAAATGAATGCGTAATTAATACAAACGAAACCTCTAAAACAATTCTTAAGGGAACTAGAAATAACAACATTTACACTATTAACTTAACTAACTCCTCAACTAAGTGTCTTATGACATGGCAAGAGGAATCATGGTTGTGGCACCGACGACTCGGTCACTCACACCCAAGACTCATCCACAAGATGAGTCAGAGTGACTTAGTCAGAGGTTTGCCTAACCTCAATAACTTGGATAATAAAATATGTAATGCTTGTCAACAAGGTAAACAATCTAGGACACAACATCAACTAACTAATCAAGAACGAACCAAAAGTGTGCTTGAGCTCCTACACATGGATCTATTTGATTCACACGGAGCTAAGTCACTTAATGGAAGTAAATTCTGTTTAGTCATTATTGATGACTACTCTAGATTTACTTGGGTTAGGTTCATCAAACACAAAAGTGATACCCTAGATCAATTAATCAACCTATTTAAGTTAATAGAAAATCAACAAAACATTAAAATTAAAAGACTTAGGACTTATCATGGTGGTGAATTCGAAAACCATAGGTTTACAGAATTCTATAACCTAAATGGATACCACCATGAGTTCTCTTGCCCTAGAACTCCACAACAAAATGGCCTAGTAGAACGCAAAAATAGAACCCTACAAGAAGCCGCTAGGACAATGTTAAATGAGTATAACCTACCCGATAGGTTTTGGGTGGAAGTCGTGAGTACGGCATGCTATGTCCAAAATAGGATCCTTATAGTAAAGAGGCACCTTAAGACCTCATACGAGATTTATCACGATAAAATACCTAACATCAAGTACTTTAGGGTATTTGGGTGTAAGGTACATATCATAAACACTAAGGATTACCTAGGGAAATTTACATCCAAAACCACGATCGGAATCTTTCTAGGATACTCGACTACAAGCAGAGCTTATAGAGTATATAACCATGACACCCTTAGAGTCGAGGAGACTATCAATGTAGTATTTGATGAAGGACACGAACCTACAAAACCCCCGGCAACCCCAATTAGCGAGCCGACTCATACTAGACCTAACTTTGATCCGGAGATTAGGTCTAGTGTTAATCCTAACCTAAGTCAACCAAGTCACTCTATCAACCAAGTGATAGATGACTCCAACCAAACTAGAACTCAAACGAGTAATCCTATGGATCAAGTTGTAGACTCAAACCCAAATCCAACTAGGACTCAAACGAATCATCCTATCGACCAAGTGATAGGTGATCCAAGTCTAGGAGTTCGAACTAGAGCCTCATACAGAAACCTTAGTCAAATATCTTTGATTTATAAAATTGAACCCAAAACTATTGACCAAGCTCTTCTTGATCCCGATTGGATTATTGCAATGCAAGAAGAGTTGGCTTAATTCACTAGGAACGAAGTATGGGAATTAGTACCACCACCTAAAGATAAAACAATCATTGGAACAAGGTGGGTGTTTAGAAAAAAACTTGATGATAAAGGTGAAGTGGTTAGAAATAAAGCTAGACTAGTCGCTAAAGGGTTTAGTCAAGTCGAAGGTTTAGATTACGACGAGACCTATGCCCCAGTAGCTAGATTAGAGTCCATTCGAATGCTATTAGCATATGCAGCACATCGAGGATTTAAGTTGTTTCAAATGGATGTGAAATCTTCATTCTTAAATGGATACATTAAAGAAGAAGTTTATGTTAGTCAACCCCCCGATTTCGAAAGTTTAGACAAACCCGATCATGTCCTTAGGTTAAAGAAAGCTCTTTATGGACTTAAACAAGCTCCTCGAGCTTGGTATGAGAGACTTTTGATTTATCTTAAGTCCAAAGGCTTTAACCAAGGTGTAGTTGACCCAACCCTTTTCGTAAAAACCTTAAGTAAAGACATATTCATAGCCCAAATCTACGTAGATGATATTATTTTCGGAACCACCAACTCAATCCTACTAAATGAGTTCATTTCACTTATGGAAAGTGAATTTGAAATGAATTTAGTAGATGAGTTAAGTTTCTTCTTAGGTCTACAAATTAAACAAACTAAAGATGGAATATACCTACATCAACGCAAATATACTAGGGAATTAATTAAACGCTTTGGAATGCAAGACACTAAAATTATTAATACCCCAATGGCAACTAATGTTAATATAGAAGAAGATGTAATTGGAAACCCAATTGATTTAAAATACTATAGCAGCGTAATAGGGAGTCTCCTTTACTTAACTGTAAGCCGACCTGATATCTTATTTGCAGTAAGTATGTGCGCAAGGTTTCAAACCTGTGCCAAGGAGTCTCACCTAACTCTAGTCAAGCGTATCCTTAGATATCTAAAGGGTACACTTAATGTCGGTATTTGGTATCCTAGATCTACTGAGTTCGAACTAACCGGCTACTCTGATTCGGACAATGCCGGTAGTAAGCTCGATAGAAAGAGTACGAGTTGTTGTTCTCAACTTCTAGGCTCGAGTCTAGTGAGTTGGTGCAGTAGGAAGCAACACTGTGTTGCCTTATCTACCACCGAAGTCGAATACATCGCGATGGGTGAGTGTGTCACTCAGCTTCTTTGGATGAAGCACACTCTCTGCGACTTTAAGTTAGACTTTATGAATACTAAACTTCACGTAGATAACATTAGTTCAATTAATCTTATAAAGAATCCAATATGTCACTCTAGGACCAAACATATAGAAGTCAAACACCATTTCATTCGAGAACATGTGGCCAACGGAGCCATACAACTCGAATACATCGAATCAAAGTCTAACTTAGCAGACCTATTTACTAAACCCCTACCTGAAGTCGAATTTAGTCTATTAAGATGAAAATTGGGCATGTGCGTAGTAGAATAGGAACTTGCAAATTATATTTTCTTACTACTATTTCTTAATTTTCATTTTTATGGAACTAGCATAAGACATACCTTAGATATCATGCACCTATAGATTTAAGGAGCCAGTACATCTCACAAACACATAGGACTAATGTGTTTGTGTACTTAGCCACGTAGATGGGCGTGAGATGTTAGGACCTTACTCCTGGTTCTAGATGTAGAGCTAGTGCATCGCTATGAACCACTGAGTATAATCATACATACTAACCGACTCTGACCAGGACTGGTTGATCTTTCATATCAATCAAGCCAAATATGAGTCGAATATTTTATAGATGAACTTATTTTCAGTATATTATTTTCAAAATAATGTGGAACATGGTTGGACTTAAAAATTAATACTTATTTCACACACACCCTCACTCTTTTCGATATATGGCAAAAGGGGGAGAAAAAGGCCAAAGTTAAGGGATCATTTTTTTTTGTATGGCAAAGGCTTACTTAACTTTAAGTTAACTTGTTAACAAACGGAAGTAAAGGCCAAGGTTGATCTCTTAACTTAAAACTTATTTTAAATACTATGGCCAATATTAAGTAATTTCGGTTACTTAATTCTTTTGTTTAGTAGCAAACACCAAAGGGGAGAGTTAAAACTCTTTCTCAAGTACTCACCCTCGGTCAAGGGGGAGAATTCCTCAAGGGGAACACTTGACCAAAAAGTTTTTATATACTTCTGCTCATTCATGCATAAAAGTTTTTATACTCCTGCTAATTCATGCATATCTCTTACTCATTTTGCTTAATGCACTTAAGTTATTTTTCTTAACTTTGTATGTGGGTTATCCATAAATCAAAAAGGGGGAGATTGTTGGTGCAGTAGGCACCTAAGTCGAACCTGAGTTTTGATTATAGCAAACGATACAAAGTTAAGCTCATGTCGTTATCTCACGAGTTGAATCGAGTGTGCAAAAAATTGCTATAGCTAGAGCTGAAGGCTAGCGACATCCGGAGGAAGCCGCGGTGGTCGGGTGACACTCGGGTGACTTCGGAGGGAGCCGAAGGAATCGGGTGGAAGGCCGGAAGTGAAAGAGACACAGTAAGTATCGAGGTAAGCTCGTGTGTGTGTGAGCGTAAGTGAGGTTGTATCCTCTTTACAGGGATGATCTTAAGTGTAGATCTGACCAAAGACATCCTATAGATGGTCTAGGTCGAGATCGGACGGTCGACGACTATCGAAATTATATTTTGTTGAGCATCGGTCATTGCCCGACTTGGAGGACTTACTGCGCGTCGAATCGATCATTGGGAGGTTTGCACTCGTGATCTTTGCCATCGATCGGTGATGATGGCCATCAGTCGACTGATGGTCAAAGGATCGGCTTCGAGGAGTCAAGGCTTATCACCAAATTTCAAGGGGAGTGGTGCTCAAATATGATTGGCTAGGGTTCCTCTCGAAAAGGGGCTCAAAGGCTATAAAAGGAGGTCCTAACCTAGGGTTTCTTCATCAATTCTAAGTGCTCAAAAGCCTCCGCAACGTTGTGACTCTCCGACGACTCTACAACAACGAAGTGCTGCCAACAACCCTAGTTTAAGTTCTTTTTTTCTAGTTGTTGGTATAATCTTACTTTGTTATTTCTTTTAATATTGTAATTTTTTTAATCTAGGTTTTCTATCGTTGCATTTTACTTAAATAGAAGAGAGGGTTTGTCTCTCTATCTTTTTGCTTCGAAGGTTTTTGTAATCGTCAAACTCCTACCTCCAACGAGGAGGAGTGTTTTAGTGAATTGCCCTTCGTACACGGTCTAGGACCGTTAGGGCCTTGGAGTAGTAGCCGAATGCTACGAACCAAGTAAAAAAATATCTTGTCTCTTTTTGTTTCATTTATCTTTCCGCTGCACTTAATTGTTTTGATATGAACTCGAAAAAAAAGGTTTTTCGCTATTCACCCCCCCTCTAGCGAATCGCTTCGATCCAACAACTCCTAGCTGGCTCTTGCAAGGCTCTATTTCTCCTTTCTACAACACCATTTTGTTGTGGTGTTCTAGGTGTGGAGAATTCATGTTTGTATCCTTTCACTGAACAAAAATCTTTAAGTTTAGCATTTTCAAACTCTCCTCCATGATCACTTCTAATGATTTTAATTGTTGAGTTTTTCTCATTCTCAACTCTTCTACAAAAGAAAATGAAAGTTTCTACTGTTTGGTCCTTAAGGTTTAAGAAAATAAGTCCAAGTATATCTAGTGTAATCATCCACAATAACCAAGCAATATCTACTACCATTGATAGATATAATAGTGCTAGTATCAAACAAATCCATGTGTAGTAAATCTAATGCTTGTAAAGAACTTACAGAATTCTTCCCTTTGTGGGAAGATCTTACTTGCTTTCCTTTTTGGCATGCCCCACAAACCCTATCCTTCTCGTAGGTGATTGAGGGCAGTCCTCTTACAAGTTTCTTCTTGGCCAAATTCTTGATGTTCTTCATGTTGACATGAGTCAAACTCCTATACCATAACCAAGACTCCTCTTCCTTGGATATGAAACACTTAAAAGACATGTTAGTAGCACTACTAAATCTAACTTGATAAATGTTTTCCTTCCTAGATCCTATTAGAATGGTTTCATTGGTGTCACTGTGGATCACAATGTAGGGATGTATACTGAAAAGTCTATCTTTTGTATGAACATCTCTATTTTGAAATAAGAATCACATGATCATTGTTTACATATTTTTATGGTTATGCAATATTGTCTAATACTTTACATTGTAGATAACATGATGTGTGGTGTCACACGGGAGATCATGTTATCGACTCCTTGAAAATTATAAGTAAAGGCTCACAACCGAGATGGCTTTGGACAAACCATGGGAATGGTTGTAGTGTGATTTTGTATTGGTTTGTCTTGACCATAGAATCACACTAGTGCACTTTGTGTGTATTGAGCAGCACCGACATAGAGGTGATTCGATTTATTGCTGACTACATAATCGAATCGGACCTCAGATATTATTTTGTACATGCTCTTAATCTCGATATAATAACGGGCACATATACTTAGTAGTCATCTCTTTGTTTTACCAATGGGCGAGATTTATAGATTAAATCGATAGGCTCGGTAAGTTGGGAGATGATATTATTTATATGGTGTGTCATTGATTATAGGAGGAAACCGTGTCCTATATATTAGGATGATGATGTCCCCTTGAAAAGCTCATAAGGTTCATCATGTAAACCCTGCAGATGGACTTGGTCCGGCATGATGAAAAGGTTGAGTGGTACTACTCATGGAGTTAGATGTTGATTAATTAATGGTCAGTAAATTAATTAATCGACGAACATTCGAGATCTTAAACACGGGGAGAAAATGTACAAATAATATATGGATCCCATATTATCATATGGGGGTTGGTGAGGTAGATCAATGATGATCCTTTAGTGGATTGGATCATCATTAGTGGATCGGACTTTATGTGGGCTTGATCCATTGGTGCCCAAGATCCAACTCCTCCTCATGGTCCCTAATGTAGCCTATTAACACCTCATGAAGCTTAGATCCAATGGATAGAAACAAAACTCTAAGATCCATAGGTAGAGATTAAATCTCTAAGATCCGACGGTTGAGATTAAATCTCTAGATCCGACGGTTGAGGTTAAATCCCTAGAACCAATGGAGGAGATTAATTCATGACTTATCCCTAACTCTATAAAAGGAGGTCAAAGGGGTTGGCGTGAACTACATGAAAGGAGAGCTAGGGTTTGGGCGGCAAGAGAGGGAATCCTAGTTGAGATAGGATTAGGGTTAGGGTTTGGAGGCTAGGGCGGCACCAAATAAGGAAGGTGCTCTTTTCTTCTTCCTTCTCCATTGGCCGGCGTCCAGCTCTTTTCCAGCCCCTTCCCAGCCCTTGGCTGGCACCCAAAAGCTCTCTCCTTCTCCTTAGGTGGTGGAAACAAGATATAGGGCTTCCCTTGGTGTCTTGGTGGTTTTCCATCATCTTCTCCTCCTTCTAGTTGGCCGGCGGCAAGGAGTTTGTGTGCTCCTTGTTGGTTGGTTTTAGGGAGGAGAAAAACCTTGTTTCTATTCTTCCTCTTGCTTTGGAAGAGCAAGGAAGGAAGATTTGCGATCTAGGAGCTTTGACTTTTGGTAGATCATCGCCCACACGACGTCCAAAAGGAGGAAGGACATACATTAGAAGATCAAGATGTATATCTATTCTCTTTTCTCTTTTGTTTGTTGCTTGTTTTTGTTTTTCAATTATAAGCATGTTATAAATCTGTAAATGGCTAAATAATACTTGGATCTCGAGCATAAACACGAAAACTGGAGATCCAGAGATCATCTATTTCACGGCTACTCATAAAATAGAGGATGGTCGCTTGAACAACTAGTTTGTTCAAGTGACCTCTCTAAACGAATAGCACGATGATGACTTGGTGGTTTGGGCAATCCCTTTTATCTAGGATTAAATTTTTTTTAATCTGGGGACATCGAAGGGATCCCCATAGACAAGCTACCGAGGTGAAGTGGGAAGCGAAGTTTTCCCTCACGGACTCAATAAGCAAAACCCTTCACACAAGGCATTGAGTTGAGTGAAACTCAACCCTATACCTTGCATCACACAATTGACTTACACTTAACAAGTTAAATGCCATTCCTTTAACTAACAATACATTTCTAATTACAAATTTTTCAGAAATACTAATGTTACCTACTTCTACAACCTTCAATTTACCACTATTACTGAAGGAAACTGTACCTCGGTCTTTGGCATGAATTGAGGAAAACAAGGAGGAGTTCCCTGTCATATGTTTGGAGCACCCATTGTCTACAAACCATGTAGTTGGATGCTCCCCCTTGATGGGTCCCTGCTAAATACAGAAAATTTGGTCTTTTGGAACCCACAAGTTGGGTCCCTCAGCATCTACTACAAATTTCCTAGGAATCCAAGCCTTAGAAGTTCTAATAAAAGGTGATCTAGTAGAAACAAAACCAGCAGTGATAGATCTACCATTATCAAATTTAGACCTAGCAGTTCTTGCATTAACAGATTTTTCTTTAGCAGTTTTAGATCCATCAATTCCACTAAACAAAACTTTGGATTTAGATGCAAGTTTCCTAGACACTAAGGACATATAACTAAGTTCCTTTTGTTGTGTATTGAACCCTAGTCCAGCCTTGTTATAGATTGCACGTTAGGCTCCTAGAATCATGTTTAATGTCTTTGATCCATTGGTGAATTTCTCAAGTGTGCACTTGAGATCTTCCACCTGAACCTTCAAGGATGTATTCTCATCCTTGATCTCCTCCAAATGAGGATTTCCTGCACCACTGTCATCAGACAGTGTATTAGAATTCTTAACTAATTCTAATTCAGTTTTCAGTAACTTAACCTTAGTTTTGGATTTTTTCAGAGCATTTGTTAAACAAGCAATAGTTTCATATAATTTATCTAGATGGGGAGAGTTTACCTGATCATCATCAGAAGATGATGATGAAGAGTCCGAATTGGGTTGCTCCCCATCACAATGCTTCAGCTCTCCATCCAATTCAGAATTTTCAGAATTCTCCAATGCCATGAGAGCCTTTTGCTCTACTCCCTTCTCCTCACTTTCTTCTTCCGATGAGGAGGATGAGGATGAAGTATCATCCCAATTAGCCTTCAATGCTTTCTTCCTCTTGGCCTTTTCTTCCTTCTTTATGTGTTGGTGCAGGGGCACTAGATAATAGAACCTGTGTTTTGATTTTGACAAAGACACAAAGTTAAGTTTACATCGTTATCTCACGAGCTAAAACGAGTGTGCAGAAAAGTACTAAAGCTAGAGCTGAAGGCTAGCGACACCCGGAGGAAGCCGCGGTGGTCGGGCGACACTCGAGTGACTTCGGAGGGAGCCTAAGGAATCGAGTGGAAGGCCGGAAGCGAAAGCGACACAGTAAGAATCGAGGTAAGCTAGTGTGAGTGAGAGATGGTAAGGTCGTGTCCTCTGTACGGGGACGACCGTAGGCAGCGATCCGACTAAGACTTCTTGTGGAAGGTCTAGGTCGAGATCGGACGGTTAGAAACCGTCGTATTTATCATTTTTAGAGCTAACCTCTCACTGCAGGGAAGTGGCGGTGGCGATCATGCTGGACATGGGGCGCGATCGATGCTCATCGGATCGGTGATGGGAGGCATCAGTCGACTGATGACAACGAATCAACCTTTGCGCTAGGTCAAAACGGATAAGGTTTGACGCGGCCACTTCGCGATAAAAATTATACAACTTCGTGATCTGTTCCGAAAAAAGAGGAGACATATTCAGAGGGCAAAATCTATAAAAGGAGGGGTGGATTCCAACTCCAAAGATTAATCAAGTGTATTCATCAAGTGCTCCTACAACACCAACGCTCCAACACCGTCATAACACCGACGCGACATCTAGTAATATATTTTGATATTGTATTCATTGTTTTTATTCGTAACGAGGTAAGGTAGGCTTGTTGCCTCATCCTCGTACATTCGATTTTGTGATCGTTGTCTCCTACCTCCAACGAGGAGGAGACGTTTTAGTGCTTTGCCCTCCGTACGCGGTCTAGGACCGATAGGGCCTTGGAGTAGCAACCGCTGGGTTGTGAACCAAGTAAAATAAACGTGTCTCTTTATTTTCCGCTGCGTTTAATTGTCTACTCGAACGAAATGATGAAAAGATTTATGATCGCTATTCACCCCCCCCCTCTAGCGACGCTTCTCGATCCAACATTTTGTACTTAGGGCATTCACTTTTGAAGTGACCTTTCCTATAACAATAAAAAAACTCTACATTAGATTTATCAAGATTAATTTCTGAACTTTTACCTTTCTTGGTGAAGTATTTCTTCACATCCTTCTTGTTGTATTTTTGGCTTCTTCTCATCAATCTCCTCACAAAGTTAGCCATCTCGCTAGAGGATGACTCATCATCTCCATCCGAATCTGATGATGAAGAGGAGGAAGAAGCTTCCTTCTTCTCCTTCTTCTTGCTCTCCTTGCTGCGATCTTTTGCAATAAAAGCTAGACCCTTCTCCTTTGGGCTTCGATTAGCTTGTTCATGCAATTCCAATTCACAAAACAATTCATCAATCTTAATTGTTGAAAGATCCCTTGATACTTTGTAGGCATCCACCATGAAGGTTTTGCCCGGAAGCTCTGATACCAATTGTAGGGTTTTGCTTATCGAGTCCGTGAGGGGAAACTTCGGATCCCACTTCACCTCGGTCGTTTGATCATGGCGATCCCTTCGATGTCCCCGGATTAAAATTTAATCCTAGACAAAAGGGATTGCCTAAACAACCAAGCCATCATCGTGCTATTCGTTTAGAGAGGTCACTTGAACAAACTAGTTGTTCAAGCGACCATCTTCTATTCTACGAGTAGCCGGGAATAGACGATGTCCGGATCGCCGGTTTTCGTGTTTATGCTCGGGATCCAAGTATTATTTAGCCATTTACAGATTTATAACATGCTTATAATTGAAAACCAAAAACAAGCAAGAAGCAAAAGAGAAAAGAGAATAGATATACCTCTTGATCTTCTAATGTACGACCTTCCTCATTTTGGACGTCGTGTGGGCGACGATCTACCAAAAGTAGAAGCTCCTAGATCGCAAATCTTCCTTCCTTGCTCTTCCAAAGCAAGAGGAAGAATAGAAAAAAGATTTTTCTCCTCCCTAAATCCAACCAACAATGAGCACACAAACTCCTTGCCGCCGGCCAACTAGAAGGAGGAGAAGATGACGGAAAACAACCAAGACACCAAGGGAAGCCCTATATCTTGTTTCCACCACTTAAGGAGAAGAGAGGAGGGGCTTTGGCTGTCGGCCAAGGGCTGGAAAAAGGCTGGAAGGGCTGCTGGATGCCGACCAATGAAGGAGGAAGATGAAAGCAATCACCTTCCTTAATTGGTGCCGCCCTAGCTTCCAAACCCTAACCCTAATCCTATCTCAACTAGGATTCCTCTCCCTTGCCGCCCAAAAAACCCTAGCTTTCTTGATGTTATTCTTCACGCCAACCCCATGCCCTCCTTTTATAGAGTTAGGGATAAGTCATGAATTAATCTCCTCCATTGGTTCTAGGGATTTAATCTCAACCGTCGGATCTAGAGATTTAATCTCAACCGTCGGATCTTAGAGATTTAATCTCTACCTATGGATCTTAGAGTTTTGTTTCTATCCATTGGATCTAAGCTTCATGAGGTGTTAATAGGCTACATTAGGGACCATGAGGAGGAGTTGGATCTTGGCCACCCATGGATCAAGCCCACATAAAGTCCGATCCACTAATGATGATCCAATCCACTAAAGGATCATCATTGATCTACCTCACCAACCCCCATATGATAATATGGGCTCCATATATTATTTGTACATTTTCTCCCCATTTTTAAGATCTCGAATGTCCGTCGATTAATTAATTTACTGACCATTAATTAATCAACATCTAACTCCTTGAGTAGTACCACTCAACCTTTTCATCATGCCGAACCAAGTCCACCTACAGGGTTTACATGATGAACCTTATGAGCTCCTTAAGGCGACATCATCATCCTAATATATAGGACACGATTTCTTCCTATAATCAACGGCACACCATATAAATAATATCATCTCCCAACTTACCGAGTCTATCGATTTAATATATAAATCTCGCCCATTGGTAAATCAAAGAGATGACTACTAAGTATATGTGTCCGTTATTATATCGGGATTAAGAGCATGTACAAAATAATATCTGAGGTCCGATTTGATTATGTAGTCAGTAATAAATCGAATCACCTCTATGTTAGTCCTGCTCAATACACACAAAGTGCTCTAGTGTGATTCTATGGTCAAGACAAACAAATACCAAATCACACTACAACCATTCCGATGGTTTGTCCAAAGTCATCTCGGTTGTGAGCTTTTACTTATACTTTACAAGGAGCCGATAACATGATCTCCCGTGTGACACCACACACCATGTTATCTACAATGTAACATATTGGAAAATATGCATAAAAATATGCAAACAATGATCATGTGATTCTTATTTCAAAATAAAGATGCTCATACAAATAATAGACTTTTCAGTATACATCCTAACAATCTTCCACTTATACTAAAAGACTATGCTATCCTCAAACTTCCATACATCTGATCCCCATTCCCTCCACATGCCTATCAAAAGCTCTCGCCAAAAGGGCCTTAGTGAAAGGATCTGCCTGGTTATCCTCCGATGCAATCTTGGCCACAACAACTTCTCCTCTCTTTACGTTTTCTCGGGTCAGGTGGTACTTGCGCTCTGTGTTTACTAGCCTTATGGGCTCGTGGTTCCTTCGAGTTTGCAACTGCACCACTATTATCACAATAAATTGTGATAGTTCTGGGCAAACCAGGAATCACATCCAAGTCCATCAGGAAGTTCCTGAGCTATATAGCTTCTTTGGCCGCCTCAGAGGCTGCCACATACTCAACTTCCATGGTAGAGTCCGCCACGCATTTCTGCTTGACACTCCTCCATACAATGGCTCCACCTCCCAAAGTAAACACAAAACCTGAGGTAGACTTACTGTTATCCCTATCAGATTGGAAGTCGAAATCCGTGTAACCCACAGGGAGTAATTGGTCTGCTCGATAAACCAGCATATAATCCCTATCTTTCTCAGGCACTTCAATATATGCTTTACCGCAGTCCAATGTCTCTGTCCTGGATTACTCTGATATCTGCTGACCATGCCCATGTCAATGCATATATCTGGTCTCGTACAGAGCATCGCATACATGAGGCTTCCTACTGCCGAAGCATAAGGAACCACCTTCATCTCCTCTATCTCCTCAGATGATCAGGGACACATCTCTTTAGATAAAGGAACTCCATGCCTGAAAGATAGAAAACCCTTCTTGGAGTTCTGCATGCTAAAACACTCTATAATCGTGTCTATGTATGAAGCTTGGGATAAGCACAACATCCTTTTCCTGTGATCCCTTATAACCTTGATCCCAAGGATGTGTCCTACCTCTCCCAAGTCCTTCATATCAAACTGTTTGGACAACCATACCCTTATGTTCGATAACACCTTGATATTGTTACCAATCAACAAAATGTCATATACGTATAGTACAAGAAATACCACTCCATTTCCGTCACATCTCTTGTATACACAAGACTCATCCTGACTTTGAATAAATCCATAAGACTGGATCACCTCATCAAAGCGGATGTTCCAAGACCTCGAAGCTTGTTTCAATCCATAAATGGATTGATTAAGCTTACATACAAGATGCTCTTTGACCTTAGCAATGAATCCCTCTGGTTGCTTCATGTAGATGTTTTCCTCAAGACTTCCATTAAGGAAAGCTGTCTTGACATCCATCTGCCACACCTCATAATCCATATGAGCTGCTATGCATAATAGAATCCGGATAGACTTAAGCATGGCTACCGGTGAAAAGGTCTCCTCATAATCGATACCCTCTTTCTGAGTATACCCCTTCGCAACAAGCCTCGCTTTGAAGGTCTCAACCTTCCCATCTATTCCTCTCTTTCTCTTGTAGATCCACTTGCATCCAATGGTTTTTAGACCATCGAGTGGTTCTACTAGCTCCCAGACCTGATTTGAATCCATAGATTCAATCTCAGTATTCATTGCACTTTGCCAAGATACTGCATCTTTATCTTGGATTGCCTCGTCATATGTCCAGGGATCAGGTTCATGTTCGCCAGGGACCAAATCAGAAGATTCTCCTAAGAACATGAATCTATCAGGCTGTCTCACAACCCTCCCACTACGATGAGATATCACCTGTGTATCCTCTGTGACACGCGGTGCAGTAACATGTGGTATATTCTCTTGTACCGATGGTACTAAAGAAGTGACTTCCCCTTTTAACTCCTCCAGAACAATTTTACTCTTGGGCTTGTGGCTCATCACATAGTCTTCCTCTAGAAATCTGGCGTTCGTGCTAACGATCACCCTCTGATCTCTAGGAATATAAAACAATCCACCATTCGTTCCCCTGGGATAGCCAATGAACAAGCGTACTTCTGTACGAGGTTCCAACTTACCAGCATCTGCCTTCAACACATGTGCTGGACTCCCCATATCCGAATATGTCTTAGACTAGGCTTTCGCCCAGTCCACAACTCTGTGGGAGTAGAAGGCACTGATTTAGATGGAACCAAGTTCAGAGTGTACACCACCGTATCTAGAGCATATCCCCAGAACAAATCTGGTAAGTCAGAATAACTCATCATCGATCTAACCATCTCCATAAGAGTCCTATTCCTTTGCTCTGCTACACCGTTCTGCTGGGGTGTTCCAAGTGCAGTCAATTGGGATTGAATCCCAGCCTATGATAAGTAGTTCCTAAACTCTCCCAAGAGGTACTCACCACCACGATCAGATCGTAGTGTCTTGATACTTTTACCTTGACGTTTCTCCACATCAGTCTTGAATTCTTTGAACTTGTCAAAGCATTCAGACTTGCGGCGCATCAGGTAAATATATCCATATCTCGAGTAATCGTCTATAAAAGAGACGAAATACTTGAAACCACCTCTAGCCTGGATAGACATAGGACCACACAAATCAGAATGAACCATTACGTATTGCTCTTTGGCTCTATACCCCTTAGCTTCTGATATGGCCTCTGTGGGTCATCTACCCTCTCAGTTCACGCGGTTGATGAAATCCTCCACCACTAATGAACCCAAAGGTCCATCAACTATCAACCTTTGAATTCTTATTAGGTTAATGTGACCAAGCCTAAGATGCCAAAGATATGTTTGGTTCATCTTTGAAGGTTCTTTTATCTTATTGGAAATAGAAGATGAGTTATTAACTTCAATTTGCATCGTGGGAGATTTTGGTTCAAGTGTGTACAAATTTCCTATCAATGCACCCGAATAGATAATGTCCCTATTCCTTCTTATAACAACTCTGTCATTAAAAGAAATAGAATATCCATCCATAAACAATTTAGAAATCGAAATTAAATTCTTTCTAAATAAGGGTACATAAAGGCAATTTTTAAGAACCAAAAGTTTATTTTTCTCAAAAGATAAATGAACATCTCCCACTGCAATAGTCGCCACCTTCGTGGCATCGCCCAAGTACACATTAATCTCCCCCTCAGCCAGTCGTCTGATTTCCTGGAACCCCTGCAAAGTATTGTAGACATGATCAGTGGCTCCTGTATCTACACATCAGGTGTCGGTAGATAACACTGATAAACATGTTTCAATGACTAGACCAAAAGATATACCTTTGTTCTTGCGGTTGGGGCAGTCCTTCTTCCAGTGTCCAGTCTACTTACAAGTGAAGCACTTGTCTTTTGGCTTCTTCACTCCTCCCTGAGTACCTCCCACTGCCTTCGCCCCAGTTTGTTTCCTCTTCTTCTTTCCTTTCGACTTAGAAGTAGAAATCTTTTGGGTCACCACGGCATGCGCCTGAGCACTTTGACGAAATAGTCTCTCTGCCACCTGGAGTTCTGTCAGAAGTTCCGCCAATGAATACAACCTCTTGTTCATGTTGTAGTTCAGGCAAAACTGCTCAAAACTCCGAGGTAGAGACTGGAGTATGATATCGACCTGGGTTTCCCCATCGATCTCAGCTCCTAGGACCTCTAGATTATTCAAATGAGCCATCATCTTGAGAACATGATCCCTCATGGGTGTTCCCTCGATCATGGTGGTCGTCATCAAATTTCTCATGGCCTCTTGCCTCGCAGTCCGATTCTGGTGTCCGAAAAGCTCCTTGAGATTGAGTATCATATCATAAGAAGTGGACATGGGTTGATGCTGATATTGCAGTACATTTGACATAGATGCCAAAATGTAACACCGCGCCATCTCATCGGCCTTGATCCACTTCTTATAGCTCTCTCTCTCTCCTTTTCCTCAGAATTATTTGCATGCTTGGGAGAGCACTCTTCGAGGAGTACATATTTGTATTCCTCAGCAGTCAAGAACATGTCTAGATTCCTCTTCCAATCTACATAGTTGGGTCCAGTAAGTTTATTCTCTTTTAGTATCACAGCAAGTGGGTTGAAAGTCATTTTGAAAGAAAACCTAAGAATAACATAAATCAAAACATTAGATTTCAAAAAATTATTGATTCCTCAAACAATAAAATTTTAAAATCAACCAACACCTCAAAAGATCGAGAATATCGTATGCTACGATAGTGTGGACGTATACGAATTCTACATTTGTAAGAGGAGGTTTTACCCATTAATTTTACTATCTTGTCAACCTAACTTTTTGACAAGTAAAATTAATAGTTGGTTCCTCTTTGGCCCTACAAATAAAAGCAGTGACTCCGATGGGGAGGATACTTATATTTGTATCTAAGTGTTCACCATTACTTGGTACCAAGGTAATTATCTCGGGTTATGTGCCTTACGATGGGCAAGTACACACGCTCCTTAATAATTTCCTATAACCATATTCGACCTTGTGATCCGCAAACAAACCCATTTGATGGGGAGGAAGGCACTCAGAGCCGACGTGCAAGTTTGTTTGCATCACTTGTCAAATTGTAATGGAGGCCACGGAAATTTATAAAAATATCCCTCTCCCACTTAGTAATTTGAAATTAAGGAATTTTCCTAGCCTACGACATGCTTATCAAACAAAAAGCAATAAATATGAAAAATAAATTATTTTCCAACTATTATGGCTTTTGTCTTCAATATGTCTCCCGTTACAACGCCTTCTCGTCTGCTCCTACGCCATGTACGTCTAAATCCATCAATTCATCGACTAGGGATAATTCCAATACATCACACTTAGTATTGAAGATGGTCAGGCCCATGTTCAGCTGTGTTTTGGTCCCCTAATCACTCCTAACCCTAGGATATGCTTGGGAGAGCATTAGAGAGGGTGGAAATCCATTGGATATGGATTAGGAGTTGAGTTGAGGGTGAGTATCAATTTTAAGGTGGATGAGAGTTCATTGTTGATCTTTGCCTTAATTTTGTTTGGTTTAATGTTCCTATTAGCTTAGGGACTCTCCAAGGACATTGTTGGTGCAATGGTCAAGGGGGAGCAAGCCTCTAGGGGGAGGTATCCATCTTGGGAAGATGGATGTGTATTTCCTCATGGGAGGAAAATTGGGTTGCCTCTCTTTACGTGATATGGGATCACTAGAAAAATTGTAGGCATGTGTTCCTCCAAGGGAGAGATTGTAAGATCTCATTGGGATATGAGACATTCATACCCTTGGGGAGGACCTTTTTGATGTAATGTCAAAAAGGGGGAGAAGTTACCAAGTTACCAATTAGGGTTCGTTGGAATTCTCATTGGGATATGAGAATTGCCAATATGGGAGAATTGGTAGACTTGAGATGGTAGTTTTGTCAATTATCAAAAAGGGGGAGATTGTTAGTGCAATCGGCCCAGGTTGACTCGAGTTTGACTCGAGCAGTACCTTGATAGTATTTTGATGTTAGACAAAACTCATGACATGGGATTGTCATGGGAAAGTCCAACATGGGGTTGGCATGGAAAATCCAAGCATGGAGCTTGGTGTGGAAGTCCAAGGGGGAAGCCTTGGCATGGGAAAGTCCAAAGCATTGCGAAGCCGTGCGCTTGGTGCTTGGCATGGGAAATCCAAAGCATTGCGAAGTCGTGCACTTGGTGCATTTGAAAAGTCTTGAGAACTTGGCAAGTTCACTAGGCTCGGGTCCTTGAGTCGGTGAAGGATGGCATTGCGAAGTCGTGCGCTTGGTGCATCTGAGGGACCGCCAGACTAGGAGCGAATGGAGTGAGCCCAAAGGGAAACATACTTCTAGGGCATGAGACACGAAGGATGGCGTTGCGAAGCCGTGCGCTTGGCGCATCCGAGGGACGTAGGCCGAGGGAAGAGAGATTCGGTGGGGAACTCCATGAGGGATAAGGTGGACTTGGCCAAGTGGCTAAGACTGTGTGTCGAACGCTCAAACAACTTTGTGTTTGAGGTTTTAGCCGACATCAGTCAACTGGCATAGGTGTCAATCGACTACTCTAGGTCGTATGGGTTCGACCAGTGTTCGATCAACCAAGTTCGTGATCGATCGGCCGAGGGAGGACGATCATTCGTTGAGAGAATCGATCGCCAAGGGATGGCAGTCGACTGATGACACTGTACACGGGCATAGAATGGAGTCGAGATCACCAGCACTCGACTGATTGATGATCAGTCGACTGATGGGTGCCATCAGTCAACTGATGTGTGATCCGTTGGAACTTAACCAACGTGGATCTGGCCGTTGTGAGACAATGGCTACAGGACCAGTAGACTGATGGTCACGATCAGTCGACTGATGGGTGCGAAAATAGCTTGATGCAGGTTATAAAAGGAGCTCGAGTTGGAGGATTTCGCCATGGTTTCTATGGAGCTATTGAAGGGGAATTGCTGCTGCATTCCAGTCCTTCAAGAGCCAATCAAAGCAAGAAACAAACAAGTGATCAAAAGCAATCGGTGAAAAGTGTTTCTTTTGTATTATATTTGTATTCTTGTTTGTATTTGTATATTACTGTTGTAATTGCTTGTGAGAGGTTTCTCCACCTCCGACGTGTAGTCGAGAAGGAGTTTGAGTATTTCCGTGTGCATCTCTAGAGCTCGAGGAGCTCGCCCATGGAGTAGGAACCATTCGGTTCCGAACCACGTATATGCTTGTGTATTGATTGTGCTCGTATTGTTGTTATTTCTATTGTTATTCCGCTGCGTATATTAGCGAAAATTGTAGACAAGCACATGAGAACGAACGAAATACGACATCCAACGATTGAGGGCTATTCACCCCCCTCTAGCTGGCTATTCGATCACCAACATGTTGGGTTTCCGGCACCACGGCGAGTGTGTGTTCGTACATGTTTCGTAAACATGTGCACAGCGGAAGAAATAAAAATAATAAATCTACATTTATTACAACACACACAATACACGCATGCATAGTACAATATGTGTAGACATAACCGTAAATTTAAATTTGCAATAAAAGGAAATTTAACTACGTTATACCTTTCGTATCACGTGTAGCGGGAACGGCATCAACTGGAATGATCCTCGCTAGAATCGTCTCTATCCGTATCCACGCCGATTATCCTTAGGATGACTTCGCTAAGCCACGAGCTTCGTCTTCGTACGGGTTACTAGCCTCGTGTTGAAGACGACGTGATCGAGAGATGATCACGATCTGAATCCAAATTCGGACCTAAAGACGAGTCCTCAAAACTCGCTTCTCCGGAGAGGTATTCGTCAACCGTTTGACGAATCCTTCGTCCTCCACCTCAGAGGATTACCGGAGATCGAATCCCCGGTAAGTTAGGCGCTGTCGGAGCTCTAACCATCGTCCAAACGACGCTCCGACGAGAGGAAAACAAGCTGTCCAGAAAACTGGACAGCTTTGGTGGAGGAGTAGGCGCCGGCCAACCAAGAGAAGCCAAGTGCTCACCTTATCGCCACACCCAAGGGAGATCACCGGAGCACCAACCTTCAGCAGCTCAACGCAGGCGAGGGGGAAGGAAAGCTCCTTCTGGACGCCGGTTGGAGGAGAAGAGGGGGCGGAAATGGAGTTGGCGCCGACTCTTTCAATGGGGTGGGCGGCAACTAGGTTTAGGGCTTTTTGGATTAGGGCTTAACTATCCCTTAAGCCTTCTTTTATAGAGAACTAATTCTCTTAATGGTTATTGGATCATAACCATGAGGCCCGTTAACCCGCTCCATTAATATAAGTTAAAATAAACCAAACCATGATGGTTTATTTTAAGTTAAAACGAACCGAACTAACTTTTGGTTCATTCGTTTAAAATAAAACAAACCCTTTGATTTATTCTCCTCCATTGGATTAGAACCAAACCATTTTGTTTCATCCATTATGTCTTCATAAGACATGGCCCATCCACGCTTCCATTGCGACTGAAACGATTTCATGCTCGCTTCTTGTTTGGTCCAACGAAACCTTGTTTCTCTCGGTCTGAGAATCTCATTCTCAAGCTCGTTTTAAATCCTTCGGATTACGCTCGTTGTGCGTGTGAACAAATAGGTTCTCGGTTTATGTTGGCCATCTATAATTAACCATTAATTATAGAATGATCATGAGTGGCACCTAGTAGTACATTATGATCCCCAATTAACCGAAAAGATCAACGGTTGATCCAGAACTATTTTTGAAACCCTTCAGCAGCTCGAATGATTCGTGCCCCATTCCCTTCACTCATCTTATACCCACTTGGTTCAGGACATGGTCTATAGTGTCAGTCCCCACTAGGCTGACTACATCACACCTAGCCCAAGTATCATTTCCTCGTCCTACGGATTCTAGTTACTCCACATGTATCGAAGAGTACCTTACTCTAAACATGTAATGCTTTGGCCAAAGACTTTAGTAACAATCCGACGAGAGGCCATGGGTATACATCTTCTCGCAAGGAGTGGTGAATCCTTTATAGGCTATTCAAACACCTTCGATCATTTCGACTTATACCCAATCATCCCGGGTCCACATCTCCTTAGAGATGTTTGCTTAAGATGTCAAAGCATAAGTCTCCATGATCAAGATGACTTGAATATCGCAAGTCAAAGGAACAAAGGAACATCGCACTTAAGCTACAGTAAGAACTTCATTGACATATCTATATATGCAGAGAACCATATGAGGTCTTACGGCTGGTCACTCCAATGAACTAGTTACCATAACTAGCATCCACGATTAACTCCGGACATCACAATGTCTCCAGCCAGTGAGAATCAGCTGCTTGGATACACCAAGGAGTATACCTCGTGCTAGTCTCGACAGAATTGATGGTGTCCAAATTCATCAATTCATCGACTAGGGATATTTCCGATACATCACAATTACACATGTAGAGATACTCACTAGTTGTGATCCAATCACAAATTCTCTCTTGCTATGAATCGCATCGTGGACATTCAGTAAATGAGTTTAAGATCCAATCAAATATATGAAACATGTATACTCAAATAGTGAATCTTCATTTATCATATAAATGGTTCATACATAAGGCGATTGCCTTAGGACATCTCTCATATATATTACTAACAGACTCCCACTTGGCCTAATGCCAATCGCTACGGTATCCAATACCATAAGCACTAACATGACCCTCAAACTTACTTTGAGGTAATGCTTTAGTCAAAGGATCCGCTAAGTTCCTTTCAGTGGGAATTTTCTCGATTTGTATTTCATTCCTACTTATGATCTCTCTGATAAGATGATAGCGGCGAAGCACATGTTTGGATCGTTGATGAGACCTTGGCTCTTTCGCCTGTGCAATTGCTCCATTGTTGTCGTAGTAGACCGGTATTGCTTCAACTATGGCCGGAATCACACCAAGTTCATAAATGAAATTCTTGATCCAAATCGCTTCCTTTGCTGCTTCCGAAGCTGCAATGTATTCTGCCTCAGTGGTAGAATCCGCTACAGTGTCTTGTTTGGAACTTTTCCAACTCACTGCGCCCCCATTCAAGGTGATCATGTATCCAGACTGAGACCTGGAATCATCCTTGTCTGTCTGGAAGCTGGCATCCGTATACCCGCGTATCACCATGTTCCCTTCTCCATATATTAGGAACACATCCTTAGTTCTTCTTAAGTACTTAAGGATCATCTTAACAGCCACCCAATGATCCATTCCTGGATCAGATTGGTATCTGTTCGTGACACTCAGAGCATACGATACATCGAGCCTCGTACATAACATAGCATACATGATAGATCCTATTGCGGATGTATAGGGAATCTTACTCATGCAAATCCTCTCGTCTTCTGTGTGCGGACACATAGACTTCGAAAGGTGTACCCCATGCCTGATGGGTAGGAAACCTTTCTTGGATTCCGACATGCTAAACCTCTTTAGCACTCGGTCTATATATGTAGACTGTGAAAGACCAAGCAACTGTTTCGATCTATCTCTATAGATCTTAATCTCGAGGATGTAGGTTGCTTCTCCCAGGTCTTTCATGGAGAATGTCTTGGATAACCAAACCTTAACTGACTGTAAGATTGAAACATCGTTTCCTATTAGTAATATGTCATCAACATATAATACTAGGAACACGACTGCACTCCCACTAACCTTCTTGTACACACAAGGTTCGTCTAGATTTTGTGAGAAATCAAACTTTTTGATGGTCTCATCAAAATGGATATTCTAGCTCCTAGATGCTTGCTTCAATCCATAAATGGACCGTCGCAATTTGCATACCTTGGTTTTATCAACCGATGTGAAACCCTCAGGTTGTATCATATACACGTCCTCGAGCAGGTTTCCATTAAGGAAAGTTATTTTCACAAGTGCGATTCTGAGCTCGAAGGAACCACGAGCCCGTAAAGCGAGTAAACACATAGGCATAAGTACCACCTCATACTGAGAGATCGTAAAGCGAGGAGAAGTTCTTTGTGCGAGAGGATAACTGGCGGATCCATTCACTAAGGCCCTTCGGTGGCGTTTGATAGGCATGTGGAGGACATGGGGATCGGATGTATGGCGAGTGATGGCAGCGTAGTCTTTTAGTATAAGTGGGAGATTGTTGGAATGTATCTTAAAGTCTAGCTCTTTTCTGTATGAACATTTTATTTTGAAATAAGAATCACATGATCATTGTTTGCATTTTATATATTCATTATATATGTGTGCATATTGTCTAATATTCTACATTGTAGATAACATGGTGCTTGGTGTGGCACAGAAGATCATGTTATCAGTCCCTTGTAAAATATAAGTAGAGGCTCACAACCAAGATGGTTTTGGACAAACCATTGGCATGGTTGTAGTGTAGCTTGGTATTGTTTTATCTTGAACATAGAGTTACACTAGTACACTTAGGTGTATTGAGTAGGACCGACATAGAGGTGATTGATTTAATCTTGACTACATAATTGAATCGGACCTCGGATATTATGTTGTACATGCTCTTAATCGATATAATGGCACATGTACTTAGTATTTATTTCTTTGATTTACGATGGGTGAGATTTAGATGGATTAAATTAATATGCATTAAGTTGGGAAATAATATTATTTACATGGTGTGTCGTTGATTATAGGAAGAAACCGTGTCCTATATATTAGGTTGATGATGTACCCTTGAGGAGCTCATAAGGTTCATCATGTAAACCCAGCTGGTTGACTTAGTCAACATGATGATAAGGTTGAGTGGTACTACTCGAGGAGTTAGATGTTAATTAATTGATGGTCAGTAAATCAATTAATTGACGGACATTCGATATCTTAAACACGGGGAGATTAATCTACAAATAATATATGGAGCCCATATTAATTTATGGGGGTTGGTGAGGTAGTTCAATGATGATCCTCTAGTGGAATGGAACATCATTGATGGATCAAGTATGTGTGGTTCCGATCCATCGGGTGGCCAAGACCCAACTCCTCCTTATGGTCCCTATCGTAGCCTAATACAATCCTTGTGAAGTCTAGATCCAAGAATATAAAACAAAACCTATAACCAACGGTTGGGATTAAATCCCTAGATCAGATGGTTGGATGAAACTCTAGAACCAACGGTTGGGATTAAATCCCTAGATCCGATGGTTAGGATGAAATCCTAGAATCGACGGTTGGGATTAAATCCCTAGATCCGACGGTTGGGATAAAACCCTAGATCCGACGGTTGGGATGAAACCTTAGATCCGACGATTGGGATGAAATCCTAGATCCGATGGTTGGGATTAAACTCTAGATCCGACGGTTGGGATAAAACCCTAGATCCGACGGTAGAGATTAAATCCCTAGATCCGACGGTGGAGATTAAAGGAGGCTTAAGCCCTATTCTATAAATAGATGCTTAGGGTTGGGCGGCAATAATGATCAAGATAATTCAAATTGGGATTAGGGTTTGGAAAGAGTTGGGCAGCTAGGGTTGGGAGCAAGGTTGGGCGGCAACCATATTCATCCAAAATTGTTGCCGGCGCCCACCTCCTTCAAGCATTCCTTGGCCGACGCCCTTCACATTAGCCACTCTCTTCTTTCTTTGCCAGCGGTTCTCCTCCCATTGGTGGCTGGCAAGATCATCTTCCTCCAATCTCTCCAAGGTGGCCGGCGGTTTCCATTCATTTGGTGGCCGGTGCATCATCCATTGCGCCTTGGCCGACGGTTGCACCAAATTCCCTAATTTGGTGGCCGGTTCTAGATAGGAAAGGATTTTGTGATTTCTTCTCTTTGTTCGCAGCGGACAAGGTAGAGAAGAAAGCGATCTAGAAGGCTTCTACTCGTGGAGGAACTTCGTCCACACGTCGTCCACTAGAAGGATAGGACATACGGTAGAAGATCGTGAGGTATAAAGTTATTTTAACTTTATGTACAGATCTGAGCATGTTCTTATTTGTTTTGATTATGCATGTGTGTGTATGAATATATATTGTATAATCATGGACCCCGAAGACAAGCACAAAAACCGGCGATCCATCCGTCGTCTCTTCCGCGGCTAACCAACTAGAAGAGTTGTGTTGCTTGAACAACTAGTTTGTTCAAGCGACCACTCAAGTTGTTAGCACGACGACGAAATGGTGTTGTTAAGGAAGCTCATCCCATCCGGATTAATCCTTTCATTAGTGAAAATTTTAATCCGGGGACATGGGAGCCAATGAGCCTCCGAAAGCGAACATCCCAACAATTGGTATCAGAGCCACGGTTTCCGGTTTTGTGTGTTTTGGATTCGGTTAATTTTTTTTGCATTTTTCATATATTATATGTGCCGGATAATAGTAGGATATGCGTAGTTTAAATTTTTGGTTGCAGGCATAAGATCTGAATATTATGGCCATGTGTGTGTATGTGAATGGATGTATGTAAAAAATTTATTATTTGAATCCTCGGGGTTGACGAGGCTAGATTAGTATTTAATTTTTGTAATTAAATACGGCATTGTTTAGCCGCTCATTTTAGTTTACTTTCGATCTAGATTATTTGTACACTCCTTCGTGGAGTATAGGATCGATGGATGTAAATTAAAATGTTTTATCTCGGCTCGGAACTCTTTGGTGACTTGCGCACGGGAAAAGATGGAGCGGACGAGGTGGCCACACGACGGGATGCATATTGGAGGACAATGCCATAATAGTTAGAAAAATTATGTTTTTTCCATATTTATTGCTTATTTGTTTTATATGCATGTTGTGTGTGATTTAAAATTCCTCATTTGCAATTTACTAAGTGGGAGAGGGATATTTTAATTAATTCCATGACGGCCCATTACAATTTGACGTGTGATGAACAAACTTGTGTGTTGGCTCTGAGTGCCTTCCTCCTGCGGACGGGTTTGTTTGTGGATCACTAGGTCAAATAATGGTTATAGGAAATTATCTAGGAGCGTGTACTTCCAGTAAGGCACATAATCCGAAATAATTCCCTTAGTATCGTGTAATGGTGCACACTTAGATGCAAATGAAAGTATCCTCCCCATCGGAGTCACTGCTTTTATTTGTAGGGCCAAAGAGGAACCAACTATTAATTTTATTTGTCAAAAAGTAAGGTTGACAAGATAATAAAATTAATGGGTAAAACCTCCTCTTACAAATGTAGGTTTCGTATACGTCCACACAGCATGGCATACGAAATTCTCGGTGCTTTGAGGTGTTGGTTGATTTCAGGATTTTATTGTTTTGAAGAATCAATAATATTTGAAATCTAATATTTTTTATCATTGTGATTTTTAGGAATTTCAAATGGCTTTCAACCCACTTGCTGTGATTTTAAAAGAAAATAAACTTACTGGTCCAAACTACATTGATTGGAAAAGAAACCTGGATATTGTCTTAACTGCGGAGGAGTACAAATTTGTACTCTTTGAGGTCTGTCCTCCTAAGCCCATTGATGACTCTGATGAAAAGGAGAAAGAACATTATAAGAAATGGGTTAAGGCAGATGAGATGGCGCGGTGTTACATTTTGGCATCTATGTCAAATGTGCTGCAACATCAGCATTAGGCCATAGCCACAGCTTATGACATGATGTTCAATCTCAAGGAACTTTTCGGACATCAGAGTAGGGCGGCTAGGCAGGAGGCAATGAGAAACTTGATGACGACCACCATGGTCGAGGGAACACCCGTTAGGGATCATGTTCTCAAGATGATGGCTCATCTTAATGAGATGGAAGTCCTCGGAGCTGAGATCGATGGGGAAACCCAGGTCGATATCATTCTCCAGTCTCTGCCTAGGAGTTTTGAGCAGTTCCGCCTCAACTACAACATGAACAAGAGGTTGTATTCGTTGGCGGAGCTTCTGACAGAACTCCAGGCGGCAGAGGGGCTTTTTCGTCAGAGTTCTCAAGCCATGGTCGCTCAGAAGGTTTCTTCCTCTAAACCGAAAGGTAAGAAGAAGAAGAAGCAAGGTGGAGCGAAGAAAGTGGCAGGAGGACCTCAGGCAGGAGTGAAGAAGCCGAAAGGCAAGTGCTTCACTTGCAAGCAGACTGGACATTGGAAGGCGGACTGTCCTCGCCGAAAGAATAAAGGTATATCTTCTTGTTTAGTTGTTGAAACATGTTTAGCGGTGTTATCTACCAGTACCTGGTGTGTAGATACAGGAGCCACTGATCATGTCTGCAATACTTTGCAGGGGTTCCAGGAAACCCGACGACTAGCTGAGGGAGAAATCACCGTCTTCATGGGCAATGCTTCAAAGGTGGCAGCTATTGCAGTGGGAGACGTTTATTTATCTTTTGATAGGAATAAATTTTGGTGTTGAGAAATTGTCTTTATGTACCTACTTTTAGAAAGAATTTAATTTCAGTTTCTAAATTGTTTTTGGATGGATATTCTGTTTCTTTTAATAACAAGGTGGTTATAAAAAGGAATAGGGAGATTATCTGTTCTGGTACATTGGTTGGCAATTTATATACTCTTGAACCAAAAACTCCCACGATGCATATAGAAGTAAATAACTCATCTTCTAAATCTAATAAGAGAAAAGAACCTTCGCAAATGAACCAAACATATCTTTGGCATCTAAGGCTTGGTCATATTAACCTAAGTAGAATTCAAAGGTTGATAGCTGATGGACCTTTGGGTTCATTAGTGGTGGAGGATCTCCCAACCTGCGAATCTTGCTTGGAAGGTAAAATGACCAAGAGGCCTTTCAAGGCCAAGGGGTATAGAGCCAAAGATGTGTTGGAAATGGTTCATTCTGATTTGTGCGGTCCTATGTCTATCCAGGCAAGAGGTGGCTTTGAATACTTTGTCTCTTTTATAGACGATTATTCAAGGTATGGATACATTTACTTGATGCACCGCAAGTCTGAATGCTTTGACAAATTCAAAGAATTCAAGGCTGATGTGGAGAACTGTCAAGGTAAAAGTATCAAGACATTACGATCTGATCGTGGTGGCGAGTACCTCTTGGGAGAGTTTAGGAGTTACTTATCGTCGATTCAATCCTAATTGTTCGCAGACCGCACACCCAAACGAGAATGGTGTAGCGGAGCGAAGGAATAGGACTCTTATGGAGATGGTCAGATCGATGATGAGTTATTCTTAGTTACTCGCTTGCTCGGGGTATGCCTTGGATCGACAATGTATACTCGAACTTGGTTCCATCTAAATCAGTACCTTCTACCTGTAGAATTGTGGATCGGGCAAAAGCCTAGTCCGAGACATATTCGGATAGGGGGAGTCCAAAGACATGTCTTTGAAGGCGAGCATCGTAAGTTGGAACATCGTACAGAAGTATGCATGTTTGTTGGCTACCCTAAGGGAACGAAAGGTGGTTTATTTTATAATCCTAGATATCAGAGGGTGATCGTTAGCACGAACGCCAGATTTCTAGAGGAGGATTATGTAATGAACCACAAGCCCAAGAGTAGGATTGACTTGACCACTGTACAAGAGGATACCCCACAAGTCACTGCACCGCGTGTCACAGAGCATACACGGGAGGTTGTAACGCCCGTGAAATTCTAGCAATTTTACGAGAATTTTTGGCTTTATGATGATGGGCTTTATGTAGGCCTTTTTGAAGAAATAAAAGAAAATAAGCCAAAAAGATATGCAAAGCCTAGGAATTGAACCCCCCACCTCTAGAGATAGCCAAGCCTTATAGATGCACCCACTAACCATAAGCCCAATAGAATCATATCATTAGAGGAAAAGGGGAACCTATAGTTAAATGGGAGGAGGGTAAATGAAGAGGCTTGACAAAGAGAAGAGAAACTTCTCTTCCTCCCCTTTATAAAGAAGAGAGAAGTTCCACTTGGCCACTTCTTCCTTCCTTCTTCCTCTTCTCTTCATTCTCACCGAAACCCAAGCTCTCTTCTTCTTCCTTTGGCCGAGAGCCCCTTGCAAGCTAGGAGAGAGCTAGGTGACCTCCATTAGGTCATCTCCCCAAGCAAAGCGAAGGATGTAAGATTTCCCTCACCTGCAGGTATATTATTCGTAGAGGTTAAATTTCAGAAAGATGAAGTGTAGCCCTTGTAGGTTTCGCCAATTAAGTTTTTTGGGCTAAGATTCATGAAAATGATGCTAGGAACTCCTATAGGTTGTATGCACACTATAGGAATTTTTAGGGGACAAAACTTTAACTTGGTGCCCTTAGGGTTTGACCCCAAGGCTTTTTAGGGTTAGGGTTTTTTATGAAACTCCCTTATGAGGTTAGGCCATGATAAGGCTTTAGGAATGAATTCTAGGGGACTAAACCTAAGTTGAACCCATTACAAGTTTCGCCAACTCATATAATTAGGGTTTGGGTTGCAAGAAAAATGTTTCTAATGACCCTAGGATAAGTTATAGTGCTCATGAATGAATATTAGGTGACAAGAACCCTAGTTGAACCCATTCCATGGTTCGCCAACTCATCTATCTAGGGTTAGGGTTGCAAGAAAATGGTTCTAATGACACTAGAATAAGTTATAGTGCTCATGAATGAATATTAGGTGACAAGAATCCTAGTTGAGCCCTTATAGGTTTGGCCACCCTAGGTAACTAGGGTTAGGGTGGCATGAAAATATCCTCATGATGCTAAGCTAGGTTATAATGCTTTATGAATGAATTTTAGGGGACAAAACCTAAGCTTGAGCCCCCTTACAAGTTTCGCCACCCATGGTTTTAGGGTTAGGGTTTCATGAAAACACCCCTATATGTAATTGTGCTATGTGTATAGTTTTTAATATGACATGAACTATGCTTGGGTGATGAATATGTTATGATTCAATGCAACATGAAATTAGGCTATGTGATGAACATGTTTTACGATTTAATATGCCATGAATAGGCTTAGGAAATATGCTTCATGTTATGATGTAATGTGCCATGTAATATGCCGTGATGAACATGTTGTGTGAAGTAATATGCCATGTATATGCTTCGGGAATGTGTTTCAAGTTTATGGAGTATTGTGCCATGAAATATACCTAGGTAAAGAACATGTTTTGTGATTTAATATGTCATTAATATGCTTAGGAAATATGCTTCATGTTTACGATGCAATGTGTCATGAAACATGCTTATGTGATGAACACGTTTATGCTTTAGGACCCCTTTATGGTACTCTTATGTTATGAATGCATGTGTCCTTATAAAATGACTAAGATGGAGATGCTTCCCTTTCAAGTAGGGATCAAGAGCTCTCCTTATGATAAGATAAGATGGAGATGCTTCCCTTTCAAGTAGGGATCAAGAGCTCTCCTTATGATAAGATAAGATGGAGATGCTTCCCTTTCAAGTAGGGATCAAGAGCTCTCCTTATGTCAAGATAAGATCAAGATGCTTCCCTTCTTATGATGGGGAATCAAGAGCATTCTTTATATTATGTCCAGAAAAGAAATGAATTAAGTATTTTACTTTGCAAGAGGTTAAGTACCCGACCCGTCAGGTGGTCGTTAATCAAATCCATAGGGACACAAGAAGACGTAAGAGGTCTTGCCCTGGTAAGACGTAAGAGGTCTTGCTCTAATAGGACTGGTGGCTCGCTACCCCAGCCTATTAGGGAACGCGCATTATGTGGTACTTAACCTGGGGCCCCCCAAACAAGTTATGATGATATTGAAGTATTTATAAGTATATGTTTTGAAAAGAAAAGACTTTTATGATATTGTGTATGCTTATGTTAAATGCTCTGAATGCTTACGAACTAGGTTCTTTGTGCATGCTAGATGTTATGAAGTTATGATGATATTGAAGTATTTATAAGTATATGTTTTGAAAAGAAAATACTTTTATGATATTGTGTATGCTTATGTTAAATGCTCTGAATGCTTACGAACTAGGTTCTTTGTGCATGCTAGATGTTATGAAGTTATGATGATATTGAAGTATTTATAAGTATATGTTTTGAAAAGAAAAGACTTTTATGATATTGTGTATGCTTATGTTAAATTCTCTGAATGCTTACGAACTAGGTTCTTTATGCATGCTAGATGTTATGAAGTTATGATGATATTGAAGTATTTATAAGTATATGTTTTGAAAAGAAAAGACTTTTATGATATTGTGTATGCTTATGTTAAATGCTCTGAATGCTTACGAACTAGGTTCTTTATGCATGCTAGATGTTATGAAGTTATGATAATATTGAAGTATTTATAAGTATATGTTTTGAAAAGAAAAGACTTTTATTATATTGTGTATGCTTATGTTAAATGCTCTGAATGCTTACGAACTAGGTTCTTTATGCATGCTAGATGTTATGAAGTTATGATGTTTAGAGTTAAGTCTAAGTATGTGGTGACTATGTACTTTATGCTAGTTTAGAATTTATGATGTGGTGAAGGTTATGGGTAAGGTTAAGAATACTTGCGATTATGTTCCTTCTGCATGATTAGGGTTTATCTTATTACAAATGTTTATGTTCAAGTTAACCAAATGCTTATGATTACGTCCTTTATGCATGTTTGGATTTTCCTGATGAATGGTTATGGTTACTTGAAGAATGTTCGTACCTATGTGCTTTATGTAGGATTAAGATGTATGTTGTTACGAAGGCTTAGGTTAGGAATGCTTAATGTTAAGTTTTAAAACGCTTATGAATACGTCTTTCATGCATGCTTAGTTTATGCAGTTATAACGCTCATGTTCAAAGTATGCCCTGCTTAGATTAATTATGCTTAACTCGCTTATGAACAATTCTATGCCATGCTTAGTTCTTTTGTACTATTACCGGATATGTTGTTGATTAGTGTTGCTATGAAATGCTTAGGTCATTTTCTATGCCAAAGATGCTCATGTTCTAATAGTTTGATGAAATCGTGGCTTTTGTGAGTAGGCAAGGATCTTACTAAGCTATATGCTTATAGTTTATGTTGTCCATATACTGCAGATAAAGGAAATCTGCACTAGAGGAAGTGGCAGGAGGGGCCATGTGCGTGTGTGATAGTGGCATGGTGGAAGAAGACCCTTCACTATCTCCTTATATTATATGCTCTAAGAACAAATTTAAGACATTGCTTCCGCTTATAAGACTTGTGTTTAATGAGTATCCCTTTATTTAAGAGGTTCGATATGTTAGAACTCATGAACGAATCCTTTCGTTATGCATGTTATGAAATGAGATAAGATATGTGGTCATGCTAGTGATGAATAAGATAGGTGATGCATGTGCCAAAGAAGGTTTCAGTTATGATAACCTGTTTAAGCATGTAGACTTTGAACGGATCCATATGTAGTATGCTAATAAAAAAAAAAAATAGATAGGCAAAGTAGCGCATACGAGAGCAGATAAGGGGCGCTACAGTGTATCGAGCGGTTCACCTTTCCACTATCACACATCAAGCCTCCATCCTGCTATTTCCAAGTAAGTAACTTTATGCATACTTGAGTTCTTTTATAATGAAGAATGACTCCTATCTAGATAGAAATAATACCTCATCATGTTTATGATATGAGATACCACTTGGAATCACACTTGTGATCTAGATAGAAATAATACCTCATCATGTTTTAGTAGATTGGAATCACACTTGTGATCTAGATAGAAATAATACCTTATCATGTCTTAGTAGATTGGAATCACACTTGTGATCTCGATAGAAATAATACCTTATCATGTTTTAGTAGATTGGAATCACACTTGTGATCTAGATAGAAATAATACCTTATCATGTTTTAGTAGATTGGAATCACACTTGTGATCTAGATAGAAATAATACCTTATCGTATTTTAGTAGATTGGAATCACACTTGCGATCTAGATAGAAATAATACCTTATCATATTTTAGTAGATTGGAATCACACTTGTGATCAAGATAGAAATAATACCTCATCATGTTTTAGTAGATTGGAATCATACTTGTGATCTAGATAGAAATAACACCTTATCATGTTTTAGTAGATTGGAATCACACTTGTGATCTAGATAGAAATAATACCTCCTCGTGTTTTAGTAGATTGGAATCACACTTGTGACTTAGATAGAAATAATACCTCGTTATGTTTAGTACAATGGAACCGTACTTGTGATTGAGATAGCAACAATACCTTACCATGCTTTATATGATGGAAACATGTCTTTAACCCAGACATACCATTCCAAAAATTTCGAAGATCCGATTTTCGTAATTATCGGTGTCGGGTCTATGCTCATATGAATTGAAATAAGCTGGTTTAGTACGGGTTAGTCGGTTGTGTCGACTTCATTTTTCAATTCGGATGGCATGACGATGACTACCATGACCGTCGTGATGTATCCCAAACCGATTGAGGGAAGCTATTGAAGAGATAGTTTATAAACTGATGGTGGGGTCGCGGACACATGAGGAGACTCGATGGTCTCTTTAGGAGACTCGAGCGCAGGAGTTTCCGACATCTTGGATAATTATCGGATATGGGCCTTGGTACGCCTCGCCAAACGATTTCATGGTAGTCGCAAGATCACGTATGGGGCCGCTATGAAGGGCGGATAACATATGCGGAGTTGTGCCGAGCTACCGAGCACAAGGTTCAAGAGAAGCTGGTAGAGAATCCGGTGGTAGCTGGCCTCAAGAGGAAGGAAGAGGGTTAAATAGTCAACTTAGTGGCGGGAGACTACCCTAGTGAGGCCGGGGAAGATAGGACTAAAAATAGTTACAACCGCACTAGGGTTTGTCCTAGTGGGAGTCATAATGAACTATCTTCTTAAGTAGTTTCGTTGTTCCAATTAGGAATAAAGAATGTTATATGTTAACATTATTCCTTCCGTCCAAAAAATATGAATAAAAGATGATGAGTCGTTCTTTTGAAATTAAAGATGAGTTCGCTTGCATGGGAAGTGTATGGTATAATTGATCAATGCTCGGCTAGATCGGAACATACGAATAATGAGTGGAAACAAAGTCCGGTGCCGCTTTGATGTCCTTATCGATGCTATCTCAACCCGTGAAAAGGGAAGTAATGAATTACGGAATAGAAATCATTTATGACAACTTTCCACCATGACTATAACGCCGACTGCTCGACGATATAAAGGGAAAGCAAGATGGTGATTCACATCCGTAAGTTCAAACAAGAAGTAATCGAAGGAAGGGATAATGGATTCCGCATCACCGACGGCGGATTATTATACTCCGGATCGCTTATGCATTCCGAACGATCCGAGTTACTAAGAAGATACTCGAGGAATCCCATGGAACACCTTATACCATGCATCCCGGATCTAATAAAATGTATCGGGACTTAAGGGATAAATTTTGGTGGTCCGCATGAAAAGGGATGTGGCTCAAGACGCCAACACCGTCTCGACCCGCCAAGGTGAAGGCGTAACACCGTAAACCCGGGATTATCGCACCAATACAGATTCCCGAGTGGAAATGGGAAGAAATTTCCATGGATTTCATCTCGGATTACCTAACAACAAATGGTTACGATGCTATATGGGTAATCATAGACCGGTTGACAAAGTCCGCCCATTTCCGCAATCAAGATGACCTATTCGGTTGAGCAATAGCTCAATTATATGTCAAGGAAATTATCAAATTACATGGAGTGCCTAAGGCTATTATTTCGACCGGATGGCCGCTTTACCTCCCATTTTCGGGAATGTGTTGAAGGCTCTTGGCACTAAGTTGAGATTCAAAGATCGTTTCATCCTCGCCGACTACGACGGAAAGAGTGAACCAGTGGAAGATATGCCATGCCGAACTGTGCTCTAGACTTTAAGTGAGCTGGTGTCGATATTTGTGCTCGCAGTAATTTGCTTACAACAATGCTACCAAAGGCTACCATTGGAATGGCACCCTATGAAGCTCTATACGGGAGAAGATGGAGTCTCCTATCTGGTACGAGGGTGGTGAAAGGAGGAAATGGGTCTTCAGCCGATATTATTGACAATACCACCGCGCTTATAGAATATCCGTCGAGAATCAAAACGCCAGGCCGACAAAAGAGCTATGCGGATATGCGGCGAGACCGTTAGAATTGAAGTCGGGGACCCGGTATTCTCAAAGTGACCCTATGAAGGGAGTGATGAGATTCGGAAGGAAGGGTAAATCAATCCACGCTACGTGGGACCCTATCCGATATCACAGAGAGTGGGCAAGGTGGCGTCTGTGAATGCCCCAAGAGATGTCGGCTATACACAACGTGTTCCATGTCTCTATGCTCAAGAAATGCATATCCAGAGCGGACCAAGTGATCGAGCCACAAATTGTACACGCTCAAGAGGACTCAGTATCGAAAGTCGGCCTATCCGGATACTAGACCGAGATGTCAAGAGACTAAGGAACAAAGAGGTGCCCTTAGTGAAGGTCCCGTGTGCACTAATATGAGGAGGCTACTTGGGAACGCGAGAAGGACATGAGGCGTATACCTGGAATTGTTTTAAGTTTCGAGGAAAACTTTTACAAGGTATGAGGGATTGTAACGCCTGTGAAATTCTAGCAATTTTACGAGAATTTTGGCTTTATGATGATGGGCTTTATGTAGGCCTTTTGGAGAAATAAAAGAAAATAAGCCAAAAAGAGATGCAAAGCCTAGGAATTGAACCCCCACCTCTAGAGATAGCCAAGCCTTATAGATGCACCCACTAACCATAAGCCCAATAGAATCATATCATTAGAGGAAAAGGGAACCTATAGTTAAATGGGAGGAGGGTAAATGAAGAGGCTTGACAAAGAGAAGAGAAACTTCTCTTCCTCCCTTTATAAAGAAGAGAGAAGTTCCACTTGGCCACTTCTTCCTTCCTTCTTCCTCTTCTCTTCATTCTCACCAAACCCAAGCTCTCTTCTTCTTCCTTTGGCCGAGAGCCCTTGCAAGCTAGGAGAGAGCTAGGTGACCTCCATTAGGTCATCTCCCAAGCAAAGAAGGATGTAAGATTTCCCTCACTGCGGTGTATTCGTTTCGTAGGTTAAATTTTGTAAAGATGAAGTGTAGCCCTTGTAGGTTTCGGCCAATTAAGTTTTTGGGCTAAGATTCATGAAAATGATGCTAGGGAACTCCTATAGGTTGTATGCACACTATACGAATTTTTAGGGGACAAAACTTTAACTTGGTGCCCTTAGGGTTTCGGCCCCAAGGCTTTTTAGGTTAGGGTTTTTATGGAAACTCCCCTTATGAGGTTAGGCCATGATAAGGCTTTAGGAATGAATTCTAGGGACTAAACCTAAGTTGAACCCATTACAAGTTTCGGCCAACTCATATAATTAGGGTTTGGGTTGCAAGAAAAATGTTTCTAATGACCCTAGGATAAGTTATAGTGCTCATGAATGAATATTAGGTGACAAGAACCCTAGTTGAACCCATTCATCTATCTAGGGTTAGGGTTGCAAGAAAATGGTTCTAATGACACTAGAATAAGTTATAGTGCTCATGAATGAATATTAGGTGACAAGAACCTAGTTGAGCCCCTTATAGGTTTTGGCCACCCTAGGTAACTAGGGTTAGGGTGGCATGAAAATATCCTCATGATGCTAAGCTAGGTTATAATGCTTTATGAATGAATTTTAGGGACAAAACCTAAGCTTGAGCCCCTTACAAGTTTCGCCAACCCATGGTTTTAGGGTTAGGGTTTCATGAAAACACCCTATATGTAATTGTGCTATGTGTATAGTTTTAATATGACATGAACTATGCTTGGGTGATGAATATGTTATGATTCAATGCAACATGAAATTAGGCTATGTGATGAACCTGTTTTACGATTTAATATGCCATGAATAGGCTTAGGAAATATGCTTCATGTTATGATGTAATGTGCCATGTAATATGCCGTGATGAACATGTTGTGTGAAGTAATATGCCATGTATATGCTTCGGGAATGTGTTTCAAGTTTATGGAGTATTGTGCCATGAAATATACCAAGGTAAAGAACATGTTTTGTGATTTAATATGTCATGAATATGCTTAGGAAATATGCTTCATGTTTACGATGCAATGTGTCATGAAACATGCTTATGTGATGAACACGTTTATGCTTTAAGACCCCTTTATGGTACTCTTATGTTATGAATGCATGTGTCCTTATAAAATGACTAAGATGGAGATGCTTCCCTTTCAAGTAGGGATCAAGAGCTCTCCTTATGATAAGATAAGATGGAGATGCTTCCCTTTCAAGTAGGGATCAAGAGCTCTCCTTATGATAAGATAAGATGGAGATGCTTCCCTTTCAAGTAGGGATCAAGAGCTCTCCTTATGTCAAGATAAGATCAAGATGCTTCCCTTCTTATGATGGGGAATCAAGAGCATTCTTTATATTATGTCCAGAAAAGAAAAGAATTAAGTATTTTACTTTGCAAGAGGTTAAGTACCCGACCCGTCAGGTGGTCGTTAATCAAATCCATAGGGACACAAGAAGACGTAAGAGGTCTTGCCCTGGTAAGACGTAAGAGGTCTTGCTCTAATAGGACTGGTGGCTCACTACCCCAGCCTATTAGGGAACGCGCATTATGTGGTACTTAACCTGGGGCCCCCCAAACAAGTTATGATGATATTGAAGTATTTATAAGTATATGTTTTGAAAAGAAAAGACTTTTATGATATTGTGTATGCTTATGTTAAATGCTCTGAATGCTTACGAACTAGGTTCTTTGTGCATGCTAGATGTTATGAAGTTATGATGATATTGAAGTATTTATAAGTATATGTTTTGAAAAGAAAAGACTTTTATGATATTGTGTATGCTTATGTTAAATGCTCTGAATGCTTACGAACTAGGTTCTTTGTGCATGCTAGATGTTATGAAGTTATGATGATATTGAAGTATTTATAAGTATATGTTTTGAAAAGAAAAGACTTTTATGATATTGTGTATGCTTATGTTAAATGCTCTGAATGCTTACGAACTAGGTTCTTTATGCATGCTAGATGTTATGAAGTTATGATGATATTGAAGTATTTATAAGTATATGTTTTGAAAAGAAAAGACTTTTATGATATTGTGTATGCTTATGTTAAATGCTCTGAATGCTTACGAACTAGGTTCTTTATGCATGCTAGATGTTATGAAGTTATGATAATATTGAAGTATTTATAAGTATATGTTTTGAAAAGAAAAGACTTTTATTATATTGTGTATGCTTATGTTAAATGCTCTGAATGCTTACGAACTAGGTTCTTTATGCATGCTAGATGTTATGAAGTTATGATGTTTAGGGTTAAGTCTAAGTATGTGGTGACTATGTACTTTATGCTAGTTTAGAATTTATGATGTGGTGAAGGTTATGGGTAAGGTTAAGAATACTTGCGATTATGTTCCTTCTGCATGATTAGGGTTTATCTTATTACAAATGTTTATGTTCAAGTTAACCAAATGCTTATGATTACGTCCTTTATGCATGTTTGGATTTTCCTGATGAATGGTTATGGTTACTTGAAGAATGTTCGTACCTATGTGCTTTATGTAGGATTAAGATGTATGTTGTTACGAAGGCTTAGGTTAGGAATGCTTAATGTTAAGTTTTAAAACGCTTATGAATACGTCTTTCATGCATGCTTAGTTTATGCAGTTATAACGCTCATGTTCAAAGTATGCCCTGCTTAGATTAATTATGCTTAACACGCTTATGAACAATTCTATGCCATGCTTAGTTCTTTTGTACTATTACCGGATATGTTGTTGATTAGTGTTGCTATGAAATGCTTAGGTCATTTTCTATGCCAGCATGCTCATGTTCTAATAGTTTGATGAAATCGTGGCTTTTGTGAGTAGGCAAGGATCTTACTAAGCTATATGCTTATAGTTTATGTTGTCCATATACTGCAGATAATGGAAATCTGCACTAGAGGAAGTTGCTGGAGGGGCCATGTGCGTGTGTGATAGTGGCATGGTGGAAGAAGACCCTTCACTATCTGCTTATATTATATGCTCTAAGAACAAATTTAAGACATTGCTTCCGCTTATAAGACTTGTGTTTAATGAGTATCCCTTTATTTAAGAGGTTCGATATGTTAGAACTCATGAACGAATCCTTTCGTTATGCATGTTATGAAATGAGATAAGATATGTGGTCATGCTAGTGATGAATAAGATAGGTGATGCATGTGCCAAAGAAGGTTTCAGTTATGATAACCTGTTTAAGCATGTAGACTTTGAACGGATCCATATGTAGTATGCTAATAAAAAAAAAATAGATAGACGCAAGTAGCGCCGCCCTGAGAGCAGATAAGGGCGGGCGCTACAACCTCGTCGTAGTGGGAGGGTTGTTAGACAACTCGATAGATTCATGTTTTTGGGAGAGTCTTCGGACTTAGTCCCTGGTGAACATGAACCTGATCCCTGGACATATGACGAGGCAATCCAAGATAGAGATGCGGTATCTTGGCAAAAAGCGATGAATTCAGAGATAGAATCTATGGATTCTAATCAGGTCTGGGAGCTAGTAGAGCCACCCGATGGTGTAAAAACCATTGGATGCAAGTGGATCTACAAGAGAAAGAGAGGAGTAGACGGGAAGGTTGAAACCTTCAAAGCTAGGCTTGTTGCGAAAGGGTATACTCAGAAAGAGGGTATCGATTATGAGGAGACCTTTTCGCCGGTAGCTATGCTTAAGTCTATCCGGATTCTCTTATCTATAGCTGCTTATATGGAATATGAGATATGGCAGATGGATGTCAAGACAGCTTTCCTTAACGGAAGTCTTGAGGAGAACATCTATATGCGGCAACCAGAGGGATTCATTGCTAAAGGCAAAGAGCATCTTGTATGTAAGCTTAATCGGTCCATTTATGGATTGAAGCAAGCTTCTAGATCTTGGAACATCCGCTTTGATGAGGTAATCCAGTCATATGGATTTATTCAAAGTCCGGATGAACCTTGTGTACACAAGAGATGTGACGGAAACGTAGTGGTGTTTCTTGTACTATACGTAGATGACATTTTGTTAGTTGGCAACAATATCAAAGTGTTATCAGACGTAAGGGTATGGTTGTCCAAACAGTTTGACATGAAGGACTTGGGAGAAGTGGGACACATCCTTGGGATCAAAGTTATAAGGGATCGCAAGAAAAGGATGTTGTGCTTATCTCAAGCTTCATATATTGACACTATCCTTGCTCGTTTTAGAATGCAGAACTCCAAGAAAGGTTTTCTACCTTTTAGGCATGGAGTTCCTTTATCTAAAGAGATGTGTCCCAAAACATCAAAGGAGATAGAGGACATGAAGGCGGTTCCTTATGCTTGCGTGAGGAAGCCTTATGTATGCTATGCTATATGCGAGGCGGATATCCGCTGCCGTGGGCATGGTTAGCAGATATCAGAGTAATCCTGGACAGGGACATTAGACTGCGGTAAAACATATATTGAAGTACCTGAGAAGGACTAGGGATTATATGCTGGTTTACCGGGCAGATCAATTAGTCCCTGTGGATTACACGGATTCGAATTTCCAATCAGATAGGGACAAGAGTTAGTCTACCTCGAGGTTTGTGCTTACTTTTGGAGGTGGAGCCATAGTATGGAGGAGTGTCAAGCAGAAATGCGTGGCGGACTCTACCATGGAAGCTGAGTATGTGGCAGCCTCTGAGGCAGCCAAGGAAGCTGTATGGCTTAGGAACTTCTTGATGGACTTGGATGTGATTCCTGGTTTGCCCAGAACTATCACAATTTATTGTGATAACAGTGGTGCAGTTGCAAACTCGAAGGAACCACGAGCCCATAAGGCGAGTAAACACATAGAGTGCAAGTACCACCTCATACGAGAGATCGTAAAGCGAGGAGAAGTTGCTGTCGCCAAGATTGCATCAGAGGATAACCTGGCAGATCCATTCACTAAGGCCCTTCCAGCGAAAGCGTTTGATAGGCATGTGGAGGACATGGGGATCAGATGTATGGCAGAGTGATGACGGCATAGTCTTTTAGTATAAGTGGGAGATTGTTGGAATGTATACTGAAAGCCTAGCTCTTTTTGTATGAACATTTTATTTTGAAATAAGAATCACATGATCATTGTTTGCACTTTATATATTCATTATATATGTGTGCATATTGTCTAATATTTTACATTGTAGATAACATGGTGCTTGGTGTAGTACGAAGATCATGTATTATCGATCCCTTGTAAAATATAAGTAGAGGCTCACAGCAAGATGGTTTTGGACAAACCATTGGCATGGTTGTAGTGTAGCTTAGTATTGTTTTGTCTTGAACATAGAGTTACACTAGTACACTTAGGTGTATTGAGTAGGACCGACATAGAGGTGATTCAATTTAGCTGACTACATAATTGAATCGTACCTCGGATATTATGTTGTACATGCTCTTAATCCCGATATAATAACGGGCACATGTACTTAGTATTTATTTCTTTGATTTACCAGTGGGTGAGATTTAGATGGATTAAATCAATATGCACGGTAAGTTGGGAAATAATATTATTTACATGGTGTGCCATTGATTATAGGAGGAAACCGTGTCCTATATATTAGGTTGATGATGTCCCCTTGAGGAGCTCATAAGGTTCATCATGTAAACCCAGCTGGTTGACTTACTCAACATGATGATAAGGTTGAGTGGTACTACTCGAGGAGTTAGATGTTAATTAATTGATGGTCAGTAAATCAATTAATTGACGGACATTCGATATCTTAAACACGGGGAGATTAATCTACAAATAATATATGGAGCCCATATTAATTTATGGGGGTTGGTGAGGTAGTTCAATGATGATCCTCTAGTGGAATGGAACATCATTGATGGATCAAGTATGTGTGGTTCCGATCCATCGGGTGGCCAAGACCCAACTCCTCCTTATGGTCCCTATCGTAGCCTAATACAATCCTTGTGAAGTCTAGATCCAAGAATGTAAAACAAAACCTAGAACCAATGGTTGGGATTAAATCCCTAGATCCGATGGTTGGATGAAACTCTAGAACCAACGGTTGGGATTAAATCCCTAGATCCGATGGTTAGGATGAAATCCTAGAATCGACGGTTGGGATTAAATCCCTAGATCCGACGGTTGGGATAAAACCCTAGATCCGACGGTTGGGATGAAACCTTAGATCCGACGATTGGGATGAAATCCTAGATCCGACGGTTGGGATTAAACTCTAGATCCGACGGTTGGGATAAAACCCTAGATCCGACGGTAGAGATTAAATCCCTAGATCCGACGGTGGAGATTAAAGGAGGCTTAAGCCCTATTCTATAAATAGATGCTTAGGGTTGGGCGGCAATAATGATCAAGATAATTCAAATTGGGATTAGGGTTTGGAAAGAGTTGGGCGGCTAGGGTTGGGAGCAAGGTTGGGCGGCAACCATCTTCATCCAAAATTGTTGCCGACGCCCACCTCCTTCAAGCATTCCTTGGCCGGCGCCCTTCACATTAGCCACTCTCTTCTTCCTTTGCCGGCGGTTCTCCTCCCATTGGTGGCCGGCAAGATCATCTTCCTCCAATCTCTCCAAGGTGGCCGGCGGTTTCCATTCATTTGGTGGCCGGCGCATCATCCATTGCTCCTTGGCCGGCGGTTGCACCAAATTCCCTAATTTGGTGGCCGGTTCTAGATAGGAAAGGATTTTGTGATTTCTTCTCTTTGTTCGCAGCGGACAAGGTAGAGAAGAAAGCGATCTAGAAGGCTTCTACTCGTGGAGGAACTTCGTCCACACGTCGTCCACGAGAAGGATAGGACATACGGTAGAAGATCGTGAGGTATAAAGTTATTTTAACTTTATGTACAGATCTGAGCATGTTCTTATTTGTTTTGATTATGCATGTGTGTGTATGAATATATATTGTATAATCATGGACCCCGAAGACAAACACAAAAACCGGTGATCCATCCGTCGTCTCTTCCGCGGCTAACCAACTAGAAGAGTTGTGTTGCTTGAACAACTAGTTTGTTCAAGCGACCACTCAAGTTGTTAGCACGACGACGAAATGGTGTTGTTAAGGAAGCTCATCCCATCCGGATTAATCCTTTCATTAGTGAAAATTTTAATCCGGGGACATGGGAGCCAATGAGCCTCCGAAAGCGAACACCCTACAGTTCCAAACTTGGTTTTCATACATGGAATCCATTTCCGACTTCATGGCACCAAGCCACTTATCCCTTTCTGAACTTGTCAGCACTTCTTCATAACTGCTAGGCTCCTCATCATCAATGAGTAATACGTCGTTCGATTCACTTACGAGAAATCCATATCTCTCAGGAATATTGCATGTTCTACCAGATCTACGAAGATGTGGTGTTACAATAGGTCCAGCCGATTGCTCATCACTATGAGTTGTCGGTTGTTGTGCTTCACCAGGTTTCTCATCAATGTCTATTTGAGTCTCTCGAGCCTCCTCAAGCTCGACGACACTCCCACTGTTTTCTTGCAAGAGAAACTCTTTCTCTAGAAACACAACATGTCTAGAAACAAACACCTTTTGTTCCACAGGATGATAGAATTGGTAACCCCTTGTTTCCTTAGGGTATCCAATAAATAGACATTTATCAGACTTAGCATCCAATTTGTCTGATACTGTCCGCTTCACATAAGCAGGACAACCTCATATCTTCAAGTAAGATACATGAGGTTTCTTACTATTCCATATCTCATATGGAGTAGTTGAGACTACCTTGGTAGGCATTCTTTTAGCGGTATCAGTGCATAACCCCAAAAGGACTTGGGAAGATTCGCATGATTCATCATTGACTGACCATGTCCAACAAGGTCGATTCGCCTTCGGATACACCATTATCTTTGTGGTGTATATGGCAGAGTCCATTGAGACAATATACCATTGTCTCTTAGGTAATCAAGAAACTCCTGACTCAAGTATTCACCACCTCGATCCGATCGAAGTATTTTAATACTCTTGTCATGTTGTTTCTCTACTTCATTTCTGAATTCTTTGAACCTTTCAAAGGCTTCAGACTTGTGTTTCATCAAGAACACATACTCAAACCGTGAGTGATCATCGGTGAAGGTAATGAAGTAGCTATAGCCTCCTAAAGCTTGAGTTGACATAGGTCCACATACATCAGTATGTATTAGACCTAGTAACTCTCCCACTCGTTCACCTTTTCCAGTAAAAGGTAACTTGGTCATCTTGCCTTTTAAGCATGATTCGCATGTATTGTATGAATCCAATTCAAACGATTCCAGAATTCCACATCGGTGTAATTCGGACATGCGTTTCTAGCTTATATGGCCAAGATGACAATGCCACATATAGGAGTCTATTTGATTATCCTTTCGAGCACACGTGTTGCTCGCTTCGATATTGAAAATGTCACTGGATACGTCCAACGTATAAATGCCATTACTCAAAGTTCCAGTTCCATAAAGTACGCCATTCAAAGTTATATAACAACAATTGTTACTAAACGTCAAATGGAAACCATTTCTATTTAAACAGGAAATAGAAACAATGTTCTTTATTAGAGAAGGAACATAATAGCAATTGTCCAGTTCCAAGACTAGTCCACTAGGGAGCTTTAGCAAATAAGTTCCGATGGCGACCGCAGCAACCTTTGCTCCATTGCCAACTCGCAAATTTGACTCCCCTCTGACAAGTCTTCTTCTATTCCTTAGCCCCTGTATGGCATTACATATATGTGAGTCACACCCAGTATCCAATACCCAAGTGTCTAAGGAAATAGAATGACAATCAATAACGAAGATACCTGAAGAGGATGGGGCATCGGATGCCTTCTTCTTCTTCATTGACTCAAGATAAATCTTGCAGTTTCTTCGCCAGTGGCCTTCCTTGCCACAGTGATGGCAAGTGCCCTTTTGCGTTGGTTCTGCCTTCTTTGCCTTTTTGTTCTTCCCTTTCTTCTATTCTTTTGCCTTCCTCTTAGAACCTTTCTTTGAGGAATCAACTAACAGAACCGCCTTCTCCTCATGCTTCACAGAAGGCTCCACAGTCTTCATCATATTGAGGAGCTCGGGAATGGTGGATTCTAATTTGTTCATCCGATAGTTCATCATAAATTGTGAGAAACTCTTGGGCAAACAATACAGAATTAAGTCAATACTTAACTCATGATCCATCACAAACCCGAGGGTGGCTAGCCGCTCGATGTACCCATTCATCTTTAGCACAAATTGTACTATAGACGAACCTTCTTGCATCTTCGTGGTGAAGAGGAGCCTAGAGACCTCGAACCTTTCGGATCTCGCTTGCTCATCGAACAACTCATGAAGATGGAAGACCATAGTATTAGCATCCATATGCTCATGCTGCTTTTGCAGCTCAGGTACCATCGCCGCTAGCATGATGCAACTCGCCAGCTCAGAATCCACCACATGCTTCTGATAGACCAACATTTGGTCTGGAGTTGCATCGTCCTTAGGACGGTTGGGAAGAGGCTCTTCAAGGACATATGCAAGCTTTTCTGCCTTAAGAACAATTCTCAGGTTTCTAAGTCAGTCCAGGAAGTTAGGCCCAGTCAGTTTGTTTGAATCCAAAATAGTGCGCAAATTCAAAGACGTCACGATCAATTTATTGACCTAGAAATACAAAACGAGCATATATGAGAAAATGATTTTAAAATGCATCAATATATATTCATAAATCCCATTCATTTTTCGAATTTCAAAAACCCCAAAATCACTTCGAAAGATCGTAGGTCCATCTCCGAATGGGCTGATATCCATCATAGATATGAACAATCTTGGAGAGAGTCCAACAAGTCATTCATAACTATGACGGTAGGTATCAACTATACCATATTAGTATTAAACTATTCCATGGTTTGAGCATGTTCGGGTTCGAGCTGGGCTTGGAGAGAGTCCAACAACCCAAACGAGAAACGGAACTCTGGTTCTAACCATATTAATGGAAGGTGTAGGCTTTAATATTGAGTTAGGGTTTTTATGTCTCATCCTCTTTGCATGCAAATAACTATTATCTACATGGCATGACATACATAGCATACATCTACATGTCACGACACGCATGGCATAATGATATGCATCTAATGCAATTACATGGCATACAATTATGTCATGTACATAATTTTCTTATTTGTCATAATTATTTATGGAAATAAAATATGTTTAAGATTTGATTCTCCAAATCAAATCATGATTAAATTAGAAAACAAATTTCCAAATCTAATCACATATTTTATTTATGGAAATAGTTGATTAAGGAAAATCAATTTAGGAAACCAATTTCCTAAATCATCAAAACTACTTATGGAAATAAAATATTTTATGATTTGATTTCCCAAATCAAATCATGATTAAATTAGGAAACAAATTTCCAGAATCTAATCAAATATTTTATTTATGGAAAATATCAATTTCCATAAATACTTCCAACTTTCCAAAAGTGGAAGATTTCCATAAATACTTATAGACTTTCCAAAATTAAAAATTTCCATAAATACTTCTAAATTTCCAAAAATAAAATTATGACTATCACAAAACCATTTTACGATTATGTCGAAACACAACCTGGGCTCTGATACCTCTGTTGGGTTTCCGGCACCGCGGCGAGTGTGTGTTCGTACATGTTTCGTAAACATGTGCACAGCGGAAGAAATAAAAATAATAAATCTACTTTTATTACAACACACACAGCACACGTATGCATAGTACAATATGTGTAGACATAACCGTAAATTTAAATTTGCAATAAAAGGAAATTTAACTACGTTATACCTTTCGTATCACGTGTAGCGGGAACGGCATCAACCGGAACGATCCTCGCTAGAATCGTCTCTATCCGTATCCATGCCGAGTATCCTTAGGATGACTTCGCTAAGCCACAAGCTTCGTCTTCGTACGGGTTACTAGCCTCGTGTTAAAGACGACGTGATCGAGAGATGATCACGATCCAAATCCAAATTCGGACCCAAAGACGAGTCCTCAAAACTCGCTTCTCCGGAGAGGTATTCGTCAACCGTTTGACGAATCCTTCGTCCTCCACCTCAGAGGATTACCGGAGATTGAATCCCCGGTAAGTTAGGTGCTGTCGGAGCTCTAACCGTCGTCCAAACGATGCTCCGACGAGAGGAAAACAAGCTGTCCAGAAAACTGGACAGCTTTGGTGGAGGAATAGGCGCCGGCCAACCATGGGAAGCCAAGTGCTCACCTTATCGCCACACCCAAGGGAGATCACCGGAGCACCAACCGGCAGCAGCTCGACGCCGATGAGGGGGAAGGAAAGCTCCTTCTGGATGCCGGTTGGAGGAGAAGAGGGGGCGGCAATGGAGTTGGCGCTGACTCCTTCAATGGGGTGGGCGGCAACTAGGTTTAGGGCTTTTTGGATTAGGGCTTAACTATCCCTTAAGCCCTCTTTTATAGTGAACTAATTCTCTTAATGGTTATTGGATCATAACCATGAGGCCCGTTAACCCGCTCCATTAATATAAGTTAAAATAAACCAAACCATGATGGTTTATTTTAAGTTAAAACGAACCGAACAAACTTTTGGTTCATTCGTTTAAAATAAACCAAACCCTTTGGTTTATTCTTTTCCATTGGATTAGAACCAAACCATTTTGGTTCATCCATTATGTCTTCATAAGACACGGTCCATCCACGCTTCCATTGCGACTGAAATGATTTCATGCTCGCTTCTTGTTTGGTCCAACCAAACCTAGTTTCTCTCGGTCTGAGAATCCCATTCTCAAGCTCGTTTTAAATCCTTCGGATTACGCTCGTTGTGCGTGTGACCAAATAGGTTCTCGGTTTATGTTGTCCGTCTATAATTAACCATTAATTATAGAACGATCATGAGTGGCACCTAGTAGTACATCATGATCCCCAATTAACCGAAAAGATCAACGGTTGATCCAGAACTATTTCTGAAACCCTTCAGCAGCTCGAATGATTTGTGCCCCATTCCCTTCACTCATCTTATACCCACTTGGTTCAGGACATGGTCTATAGTGTCAGTCCCCACTAGGCTGACTATGTCACACCTAGCCCAAGTATCATTTCCTCGTCCTACGAATTCTAGTTACTCCACATGTATCGAAGAGTACCTTACTCTAAACATGTAATGCTTTGGCCAAAGACTTTAGTAACAATCCGACGAGAGGCCATGGGTATACATCTCCTCGCGAGGATGGTGAATCCTTTATAGGCTATTCAAACACCTTCGATCACTTCGACTTATACCCAATCATCCCGGGTCCACATCTCCTTAGAGATGCTTGCTTAAGATGTCAAAGCATAAGTCTCTATGATCAAGATGACTTGAATACCGCAAGTCAAAGGAACATCGCAATTAAGCTACAGTAAGAACTTCATTGACATATCTATATATGCAGAGAACCATATAAAGTCTTACGCCTAGTCACTCCAATAAACTAGTTACCATAAATAGCATCCACGATTAACTCCGGACATCACAATGTCTCCAGCCAGTAAGAATCAGCTGCTTGGATACACCAAGGAGTATACCTCGTGCTAGTCTCGACAGAATTGATGGTGTCCAAATCCATCAATTCATCGACTAGAGATTATTCCGATACATCACAATTACACATGTAAAGATACTCACTAGTTGTGATCCAATCATAAATTCTCTCATGCTGTGAATCGTATCGTGGACATTCAGTAAATGAGTTTAAGATCCAATCAAATGCATGAAAACATGTATACTCAAATAGTGAATCTTCATTTATCATATAAATGGTTCATACATAAGGCGATTGCCTTAGGACATCTCTCATATATTACTATCAGACTCCCACTTGGCCTAATGCCAATCGCTACGGTATCCAATACCATAAGCTGTAACATGACCCTCAAACTTACTTTGAGGTAATGCCTTAGTCAAAGGATCCGCTAAGTTCCTTTTAGTGGGGATTTTCTCGATTTGTATTTCTTTCCTACTGATGATCTCTCTGATAAGATGATAGCGGCGAAGCACATGTTTGGATCATTGATGAGACCACATCAAGTTCAAAAATGAACTTCTTGATCCAAACCTCTTCCTTTGCTGCTTCCAAAGCTGCAATGTATTCTGCCTTAGTGGCAGAATCCGCTATAGTGTCAAGCTTGGAACCTTTCCAACTTATTGCGCCTCCATTCCAGGTGAATACATACCCAGACTGAGACATGGAAACATCCTTGTCTGCCTAGAGCTGACATCCGTATACCCATGTATCTCCATGTACCCTTCTCCATATATTAGGAATGTATCCTTAGTTCTTCTTAAGTACTTAAGGATCGTCTTAACAGTCACCCAATGATCCATTCCTGGATCAGACTGGTATCTGCTCGTGACACTCAGAGCATACGATACATCGGGCCTCGTACATAACATAACATACATGATAGATCCTATTGCGGATGCATAGAGAATCTTACTCATGCAAATCCTCTCGTCTTCTGTGCGCGGACACATAGACTTCGAAAGGTGTATCCCATGCCTGATGGGTAGGAAACCTTTCTTGGATTCCGACATGCTAAACCCCTTTAGCACTCGGTCTATATATGTAGACTGTGAAAGACCAAGCAACCGTTTCGATCTATCTCTATAGATCTTAATCCCGAGGATGTAGGTTGCTTCTCCCAGGTCTTTCATGGAGAATGTCTTGGATAACCAAACCTTAATCGATCAGAAGATTGAAACATCGTTTCCTATAAGTAATATGTCATCGACATACAATACTAGGAACACGATTGCACTCCCACTAACCTTCTTGTACACACAAGGTTCGTCTGGATTTTTGTGAGAAATCAAACTTTTTGATTGTCTCATCAAAACGGATATTCCAGCTCCTGGATGCTTGCTTCAATCCATATATGGACCATCGCAATTTGCATACCTTGGTTTTATCAACCGATGTGAAACCCTCAGGCTGTATCATATACACGTCCTCGAGCATGTTTCCATTAAGGAAAGCTATTTTCACATCCATCTGCCATATCTCATAATCATAATGAGCCGCTATGGCCAGGAGCATCCTAATGGATTTAAGCATAGCTACAGGCAAATAGGTTTCGTCATAATCAATACCTTGCTTTTGACGATATCCTTTCGCCACCAATCTATCCTTATAGGTAATCACATTACCATCCATGTCGATTTTCTTCTTGAAAACCCAGTTGCACCCTATAGGCTTTATGCCTTCAGGTGGGTCAACCATGTTCCAAACTTGGTTTTCGTACATGGAATCCATTTCCAACTTCATGGCCTCAAGCCACTTATCCCTTTTTGAACTTGTTAGAACTTCTTCATAACTGGTAGGCTCCTCATCATCAATGAGTAACACGTCGTTCGATTCACTTACGAGAAATCCATATCTCTCAGGAATATTGCGTGCTCTACCAGATCTACGAAGATGTGGTGTTTCAATAGGTCAAGACGATTTCTCATCACTATGAATTGTCGGCTGTTGTGCTTCACTAGGTATCTCATCAATGTCTATTTGAGTCTCTCGAGCCTTCTCAAGCTCGACAACACTCCCACTATTTTCTTGCAAGAGAAACTCTTTCTCTAGAAACACAGCATGCCTTGAAACAAACACCTTTTGTTCCACAGGATGATAGAATTGGTAACCCCTTATTTTCTTAGGGTATCCAATAAATAGACATTTATCAGACTTAGCATCCAATTTGTCTGATACAGTCCGCTTCACATAAGCAGGACAACCCTATATCTTCAAGTAAGATACATGAGGTTTCTTACCATTCCATATCTCATATGGAGTAGTAGAGATTACCTTGGTTGGCATTCTGTTTAATAAGTAAACAGCAGTCTGAAGTGCATAGCCCCAAAAAGACTTGGGAAGATTCGCATGATTCATCATTGACCTGACCATGTCCAACAAGGGCCGGTTACGCCTCTCAGATACACCATTATGCTGTGGTGTATATGGCGGAGTCCATTGAGACAATATACCATTGTCTCTTAGATAATCAAGAAACTCTTGACTTAAGTATTCACCACCTCGATCCAATCGAAGTATTTTAATACTCTTGTCATGTTGTTTCTCTACTTCATTTCTGAATTCTTTGAACCTTTCAAAGGCTTCAGACTTGTGTTTCATCAAGAACACATACCCAAACCGTGAGTGATCATCGGTGAAGGTAATGAAGTAGCTATAGCCTCCTAAAGCTTGAGTTGACATAGGTCCACATACATCACTATGTATTAGGCCTAGCAACTCTCCCACTCGTTCACATTTTCCTGTAAAAGGTAACTTAGTCATCTTGCCTTTTAAGCATGATTCGCATGTATCATATGAATCCAATTCAAACGATTCTAGAATTCCACATCGGTGTAATTCGGACATGCATTTCTTGCTTACATGGCCAAGACGACAATGCCACATGTAGGAGTCTAATTGATTATCCTTTCGAGCACGCTTGTTGCTCGCTTCGATATTGAAAATTTCACTAGATATGTCCAACGTATAAATGTCATTGCTCAAAGTTCCAGTTCCATAAAGAACTCCATTCAAAGTTATGTAACAACAATTGTTACTAAAAGTCAAATGGTACCCATTTCTATTTAAACAAGAAATAGAAATGATGTTCTTTATCAACGAAAGAACATAAAAGCAATTGTCCAGTTCTAAGACAAGTCCTGTAGGGAGTTTCAACAAATACGTTTCGATGGCGAGTGCAGCAACCTTTGCTCCATTCCCAACACGTAGATTTGACTCTCCCTTGACGAGTCTTCTTCTATTCCTTAGCCCATGTATGTCATTACATATATGTGAGCCACACCCAGTATCCAATACCCAAGTGTTTGAGGAAATAGAATGACAATCAATAACGAAGATATCTAAAGAAGATGGGGCATCCGATGCCTTATTCTTCTTCACGAACTCAAGATAAATCTTGCAATTTCTTCGCCAATGACCCTCCTTGCCATAATGATGGCAAGTGCCCTTTTGAGCTGGTTCTGCCTTTTTAGCCTTTTTCTTCTTCCCCTTCTGTTGTTCCTTTGACTCCCTCTTAGAACCTTTCTTCGAGGAATCAACTAACAACACCGTCCCCTGCTCATGCTTCTCAGAAGGCTCCACAGATGAACCTTCTTGCATCTCAGAGGTGAAGAGGAGCTTGGAGACTTCGAACCTTTCGAATCTCACTTGCTTATCAAACAACTCTTAAAGATGAAGGACTACGATATGAGCATCCATATGCTCATGCTGCTTCCGTAGCTTGGGTTCCATCATGGCTAGCATGATGCAACTCATTTGTTCAGAATCACTCACATGTTTCTGATAGACCAACAATTGGTCTAGAGTTGCATCGTCACTAGGACGGGCGGGAAGAGGCGCTTCGAGGACATTTGCAAGCTTTTCAACCTTGAGAATAATTCTCAAGTTTCTAAGCCAGTCCAAGAAGTTCGACCCAGTCAATTTTATTCGAATCCAAAATGGAACGCAAATTCAAAGACATCATGATCAATCTTATAAATACAAAATGAGCATATATGAGAAAGATGATTTAAAATGCATCAATATACATTCATAAATCCCATTCATTTTTCTAATTTCAAAAACCCCAAAATCACTTCGGGAGATCGTAGGTCTATCTCCGAATGGGCTGATATCCATCATAGATATGAACAATCTTGGAGAGAGTCCAACAAGCCATTCATAACTACGATGGTAGGTATCAAATATACCGATTGCATATCACGTATATGCAACTATCACAATGTGCTATCAACTAATTAAATGTTCACACATATATCGGGTTGTTAACACATTAACAAGTATGCATCATATGAATAGCACCCAACTTCACCTCCCTTTACATCGACCTTGGAGAGAGTCCAACAAGCCGATGCTCCAGGTTAAAGCCAACCCATTAATCGAGAAATAGTTTTAATATAGTTAGAGTGCATTCAACCAATTAGCCGGGCTTGGAGAGAGTCCAACAACCAAAGCTAACGATTGATCTCTGACTCTTACCATATTAGTATTAAACTATTCCATGGTTTGAACATGTTCGGGTTCGAGCCGGGCTTGGAGAGAGTCCAACAACCCAAACAAGAAACGGAACTCTGGTTCTAACCATATTAATGGAAGGTGTAGGCTTTAATATTGTTTAAGGGTTTTTATGTCTCATCCTCTTTGCATGCAAATAATTATTATCTACATGTCATGACATACATGACATACATCTACATGTCACGACACGCATGACATAATGATATGCATCTAATGCAATTACATGTCATACAATTATGTCATGTACATAATTTCCTTATATGTCATAACTATTTATGGAAATAAAATATGTTTAAGATTTGATTCTCCAAATCAAATCATGATTAAATTATAAAACAAATTTCTAAATCTAATCACATATTTTATTTGTGGAAATAGTTGATTAAGGAAAGTCAATTTAGGTAACCAATTTCCTAAATCATCAAAACTAATTATGAAAATAAAATATTTTAAGATTTGATTTCCCAAATCAAATCATAATTAAATTAGGAAACAAATTTCCAAAATTTAATCAAATATTTTATTTATGGAAAATATCAATTTCCATAAATACTTCCAACTTTCCAAAAGTGGAAGATTTTCATAAATACTTCTAGACTTTCCAAAATTGAAAATTTTCCATAAATACTTCTAACTTTCTAAAAGTAGAAAATTTCCTGAAATATCATTATGACTATCACAAAACAATTTTACGATTATGTCGAAACACAACCTGGGCTCTGATACCACTGTTTGGGTTTCCTGCACCGCGGCGAGTGTGTGTTCGAACATGTTTCGCAAACATGTGCACAGCGGAAGAAATAAAAATAATAAATCTACATTTATTACAACACACACATCACATGCATGCATAGTACAACATGTGTAGACATAATCATAAATTTAAATTTGCAATAAAAGGAAATTTAACTACGTATACCTTTAGTATCACGTGTAGCGGGAACGGCATCAACCGGAACGATCCTCGCTAGAATCGTCTCTATCCGTATCCACGCCGAGTATCTTCGGGATGACTTCACTAAGTCATGAGCCTCATCTTCGTACGGGTTACTAGCCTCGTGTTGAAGACGACGTGATCGAGAGAGGATCATGATCCGAATCCAAAAACGAGTCCTCAAAACTCGCTTCTCCGGAGAGGTATTCGTCAACCGTTTGACGAATCCTTCATCCTCCACCTATGAGGATTACCGGAGATCGAATCCCCGGTAAGTAAGGCGCTGTCGGAGCTCCTAAAGTCATCCAAACGACGCTCCGACGAGAAGAAAACAAGCTGTCCAGAAAATTGGACAGCTTTGGTGGAGGAGTAAGGGCCGGCCAAAAGAAAGGTGGAAGCTCACCTTCTTACCGAACCCAAGGAAGATCACCGGAGCACCAACCGGAAGCAGCTCGATGACGGCGAGGGGGAAGGAAGGCTCCTTCTGGATGCCGGTTGGAAGAGGTGGGTGGCGGCAATGGAGTTGGCGCCGATTAGATGGTGAGGGTGGGCGGCCAAAACTAGGTTAGGGTTTTGGATTAGGGCTTAACAATTCCTTAAGCCCTCTTTTATAGATAACTAATTCTCTTAATGGTTATTGGATTATAACCATGAGGCCCATTAACCCGCTCCATTAATATAAGTTAAAATAAACCAAACCATGATGGTTTATTTTAAGTTAAAACGAACCGAACCAACTTTTGGTTCATTCATTTAAAATAAACCAAACCCTTTGGTTTATTCTTCTCCATTGGATTAGAACCAAACCATTTTGGTTCATCCATTATGTCTTCATAAGACATGGCCCATCCACGCTTCCATTACGACTGAAACGATTTCATGCTCGCTTCTTGTTTGGTCCAACCAAACCTAGTTTCTCTCGGTCTGAGAATCCCATTCTCAAGCTCGTTTTAAATCCTTCGGATTACGCTCGTTGTGCGTGTGACCAAATAGGTTCTCGGTTTATGTTGGTCGTCTATAATTAACCATTAATTATAGAACGATCATGAGTGGCACCTAGTAGTACATCATGATCCCCAATTAACCGAAAAGATCAACGGTTGATCCAAAACTATTTCTGAAACCCTTCAGCAGCTCGAATGATTTGTGCCCCATTCCCTTCACTCATCTTATACCCACTTGGTTCAGGACATGGTCTATAGTGTCAGTCCCCACTAGACTGACTACGTCACACCTAGCCCAAGTATCATTTCCTCGTCCTACGGATTCTAGTTACTCCACATGTATCGAAGAGTACCTTACTCTAAACATGTAATGCTTTGGAAAAAGACTTTAGTAACAATCCGACGAGAGGCCATGGGTATACATCTCCTCGCAAGGAGTAGTGAATACTTTATAGGCAATTCAAACACCTTCGGTCACTTCGACTTATACCCAATCATCCCGGGTCCACATCTCCTTAGAGATGCTTGCTTAAGATGTCAAAGCATAAGTCTCTATGATCAAGATGACTTGAATACCGCAAGTCAAAGGAACATCACACTTAAGCTATAGTAAGAACTTCATTGACATATCTATATATGCAGAGAACCATATGAAGTCTTACGGCTGGTCACTCCAATGAACTAGTTACCATAAATAGCATCCACGATTAACTCCGGACATCACAATGTCTCCAGCCAATGAGAATCAGCTGCTTGGATACACCAAGGAATATACCTCGTGCTAGTCTCGACAGAATTGATGGTGTCCAAATCCATCAATTCATCGACTAGGGATAATTCCGATACATCACAATTACACATGTAGAGATACTCACTAGTTGTGATCCAATGACAAATTCTCTCATGCTGTGAATCGTATCGTGGACATTCAGTAAATGAGTTTAAGATCCAATCAAATACATGAAAACTTGTATACTCAAATAGTGAATCTTCATTTATCATATAAATGATTCATACATAAGGTGATTGCCTTAGGACATCTCTCATATATTACTAACATGTTGAGGGAATGACGATCAGATGTATGACAATTTGAGGACAACATAGTCTTTTAGTATAAGTGGGAGATTGTACGGATGTATACTGAAAAGTCTATCTTTTGTATGAACATCTTTATTTTGAAATAAGAATCACATGATCATTTTTTGTATTTTTATGGTTATGCAATATTGTCTAATACATTACATTTTAGATAACATGGTGTGTGGTGTCACATGGGAGATCATGTTATCGGCTCCTTGTAAAGTATAAGTAAAGGCTCACAACCGAGATGGCTTTGGACAAACCATCAGAATGGTTGTAGTGTGATTTGGTATTGGTTTGTCTTGACCATAGAATCACACTAGTGCACTTTGTGTGTATTGAGCAGGACCGACTTAGAGGTGATTCGATTTATTGCTGACTACATAATCGAATCGGACCTCAGATATTATTTTGTACATGCTCTTAATCCCGATTTAATAACAAGCATATATACTTAGTATTCATCTCTTTTATTTACCAATGAGCGAGATTTATAGATTAAATCGATAGGCTCGGTAAGTTGAGAAATGATATTATTTATATGGTGTGTCTTTGATTATAGGAGGAAACTGTGTCCTATATATTAGAATGATGATGTCCCCTTGAGGAGCTCATAAGGTTCATCATGTAAACCCTGCAGGTGGACTTGGTCCGGCATGATGAAAAGGTTGAGTGGTACTACTCATGGAGTTAGATGTTGATTAATTAATGGTAAGTAAATTAATTAATCGATGGACATTCGAGATGTTAAGCACAGTGAGAAAATGTACAAATAATATATGGAGCCCATATTATCTTATGGGGGTTGGTGAGGTAGATCAATGATAATCCTTTAGTGGATTGGATTATCATTAGTGGATCGGAATTTATGTGGGCTTGATCCATGGGTGGCAAAGATCCAACTCCTCCTCATGGTCCCTAATGTAGCCTATTAACACCTCATGAAGCTTAGATCCAATGGATAGAAACAAAACTCTAGATCCAAAGGTAGAGATTAAATCTCTAAGATCCGATGGTTGAGATTAAATCTCTAGATCCGATGGTTGAGATTAAATCCCTAGAACCAATGGTGGAGATTAAAAGGAGGCTTATCCCTAACTCTATAAAAGGAGGACAAGGGGTTGGCGTGGAGTTTGAATCAAGAGGGGTTAGGGTTTTGGAGTTGGCGGCAAGAAGAGGAGCTAGGGTTTGGGCTTGGGCGGCACCTAATAAGGAAAGTTTTCCTTGCTTCTTCTTCTTCCTCTAGCTGCCGGCGCCCATTCAAGTTCTTCCAGCTCTTGGCCGGCGTCAAAACTCCTCCTTCTCCTTCTTCTTGAGTGGTGGAAACAAGACTTAGGGCTTTTCCTTAGTCTCTTGGTCGGTTTCCATCATCATCTCCTCCTCCTAGTTTGCCGGCGGCAAGGATTCCCCTTGTTGCTTGTTGGTTGGGTATAGGAAGGAGAAGAACCTTGTTTCTATTCTTCCTCTTGCTCAGAATGAGCAAGGAAGAAAGATTGGTGATCTAGGAGCTTCAACTTTTGGTAGATCTTCGCCCACACGACGTCCGAAAGGAGGAAGGTCATACATTAGAAGATCGAGAGGTATATCTATTCTCTATTCTCTTTTGTTACTTGCTTGTATTTGTTTTTTCAATTATGAGCAAGATATATTCTATTTGTTGCTAAATAATACTTGGATCTCGAACATAAACACGAAAGTCGACGATCTGGACATCGTCTATTCCGCGGCTACTCGTAGAATAGAGGTTGGTCTCTTGAACAACAAGTTTGTTCAAGTGACCTCTCTAAACAAATAGCACGACGATGACTTGATTGTTTGGGCAATCCCTTTTGTCTAGGATTAAATTTTTTTTAATCTAGGGACATCGATGGGATCGCCATGAACAAACAACCAAGGTGAAGTGGGAAGTGAAGTTTCCCCTCACGGACTTGATAAGCAAAACCCTTCACACTCTTCCCGCAAGAAAATTCACCAAATCTGCATACCAGTGGGTGGTAACCTTAATGGCCATTATGGCATCATCCCGCAGAGCATCATCTATTTGAGCACTATCTCCTTCCTCTGTCATACGGTCTATGGGCATGCGCGATAGGTGATCTGCCACGACATTGTCCGTCCCCTTTTTATCCCTGATCTCTACATCAAATTCTTGAAGTAATAAAATCCAGCGAATAAGGCAGGGTTTTGCATCTTTCTTGTTTAACAAGTATCAAACTGCAACATGATCGGTGTATACCACTACTTTTGAACCTACCAAGTACTGTCTGAATTTGTCGAATGCGAACAAAACTGCTAGCAATTCCTTTTCAGTCGTGGTGTATTTAATTTGTGCCTCGTTTAGGGTCTTACTGTTGGAATGTATACTGAAAGCCTAGCTCTTTTGTATGAACATTTTTATTTTGAAATAAGAATCACATGATCATTGTTTGCACTTTATATTTATTATATGTGTGCATATTGTCTAATACTTTACATTGTAGATAACATGGTGCTTGGTGTGGCACAGAAGATCATGTTATCAGTGCCTTGTAGAATATAAGTAGAGGCTCACAACCAAGATGGTTTTGGACAAACCATTGGCATGGTTGTAGTGTAGCTTGGTATTGTTTTGTCTTGAACATAGAGTTACACTAGTACACTTAGGTATATTGAGCAAGACCGACATAGAGGTGATTCAATTTATTGCTGACTACATAATCGAATCGGACCTCAGATATTATTATGTACATGCTCTTAATCCCGATATAATAACGGGCACATGTACTTAGTATTTATTTCTTTGATTTACCAAAGGGTGAGATTTATATGGATTAAATCAATATGTCCGGTAAGTTGGGAAATGATATTATTTACATGGTGTGCCGTTAATTATAGGAGGAAACTGTGTCCTATGTATTAGGTTGATGATGTCCCCTTGAGGAGCTCATAAGGTTCATCATGTAAACCCTGCAGGTTGACTTAGTCAACATGATGATAAGGTTGAGTGGTACTACTTGAGGAGTTAGATGTTAATTGATTGATGGTCAGTAAATCAATTAATTGACGGACATTCGATATCTTAAACATGGGGAGATGGACGTACAAATAATGTATGGAGCCCATATTAATTTATGGGGGTTGGTGAGGTAATTCAATGATGATCCTCTAGTGGAATGGAACATCATTGATGGATCAAGTTTGTGTGGTTCCGATCCATCGGGTGGCCAAGATCCAACTTCTCCTCATGGTCCCTATCGTAGCCTAATATAATCCTCATGAAGCCTAGATCCAATGATGGAAAACAAAACTCTATATCCGATGGTGGAGATTAAATCTCTAGATCCGATGGTTGAGATTAAATCCCTAGACCCGACGGTGGAGATTAAATCTCTTGATCCAACGGTTGGGATTAAATCTCTAGATCCGACGGTTGAGATTAAATCCCTAGAATCGACGGTAGAGATTAAATCTCTAGATCCGACGGTTGAGATTAAATCTCTAGATCCGACGGTTGAGATTAAATCCCTAGAACCAATAGTGGAGATTAAAACAAGGCTTAAGCCTAACTCTATAAAAAGGGGCTTATGGTGGGCGGCAAGATGGTTGTTGGTGGTTGGATTTTTTTGGAGATTAGGGTTTTGCCTATCATTGGCTTGGGCGGCAAGAAACCCTAGGAAGGTTAGGGTTTGGTTGGGTGGCTAGGGTTTGGAAGGTGGAGTGGGCACCTATCTAGGGTGTTGCCGACACCTATCTCTCTTCCCTCTACCTTGGTCGACACTCAACCTATTCCTCTTCTCCTCTTCTTTTCCTCTTGGCCAGCGGCACTAGGAGCTAGGGATTGTTCCCTTGTTTGGTTCCTTGGTTGGCCATCTTGTTCTCTATTTTCTTGGGGCCGACGGCATCAAGCTTTTGTGGCTTGGTGGTTGGCTCAAGCAAGAAGGGAAGGAGAGTTCTTCTTTCTTTTGATTGAAGAAGATCTAGGAAGCTTCAACTTGTGGAGGATCTTCGCCCACACAAGGAGGTTAGGACATACGATAGAAGATCAAGAGGTATAAAAGTTTTACAAGTTTTATTATTGATCTTTGCATGTTCTTATTAATATGTTTATATGTGTTGATTATACATGTCTACATTCATATGTATTTGTATAATCATGGACCCCGAAGATAAATACAAAAACCGGCGATCCGTCTGTCGTCTCTTCCGTGGCTAACCGACTAGAAGAGCTTTGTTGCTTGAACAACTAGTTTTTTCAAGCGATCGCTCAAGTCGTTAGCACGACGACGAATTGGTTGAGCTTAAGAAACTCATCCCATCCGGATTAGTTTTCATTAGTGAAAATTTTAATCTGGGGACATGGGAGCCAACGAGCCTCCTAGCATGCCATCACTTACTGGTGTAGTGAATGACATGTAATTTTCTCTCCTTCCATTGCCCTAAGATCGCCCCCACTGCATAATCACTAGCATCACACATGATCTCAAATGGTAGTCTCCAGTCAGGCGGCTGAATTATCAAAGATGTTACTAGGGCTTTCTTTATTTCCTCAAATGCCACTAAACATTCATGATCAAAAATAAAGTCCGTGTCTTTAGCTAGAAGATTTGTTAGTGGTCTAGTTATCTGGGAATAATCCTTTATAAACCTTCGATAGAAACCCACATGCCCAAGAAAGCTTCGAACCCCCTTTACATCCCTAGGTGGCGGCAATTTCTCTATTACTTCAACCTTTGCCTTGTCTACTTCAATACCGTTCCCTGAAATCTTATGCCCTAGAACTATCCCTTCAGTCACCATGAAGTGGCATTTTTCCCAATTCAACACCAAGCTATTCTCCTCACACCTTTGCAAAACCTTTTCCAAATTCCTTAGACATGCATCGAAACTTGTTCCGTAGACTGAAAAATCATCCATGAAAACCTCCATAATTTGTTCGATCATATCTGAAAAGATGGATGTCATACAACGTTGGAAGGTGGCTAGAGCATTACATAGGCCGAAGGGCATCCGTCTATATGAAAAGGTCCCGTACAGACAGGTGAAAGTGGTCTTCTCTTGGTCTTTAGGGTGAATTGGGATTTGGAAAAATCCTGAGTACCCATCAAGGTAGCAAAAATAGGAATGTTTATCCAGGCATTCCAGCATCTGGTCGATAAACGGAAGTGGAAAATGATCCTTCTTTGTTGCTTTGTTTAATTTATGATAATCTATGCACATTCTCCACCCTGTTACTATTCGAATTGGAATTAACTCGTTCTCCTCGTTCTTGATTACCATAGTACCGCCTTTCTTTGGGACTATGTGTACTAGACTCACCCACTCACCATCTGAAATCGGATATATTATTCCGGCGTCCAAAAGCTTAAGTACTTCTTTTTTCACCACTTCCTACAAATGAGGGTTAAGTCGCCTTTGGCGCTCAATGGTTGCCTTACACCCATCCTCAAGTACTATCCTATGCATGCACAGAGACGGGCTTACCCCTTTTATGTCATCTATGGTATACCCCAATACTTTTTTATAGGTCCTGAGCACCTCCAACAATTTCCTTGTCTCTTCTTTACTGAAATTGGTGTTTATGATCACCGGATGGGTTGCAAGTGGGCCTAGAAATTCATACTTTAGACTGGGGGGGGGGGGGGGGGGGGAGTGCCTTCATAACAAGCCCTGTGTGTTTTTCTTCTTCCACCTCCACCAATTCTCCTTCTTCTTCTGATTCGGAGGATACAGAGTCTTCTTTCGTCAAGTACTCTCTTTCTCCATCCTCTCCCTTCACTTGGTAGACTACTTCAGTACTAACTATCCCCTTGATTGGAAGATCCCCCTAAAAGTGTTTCTCGTTGTTAGCCCATATTTCGAGAGTCCCTACCACTATCTCTATAATGCTATATGCGTCGTTTGTGCTCTTCTTCATCAACACGGCCCCTGCGGTTGTGTCCAAGAGTTCTTTCGACGTGCTAGTTATTTCGGAATAAAAAATTTGGAGTAACCATTCTTGTAATCCATGGTGCGGGCAGCAAATCATCAGCCCTTGTAGCCTCTTCCATGCTTCGACCATAGTCTCTTCTTGTCCTTGCTCAAATGAAAAGATTTTGTCCCTAAAGTAGGCTATTTGGGGGGGGGAGAATTTTCTTAGGAAAATATTTTCCATTTGTTCCCAGGTCATTATGCCTCCTTCGGGTAGTGCGCGTATCCATTGCTTAGCCTCTCCTTTCAGCGAGAATGGGAACATAATAAGCTTGATTGCCTCTGCTGGGACTCCTTCATATTGCACCATCCCACAGTAAGCCAAGAATTCCTCAAGGTGTAGATAGGGTTCCTCAATTTGAGTCCCTCCAAATTGTTTTCCTTGAATGAGAGCAATCAATGTAGGGTTTATTTCCCAACTTGCTGACCTGAATTTGGGGAATAACAATGCAGGAGTTCCAGGCCTTTCGTTTAGGCGCGATGTAATCTTTCAAGGGTCGAGCGACTTGTATTAGCATCTCTCACGGTGTAGAACCAAACCAAAAAGTTACGAGTGCTATCCTAATGCTAAAAGCAGAAAATAAATAAATCTAGTAAATAGAAACCTAAGATGCAATAAGTAAAAAGGAAACTACTACTGCAAATAAAAACTAAATCTAAATATAGAAACTAGAACTAAGTAGATAAGATTAATCTAAAAAGAAAAATAAAGCAAGAAAATTAATCTAATCCTAAGTCCGATCCAATATACCACCGTTCGATTGATATCGAATCGACAGTCCCCAGCAATGGCGCCAAAAACTTAATGCACACGGTCGCGACCTTAAATCTCGCGATGGAGATCGTCGAAGACTCAAAGTACCCACTCGCGCTCAACGCCCGCAAGTGCACAGATGTCGTCAAGTAATAAATAGATTATCGATCCCACAGGGACTGAGATTCGAGTACCAATACGCTAAGTGGTTGCGATTGTTCGGACGAAATCTCAGTGAGAGTAGGTTGGTGAGGACTATCGGAGGACCCTACTCAGTGCAGTGTCACACGAAGGAGGAAAAGAGTGTGCTGGGGTCTAAAAAAGGCGATTCTAGGACTTCGGTTTCACTTGTGTACCACAAAACAACGTTGTCAATTGGCGTCATCTAAACTTCTACTTATGATTTTGGGGAAGGGACATCATACACTCTCCTGCAGAGCCGCCGCATTCACGGGGAGCTATCCTCGCCCAAAAGGATGGGATAGAGAGTATAAGGATGTCAAATCAATCCTTGCGGTGGACCGTTTTCGGTTCCACCGCTCCCTTCTCCCCGCAGTTACGGGAGGTCAGGTTTACCCCTAGGTTCCTTGATCAAACCTCCTAAATCTAGATTGCGAGGGCTGTCACCACCTCGTATCACCTAAGAATAGTGGAAAGAAAGCCAAATACATGTAGGTATAATAAAGAGCAACATCCAATTGTCAAATCAAACTTTTGGCCAGAATTTAATATGAACCAACATTGTCTATGAACACAAGCTACTCCCTAATCCTAGAATCAAAAGTTCTACTCCATAAACTCGAAGGAAGAATAACAACACATGTTTAAATTCAATTTCAATAGAAAGAGAGCACAAAAATAGAGATTACAATGCGTTGTGACCTTCACTTCGGCATTGTATTGCAAGTGGTGGACCTCCGGCGGCGCTCGTCCTCCCCGTTGTGAGTTAGCGAAGCTTTTTAGGGCTTCGGCGTGCCATCCTAGCCGTCGTGCCTCCCCCCTAGGGTTTGGGCGGAGCCATCCTTATATAGACGTCGCCTCGGATCGCTGCGAAATAGGGAAAAAACCCTAGTCGCGTATCTCCATCGGGCCACCACACAACCGTGTCCGACCCTGGTGTGCTCTTCACCCATCGGACACGAGCGTGTGAATCCACATGCCCTGGCCGTGTCCCACTCTGCATCTAGCATGAAATGTCCTTCTTTCGCTCAAAAAATGTGTCTTTTCCGCCCAAAAAGCCAACCTGCATACAAAAGAACAACGATCAAACCTCTGAACTAGAAAATAGGAAATGCATGTAAAAATAGAGTAAATATGCATGAAACTATCACAAAGTGTAATAAGATGTGAGCAAAAACTACTCCTAAAACCCTATATGTTTTGCTCACATCAGGTTCTAACAAGGGCTCTCCTTTCTATCTAGCAAGTTCTATCTGACCCTAAAACACTTGTGAAAATGTTAATGGACAAAAATTAAAGTCTAAAATAACATGCATGAATGCAAAAAGTCTAAAAACATGTTGATTTAAACTTGGGTTGCCCCCTAAGAAGCGCTTGTTTAAGGTCTCTAGCTCGACCGTACCCCTACGTTTCATCTTGGCTCTAGTGGACCAAGGAGATTTTTCCTCCCTTTCTTAATGCGTTTGAATCTTGCTCATGGGGGAGCAAAATATTTGCTCACTTTATGCTCTTGCCTTGTAGTCCTTCGTCACCATATCTCTTAAATCTGGCTCATGGAGGGGCAAGATACTTGCTCACTTTATGCATCTTGCCTTTTTGTCCTCCATCACTATATCTCTTAAGTCTTGCTCGTGGAGGGGCAAGACACTTGTTAGCTGCTTTCCTTGGCTCGAGATTGAACATGCTTAGCCTCAAAGAGTCATCAGGAGTTTGATCATGATATTCCATTGTGCCCAAATGTTGTAAATAATGTAACTCACCACAGACATCCTCACCAAAAGATTGATTAGCAAATTCTATTATATCAAAAGAAACTTTATCTGTACCAATCACTAAAAGGGCTTCGTTATTGGCAACTAGAGTTTCGGTGAGGGTTAAGGCAAGCTCTTCTAAGTCCTTGAGGTTAGGAGTTATTTTAATTGAAGTAATGCACTCCTCGATTAAAGTATCAACTATATAATCCACAAGTTCTCCTTCTAGTGGTGATTGAATGGATTGTCCTTCAGATTTTCCTGGTAATTGGCCTGGTGTTCTAGTAGATCAGCTGGCAATCTGTGCTATCTGAATCTCCGACTTCTTTTGTTGGCTTGCAAGGTCATTCATAGATGACCTTAATTCTTCAAATATTGTCTCTGTTTGCGAATGATGCTGCCAAAATTCAATATTCGCCGCTTGTTGCATTTGAATGAACTTTTCCACCATCTGCTCAAGTCGGGATTTAGGCGGATAATATTGAGGGTTTAAGTAGCCAGGGTCATAACTATATAAATAGGAATCATCTTGTAGCCACTAGTTGTAATCATAGGTGACATCTTCTTGTTCAAATTGCGAACGTCCAAATATATCCAGAAAATTGTTAATGGTATGCCATTGTTCCCCACAATGCTCACAATAAATGTTACTAAAACTCACAACATTAAATTGATCATGATCATGAGTGAAAGCATGCATCATTTGTAGGAACGTTCATGACCGCTAGAGGGGGGGGGGTTGAATAGCGATTCGTCGTAGATGGAAGTCGTTTCGTGCTTTCTACAAATTGATTAGTGCACAGTAGAAATAAAGCAATAACAAATACACACAGGCACAATAGAAAACACGATATAACGTTGTTCGGAACCGAATGGTTCCTACTCCACGGATTGGGCTCTAAAGGCCCTAGCGATGCCAACACACACCACTATAACAAATAACTCCTTCTCGGAATAATTTGGAGGTGGAGAAACCTCGTACAAGTGATTACAACAGTAAAACTAAGCAAATACAATCAAATACAAATATAAAATGCAATACAAACAAGAGCTTTTGATTGCTTGATTTTGGTTGCTTGAAGAGTAGCCTTGAAGGTTTGGATTGCAGCAGCAAATCCCCTCCAAATCGCCTCAAGAACCATGCCAAAAATCCTCCCCACTAACAGCTTTTATAACCTACATTCGGGCTGATTTTTTGCCTATCAGTCAACTGATCGGGACCATCAGTCGACTACCCCTATAGCCATTGTGAGATAACAGCAGAAGCCACGTCGGATAAGTCCAATGGATAGACCATCAGTGGACTGATAGCTCAATCAATCGAGTGCTCAGGCTGATCACTCGACTGAAAAGCTTTCTGTGCCCAAAAGCCCAACCAACAATTGACTGCTCAGGCCATCAGTTGACTGCCAAATGCTGGCAGTCGACTGCTAGGCCATCTTCCTACAGTCAAAGCCTAGTTGACTCCCATCAGTCAACTGACCATAGTCCCAATCGACTGATACACCTCAAACATGAGGTTTTAACCCAAGTATGGTGCCCCCATACTTGCTAGACCACCCTTAGCCTAGACATAAGCCTTCTAGCCACCTCCATCAGCGTCACGCCTATCGGATCCCTTCAAGTCATCCATGACTTGTTCATCCATATGCTAGCTTTCAGGTGCTTCCATCGGCTATGTCATGCTAAGTTGATCTATACTGCCAAGGCACATTGGACTTACGCTGCCAAGACTCCGCTTGGACTTTACGTCGCCAACCATTGGACTTATGTTGCCAAGACTTCACCCTTGGACTTTACGGCACCAATATTCCCCTTGGACTTCTCAATTGCCAAGTACCCATGACTTGGACTTTCACCGCCAAGACTACACCCTTGGACTTACGTGGCCAAGACTACACCCTTGGACTTCTCAATTACCATGACTCAAGCTTGGACTTTCCCTTACCAACCCATGTTGGACTTTCCATGCCACGACCCATGCTTGGACTTTTCCTTGCCAAGACCATGTTGGACTATCCTTTGACAAGACCCATGCTTGGACTTTCCTTGCCAACCCATGTTGGACTTTCCATGCCAAGACTCAAGCTTTGACTTTTCATGCCAAGTACACAAGACTTGGACTTCTCCCATGACAATGGCCAAACCATCGTCAAACATCAAGTATGACCTGGGTAGATTGCATCAGCAATCTCCCCAACACATGTCAGACACCAATGTCAGACATTAATGTCAAACATCAAAACACTACTCATGTCAAACTCGAGTCTGGTCAATTGTGACATGGCCCGATTCCACCAACAATCTCTCCCTTTTTGATGTTTGACAAAAACACCCTTGAGTTAGGCCCCTAACTCAAATTCCCTTACCAATTTTCCCAAATTGGTAATTTTACTTTCTCCCCCTTTTTAACATACATCAAAAAGGTTCTCCCCAAGGAGGTCAATGTCTCATATCCCAATGAGATCTTACAATCTCCTCCTTGGTCCAAAAATACCTAGGATGCTTATAATCTTCCGAGTGATAAGTCTCATATCACTCAAGAGAGGCACTCCTATGAAGTCTCCCAATTTCCAAATTGGGTATCTCAATTTCCCATTTCTCCCCTCATGAGGAAAAATAACATCCATCATCCCATGATGGATACCTCCTCCTAAAGGCTTGCTCCCCCTTGACCATTGCACCAACAATATCCTTGGGAAGTCCCTAAGCCTATAGGAACTCTAAACCATCAAAGTTAAGGTTAAAAGTTTAACATTAAACTTTCCCACACCTTAAAATTGATAAATCACCCTAACAACTCTCCTAATCCATATCCAATGGATTTCCACCCTTTCTAATGCTTTCCAAGGCATATCCTAGGGTTAGGAGTAGTTAAGGAACTTTACCATAGCTGAAATTGGGCTAAACATACCTTGTTTACCCGAAATCACCGCGATAACTCTATCGAAACAATTCGCTCATCACCGATCGATCGCGATGATCGATAATCAAAATCTAAATTTCAGTTATCAGAAATAAATTTTAGAAATGCATAAGTAATTATACATAACTCGAAAAATCATGAAACTTCATATGAATAATACTTATTACCAATACAATGGTTGAAAAATGTTTGAAAAATATTTTACTCATAAAATAGTGAAATTGACATAAAGTTCAAAAGTGAAGAAAAACTTCCATGTTTTAGCTCACTCTGTATCAACTTCATCAATGGTGATTGCTATCAAAAGATAGACTTCACCAAGATTTTTCAAAATGATTTTAAAATAGTTTTAAAACCTTATATTGGAGCATATTCTTTGGGCTTAATGTACATGGCTTGAACATAAGCTTTCCCAATGATCCATAACTTGATTTTAGATGAGTTTGAGTTCATCTAGATACAAAAACTATGGAACTTGAACTTAAACCATTTCCTAACATCTCACATGTATCTAGGGTGTATCAATACACATACATGTCAATGTAATGTGAGATGTGGGTTTTGTTCATCCTAATCTAGGGGTTCATGCATTTTCCTAAGGCAACACTACTTGATTCCCATATACATGGGACTTCAAGTCATGCCATATGTCCTTAATTTAATTTTATTAATGCATGAAATGATCATGGCATAAATAATGATATAAATAAAGCATGGCCAATGATCATGATGTCATGGCATATAATTAAATTTAAATCTACATGACACTAAAAGACAAACCCTAAACATAATCATGACATTTATATGATTTAAATGAATATGATGTCATGACATGTTATATGGAAAATCAAGCATGGTAAATAAAATGTAAAGGTATATAATACCTAAAATTTGATATTAGTTGCCATTTGTCATTATTAAACCCATTTTTTCATATTATCAACTATCTCCCAAGTGTGGCAAAAACCCAAAATGGCACATCTTAACTCCTAAACCTAAATTGTGCCAATTTGATTGATTTTTCAACTTCCATAAATTATATTGGCACATCCTAAAATCTTTTAGGATTATAATCAAAACACATTTCCAAGGTACCCATGACCTTGAAACTGACCTAAGGTGCCACCTTTACCATGGTTAGGTTAACTACCTATCCATTCAAAGTTGGCACACCTAAACCCATTTAGCGTGAATCGATCATGCTCCTAGGAACCCAATACCTATTGGAGCTCCTTGGGTTTGCTAGGTATTCGCTAGGGATAACTTCCCTAGATACCCTCCTAATGACCCTCCTAGGCTTAGAAGCCTTGGTCATTTTGTCTTGCCTAGGTCAACCCTAGAGGTAACTCCCCCTTTGACCTTCTTAATGGCTTCCCGAGGTTTCTTCAAAACCCTAGCCACTAGGCACACACCTTGGTTACCCTTAGGGATGACTTTCCTAGTAACCTTGGTCTTCCTAGACCTTGGTTGTGTTCCATAATCGAATGAAACACTATGATAGGCCTCCTTGGGCTTAGGTTTGTGACCCAAACCTCTTTTGCCCTTGGTTGAACCTTGCTTCTTAGAACCTAGGTTTTGACTCTTGGACCTAGATTTTTGATCCTTTGACCCTTGAATTTGATTTTGCATTTTTGCAAGGGTCTTTTCTAGTTTCTCAAGCCTTGACCTCAAGGCTTGGTTTTCTAGCTCTAATCTTCCCAATTTAGATTTTTCATATGTTCTTTGAGAATTGTTCTTCCTAGGCATATGTCTAGTCCATTTAGGATTCATGCCTAGGTGGTCCTCTATCTTCCTAATGGTCTCCCTAGGAAGGATTTTTCTAGGGACATTAGTCCCAAATTTCTCATTATTTGAAATGTTAACACTCTTAGCCCCTAAATAATAAAACCTATTTCTAGCATGCTCTTTATGATAAATAGCAAGATTACTCCTAACATGATTTTGCCTATTAATTAAGGAAGGTGCGAAATTAGAAGTTACCTTAGGGTTTACCTTAGCTCCCCCTACATGTGTAGCTCTTCCTTCATGAGTCTTCTTCCCTCTAGGGCATTGACTTCGGTAATGTCCCTTTTGATGGCACTTAAAGCACACCATGTGCCAGTTGCTCTTCTTGATGGGGACTTCGGCTTCATTAGTCTTTTCATTGACTTTTGGTGTCAGTGGAGTCTTCTTAACTCTTTTTGGACACTTACTCTTGCAGTGTCCTTGCTCCCTACACTCAAAGCATATAATATGAATTTTATTATTTATTGAAATGCTTGAGTTACCTTCCATGGTAGGAGAGTCCCGAGCTTCCTCTTCCTCTCGACCAGAGGTAGATGGTTCCTCTTGTTGCTCTAGTATTGAGGATGCCCTAATCTCCTCCCCCTCAATCCTAGAGGTGGAGGTCTCCTCCAATTTCTCCTCTTCCTTTGACCCGGATGTTGACTCCCTGCATCTTATGAATCCTCACTTTCTTATGAGAAGGAGCTTGCTTCTTCTTGTGTCGGTTTGGATTTTTCATGAAGCATTTCCAATTTTCTCCATAGATTCTTGGCATCTTGAAATTCACCTATCTTGGACAATAATTCATTAGGAATTAAATCAACTACTATATCGATTACCTTATCATTTGTTTCAGATTTTTGTAGTTGATCTTGAGTCCATCTCTTCTTCTTGAGATATCCTCCTTTTGGCCCTCTAGGATCTTCAAATCCTTCCATTAGGGTGGACCACTCCCCAATGTCCCTCATCATCAAGAAGTCTTCAATTCTTGCCTTCCATTGCCTAAACCCTTCTTGTCCATAGAAGTTGTAAGGCACCGGTGTATTGATGTCCCATCCCAGTTGTTCTTCAAAATCCATCTCTTCACCCTCTGGTGGTGCTCTCTTGGTTGTTAATCCTTGAAGAGTAGCCTTGCTCTGATACCAATTGTAGGAACATTCGTGACCGCAAGAGGGGGGTGAATAGCGATTCATCATAGATGGAAGTCATTTCATGCTTGCTAAAAATTGATTAGTGCGCAGCAAAAATAAAGCAATAACAAATACACACAAGCACAATAGACAACATGATATAACATGGTTTGGAACTGAATGGTTCCTATTCCACGGATTGGGCTCTAAAGGCCCTAGCGATGCCAACACACACCACTATAACAAATAACTCCTTCTCGAAATAATCAGAAGGTGAAGAAACCTCGTACAAGTGATTACAATAGTAATACTAAGAAAATACATTCAAATACAAATATGAATTGCAATACAAGTAAAGAAAACAACTTTATAAGAGCTTTTGATTGCTTTCTTTTGGTTGCTTGAAGAGTAGCTTTGAAGGTCTAGATTGCAGTAGCAAATCCCCTCCAAATCGCCTCAAGAACCATGCCAAAAACCTTTCCACGAATAGCTTTTATAACCTACATTCGAGCTGATTTTTTGCCTATCAGTCGACTAATCGGGACCATCAGTCGACTGTCCCTGTAGCCGTTGTGAGATAACGACACAAGCTATGTCAGATAAGTCCAACGGATAGACCATCAGTCGACTGATCATATCCATAAGTCGACTGATAGCTCAATCAGTTGAGTGCTCGACATGATCACGCGACTGAAAAGCTTTTTGTGCCCGAAAGCCTGACCAACAATTGACTGCTCAGGCCATTATTTGACTGCCCAATGCTGGCAGTCGATTGCTAGGCCATATTTCCACAGTCAAAGCCTAGTTGACTCCCATCAGTTGACTGACCATAGTCCCAGTCGACTGATACACCTCAAACATGAGGTTTTAACTCAAGTATGGTACCCCCATACTTGCTAGACCACCCTTAGCCTAGACCTAAGCCTTCTAGCCACCTCGGTCAGCCTCAAGCCTATCGGATCCCTCCAAGTCATCCATGACTTGTTCATCTATACGCTAGCCTTCAAGTGCTTCCATCGGCAATTGTCATGCTAACAGTGTCTACACCGCTAAGGCACATTGGGCTTACACTGCCAAGACTCCGCTTGGACTTTACGCCGCCAACCATTGGACTTATGCTGCCAAGACTTCACCCTTGGACTTTATGCCGCCAATATTTTCGTTGGACTTCTCAATTGCCAAGTACCCATGACTTGGACTTTCATCGCCAAGACTACACTCTTGGACTTACGTGGCCAAGACTACACCCTTGGACTTACGTGGCCAAGACTACACCCTTGGACTTACGTGGCCAAGACTACACCCTTGGACTTCTCAATTGCCAAGACTTATGCTTGGACTTTCCCTTGCCAACCCATGTTGGACTTTTCATGCCAAGACCCATGCTTAGACTTTTCCTTGCTAAGACCATGTTGAACCTTTGCTAAGACCCATGCTTGGACTTTCCTTGCCAACCCATGTTGGACTTTCCATGCCAAGACGCAAGCTTGGACTTTTCAGCCAAGTACATAAGACTTGGACTTCTCCCATGACAATGGTCAAACCATCGTCAAACATCAAGTATGACCTAGGTCGATTGCATCAGCAATCTTCCCAACACATGTCAGACACCGATGTCAGACATTAATGTCAAACATCAAAATACTACTCAAGTCAAACTCGAGTTTGGTCAATCGTGACCTAGGCTGATTGCACCAACATCATTATATACAGGAAAATATAGACAAGGGAAAAAACAACAGTGCATTGGAAAGATACTAAAAAAATAAATAGATATCCAAAACTAAATAAACTGAAATGAAGTAAAAATTGAAAACAAATCTAGCCTAGGTCCGATCTAAACTATCCAATATCGATTCAACATTCCCCAGCAACAGTGCTAAAAACTTGATACACGCGAGTACAACCTCAAATCTTTGACGGGTATCGTCGAGGACTCGAAGCACGTGCTCACGCTCAATGCCCACAAGTGCATGGATGTCGTCAAGTAATAAAAGATTATCGATCCCACAGAGATTGAGATTTGAATACCGTTTGTCCAGTGGATGTTGCTATTTGGAGTTAAAATCCTAAGAGTTGTGGTTATGAGGTTGACGGTAGTCCTAACTCAAGTACGGTGTCACACGGAGGAAGGGAAGGTCGGAGGAGATGACTGCCTACTGCAAGAGGTTTAAAAGTTCATGTGGGATGCACGATCACAGTGGGTCGGGGAGGAAGAACACCGAGCAACCGATACGTCCACCAGTTCCCAGGTTGACCACATGTACATGTGGCACCAGCGGCTCAGTACCCAATTCTCCTAGGAGTCTGACATGCCGAGACTACCAGACTTCTCACCTCGACCGCCATGCTAGAGGTACGGTTTTATTTAAGTCTGGGAGAGACCTAAATTTTGATATACTCTTCTGCTAGTATTAGTTTTTTTCTTGAAAACTACGTTTAGTTTTTATTTGTTCTATTAGATTATTTGCACTTATTTGCTCATGAATATAGTGTTTAGGTTCCTTTCAGTGCTTAGTTGTTGGTCACTTTAAACTACCTCAGTGATGCTTTCAAAAATCTTTACGATATGTTTCCATGCCATAGATAGCTTAACTTCCCTTATCCTGTGGTACTTTATTTTTAGATCCATTGATGAATTTTCTAGATTTTCACTTGTTAGCTTTTATTTTCACTTACACTCATCGAATATTCTGAAAGGGAGAATCTAGTACATATGTAGTTATGATTCATCTCAGTAGTCTAGTACTTTGGAATCCATAGGTGATTCTAGATTTAACATTTTAGTTACTGAAGATGCTCGGATTGTGTAGACCCGTTTGAAAAAAATCAAAATTCTAGTGAGGATGATAAAATAAAATAAAATAAAATAAAAAATAGAAAAAAATGAGAGTTAAAAAATAGTTGTCATGGGTGGAAATAGTTAGGTGCCCCTTTGAGACCAAGTTAGGTTACTGGGGAAACACTTACCAATTTCTCTCAATGCCGAGCATGCCTTTGAGACTTTATGCTAACTCTAGAGAACGATCCTCACTTAGGGCAGGTAAGTGCCTAAAAGTTGGAGACCTTAAGAAAGCTATAGGATGACAATTTAACTCAACAAGGAATGTGGATCTCTTAAGAAATCCTCCGGCACATGCACGAAAAGTTAACCTAGTGAACTTTTAGAACATATCTAGTTGATTTGATTGAAAGTATCACTTGATAATTTTAGTTAACCTACTAGGTATGAAGACAATGCTTTTAAATTTCATGGCACTGAGGTTTGCTTGAGGACAAGTAAAGATCTAAATCTGGGGGATTTTGATGTGTGTAAATCATATAGGATTTTTGGAGTAGTTTTATCACACATCTCATTGAATTTTATACATGTTTCATGCACTTTTTTCCTTGTTTTGTATTCATTTACTAGTTCCTAGTTTGGAGATTTACTTTTGCTATTTTTCTAAGTAGGACAGCATTTCGAATGTAAATTGGCACATAATAGGAGGCCAAGGAAGGCAAGCATGCTTTGATCATGTTCCCTAAAACATGGGCATTCTTCGGATCAAAAGTCGATGAACGCATAAAGCTCCAGAGGAAGACATGACCAGCCATATGAATCTCACGTGGTCGTGCCTAATCTCGATGCCAAAATTGGAGCATGATTTCCAACGTGCCACATGGTCAGTCATGTGGATTCCGCACGGTCATGTGGCATCTATCAGTGCCTATAAGATTCATATATCTCCATAATGACATGATATTGTCCATTTTGGGCCTAAGCCCTCATGGTTTTTGTTTTTGGGCTTTACCCAAAAGGTCTCATGCCAATGGAGATATCTTTTCATCTTATAAGCACATGATCTTTTCCATATCTTACCAATGTGGAACTTTGATTGTATCATCAATACTCTGAACAATCCCCCCCTCAAACGAAGGACTACATTGGGCCCCCCTCAAGCCTATCTATTCTTAAAGGATTCCTCTGCTTGATGTTCTATCCTCAACCCACCAAGACTTCCTGCCAACTATCTGGTCCTCCTGACCCAGCTGGACTATCTGTCAGTTGTCTGGTCCTCCTGACCCATCTGGACTTCTTGCCAATTATCTGATCCTCCATCCCAGCTAGATTTCATACTTGGTGTCTAGTTCTCTTGATCCGGACATGGGAGTTCCACTTCCTTCATTCAAGGTGCATGGCTTGACATGGACCATGGCTCTGATACCAATTGTTAGTGCATATAAGATTCACATATCCCCACAATGGCATGATATTATCCAACTTAATGCAAATTATGATTTCATGGGTAATTAAGGAAAGTTGGCTTCACTCCTATAAAAGGAAAGGCATGCCCAAACCCTAGGGGGGAGGCCCGACGGTTGGGACGGTAAGAAGGTGCCCTAAGAAGCACTCGAGGCTCGCAATAGGGAGATAGGAAGCGGCTTGAAGACCCGAATCAACACTCCAATGCCTTGGAGAATGACCAAGACACAACATCGGATTGAACAAAGAGTACTACCTTTATTCTTAACTCTATTTACTTTGTAATGATTTATATAAAGATGTCTTGTGTTTATTCTCCTTTATTCATGGAGTAAATACTTCGATTCTAGAATTAGAGAGTAGCTTGTACATGTTGAACGTGCTAGTTTAAATATTTATTCGTTGCTTTTGAATATATTTGCAATTTATGTTGTTGAGATCCATGAAAGTTGTATTTTGCTTCTATTTCCACTGTACGTAGTCGATACAAGGTTGGAAAAGCCTTTGTATCGAAATATAGGAGAACTAAGGAGGAACCTTGCGGGCATCCTCTCTCCCATAGCCGTAGGAAGTAGAATATGAAAGAGTAGAATGTGAAATATGATTCATCTCTTCATAGGGATTAATAGGACATCCTAGAACCCCAAGAACCAATTCTAGTAGAAGGCCCAAAGTAGGAGACATCAACTCTAGAAAGGGTTGAGGGACCCCAGTGATAGGGGGTTCCCAAAGATATCAACCCCCTGAGCTCTGACGATTCAAAAGGAAAACTTGGTTAGGAATAGGTAGTTCCCAATAGAAGCAAAAGTTCATCGGGATAACACACAATGACCCTCCCGCAAGATCATAATTGGAGATCCTAGGAGCATTAAATTGATAGCATATCCAACAACGCACAAGTGAAACTGAAATCCTAGAATCCTTTAAGGAACTTTGAGTCCACCTTTGGTTTCTCCAAGTGACATTGTATTTAAGCCAAGACCATCATCGACCTCACACCTGACTCACCAGAGATTTACTCCGAACAAATTGAATTCACTAGACAAATGGTACTCAAATCACAATCTATGTGAGATTGATACATAAATTATTACTTGACGACAATCGTGCACTTGCGGGCATTGAGCGCGAGCGCATGCTTCAAGTCCTTGGCGATTCTCATTGAGGATTTGAGGTCATGCTCGCGTGCATCAGTTTTGCAAGGAAAGTCCAAAGGTACAATCTTGACAGCATAAGTCCAAGTGTGTAGTTTTGGCAATGTAAAGTCTAAGTGAACTTTGGCATGGGAAAAGTCCATAGGGGAAGTCTTGGCAATGTAAGTCCAAGCATATAGACTTGGCGGTGTAAAGTCCAAGTGAACCTAAGAACTCAGTTAGCATGACATAGATGATGGAGGCACTTGAAGGCTAGCACATGGATGAAGGGTCACAGACTCGAGGGATCCTAGAGGCGTGAGGCTAATGAAAGTGGTCTGAAGGATTTGGTCTAGGCTAAGAGTATTTATCAAGTATGAGGGGATCATACTTGGGTTAAACCTCAGTTATGAGGTTTACAGTTGACTGATGGCATTGGATAGTCAATTGGTAGAGTGATCGACACTCAAAAAGTCCGAGCAGTGATAGGCAGTCAACACTTGGGATGGGCAGTTGACTTTTTAATGACCAGTCGACTGGTCTCTGTGTGCTCGACTTTTAGACCAAGTGCTCGACACTTGGTGAGTCGACAAACAAGCTAAGTGCTCAGTAGTCGCCTGATGTTGGATATCAGTCGATTGGCAGTTGTGCGACTCGGATTTTACTTGAGCTAGTCTACAGTCAACTACTCTTGAGCAACAGTCAACTTGTGCTCTGACACTTGACTGGTGGCTTTAACCAGTTGACTGTCCTATGGCAGTAGACTACTTGGTAGGGCAGTCGACTGTCGAAGTGGCCAAGGCACAGAACCTTCAATAGTAGACTTGGCAGTCGACTAAGGGTTGGCAATCGACTGCCAGTATGGGCAGTTAACTAATCTTGAATGGCCAGAGCACAGAAGGGTCTGTAGTCGACTGATGGGTCAGAGCAGTCGACTGGTGTGCCCTTGATCTGACGTGGTTAAGTCCTGTTGTGAGATAACGGCTAGAAGGGCAGTCGACTGAGGCTTTTTGACAATCTACTGTTAGGCAAAAATATAACCCTACACGTGCTTTAAATGGAGCTCGAAGGGGAGATTGAAGCAAGCGATATTTGGGGAGATTTTGAAGGAGAAGTGTTGTTGCATTTCATACCCTCAAGAGCAATCCAAAGCATTCAATAAGCAAGCAATCAAGTGTTCTTTGTGTAAAGTTTTATTTACTTATATTTGCTTATTGCTTAATATACTTATTGTATTTTGAGTATTACTATTGTAATCTTGTTGTAAGAGGTTTCACCACCTCCAGAGTGTTTTTCGAGAAGGAGAAGTACCATTAGTGGTGGCGTGCATCACTAGAGCTCGACCCATGGAGTAGGATCCCTAGTTCCTAACAACGTTAAATCGCTCTTGTGTATTTGTGTGTGCTTATTATTTATTCTTATTATGCATATTTATTCTTGTATATTCCATTGCGCATTAACAAGTTTTGTAGACAAGCATGCAATCATAATCAAACGAAGTGAAATCGCTTTTCACCCCCCCTCTAGCGCGTCAAGCGGTCCTCCACAAATCATACTTGGGTTAAACCTTAGTTTTGAGGTGTACCAGTCAACTGATGGCATTGGCTAGTCATATGGCCAAGTGCAAGGCATTCAGGGACTTAGTTCACTTGGGCAGTCGATTGGGGTTATGGCCTAGTCGACTGGTCGAGTAGTCGACTACGACTCGACTGTTAACTTGTGCTCTAGCAGTCGACTAGTGGCTTGCACTAGTCAACTGGCCATTGGCAGTCGACTGCTAGGATTGAGCACGACTGGACTTAAGTGGACAAGGCACAGAAGGTTTGGTAGTCGACTGGTAGCTATGGCAGTTGACCATTGGGTCAGGACAGTTAGCTGATCAGGCATTTTCTAATGTGGATTAATCCATTGTAAGGCAACGAATAAGTGGGCAGTTGACTAGGGGTAAGGCTAGTCGACTGCTAGGCCTAAAATCAACTCATGCTAAGCTTTAAAAGGAGAACACCAGAAGGAATTTCGGTAGCACTTCTTAGAGCGATTTGAAGGGGATAAGTTGATACTTTCCAGACCTTCAAGCTCATCCAAAGTAGCCATAAAATAGTGATCAAGCATTCTTTGTAAAGTGTTCATTGTATTTCATTCTTTCTTTACATTTGTATTTGCTTGTATTGTTGTAAGGTCATTGTAAGAGGTTTCTCTACCTCCAGAGTGTTTTCGAGAAGGAGAAGTTCATAGTGGTGGTGTGCATCACTAGAGTTCAACTAGAGCTCAACCATGGAGTAGGAACTAGATTCTGAACCATGTAAAAATCCTTGTGTTGTGTTTGTGTTTATATTTGTATTCCACTGGGGACTAACACTTTTAGACAAGCATGAATGTAAACAAATGAAAAATCGACAAATAGCTATTCAGTCCCCCCTCTAGCACACCAAATGGTCCCGACATAATTGATTGATGTCCTCGAATTGGTATCCCCAATCATAGCTTGTAATCACGCTTTGTGCTAGAATGCTTGTTGATGCTTCTTGTTGATTCTCTACAAAATAATATACACTTACAATTCAGTAATAATCTTGTTAATTAGAAAGGATTAAAAATGAAGCTCAAAATAATTCTTTTCTCATAAAACATGGTATGAGTGAGAACTTAAACATACAAGAGAATTAAAATGTTAAATGTGAGTGCAAAATAACATGTCAAAATATTGATTATCACTTTGCAAATCACTAGTTGTCTCCCAACTCTCCTCATGCACCTCAATCCTTCAGCCCCCTTCTCCTCCTCCTGTCACCACCAATCATTCCGTTGTCGTCCATCTCTCAACCATCTCTAGTCTCTATTCTCATTAGCTATTTTGAACTCCCACCATTGCCATTAGCCTCTTCATCCCTCGCTGACGCCATGATGCCATTAATTGTCACTACTTGCTTGCCTCGAATGTTAAAGGTTACCTTCTCTACTCTTGATCTCCCACCATCTCCCATTGCACTAGAACATTTTACCCCTTGTGACCTCGCCACCAACGACAAAAATGTTAAGGTTTTTAGATTTATTGATGATTCATTCATAGAATGAATGTTCATTATTGAATATTTTGATGAAAATTTTATTTATATATATGTAGATATCAATGCAAGAATATATGTCAAATATAGATGTTGATAATAGTTATTCGATATCATAATCTAGTATTTCAGTGGAAACAAAAATATCAATATATGTTAGTGTAAATAAGATTCATATATCTCCACAAAGGTATGATATAAGCTCTTATGGTTTTATTCTTGGACTATATCCAAAATGTCTTATACAAATGGAGATATCTTTTCATCTTATAAGCACATGTTCTTTTTCATATCTTACCAATGTGAGACATATTGGGATGTATACTGAAAAGTCTATCCTTTGTATGAACATCTTTATTTTGAAATAAGAATCACATGATCATTGTTTGCATATTTTATGCAATATTGTCTAATACATTACATTTTATATAACATGGTGTGTGGTGTCACATGGAAGATCATGTTATAGACTCCTTGTAAAGTATAAGTAAAGGCTCACAACCGAGATGACTTTGGACAAACCATCGGAATGGTTGTAGTGTGATTTGGTATTGGTTTGTCTTGACCATAGAATCACACTAGTGTACTTTGAGTGTATTGAGCAGGACCGACTTAGAGGTAATTCGATTTATTGCTGATTACATAATCGAATCAAACCTCAGATATTATTATGTACATGCTCTTAATCCCGATATAATAACGGGCACATATACTTAGTATTCATCTCTTTGATTTACCAATGGATGAGATTTATAGATTAAATTGATAGGCTCGGTAAGTTGGGAGATGATATTATTTATATGGTGTGTCGTTGATTATAGGAGAAAACCGTGTCCTATATAATAGGATGATGATGTCCCCTTGAGGAGCTAATAAGGTTCATCATGTAAACCCTGCAGGTGGACTTCGTCCGGCATGATGAAAAGGTTGAGTGGTACTACTCAAGGAGTTAGATGTTGATTAATTAATGGTCAGTAAATTAATTAATCGACGGATATTCGAGATCTTAAACACGGGGAGAAAATGTACAAATAATATATGGAGCCCATATTATCATATGGGAGTTGGTGAGGTAGATCGATGATGATCCTTTAGTGGATTGGATTATCATTAGTGGATCGGACTTTATGTGGGCTTGATCCATGGGTGGCCAAGACCCAACTCCTCCTCATGGTCCCTAATGTAGCCTATTAACACCTCATGAAGCTTAGATCCAATGGATAGAAACAAAACTCTAGATCCAAAGGTAGAGATTAAATCTCTAGATCCGACGGTTGAGATTAAATCTCTAGATCCGACGGTTGAGATTAAATCCCTAGAACCAATGGTGGAGATTAAAAGGAGGCTTATCCCTAACTCTATAAAAGGAGGGCAAGGGGTTGGCGTTGTTGGTGCAGTAGGCACCTAAGTCGAACCTGAGTTTTGATTATAGCAAACGATACAAAGTTAAGCTCATGTTGTTATCTCACGAGCTGAATCGAGTGTGCAGAAAATTGCTATAGCTGGAGCTGAAGGCTAGCGACACCCGGAGGAAGCCGCGGTGGTCGGGCGACACTCAAGTGACTTCGGAGGGAGCCGAAGGAATTGAGTGGAAGGCCGGAAGCAAAAGCAACACGTAAGTATCGAGGTAAGCTCGTGTGTGCGAGTGTAAGTAAGGTCATATCCTCGTTACGGGGAAAGACTTAAGCGTAGATCCGACCCAAGACATCTCAGAGGTGGTCTAGGTCGAGATCGGACGGTCGACGACCGTCGAAATAATGTTTTCTTTAAGCTAACATTGCCTTGCAGCCAGAATCAGTCGACTGCCAACCTGAAGGACTCGACTGCCGTCCATCAGTCGAGTGACTACGGCTAACACTCGACTGATGCTGCTAGCAGTCGACTGGTGATGGCCATTAGTCGACTGCTGGTCAAAGGATCAGCCTCGAGGAGTCAAGGTTTATCACCAAATTTCAAGGGGAGTGGTGCTCAAATATGATTGGCTAGGGTTCCTCTCGAAAAGGGGCTCAAAGGCTATAAAAGGAGGTCCTAACCTAGGGTTTTCACAACAATTCTAAGCTTCCAAAAGCCTCCGCAAAGCTACAACTCTCTGACAACGAAGTCCTTCCTTTTCGACGTCTAGGTTTAACTTTCTTTATTTTTTTACATCGGTATTAGTTTTTATCAGTTGTTCATCTACTTTTCCGGAGCTTTTATCGTATACGAGGAGAGGGGGAGTGTCCCTCTACCTCAAGTTTTTGTTCCTTCTTGTATCGATTAACTCCTACCTCTAACAAGGAGGAGTTCCTTTAGTGCTTTTGCCCTCCGTACGTGGTCAAGGACCACTAGGGCCTTGGAGTAGTAGCCGAAGGCTACGAACCAAGTAAAACATTTGTCTTCTCTTTATATTGCTTATCTTTTCCGCTGCAAATTAATTATCTACTCGGTTTTTTTTAACGAACGAAGAGAAAAAAGTTTTTATCGCTATTCACCCCCCCCTCTAGCGATCCGCTTCGATCCAACAATTGGTATCAGAGCCGGGGGTTGCTAAGATTTGGTGAAACCACCAATCTAGCCATTTTTATAGATTTATTGTTCTTTTAATTCTGTTTATTTCTATTTATTTCGCTTTGCTAAGTTTTCTCCCGCACTACTAATCCAAGACGCTAGTCTTGGTACTTTTTTTTGTGTTTTTGTCGTTGCTAGTTTCTTCGTCTTCGTCTCCTTTGGTCTTTTGTTCTAATGGCCCATCTCGAGGGTTTTAGCATCGTCCGACCTCCGTTTTACAATGGAGATGACTTACGTTATTGGAAGGGTCGGATGGAATGCTTTCTCAAAACCCAAATCGAGATGTGGATCATAATCCAAACTGGTTTCACACTTCCGACTAATGAAGTGGGTGACTCCTTGGATTATGATCAATGGACCATTGCGACAAAATGACAAGTCGAAGCCGACGCCAAGGCAACACAAATCCTCCAATGCGGCCTATCCAAGGAGGAGCTAAATCGCGTCGGCCCCTTCATAAGCGCAAAGGATCTTTGGACAAAACTAATCGAGTTACACGAAAGATCGGATCAAGCTAAGGTTTGCAAATGCGATTTGTTGTTCAATAAATTGTACACACTAAAAATGCAGGAACACGAGTCCGCGACGCAACTCCACGCCCGTGTCCAAGACATAGTCAACAACCTACACGCAATCGGGCAAAAGGTCGAAAACCGCGACCTTATAAGGTATGTTCTAAACTCTTTTCCGAGGACTACCTTGTGGGCATCCATGGTCGATGCCTACAAGGTCTCCAAAGATCTTTCTAAAATTAGGTTAGATGAATTATTCTCAGATTTCGAATTACATGAGCAGTCCAACTCGAAACCCGAGAGGGGTATAGCCTTGTTTGCAGGTTCAAAGAAGAAGAAAATCGCAAGCAAGCCACCACCAACCGAGGAGGAAGACGAGTCCGAAGAAGAAGTTGACCCGGAATTGACTGTCGAGCTAATGAACCTAGCTCGAAGGATAGCCAAGGGATGAAAGCGAACCACAACTCGACCCAACCAAGGTAAACCTAAAAGTTCTAATATTAGGTGTTATGAGTGTAACAGGTTTGGACATATCAAGTCCGAGTGCCCCAAGCTCAACCACAAAGCACCTAAGCACAAGAAGGCCCTCAACGCGACAGGGGAAGAAGCGTCATCCGAAGAAGACGAAGACCACGTCTTCATGGCAAAATCAATTGAGTCAGACACGGAGACCGAACCTGAACTTGAGTCAGAACCTGAGGATGACTCGGACTATGAAGCTACCTTCAAGTCAAGCCACGGATACGCATCCGGTTCAAAAGATACCCTTAAAGTAAGTCGAACTTTATTTAATACTTTACAAAATACGGTTAGGTTTTTGTCTAGGAAATTAGTTAAATCCGAGTCCAAGGTCAAGACCCTGGTTGAGGAGGTCAAACTCCTCAAACACAAGGTCTCCCTAACCTCTTCGACTAGTCGAGTTCAAGAGAAGGACTCAACTCGGGTTGAAAAACTCGAAGTTGAGAACTCACTCTTGAAAAGTCAAGTCGAAGATCTTAGGAACACGTTGGAAAGGTTCACTTCGGGATCCAAAGGACTTGACCTCCTACTTGGATCTCAAAGGGCCGTGTACAACAAGGCTGGACTAGGGTTTAACTCAAACACGACTAATAGGTCGTATATGTCGATTGTAAGTCGACATAGGAAACATGTCCAAGCATGGGTCCCTAAGAACCTTTTGATTTCAACTCTAGGATCCAACCCGTACTGGATTCCCAAGGACCAAATCCACTATGTGGATAGACCGAACCGATTCAACGGTCTAGGGGGAGCCAGTACAAAACATGTTTGTTCTTTAACTTAGAAATTGCATGTTTTAACTTAGAAATTTGTGCTTTAACTTAGAAATTGCATGTTTTAACTTAGAAAGTTTGTGCTTTAACTTAGAAAGTGCATGCTTTAACTTAGAAAGTTTGTGCTTTAAAACTTGTGAACTCACTTAGAACACGAACATAACCAACTAAAATTCTTCGAAAAGATTGAGCCTCGGGGAGCCTCTTTTCAAAAACATAACCAACTAAAATTCTTCGAAAAGATTGAGCCTCAGGGAGCCTCTTTTCAAAAATAACCAGTTAGACTAGGAAATAGTCTTAGGTGAGTCAAGTCATCATTTTCTTGAAAATGGCTTTGTCTAAGGAAGTGGTCGATGATCCGATAAAAGAAGGCCTCTGCGCCTCGCCACGACCTGGAAGTCATGATCTTGAAAAGGTAAACTTGACAAGCCTAGGGTCAAATCCAAATCTAACATAAAATTACTTGAACCTAAATCCACTTAATCAACTTAATTGGAAGTCATCTCACAAAAAACACATAAGTATAACATGCTTGATCATATAGACACAGGCGAGATGACCTAGGTTTAACAACTTACAACCAAGTTTTAAAAAAAAAAAAAAAAAAAAAATCTAACATCCAATCCAACCACCTTGTGTGTAGGATCAATGGATGTTGGACAACGGTTGCTCCCGACACATGACCGGGGATCAACTCAAATTCACGAAGCTTCGATTCAAACGACAAGAATCGATAGCCTTTGGGAATAACGGCAAGCTCAAAATCATCGGATCAGGTGATATTGAGCTTAACTCGAATTTTGTTATTAAAAATGTATTACTTGTAGAGAATTTTGAATATAACCTGCTTAGCATAAGCCAATTATGTGACAATAACTATAAGATCGTATTTTTAGAAAATGAATGTGTAATTAAAACAAATAAAACAGCTAAAACAATACTCAAAGAAACTAGGACAAATAACATTTATACAATTAACTTAATCAAATCCTCAGCCAAATGTCTTATGACACAGGAAGAGGAATCATGGTTGTGGCACCGACGACTCGGTCACTCGCACCCAAGACTCGTCCACAAGATGAGTCAGAGTGGCTTAGTCAGAGGCTTACCCAACCTCAACAACTTGGTTAATAAAATCTGTAATGTTTGTCAACAAGGAAAACAACCTAGGACACAACACAAGTTAACTAACCAAGAACGAACCTCAAGTGTACTTGAGCTCCTGCATATGGATCTATTCGATTCACATGGAGCCAAGTCACTCAATAGATGTCAATATTGCTTAGTCATAATTGACGACTACTCCAAGTTTACCTGGGTTAGGTTCATCAAACATAAAAATGATACTCTAGATCAATTAATCAATCTATTCAAATTAATCGAGAATCAAAAAAACCTTAAGGTTAAAAGACTTAGAAGCGATCATGGTGGTGAATTCGAAAATCAAAGGTTCACTAACTTCTGTAACCTAAACGGATACCACCATGAATTCTCTTGCCCTAGGACCCCTCAACAAAATGGCCTAGTGGAGCGGAAAAACCGAACTCTACAAGAAGCCGCTAGGACCATGTTGAACGAATACAACCTACCTGATAGGTTTTGGGCAGAAGCTGTTAGCACAGCTTGCTATGTCCAGAATAGCTTATGGTAAAGAGGCACCTTAAGACCTCCTATGAGATTTATCACAATAAAGTACCCAATATCAAGTACTTTAGGGTATTTGGATGTAAAGTACATATCTTAAACACTAAGAACCACCTAGGGAAATTCAAATCCAAAACCTCCACCGGAATCTTCTTAGGATACTCGACTACAAGTCGAGCTTATAGAGTATATAACCACGACACCCTTAGAGTCGAGGAGACTATCAATGTAGTATTTGATGAAGGACATTAACCTACAAAACCCCCAGCAACCCCAATTAGCGAGCCGATTCATACTAGACCTAACTCTGATCCGGAGATCAGGTCTAGTGTTAATCCTAACCTAAGTCAACCAAGTCACTCTATTAATCAAGTGATAGATGATTCCAACCAAACTAGTGTTCAACCAAGTCACCCCATTGATCAAGTATTAGGTGACAAACCCAACCCAATCTAGGATTCAGACTAACCACCCTATCGATCAAGTGATAGGAGATCCTAATCTAGGAGTTTGAACTAGAGCATCCTATAGGAACCTTAGTCAAATTTCCTTAATTTCAAAGATAGAACCCAAATCAATTGAACAAGCTCTTCTTGATCCCGATTGGATTATTGCAATGCAAGAAGAGCTAGCTCAATTTACTAGGAATGAAGTGTGGGAATTAGTACCACCACCTAAAGACAAAACGATAATTGGAACAAGGTGGGTGTTTCGAAATAAGCTTGATGATAAAGGTGAAGTAGTTAGAAACAAGGCTAGGTTAGTCGCCAAAGGGTTTAGTCAAGTCGAAGGCTTAGATTACGACGAAACCTATGCCCCAGTAGCTAGACTCGAATCCATTCGAATGTTGCTAGCTTATGCCGCACATCGAGGATTTAAACTATTTCAAATGGATGTTAAGTCGGCATTCCTAAATGGATACTTTAAAGAAGAAGTTTATGTTAGCCAACCCCCCGGATTCGAAAATCTAGATAAACCCGACCATGTTCTAAAACTTAAGAAAGCTCTCTATGGACTTAAACAAGCTCCTTGAGTTTGGTACGAGAGACTTTCAATCCATCTTAAGTCAAAAGGGTTTAACCAAGGCTTAGTTGACCCAACTCTCTTCGTAAAAACCTTAGGTAAAGAAATATTCATAGCTCAAATTTACGTAGGCGATATAATTTTTGGAACCTCTAACTCAGCCTTACTAAACGAGTTCGTTTCACTCATGGAAAGTGAGTTCGAAATGAACTTGGTAGGCGAGTTAAGTTTTTTTTTAGGTCTACAAAGTAAACAAACTAAGGATGGTATATACCTATATCAACAAAAATACACTAAGGAGTTAATTAAAAGATTTGGAATGCAAGACGCTAAGATAATAAACACCCCAATGGCGATTAATGTTAACATAGGAGAAGACCTAGAAAGTAAGTCCATTGACTTAAAGTACTATAGGAGCACGATAGGAAGTCTCTTATATTTAACTGTGAGCCGACCCGACATCCTATTCGCAGTAAGTATGTGCGCCAGGTTTCAAACCTGTACTAAGGAGTCTCACCTAACCCTAGTTAAGCGTATCCTTAGATATCTTAAGGGTACACTTAACGTTGGTATTTGGTACCCTAGATCTACGGAGTTCGAACTAATCGGCTACTCCGATTCGGACTATGCCGGTAGTAAGCTCGATAGAAAGAACACGAATGGTTGTTGTCAACTTCTCAACTCGAGTCTAGTAAGTTGGTGCAGTAGGAAGCAACACTGTGTCGCTTTATCTACCACCGAAGTTGAATACATCGCGATGGGTGAGTGTGTCACTCAACTTCTTTGGATGAAGCATACTCTCCGCGACTTTAAGTTAGACTTTACGAATACTAAACTTCATGTAGACAACATTAGTTCAATTAATCTTACTAAGAATCCGATATGTCACTCTAGGATCAAACATATAGAGGTCAAACACCATTTCATTCGAGAACATGTGTCCAACAGAGCAATACAACTCGAATACGTCGAATCGAAGTCTAACTTAGCAGACCTATTTACTAAACCCCTACCCGAAGCCGAATTTAGTCTATTAAGACGAAAATTGGGCATGTGCGTAGTAGAATAGGAACTTGCAAATTATATTTTCTTACTACTATTTCTTAAATTTTCATTTTTATGGAACTAGCATAGGACATACCTTACATATCATGCACCTATAGATTTAAGGAGCCAATACATCTCACAACACATAGGACTAATGTGTTTGTGTACTTAGCCACGTAGATGGGCGTGAGATGTTAGGACCTTACTCCTGGTTCAAGATGTAGATCTAGTGCATCGCCATGAACCATGGAGTATAATCATACACACTAATCGACTCTGACCAGGACTGGTTGATCTTTCATATCAATCAAGCCAAATATGAGTCGAACATTTTATAGATGAGCTTATTTTCAGTATATTTTTTTTAAAAATAAAAAATGGGGAACATGCTTGGACTTTAAATTTAACACTTATTTTGTTTTCCACACACCCCTTACTCTTTTCGAAATACGGCAAAAGGGGGAGAAAAAGGCCAAAGTTAAAAGGTCAAAGTTAAGGGGTCAAATTTTTTTTTGACAACTTAAACTCTTGCTTCATATTTAAACCAAAAGTTAAAACTTATTCAAAGGCCAAAGAATTCTTAACTTAAACTTATTTATTTTAAATACTATGGCCAATATTAAGTAATTTCGGTTACTTAATTCTTTTTTAGTAGCAAACGTCAAGGGGGAGAGTTAAAACTCTTTCTCAAGTACTCACCCTCGGTCAAGGGGGAGGATTCCTCAAGGGGGAGCACTTGAAAAAGAGTTTTTATACTCCTGTTCATTCATGCTCTTAACACTCCTGCTCATTCATGCATATCTTTTCTTAATGCACATAACTTTGTATGTGGGTTTGCCATAAATCAAAAAGGGGGAGATTGTTGGTGCAGTAGGCACCTAAGTCGAACCTGAGTTTTGATTATAGCAAACGATACAAAGTTAAGCTCATGTTGTTATCTCACGAGCTGAATCGAGTGTGCAGAAAATTGCTATAGCTGGCGCTGAAGGCTAGCGACACCCGGAGGAAGCCGCGGTGGTCGGGCGACACTCAAGTGACTTCGGAGGGAGCCGAAGGAATTGAGTGGATGGCCGGAAGCAAAAGCAACACGTAAGTATCGAGGTAAGATCGTGTGTGCGAGTGTAAGTAAGGTCGTATCCTCGTTACGGGGAAAGACTTAAGCGTAGATCCGACCCAAGACATCTCATAGGTGGTCTAGGTCGAGATCGGACGGTCGACGACCGTCAAAATAATGTTTTCTTTAAGCTAACATTGCCTTGCAGCCAAAATCAGTCGACTGCCAACCTGAAGGACTCGACTGCCGTCCATCAGTCGGGTGACTACGGCTAGCACTCGGTCGCCAAGAATAATCGTGATGGCCATCACGATCACTGGTCAAAGGATCAGCCTCGAGGAGTCAAGGTTTATCAGCAAATTTCAAGGGGAGTGGTGCTCAAATATGATTGGCTAGGGTTCCTCTCGAAAAGGGGCTCAAAGGCTATAAAAGGAGGTCCTAACCTAGGGTTTTCACAACAATTCTAAGCTTCCAAAAGCCTCCGCAAAGCTACAACTCTCCGACAACGAAGTCCTTCCTTTTCGACGTCTAGGTTTAACTCTCTTTATTTTTGTACGTCGGTATTAGTTTTTATCAGTTGTTCATCTACTTTTCCGGAGCTTTTATCGTATACGAGGAGAGGGGGAGTGTCCCTCTACCTCAAGTTTTTGTTCCTTCTTGTATCGATTAACTCCTACCTCTAACGAGGAGGAGTTCCTTTAGTGATTTTGCCCTCCGTACATGGTCAAGGACCACTAGGGCCTTGGAGTAGTAGCCGAAGGCTACGAACCAAGTAAAACATTTGTCTTCTCTTTATATTGCTTATCTTTTCCACTGCAAAATTATTATCTACTCGGTTTTTTTTAACGAACGAAGAAAAAAAAGTTTTTATCGCTATTCACCCCCCCCTCTAGCGATCCGCTTCGATCCAACAGGCGTGGGATTAATCCATGGAGAGCAAGGGTTTTGGGCGGCAAGAGAGGAATCCTAATTGAGATAGGATTAGGGTTTGGAGGCTTAGGGTTTTGGAGGCTTGGGCGGCACTAAATAAGGAAGTTGTTCCTTTTCTTCTTCTTCCTTCAACTTAGCCGACGTCCAGCAGCCTCTCAAGCTCTTTTCCATCCCTTGGCCGGTGCCCAAAAGACTCTCTTCTCTTCTCCTTGAGTGGTGGAAACAAGACTTAGGGGTTTCCCTTAGTGTCTTGGTTGGTTTCCATCATCATCTCCTCCTCCTAGTTGGCCGACAGCAAGGATTCCTTTTGTTCCTTGTTGGTTGGTTTTAGGGAGGAGAAGAACCTTGTTTCTATTCTTTCTTTTTCTTTGGAAGAGCAAGGAAGGAAGATTTGTGATCTATGAGCTTCGACTTTTGGTAGATCGTCGCCCACACGACGTCCAAAAGGAGGAAGGTCATACATTAGAAGATCAAGAGGTATAACAAGAGGTATAATCTTGTTTATTTTGATTAGTGTTCTTTTGTATTATGTTTATAATTGTTTCTAAATTATATGCATGTTATATGAGGTTGTTTACTTTATATATTCTGTTTTGTGGTTAAATAATACTTGGACCCTGAACATAAACACAAAAATTGGCGATCCGTACATCGTCTATTCCGCGACTACTCGTAGAATAGAGGTTGGTCACTTGAACAACGAGTTTGTTCAAGTGACCTCTCCAAACGAATAGCACGATGATGAAATGGTAGTTTGGGCAATCCCTTTTGTCTAGGATTAATTTTTTATTATCCGGGGACATCGATGGGATCGCCATGAACAAGCTACTGAGGTGAAGTGGGAAGCGAAGCTTCCCCTCACGGACTCGATAAGCAAAACCCTTCAATTGGTATCAGAGCTTCCGGGCAAAACCTTTCAATTGGTATCAAAGCCAAGGTTTTCGGTTTTGTGTGTTAAGCATTCGGTTAATTTTTATGCATTTTTTCATATATTATATGTGCCGGATAATAGTAGGATATGCGTTGTTTAACTCTTTGGTTGCAGGCATAAGATCCGACTATTATGGCCATATGTGTGTATGTGATTGTATGTGTATAAATATTTATTTTGTTGAATCCTCGGGGTTGACGAGGCTAGTATTTAATTTTTGTAAATTAGATACGGCATTGTTTAGCCACTCTTTCTATTTTAGTTTACTTTCGATCTAGATTTCATGTACACTCCCTCGTGGAGTATAGGATCGATGGATGTAAATTAAAATAGGTTTTAGTCTCGGCTCGGATCTCTGGATGGCTTGTACATGGCGTAGGAGGAGTGGATGAGAAGGCATTGCGACGGGAAACATATTGAAGACAAAAGCCATAATAGATGGAAAATAATTTATTTTTCATATTTATTGCTTTTTTTTATATGCAAGTCGTAGGCTAGGAAAATTCCTCAATTTCAAATTACTAAGTGGGAGAGGGAATTTTTTTTTTAAATTCCCACGGCCTCCATTACGATTTGACAAGTGATGCAAACAAACTTGCGCGTCGGCTCTGAGTGCCTTCCTCCCCATCGGATGAGTTTGTTTGCGGATCACAAGGTCAAATATGGTTATAGGAAATTATCAAGGAACGTGTGCACTTCCCCATCGGAAGGCACATAACCCGAGATAATTACCTTGGTACCGAGTAATGGTGGACACTTAGATACAAATATAAGTATCCTCCCCATCGGAGTCACTGCTTTTATTTGTAGGGTGAAAGAGGAACCAACTATTAATTTTACTTGTCAAAAAGTTTGGTTGACAAGATAGTAAAATTAATAGGTAAAACCTCCTCTTACAAATGTAGAATTCGTATACGTCCACACTATCGTGGCATACGATATTCTCGGTGTTTTGAGGTGTTGGTTGATTTTAAAATTTTATTGTTTGAGGAATCAATAATTTTTTGAAATCTACAGTAATGATCTATGTAATTCTTAGGATTTTCAAAAATGACTTTCAGTCCACTTGCTATAATACTAAAGGAAAATAAACTTACTGTACCCAAATAATGTTGATTGGAAAAGAATCTAGATATTGTCTTATCTGCTAAGGATTACAAGTATGCACTCTTCGAAGAGTGTGCTCAGGCCATCGGTTCTCAAAAGGTTTCTACTTCTAAGCCGAAAGGCAAGAAGAAGAAGAAACAAGGTGGAGCAAAGGTGGTGGGAGGATCTCAGGGAGGAGTGAAGAAGCCGAAAGGTAAGTACTTCACTTGCAAGCAGGATGGACATTGGAAGAAGGACTGTCCCAATCCAAAGCAGAACAAAGGGGTTCCAGGAAACCCGACGACAAGCTAAGGGAGAGATTACCATTTACTTGGGCAATGCCACTAAGGTGGCGACTATTGCAGTGGGAGACGTTTTATTTATCTTTTGAGAAAAATAAAACTTTGGTTCTGGAAAATTCCCTTTATGTGCCTTTATTTAGAAAGAATTTAATTTCAGTTTCTAAATTGTTTATGGATGAATATTCTATTTTTTTTAATGACAGAGTTGTTATAAAAGGAATTGGGAGAATATCTGTTCAAGTACATTGATAGGAAATTTGTATACACTTGAACCAAAACCTCCCTTACGTATTGCTGTTATAAGGCTCATCTCCTCAGGATTAGTATTAGAAAGGAATAATGAAGATTGGATCAGACATATCTTTGGCATCTAAGGCTTAGTCATATTAACCTAAGCAGAATTCAAAGGTTGATAGCTGATGGACCTCTGGGTTCATGTGTGGTGGAAGATTTCCCAACCTGCGAATCTTGCTTGGAGGATAAAATGACCAAGAGGCCTTTTAAGGTCAAGGGGTATAGAGCCAAAGATGTGTTAGAAATGGTTCATTCTGATTTGTGTGGTCCTATGACTATCCAAGCAAGAGGTGGTCTTGAATATTTTGTCTCTTTCATAGATGATTATTCAAGATATGGATGACACTACAATCTGATCGTGGTGGTGAGTACCTCTTGGGAGAGTTTAGGAACTACTTATCAGAGGCTGAGATTCAATCCCAATTGTCTGCACCTGGCACACCCCAGCAGAATGGTGTAGCAGAGCAAAGGAATAGGATTCTTATGGAGATGGTTAGATCGATGATGAATTATTCTGAGTTGCCAGATTCGTTCTGGGGATATGCTCTAGATACGACGGTGTACATTCTGAACTCGGTTCCATCTAAATCAGTGCCTTCTACTCCCACAGAATTGTGGACTGGGTGAAAGCCTAGTCTAAGACATATTCGGATATGGGGAGTCCAACACATGTGCTGAAGGCAGATGCTGGTAAGTTGGAACCTTGTACAGAAGTATGCATGTTCGTTGGCTATCCTAGAGGAATGAAGGGTGGTTTGTTTTATAGTCCTAGAGATCATTAGCACGAACACCAGATTTCTAGAGGAAGACTATGTGATGAGCCACAAGCCCAAGAGTAAAATTGTTCTGGAAGAATTAAAAGGGGAAGTCACTTCTTTAGTACCATCGGTACGATAGGATCTACCACAATTCACTGCACCGTGTGTCATAGAGCATACACAGGAGATACCTCATCGTAGTGGGAGGGTTGTTAGACAGCCTCATAGATTTTTGTTCTTGAGTGAATCTTCTGATTTGGTCTTTGGCGAATATGAACCTGATCCCTGGACATACGATGAGGCAATCCAAGAAATAGATACAGCATCTTGGAAAAGTGCAATGAATACTAAGATTGAATTTATGGATTCAAATTAGGTCTGGGAGCTCTTATGCATAGCAGCGCATATGGATTATGAGGTGTGGCAGATTAATGTCAAGACAACTTTCTTTAATGGAAGTCTTGAGGAAAACATCTATATGAAGCAACCAGAGGGATTCATTGCTAAAAAAAAGGAGCATCTTGTGTGTAAGCTTAATTGGTCCATTTATGGATTGAAGCAAGCTTCGAGGTCTTGGAACATCCGCTTTGATGAGGTAATCCAGTCTTATGGATTTATTCAAAGTCCGGATGAGTCTTGTGTATACAAGAGATGTGACGGAAACGTAGTGGTATTTCTTGTACTATACGAAGATAAATTTTTGGTGATTGGCAACAATATTGAAGTGTTGTCGGACGTAAGGGTATGGTTGTCCAAACAGTTTGATATGAAGGACTTGGGAGAAGCGATACACATCCTTGGGATCAAGGTTGTAAGGGATCGCAGGAAAAGGATGTTGTGCTTATCCCAGGCTTCATACATAGACACGATTTTTGATCGTTTTAGCATGTAGAACTCCAAGAAGGGTTTTCTACCTTTCGGGCATGGAGTTCCTTTATCTAAGGAGATGTGTTCTAGATCATCTGAGGAGATAGAGGAGATGAAGGTAGTTCCTTATGCTTCGGCAGTAGGAAGCCTCATGTATGCGATGCTATGAGACCAGATATCTGCTATGCCGTCGGCATGGTCAGCAGATATCAGAGTAATCCAGGACAGGGACATTGGACTGCGGTAAAGCATATATTGAAGTGCCTGAGAAGGACTAGGGATTATATGCTTGTTTACCAGGCAGACCAATTAATCCCTGTGGGTTACATGGATTACGACTTCCAATCAGATAGGGATAACAGTAAGTCTATCTCAGGTTTTGTGTTTACTTTGGGAGGTGGAGCTATTGTATAGAGGAGTGTCAAGCAGAAATGCGTGGCAGACTCTAACATGGAAGCTGATTATGTGGCAGCCTCTGAGGCGGCCAAAGAAGTTGTGTGGCTCAGGAACTTCCTGATGGACTTGGATGTGATTCCTGGTTTGCCCAGAACTATCATAATTTATTGTGATAATAATGGTGCAGTTGCAAACTCAAAGGAAACACGAGCCCATAAGGTAAGTAAATACATAGAGCGCAAGTACCACCTGATACGAGAAATCGTAAAGGAGGTAGAAGTTGATGTTGCCTAGATTGCATCAGAGGTTGACCTGGTAGTGTAACGCCCGTAAAATTCCTAGCAATTTTACAGAAATTTTTGGCTTGATGATCATGGGCCTTGGGTGGGCCTTTTTCCAAAACAAAAGAAAATAAGCCAAAAATGGATGCAAGACCTAGGAATTGAACTCCAAACCTCTAGAGATAGCCAAACCCTATAGATGCACCCACTAACCAGAAGCCCAATAGGATTATATGATTAAGGAAGAGGGGAAACTATAGATAAGTAGGACTAAGGGTAAATGAAGAGGCATAGAAAAGAAAAGAGGAACTTCTCTTCCTCCCCTTTATAAAGAAGAGGGAAGATTGAATTTGGTCACTTCCTCTCTTCTTTCCTTCTTCTCACCGAAATCCTTGAGCTCTCCCTCTCCTTTCCACCCCTTGGCCGAACCCCATCCAAGCAAGAGAAGGTTAGGTGTTGGTCTTCCTTAGGTCATCTTCCTCACCCAAAGCAAAGCGAAGGATGTAAGTATCCCTCACCTGCATACGAGTAGTTTCGATTGAATGTTTGAACAACCTATATGTTATATCCGGCCAAGCATGTTTTGGTTTATCAATGAAGTTGTAATCTATGTTTAGGAAGTATATGATGATGCTAAGATGGGAAAAGAGGGTTGGTTAAAAAGCTAGCCCTAATGGCCACCAAGACCTATTCGGCCAAGCTAGGATTAGGGTTTTTCCATGAAGTCACATGCCATGTTTTATTCACTATATGATGTAGTTAGGATTTAAAATGGATTAGGACCAAAAGATAACCCTAGTTGAGCCCCTTATGTGGTTCGGCCACCCTAGGGAATTAGGGTTAGGGTTGCATGAAAATGTCTCTAATGATGCTATGCTAGATTATAATGCTCATGAATGAATGTTTGGGTAACAAGAACCCTAGTTGAGCCCTTATGTGTTTCGGCCACCCTAGGGAATTAGGGTTAGGGTTGCATGAAAATGTCTCTAATGATGCTATGCTAGATTATAATGCTCATGAATGAATGTTAGGTGACAAGAACCCTAAGAATCCTATAAGGACCATTCGGCCACCCTTGGTTGTTTCTTTTCCTTGTGTTTCAATGAAGTTTACACCATGAAGTGTATGCATATGTATGTTAATTGAACTAGTTAAAAGTCTAATCCCTAAAAAGCCTATAAGGGCCATTTGGCCACCCTTGGTTATTATGTTCAATGAAGTTTCATACCATGATTGGTATGCATATAATGTTGTTTAGTATGTAGATCAATTTAGGTTAAAGATCAACCCTAAAAACCCTACATGGACCATTCGGCCAACCTATGTTGTGGGGATTAGATGAAGTTTTAATTCAAACGCTATGTGCTTATGAAGTTGTAGCCATGCTAAATGAATTAGGTTAACATGTGCTTTGTGTTGAGTGAATTTATGATGACTTGTGATCTTAAATAATGCTAGGTGAAGATACCATGCCTTAGTTAGTATTTACTTACTCTTGATGCACTCTTGATGCCATGTCTTATGCCATGCCTATGTGTATGTGATATCTAATATTAAGAAATGGAATACGATAAGACTATGGAATGGAACAAAAATGATATGTTCACAAAATGAAAATGATATGATGACGAAATGAAGTATGATATGTTATGAAATGAAGTATGCTATGTTATGAACTGAAAGAAGATATGTTCACGAAATGAAGTATGATATGTTATGAAATGAAGTATGCTATGTTATGAAATGAAAGAAGATATGTTCATGAAATGAAGCATGGTGTGTTATGAAATGAAGTATGCTATGCTATGTTTGCCAAGAAATGAAATAAGCTATGTTATAAATTAAGCATATAAGTATTTTACCTTCTGCATGGCTTGTACCAAGACCTTAACAAGGTCCAAGAAGGGATGGGCTCCTAATATGCCCTAGGTCGATGGAATAAGACTCGGGCCTAGGATGGGCTTCTATGTATGATTGCCCCTAGGTCGATGGAATAAGACTCAGGCCTAGTACGGGATGGGCTCCAAGATGCCTTAGGTCGATGGAGTAAGACTCGGGCCTAGGATGGGCTTCTATGCTATGACGATTGCCCCATGGTCGATGGAATAAGACTCGGGCCTAGAAACCTATTAGGTTCGAGACTTGCTACCTCGGGCCTATTTAGGGATGCGCATTATGATAATGAAGAAGTGGTACAATGCCGGGCCCAAATATGTTGAGATTTATATTTACGTACCTAACATATATGTTTTCAAAAGCATCTTTCATATGTTTACCTGTTGATTGTTATGTTTACATGCTTAGGATAAATATACAATGCATGTTATGTTAGATGATATGCCATAATATTTAAGTTACATGTTATGTTAGAGGATATGCCATAATGTTAAGTTACATGTTATGTTAGATGATATGCCATAATGTTTAAGTTACATGTTATGTTTGATGATATGCCATAATGTTAAGTTACATGTTATGTTAGATGATATGCCAAAATGTTTAAGTTACATGTTATGTTCGATGATATGCCATAATGTAAGTTACATGTTATGTTAGATGATATGCCAAAATGTTTAAGTTACATGTTATGTTCGATGATATGCCATGATGTAAGTTACATGTTATGTTAGATGATATGCCATAATGTTCAAGTTACATGTTATGTTAGATGATATGCCATAATGTTTAAGTTACATGTTATGTTAGATGATATGCCCTAATGTTTAAGCTACATGTTACGTTGAATGATATGTCATGATGTATACGTTACATGTTATGTTCGATGGTACGCTATGATGTTTATGTTACTAAGTTACATATGATGCATATTATGCTGATTAAGTATATATTTCATGTTATGCTGCTAAGTTAGGGATGATCCATGCTATATTCTCTTATGTTACTTATGCTACAAGTTAAGTTGATGATGCCATGTATGTTACATGTTATATTGATTATATGTTATAAATGCTACAAGCCATGATTAATGATGATGTATGGTTTTTGTGAGTAGGACAGGATCTTACTAAGCCTATGTGCTTATAGTTTATCTTTCCCTCGTACTGCAGATAAGGGTAAGGGATGGATAAACTAAAGGGAGCAGCAGGAGGGGCCAATGTGTGTGGTAGTGGCATGGTGGAGAAGATCCGTTAAGTCTATTTATACATGTTACCTATGATGATGATGTCTATGGATGTCTTTACTTATGTCTCCCTATGACGATGATGTTATGAACCTACTAAGCACTAAGTATCTATATATGTATGATGCATGCTTTATGTTGATAAGAAGAAGTAAAGAAGAATGCTTTATGTTGATAAGAAGAAGTAAAGAAGAAGTAAGAAGAAGTATCTATGCATGCTATGCTATGAAACATACTCTATGTTAAGAAGAAGTGTTAATGCATATTTATGTTTTAAAAGAAAAAAAAAGTATTTAGGTCTTAAGTCTTCCGCTGTAAGAACTAAGAAGTATATATATAAAGTCTTCCGCTGTATGAAATGTATGTACGGTCGCGTCACGCGCCGCCTCTCCGGACATTTAGGGTCGCCCTGAAAGGGCGGGCGTGACAGGTAGACCCTTTCACTAAGGCTCTTCTAGCGAGAGCTTTGATAGGCATGTGGAGGGAAGGGGAATCAGATGTATGGCAGTATGAGGACAACATAGTCTTTTAGTATAAGTGGGAGATTGTTGGGATGTATACTGAAAAGTCTATCCTTTGTATGAACATCTTTATTTTGAAATAAGAATCACATGATCATTGTTTGCATATTTTATGCAATATTGTCTAATACATTACATTGTAGATAACATAGTGTGTGGTGTCACACGGGAGATCATGTTATCGGCTCTTTCTAAAGTATAAGTAAAGGCTCACAACCGAGATGGCTTTGGACAAACCATCGGAATGGTTGTAGTGTGATTTGGTATTGGTTTGTCTTGACCATAGAATCACACTAGTGCACTTTGAGTGTATTGAGCAGGACCGACTTAGAGGTGATTCGATTTATTGCTGACTACATAATCGAATCGGACCTCAGATATTATTATGTACATGCTCTTAATCCCGATATAATAACGGGCACATATACTTAGTATTCATCTCTTTGATTTATCAATGGGCGAGATTTATAGATTAAATCGATAGGCTTGGTAAGTTGGGAGATGATATTATTTATATGGCGTGTCGTTGATTATAGAAGGAAACCATGTCCTATATAATAGGATGATGATGTCCCCTTGAGGAACTCATAAGGTTCATCCTGTAAACCCTGTAGGTGGACTTGGTCCGGCATGATGAAAAGGTTGAGTGGTACTACTCAAGGAGTTAGATGTTGATTAATTAATGGTCAATAAATTAATTAATCGATGGACATTCGAGATCTTAAACACGGGAATAAAATGTACAAATAATATATGGAGCCCATATTATCATATGGGGGTTGGTGAGGTAGATCGATGATGATCCTTTAGTGGATTGGATTATCATTAGTGGATCGGACTTTATGTGGGCTTGATCCATGGGTGGCCAAGACCCAACTCCTCCTCATGGTCCCTAATGTAGCCTATTAACACCTCATGAAGCTTAGATCCAATGGATAGAAACAAAACTCTAGATCCAAAGGTAGAGATTAAATCTCTAGATCCGACGGTTGAGATTAAATCTCTAGATCCGACGGTTGAGATTAAATCCCTAGAACCAATGGTGGAGATTAAAAGGAGGCTTATCCCTAACTCTATAAAAGGAGGGCAAGGGGTTGGCTTGGGATTAATCCAAGGAGAGCTAGGGTTTTGGGCGGCAAGAGAGGAATCCTAATTGAGATAGGATTAGGGTTTGGAGGCTTAGGGTTTTGGAGGCTTGGGCGGCACAAAATAAGGAAGTTGTTCCTTTTCTTCTTCTTCCTTCAACTTGGCCGACGTCCAGCAGCCTCTCAAGATCTTTTCTAGCCCTTGGCCAGCGCCCAAAAGTCTCTTCTCCTTGAGTGGTGGAAACAAGACTTAGGGTCTCCCTTGGTGTCTTGGTCGGTTTCCATCATCATCTCCTCCTCCTAGTTGGCCGGCGGCAAGGATTCCTTTTGTTCCTTGTTGGTTGGTTTTAGGGAGGAGAAGAAACTTGTTTCTATTCTTCCTTTTTCTTTGGAAGAGCAAGGAAGGAAGTGTTGGATCAAAGCGGATCGCTAGAGGGGGGGGGGTGAATAGCAATAAAACTTTTTTCTTTTCTTTTCGTTCGTTAAAACTCGAGAGATAATTAATTGTAGCGGAAATGTAAATGTAAAGTAAAAAGAGACAAAGGAGTTTTACTTGGTTCGTAGCCTTCGGCTACTACTCCAAGGCCCTAGCGGTCCTCGACCACGTACGGAGGGCAAAAACACTAAAGAACTCCTCCCCTTTTGAGGTAGGAGTTTAATCGATACAAGTAAAGCACAATGCTTGAGGTAGAGGGACACTCCCCCTCTCCTCGTTACGATAAAAGCTCCGAAAATGAAAGTACTAAACTGAAATAAAACTCTAACCGACGTAATAAAATGAAAACAAATAAACCTAGACGTCGGAGAAGAAGCACTTCGTTATCGGAGAAGTTGTAGCTTTGCGGAGGCTTTTGGAGGCTTAGAATTGATGAAGAAACCCTAGGTTAGGACCTCCTTTTATATCTTTTAAGCCCCTCATCGAATGGGTTTTCAACCAATAGGAATTGGGCACAAAACTCCTTGAAAAATGGTGATAAAGCTTGACTCCTCGAGGCTGATTTTTGACCATCAATTGAACTGATTTCTTGGCCGGTTGAATTGATGGCTCAGCAGTTGAACTGATCCTTGGTCGGTTGAACTGATGGCTTAGCAGTTAAACTGATTTTTGGTCGGTTGACCTGATTTTTAGACTTTTCGACTATAATAAAGAGTTAGCTCAAAATATAAGTGAATTCGACGGCCACTTGCCATCCGATCTCAACATAGACCTTCCATGGGAAGTCTTGGTCGGATCCTTGCCTAAGGATGTCCCCATATGGAGGACTCGACCTTACTTACGCTCACTCACACGAGCTTACCTCAACATTTACCTTTGAAGCCTTGCTTTCGTTCTCCACCTGATTCCTTCGGCTCCCTCCGAAGTCCTCCCGGTGTCGCCCGACCATCGCGGCTTCCTCCGGGTGTCGCTAGCCTTTAGCTCCAGCTATAACAATCTTCTGCACACTCGATTTAGCTCGTGAGATAACGACATGAGCTTAACTTTGTATCGTTTGCTATAATCAAAACTCAGGTTCGACTTAGGTTCCTACTGCACCAACAATCTCCCCCTTTTTGATTTATGGCAAACCTACATACAAAGTTAAGTAAATAGCAAGCATGAAGAATAATGTGCATTAGAAACAAGAAATAAAGAAGATTAAGTTGGAGTAGTAAGGATTTTCTTCAAGTACTCCCCCTTGAGGAAACCTCCCCCTTGACCGAGGGTGAGTCTTGAAGAAAAACCTTAATCCTCCCCTTTGAGGGTTTCTTTAAGTAATTAACATTACTTAAAGTTGGCCTTAGTAAAACGTTTAAGTTAAGAGTTCTTTTTAACTTGGCCCTTTCTCCCCCTTAAGTAAAACATTAAGGGCATAATAAAAAATAAGTAAAACGTTGACGCCACAAATAAGTTTAAGTTAAGAATTCTCTTAACTTGGCATTTAATAAGTTTTCAAAACTTAAAGTTAACTTTTGGTTTAAATATAAAGTAAGAGTTAAGTTATCAAAAAAAATTTTGACCCCTTAACTTTGGCCTTTTTCTCCCCCTTTTGCCATATATCGAAAAGAGTGTGTGTGTGTGTGGAAAACAAAAATAAGTGTTAAATTTAAAGTCCAAGCATGTTCCATATTATTTTGAAAATAATATACTGAAAATAAGTTCATCTATAAGATGTTCGACTCATATTTGGCTTGATTGATATGAAAGATCAACCAGTCCTGGTCAGAGTCGGTTAGTATGTATGATTATACTCCGTGGTTCATAGCGATGCACTAGCTCTACATCTGGAACCAGGAGTAAGGTCCTAACATCTCATGCCCATCTACGTGGCTAAGTACACAAACACATTAGTCCTATGTGTTGTGAGATGTATTGGCTCCTTAAATCTATAGGTGCATGATATCTAAGGTATGTCCTATACTAGTTCCATAAAAATTGAAAGTTAAGAAATAGTAGTAAGAAAATATAATTTGCAAGTTTCTATTCTACTACGCACATGCCCAATTTTCATCTTAATAGACTAAATTCGGCTTCGGGTAAGGGTTTAGTAAATAGGTCTGCTAAGTTAGACTTTGATTCGACGTATTCGAGTTGTATGGCTCCGTTGGCCACATGTTCTTGAATGAAATGGTGTTTGACCTCTATATGTTTGGTCCTAGAGTGACATATCGGATTCTTTGTAAGATTAATAGAACTAATGTTATCTACGTGAAGTTTAATATTCGTAAAGTCTAACTTAAAGTCGCGGAGAGTGTGCTTCATCCAAAGAAGCTGCGTGACACACTCACCCATCGCGATGTATTCGGCTTCGGTGGTAGATAAAGCAACACAGTGTTGTTTCCTACTGCACCAACTCACTAGACTCGAGCCGAGAAGTTGACAACAACCACTCGTACTCTTTCTATCGAGCTTACTACCGGCATAGTCTGAATCGGAGTAGCCGGTTAGTTCGAACTTGGTAGATCTAGGATACCCAATACCGACATTAAGTGTACCCTTTAGATATCTAAGGATACGCTTGACTAGAGTTAGGTGAGATTCCTTGGCACAGGTTTGAAACCTTGCGCACATACTTACTGCAAATAAGATATCAGGTCGGCTTGCAGTTTGGTAAAGGAGACTCCCTATTATGCTCCTATAGTATTTTAAATCAATTGAATTTCCGATTACATCTTCTTCTATATTCACATTAGTTGCCATTGGGGTATTAATAATTTTAGCGTCTTGCATTCCAAAGCGTTTAATTAATTCCCTAGTATATTTGCGTTGATGTAGGTATATTTCATCTTTAGTTTGTTTAATTTGTAGACCTAAAAAGAAACTTAACTCACCTACTAAATTCATTTCAAATTCACTTTCCATAAGTGAAATGAACTCATTTAGTAGGATTGAGTTGGTGGTTCCGAAAATAATATCATCTACGTAGATTTGGGCTATGAATATGTCTTTACCTAAGGTTTTTACGAAAAGGGTTGGGTCAACTACACCTTGGTTAAAGCCTTTGGACTTAAGATAAATCGAAAGTCTCTCGTACCAAGCTCGAGGAGCTTGTTTAAGTCCATAAAGAGCTTTCTTTAACCTAAGGACATGATCGGGTTTGTCTAAACTTTCGAAACCGGGGGGTTGACTAACATAAACTTCTTCTTTAATGTATCCATTTAAGAATGCAGATTTCACATCCATTTGAAACAACTTAAATCCTCGATGTGCGTATATGCTAATAGCAACATTCAAATGGACTCTAATCTAGCCATCGCATAGGTCTCGTCGTAATCTAAACCTTCGACTAGACTAAACCCTTTAGCAACTAGTCTAGCTTTATTTCTAACTACTTCACCTCTATCATCAATTTTATTTCTAAAAACCCACCTTGTTCCAATGATTGTTTTATCTTTAGGTGGTGGTACTAATTCCCATACTTCGTTCCTAATGAATTGAGCCAACTCTTCTTGCATTGCAATAATCCAATCGGGATCAAGAAGAGCTTGGTCAATAGTTTTGGGTTCAATTTTAGAAATCAAGGATATTTGACTAAGGTTTCTGTATGAGGCTCTAGTTCGAACTCCTAGACTTGGATCACCTATCACTTGGTCGATAGAATGATTCGTTTGAGTCCTAGTTGGATTTGGGTTTGAGTCTACAACTTGATCCATAGGATGACTCATTTGAGTTCTAGTTTGGTTGGAGTCATCTATCACTTGGTCGATAGAGTGACTTGGTTGACTTAGGTTAGGATTAACACTAGACCTGATCTCCGGATCAGAGTTAGGTCTAGTATGAGTCGGTTCGCTAATTGGGGTTGCCGGGGGTTTTGTAGGTTCGTGTCCTTCATCAAATACTACATTGATAGTCTCCTCGACTCTAAGGGTGTCGTGGTTATATACTATATAAGCTCTGCTTGTAGTCGAGTATCCTAGAAAGATTCCGGTCGTGGTTTTGGATGTAAATTTCCCTAGGTAATCCTTAGTGTTTAGGATATGTACCTTACACCCAAATACCCTAAAGTACTTGATGTTAGGTATTTTATCATGATAAATCTCGTATGAGGTCTTAAGGTGCCTCTTTACCATAAGGACTCTATTTTGGACATAGCATGCCGTATTCACGGCTTCGGCCCAAAACCTATCGGGTAGGTTATACTCATTAAGCATTGTCCTAGCGGCTTCTTGTAGGGTTCTATTTTTGTGTTCTACTAGGCCATTTTGTTGTGGAGTTCTAGGGCAAGAGAACTCATGGTGGTATCCATTTAGGTTACTGATCTCAGAACCTATGGTTTTAATTCACCACCATGATCACCCTAAGTCTTTTGATTTTAATGCTTTGTTGATTTTCTATTAAATTAAATAGATTGATAAATTGATCAAGGCAATCAATTTTGAGTTTGATGAACCTAAACCAAGTAAATCTAGAATAGTGACTTGTGTGAATCAAATAGATCCATGTGTAGGAGCTCAAGCACACTTTTGGTTCGTTCTTGACTAGTTAGTTGATGTTGTGTTCTAGATTGTTTACCTTGTTGACAAGCATTACATATTTTATTATCCAAGTTATTGAGGTTAGGCAAACCTCTAACTAAGTCACTCTGACTCATCTTGTGGATGAGTCTTGAGTAGAGTTGCCACAACCATGATTCCTCTTGCCGTGTCATAAGACACTTAGTTGAGGAGTTAGTTAAGTTAATAGTGTAAATGTTGTTATTTCTAGTTCCCTTAAGAATTGTTTTAGAGGTTTCGTTTGTATTAATTACGCATTCGTTTTCTAGAAATATGACCTTATAGTTATTATCACACAATTGGCTTACACTGAGAAGATTATATTGAAAATTTTCTACTAATAAAACATTTTGAATGACAAAATTTGAGTTAAGCTCAATATCACCTGATCCGATGATTTTGAGCTTGCCGTTATTTTCGAAGGCTACCGATCCTTGTCGTTTGAATCGAAGCTTCGAAAACTTGAGTTGATCCCCGGTCATGTGTCGGGAGCAACCACTGTCCAACATCCATTGATCCTACACGCAAGGTAGTTGGATCGGATATTGGATTTATTAAAAATTGGTTGAAAATTATTAACCTAAATCATCTCACCCATGTCTACATGATCAAACATGTTAATCCTATATGTTCTTGTGAGATGACTTCCAATTTTAGTTGAATTAAATTTAATGACTTAAACACTTGTCAACCTTGCGTTAGATTCGGATTTGACCTTAGGCTCATCAAGTCACCTTTTCAAGATCATGGCTTCCAGGTCGTGGCGAGGCACAGAGGCCTTCTTTGTGTTGGTGCAGGGGCACTAGATAATCGAACCTTGGTTTTGATGATGGCAAAGATTCAAAGTTAAGCTATTTTGTTATCTCATGTGATATGCTAAGTGTGCAGGAAGTGTTTAAGCTAAGCCAAAGGTCGAGCGACATCCGGAGAATCTCAAGTTGAGAAATCGTGGTGATCAGGCGACACCAGGAGAACCTCGGGGAGTCGAGGAACCTCGGTGGTGACCAAAAGCTAAGAGACAGGTCAAGAGGACCAAAGGTAAGCTCCGTGTGTAGAGCGGTGGTAAGGACGCGTCCTCGGTTAGAGGACAATCCTAGGCGTCGATCCGACTAAGGCTTCCGGAGGAATGCTGAAGTCGAGATCGGACAGTCAAAGGACTGTCACACTGCATGGCATTATACATCTATTGTGCTAATCTTGTATTGCAGGAATTCTCAAGTGCAGCAATCAACTAGAGATGTCAGTAGTCAACTGAAGGCAGTCGACTGCTAAGAGGATCAGTCGATTGATGTTGACGAATCAGCCCAGTGCACAAGGTCAAAGAGATAGAGATTGATGCCACCACCTCAAGATAAGATAAGCCGCCACCTCAGGATAAGATAAGCCGCCACCTCAAGATAAGATCCACGAGTTTTGGATCTGGATCGGGACAAATTCGAAGGCGCAAATCTATAAAATGAGGGGAGGACTCACACCCAAATTCAAGAATCTCCCAAGTGCTCGTGCTCTCTACAACGCTACTCCGACCGTGCACCATCTTCTAATTAATTATCAGTATTATTATTATCTTTCTGTGCTTAATTTGTATAAGCACCGGTAAGGTTGTTACCGACCTTATAATCATTATAATCGTCTTGTCTCTTACCTCCAATGAGGAAGAGACTTTTAGTGATTGCCCTTCGGAAGCGATCAAGGATCGCAGGGCCTTGGATTAGCAGCCGGTGGGCTATGAACCAAGTAAAAATGCTTTGTGTCTTTCTTGTGTTTGTCTTTTAGTTTTCCGCTGTGTACTTGGTTTTAATCGTTGAAAAAGAAAAGTTTGTACGAACGCTATTCACCCCCCTCTAGCGCTCATATCGATCCAACAATTGGTATCAGAGCGGGGGCGCTTAGATTCGGTGCAACCACCGGTTGAGCATTTTCTTTTCTTTATTTTTATTTTTATTTTTAAATATCTCCCGCACTACTAATCCAATACCAAGTCTTGGGACTTTTTGGTTTTTGTTTTTTTTGCGAGTTTTAGAAAATCGTTGACCGAGCCAACCATGGAAGAGTCTCCCACAATGCATAAAGGTAACAATGTCAATTTAAATTTTAAATTTCATATTATTTGCTTTAAGTGCAGGGAGAGGGGACACTATAAAAATAAGTTTCCTACTCGTAAGACTCGAATGACGTAATCGACGGCAAAGGAGACACCATTGCTAGGAATCCGGAAGAACAAGGAGCACATCAAGTGCTTCGGGTGCGGAAGATTCGGTCACTACAAGAATCGGTTCCGGAAAAAAAAGGTTATTAAAGTTAATAATTTTGAAAAGTTGAGTTTTAGAATAGTTGAAAATTTAGATAAATTATGCAATTGTTGTCAATTAATTAATACAATTAATAATTCAACTAATAAAAAATTAATTAATTCAGATTTAATTAGTTTAAATAAACAAAATAATAATATCATGGAAGAAAATGATCAAATTAATCTAACATTTGATAAAATTAACAAAGAGATTAATCAAATATTTAGTTTAATCAACATAGATCTAGATCAAGTCAAAGATAAAATCAACCTAGGACTTAATCAGAATAATCAAACCCTTGATCAGAATAATCAAACCATAGGACAGAATCATCAAATCCTAGATCTGATTAATCTAGATAATTCCGAATTAAAAATTACATTTTGAAAAAATTCAACCATAAAAAAATCGAAATTAACTTTAAAAAATTCCAAAGATAATCTAAATAATTCTAATAATAATTCTACCTTTAAAAACTCTAACAATTTTATCTTAAATAATTCTAATAATAATTTTACCTTTAAAAATTCTAACAATATTATCTTAAATAATTCTAATAATAATTCTACCTTTAAAAATTCTAACAATCTTATCTTAAATAATTCTAATAATAATTCTACCTTTAAAAAGTCTAATAATCTTATCTTAAAAAATTCTAATAATTCTACTTTTAAAAATTCTAATAATCTTATCTTGAAAAAGTCTAATAATATTATTTTAAAAATTCTAATAATCCTATTTTAAATAATTCACAATATAACTTAATTAAAAATTCAAAATTAGATAATCAAACCAATAAAATTAATTATAATAGAGTACCATTTGATTATACACAAATTAATAATCTAGTAATTAAACCTTCAATTTTTAAAAATTCAACTAATAAATATGTAGACTTGGGTTACAAGTCTAAGCTAACCAAAAATCAAGACACTAAAATTTATAAACCTAATTATAATAAAGTATCTTATAATTATAGAACAAATAAAAGTCTACCCAAGAAAACAACCATTTCTTTAAATTGATTGAATGTAGCTTGCTCATGCATACATATCATTATCATGCTTAATTTGTCATGTCATACATACTAGTTTTAAATTCACTCTCATAGAATGGTTAGATAGGAAATAATTAATTAATCTTGACAACATAGTATCAGGATGCAGTGAGATGATAGTACGTTAAGGAAACGAAGTCAAGTGTATCTGAGTTGGATAAGGAGTATCTAGCTTGGTGCATTTAACTAAGTGGAACTAATCAAACTCTACACTCACATCCTAAACTAGTTAGATCAGGACGTAATCCTAAGTGAATTAAGTGTGTAATTTCCTAAGTTGGCTTTGTCTAAGGAAGTGGTCGTTGTTCCGATCAAAGAAGGCCTGACCTCCACGACCGAAGCCCTCTTTTGAAATGTTCACCTAACTAACTAAAGGTGAAATCCGAATCTAACCCAAGATTAATTAATTTCTAAGGCATTAAATTAAATTCATCTCACAATACCTATAAGAATAACTTGGTTGATCATGTAGAATGGGTGAGATGGTAAGGACAACAAATTAAAAATGATTTTGAAAAAGATTTCAAAATTTATATACACATAAATAGATTCTTAAAACTATTTTTATTGGTTTCCATGATTATTGTGTGTAGTTATACGTAGTTTTCAAAACAACTATGCTTCTTAAAATGATGGTTAGTTGACCAATACTGAATGTATAAATCCTTAGGTCAACTTTAGATACCTATACCCTCTGGACACTTAGGTGAGCCTTCCTTATGGCCAACAAGGATGTCCTAAGAGTTTGACAAAAGGAGACCTCTAGATATGCCTTCCTTGTGGCTAACAAGGATGTTAGGTTAAGGGGGAGGTTCTAATTGGATAATCATCATAGAAGTTGTTAAAAAATATTTTTTAAAAAAAAAATCACCAATACTTTCTAAATTTAAATCCTTCTTTTGATAATATGCCAAGGGGGAGAGAAGACTTAAGTTGGACAAACTTAGTATCTAGCTACCTCCAGTTTGGCATAAAAACCAATAGACATGAGCCTTTAAAATGTTTTTTTAATTCTTTCTCAAAATTTTATAACAATGTTAAAGGTTAGGGGATCACATTCTGACCTAGGATATACATTGTTGGTGCAGGATCTAGAAACCTAAAACCCTAAACTCTTAAGTATTAAAGGGAGTTGAACTTATTAAATCAACTTGATTAGCATGTTTAAAAATTCTATTTCTTGGCAACGTACCCAATATAAAGTTATTTTTGATATATGTCAAAGGGGGAGAGAGAATAAAGTTAAGAGATTACTTACTTTTTCTTTCTCAAAAAGTAATTGTTTTTCAAAACTCACCTATGGTTAAGGGGGAGGTTTTGAAAAATGATTGTTCAATGCTTACTGTTTATTTTCTCTTAACTTTGAATTGGTTTGCCATAGATCAAAAAGGGGGAGATTGTTGGTGCAGGGGCACTAGATAATCGAACCTTAGTTTTGATGATGGCAAAGATTCAAAGTTAAGCTATTTTGTTGTCTCATGTGATATGCTAAGTGTGCAGGAAGTGTTTAAGCTAAGCCAAAGGTCGAGCGACATCCAGAGAATCTCAAGTTGAGAAACCGTGGTGGTCGGGCGACACCAGGAGAACCTCGGGGAGTCGAGGAACCTCGGTGGTGACCAAAAGCTAAGCGACAGGTCAAGAGGACCAAAGGTAAGCTCCGTGTGTAGAGCGGTGGTAAGGACGCATCCTCAGTTAGAGGACAATCCTAGGCGTCGATCCGACTAAGGCTTCCGGAGGAATGCTGAAGTCGAGATCGAACAGTCAAAGGACTGTCACACTGCATGGAATTATACATCTATTGTGCTAATCTTGTATTGCAGGAATTCTCAAGTGCAGCAGTCAACTAGAGATAGAGATCCACGAGTCGACTGAAGGCAGTCGACTGAAGGCATATCACGAGATAGAGATCCATGAATCGGACAGTCAAAGGATGCTAGTAGTCGACTGAAGGCAGTCGACTGCTAAGAGGATCAGTCGATTGATGTCAACGAATCAGCTCAGTGCACAAGGTCAAAGAGATAGAGATTGATGCCACCACCTCAAGATAAGATAAGCCGCCACCTCAAGATAAGATAAGCCGCCACCTCAAGATAAGATCCACGAGTTTTGGATCTGGATCAGGACAAATTCCAAGGCGCTAATCTATAAAATTAGGGGAGGACTCACACCCAAATTCAAGAATCTCCCAAGTGCTCGTGCTCTCTACAACGCTACTCCGACCGTGCACCAACTTCTAATTAATTATCAGTATTATTATTATCTTTGTGTGCTTAATTTGTATAAGGACCGGTAAGGTTGTTACCGGCCTTATAATCATTGTAATCGTCTTGTCTCTTACCTCCAACGAGGAAGAGACTTTTAGTGATTGCCCTTCGGAAGCGATCAAGGATCGCAGGGCCTTGGATTAGCAGCCAGTGGGCTGTGAACCAAGTAAAAAAGCTTTGTGTCTTTCTTGTGTTTGTCTTTTAGTTTTCCGCTGTGTACTTGGTTTTAATCGTCGAAAAAGAAAAGTTTTTACGAACGCTATTCACCCCCCTCTAGCGCTCATATCGATCCAACAATTTGATCGGAACAATGACCACTTCCTTAGACAAAGCCATTTTCAAGAAAATAGAGACTTGACTCACCTAAGACCACTTTCTGGTCTAACTAGTCTAGGATACGGCGAGGTAGCTTCAGCTAGTTCCGCTCGGTCAAGTGCACCGAACTAGATACGCCTTATCTTGCCCGAATACACAAGACTCCGCTTTCCTAGCGTACTATCATCTCGCCGCATCCTGGTACTATGTTATCAAGTATTGATGAGTTATAGTTCTATCTAACCATTCTAAAAAGAAAAATAAAAACCTAAGCATACAATTTCTAAGTTAAAACACAAACAAATTTCGTACTAGCTCCCCTTGGACCGTTGAATCGATTCGGTCTCTCCACATAGTGGATTTGGTCCTTGGGAACCCAGTACTGGTTTGATCCTAAGTTTGAAATTAAGGTGTGTTAGTAATATATGAGAGATGTCCTAAGGCAATCGCCTTATGTATGAACCATTTATATAATAAATGAAGATTCACTATTTGAGTATACATGTTTTATGTATTTGATTGGATCTTAAACTCATTTACTGAATGTCCACGATACGATTCACAGCATGAGAGAATTTGTGATTGGATCACAACTAGTGAGTATCTCTACATGTGTAATTGTGATGTATCTAATTATCCTAGTCGATGAATTGATGGATCCGACACCATCAATTCGCTGAGACTAGCACGAGGTATACTCCTTGGTATATCCAAGCAGCTGATTCTCACTGGCTGGAGACATAGTGATGTCCGGAGTTAATCGTCGATGCTAGTTATGGTAACTAGTTCATTGGAGTGACCAAATGTAAGACTTCATATGGTTCTCTGCATATATAGATATGTCAATGAAGTTCTTACTGTGGCTTAAGTGCGATGTTCCTTTGACTTGCGGCATTCAAGTCATCTTGATCATAGAGACTTATGCTTTGACATCTTAAGCAAACATCTCTAAGGAGATGTGGACCCGGGATGATTGGGTATAAGTCGAAGTGATCGAAGGTGTTTGAATAGCCTATAAAGGATTCACCACTCCTTGCGAGGAGATGTATATACCCATGGCCTCTCGTCGGATTGTTACTAAAGTCTTTGGCCAAAGCATTACATGTTTAGAGTAAGGTACTCTTCGATACATGTGGAGTAACTAGAATCCGTAGGACGAGGAAATGATACTTGGGCTAGGTGTGACGTAGTCAGCCTAGTGGGGACTGACACAATAGACCATGTCCTGAACCAAGTGGGTATAAGATGAGTGAAGGGAATGGGGCACGATTCATTCGAGCTACTGAAGGGTTTCAGAAATAGTTCTGGATCAACTGTTGATCTTTTCGGTTAATTGGGGATCATGATGTACTACTAGGTGCCACTCATGATCGTTCTATAATTAATGGTTAATTATAGATGGCCAACATAAACCGAGAACCTATTTGGTCACACGCACAACGAGTGTAATCCAAAGGATTTAAAACGAGCTTGAGAATGGGATTCTCAGACCGAGAGAAACTATGTTTGGTTGGACCAAACATAAAGCGAGCATGAAATTGTTTCAGTCGCAATGGAAGCGTGGATGGGCCGTGTCTTATGAAGACATAATGGATGGACCAAAATGGTTTGGTTCTAATCCAATGGATGAGAATAAACCAAAGGGTTTGGTTTATATTAAACGAATGAACCAAAGGTTGGTTCGGTTCGTTTTAACTTAAAATAAACCATCATGGTTTGGTTTATTTTAACTTATCTTAATGGAGCGGGTTAACGGGCTTTATGGATATGATCCATTAACCATTAAGAGAATTAGTTCTCTATAAAAGTGGGCTTAAGGGATTGTTAAACCCTAACTAATCCAATCATCCAAACCCTAGCTGCCCAACACATTGTTGCCGCCCAGCTTGTGTTGCCGCCACCCATAGCACCTCCAGCGCAAGGCGGCTTCCTTCCTCCGTGCCGGCGTCGAGCTGCTGCCGGAAGAGTTCCGGCGATCCTCCTTAGGTTTGGCATCAAGGTAAGCACTTGGCTTCCTTTGTTGGCCGGCGCCTATCTCCTCCACCAAGCTGTCCAGTTTTTCTGGACAGCTTCTTCTCCTCTCGTCGGAGCGTCGTTTGGACGACGGTTAGTGCTCCGACAGCGGCTAACATACCGGGGATTTGATCTCCGGTAATCCTCTGAGGTGGAGGACGGGATCGCCAAACGGTTGTAATACCTCTCGGAGAAGCGAAGTTTTGAGAACTCATTTTGGATCCGAATTTGGATTCGGATCGTGATCATCTCCGATCACGCCGCTTCAACACGCAGGCTAGTAACCCGCACGAAGACGAAGCTCATGGCTGAAGTCATCCCGAGGAGCTCGGCGTGGATACGGATAGAGACGATTCTTACGAGGATCGTTCCGGTTGATGCCGTTCCCGCTACACGTCATACGGAAGGTATAACGTAGTTTAATTTCCTTTTATTGCAATTTTAATTTACGATTATGCCTACACTTGTTGTAATAGCATGCGTGTGTTGTGTGTGTTGTAATAAATAGGAGTATTTATTATTTTTATTGCTTCCGCTGTGCTCATGTTTACGAAACATGATCGAACACACACACGCCGCGGTGCCGGAAACCCAACAGTGGTATCAGAGCCCAGGTTGTGTTTCGACATAATCGTAAAAATGTTTTTGCGATAGTCATAATGTATTTCTGGAAGTTTTCTAAATTTTGGAAATTTAGAAGTATTTATGGAAATTTTTCAATTTTGGAAAGTCTAGAAGTATTTATGGAAATCTTCCACTTTTTGAAAGTTGGAAGTATTTATGGAAATTGATATTTTCCATAAATAAAATATTTGATTAGATTCTGGAAATTTGTTTCCTAATTTAATCATGATTTGATTTGGGAAATCAAATCTTAAAATATTTTATTTCCATAAGTAGTTTTAATGATTTAGGAAATTGGTTTCCTAAATAGATTTTCCTTAATCAAAATAATTCCATGAATAAAATATGTGATTAGATTTGGAAATTTGTTTCCTAATTTAATTATGATTTGATTTGGAGAATCAAATCTTAAACATATTTTATTTCCAAAAATAGTTATGACATATAAGGAAATTATATACATGACATAATTGTATGCCATGTAATTGCATTAGATGCATAACATTATGCCATGCGTGTCGTGACATGTAGATGTATGCCATGTATGCCATGCCATGTAGATAATAGTTATTTGCATGCAAAGAGGATGAGACATAAAACCCTTAATCAATATTAAAGCCTACACCTTCCATTAATATGGTTAGAACCAGAGTTCTGTTTCTTGTTTGGGTTGTTGGACTCTCTCCAAGCCCTACTAACCTGAATATGTTCAAACCATGGAATAGTTTAATACTAATATGGTAAGAGTCAGAGGTCAATCGTTAGCTTTGGTTGTTGGACTCTCTCCAAGCTGGGCTAATTGGTTGAATGCGCTCTAACCATATTAAAACTATGTCCTGATTAATGGGTTGGCTTTAACCTGGAGCATCGGTTTGTTGGACTCTCTCCAAGGTCGATGTAAAGGGAGGTGAAGTTGGGTGCTATGCATATGATGCATACTTGTTAATGTGTTAACAACCCGATGTATGTGTGAACATTCAATTAGTTGATAGCACATTGTGATAGTTGCATATACGTGATATGCAATCGGTATAGTTGATACCTACCGTCGTAGTTATGAATGGCTTGTTGGACTCTCTCCAAGGTTGTTCATAACTATGATGAATATCAGCCCATTCGGAGATGGACCTACGATCTCCCGAAGTGATTTTGGGGTTTTTTGAAATTCAAAAATGAATGGGATTTATAAATGTATATTGATGCATTTTAAAATCATCTTTCTCATATATGCTCGTTTTGTATTTCTAAGTTAATATATTGATCATGATGTGTTTGAATTTGCGTTCCATTTTGGATTCAAATAAATTGACTGGGCCAAACTTCTTGGACTGGCTTAGAAACTTGAGAATTGTTTTCAAGGTGAAAAGCTTGTGTATGTCCTCGAAGCGCCTCTTCCCGCCCATCCTAGTGACAATGCAACTCTGGACCAATTGTTGGCCTATCAGAAACATGTGAGTGATTCTGAACAAATGAGTTGCATCATGCTAGCCATGATGGAACCCAAGCTACGATAACAGCATGAGCATATGGATGCTCATATCGTAGTCCTTCATCTTTGTGAGTTGGTTGATGAGCAAGTGAGATTCGAAAGGTTCGAAGTCTCAAAGCTCCTCTTCACCTCTGAGATGCTAGGAGGTTCATCTGTGGTACTGCTCAATATGCTGAAGACTGTGGAGTCTTCTGAGAAGCATAAGCAGGGGACGGTGCTGTTAGTTGATTCCTCAAAGAAAGGTTCTAAGAGGAAGTCAAAGGAACAGCAGAAGGGAAAAGAAGAGAAGGGCTAAGAAGGTAGAACTAGCACAAAAGGAAACTTGCCATCATTATGGCAAGGAGAGACATTTGCGAAGAAAGTGCAAGATTTATCTTGAGTCCATGAAGAAGGATAAGGCATCGGATGCCCCATCTTCTTCAGAAATCTTCTTTATTGATTGTCATTCTATTTCCTTAGACACTTGGGTATTGGATACTGGGTGTGGCTCACATATATGTAATGACATACATGGGCTAAGGAATAGAAGAAGACTTGTCAAGGGAGAGTCAAATTTACGTGTTGGGAATGAAGCAAAGGTTGCTGCACTCGCCATCGGAACGTATTTGTTGAAACTCCCTGCAGGACTTGTCTTAGAACTGGACAATTGCTTTTATATTCCTTTGTTGATAAAGAACATCATTTTTATTTCTTGTTTAAATAGAAATGGTTTCCATTTGACGTTTAGTAACAATTGTTGTTACATAACTTTGAATGGGGTTCTTTATGGAACTGGAACTTTAAGCAATGGTGTTTATATGTTGGACGTATCCAGTGACATTTGCAATATCGAAGCGAGCAACAAGAGTGCTCGAAAGGATAATCAAATAGACTCCTACATGTGGCATTGTCATCTTGGCCATGTAAGCAAGAAACGCATGTCCGAATTACACCGATGTGGAATTCTGGAATCGTTTGAATTGGATTCATGCGATACATGCGAATCATGCCTAAAAGGCAAGATGACTAAGTTACCTTTTATGGGAAAAGGTGAACGAGTGGGAGAGTTACTAGGTCTAATACATACCGATGTATGTGGACCTATGTCAACTCAAGCATTAGGAGGCTATAGCTACTTCATTACCTTCACCGATGATCACTCACGGTTTGGGTATGTGTTCTTGATGAAACACAAGTCTGAAGCCTTTGAAAGGTTCAAAGAATTCAGAAATGAAGTAGAGAAACAACATGACAAGAGTATTAAAATACTTCGATCGGATCGAGGTGGTGAATACTTAAGTCAAGAGTTTCTTGATTATCTAAGAGACAATGGCATATTGTCTCAATGGACTCCGCCCTATACACCACAGCATAATGGTGTATCTGAGAGGCGTAACCGGACCTTGTTGGACATGGTCAGGTCAATGATGAATCATGCGACTCTTCCCAAGTCCTTTTGGGGTTATGCACTTCAGACAGCTGTTTACTTGTTAAACAGAATGCCTACAAAGGTAGTCTCAACTACTATATATGAGATATGGAATGGTAAGAAACCTCATGTATCTTACTTGAAGATATGGGGTTGTCCTGCTTATGTGAAGCGGACTGTATCAGACAAACTGGATGCTAAGTCTGATAAATGTCTATTTGTTGGATACCCTAAGGAAACAAGGGGTTACCAATTCTATCATCCTGTGGAACAAAAGGTGTTTGTTTCAAGGCATGCTGTGTTTCTAGAGAAAGAGTTTCTCTTGCAAAAAAACAGTGGGAGTGTCATCGAGCTTGAGGAGGCTCAAGAGACTCAAATAGACATTGATGAGATACCTGGTGAAGCACAACAGCCGACAACTCATAGTGATGAGCAATCGACTGGACCTATTGTAACACCACATCTTCGTAGATCTGGTAGAACACGCAATATTCCTGAGAGATATGGATTTCTCGTAAGTGAATTGAATGACGTGTTACTCATTGATGATGAGGAGCCTACCAGTTATGAAGAAGTGCTGACAAGTTCAGAAAGGGATAAGTGGCTTGGTGCCATGAAGTCGGAAATGGATTCCATGTACGAAAACCATGTTTGGAACTTGGTTGACCCACCTGAAGGCATAAAGCCTATAGGGTGCAAGTGGGTTTTCAAGAAGAAAACCGACATGGATGGTAATGTGATTACCTATAAGGCTAGATTGGTGGCGAAAGGATATCGTCAAAAGCAAGGTGCTGATTATGACGAAACCTATTCGCCTGTAGCTATGCTTAAATCCATTCGGATGCTCCCGCCATAGCGCTCATTATGATTATGAGATATGGCAGATGGATGTGAAAAACTTTCTTTAATGGAAACCCGCCGAGGACGTGTATATGATACACTGAGGGTTTCACATCGGTTGATAAAACCAAGGTATGCAAGTTGCACGATCCATTTATGGATTGAAGCAAGCATCCAGAGTCGGAATATCCGCTTTGATGAGACGATCAAAAGTTTGATTTCACAAAATCCGCATTTACCTTGTGTGTATAAGAAGGTTAGTGGGAGTGCAGTCGTGTTCCTAGTATTGTATGTCGATGACATATTACTTATAGGAAACGATGTGTCAATCTTACAGTCAGTTAAGGTTTGGTTATCCAAGACATTCTCCATAAAAGACCTGGGAGAAGCAACCTACATCCTTGGGATTAAGATCTATAGAGATAGATCGAAACGGTTGCTTGGTCTTTCGCAGTCTACATATATAGACCGAGTGCTAAAGAGGTTTAGCATGTCGGAATCCAAGAAAGGTTATCTGCCCATCAGGCATGGGGTACACCTTTCGAAGTCTATGTGTCCGCGCACAGAAGACAAGAGGATTTGCATGAGTAAGATTCCCTATGCATCCACAATAGGATCTATCATGTATGCTATGTTATGTACGAGGCCCGATGTATCGTATGCTCTGAGTGTCACGAGCAGATACCAGTCTGATCCAGGAATGGATCATTAGGCGGCTGTTAAGACGATCCTTAAGTACTTGAGAAGAACTAAGGATGTGTTCCTAATATATGGAGAAGGGTACATGGTGATACGTGGGTATACGGATGCCAACTCCAGAAAGACAAGGATGATTCCATGTCTTAGTCTGGGTATGTATTCACCTAGAATGGAGGCGCAATAAGTTGGAAAGGTTCCAAGCTTGACACTATAGCGGATTCTGCCACTGAGGCAGAATGCATTGCAGCTTTGGAAGCAGCAAAGGAAGCGGTTTGGATCAATAAGTTCATCTCTGAACTTGATGTGGTCTCATCAATGATCCAAACATGTGCTTCGCCGCTATCATCTTATCAGAGAGATCATCAGTAGAAACGAAATACAAATCGAGAAAATTCCCACTGAAAGGAACTTAGCGGATCCTTTGACTAAAGCATTACCTCAAAGTAAGTTTGAGGGTCATGTTGGTGCTTATGGTATTAGATACCGTAGCGATTGACATTAGGCCAAGTGGGAGTCTGTTAGTAATATATGAGAGATGTCCTAAGGCAATCGCCTTATGTATGAACCATTTATATGATAAATGAAGATTCACTATTTGAGTATACATGTTTTATGTATTTGATTGGATCTTAAACTCATTTACTGAATGTCCACGATACGATTCACAGCATGAGAGAATTTGTGATTGGATCACAACTAGTGAGTATCTCTACATATGCAATTGTGATGTATCGAAATTATCCCTAGTCGATGAATTGATGGATCTGGACACCATCAATTCTGTTGAGACTAGCACGAGGTATACTCCTTGGTGTATCCAAGCAGCTGATTCTCACTGGCTGGAGACATAGTGATGTCCGGAGTTAATCGTGGATGCTAGTTATGGTAACTAGTTCATTGGAGTGACCAGCCGTAAGACTTCATATGGTTCTCTGCATATATAGATATGTCAATGAAGTTCTTAATGTGGCTTAAGTGCGATGTTCCTTTGACTTGCGGTATTCAAGTCATCTTGATCATGGAGACTTATGCTTTGACATCTTAAGCAAACATCTCCGAGGAGATGTGGACCCGGGATGATTGGGTATAAGTCGAAGTGATCGAAGGTGTTTGAATAGCCTATAAAGGATTCACCACTCCTTGCGAGGAGATGTATACCCATGGCCTCTCGCCGGATTGTTACTAAAGTCTTTGGCCAAAGCATTACATGTTTAGAGTAAGGTACTCTTCGATACATGTGGAGTAACTAGAATCCGTAGGACGAGGAAATGATACTTGGGTTAGGTGTGACGAGTCACTTAGTGGGATCGACATATAGACCATGTCCTAAACCAAGTGGGTATAAGATGAGTGAAGGGAATGGGGCACGATTCATTCGAGCCATCAAGGGTTTCAAATAGTTCGATCAACCGCTGATCTTTTCTTAATTGGGGATCATGATGTACTACTAGGTGCCACTCATGATCGTTCTATAATTAATGGTTAATTATAGATGGCCAACATAAACCGAGAACCTATTTGGTCACACGCACAACGAGTGTAATCCAAAGGATTTAAAACGAGCTTGAGAATGGGATTCTCAGACCGAGAGAAACTATGTTTGGTTGGACAAAACATAAAGCGAGCATGAAATTGTTTCAGTCGCAATGGAAGCGTGGATGGGCCGTGTCTTATGAAGACATAATGGATGGACCAAAATGGTTTGGTTCTAATCCAATGGATGAGAATAAACCAAAGGGTTTGGTTTATTTTAAGCGAATGAACCAAAAGGTTGGTTGGTTCGTTTTAACTTAAAATAAACCATCATGGTTTGGTTTATTTTAACTTATCTTAATGGAGCGGAGTTAGCTTGGGCTTTATGGATATGATCCATTAACCATTAAGAGAATTAGTTCTCTATAAAAGTGGGCTTAAGGGATTAAACCTAACTAATCCAAATCAAACCCTCGCCCAACAATTGTTGCCGCCCTCCTTGGTTGTTGCCGCCCAACCTTTGCCCAGCTCCTCAGCCGCGTGCCGTCAAGCTTCCTTCCTCCAACTCCAGCGTGAGCTGCTGCGGAAGACTCGGTGATCCTCCTATAGGTTTGGCATCAAGGTGAGCTTTTCTCTCCTTGTTGGCGGCGCCTATCTCCTCCACCAAGCTGTCCAGTTTTCTGGACAGCTTCTTCTCTCTCGTCGGGCGTCGTTTGGGCGGCGGTTAGTGCTCGACAGCGGCTAACATACCGGGGATTTGATCTCCGGTAATCCTCTGAGGTGGAGGGCGAAGGATTCGTCAATCGGTTGTGAATACCTCTCGGGAAGCGAGTTTTGAGAACTTCGTTTTGGATCGAATTTGGATTCGGATCGTGATCATCTCTCGATCCGCGTCGTCTTCAACACGAGGCTAGTAACCCGTCACGAAGCGAAGCTCGTGGCTTAGCGAAGTCATCCCGAGGAAGCTCGGCGTGGATCGGATAGAGGCGATTCTTACGAGGATCGTTCGGTTGATGCCGTTCCGCTACGTCATACGGAAGGTATAACGTAGTTTAATTTCCTTTTATTGCAATTTTAATTTACGGTTATGTCTACACTTGTTGTAATAGCATGCGTGTGTTGTGTGTGTTGTAATAAATAGGAGTATTTATTATTTTTATTGCTTCCGCTGTGCTCATGTTTATGAAACATGATCGAACACACCTGCCTTGTGATCTGAAACCCAGATGGTATCGAGCCCAGGTTGTGTTTCGACATAATCGTAAAAATGGTTTTGCGATAGTCATAATGTATTTCTGGAATTTTCTAAATTTTTGAAATTTAGAAGTATTTATGGAAATTTTTCAATTTTGGAAAGTCTAGAAGTATTTATGGAAATCTTCCACTTTTGGAAAGTTGGAAGTATTTATGGAAATTGATATTTTCCATAAATAAAATATTTGATTAGATTCTGGAAATTTGTTTCCTAATTTAATCATGATTTGATTTTGGAAATCAAATCTTAAAATATTTTATTTCCATAAGTAGTTTTAATGATTTAGGAAATTGGTTTCCTAAATAGATTTTCCTTAATCAAATAATTCCATGAATAAAATATGTGATTAGATTTGGAAATTTGTTTCCTAATTTAATTATGATTTGATTTGGAGAATCAAATCTTAAACATATTTAATTTCCATAAATAGTTATGACATATAAGGAAATTATATACATGACATAATTGTATGCCATGTAATTGCATTAGATGCATAACATTATGCCATGCGTGTCGTGACATGTAGATGTATGCCATGTATGCCATGTCATGTAGATAATAGTTATTTGCATGCAAAGAGGATGAGACATAAAAACCCTTAATCAATATTAAAGCCTACACCTTCCATTAATATGGTTAGAACTAGAGTTCTGTTTCTTGTTTGGGTTGTTGGACTCTCTCCAAGCCCGGCTCGAACCTGAATATGTTCAAACCATGGAATAGTTTAATACTAATATGGTAAGAGTCAGAGGTCAATCGTTAGCTTTGGTTGTTGGACTCTCTCCAAGCTGGGCTAATTGGTTGAATGCGCTCTAACCATATTAAAACTATGTCCTGATTAATGGGTTGGCTTTAACCTGGAGCATCGGCTTGTTGGACTCTCTCCAAGGTCGATGTAAAGGGAGGTGAAGTTGGGTGCTATGCATATGATGCATACTTGTTAATGTGTTAACAACCCGATGTATGTGTGAACATTCAATTAGTTGATAGCACATTGTGATAGTTGCATATACGTGATATGCAATCGGTATAGATGATACCTACCGTCGTGTTATGAATGGCTTGTTGGACTCTCTCAAGGTTGTTCATAACTATGATGGATATCAACCCATTCGGAGATGGACCTACAATCTCGAAGTGATTTTGGGGTTTTTGAAATTCGAAAAATGAATGGGATTTATAAATGTATATTGATGCATTTTAAAATCATCTTTCTCATATATGCTCGTTTTGTATTTCTAAGTTAATATATTGATCATGAGGTGTTTGAATTTGCGTTCTATTTTGGATTGAATAAATTGGTAGTAGAACTTCTTGGGTGGCTTAGAAACTTGAGAATTGTTCTCAAGGTGAAAAGCTTGTGTATGTCCTCGAGCGCCTCTTCAGCCCATCCTAGTGACACTGGACCAATTGTTGGCCTATCGAAACATGTGAGTGATTACGAACAAATGAGTTGCATCATGCTGCTAGCCATGATGGAACCCAAGCTACGATAATGACATGAGCATATGGATGCTCATATCGTGATCCTTCATCTTTGTGAGTTGGTTGATGAGCAAGTGAGATTGAAAGGTTCAAGTCTCAAAGCTCCTCTTCACCTCGAGATGCTAGGAGGTTCATCTGTAGTCTTGCTCAATATCTTGAAGACTGTGGAGTCTTACGAGAAGCATAAGCGAGGGGCAGTGTTGTTAGTTGATTCCTCAAAGAAAGGTTCTAAGAGGAAGTCAAAGGAACAATGAGAAGGAAAGAAGAGAAGGGCTAAGAAGTTAGAACTAGCACAAAGGAAACTTGCCATCATTATGGCAAGGAGAGACATTTATGAAGAAAGTGCAAGATTTATCTTGAGTCCATGAAGAAGGATAAGGCATCGGATGCCCCATCTTCTTGAAATCTTCTTTATTGATTGTCATTCTATTTCCTTAGACACTTGGGTATTGGATCTTTGGGTGTGGCTCACATATATGTAATGACATACATGGGCTAAGGAATAGAAGAAGACTTGTCGAGGAGAGTCAAATTTACGTGTTGGGAATGGAAGCAAAGGTTCTTTACTCGCCATCGGAACGTATTTGTTGGAACTCCCTGTAGGACTTGTCTTAGAAATGGACAATTGCTTTTATGTTCCTTCGTTGATAAAGAACATCATTTCTATTTCTTGTCTAAATAGAAATAGTTTCCATTTGACTTTTAGTAACAATTGTTGTTACATAACTTTGAATGGAGTTCTTTATGGGACTGGAACTTTAAGCAATGGTGTTTATCGTTGGGCGTATCCGTATCCAGTGACATTTGCACATCGAGCAACACGCGTGCTCGAAAGTATAATCACATAGACTCCTATATGTTGCATTGTCTTCTTTGCCATATAAGCAAGAAACGCATGTCCGAATTACACCGATGTGGAATTCTGGAATCGTTTGAATTGGATTCATACGATACATGCGAATCATGCTTAAAAGGCAAGATGACTAAGTTACCTTTTACGGGAAAAAGGTGAACGAGTGGGAGAGTTACTAGGTCTAATACATACTGATGTATGTGGACCTATGTCAACTCAAGCATTAGGAGGCTATAGCTACTTCATTACCTTCACCGATGATCACTCATGGTTTGGGTATGTGTTCTTGATGAAACACAAGTCCAAGCCTTTGAAAGGTTCAAAGAATTCAGAAATGAAGTAGAGAAACAACATGACAAGAGTATTAAAATACTTCGATCGGATCGAGGTGGTGAATACTTAAGTCAAGAGTTTCTTGATTATCTAAGAGACAATGGCATATTGTCTCAATGGACTCCGCCCTATACACCACAAAGATAATGGTGTATCCGAGAGGCGAATCGACCTTGTTGGACATGGTCGTCAATGATGAATCATGCAACTCTTCCCAAGTCCTTTTGGGGTTATGCACTTCGCATAGTTTACTTTGTTAAATGTAATGCCTACCAAGGTAGTCTCAACTACTCCATATGAGATATGGAATGGTAAGAAACCTCATGTATCTTACTTGAAGATATGGGGTTGTCTCGCTTATGTGAAGTGGATCAGACGCATAAATTGGATGCTAAGTCCGATAAATGTCTATTTGTTGGATACCCTAAGGAAACAAGGGGTTACCAATTCTATCATCCCGTGGAACAAAAGGTGTTTGTTTCAAGGCATGCGTGTTTCTAGAGAAAGAGTTTCTCTAAGAAAACAAGGGGAGGTCGCCGAGCTTGAGGAGGCTCGAGAGACTCAAATAGACATTAATGAGATACGGTGAGCACACCGACAACTCATAGTGATGAGCAATCTACGACTTATTGAACACCACATCTTCAGAGATCCGCAGAACACGCAATATTCCCCGAGAGATATGGATTTCTAAGTGAATCGAACGACGTGTTACTCATTGATGATGAGGAGCCTACCAGCTTATGAAGAAGTGCCGACAAGTTCGTAAAGGGATAAGTGGCTTGGTGCCATGAAGTCGAAATGGATTCCATGTACGAAAACCAAGTTTGGAACTTGGTTGACCCACCAAGGCATAAAGCCTATAGGGTGCAAGTGGGTTTTCAAGAAGAAAACCGACATGGATGGTAATGTGATTACCTATAAGGCTAGATTGGTGGCGAAAGGATATCGCCAAAAGCAAGGTGTTGATTATGACGAAACCTATTCGCCCAGTAGCTATGCTTAAATCCATTCGATGCTCCCGCCATAGCGGCTCATTATGATTATGAGATATGGCAGATGGATGTGAAAACAATTTTCCTTAATGGAAACTCGCCGAGGACGGTATATGATACACCGAGGGTTTCACATCGGCTGATAAAACCAAGGTATGCAAATTGCGACGATCCATTTATGGATTGAAGCAAGCATCCAGAGTCGAATATCCGCTTTGATGAGAATCAAAAGTTTGATTTCTCACAAAATCCGCATTTAACCTTGTGTGTACAAGAAGGTTAGTGGGAGTGCAAATGTGTTCCTAGTATTGTATGTCGATGACATATTACTTATAGGAAACGATGTGTCAATCTTACATCGATTAAGGTTTGGTTATCCAAGACATTCTCCATGAAAGACGAGAAGCAACCTACATCCTGGGATTAAGATCTATAGAGATAGATCAAACGGTTGCTTGGTCTTTCGCACTACATATATAGACCGAAAAGCAAAGAGGTTTAGCATGTCGGAATCCAAGAAAGGTTATCGCCCATCGCATGGGGTACACCTTCAAGTCTATGTGTCCGCGCAGTAAGACGAGAGGATTTGCATGAGTAAGATTCCCTATGCATCCGCAATAGGATCTATCATGTATGCTATGTTATGTACGAGGCCCGATGTATCGTATGCTCGAGTGTCACGAGCAGATACCACCGATCCAGAATGGATCATTGGGCATCAAGATCCTTAAGTACTTGAGAAGAACTAAGGATGTGTTCCTAATATATGGAGAAGGGTACATGGTGATACGTGGGTATACGGATACTCCGCATGCAAGGATGATTCCATGTCTTAGTCCGGGTATGTATTCACCTAGAATGGAGGCGCAATAAGTTGGAAAGGTTCCAAGCTTGACACTATAGCGGATTCTCGCCATCGAAGGCAGAATGCATTGCAGCCTGAAGCAAAGAAGGAAGCGGTTCGATCAATAAGTTCATCTCTAACATGATGTGGTCTCATCAATGATCCAAACATGTGCTTCACGCTATCATCTTATCGAGAGATCATCGAGAACGAAATACAAATCGAGAAAATTCCCACCGAAAGGAACTTAGCGGATCCTTTGACTAAAGCATTACCTCAAAGTAAGTTTGGAGGTCATGTTAGTGCTTATGGTATTGGATCTGTGGCGATTGGCATTAGGCCAAGTGGAGTCTGTTAGTAATATATGAGAGATGTCCTAAGGCAATGCCTTATGTATGAACCATTTATATGATAAATGAAGATTCACTATTTGAGTATACATGTTTTATGTATTTGATTGGATCTTAAACTCATTTCTTGAATGTCACGATCGATTCACGGCCATGAGAGAATTTGTGATTGGATCACAACTAGTGAGTATCTCTACATGTGTAATTGTGATGTATCGGAATTATCCTAGTCGATGAATTGATGGATTTGGACACCATCAATTCTGTGAGACTAGCATGAGGTATACTCCTTGGTGTATCAAGCGGTGATTCTCCTTGGTGGAGACATAGTGATGTCGGAGTTAATCGTGGATGCTAGTTATGGTAACTAGTTCATTGGAGTGACCGTAAGACTTCATATGGTTCTCTGCATATATAGATATGTCGATGAAGTTCTTCTTGTGGCTTAAGTGCGATGTTCCTTTGACTTGCGGTATTCAAGTCATCTTGATCATGGAGACTTATGCTTTGACATCTTAAGCAAACATCTCAGGAGATGTGGACCCGAGATGATTGGGTATAAGTCGAAGTGATCGAAGGTGTTTGAATAGCCTATAAAGTTCACCACTCCTTGCGAGAGATGTATACCCATGGCCTCTCGTCGGATTGTTACTAAAGTCTTTGGCCAAAGCATTACATGTTTAGAGTAAGGTACTCTTCGATACATGTGGAGTAACTAGAATCCGTAGGGCGAGGAAATGATACTTGGGCTAGGTGTGACGTAGTCGACCTAGTGAGGGCTGACACAATAGACCATGTCTGAACCAAGTGGGTATAAGATGAGTGAAGGAATGGGGCCGCGATTCATTCGAGCTCTTGAAGGGTTTGAAATAGTTACGGATCGGCCGTTGATCTTTTCGGTTAATTGGGGATCATGATGTACTACTAGGTGCCACTCATGATCGTTCTATAATTAATGGTTAATTATAGGCGGCCAACATAAACCGAGAACCTATTTGGTCACACGCACAACGAGTGTAATCCAAAGGATTTAAAGCGAGCTTGAGAATGGGATTCTCGGCCGAGAGAAACTATGTTTGGTTGGACCAAACATAAGCGAGCATGAAATTGTTTGATCAATGGGCGTGGATGGGCGTGTCTTATGAAGACATAATGGATGGACCAAAATGGTTTGGTTCTAATCAATGGATGAGAATAAACCAAGAGTTTGGTTTATATTAAGCGAATGAACCAAAGGTTGGTTGGTTCGTTTTAACTTAAAATAAACCATCATGGTTTGGTTTATTTTAACTTATCTTAATGGAAGCGGGTTAGCGGGCTTTATGGATATGATCCATTAACCATTAAGAGAATTAGTTCTCTATAAAAGTGGGCTTAAGGGATTGTTAAACCCTAACTAATCCAATCATCAAACCCTAGCCGCCCAACATTTGTTGCCGCCCACTTGTGTTGCCGCCTTGACCCATAGCACCTCCATCCGGCGTCGAGCGGCTTCCTTCCTCCTGTCGAGCTGCTGCGGAAGAGTTCCGCGATCCTCCTTAGGTTTGGCATCAAGGTAAGCACTTGGCTTCCTTTGTTGGCTATCTCCTCCACCAAGCTGTCCAGTTTTCTGGACAGCTTCTTCGTCGGGCGTCGTTTGGGCGACGGTTAGTGCTCGACAGCGGCTAACTATACGGGATTTGATCTCCGGTAATCCTCTGAGGTGGAGGACGAAGGATTCGTCAAACGGTTGACGAATACCTCTCCGGAGAAGCGAGTTTTGAGAACTCGTTTTGGATCCGAATTTGGATTCGGATCGTGATCATCTCTCGATCACGTCGTCTTCAACACGAGGCTAGTAACCCGTACGAAGACGAAGCTCGTGACTTAGCGAAGTCATCCCGAGGAGCTCGGCGTGGATACGGATAGAGACGATTCTTACGAGGATCGTTCCGGTTGATGCCGTTCCCGCTACACGTCATACGGAAGGTATAACGTAGTTTAATTTCCTTTTATTGCAATTTTAATTTACGGTTATGTCTACACTTGTTGTAATAGCATGCGTGTGTTGTGTGTGTTGTAATAAATAGGAGTATTTATTATTTTTATTGCTTCCGCTGTGCTCATGTTTATGAAACATGATCGAACACACACACGCCGCGGTGCCGGAAACCCAACTAGGTGGTCTTAGGGACCCATGCTTGGACACGTTTTTTATGTCTACTTACGATTGACATATACGACTTATTGGTCGTGTTTGAGCTAAACCCTAGCTCAGCCTTATTGTACATGGCTCTTTGCGATCCAAGTAGGAGGTCAAGTCCTTTGGATTCCAAAGTAAACCTTTCCAACGTATTCCTAAGATCTTCGACTTGACTTTTCAAGAGTGAGTTCTCAACTTCGAGTTTTTCAACCCGAGTTGAGTCCTTCTCTTGAACTCGACTAGTCGAAGAGGTTAGGGAGACCTCGTGTTTGAGGAGTTTAACTTCCTCAACTAGGGTCTCGACCTTGGACTCGGACTTAGCTAATATTCTATTTAAAAACTTAATTGCACTATAAAGTGTGGTAATAAGAGAGCGACTTACCTTGAGTTTATCTTTTGAACCGGATGCGTATCCGTGGCTTGTCTTGAGTAGTGCTTCACAGTCCGACTCATCTTCGGTTTCTGATTCATGTTCCGGTTCCAACTCCGTCTCCGATTCCACCGATTTAGCCATAAGGACTCGATCATTGTCTTCTTCCTCGGAAGCTTCTTCCCAAGTAGCGTTGAGTGCCTTTTTGTATTTTGGTGCCTTGCTCTTGAGTTTTGAGCATTCGGACTTAATGTGTCCAAACCTGTTGCATTCATAACATCTTATGTTTGAACTTTTAGGCTTACCTTCGTTGGGTCAAGTGATAGCTCGTTTTTGGCCCTTGACTATCCTCCGAACTAGGTTGACTAGTTTGGCTTCCATTTTCGAGTCGACCTCCGAATCTGACTCATCCTCTTCTTCCTTCGGAGGTGGCTTGCTAGCGGTTTTCTTCTTTGAACCTGCAAATAAAGCTATACCTTTCTCGGGTTCCGAATTAGACTGCTCATGAAGTTCAAAATCAGAAAAAAAAGTTCATCTAATCTAAGTTTAGAAAGATCCTTGGAGACCTTGTAGTCATCGACCATGGATGCCCACAAGGTAGTCCTTGGTAAGGAGTTTAGGACATACCTTATAAGATCACGGTTTTCGACCTTTTGCCCGATTGCGTGTAGGTTGTTGACTATGTCCTGGACTCGGGCGTGAAGTTGCATCGCAGACTCGTGTTCCTGCATTTTTAGGTTATATAGTTTATTGAATAGAAGATCACGCTTACATACCTTGGCTTCATCGGTCCCTTCGTGTAGCTCCACTAGTTTTGTCCAAATGTCCTTTGCGCTTATGAAGGGGCCGACGCGATTTAGCTCTTCCTTGGATAAGCCGCATTGGAGGATTTGTGTTGCCTTGGCATCGGCTTCGACTTGTCGTTTTGTCGTAATGGTCCATTGATTATAATCCAAGGAGTCACCCACTTCATTAGTCGGAAGTGTGAAACCCGTTTGGATTATGATCCACATCTCGATTTGGGTTTTGAGAAAGCATTCCATCCGACCCTTCCAATAACGGAAGTCATATCCATTGTAAAATGGAGGTCGGACAGTGCTAAAACCCTCGAGATGGGCCATTAGAACATAAGACACAAGGAGACGAAGACGAAGAAACTAGCAACGACAAAAACACAAAAAAAAGTACAAAGACTCGCGTCTTGGATTAGTAGTGCGGGAGAAAAAATAACAAAGCAAAATAAATCTGAAATAAACAGAATTAAAAAGAAAAAAAATCTGTAAAATGGCTAGATTGGTGGTTTCACCAAATCTTAGCAACCCCCGGCTCTGATACCAATTGTTGGATCGAAGCGGATCGCTAGAGGGGGGTGAATAGCGATAAAACCTTTTTCTTTTCTTTTCGTTCGTTAAAACTCGAGAGATAATTAATTGCAGTGGAAATGTAAATGTAAAGTAAAAAGAGACAAAGGAGTTTTACTTGGTTTGTAGCCTTCGGCTACTACTCCAAGGCCCTAGCGGTCCTCGACCACGTACGGAGGGCAAAAACACTAAAGAGCTCCTCCCCTTTAGAGGTAGGAGTTTAATCGATACAAGTAAAGCACAAAGCTTGAGGTAGAGGGACACTCCCCCTCTCCTCGTTACGATAAAAGCTCTGAAAATGAAAGTACTAAACTGAAATAAAACTCTAACCGATGTAATAAAATGAAAACAAATAAACCTAGACGTCGGAGAAGAAGCACTTCATTGTTGGAGAAGTTGTAGCTTTGAGGAGGCTTTTGGAGGCTTAGAATTGATGAAGAAACCCTAGGTTAGGACCTCCTTTTATATCCTTTAAGCCCCTCATCGAATGGTTCTTCAACCAATAGGAATTGGGCACAAAACTCCTTGAAAAATGGTGATAAAGCTTGACTCTTCGAGGCTGATTTTTGACCATCGGTTGAACTGATTTCTTGGCCGGTTGAACTGATGGCTCAGCAGTTGAACTGATCCTTGGCCGGTTGAACTGATGGCTTAGCAGTTGAACTGATTTTTGGTCGGTTGAACTGATTTTTAGACTTTTCGACTGTAATACAGAGTTAGCTCGAAATATAAGTGAATTCGACGGCCACTTGCCATCCGATCTCAACATAGACCTTCCATGGGAAGTCTTGGTCGGATCGTCGCCTAAGGATGTCCCCGTATGGAGGACTCGACCTTACTTACGCTCACTCACACGAGCTTACGTCAACATTTACCTTTGAAGCCTTGCTTTCAGTCTCCACCTGATTCCTTCGGCTCCCTCCGAAGTCCTCCCGGTGTCGCCCGACCATCGCGGCTTCCTCTGGGTGTCGCTAGCCTTTAGCTCCAGCTATAGCATTCTTCTGCACACTCGATTCAGCTCATGAGATAACGACATGAGCTTAACTTTGTATCGTTTGCTATAATCAAAACTCAGGTTCGACTTAGGTGCCTACTGCACCAACAGGAAGATTTGCGATCTAGGAGCTTCGACTTTTGGTAGATCGTCACCCACACGACGTCCAAAAGGAGGAAGGTCATACATTAGAAGATCAAGAGGTATAATCTTGTTTATTTTGATTATTGTTCTTTTGCATTATGTTTATAATTGTTTCTCAATTATATGCATGTTATATGAGGTTGTTTACTTTATATATTCTGTTTTGTGGTTAAATAATACTTGGACCCTAAACATAAACACAAAAATCGGCGATCCGTACATCGTCTATTCCACGGCTACTCGTAGAATAGAGGTTGGTCGCTTGAACAACGAGTTTGTTCAAGTGACCTCTCTAAACGAATAGCACGACGATGACATTGTAGTTTGGGCAATCCCTTTTGTCTAGGATTAATTTTTTTTATCCGGGGACATCGATGGGATCACCATGAACAAGCTACCGAGGTGAAGTGGGAAGCGAAGTTTCCCCTCACGGACTCGATAAGAAAAAACCTTCAAGACATTGATTGTATTCCCAATTCTCCCAACAATCTCCCCCTCAAACAAAGGATCACATTGGACCCCCTAGAGCCTATCCGTCCTCAAAGGACTTCCTCTACTTGATTTTTGATCATCAACCCACCAGGTCTTCCTGCCAACTGTCTGGTCCTCCTGACCCAACTAGACTTCCTGTCAGTTGTCTGGTCTTTTGATCCAACTGGACTTCCTATTAGTTGTCTGATGCACGTGAATGCGACCTTAAATCTCGTGACGGAGATTGTCGTGGACTCGAAGCGTACACTCGTGCTCAACGCCCTCAAGTGCATGGATATCGTCAAGTAATAAAAGATTATTGATCCCACAAGGACTGAGATTCGAGTACCGATTTGTTCAGTGGGTGAAATTGTTCGGAAGTAAAATCTAAAGGTTTCGATTGCAAGGGTAGTTGGTGGACTAAACTCTAGTACAGTGTCACACGGAGGAAGAAAGGAGCGTGCCGAAATCTTTAAAAGGGATTCTAGGACTTCGATTTCTCTTGTGTGTTGCAAAACATGCTATCAACTGGGTGTTGTCTAAACGTCTAACTATGGTTTTGTGGAAGGGACATCATACACTCTCCCGATGAGCCACCGCATCTATCGAGAGCTATCTCTGCCTTACAAGGACGGGATAGGTGGTACGAGGATGCCAAATCAATCCCTACGATGAACTGTTTCCAGTTCCATCGCATCCTTCTACCCACGGTTAAAGGAGATCAGGTTTACCCCTAGGTTCCTTGTATAAATCCCCTAAATCTTAGATACGAGGGTTGTCACCCCTCGTATCGCCTAAGCACAGCAGGTAGAAAACCAAATACGCATAGATATTGGTATAAAAAATTTCCAATTACAAATTCAAACTCAACAATAGAATTCAATTTGAAGCAACATGTTATGTGTACACAAGCTACTCCCTAATCCTAGAATCGAAGGAACTATTCCATATATAGAAGAGGAGAATCACAAGGCATGTTCATGTGCGAATATATCAGAAATAAAATGCAAGAACAAGAGGTTACAATGTCGATATGGCCTTCTCTCCGGCGTTGAAGTGCAGAACTTGGATCTCCAGTGGCGTTCTTCCTCCGCGTTGTGAGTTTCCGAAGCTTTTTAGGGCTTCGGTGTGTCATCCTAGCCATCGTACCTCCCCCCTAGGGTTTGGGTGGAGCTCTTCTTATATAGACATCACATCAGATCGCTGCAAAATTTGAGAAAAAACCCTAATCACATCAATCTGCTGAGCCGCCACATGGCCGTGTGTTTCCACACGGCTAGGCCATGTGCGCCCCTAAGGTGGCTGATCTCGCCCATTGGACATGGCCATGTGTAGCCACACGCCCTGATTGTGTCCCATTCTGTGTCTAGCTGCAAAATGCCCTTCTTTTACTCTTAAAGTGTGCCTTTTCCCGTGAAATGCTATCCTACACACAAAAGTACAAAGAGCAGATCTCCGAACCAAAAAATAGGAAATGCATGCAAAACAAAGTAACATATGCATGAAACTAACATGAAATGTGAGCAAAAATTACTCCTATAACCCTATATGTTTTGCTCACATCACTTCCCCCAGACTTAAATCTTTGCTTGTCCTCAAGCAAAACTCAATGCCATAAATTTTAAAAGGATATTGTTCCATACTAGCATGTTAACTAAATTTATCAAGTGGTATTTGCAATCAAAGAAAAATAAATATATTCTAGAAATTCACTAAATTAGCTCCTCATACTCGTGCCAAGCGAATCATTATTAAGGGATACTCGTTCCATGGTGAGTTAAGTCGTCATCCTATAGCTTTCCTAAGGTCTCCGGCTCTTAGGCACTTACCTGCCCAAAGCAAGGGTCATTCCGTAGATCTAGCACAAAGTCTCAAAGGCGTGCTCGGTATTGAGAAAAATTGGTAGGTGTTTCCCCAGTAACCTAACTCGGTCTCAAAGGGGCACCTAGTAATTTCCACCCATGACAACTGTTTTTTATCCCTCATAATCTCTCTCTCTCTCTCTATTTATTTCTTTTTTTTTCTTTTTTTTTTCATTTTTTTTCGGCTCACTGGGATTTTGATTTTTTCAAATGGGCTTACACAATCCGAGCATCTCCGGTAACTAAAATGCTAGTCTTAAGGTCACCTGTGGATTCCATATTACTAGACTACTGAGATGAATCATAACTAGGTATGTACTAGATTCTCCCTTTCAGAATGTTCGACATGTGTAGTGTAAAAGTAGAAGCTAACCAGTGTAAGTTTAGAATATTCATTCAAAGCCAATAAAATAAAATACCACGAGCTAAATGAAGTTACACTACTCATGGAAATAACTCATGAAGAAAACTCTAAAATAATACTAATGAGGCAACTTTACAGATAGCAAAAACTAAGTGCTGAAAGAAACTAAACCACCTATGCACGAACAAATGAATACCAACAATGATGCAAATATCAGGAAAGAAACTACTGCTAGAAACAAAATAAAATTTGGGGTCCCCCCCAGACTTAAATGAAAGTATACCTCTAGTATGGTGGACTAGGTGGAATGTCTGGAAGCCTCGGCATCTCGAGACCCTGGGAGAACCTGCTGCTGAGCTGTTGATGCCACATGTACATGTGGTCGATCTGAGAGCTGGTGGATGCAGCGGCTGCTGGGTGCTCCTCCTCCCTAGTCCACTATGCCTGCTGGGCATGCATGTGCTGCCGCATCTCCTGGTGGTAGGCGGCCTCTCTAGACGACCTCCTCCTGAAGTAGATCGGGCCTCGTCGTAGAACTCCTCGGCCCAGCTGGAAGTGCTCCCGAAGCCACAGGAACTCTACTGCTGCATGTAGGCGCTGCTCCTCCATCTTGCCTGCCTCTGTGCATCTGCTGCTCGTGTATATATATCATCGAGGCACCAATCGAAAAAAGGTGGTGGTGCAGGTGCATGCTCATGTCGACGTGGACTAGGTGGGCTCCTATGCATGTGTGGACTGGAGGGAGAGCGATGTAAAGGGGGAGAGATGGGCGTCAATGTGGATGGTCCCTTGTGTGGCGGGGACTCCACTATCAGGTCCAAGCGCTATTTGGTGCGTGTGGTGATGGTGGTACGATCAGGGTCGGGGAGCTTAAGGGTCGTCAGATTTTTCCCTACAAAGCATAAGGAGTGTCCCTCTCTTACAATCATTTTCATCGCCATGCACACTCCTAGGTCGATCCTAGGGCTCCCCTCTATGCTCTCTAATGCAGTGTAATCGTACCCTATCCTATGGCAAATGTGAGTAAGTAAGCCTCCCAGATTAATCTCTCCTCTTGCTGCTTTGCCCATCTTCACTAAGCATCTGATGAAGTGGGACCCTACATCGATGCTACTCCTTTCTTGTAGCATGTCCCAGAGGCAAAGCAGCTCGCTAGCTCTTACTACACCGTCACTCTCCCCACGATCAAATATAGTACTGGCCATGATTCGATGGAGGTATCGGAAAATGGTGTTTTGGAGATGCAATGCATTGACCCTAGAAGGGTCATAAGCATGCTCCCCTGTCAACTCGATCCAAAATATCCGAGAGTTAAACCCAATAGGGATTCTTCTCTCTCCCCCACTCGGCAAGCCAAAGCATGAATTCCATTGGTGGAGGGTCCATTCATGCTCAATGTTAAATATTCTAAAAGTTATCCTCTGCTCTTCGCTCTCTCTACCCATTAAAATTTCCGCTTCTAAGGAACTCAAAAATTCTAGAACTATCCTAGGGTAGGTTGGGTGTCTTATTCCCATTATCTCTTTCCACCCCATTTTTGCAAATAGGGCTTGAATGTCACCCAGCAACCCTAAGGACTCTAGCAAATCTTCATCAAGGTACCTAGTAGCAGTGAGTTTACGAGTAGAAAGTATATTATATCTATCTCTATGTTCATTGTTGCTAAAAAGAAGGGTTGGTAGAGCGTTACCCTCCTCCGGAGCTTGAGGGGTGTCGATTCTCCTTGCTCTTCGCTTCGAAGCACCGGATCGAGACACCACTTGCTTGGTTGGAAAAGCTTCTAGGTGGCAGGGAAGAAGAAACTACACAGCTAGGGCAAGAGAAATCAAAGCACACAGCACAAATAGGGTGAATAGACATGGCTCTCCCTACTTAACCCTTGCGCGACATGGTCGTGTGCGCCTCGGGTCAGTCAGGCACGACCGTGGGAAAACACACGGCTAGGCCGTGTGTCCCATTTCTTCTCCCCTTTTTGCACCACTGTCCAAATTTTCTCATACACCTCGCCATGTAAGCTAATATTGATTTTCTTTTTACCTAGCAAAGTTCTCTTTTGATCCTAATGCTAAATGAAATGGAAATCAAAGTTCAAATTAACTAAATGCATGCAATACAATCAAAGGAAAATCTGAAAAACTAAACTTGGGTTGCCTCCTAAGAAGTGCTTTGTTTAAGGTCGTTTAGCTCGACCACACTCCATTATCAACTTGGCTCCGAAGGTTCAGTGAACCTCCATCCATCCATCTCAGAATCTTCATCTGGGAGCCTCGACTTTAACCTACTGAGAGTGAAGCCGTCTAGGTAGGGGGCTCTACATTATGAAAGGCTGAAGAGGATGATCTCCCCATCTACCTCTAGGGAGATCTGGTGTGCCTTAACATCTATGCACACTCCCTTAGTTTCCAAAAAAGGCCTTCCCAAAATGATGGGATTCTGGGGATTGGGTCCTGTGTATAGTATGATGAAGTCCGTGGGTATCACGAAATTCTTGACAACCATAGGCACGTGTGCTAGCAAGCCGACGTGTTCCTTAACGGAGTTGTCCCCCATATGAATATAAAGATTCGCTGGTTAGAGCCCATTCAGTCCCATCTTTAGATAGTATGCATAGGGCATCACACTTACAGATGACCCCAAGTCACACAGTGCTTCATCGAGGCTTTCCCCATAAATCGAGCAGGGGATAACAAATTCACCTGGGTCCTCAAGATGTGGTGGAATCTTATCTTCAATTTCAGCTTGGTAGGTTGGGTGGAAATCATGGTTGCACAGCCCTTGGCAAATTTGCTACTCTGCCCCACTTCTTCCTCTTTAGCTTGACTCCGCTCGGGTAATGACGGAGAGCTCTTCATAGTTTGCGACACGGTTTGGGCTATCTGGGCCACTTGTGTCTCCAACATCCTTGTGTGACTTGCAAGGCCATCAACGGTCGCCTTCAAGTCTCTGAGTGTTCTTCAGATTTCTTATGTTGGCGACGAAATTCCTCATTGCCCTTAGTCTGGATAGCAATGAAGTCTTCCATCATCGCCCAACTGACTTCGTGGTTGCCGCCTATTTCTTGCCCACGCCATTGATGGTTGGAAGTTTCCCGAGTTATTCTTATAGGAGAAATTTGAGTGATTCCTCCATCCGAGATTATAGGTACTAGAGTATGGGTTGTTGGGTCTTTGATTATAGTCCCCAACCACATCAACATGCTCAATCTGCTCTTCTAAGGTTCCCTGCCCTCTATAGTGGTCCTCTCGATACGCTACTGCTCCCTCTCCAAAGTCAATGGCCGCGCATGCAAATGAAGGATTCAAAGATTCGAACCGTCTACTGAGTGTGTCCATCCTTGCTGCTAGGTGGTCCATGGAGTTGACAGTGTATCGTCCTACTGCAGAAGCTGGTTGACCACATTCGGAAGCCCACTAATGGTGGGTCTGGGCCACCTCTTCTATCATCTCTTTTGCATCCTCTATCGTCATAAGTGCTCCTCCTGTAGCAGAATCCAAGAACATCTTCGTGGCGTACGCAATCCCATTGTAGAAGATGTGGATCACCAGCCACCTTTCTAGTCTGTGGTGGGGGCATTGGTAGAGTAGCCCCTTGTAGCGATCCCAAGCTTCGAATAAGGACTCCCTCTCCTTCTGACGGAAGCTCATGATAAGATGGTGCATGTGAGCACTCTTGCTTGGTGGGAAGTATTTGTTCAAAAATTGCTGCTCACATTGCTCCCATATAGTGATGCTTCCCAAAGGTAGGAATTGAAGTCATGCCTTAGCCTTACCTCGCAATGAGAATGAGAATAGGCTCAGGCGGATTGCATCAGTAGGAACTCCATTCATCTTCATTGTTGAGCATATTTCCAAAAATATCTCTAGGTGCCGGTTCGGGTCTTCAGTCGCTGCTCCCCCGAATTGACTCTGTTCGACCATATGTATAAGTGTTGGTTTAAGTTCAAAGTTGTTTGCCGAAATAGATGGCCCAGTTATACTCGGCCTAAATCCTCTAGCGCTAGGAGCTGCATAATCCGACAGAGGTTGGCTACCTATATATACTTCGGATGCAGCTTGGTCCTCCATCCTCTTCTGTTCTGCCTTCCGGCGATTAAAGGTTTATTCATTTTCTAAGTCGATCGGAATCAGGCCTTCCGATCCTAAGCTTATAAGCATACGAAGAACCGAGCCACAAAAATTAGGAGTGCTACATAATACTAAGAAACAGGAAATAAACAAATCTAGCTAATAAAATCAAAGAGGCAGTAAGGAAATAGAAAACTACTGCTAAAATAAAAAAATAAATCTAAATATGGAAAATATAAAACTAAAGTAAATGAAGCAAACTAAAAATAAAATTAAACAAGTAAATAAATCTAATCCTAAGTCTGATCCAATTTTCCACTTCTCGATTCGATATCGAATCGATCAGTCCCCGGCAACGGTGCAAAAAACTTGATGCACGTGAACACAACCTCAAATCTCGCGACGAAGATCGTCGAGGACTCAAAGCGCACGCTCACGCTCAATGCTCGTAAGTGCACGGATGTCGTCAAGTAATAAAAATTATCGATCCCACAGGGACTGAGATTCGAGTACCAATTTGTTCAGCGGGTGAAATTGTTCGGAAGTAAAATCTAAAGGTTTTGATTGCGAGGGTTGTCGGTGGACTAAACTCTAGTATGGTGTCACACGGAGGAAGAAAGGAGCGTGTCGAGATCTTTAAAAGGGATTCTAGGACTTCGGTTTCACTTGTGTGTCACAAAACATGCTATCAACTGGCCATTGTCTAAACATTTAACTATGGTTTTGTGGAAGGGACATCATACACTCTCTCGATGAGCCATCTCATCTATCAGGAGCTATCTCTTTCTTACAAGGATGGGATAGGCAATACGAGGATGTCAAATCAATCCCTACGATGAACCATTTCCAGTTCCATCGCATCCTTCTACCCACGGTTACAGGAGATCATGTTTACCCCTAGGTTCCTTGTATAAATCCCCTAAATCTTATATACAAGGGTTGTCACCCCTCGTATCGCCTAAGCACGATAGGTAGAAAACCAAATACGTATAGATATTTGTATAAACAATTTCCAATTGCAAATTCAAACTCAAAAATAGAATTCAATTTGAAGCAACATGTCATGCGTACACAAGCTACTCCCTAATCCTAGAATCGAAGGAACTACTCCATATATAGAAGAGGAGAATCACAAGGCATGTTCATGTTCAAATATATCAGAAATAAAATGAAAGAACAAGAGGTTACAATGCCAATGTGGCCTTCTCTCCAGCGTTGAAGTGCAGAACTTGGATCTCCGATGGCGTTCTTCCTCCCCGTTGCAAGTTCCCGAAGCTTTTTAGGCTTCGGTGTGATGTCCCAACCATTGTGCCTCCCCCCTAAGGTTTGGGCGGAGCTCTCCTTATATAGATATCACATCGGATCGCTGTAAAATCCAAAAAAAAACCCTAATCGTGTCAATATGTTGGGCCTCCACACGGTCATGTGTTTCCACACGGCCAGGCCGTGTGCAACCCTAGGGTGGCTGATCTCGTCCATTGGACACGGCCGTGTGTAGCCACATGCCCTGGCCATGTCTCATTCTGCGTCTAGCTGCAAAATGCTCTTCTTTTGCTCCGAAAGTGTGCCTTTTCCCCCTGGAATGCTATCCTATATACAAAAGTACAAAGAGCAGATCTCCGAACTAGAAAATAGGAAATGCATCCAAAACAAAGTAACATATGCATGAAACTAACATGAAATGTAATGAGATGTGAGCGAAAACTACTCCTAAACCCCTATATGTTTTGCTCACATCATTGTTCGGTCCTCCTAATTGATTGGACTTCTTGCCTGGTGTCGGGTTCTCTTGATCGGTACATGAGAGCCCCCACTTCCTTCATTCGAGGTGCATGACTTAACATGGACCATGACTCTGATACCACTTGTAGGGGATCCTTTGGATGGCTAGAAGAGGGTGAATAGCCTTTTTCAATTTCTTTCTACAAAATATTATTGGAAGAAAAACAAAATAAAAATCTAGAATTGAAATGACAATAATAACAATGCTAACTCTAAGATGTAACGTGGGTCGGAGATGATGCTCCTACTCCATTGCAATCCTTATGGTGGATCACACCTTTCAAGCCTTCATTAGAAAAATCTTTTTGATGAGAACACCAAGGAGGAGAAGCCTTCTTACAATACAATCTCTTCTTATAATAATTTTAAATAAAAGCTTAGGAAGAAGAGATTGAAGGATTAAGAACTTAGAAGAAGGCTTGGGGAGCTTAGAGGATGAGAATTTTGTGTGCAAGAATTAGCCTCCTCAAGCTCCCAAGCCTCTCCTTATATAAACATTTGGGCATCAATCCATTTCTACCCATTGAGGGTTTCACTAGTCGACTGTTGCATACCAACAGTTGACTAGTGTTACTTTTGACCAGATCCAATGGCTTCTGACGAAGTATGATCGCAATCGTCACCAATCAACGGACACTTGATCAGTTGATTTCTCATAGTACCAAACAATCTATGCCCTAGCCACTTAAGTCCAGTCCACTACCTAAGGCCAGTCGACTGGTATAAAACACCAGTTGACTATCAGAGCTTATGTTCCGTAGTTGACCCGCAGTCGACTACTTGACCAGTTGACTGGGTCATAATCCCAATCGACTACTCAAGTTTTCTAGACCTTTAAGTGTTGAATACTCAAGATCAGTCAACTGGTATACCTCAAGTATGACCATTTCATACTTGAAAATACACCCTAAGCCTAGACTCAACCTTCAACCTTCTTCATTAGCCTCGTGCCTTCAAGATCCCTCTGAGTCCACAACTCCTTCATGTTGGTGCAGAGAGCACAACTCTAGTTTTGACGTATGAATCATAGTTAAAGTTAGGAATTACTTGTGGTTTAATATATGTGCTAAGTGTGCAGGCTAACAGGAAAGCCCTAGTAGGTAAGGAAGACCAGATACTAGGCAGAAGCCTTGACAAATTAGAAGGATCAGACACCAGGCATGAAGTCCAAATGAGTCAAGTGGATCGGACATCTGACATGAAGACTGATTGGGTTAGAACACTGGACAATCGGCATGAAGATGAGCTGGGTTAGGGAGATCGAACAGCTGGCAGAAGCCTTGGTGGGTTAGAGAGAATGTCAAGCATGGTAAGTCTTTTTGGGCAGCCGGTAGGTAAGCCTCGAGTGAAGAGGTGAGGCCGAGTCCTCAGGTGGGGACAAAGCTAGGCGTCGATCCAACGGATAGTCCGCATGGGACTAAGAAGTTGAGATAGGGTAGTATTACTACTCCCATTACATTTCATACTATATGCTTTGCTAATCTTGTTTTGCAGAGGACCAGTCGACTGAAAGGTTTCCAGTCGACTAAGTATGGTCAAGTTGACTGGGTACCTAGTTGGCAAGATAAGCTAGTGATCGATTAGAGATCTGGCGACCAAGATGGCAAGAGCTTCAATCAACTGGGGAGGTCCATTCGAATGGAAAGGTAAATTTCCCATTGCGGAGCAAGGCGATTTGGAGTCGACTAGACCAGGTCCAGTCGATTGGAAAGGTCGATGTACCAAATCAATGGGCTGATTTGGAGTCGACTGGAGGGCATTCTAGTCGACTAGAAAAGGCTTATAAAAGAAATGGATGACTAGCTCTGAAAAATATAACTCTACCACGTCCAAGTGTTGACACAAGTGTTCTTCGTCCGCAGAAGCTTTGCCACATTGCAACGCTGCAACTCCGACACTCCGAGCTCCATTTCAAAAGCTCGTTAATATTTAGAAGTGTCGGTATATTTAATATTTAATATATTGCAACGCTGCAACTCGAAGTGTCGGTATATTTAATATTTTATTGTTCTTTCACTTTGTGTACTTTAATTCATGAGAAGGTAGCTTGTTACCTTTCTCTTTATCTCTTGTAAAAAGTGAACCCCTCCGAAGTCGAGAGTTCTCGAGTCAGAGGGTCATTTAGTGGATTGTTCATCGAGGTAACTCTCGGAGAGCTACGAGCCTTGGAATTGTTGGGATGTATAATGAAAAGTCTATCTTTTATATGAACATCTTTATTTTTGAAATAAGAATCACATAATCATTGTTTGCATATTTATGGTTATGCATATTGTCTTATACATTACATTGTAGATAACATGGTATGTAATGTCACACGGGAGATCATGTTATCAGTTCCTTGTAGAGTATAAGTAAGGACTCACAACCAAGATAGTTTTGGACAAACCATTGGTATGGTTGTAGTGTAATTTGATATTGGTTTGTCTTGACTATAGAATTACACTAGTACACTTTGTGTGTATTGAGCAGGACCGACATAGAGGTGATTCAATTTATTGCTGACTACATAATTGAATTGGACCTCGGATATTATAGTGTACATGCTCTTAATCCCGATATAATAACGGACACATTAATTTAGTATTTATTTCTTTGATTTACCAATGGGAAAGATTTATAGATTAAATCAATAGGCTCGGTAAGTTGGAAAATGATATTATTTACATGGTGTGCCATTGATTATAGAAGGAAACCATGTCCTATATATTAGGATGATGATGTCCCCTTGAGGAGCTCATAAGGATCATCATGTAAACCCTGCAGGTGGACTTGGTCTGACATGATGATAAGGTTGAGTGGTACTACTCATGGAGTTAGTTGTTGATTAATTAATTGTCAGTAAATTAATTAATTGACAGACATTCGAGATCTTAAACACGGGGAGATATTTGTACAATTAATATATGGAGCCCATATTTATTTATGGGGGTTGGTGAGGTAGATCAATGATAATCCTCTAGTGGAATGGATTATCATTAATGGATCGGATTTAATGTGGCCTAGATCCATTGGGTGGCCAAGATCCAACTCCTCCTCATGGTCCCTATTATAGCCTATTAAAAACCTCATGAAGCCTAGATCCAACGGTGGAGATTAAATCTCTACATCCGACGGTGGAGATTAAATCTCTAGATCCGACGGTGGAGATTGATAGGAGGCTTAAGCCTAGCTTTATAAAAGGAGGGCTAAGGGCTTGGGCAGTGAGATAATCCAATTAGGGTTAAGGTTTTTGGAGTTGGCTTGAGTGGCTTGGGCGGCAATCAAGGATTGGAGGTGAGCTAGGGTTTTGGCTTCTCCTTGTGGGCGGCGACAACCTTAGGACTCTCCTCTCTTTTCCATCCTTTTGGGCGGTGCCTCCCTATCTCTCTCTAGGTTGGTCGGTGACTCCTCCCTCCCTCTCTCTCTCTCTCTTTTGGTCGGCGGTCAAGGTTGGCCGGCAGTCCTTATTCCTCTCCTTGGCTGGTGGCAACCACCAAGCAAGGTGGCTTGGTGGTCGGTTCTAGATAAAAGAAGAAGTTTTGTTTTATTCTTCCCTTTGTTTGGAGCAAGCAAGGAAGGAAAGAACGTGATCTAGGAGGCTTCGACTTTTGAAAGATCGTCGCCCACACGACGTCCAAAAGGAGGAAGGACATACAATATAAGACCTTGAGGTAAACAAGAGGTATAATTCTTGTTTTGGTTTCCTTTTGTTTCTTTGTATGATGTATGTAATTGCATGTGGCTAATTTACTTGGACACCAAAGATAAACATAAAAACCAGTGATCCGTACATCATCTATTCCGTGGCTAATCGAAGAAAAGAGGTAGGTTTCTTGAACAACAAGTTTGTTCAAGTGACCACTCTAATCGAATAGCATGACGATGGATCGGTTGCTTGGGTAATGCCTCTTCGTCAAGGATTAATTTTTTTTAATCCGGAGACGTAGATGGGATCGCCATGGACAAGCAACCAAGATGAAGCGGGAAGCGAAGCTTCGACCTTCAAGTGGTATCAGAGCCACGGTTTCCGATTTTGTGTGTTTAGGATTCGATTACTTTTATGCACTTATCATATATTGTATGTGCCGGATGATAGTAGGATGTGCGTAGGCTAACTTTTTGGTTGCAGGTATAAGATTCAACTATTATGGCCATAAGTGTGTGTATGTGATTGGATGTGTGTAAATGTATTATTATTTGAATCTTCGGGATTGACGAGACTAGTATTTAATTTTTGTAATTAAGTACGATATTGTTTAGCCACTCTTTTATTTTAGTTTACTTTCAATATAGATTTCATGTACACTCCTTCGTGGAGTATAGAATCGATGGATGTAAATTAAAATAATTTATATCGGCTCGGATCTCTGGATGGCTTGTACATGGCGTAGGAAGGAGCGAACGAGATGGCGACGCGACGGGAGGCATATTGGAGAACAAAAGCCATAATAGTTGAAAAATATTTTTTCATATTTATTGCTTCTTGTTTGATATGCATGTCGTGTGCTAGGAAAATTCCTCAATTTTAAATTACTAAGTAGGAGAGGGATATTTTTTTAAAATTCCCACGGCCTCCATTACGATTTGATATGTGATGCAAATAAACTTGCGCGTCGGCTCTGAGTGCCTTCCTCCCCATCGGATGAGTTTGTTTTGCGGATCATAGGGTCAAATATGGTTATAGAAAATTATTTAGGAGCGTGTGTACTTCCCCATCGGAAGGCACATAATCTGGGATAATTGCCTTGGTATAGAGTAATGGTGAACACTTAGATGCAAATAATAGTATCCTCCCCATCGGAGTCAGTACTTTTATTTGTAGGGCCGAAGAGGAACCAACTATTAATTTTATTTGTCAAAAAGTTAGGTTGACAAGATAGTAAAATTAATGGATAAAACCTCCTCTTACAAATGTAGAATTCGTATACGTCCACACTATCGTGGTATCCGATATTCTCGGTATTTTGAGGTGTTGGTTGATATTAAAATTTTATTGTTTGAGGAATCAATAAATTTTTGAAATTTAACGTTTTGATGTATGCGATTCTTAGGTTTTTCAAAAATGACTTTCATGTTGGGATGTATACTGAAAAGCCTAGCTCTTTGGTATGAACATCTTTATTTTGAAATAAGAATCACATGATCATTGTTTGCATATTTTTATGATTATGCAAAATTGTCTAATACTTTACATTGTAGATAACATGGTGCTTGGGTGTGGCACAGAAGATCATGTTATCAGTCCCTTGTAGAGTATAAGTAGAGGCTCACAACCAAGATGGTTTTGGACAAACCATTGGCATGGTTGTAGTGTAGCTTGGTATTATTTTATCTTGAACATAGAGTTACACTAGTACACTTAGGTGTATTGAGCAGGACCGACATAGAGGTGATTCAATTTGTTGCTGACTACATAATTGAATCGGACCTCGGATATTATGTTGTACATGCTCTTAACCCCGATATAATAACGGGTACATGTTCTTAATATTTATTTCTTTGATTTACCAGAGGGTGAGATTTCTATGGATTAAATCAATATGCCTGGTAAGTTGAGAAATGATATTATTTACATGGTGTGCCGTTGATTATAGGAGGAATCCGTGTCCTATGTATTAGGTTGATGGTGTCCCCTTGAGGAGCTCATAAGGTTCATCATGTAAACCCTGCAGGTTGACTTAGTCAACATGATGATAAGGTTGAGTGGTACTACTCGAGGAGTTAGATGTTGATTAATTGATGGTCAGTAAATCAATTAATTGACGGACATTCGATATCTTAAACATGGGGAGATGGATGTACAAATAATATATGGAGCCCATATTAATTTATGGGGGTTGGTGAGGTAGTTCGATGATGATCCTCTAGTGGAATGGAACATCATTGATGGATCAAGTTTGTGTGGTTCCGATCCATCGGGTGGCCAAGACCCAACTCCTCCTCATGGTCCCTATCGTAGCCTAATATAAACCTCATGAAGTCTAGATCAAATGATGGAAAACAAATCTCTAGATCCGACGGTTGGGATTAAATCCCTAGAACCGACGGTGGAGATTAAATCTCTAGATCCGACGGTTGGGATTAAAACCCTAGAACTGACAGTTGAGATTAAATCTCTAGATCCGACGGTTGGGATTAAATCCCTAGAACCGACGGTTGAGATTAAATCCCTATAACAGACGGTTGAGATTAAATCTCTAGATCCGACGGTTGAGATTAAAACCCTAGAACCGATGGTGGAGATTAAACCAAGGCCCAAAACCCTAACTCTATAAAAGGGTGGCTTAGGGTGGGCGGCAAGATAATGATGGAACATGGAAAACCTAATTGAGGGGCTTTGGCTTGGGCGGCAAGAAAGTGGAGGAGCTAGGGTTTTTGGGTGGCCACAAAAGGAGAGGGAGCTTCTTCTTCTTCTTCCTAAGTGGTGGCTGGAATCCTTCTTCCTCCTTCCTCCATGGTTTGGCCGGCGCCCATGCTTCTCCTTTTGATCTAGGTTGATGATTTGGTTTTGAAGATTTGGGTTTTACCAAACCTAAAGTGGGCGGCAAGAAACCCTAAGGAAGTTAGGGTTTTGCCTATCTTTGGTTGGGCGGCAAGAAACCCTAGGAGGTTAGGAGGTTGGGCGGCTAGGTTATGGAAGCTAAGGTGGGCGGCAAAAATAGGAGGAGGGTTCTTCTTCTTCCTAAGGTGTGGCCGGCTCCTACCTTCTCTTCCTTCTACCTTGGTCGGGGCTCAACCGATTTCCTATTCTCCCCTTCACTCCATCTTGGCCGGCGGCACCAAAACTAGGGTTTGTCCCTAGTTCGGTTCCTTGGTTGTTTCCATTATGTTCTCTCTATTCTTGGGGCCGGCGGCATCAATCCTTTTGTGGATTGGTGGTTGGCTCAAGCAAGAATAGAAAGAGAGTTCTTCTTTCTTTGGATTGAAGAAGATCTAGGATACTTCAACTTGTGGAGGATCTTCGCCCACACGAAGTCTACAAGGAGGTTAGGACATACGATAGAAGATCAAGAGGTATAAAAGTTTCACAACTTTTATTATTGTTCTTTTCATGTTCTTATTTGATATGCTAGCTTATGTTCGTTATGTTAGTATATGTTGATTATACTAGTTTGCATTTTCATGTATTTGTATAATCATGGACCCCGATAAGAAACACAAAAACCGCCAATCTGTCCGTCATCTCTTCCGCGGCTAACCGACTAGAAGAGTTGTGTTGCTTGAACAACTAGTTTGTTCAAGCGATCGCTCAAGTCGTTAGCACGACGACAAATTGGTTGTGCTTAGGAAACTCATCCCATCCGGATTAGTTTTCATTAGTGAAAATTTTAATCCGGGGACATGGGAGCCTATGAGCATTCCGAGAAATAGCACGATTCGCCAACAATTGGTATCAGAGCCACGGTTTCCGGTTTTGTGTGTTTTGGATTCGATTACTTTCATGCACTTATCATATATTGTGTATGCTGGATAATAGTAGGATGTGCGTAGGCTAACTTTTTGGTTGCAGGCATAAGATCCAACTATTATGGCTATATATGTGTGTATGTGATTGCATGTGTGTGTGATTGTATATTATTTGAATCCTCGGGGTTGACAAGGCTAAATTAGTATTTAATTTTTGTAATTGAATACGGCATTGTTTAGCCACTCTTTATTTTATTTTACTTTCGATCTAGATTTCATGTACACTCCCTCGTGGAGTATAGGATCGATGGATGTAAAATAAAATAGGTTTTATTCTCGGTTCGGATCTCCGGTTGGCTCATACATGGCGTAGGAGGAGCGGACGAGGTGGCGACATGACGGGATGCATATTGGAGAACAATGCCATAATAGTTGGAAAAATTCTGATTTTTCCATATTTATTGCTGATTTGTTTTATATGCATGTTGTGTGTGCGTGAAAATTCTTCATTTTCAATTTACTAAGTGGGAGAGGGATATTTTAATTAATTCCCGCGGCCTCCATTACAATTTGACGTGTGATGCAACAAACTTGCGCGTCGGCTTTGAGTGCCTTCCTCCCCATCGGATGAGTTTGTTGCGGATCACTAGGTCAAATAATGGTTATAGGAAATTATCTAGGAGCGTGTGTACTTCCACAGCGGTAAGGCACATAATCCGAAATAATTCCCTTAGTACTGTGTAATGGTGCACACTTAGATGCAAATAAAAAGTAGTTTTATTTGTAGGGCCGATGAGAAACCAACTATTAATTTTATTTGTCAAAAAGTAAGGTTGACAAGATAATAAAATTAATGGGTTAAGCCTCCCTTACAAATGTAGAATTCGTATACGTCCACACTATCGTGGCATGCGATATTCTCGGTGTTTGAGGTGTTGGTTGATTTCAAAATTTTATTGTTTGAGGAATCAATAATTTTTATTGAAATCTACAGTAATAATAAGCATGTTGTGTGTGCTTGAAAATTCCTCATTTTCAATTTACTAAGTGGGAGAGGGACATTTTAATTAATTCCCGTGGCCTCCATTACAATTTGACATGTGATGCAACAAACTTGCGCGTCGGCTCTGAGTGCCTTCCTCCCCATTGGATGAGTTTGTTTGCGGATCACTAGGTCAAACAATGGTTCTAGGAAATTATGTAGGAGCGTGTGTACTTCCACAGCGGTAAGACACATAATCCGAAATAATTCCCTTAGTACCGTGTAATGGTGCACACTTAGATGCAAATAAAAAGTATCCTCCCCATCGGAGTCACTGCTTTTATTTGTAGGGCCAAAGAGGAACCAACTATTAATTTTATTTGTCAAAAAGTAAGGTTGACAAGATAATAAAATTAATGGGTAAAACCTCCTCTTACAAATATAGAATTCGTATACGTCCACACTATCGTGGCATGCGATATTCTCGGTGTTTTGAGGTGTTGGTTGATTTCGAAATTTTATTGTTTGAGGAATCAATAATTTTTTGAAATCTAAAGTAATGATCTATGTGATTCTTAGGATTTTCAAAATTGACTTTCAGTCCACTTATTTTGATACTAAAGGAAATAAACTTACTGTACCCAAATTATATTGTTTGGAAATGAATCCAAATATTGTCATATCTGCTAGTATGCACTCTTCGAAGAGTATCCTCAAGCCATGGTTGCTCAAAAAGGTTTCTACTTCTAAGCCGAAAGGCAAGAAGAAGGAGAAACAAGGTGGAGCAAATGTGGTGGGAGGATCTCAGGGAGGAGTGAAGAAGCCGAAAGGCAAGTACTTCACTTACAAGCAGGATGGACATTGGAAGGAGGACTGTCCCAATCCAAAATAGAACAAAAGTATATCTTTTGGTCTAGTCGTTGTAACATGGTTAGCGGTGTTATCTACCGGCACCTGGTGTGTAGATACGGGAGCCACTAATCATGTCTGCAACAATTTGCAGGGGTTCCAGGAAACCCGATGACTAGTTGAAGGGGAGATTACCATTTACTTGGGCAATGCCATGATGGTGGCGGCTATTGCAGTGGGAGAAGTTTTATTTATCTCTTGAAAATAATAAAACTTTGGTTCTGGAAAATTCCCTTTATGTACCTTTATTTAGAAAGAATTTAGTTTCAGTTTCTAAATTATTATGGATGGATATTCTATTTCTTTTAATGACAGAGTTGTTATAAAAAGGAATAGGGAGAATATCTATTCAGGTACATTGAAAGGAAATTTGAACCAAAACCTCCCACGATGCAAATTGAAGTTAATAACTCATCTTCTAATTCCAATGAGAGAAAAGAACCTTCGAAGATGAACCAAACATATCTTTGGCTTCTTAGGCTTGGTCACATTAACCTAAGCAGAATTCAAAGGTTGAAAGTTGATGGACTTTTGGGTTCATTAGTGGTGGAGGATCTCCCAACCTACGAATCTTGCTTGGAGGGTAAGATGACCAAGAGGCCTTTATAAAGCCAAGGGGTAGAGAGCCAAAGATGTGTTAGAAATGGTTCATTCTGATTTGTGTCATCCTATGGCTATCTAGGCAAGAGGTAATCTTGAATATTTTGTCTCTTTTGTAGACAATTATTCAAGATATGGATGACACTACGATCTGATCGTGGTGGTGAGAACCTCTTGGGAGAGTTTAGGAACTACTTATCAGAGGTTGGGATTCAATCCCAATTGACTGCACCTGGCACACCCCAGCAGAATGGTGTAGCAGAGCGAAGGAATAAGACTCTTATGGAGATGGTTAGATCGATGATGAGTTATTCTGACTTGTTTTGTAGTCCTAGAGATCAGAGAGTGATCGTTAAGGCCAGACGCCTTGATTTCTAGAGGAAGACTATGTGATGAGCCACAAGCCCAAGGGTAAAATTGTTCTGGAGGAGTTAAAAGGGAAGTCACTTCTTTAGTACCACTGGTACAAGAGGATATACCACATGTCACTGCACCGCGTGTCACAAAGGATACACAGATGATACCTCGTCGTAGTGGGAGGGTTGTTAGACAACCCCTTAGATTCATGTTTTTGGACGAATCTTCTGATTTGGTCCCTAGCAAACATGAACCTGATCCCTAGACATACGACGAGGGAATCCAAGATATAAATACAGCATCTTGGCGAAGTGTAATGAATACTGAGATTGAATCTATGGATTCAAGTCAGGTCTGGGAGCTCTTATGCATTTACCATATGGATTATGAGGTGTGATAGATGGATGTCAAGACAGCTTTCCTTAATGGAAGTCTTGAGGAAAACATCTATATGAAGCAACCAGAGGGATTCATTGCTAAGGGCAAAGATCATTTTGTATATAAGCTTAATCGGCCCGTTAATGGACTGAAGCAAGCTTTGAAGTCTTGGGACATCCGCTTTGAGGAGGTAAATCCAGTCAAGTGGATTTATTCAAAGTTCGGATGAGTCTTGTGTATATCAGAGATGTGACGAAAACGTAGTGGTATTTTTGTACTATACGTAGATGACATTTTGGTGGTTGGCGACAACATCGAAGTGTTATCAGACGTAAGGGTATGGTCGTCCAAACAGTATGATATGAAGGACTTGGGAGAAGTGGGTCACAACCTTGGGGATCAAGGTTGTTGTGCTTATCCCAAGCTTCATACATAGACATGGTTTTGGATCGTTTTAGCATACAAAACTCTAAGAAGGGTTTTCTACCCTTCAGGCATGGAGTTCCTTTATCTAAGCAGATGTGTCCTAGATCATCTGAAGAGATAGAGGAGATATAGGCAGTTCCTTATGTTTCGTGTTAGGACCCTTGGAACGGCTAGAGGGGGGTGAATAGCGTCTTTCGTGCGATGTCGGAAATTGATCGCGTCCGTGTCTACAATTTTGTTAGTACGCAACGGAAATAGAAATGATACAATAACGAAATGAACAACACGCTAACACGAGTATGTAACGTGGTTCGGACCCGAACCGGTTCCTACTCCACGGATTGGGTTCGTACGAACCCTAGCGATGCCACAAACACCACTAACTAATAAAACTCCTTCTTGACACAAGTCAAGGGTGGAGAAACCCCTTACAAGTAATCTTACAACAATAAGATACAAATATAAGCAATTACAATAATGAATATGAAATACAAGTAAAGAAAAGACTTTACAACACTTGTTTTGATTGCTTGAATGCTTGGTTGCTTGCTTGCACTTGGAGACCTGATTTGCACCAACAAATCGCCCCAATAGCCCTCAAGAACCAATTGCTTTTTCCTCCATCACGAGCTCCATATATAGCTTTAACCTGTGCTGGAAAAAGTCGATCAGTCGACTGATCGGGACCATCAGTCGACTGATGCCACTGTTGTCGTGAGACAACGGCTAGTTCCACGTTGGATAAGTCCAACGGAACTACCATCAGTCGACTGATTGTGACCATCAGTCGACTGATGGAGTCCTCACTCGACCAGTCGAGTCTCGACTCCATTCTGTGGCCGAATTCTCGAGCACCACGATCGGTGATCACACGATCGATCGGCGCCGATCTCCATCGATCGCCAACCTCGATGGCACAAAATAACCCCTAGTTGACTCGATCATGGCACCGGGCACACCTCAAACATTTTAACTCAAGTATGGTTCCCCCATACTTGCTAGACCACCCTTAGCCTATACCTAAGCCTTCTAGCCACCTCCATCATCCTCACGCCTCTCGGATCCCTCAAAGTCATCCATGACTTGTTCATCCATCGCGCTAGCCTTCAGGTGCTTCCGTCGGCTATGTCATGCTAACGGTGTCTACACCGCCAAGGCAACTGTTGTCGTGAGACAACGGCTAGTTCCACGTTGGATAAGTCCAACGGAACTACCATCAGTCGACTGATTGTGACCATCAGTCGACTGATGGAGTCCTCACTCGACCAGTCGAGTCTCGACTCCATTCTGTGGCCGAATTCTCGAGCACCCGGTCGATCACACGATCGATGCGATCGCTGATCCATCGATCGGCCGCGAACCTATGGCGATCGCTAGGCCATAACCCGCAGTCAAACCCTAGTTGACTCGGTCCAGTCGACTACCACATGGCACCAGTCGACTGGCACACCTCAAACGTTTTAACTCAAGTATGGTTCCCCCATACTTGCTAGACCACCCTTAGCCTAGACCTAAGCCTTCTAGCCACCTCCATCAGCCTCACGCCTCTCGGATCCCTCCAAGTCATCCATGACTTGTACATCCATCGCGCTAGCCTTCAGGTGCTTCCGTCGGCTATGTCATGCTAACGGTGTCTACACCGCCAAGGCACATTGGACTTACGCCGCCAAGACTCCGCTTGGACTTTACGCCGCCAACCATTGGGTTTATGCTGCCAAGACTACCGCTTGGACTTTACGCCGCCAATATTAATCCCCTTGGACTTCAAATGCCAACCCATGTTGGACTTTCCATGCCAAGACCATGCTTGGACATTCCTTGCCAACTCATGTTGGACTTTCCATTTGCCAAGACTCATGCTTGGACTTTCCTTGACAATTATATTGTCATATGTTTTTGTCGAAACATCAAAACACATCAAAACATCACTCGAGCCAAACTCGAGTCCTGGTCAATCGTGACTTGGGCCGATTGCACCAACAATCTCCCCCTTTTTGATGTTTGACAAAAACCAAACAAATAATTGAGTTAGAATACTAACTCCAATCCTTTAACAATTATCCCAAATTGGTAAATACTCTCCAAATGTTTTCCCCCAAACATTCTCCCCCTTTTTGACTAACAGCAAAAAGTTGTCTCCCCAAGAGGGTCAATGTCTCATGTCCCAATGAGATCTTACAATCTCCCCCTTGGTCCAAAAATACTTAGGATGCCTACCATCTTCCTAGTGATAAGTCCAATATCACTCAAGAGAGACAATCCTATTTACTCTCCCAATTTCCAAATTGGGTCTCTCAAAAGTCCCCATCAATTTCCCAATTGATGTCATATTCTCCCAATAACTTCTCCTTTTCAAGGAGAAAAACACATCCATCATTCCAAGATGGATACCTCCCCCTAAAGGCTTGCTCCCCCTTGACCATTGCACCAACAATGTCCTTGGGAAGTCCCTAAGCCAATAGGAACTTTAAACCATCAAAATTAAGGTTAGAAATTCAACATTGAACTTTCCAACACCTTAAAATTGATACAAACCCCAAATACTTCTCCTAATCCATATCCAATAGATTTACACCCTTTATAATGCTTCCCAAAGCATATCCTAGGGTTAGGAGTGATTAGGGACCATAACCGTAGCTGAAATCGGGTTAAACAACCTTGTTTACCCCGAAATCAGGCTACCAGTCGAGTGATTCAGAAATCAGTCGACTGGAACCTCCATCAGTCGACTGCCACCCAGGGCAGTCGACTGATAACTGAAAATCTCGATTTTCAGTTATCAGAAATGAGTTTTGAAAAATCATAACTAATTATACGTATATCGAAAAATCACGAAATTTGATACGTATAATACTTATGACTAATACAATGGGTGAAAAATGTTTGAAAATTATTTTACCCATTAAATAGTGAAATTGTTACAAAGTTTAAAACTATTGAAATTTTCAATGTTTTGGCCCTACTTTGTATCAACTTCATCAATGGTGATTGCTATCAAAAGATAGACTTCACCAAGGTTTTTCAAAATGATTTTAAAATGTTTTCAAAATATTATCTTGGATCATATTCCTTGGGCTCTATGTATATGACTTATACACAAGCTCTCCCAATGATCCACATGGAATTGGATGAGTTTTAGTTTATCTAGATGCAAAAACTATGCACCTTGAACTTAACTCATATCCTAGCATCTCACATGTATCTATGGTGTATAAATACACATACATGTCAATTAGATGTGAGATGTGGGTTTTGTTCTCCCTAAACTAAGGTTTCATGCATTTTCTAAAGCAACTCTACTTGATTCCCTTATAACTGGGACTCCAAGTCATGTCATAGTCCTTAAATCAATTTTAATCAAGTTAATGCATGAATGTATGATCATGGCATAAATAATAGCATTATTAAAACATGGCCAATGATCATGATGTCATGACATTTGATGAAATTTAAGAACACATGACATCTAACATAACCCTAAACAATGTCATGACATGGTATATGATAGGATGCAATTTTATGTCATAATATATCAACTTTCATAAGCAATATAATTATACAAATATTCATCCATACACACAAGATTTTTCAGAAACAAAGATTTCATTTAACTTAAAATTTGTCTTTTACATTCAAAATGGAGATTGGCTATGCTCAATCTCACTACAAAAATTGACAACCACAAAAAAATCTAATATCCTCTAATCGTCCGCAGGAGGTGGCGGTGGAGGAGGCTGCTGACTCAGGGTCCAGGCCTGCATCATCTCTAGCATATCGAGCTGATTCTGCTCTATGCGGCTTTGGGACTCCTCCATCCGATCCGACGGGCGTCGCAAGGAAGCTGGCTCGCAATAGCTCGATGACCTAAGCGTCACCGATCGCGATAGTCTGAAATCTGGACTCCAGCCGGCCACGACGATCTGATGGACCCGCCTCTGATGTGTCTGCCGGCATCTGGTCATCCTCATCAGTGGTGTCCACATCCTCGCAGTCCTCGGTTGCCTCTCTGGGTACCGGAGGAGGCTCTCTGCGTGCCCGGGGGGTGGTCGAGGCGCCAACTCCATCTGTCCAGTGCCCATCCGTAGCTTTGCTAGCGAGAAGTTACGAACTGATATACAGTCGTACGCCTCTGATAGCACTCTCAGAGAACCCCTGTGGATGTTGACGCCTACGGAGTCTAGCCATGCTGTGATGATATGACCAAATGGCATATGCACTTTCCCTTGTACAGGGGAGGTGAAATGCACAATGCAATAAAACATGTTTAGTGCAAAGTTAATGTCTAACCTATGACGCATGGCATATAGAAGAAAGAGATGGGGAGGCCGAATCTTGGCCAGACCCCGAGTGACGATGGGAAGAAAACACCCAACAATGACCTTGTAAAGGACATTGTCAGGTGTAGATAACTCAGTGATAGGAAATAGATTCTGGGCCGGTGGACGAGGATGACCAAAGATATGCTCATGCATGGACTCCATAGAGATATGGTCAAAAGGCTCAGGTAAAGGAAAATCCATGGCAGGGTAAAAGATAAAGGTGTCATCTGAGGGCCTACACTTGAGAAACTCCTGCAGTATCGCAGGAGTGAACTCTAACTCACGTTTTGCAAAGCGAGTAGTGTAGGTAGGGCCGTCATCCACCTTTTTAAGGTTTTGATAGAATTCCTTAACAAGGTCATCATTAATTGGATGCGTGCACAAGACGATTTTCATCAGATTGTAGTATGCAATTAATTCCATGACATCACTACAATGCCGATTGAAAAAGTCCCTATCGATGTACATAACCAACATAGGTTGGTACAATCAAGATTCACCCTCGGGTGGATCATTCCTACGGGCTCTCCTATTATGAATGCAATGTAATGATATGACATGCAATGGCAATAATACACGATTAGATAAACCTAAATTGTAATGGAGATGAAAATTAGGGCTCGGGAAAAAAATCGTTACTTAGGTGCCATTTGAATGTGTGGCCGGAAGGAAGACTCAAATGTTGCTGGGGGTCGCCGGAGAGCTTCAGACGCCGGAACCCTAATCGGAACAAGGAAAAATAAGCCCTAAATCGCGTGAACTAGGGCTCCAAATAGGTGGAAAATGGAAGAGGAGAGACTCGTCTATCAAACCTAACACTTGGGAGGTTGGCACGGCCGGAAGAGTTGGTCGGAGAGGGAGACGGCGATCGGAGAAGGAAGGGATGAGAGAGAGCTCGGCGCATGAAGACGCCGAACCCTAGCGGTTCGGCATTATAAAAACGTGATTCAGTCGACTGATGTGGAGCATCAGTCGACTGATAGAGGTTTATTACCGGGTTTACCGAGCGTGATCGGCCCGTCCGGCTCATCAATCGATCACGAACCTTCGTACATAGCGTGCTACGATGGCATCGGTCGGTGATGTTGCCCATCAGTCGACTGATGTGCACATCACTCGACTGCTCGTCGAGCACTCGACTGATGGCCTTCGGCCTCGGTGAACAGTACCATCAGTCGACTGATGTCCTCATCAGTCGACTGATGTTCAATCAGTCGAGTCATGAAGCTAGCACTCGACTGATGGCCGTATCGTATTGCGCTACAGTGTTATCGATCGTGATAATGTCGATCATTGATATCGATTTCCGATTCGAAAATCAGAATATCTCAATTTCATCATCTTAATTATTCCATTTTATCACGTTAGATCTTGTATATCGAATGTATTGAAGTTATACTTTTATTCATGTATTTGTTAATGTATTTTAATGTTTTATTTCATTTTTGCAAACATTAACATTCAATGATTTCCAAAACCTAACATCTCACCCTTTCTAAGTGTTAAAATACACAATCAAGGTAAAAGACTTGTTTTGTGAGATGTAATCTATCCTAGACATTCCTTCCATGCAAACATATGGTAAAACATATGAAGCATGGTGAGTACAAGACATCAAGTTGTGTGGCACTTGAGTATCACTCTAGATGTTACCTTTACATCTTAACCACACATCTCTTGATACATGACCTTCCAAAGTGTGCCAATAATCAAAGTTACACACTATGACCTCTAAATCTAGATCGTGTCAATTTTATTGATTTTCATGTTTTCAAGATATATATTGACACAACCTAAAATTCTTTGAAATTAAGGCTCAAAGATATTTCCAAGGTAACCATAACCTTGAAAGTAACCTAAAGTGCCACCTTTATCATGGTTGAGTTAACTACCCATCCAATCAAGGTTGGCACACCCTAAATCCATCTTAGCGTGAATCAATCACGCTTTTAGGAACCCAAAATCGATTTGAGCTCCTAGGGTTAATTAGGTATTCCTTAGGGATAACCTCCCTAGATATATTCCTAATGACCCTCCTAGGCTTATTAGCCTTGGTCATCTTGGTCTTGCCTAGGTTAATCTTAGGGATTGCCTCCCTAACAACCTTCTTAGTGGCCATCCTAGGTTTCTTCGAAACCTTGGCCAATAGGCACAAACCTTGGTCAACTCTAGGAATGACTTTCCCATTGACCTTGGTCTTCCTAGACCTAGTTAGTGTTCGATAATCAAATGGAACCCTATGGTAAGCCACCTTAGGCTTAGGTTTGTGACCCAAACCCTTCTTGCCTTTGGTTGACTTTTGTCTTTTAGGTCCTACTTGTTGACTTTGATTATTTGACCTAAAAGTTTGACTAATTGACCCTTGCATTTGATTTTGCATAACCTTAAGGGTCTTTTCAAGTTTTTCAAGCCTTGATCTCAATGCTTGATTTTTCTTTTCTAATATCTCAATTTTTGATTTTTCATTTTCTCTTGAGATATTTTTATTTTTAGGCATATGTCTAGATTTCTTAGCATTAAAGCCTAGATGTTCTCCTATTTTCTTAATGCTTTCCTTAGGTAATATATTTTTAGGGACATTAGTCCCAAATTTCTTCTTATTTCCTAAGTGAACACTCTTAGCTCCTAGGCAAATATATCTATTATTTCTAGCATGCTTTTCATGCACAATAGCAAGACTATTAAAATTATTTCTAGTATGCTTCTTATCCCTAGAAATTGAAGGTGCATTAATAACTTTTACCTTAGGGTTTGCCTTAGAGGCTCCCCCTACTTGTGTTGCTCCTTCTTGCCCTTTCTTCTTTCCCCTTGGACATTGACCCCGATAATGTCCCTTTGAGTTGCACTTGAAGCATATAATATGCTCCTTGCTCTTTTGACTTGAGGGACCGACATCCTTGGCCTTTGGTGCCGGTGGAGCTTTCCTAACCTTCTTTGGGCACTTGCTCTTGTAGTGCCCATACTCTCTACACTCAAAACACATTATATTATTTTTATTTTGAATTGAGGTGTTTGAGTTACCGATGGTGGTGGAGACCGGAATTGGACTTTGGGCTTCTTCATCTTGACCGGATGTCGAAGCTTCTTCTTCTCGATGTTCCGGTATGAAGATTCTCTCCTCCCCCTCAATCCTTGAGGTGAATGCTTCTTCCACTTCCTCCACCTCTTCTGACCCGGAAGTTGACTCCTCACTTTCTTGTGAGGATGATGATGATTCTTCTTCGGTCTCCTCCTCTTCCAAGTCTTCTTGGACCGATTCGGGATTGTCGTGGAACTTGATCAACTTGTTCCACAACTCCTTGGCATCCCTATAGCTTCCTAATTTGGACAAAATATCGTTACGTATCAAATCAATCAACATTTTTGTTACCTTAATGGTTGTCTTGAATTTTTCCCGTTGCTCCTCGGTCCATCTCTTCATCTTGAGGATTTTGTCGTTTTCTCCTCTCGGAGCATCAAAACCTATAGTCACGGCAAACCAATTTTCTATATTCGTCATTAGAAAATATTCCATCCTACCTTTCTAATACACAAAATGTTCGCGGTTGAAGGAAGGTGGGATGTTGACATCGTCACCAAATTTTTCTTGGAAATCCATATTCTTCCCTCTAGCTTCTTGACTCCGGGTTGTTAATCCGTAGAAGAGCCCCGGGCTCTGATACCACTTGTTAGGACCCTTGGAACGGCTAGAGGGGGGTGAATAGCGTCTTTCGTGCGATGTCAGAAATTGATCACGTCCGTGTCTACAATTTCGTTAGTACGCAGCGGAAATAGAAATGATACAATAACGAAATGAACAACACGCTAACATGAGTATGTAATGTGGTTCGGAACCGAACTAGTTCCTACTCCACGGATTGGGTTCGTACGAACCCTAGCGATGCCACAAACACCACTAACCAATAAAACTCCTTCTTGACACAAGTCAAGGGTGGAGAAACCCCTTACAAGTAATCTTACAACAATAAGATACAAATACAAGCAATTACAATAATGAATATGAAATACAAGTAAAGAAAAGACTTTACAATACTTGTTTTGATTGCTTGAATGCTTGGTTGCTTGCTTGCACTTGGAGAACTGATTTGCACCAACAAATCGCCCCAATAGCCCTCAAGAACCAATTGCTTTTTCCTCCATCACGAGCTCCATATATAGCTTCAACCTGTGCTGGAAAAAGTCGATCAGTCGACTGATCGGGACCATCAGTCGACTGATGCCACTGTTGTTGTGAGACAACGGCTAGTTCCACGTTGGATAAGTCCAACGAAACTACCATCAGTCGACTGATTGTGACCATCAGTCGACTGATGGAGTCCTCACTCGACCAGTCGAGTCTCGACTCCATTCTGTGGCCGAATTCTCGAGCACCGCGATCGATCACACGACCGATCACGATCGCTCGATCCATCACCGACTACCAACCTATGGCGAATCGCTAGGCCATAACCCGCAGTCAAACCCTAGTTGACTCGGTCCAGTCGACTGCCACATGGCACCAGTCGACTGGCACACCTCAAACGTTTTAACTCAAGTATGGTTCCCCCATACTTGCTAGACCACCCTTAGCCTAGACCTAAGCCTTCTAGCCACCTCCATCAGCCTCACGCCTCTCGGATCCCTCCAAGTCATCCATGACTTGTTCATCCATCGCGCTAGCCATCAGGTGCTTCCGTCGGCTATGTCATGCTAACGGTGTCTACACCGCCAAGGCACATTGGACTTACGTCGCCAAGACTCCGCTTGGACTTTACGCCGCCAACCATTGGACTTATGCTGCCAAGACTACCGCTTGGACTTTACGCCGCCAATATTAATCCCCTTGGACTTCAAATGCCAACCCATGTTGGACTTTCCATGCCAAGACCATGCTTGGACTTTCCTTGCCAACTCATGTTGGACTTTCCATTTGCCAAGACCCATGCTTGGACTTTCCTTGACAATTATATTGTCATATGTTTTTGTCGAAACATCAAAACACATCAAAACATCACTCGAGCCAAATTCGAGTCATGGTCAATCGTGACTTGGGCCGATTGCACCAACACTTCGGTGGTAGGAAACCTAATGTATGCTATGTACGAGACCAGATATCTGCCTTGCCGTAGGCATGGTCAGCAGATATCAGAGTAATCCAGGACAGGGACATTGGACTACGGTAAAAGCATATATTGTAGTGCCTGAGAAGGACTAGGGATTATATGCAAGTTTACCGGGCAGACCAATTACTCCCTGTGGGTTGCATGGATTACAATATCCAATCAGATAGGGATAACAGTAAGTCTACCTCAGGTTTTGTGTTTACTTTTGGAGGTGGAGCCATAGTATGGAAGAGTGTCAAGCAGAAATGCGTGGTGGACTCTACCATGGAAGCTGGGTATGTGGCAGCCTATGAGGCAGCCAAAGAAGCTGTGTGGCTCAGGAACTTCCTGATGGACTTGGATGTGATTCCTGGTTTGCCCAGAACTATCATAATTAATTGTGATAATAATGGTGCAGTTGTAAACTCGAAGGAACCACGAGCCCATAAGGCTAGTAAACACATAGAGTGCAAGTACCACCTGATACGAGAAATCGTAAAGGAGGTAGAAGTTGCTGTCGCCTAGCATGCATCAGAGGATGACCTGGTAGACCCTTTCACTAAGGCCCTTCTAGCGAGAGCTTTGATAGGCATGTGGAGGGAAGGGGAATCAGATGTATGGCAGTATGATGACAGCATAGTCTTTTAGTATAAGTGGGAGATTGTTGGGATGTATACTGAAAAGCCTAGCTCTTTGGTATGAACATCTTTATTTTGAAATAAGAATCACATGATCATTGTTTGCATATTTTTATGATTATGCAAAATTGTCTAATACTTTACATTGTAGATAACATGGTGCTTGGGTGTGGCATAGAAGATCATGTTATCAGTCCCTTGTAGAGTATAAGTAGAGGCTCACAACCAAGATGGTTTTGGACAAACCATTGGCATGGTTGTAGTGTAGCTTGGTATTGTTTTATCTTGAACATAGAGTTACACTAGTACACTTAGGTGTATTGAGCAGGACCGACATAGAGGTGATTCAATTTGTTGCTGACTACATAATTGAATCGGACCTCGGATATTATGTTGTACATGCTCTTAATCCCGATATAATAACGGGCACATGTTCTTAATATTTATTTCTTTGATTTACCAGAGGGTGATATTTCTATGGATTAAATCAATATGCCCGGTAAGTTGGGAAATGATATTATTTACATGGTGTGCCGTTGATTATAGGAGGAATCCGTGTCCTATGTATTAGGTTGATGATGTCCCCTTGAGGAGCTCATAAGGTTCATCATGTAAACCCTGTAGGTTGACTTAGTCAACATGATGATAAGGTTGAGTGGTACTACTCGAGGAGTTAGATGTTGATTAATTGATGGTCAGTAAATCAATTAATTGACGGATATTCGATATCTTAAACATGGGGAGATGGATGTACAAATAATATATGGAGCCCATATTAATTTATGGGGGTTGGTGAGGTAGTTCGATGATGATCCTCTAGTGGAATGGAACATCATTGATGGATCAAGTTTGTGTGGTTCCGATCCATCGGGTGGCCAAGACCCAACTCCTCATGGTCCCTATCATAGCCTAATATAAACCTCATGAAGTCTAGATCAAATGATGGAAAACAAATCTCTAGATCCGATGGTTGGGATTAAATCCCTAGAACCGACGGTGGAGATTAAATCTCTAGATCCGGCGGTTGGGATTAAAACCCTAGAACCGACGGTTGAGATTAAATCTCTAGATCCGACGGTTGGGATTAAATCCCTAGAATCGATGGTTGAGATTAAATCCCTAGAACCGACGGTTGAGATTAAATCTCTAGATCCGACGGTTGAGATTAAAACCCTAGAACCGACGGTGGAGATTAAACCAAGGCCCAAAACCCTAACTCTATAAAAGGGTGGCTTAGGGTGGGTGGCAAGATAATGATGGAACATGGAAAACCTAATTGAGGGGCTTTGGCTTGGGCGGCAAGAAAGTGGAGGAGCTAGGGTTTTTGGGTGGCCACAAAAGGAGAGGGAGCTTCTTCTTCTTCTTCCTAAGTGGTGGCCGGAATCCTTCTTCCTTCTTCCTCCATGGTTTGGCCGGCGCTCATGCTTCTCCTTTTGATCTAGGTTGATGATTTGGTTTTGGAGATTTGGGTTTTGCCAAACCTAAAGTGGGCGGCAAGAAACCCTAAGGAAGTTAGGGTTTTGCCTATCTTTGGTTGGGCGGCAAGAAACCCTAGGAGGTTAGGAGGTTGGGCGGCTAGGTTATGGAAGCTAAGGTGGGCGGCAAAAATAGGAGGAGGGTTCTTCTTCTTCCTAAGGTGTGGCAGCTCCTACCTTCTCTTCCTTCTACCTTGGTCGGGCTCAACCGATTTCCTATTCTCCCTTCACTCCATCTTGGCCGGCGGCACCAAAACTAGGGTTTGTCCCTAGTTCGGTTCCTTGGTTGTTTCCATTATGTTCTCTCTATTCTTGGGGCCGGCGGCATCAATCCTTTTGTGGATTGGTGGTTGGCTCAAGCAAGAAGAGAAAGAGAGTTCTTCTTTCTTTGGATTGAAGAAGATCTAGGATGCTTCAACTTGTGGAGGATCTTCGCCCACACGAAGTCTACAAGGAGGTTAGGACATACGATAGAAGATCAAGAGGTATAAAAGTTTCACAACTTTTATTATTGTTCTTTTCATGTTCTTATTTGATATGCTAGCTTATGTTCTTTATGTTAGTATATGTTGATTATACTAGTTTGCATTTGCATGTATTTGTATAATCATGGACCCCGATAAGAAACACAAAAACCGGCAATCCGTCCATCGTCTCTTCCGCGGCTAACCGACTAGAAGAGTTGTGTTGCTTGAACAACTAGTTTGTTCAAGCGATCGCTCAAGTCATTAGCACGATGACAAATTGGTTGTGCTTAGGAAACTCATCCCATCCGGATTAGTTTTCATTAGTGAAAATTTTAATCCGGGGACATGGGAGCCTATGAGCATTCCGAGAAATAGCACGATTCGCCAACATTTCAACCCGCTTGTTGTGATACTAAAAGAGAATAAACTTACTGGACCCAATTATGTTGATTCGAAAAGGAATCTTGATATTGTCTTGACTGCTGAGGAGTACAAGTATGTACTCTTCGAAGAGTGTCCTCCTAAGCCTGCGGATGATTCTAGGGAAAAGGAGAAGGAGAGTTATAATAAGTGGATAAAGGTAGATGAGATGGCACGGTGTTACATTTTGGCTTCTATGTCAAATGTATTGCAACATCAGCATCAAGCCATGTCCACTGCTTATGACATGATGCTCAATCTCAAGGAGCTTTTCGGACACCAGAATCGGGCTACTAGGTAGGAATCCATGAGGAACTTGATGACAACCACAATGATCAAGGGAACACCCATGAGGCATCATGTTCTCAAGATGATGGCTCATTTGAATGAGCTGGAAGTCCTTGGAGCTGAGATCGATGGGGAAACCCAGGTCGATATCATTCTCCAATCTCTACCTAGTAGTTTTGAGAAGTTTCGGTTGAACTATAACATGAATAAAAGGTTGTATTCATTAGCAGAGCTTCTGACAGAACTCCAAGCGGCAGAGGGACTTTTTCGTCAGAGTGCTCAGGCTCGGGCCATGGTTGCTCAGAAAGTTTCTAATTCTAAGCCGAAAGGCAAGAAGAAGAAAAAACAAGGTGGGGCAAAGGTGGCGGGAGGTTCTCGGGGAGGAGTGAAGAAGCCAAAAGGCTAGTGCTTCACTTGTAAGCAGACTGGACATTGGAAGAAGGACTGCCCAACCGAAAGCAGAACAAAGGTATATCTTTTGGTGTAGTCGTTGAAACATATATAGCGGTGTTATCCACCGGCACATGGTGTGTAGATATGGGAGCCACTGATCATGTCTGCAATACATTGTAGGGGTTCCAGAAAACCAGACGACTAGATGAGGTGGAGATTACCATTTACTTGGGTGATATTACGAAGGTGGCAGCTATTGCAGTGGGAGATGTTTATTTATCTTTTGATAGGAATAAAACTTTGGTTCTGAGAAATTGCCTTTATGTACCTTTATTTAGAAAGAATTTGATTTCGATTTATAAATTATTTTTGGATGGATATTCTATTTCTTTTAATGACAGAGTTGTTATAAAAATGAATAGGGAGTTTATCTGTTCTGGTGCATTGATAGGAAATTTATATACACTTGAACCAAAAGCTCCCACGATGCAAATAAAAGTAAATAACTCATCTTCTAAATCTAATAAGAGAAAAGAACCTTCAAAAATGAACCAAACATATCTTTGGCATCTAAGTTTAGGTCATATTAACCTAAGTAGAATTTAAAGGTTGATAGCTAATGGACCTCTAGGTTCATTAGTTGTGGAAGATTTCCCAACCTGCGAATCTTGCTTGGAAGGTAAAATGACCAAGAGACCTTTTAAGGCCAAGGGGTATAGAGCCAAAGATGTGTTGGAATTGGTTCATTCTGATTTGTGTGGTACTATGTCTATCCAGGCTAGAGGTAGTTTTGAATATTTCGTCTCTTTTATAAATGATTATTCAAGATATGGATACATTTACTTGATGCGCCGTAAGTCTGAATGCTTTGACAAGTTCAAAGAATTCAAGGCTGATGTGGAGAAATGTCAAGGTAAAACTATCAAGACACTACGATCTGATTGTGGTGGTGAGTACCTCTTCGGAGAGTTTAGGAATTACTTATCAAAGGCTGAGATTCAATCCCAATTGTCTGTACTTAGCACACCCCAGCAGAATGGTGTAGAGGAATGAAGGAATAGGACTCTTATGGAGATGGTTATATCGATGATGAGTTATTCTGAGTTGCTAGATTCATTCTGGGGGTATGCTCTGGATACAACAGTGTATATTTTGAACTTGGTATCATCTAAATCAGTGCCTTCTACTCCCACAGAATTATGGACTGAGCGAAAGCCTAGTCTGAGACATATTCAGATTTGGGGGAGTCTAGTACATGTGCTGAAGGCAGATGCTGGTAAGTTGGAACCTCATACAGAAGTGTGCATGTTTATAGGCTATCCTAGAAGAACGAAAGGTGGTTTGTTCTATAGTCCTAGAGATCAGAGGGTGATCATTAGCATGAACGACAGATTTATAAAGGAAGACTATTTGATGAACCACAAGCCCATGAGTAAGATTGTTCTGGAGGAATTGAGAGGGGAAGTCACTACTTCAGTACCACCGGTACAAGAGGATATACCATAAGAGAATGCACCGCGTGTCACAGAGGATACACAGGTAATACCTCGTCGTAGTGGAAGGGTTGTTAGACAGCTTGATAGATTTATGTTCTTGGGAGAATCTTCTAATTTGGTCCCTGACGAACATGAACCTGATCCCTGGACATATGATGAGGCAATCCAAGATAAAGATGCGGTATCTTGGCAAAGTGCAATGAATTCTGAGATAGAATCTATGGATTCAAATCAGGTCTGGGAGCTAGTAGAACCACCCAATGGTGTAAAAACCATTGGATGCAAGTGGATCTACAAAAGAAAGAGAGGAACAGACGAGAAGGTTGAGACCTTCAAAGCAAGGCTTGTTGCGAAAGGGTATACTCAGAAAGAGGGTATCGGTTATGAGGAGACCTTTTCGCCTGTAACCATGCTTAAGTCTATCCGAATTCTCTTATGTATTGCTGCTCATATGGATTATGAGGTGTGACAGATGGATGTCAAGACAACTTTCCTTAATGGAAGTCTTGAGGAAAACATCTATATGGAGCAACTAGAGGGATTCATTGCAAAGGGCAAAGAGTATCTTGTGTGCAAGCTTAATCGGTCCATTTATGGATTGAAGCAAGCTTCGAGATTTTGAAACATCCGCTTTGATGAGGTAATCCAGTCTTATGGATTTATTCAAAGTCTGGATGAGTCTTGTGTATACAAGAGATGTGATAGAAACGTAGTGGTATTTCTTGTACTATACGTAGATGACATTTTGTTAATTGGCAACAATGTCAAGGTGTTATCGGACGTAAGGGTATGGTTGTCCAAACAGTTTGATATGAAGGACTTGGGAGAAGTGGGAGACATCCTTGGGATCAAGGTTATAAGGGATCGCAGGAAAAGGATGTTGTGCTTGTCTCAAGCTTCATACATAGAGGTTATAAGGGATCGCAGGAAAAGGATGTTGTGCTTGTCTAAAGCTACGGGCCTTGGAATTGTTGGGATGTATACTGAAAAGTCTATCTTTTGTATGAACATCTTTATTTTTGAAATAAGAATCACATGATCATTGTTTGCATATTTATGGTTATGCATATTGTCTGATATATTACATTGTAGATAACATGGTGTGTATGTTAGTTATAGCCCTAAGAACCAATCATGTGATGGTTGAATAGGGAACATTTTGTATCATATTCTATAAAGGCAAAGGATTGGTTATTATATTCAAGTCTTGCTTGTGCCAGCTAAATTAAATATAGTAATGCCCTAGAAAAGTAGGTTCTTATCTACAGCACATCAATTGGCAGAATTGATTATGAGAGGCTGTAGAGAACACTTTCTAAATGTTCCTAGTCAAGTATTAATATGCAAGGGCAATATTAATACATAAAGACTAGCATGTAGGTCAATTGATGACTTGATCTCACAAGTCATGGATATATGATATCAAGTTGACACATGGGTATATATTAGAGAATATATACTGAACTGACCCGCCATGAGAAAGTTTCATGGATCGTTATATGAGTGTCATAAACTTTCTCATGTGACTATTGGTATGAATAGTCCTCAGACATGAAGTCACTACGGTTCCCTACATAAGGGGTTATGTACTTTGGTATCGTCAAACGTCACCCGTAACAGGGTGGACCATAAAGGCGATTACTGGGTATATAATAAATTATGCGGAGGGATGTGAGTGATGTAGATGGGATCTATCCCTCTCATATGACGAGAGTGATATCGGTGGGCCCCTTGATTGAGTAGAACTACTAAAACGCATGGCCATGCTCGAATGAGTCAATATGAGATATTGAGCTCATTTGTTTGAGTTAGTTTACTCAGGGATCAAGAAACACATAGATTGATCGAGGATGACACGGTCTATGCCTCATTGGTCAATCTGATATCAAGGATAGAAGGACACGGTCATACATTAAAGTAGTCACGGAAAGGTTAGTCGGATCTTGACTTATCTCATAACTTGGGTAGCAATGATGTATTGCTAGATGCCGCTCATTGCTTGTGTATCTAAAAGAGTTTAGATCCACTGCCAACGTTATGAGAGCCTATAGGGTCACACACAAAGAGCATGATAATTAGAGGAATTAGAGGAATTCGAGTATTCTAGTTTGACTAGAATAATTTGGGAATAAGCTTAAGTACAAAATGGTTTTTGGACTTTAAGCTTAATGAGAATTTTAGCTAATTGATTTAATGAGATTAATTCAATATGTTACCTTATTGATTTAATGAGATTAATTCAATATGATAACATAAGCTTAATTGAATTAATAAGATTAATTCAACATGCATGAATGCCACATAAGAATGCCACATAAGCATGCCACCTAAGCATCCACCTAAGCTAGATGAGGTTGAAGGAGACAAAGTGGTTTTTGTCTCCTTAAGTGGCCGGCCAAACAAGGAAGCCAACTCCTTTTTGGATTGTGTCTCAATGCAATGGATTGCATTGAATGTGTGGAGGTGAAAGGGTTTTTCCAACCCTATAAAAGACTCCATGAAGTGGCCGGCCATAGTAAGCATTGTGGTTGTGAGAGAGCTTGTGAGCTTGGTGGAAGCTTTGGTTGTGTGGTTTTGTGAGTGTAGGCTAGCAAGAAGAGTAGTCTTCTTCCTCCCTTCTCTTTTTCCCTAGCTTCCTCTCCTTTAGGGACTTCTCTAGCAAGAAGTAAAGGAGAGCCCTTCTAGTTTTTCTTTTGTGAGACAAGAGCTTGCTCGTGTGGATACGTATAGAGGCACGGACATTTGAACGTGCTAAGGATCCAACAAACCGAAAGGAAAAGCGGGATTAACAAGGGCACGCAACAAAGGTAATCCTCTCCTATAAGATAGGTTTGGTTTTAGAGAAATTTATTTTGTACGAGGTTTTCTTTCGCAAGGATCACTAGGAAGGGATCCTAATTTTTCCGTTGCGCATATGCTATTTGGCATATAGAATTCTACAAAGGGTATCAGAGCCACTTGCGAAAGATCGTATAAAAATAGTTTTTCTCTATTTTATATATGATATAAAAGTAGGATGAATTTTATTATGAGTTGATAATTGCATTAGCAAATTTTCAAACATAATAAAATATCCGATGTCTTTTAAAAGTTAAAATTGACATGGTGCATGGTTATGGCCTAGTCCCAAAAGGTTTGTGATTGTGTGTTGTAATTCTTAATACGGCCTGCGTGTCGTGCCTTTCTCCTAAAATTCTTGTTGTAAAATTAGCTTTAGACTCGAATGTAACTCGAGTATTTCTCTTTTTGTAATATACAACAAAGATGGAGGGTCCATTGGAAGATAATGTTACAAGGAGGAAGTCAACAACACAAGACAACCAAAAGGAAGCACTTGGGAGAAGATGTTATCCCTAGGTTGACCAATCAATCTTCTCATTGGCTTGAGAAGATTGTAGAATAAGGGCCATAACCATGACACACTTAGTTTAACTTGTATGTGATGCATGTTAGTTTAGCTTATATGTGATGTATGCTAATATGTATATGATGCATGTTTTTATATCTTAATAAGTCAAATACGATATGCCTACCAAAGTTTGATACTCACTACTTCCTCGATCATTTGTTATTGGGTTTGCCAAAGCAAAGCAATGCATTTTATCTTGGAAGAGTGCGAGTGGACAATCGTGATGTCCCGCTATCAAACTTGGTTAAGACTTAATTAAGTTTTTCTTAATTAGTTAAGAAAGTAGAGGCATATATTAGCTTTGAACATAAGTTTTAAAATTAGTTTTATGTGATTTCCGAACATCAGCTTTGTCTTAGAAGTGGTCGTTGCTCCGATATCCAAGAAGGCCCCTGTGCCTCGCCACAGTCTGGAAGCTGGTTTAGGAATAAACACTAAACTAATCTAAACTTAACCAAAGCTATTAAAGAGTTACATTAGATGTAATTGGCAAAAGATTGCCTACCTAATCATACTACGTCTTGGGCGATTAGCCAAAGCTAACTCAAGACGAATTATGATGTGGATCTTTATCCCATATAAATTTATAGCTAAATAGTAGCTAATGATGTAAGCGAAAAGTGTTTGCCTACATCAATGATTAGCTCATATCAAAACTATGAGAATTTAGTGGGAGCCTCATTTAATTAAAGGCCTAATTAAATGACTTAGGTATGATACTTAATTTTGCATTTTATTGTTGTAGATCACCATGTCATCTAACACGACACACCCCCTCAACTTGCGATCTGTCCTTGAGAAGGACAAGCTCAATGGAGCGAACTTTCTTGACTGGTATAGGAACTTGAGGATTATCCTCAAGCAAGAACGCAAATGTATGTCCTAGAGCAGTCTACCCTGAAAATACTGCCCTGCGCCACTCGTCTTTGAAAAAGATGCTTATAAGAAGCATCAAGATGACGATTAGATGTGTCATGCCTTATGCTTGCAACCATGAACTCTGAGCTTCAGAAGCAACATGAGAACATGGATGCCTATGATATGGTTGAGCATTTGAAACAACTATATCAAGGACAAGCCAGGAACGAGCGTTTTGAAGTGTCTAAGGCTCTTTTTGCATGCAAGATGCAAGAAGGAACACCTGTAGGAACTCACGTACTTAAAATGATTGGGTACGCTTGAGAACCTTGAAAGACTAGGTTTTCCATCGAGCCAAGAATTGGCAACCGATGTTATCCTCGCAATCGCTGTTTAAGCATATAATCAATTTGTCATGAATTATAACATGAATGAAATTGATAAACCTTTGCCTGAGATTCTCATGTTAAGAACTGCTGAACCGAATCTCAAAAAGAAAGTTAGTAACGTACTAATGGTCAAGAAGGTCAAAGGTAAGCGCAAAGGCAAGGGTAAGACCAAGCCAAAGGCAAGGCCAATTCATCCACTTCAAAGGGTAAAGGTAAAGTACCTAAGGAAGGGACTGTTTCCATGCGGTGAGATCGACAATCGGAAGCGAACGCAAAGTCTACCTTGAGGAAGTAAAGAAGAAAAGAAGTGGGACTTCGCCGAGTATACACGTTATAGAAGTTAATCTATCTATTTCTTCTACATGGGTATTAGATACGGATGTGCATCTCACATTTGTACTAATGTGCGTGGATCGAGAAATAGTAGACTAATGGCAAAAGCGAAGTGGACCTACGAGTAGGCAATGGCGCAAAAGTTGCCAGAAATGTAGGAACATATTCTTTGTCTTTGCCCATGGGCTTATCTTAGAACTAGAGGAGTGCTTATATGTACTGCATTGACAAAGAACATAATTTAGTATCTTGTTTAGACAAGAAAAACTTTTCTTTTATAATAAAGGACAAATGTTGTTCCATTTATTTGAATGAAATGTTCTATTGTAATGCACCACTTATGAATGGTCTCTATGTTCTAGATTTAGAAAACCCAATATATAACGTAAATACCAAACGGTTCAAATCGAATGATTTGAACCAAACATATCTCTGGCACTGTCGCCTAGGTCACATAAATGAAAAACGCATATCCCAACTCCATAAAGATGGATTATTAGACTCATTTGATTTTGAATCATATGAGGTATGCGAATCTTGTCTTTTAGGAAAGATGACTAAAACTCCATTTAGTGGACATGGCGAGAGAGTGACGGACTTGTTAGGACTCATACATACTGATGTATGTGGCCCTTTCAATGTCGAAGCCAGAGGAGGCTATAAGTACTTTATTACTTTTACTGATGATATGAGTAGATTTGGCTACTTATATTTGATGAGACATAAGTCAGAATCCTTTGAAAAGTTCAAAGAATTCAAGAATGAAGTACAAAACCAACTTGGTAAGTGTATTAAGATACTTCGATCAGATCGAGGTGGTGAATACCTTAGTCAAGAGTTTCGTGATCACCTGGCTGAGTGTGGGATAATATCCCAACTCACTCCACCTGGAACACCACAATGGAATGGTGTATCTGAAAGGAGAAATCGTACTCTATTAGATATGGTACGATCAATGATGAGTCAGACTGATCTACCTACTTCCTTTTGGGGACTAGCTCTAGAGACAGCCGCTTTCACACTTAATCGCGTCCCATCAAAAGTCGTAGAAAAGACACCATATACGATATGGACTGGGAAGAGTCCCAAAATGTCTTTTATAAAGATTTGGGGTTGTGAAGCTTATGTTAGACGTCAAGTCTCAGATAAACTAGGACCCAAATCAGATAAGTGTTATTTTGTAGGATATCCCAAGGAAACTAAGGGATATTACTTTTACAATCCCACACTTGGCAAGGTGTTTGTTGCCAGAAATGCTGTCTTTCTAGAAAGAGAATTTATTTCTAGAAAAACTAGTGGGAGTAAAATTCATCTTGAAGAAGTTCAAGATGACGATAACACTAAGGCTTCGATGGAAAATGAACAGGAACCACAAAGTGTTGTGGATGAGGAAATTGTTGCCCAAAGAGTTGTGGAGCAAACACCTGTTCAAGTAGACCAACCTCTTCGTAGATCTGATAGGATCCGTCGTCAACCCGAGAGATATTATTTTCTCTTGACTGACAACGGTGAGGTATTTCTTGTCAATCTTGACGAGCCTACATCCTATCAAGAAGCTATGATGAGCCCAGATTCCGAGAAATGGCTAGAGGCCATGAGATCCGAAATGGAATCCATGTACACTAACCAAGTATGGACTTTGGTTGATCCACCTGAAGGGTTAAAACCCATTGGGTGTAAGTGGGTCTTTAAAGTAAAGACTGACATGGATGGTAATAAGCATACCTATAAAGGTAGATTGGTGGCTAAAGGATTCAAACAAATTCATGGTATTGACTATGATGAAACCTTTTCACCGGGCTGATGCTTAAATCCATTCGGATCATACTTGCTATTGCGACCTACCACGATTATGAGATCTGGCGGATGGATGTCAAAACCGCTCGAATGGAAAGCTACTCGAGGATGTGTACATGACACACCGAGGGTTTTGAAGATCCAAAGCATCGAAAGGTATGCAACCGCAAAGGTCCATTTATGGACTAAAGCAAGCCTCTCGGGGAATCTTCGATTCGATGATGCAATCAAGGAGTTTGGTTTCATCAAGAATGAAGATGAACCTTGTGTCTACAAGAGAAATAGTGGGAGCACAGTTGTATTTCTTGTCTTGTATGTAGATGACATACTTCTCATCGGAAATGATATTCCCTCACTCCAAATCCGTGAAGATGTGGTTAGGGAATTGTTTCTCGATGAAAGACTTAGTGAAGCGCCTATATTCTAGGCATCAAGATCTATAGAGATAGATCTAAAAGATTACTTGGCCTAAGTCGAGTACATACATTGATAAAGTGCTAGATCGTTTTGCTATGCAAAATTCCAAGAAAGGATTTCTGCCTTTATCACATGGTGTGAGTCTTTCGAAGACTCAATGTCCCTCTTCTAAGGAGGAGAGAGATCGCATGGATAAGATACCTTATGCGTCTGCCATAGGGTCTATCATGTACGCCATGCTTTGTACTCGTCCTGACGTCTCGTATGCTTTGAGCATGACGAGTAGATACCAGTCGGATCCAGGTGAAAGTCACTGGATAGCAGTCAAAAATATTCTTAAATACTTACGAAGAACGAAAGAATATTTCCTGATATTTGGAGGCAATGAGGAGCTAGCTGTAAAGGGTTACAGTGATGCAAGCTTCCAAACAGACAAGGATGACTATAGATCGCAATCGGGGTACGTGTTTTGCCTGAATGGTGGAGCTGTGAGCTGGAAGAGTTCAAAGCAGGACACAGTTGCTGATTCTACAAATGGAGAGTATATTGCTGCGTCGATGCAAAGAAAGGAGGTCGTTTGGCTCCGCAAGTTCATCGGAACTTGGGGTAGTTCCTAGCATTACGATCCAATAGACCTCTATTGTGACAACAATGGGGCTATTACGCGAGCTAAGGAACCTCGATCACATCAGCGGACCAAACACATACTGCGGCGCTTCCATCTCATTCGAGAGATCATCGATAGAGGAGATGTGAGGATATGCAGAGTACCGACAGAAGCTAACATCGCAGATCCATTGACCAAGGCTTTGGCACAGAGGAAGAATGATGGTCACACTAGGTCACTAGGTATTAGATATCATAGTGATTGGTACTAGTTCTAGTGGGAGATTGTTAGTTATAGCCCTAAGAACCAATCATGTGATGGTTGAATAGGGAACATTTTGTATCATATTCTATAAAGGCAAAGGATTGATTATTATATTCAAGTCTTGCTTGTGCCAACTAAATTAAATATAGTAATGCCCTAGAAAAGTAGGTTCTTATCTACAGCACATCAATTGGCAGAATTGATTATGAGAGGCTGTAGAGAACACTTTCTAAATGTTCCTAGTCAAGTATTAATATGCAAGGGCAATATTAATACATAAAGACTAGCATGTAGGTCAATTGATGACTTGATCTCAAAAGTCATGGATATATGATATCAAGTTGACACATGGGTATATATTAGAGAATATATACTGAACTGACCCGCCATGAGAAAGTTTCATGGATCGTTATATGAGTGTCATAAACTTTCTCATGTGACTATTGGTATGAATAGTCCTCAAACCTGAACTCACTACGGTTCCCTACATAAGGGGTTATGTACTTTGGTATCGTCAAACGTCACCCGTAACAGGGTGGACCATAAAGGCGATTACTGGGTATATAACAAATTATGCGGAGGGATGTGAGTGATGTAGATGGGATCTATCCCTCTCATATGACGAGAGTGATATCGGTGGGCCCCTTGATTGAGTAGAACTACTAAAATGCATGGCCATGCTCGAATGAGTCAATATGAGATATTGAGCTCATTTGTTTGAGTTAGTTTACTCAGGGATCAAGAAACACATAGATTGATCGAGGATGACACGGTCTATGCCTCATTGGTCAATCTGATATCAAGGATAGAAGGACATGGTCATACATTAAAGTAGTCACGGAAAGGTTAGTCGGATCTTGACTTATCTCATAACTTGGGTAGCAATGATGTATTGCTAGATGCCGCTCATTGCTTGTGTATCTAAAAGAGTTTAGATCCACTGCCAACGTTATGAGAGCCTATAGGGTCACACACAAAGAGCATGATAATTAGAGGAATTAGAGTATTCTAGTTTGACTAGAATAATTTGGGAATAAGCTTAAGTACAAAATGGTTTTTGGACTTTAAGCTTAATGAGAATTTTAGCTAATTGATTTAATGAGATTAATTCAATATGTTACCTTATTGATTTAATGAGATTAATTCAATATGATAACATAAGCTTAATTGAATTAATAAGATTAATTCAACATGCATGAATGCCACATAAGAATGCCACATAAGCATCCACCTAAGCTAGATGAGGTGGAAGGAGACAAAGTGGTTTTTGTCTCCTTAAGTGGCCGGCCAAACAAGGAAGCCAACTCCTTTTTGGATTGTGTCTCAATGCAATGGATTGCATTGAATGTGTGGAGGTGAAAGGGTTTTTCCAACCCTATAAAAGACTCCATGAAGTGGCCGGCCATAGTAAGCATTGTGGTTGTGAGAGAGCTTGTGAGCTTGGTGGAAGCTTTGGTTGTGTGGTTTTGTGAGTGTAGGCTAGCAAGAAGAGTAGTCTTCTTCCTCCCTTCTCTTTTTCCCTAGCTTCCTCTCCTTTAGGGACTTCTCTAGCAAGAAGTAAAGGAGAGCCCTTCTAGTTTTTCTTTTGTGAGACAAGAGCTTGCTCGTGTGGATACGTATAGAGGCACGGACATTTGAACGTGCTAAGGATCCAACAAACCGAAAGGAAAAGCGGGATTAACAAGGGCACGCAACAAAGGTAATCCTCTCCTATAAGATAGGTTTGGTTTTAGAGAAATTTATTTTGTACGAGGTTTTCTTTCGCAAGGATCACTAGGAAGGGATCCTAATTTTTCCGTTGCGCATATGCTATTTGGCATATAGAATTCCCTACAGTGTAGTGTCACATGGGAGATCATGTTATTAGTTCCATGTAGAGTATAAGTAAAGGCTCACAACTGAGATGGTTTTGGACAAACCATTGGTATGGTTGTAGTGTGATTTGGTATAGGTTTGTCTTGACCATAGAATTACACTAGTACACTTTATGTGTATTGAGCAGAACCGACTTAGAGGTGATTCAATTTATTGTTGACTACATAATTGAATCAGACCTCGGATATTATGGTATACATACTGTTAATCCCAATATAATAACGGACACATGTACTTAGTATTTATTTCTTTGATTTGCCGATGGGCGAGATTTATATATTAAATCGATAGGCTCGGTAAGTTGGGAAATGATATTATTTATATGGTGTGCCGTTGATTATAGGAGAAAACCGTGTCCTATATATTAGGATGATGATGTCCTTTGAGGAGCTCATAAGGATCATCATGTAAACCCTGCAGGTGGACTTGGTCCAGCATGATGATGAGTTTGAGTGGTACTACTCATGGAGTTAGATATTGATTAATTAATTATCAGTAAATTAATTAATTGATGGACATTCGAGATCTTAAACACGGAGAGATATTTGTACAATTAATATATGGAGCCCATATTTATTTATGGGTATTGGTGAGATAGATAAATGATAATCCTCTAGTGGAATGGATTATCATTAATGGATCGAATTTTATGTGGGTCGGATCCATTCAGTGGCCAAGATCCAACTCCTCCTCATTGTTAGTGCAATTTACCCGTGATATGGTTTTGATGTGTGTGGCAAAGGGTTTAAGTTAGGATGTTTGGATTTGATATGTGCATTGGAGTCTTGCAGGACTTAGTAATTCACACATGGAGCTTTGACGAAATTCACATCTCATGACTCGGTCTTTGAGTCGGTGAAGGATGGATTTGCAAAAACCGTGCGCTTGGAGCAACCGAGGGACCACCAGACGAGGAGCTTGGAGTGATGCTGGAGGAAGTAGACTTCAGGGCGAGACACGAAGGATGGTGTTGCAGAGCCGTGCGCTTGGCGCATCCGAGGGACATGGCCAGATGAAGATAACTTCAAAGGCGAGGGACTCTAAGGAATGAGAGTGAGCGAATGTAACCCGGGAAGGGCTAGTGCTCTTAGGTGAAACTTGGCCAATTGGATAAGTGTCGGATGAGATTTCCCGACACCAGTCGACTGCCATGTAATGGTAGTCGACTACTCTAAGTCAACTGTGACTCGACTAGTGTTCGAGTCCGGTTCAAGTGCCAATAGTCGACTGCCATGGAATGACAGTCGACTGCGAGACCACCAGTCGACTGATGAAGGCATCAATCGACTAGTCGCAAGGGTTTCGGGCACAGAAGAGAGTCGAGCTCGTGAGCACTCGACTGATAGGTCCATCTGTCGACTGATGGTAAGATCAGTCGACTGATGTGGGAGCCGTTGGATGAAATCCAACTTGGAAGAAGTCATTACTAGGCAACAACTACAAGATCAGTCGACTGATCGGGGCATCAGTCGACTGGTCCTGTGTCAACGGGAAGAAACCCTCTTCCTCTATAAAGAGGAAGGGTGAGGGGCTTTGGGGGCTTAATGTTAATGCTCTAAACTCTCCCAAAGTGCCCTGAAGTTTTTTCATCCTCTTACTTGAGTTTATTTACATTATATTTATAAGAGGAATGTTCTTGTGTAAACGAGATTACCTCCACCTAGCTTGGTGCAAAGGAGAGATCTAGTGAATAGATTGAGGTGTGATTCACCTTAGACGAATCGGACCGTGGATTAGCCGCGAGGCCGTAAACCACGTTACATCCCTTGTTAGCGTTTGTATTCTTGTTATTGTTTTTGTCTTTATTGTTTATGCTTCCGCATGCGCTAATGAATTTGTAGATGAGCAATCGAAGAGAAAATTCCACCATATGCGTATTAGGCTATTCACCCCCTTCTAGCCGGCCAACATCGACCCTACAAGTGGTATCAAAGCCAAGGCGCTTGTTGAGGACTAACCACCAACACAAGCACTATATCAAGAGATGGCTGGATCGAACATTCATCCACCGAAGTTTGAAGGAGAATTATCTTGGTAGAAAAAAAGAATGGAGGTATTTTTTGAAACCGATTTCGAAATTCTATTAATAATGGAAAATGGTTTCGAAATACCTAGGAATGAAGAAGGGGAGCCATTGGAGAAGACAAGATGGACAAAAAGACAAAGAGAGGAGTACTTGGCAAATTCGAAGGCCAAGCATCATCTCTACAATGTACTCCCCCAACAAGAGGTAAACCGGATAGGAGAGTGTGCAAGTGCCAAGGAGATGTGGGAGAAGCTAGTAGAGCTTCATGAAGGTACCTCGGAGGCCAAGCTTACAAGGAGAGACCTCCTCCGCTCCCAACTAATGAATATCAAACTTGAAAAGGGAGAAAAGGTAACCTTACTACACTCTCGATTTAAGGAAATTTTAATTGGGTTAACAAGTGTCGGAGAAAGACTTTCAAACGGGGATATGCTTATGAAAGCGATCGATGCTTTTCCCCAGTCATCAAAATGCAGCTCAATGGTGGACTCCTTCTACGTGTCAAAGAACCTAGAAGTAAGCACCTTGGAGGAGTTCTTCTCAACCATGGAGCTCCATGAAATAAGGCTTGAGGGAGTAATTGAAGAATCAAGTATCAAGCCATCAAGAGGAGTAGCCCTAGTAGCAAATAAGAGGAAGAACAAGCAGATAGAGATCTCCTCCTCCTCCGATGAAGCATCCTCGTCCTCCTCCATGGATAGAACGGAAGAAGCATACATGGTAAGGAAGGTGAGACGTGTTTTTAAAATTTTTAAATTTAATAAATCTAATGATAGGAGGAGAAGACCAAGGGGGAAGGTGATTTGCTATAATTGCCAAGGAGAGGGTCACATAAGGGATAATTGTCCCCTCCTAAACAAGAGTAAAGAAGAGAGGAAGAAGAAGGAAGAAAAGAAGAAAAAGGGGAGCAAGAAGAAGGAAGAAGAGAAGAAGGCCAAAGAAAAAGGGAAGGCCAAGGCATTAAAGGCAAGGCCATGGGATGACCCCTCTTCATCATCATCATCGGAAGAGGAAAACGCTTTTGTCACCAACCTTGCTTTGATGGCGTTTGATGACCTAGACTCCTCTTCCTCCGAAAATGAAGAAGAAAGCTCAAGTGAGGAGAGCTCAAGTGAAGGGGGAGCTTCTTCTATATCCTCATCATCGGAAGAGGATTTGGTAAGTGAGGTAATGAATCTACCTCCCAAGAAAATTATGTCAATGATTTCTAGCCTTACTAAGGAATTATTTAGGGCTAAAAAGAAAAATAAATGCATGCTAGCTCAAATTAAGGACTTAGAAGAAAAATTAGAAAAAGCATGCTTAACTATTAATGATAATATTTCTTCTAGCCTAAATGATGCATGCTCATATGATATAGTGCCTTTTGATGTTAATGATGCATGCATTGAATAAAATAGGGTCCTAAGGAAAAAGGTAGACCACTTGACCAAGGCCCTAGAAAAATTCACTATTGGCTCCAACACCCTTAACATAATCATAGGGAGCCAAAGGGCAAACTTTAGCAAGAAAGGCCTAGGATATAAGGAAAATAGAAATGAAAAGGCCTATAAATGTTTAATTACTAGGGGTCAAGATAAAAAGAAAATAATAGCTAGAAAATGGATCCCTAAGGAATTTTTAGTGAACCCCATAGGAAAGAACTTGTTTTGGGTTCCTAAATCCATCCTTAAGGGTTAGGAAAACCCTAGGATAGTCAACCATATGAAATTTACCTATATCATATTTTTGGTTGACTTAGGATGGTGGGACTTCATTTTTAGCATAGTGTTGGGTGATGATAATGTGCCCATAAATTGATAATAATGCTTAAAACATGATAATTAATGAAATTGTAATGTATGTTTGCAATCATGATTTATGATCTTGATATTTGGCACATAGTCATGGGCAATAAGGTTTTAAATCATGCCTTGGGTGATACTTTACTTATTACCATCTTATATCTAATGCATGATAGATAAATACCTTAGGTTCATGATCATAATATAAAATCAATTCATATATATTTTTATGATCATGTGGTATGATAGGATGATACTTAACTTTGTATAGAATTGAATGAAATTGAATGTTAAGTATATATAAATACCTTTAGGATACATCTTACACTCACCATAGGCTACCTTGATTGAAAACTTAGCATAGGTGAGATGATAGGATGATACAAATGGTCCAATAATGCCTATGGCATTTAGATGGTCATTTAAGGTATCAAAATAGCAATAATAGACCAATCATGGGGAAGGCTTATGTTTAATTCATAGACATATTGCCCAAAGATCATGGTTGGATATTTCATATGTTTTCAAAACAATTCCTTACTTTAAAATCTGTGTGTTTATGTTTTGAAACAATCTAAAGCCAAACTAGGTGTTAAAAGTGATACAAACTTGATCAAAAACCTAGTTATTTTTGAAGCTTTTGGATAATTTTCGAAAATATAATGATTTTTCATGGAAAACTATTTTTCACTAATAAAAGACCTTAAAAGAAATATGTTCCCCAAATTTCATGATTTTTCAAATTTTGTAGAATTTTTAAGGCAGTTCTGAAATTCACCCTGAAAATTAAAAAAATTTGAAATCAGTGTGCCAGTCGACTGTGAGTCTGAAACAGTCGACTGATCGACTGATAACTTGCCCAGTAACTTCTTTTATCTGATTTTAAGGCATGTTTTGGCTTTTATTTTTCCTAGAATTGATGTCATGCTTATATAAACATTGTTTAGTATTTTTGATGGTGCCAAAGGAGGAGAAATATATTTGTTTAAGGGGGAATTGTATTTAGGGGGCGTTTCATGTATTAAGGGGAAGAGTTGCTAATCATGTTATTTACATGCTTTTTTACCTTAATATTTTTATCAAATGTTTACCTAACTTAAACGGATTGTCATACATCAAAAAGAAGGAGATTGTTAGTGCAATCTGTTGGATCGAAGCGGATCGCTAGAGGGGGGGGGTGAATAGCGATAAAACTTTTTCGTACGAATTCATTTCAAAACACTTATATGCAGCGGAAAGATAAATAAAAAATAAAAGAGACAAGTAGATTTTTTACTTGGTTCGTAGCCTTCGGCTACTACTCCAAGGCCCTAGTGATCCTTGATCACGCACGGAGGGCAAATCACTAATGAACTCCTCCTCGTTGGAGGTAGGAGTTAATCGGATACAAAAACCACGAAAGAGACTCGAGATAGAGGGACACTCCCCCTCTTCTCATTACGATAAAACCAAAATAAAAAGAAGTACACAATTGAATTAAACTTAGATTATACCGACGACTCGTAGATGGAAAGATGAAACCCTAGTCGTCGTGTCTGCAAAGCTTCGTCGTAGGAATGTCGGAGACTCGTAGCGTATCGGAAGCACTTGGAAGCTTTTTAATTGATGAAAACCCTAAGACAAGCCCTCCTTTTATAGCCTTTGAGCCCCTCATCGAATGGGTCTTCAACCAATCACAAATGGACACAAAACCTCCTTGAAATGGGGTGATAAGCCTTGACTCCTCGAAGCTGATCATTGACCATCGAGTGTCGACGTGAGACAATCGACCGATGAAGGGCGCTTGAGTCCTCCAAGTCGGGCAACATCGATGCTAGCTGCAAGGCAAAGTTAGCTCAAAGAAAACATTATTTCGACGGCCTTCGACCGTCCGATCTCGACCTAGACCATCGATGGGATGTCTTTGGTCTGATCTACACTTAAGACCATTCCCGTAAGGAGGATACGACCTCACTTACGCTCACATACACGAGCTTACCTCGATACTTACTGCGTCGCTTTCGCTTTTGGCCTTCCACTCGATTCCTTCGGCTCCCTCCGAAGTCACTCGAGTGTCTCCCGACCACCGCGGCTTCCTCCGGGTGTTGCTAGCCTTCAGCTTCAGCTTTAGCACTTTTCTACACACTCGATTCAGCTCGTGAGATAATGATATATCCTTGACTTTGCGTCTTTTGTCATAATCAAAATACAGGTTCGACTTAGGTGCCCTTGCACCAACAATCTCCCGCTTTTTGATCCTATGGCAAATTTACGCAAAGTTAAGGGAAAATATAAAGCAGAAAATGAGTAAGATAAACATTACGCTCATTTGTAGAGAACTCCCTCTTAACCTTCGGTGAGTTTTAAAACAAAAATTTTAATTTTCAAAAATTTAAATTTTGTTCTCCCCCTTAACTTATGCTCTTCTCCCCCTTTTGCCATAAATCAAAAAAAGTGTGGGGTTTTTTATAAAAAGTAGGGGTTTTTTAATAGAAAAGGTAGCATGCATAAAGATTATCTAACATGAGTCCAAGCATGTGTCTTGATTTAATTTGGTTCGAGGTATAGCCCTCTGCACCAACAATGAAAGTTTTTGGAAACTAAGTTTGATTTTCAAAAAAAAATTAGCTTTGAGTTCCACAATACTTATATGTTAATAACTTTTGAAAATATATATAACCCTTAGAGTTAGTTTGCTCTCCCCCTTAATCAAATATATAAGGTACAGAAGAGTTAGGGGGCGCTAAACATTGACCTAGAAGGTTGTATATTTAGAATTTTGTCCAAGTATAAGTGTTGGTGCAGTAGGCACCTAAGTCAAACCTAAGTTTTGATTATAGCAAACGATACAAAGTTAAACATATATTGTTATCTCATGAGCTAAATCAAGTGTGCAGAAAAGCCTCAACGCTGGAGCTGAAGGCTAGCGACACCCGAAGGAAGCCGCGGTGGTCGGGCGACACTCAAGAGACTTCGGAGGGAGCCGAAGGAATTGAGTGGAAGGCCGAAAGCAAAAGCAACACGTAAAGTATCGAGGTAAGCTCGAGTTAGTAAAGTGAAGTGAGGTCATGTCCTTTGTACGGGGACGTCCTTAGGCGACGATTCGACCCATGACTTCCCATGGAAGGTCTATGTTGAGATCGGACGGCAAGTGGCCGTCGAATTCACTTATATTTTGAGCTAACTCTTCATTGTAGTCAAAAATCCTGGCCATCAGTTCAACAGCCAGCCGCCTTCAACCATGGTCAACCGTGGTAAAATCCTCGAGGAGTCAAGCTTTATCACCATTTTTCAAGGAGTTTTGTGCCCAATTCCTATTGGTTGAAGACCCATTCGATGAGGGGCTTAAAGTCTATAAAAGGAGGGCTTGTCCTAGTTTTTTTATCAATTAGAAAGCTTCCAAGTGCTTCCGATACGCTCCGACTCTCCGACATCCCTACGACGAAGCGCTGCCGAGACGACGACTAGAGCTTCAACCTCCAACCTTTAAAGTCATCAGTAACGAAAGTTCTAAATTGCATTTCAGTTTATTTCTTTTAGTATAGCTTTAAATCATATCAAGGAGAGGGGGAGTGTCCCTCTACCTTGAGTCTTTATCGAGTTTTGTATTCATTTAACTCCTATCTCCAACGAGGAGGAGTTTGGTTAGTATTTTGCCCTCCGTGCGTGGTCAAGGACCACTAGGGCCTTGGAGTAGTAGCCGTAGGCTACGAACCAAGTAAAAACCCTCGTGTTTTTATTTATTTATTATTATCTTTCCGCTGCATTTTACTCATACCTTAACGAACGATTACGAAAAAGTTTTTATCGCTATTCACCCCCCACTCTAGCGAACCGCATCGATCCAACAATTGGTATCAGAGCCGGGGGTTGCTAAGATTTGGTGAAACCACCAATCTAGCCTTTTTACAGATTTATTTTTTCTTTTAATTCTGTTTTTTTTATTTATTTCGCCTTGTTAAGTTTTTCTCCCGCACTACTAATCCAAGACGCGAGTCTTGGTACTTGTTTTCGTGTTTTTGTCGTTGTTAGTTTCTTCGTCTCCGTCTATTTGTGTCTTTTGTTCTAATGGCCCATCTCGAGGGTTTTAGGTCGACCTCCGCTTTACAACGGAGATGACTTCCGTTATTGAAAGGGTCGGATGGAATGCTTTCTCAAAACCCAAATCGAGATGTGGATCATAATCCAAACGGGTTTCACACTTCCGACTAATGAAGTGGGTGACTCCTTGGATTATGATCAATGGACCATTGCGACAAAATGACAAGTCGAAGCCGACGCCAAGGCAACACAAATCCTCCAATGCGTCCTATCCAAGGAGGAGCTAAATCGCGTCGGCCCCTTCATAAGCGCAAAAGATCTTTGGACGAAACTAGTGGAGCTACACGAAGGGACCGATGAAGCCAAGGTATGTAAGCGTGATCTTCTTTTCAATAAACTATATAACCTAAAAATGCAGAAACACGAGTCCGCGACCCAACTTCACGCCCGAGTCCAGGACATAGTCAACAACCTACATGCAATCGGGCAAAAGGTCGAAAACCGCGACCTTATAAGGTATGTTCTAAACTCGTTTTCGAGGACTAACTTGTGGGCATCCATGGTCGATGCCTACAAGGTCTCCAAGGATCTTTCTAAAATTAGGTTAGATGAACTCTTTTCCGATTTCAAATTAAATGAGCAGTCCAACTCGGAACCCGAGAGGGGTATAACCTTGTTTGCAGGATCAAAGAAGAAGAAAATCGCAAGCAAGCCACCACCAACCGAGGGGGAAGAAGCGTCATCCGAAGAAGACGAAGACCACGTCTTCATGGCAAAATCAATTGAGTCAGACACGGAGACCGAGCCTGAACTTGGGTCAGAACCTGAGGATGACTCGGACTATGAAGCTACCTTCAAGTCAAGCCACGGATACGCATCCGGTTCAAAAGATACCCTTAAAGTAAGTCGAACTTTATTTAATACTTTACATAATATGGTTAGGTTTTTGTCTAGGAAGTTAGCTAAGTCCGAGTCCAAGGTTGAGACCCTTGTTGAGGAGGTTAAACTCCTCAAACACGAGGTCTCCCTAACCTCTTCGACTAGTCGAGTTCAAGAGAAGGACTCAACTCGAGTTGACAAGCTCGAAGTTGAGAACTCTCTCTTGAAAAGTCAAGTCGAAGATCTTAGGAACACGTTGGAAAGGTTTACTTCGGGATCCAAAGGACTTGACCTCCTACTTGGATCTCAAAGGGCCGTGTACAACAAGGCTGGACTAGGATTTAACTCAAACACGACTAATAGGTCGTATATGTCGATTGTAAGTCGACATAGGAAACATGTCCAAGCATGGGTCCCTAAGAACCTTTTGATTTCAACTCTAGCATCCAACCCGTACTGGATTCCCAAGGACCAAATCCACTATGTGGATAGACCGAACCGATTCAACGGTCTAGGGGGAGCCAGTACAAAACATGTTTGTGCTTTAACTTAGAAATTGCATGTTTTAACTTAGAATGTTTATGCTTTAACTTAGAAATTGCATGCTTTAACTTAGAAAGTTTGTACTTTAAAACTTGTGAACTCACTTAGAACATGAACATAATCAACTTCGAAAAGATTGAGCCTTGGGGAGCCTCTTTTCAAAAACATAACCAACTAAAATTCTTCGAAAAGATTGAGCCTCGGGGAGCCTCTTTTCAAAAATAACCAGTTAGACTAGGAAATAATCTTAGGTGAGTCAAGTCATAATTTTCTTGAACATGGCTTTGTCTAAGGAAGTGGTCGATGATCCGATAAAAGAAGGCCCCTGTGCCTCGCCACGACCTGGAAGCCATGATCTTGAAAAGGTAAACTTGACAAGCCTAGGGTCAAATCCAAATCTAACATAAAATTACTTGAACCTAAATACACTTAATCAACTTAATTGGAAATCATCTCACAAAAAACACATAAGTATAACATGCTTGATCATATAGACACAGGTGAGATGACCTAGGTTTAACAACTTACAACCAATTTTTTTTTTAAAAAAAATCTAACATCCAATCCAACCACCTTGTGTGTAGGATCAATGGATGTTGGACAGCGGTTGCTCCCGACACATGACCGGGGATCAACATAAATTCACAAAGCTTCGATTCAAACGACAAGGATCGGTAGCTTTTGGGAATAACGACAAGCTTAAAATCATCGGATCAGGTGATATCGAGCTTAACTCAAATTTTATTATTAAAAATGTATTACTTGTAGAGAATTTCGAAAATAACCTGCTTAGCGTAAGCCAATTATGTGACAATAACTATAAGGTCGTATTTTTAGAAAATGAATGTGTAATTAAAACAAATAAAACAGCTAAAACAATACTCAAAGGAACTAGGACAAATAACATTTACACAATTAACTTAATCAATTCCTCAGCCAAATGTCTTATGACACTGGAAGAGGAATCATGGTTGTGGCACCGACGACTCGGTCACTCGCACCCAAGATGTAACGCCCGTAAAATTCCTAGCAATTTTACAAGAATTTTTGGCTTGATGATAATGGGCTTTATGTAGGCCTTTTTCCAAAACAAAAGAAAATAAGCCAAAAAAATGGATACAAGACCTAGGAATTGAACTCCAGACCTCTAGAGATAGCCAAGCCCTATAGATGTACCCACTAACCATAAGCCCAATAGGATTGTATGATTAAGGAAAGGGGGGGGACTATAGATAAATGGAACTAAGGGTAAATGAAGAGGCATAGAAAAAGAAAAGAGGAACTTCTCTTCCTCCCCCCTTTATAAAGAAGAGGGAAGATTGAAATTGTTTACTTCCTCTCTTCTTCTCTTCCTCTTCTCACCGAAATTCCAAGGCTTCCCTCTCCATTTCCCCTCTTTTGGCCGAGCATCATCCAAGCAAGAAAGCTAGGGCTAGGTTGGTTCTTTAGGTTGTCTTCTCCACCAAAAGCAACGCAAGGATGTAAGTATCCCTCACCTGCACGAGTAGCTTCGGTTGACGTTTTATAAAAGAAATCTATATAGTTATTTTCGGCCAAGATATGATCTAGGGTTTCCATGAAGTTGGATGCCATGCTTTTGTAATTAGATGATGATGTTAGGGCTTAAAATGGATTAGGTCAAAAGTTAAACCTAGGAAACCCTATGAACCATTCGGCCAACATGAGTTTTGTTAGTGTTTTATTGAAGTTATATCTTGTTTTGCTTGCAAGTGATGATGTTAGCATGTTATAGGGATTAGGGTAAAGATCTAACCCTAGAGGCCTCCATGACCCATTCGCCAAGTCATGAACTAGGGTCTCAAAGAAGCTCTATGCTATGTTTATGCTATGTTTATAACTAGATCATGATGTTAGGGTTTAAAGTGGGTTAGAACAAAAGCTAACCCTAATGAACACTTTAGTTCTATTCGGCCAAACCCTATTTTAGGGTTTCAATGAAGTTCCATGCCATATTATGGGAACTAGATGATGATTTTAGGGTTTAAAGTGGGTTAGAACAAAAGCTAACCCTAATGAACACTTTAGTTCTATTCCAAACCCTATTTTAGGGTTTCAATGAAGTTCCATGCCATATTATGGGAACTAGATGATGATTTTAGGGTTTAAAGTGGGTTAGAACAAAAGCTAACCCTAATGAACACTTTAGTTCTATTCGGCCAAACCCTATTTTAGGGTTTCAATGAAGTTCCATGCCATATTATGGGAACTAGATGATGATTTTAGGGTTTAAAGTGGGTTAGAACAAAAGCTAACCCTAATGAACACTATAGTTCTATTCGGCCAAACCCCACTATAGGGTTTCAATGAAGTTTCATACTATGTTTTGTAACTAGATGATGAGGTTAAGGTTTAAAAAGGGGATTAGGTCAAAGTTAAACCTAAAGGCCCTACATGGACCATTCGGCCACCTTGGGTCTTTAGGGTACAATGAAGTCCATACCATGAATTGTATGCTATGTTATGTTAATGAAATAAGTTATGTTGTTAGGAAATGAAGTATGCCATGCTATGTTAATGAAATAGGATATGTTGTTATGAAATGAAGTATGCCATGCTATGAAAATGAAATAAGTTATGTTGTTATGAAATGAAGTATGCCATGCTATGTTAAAGAAATAAGTTAGGTTGTTATGAAATGAAGCATGCCATGCTATGTTAATGAAATAAGTTATGTTGTTATGAAATGAAGTATGCCATGCTATGTAAATGAAATGAAGCATGATGTGTATGAAATGAATTATGCCATGTCATGAAAATGAAATGAAGAATGATGTGTATGAATGAAGTATGCTATGCTATGTTAATGAAGTGAAGCATGAGGTGTATGAAATGAAGTATGCTATGCTATGTTAATGAAATGAAGCATGATGTGTTATGAAACGAAGTATGCTATGCTATGTTAATAAGACATGTAGTGTTGGATCGAAAGTGTCGCTAGAGGGGGGGGGGTGAATAGCGATACGGTGTCGTTAAAAACTTTTGCAATAAGTAAAAAGCAAGTAGAGAATGCACAGCGGAAATATAAAGTAGACAAGATATTTTTACGTGGTTCACAATCTTTCGATTGCTAATCCACGGCCCTAGTGATCCTTGATCACGTACGGAGGGCAATTCACTAAAACCACTCCTCTTCGTTGGAAGTAGGAGCAACGATTACAAAAAGAAATCAAGGCAAAGGGACACTCCCCCTTTCCTTGTTACGATTAAAGCACAAAGACAATTTAAAGAAGTAGAACTTAAATAAATATACCGACAACTCTTATAAGTAGAAGATGTAGCTTTCGTTGTCGGCGGCACTTCGTCGTAGCAAATGTGAGTAGTAGTAGCGACGTTACGACGGCGTGTTGAGAGCTCTTGAATTCTTGTGATTTGCTTGGCTTGAACATGTCTATTTATGGATATTGATCTATGAATTTAGACATAGGTAGTGTCCAAGGTGAGGTTCTTATCCCAACTCAAGGATGAGGTGTTTCATCCAACCACCTTGTGCCACCTCCAACCTTCTTGTGCGCCAACTCAAGGATGAGGTGTTTCATCCAACCACCTTGTGCCACCTCCAACCTCCTTGGGCGCCAACTTGAGGATGAGGTGTTTCATCCAACCACCTTGTGCCACCTCCAACCTCCTTGGGCGCCAACTTGAGGATGAGGTGTTTCATCCAACCACCTTGTGCCAACTCACCTTATTTTGGGCGTCCACCACAAGGAAGCTTGGTGATGGTTTGGATGTCCACCTTGATGCCACATCACCCTTTGTACCAAAACACGAGTCAAGTCCAAATTCACCCCCTTGAAATTCGAGCTCTTCTCGAGGTCGAACTTGACTAGCATTGGATAGTCAAAGGGTTTTGGGCAGATACAAGTTAGCTTAAAATATAAAATCGATGGTTCTAACCATCTGATCTCGAACTAGACCTTCCATTGGAGGTATTGGGTCGGATCTACGCTTAACGACCTTGCTTCGCTTTCACACGAGCTTACCTTGTAGCCTCGCTTCCGGTCTTCACCCGAGTACCTCGGCTTCCTCCGAAGTCCCTCTGGCGTTGCCCGACCACCTCGGTTCCCACCGGGTGTCGCAGACCTTCCGCTCAACTTTAGCATTTCTGCACACTTAATTGAGCTCGTAAGATAACAAATATACTCTTAACTATTGAGCCTTTTGCCATAATCAAAATACCGGTTCGACTTTGGTGCCCACTGCACCAACAATCTCCCCCTTTTTGATTCATGGCAAACCGACACAAAAGTTAAGGAAAAATTAAGCATAACAGTAAGCTAGCATAATGATTAAGCATGAATGAGCTAGCATAAAGATTAAATATGAATGAGCTAGCATAATGATTAAGCATGAATGAGCTAGCATAAAGATTAAATATGAATGAGCTAGCATAATGATTAAATATTAATGAGCTAGCATAATGATTAAGCATGAATGAGCTAGCATAAAGATTAAATATGAATGAGCTAGCATAATGATTAAATATGAATGAGCTAGCATAATGATTAAGCATGAATGAGCTAGCATAAAGATTAAATATGAATGAGCTAGCATAATGATTAAATATGAATGAGCTAGCATAATGATTAAGTATGAATGAGCTAGCATAAAGATTAAGCATGAGTGAGCTAGCATAAAGATTAAGCATGAGTGAGCTAGCATAAAGATTAAGCATGAGTGAGAAATATTATTGTTTCAAGTTCTCCCCTTTGAGGTAACCTCCCCCTTGACGGAAGGTGAGTTCTTGAAAAATAATTTTTACTCCCCCTTAATAGTTGCTTAAGTAAACGGAATTACTTAATATAAAAGGTAATAATTTTGTTTACTTTCTTCCCCTTTAATTTTGGTAATAATTTTGTTTACTTTCTTCCCCTTTAATTTTGGTTAATTTTGGTTACTTTTGTGACTTTCTCCCCCTTTTGCCTTAACTCAAAAAGTTTGTAAATATTTTAGGGTTTGTAAGTCCAAGCAAGTTCCCAATATGATTTCTAAGGTAAGACTTAGGCTAATTTCATAAAAAGAAGCAAAAGTAGAGTACATATATAGAAAAATTTAAATCCTACTCTATTACGCACATACCTAACTTTCGTCTTAATAAACTAAATTCGGCTTCGGGTAGTGGTTTGGTGAAGATGTCCGCTAGGTTTGATTTGGACTCAACATACTCTAGTTGTATAGTTCCATTAGTTACATGTTCCCTAATGAAGTGGTGTTTAACTTCTATATGTTTTGTCCTAGAATGACATATTGGATTTTTAGTTAAGTTAATTGAACTAATGTTATCTATGTAGGTTTTAATGTTGTTAAAGATTAAGCTAAAGTCTTGGAGAGTGTGCTTCATCCACGGAGTGAGAGACACACTCACCCATCGCATAGCGTGTTAACCGGTGGTAGATAAGGCAAGCGCAATCTTTGCTTCCTCTTGCGCAACTTACTAGACTCGGCGAGGATTTGACAACAACCACTCGTGCTCTTTCTATCGAGTTTACTAGGCATAGTCGGAGTCGGATGTAGATTAGATTAAACTCGGTAGATCTAGGTACCAAATACCTCGTTTAGCGTGCCCTTTAGATATCTAAGGATACGCTTGACTAGGGTTAGGTGAGACTCCTTAGCGCAGGTTTGTAACCTTGCGCACATACTTACGAATAAAATGTGAATTCGGCTCGCGGTTAAGTATAGGAGACTTCCTATTCGCTCTATAGTATTTTAGGTCAACGGGTTTTCCTTCTACATCTTCGTTTATATTAACATTAGTTGCCATAGGTGTATTGATTATTTTAGCATCTTGCATTCCAAATCGATTTATTAAGTCCTTAGTATATTTTTGTTGATGTAAATATATTCCATCTTTAGTTTGTTTAATTTGTAAACCTAAGAAGAAACTTAACTCTCCCACTAAATTCATTTCAAATTCACTTTCCATAAGTGAGATGAATTCGTTTAGCGAGGATCGAGTTGGTAGTTCCAAAAATTATATCATCTACATAGATTTGCTATAAAGATTTTTCCTACGGTTTTAACGAATAAGGTTGGGTCGACTAAACCTTGGTTGAATCCTTTGGACTTAAGATAGATCGAAAGCCTTTCGCATCAAGCTCTTGGGGCTTGTTTGAGTCCATATAGGGCTTTCTTAAGTCTAAGGACATGGTCGTTTTATCTAGATTTTCAATCCGGGAGGTTGACCGACGTAAACTTCTTCCTTAATGTATCCATTCAAAAATGCTGACTTGACATCCATTTGAAACAATTTAAAACCTCGATGTGCAAAGAGATATGCTAACAACATTCTGGATGGACTCTAGTCTGCTACGGGGCGAGGTCTCATCGTAATCTAAACCTTCGACTTGACTAAACCCTTTGCGACTAACCTAGCTTTATTTCTAACTACTTCACCTTTATCATCAAGTTTATTTCAAATACCCACCTTGTTCCAATAATTGATTTTTCTTTAGGTGGTGGTACTAATTCCTGACTTCATTTCTAGTGAATTGAGCTAGCTCTTCTTGCATAGCAATAATCCAATGGGATCAAGAAGTGCTTGTTCAATAGTTTTGGGTTCGATTTTGGAAATTAACGAGATTTGACTAAGGTTTCGATGAAGCTCTAGTTCGAACCCTAAATTTGGATCACCTATAACTTGATTGATAGGATGATTTGTTTGAGTCTTAGTGTGACTGTTAGGGTCATCTATCACTTGGTCGATAGGATGACTTGGGTGAGTTCTAGTTTGACTTGGGTTAGAGTCATCTATCACTTGGTCGATAGGATGACTTGGGTTAGGACGAGATTCAAGTTCAAGATCGAGTCGGGTTCGCTATAAGTTGATTTGCTAGTTGGTTTTGTTAAGGATTGAACGGGTTCGTGTCCTTCGTCGAAAACTATATTAATGGTTTCTTCGACTCTAAGAGTGTCGTGATTGTATACCCTATAAGCTCTCGGTGGTTGAGTATCCTAGAAAGGTTCCAGAGAGGTTTTGGATTTGAATTTCCTAGGTAATCCTTAGTGTTTAAGATATGTACCTTGCATCCAAATACCCTAAAGTACTTGATGTTCGGTATTTTATCGTGATAAATCTCGAACGAGGTCTTTTGGTGCCTCTTTACCATAAGGATCCTATTTTGGACAAAGCAAGCCGAACTAACTGCCTCTGCCCAAAATCTATCGGGTAGGTTATACTCGTTTAACATTGTCCTAGCGGCTTCTTGTAGGGTTCTATTTTTCCGTTCGACTAACCCATTTTGTTGTTGGGTTCTAGGACATGAAAACTCATGGTGGTATCCGTTTAGGTTACAGAAATCTGTAAACCAGTGGTTTTCGAATTCACCACCATGATCGCTTCTAAGTCTTTTAATCTTAAGGTTCTTTTGATTTTCGATTAACCTACAAAGATTGATTAGTTGGTCTAGGGTATCATTTTTATGTTTGATAAACCTAACCCAAGTAAATCTAGAATAGTCGTCAATTATGACTAAGCAAAATTGACTACCATTGAGTGACTTAGCTCCATGTGAATCAAATAGATCCATGTGTAGGAGCTCAAGAACACTTTTGGTTCGTTCTTGATTAGTTAATTGATGTTGTGTCCTAGATTGTTTACCTTGTTGACAAGCATTACATATTTTATTATCCAAGTTGTTTAGTTTAGGCAAACCTATAACCAAGCCACTCTGACTCATCTTGTGGACGAGTCTTGGGTGCGAGTGTCCGAGTCTTCGGTGCCATAACCAAGATTCCTCTTGCTGTGTCATAAGACACTTGGTTGAGGAGTTGGGTAAATTTATTGTGTAGATGTTGCTACTCCTAGTTCCTTTAAGTATTATTTTAGATGTTGCATTTATTTTGATTACGCATTCATTTTCTAGAAATATGACCTTATAATTGTTATCACACAATTGGCTTACACTAAGTAAATTATATTGAAAGTTTTCTACTAATAAGACATTTTGAATTGTAAAGTTAGAGTTGAGCTCAATATCACTTGATCCGATGATTTTGAGCTTGCCGTTATTTCCGAAGGCTACCGATCCTTGTCGTTTGAATCGTAACTTCAAAATTTGAGTTGATCCCGGCCATGTGCTCGAGTAACCAATCGTCCCAACATCCATTGATCCTACACATAAGGTAGTTGGATCGGATATTGGAATTACTAAAGGGTTGTTTGTAAGTTTTAACCTAAATCATCTCACCAATATCTACATGATCAAAACATGTTATTCCTATGTGTTATTGTGAGATGACTATCAATTTTACTTGATTAATTTTAATGAATTTAAATTAACCAACATTAGGTTAGATTCGATTTAGTCTAAGCTCATCAAGTAATCTTTTCAAGAGATTAGCTTCTGTGTCGTGGCGAGGCACAGAGGCCTTCTTTGATCGGAACAACGACCACTTCCTTAGACAAAGCTAATTTCAAGAAATTGATAACTCGACTTACTTGAGACTACGTCTTGGTCTAACTAGTTATTTTTGAAAAGAGGCTCCCGAGGCTCAATCTTTTCGCAGGATTTTAGTTGGTTATGAGTCCTATCTAACCATTCTAAAAATAAAGGAAAAACTAAGCATGCAATTTCTAAGACTTAACAAAATACATTTTGTATTCCTCTCGGACCATTGAATCGAGTGGGTCTATTCATATAGTGAATTTGGTCCTTGGGAACCCAATACATGTTAGATCCTAAAGTTGAAATCAAAGTGGTCTTAGGGACCCATGCTTGGACATTTTTCTTATGTTGGTTTACTATAGACATATATGACTTATTGGTTGTATTTGAGTTAAACCCGAGTCCGACCTTGTTGTACACGGCCCTTTGTGATCCAAGTAAGAGGTCAAGTCCCTTGGATCCCAAAGTGAACCTTTCCAACGTGTTCCTAAGGTCTTCGACTTGTGTTTTCAAAAGCGAGTTCTCAACTTCAAGCTTTTCAACTTGAGTTGAGTCCTCCTCTTGAATACGAGTAGTCGAAGAGGTTAGGGAGACCTCATGTTTGAGAAGGTTAACCTCCTCAATTAGGGTCTCGACCTTGGACTCGGACTTAGCTAGTTTCTTATTTAAAAATTTAATTGCACCATACAAAGTATTAAGTAACGACCGACTTACCCTTAATGATTCTTTTGAACCGGATACGGATCCGTGGCTTGTCTTGAATGGAAGCTCATCATCGGATTCGACTCGGACTCTTCTTCGGTTTGAGTCGTGCTGGCCGGCTTGGCCATTAGAGCTTGGATATCGCCTTCTTCCTCCGACAACTCCTCCCAAGTAGCGTTTAGCGCTTTCTTGGTCTTTGATGCGTTATTCTTTAGCTTTGGGCACTTGACTTGATGTGACCGAACTCGCTGCACTCATAGCATCTAAAATTAGAAGTATTTGAATTAGGTTTAGGCTTACCTTGAGTTGTTGGTCGCTTTCGCCTCTTGATCATCTTCGAACTAGATTGACTAGTTCGGATTCTATTTCGAGTCTACTTCCGATTCGGACTCGCCTTCTTCCTTCGGGGGTGGCTTGCTTGGGCTTCTTCTTCTTGGAACTGCAACTAACGCAATACTCTTCTCGGCACGGACCACGTTAGTTTGCTCATGTAATTCAAGTTCAAAACAATTGCCTAACCTAATTTTAGAAAGGTCCTTGGAGACCTTGTAGGCATCGACCATGGATGCCCAAGGTGGTCCTAGGAAACGAGTTAAGAGAATACCTGATAAGGTCGCGATTCTCGACCTTTTGTCCGATGGCATGGAGTTGGTTGACGATGTCTTGGATACGAGCATGTAGTTGAGTTGCGGTCTCGTTTTCCTGCATTTTCAAGTTATACAATTTATTTAAAAGTAAATCTCTTTACATACCTTCGTGTCGTCGGTGCCTTCGTGTAGTTCCACTAGCTTGGTCCATAAGTCCTTTGCACTAATGAAGGGGCCGACGCGGTTGAGCTCTTCCTTGACAACCCACATTGCAAGATTTGAGTTGCCTTGGCATCGGCTTCTACTTGTTTTTCATGGAATTTGACCATTGATCGTAACCCAAAGATTCACCATCTTCATTAATAGGAAGTGTGAAACCGGTTTGGATTACGATCCACATCTCGATTTGGGTTTTAAGAAAGCATTCCATCCGACCCTTCCAATAACGAAAGTCATTACCGTTGTAAAACGGGGTCAAGGCGGTGCTAAACCCTTCGAGATGGGCCATTTAAAAACAAGAAGAAGAACGACGAAAAGAATCTTGCAAAACACACACGGAAAGAATATTCCAAGACTTTCGTCTTGGATTAGTAGTGCGGGAAGTAAAAAAAGATATATAAAATGTAACTTGCAAAAAGAAATAAACAATCAAATGCGAATGTCGTTGAAGTTCCGGAGGACAACCTTACTCGGGATCTAACCCGAAGGACAACCTTATCCGGATCCTAAAGCCTCTAATGCAATTATATATGTAGGAGAAGATAAGCAAGTGAAATAATTATACGAAAACAGAAATAAATAAATAAAAAATCTGTAAAAAAAAGAAAAACAAAGCTAGATTGGTGGTTTCACCGAATCTTAGCGCCCCCGGCTCTGATACCAATTGTTGGATCGAAAGTGTCGCTAGAGGGGGGGGGTGACTAGCGATACGGTGTCGTTAAAAACTTGTGCAATAAGTAAAAAGCAAGTAGAGAATGCACAGCGGAAATATAAAGTAGACAAGATATTTTTACGTGGTTCACAATCTTTCGATTGCTAATCCACGGCCCTAGTGATCCTTGATCACGTACGGAGGGCAATTCACTAAAACCACTCCTCTTCGTTGGAAGTAGGAGCAACGATTACAAAAAGAAATCAAGGCAAAGGGACACTCCCCCTTTCCTTGTTACGATTAAAGCACAAAGACAATTTAAAGAAGTAGAACTTAAATAAATATACCGACAACTCTTATACGTAGAAGATGTAGCTTTCGTTGTCGGCGGCACTTCGTCGTAGCAAATGTGAGTAGTAGTAGCGGCGTTACGACGGCGTGTTGAGAGCTCTTGAATTCTTGTGATTTGCTTGGCTTGAACATGTCTATTTATGGATATTGATCTATGAATTTAGACATAGGTAGTGTCCAAGGTGAGGTTCTTATCCCAACTCAAGGATGAGGTGTTTCATCCAACCACCTTGTGCCACCTCCAACCTCCTTGGGTGCCAACTCAAGGATGAGGTGTTTCATCCAACCACCTTGTGCCACCTCCAACCTCCTTGGGCGCCAACTTGAGGATGAGGTGTTTCATCCAACCACCTTGTGCCACCTCCAACCTCCTTGGGCGCCAACTTGAGGATGAGGTGTTTCATCCAACCACCTTGTGCCAACTCACCTTATTTTGGGCGTCCACCACAAGGAAGCTTGGTGATGGTTTGGATGTCCACCTTGATGCCACATCACCCTTTGTACCAAAACACGAGTCAAGTCCAAATTCACCCCCTTGAAATTCGAGCTCTTCTCGAGGCTGGAACTTGACTAGCAGTTGACTGTAGTCAAAGGGTTTTGGACTGCAGTACAAGTTAGCTTAAAATATAAAGTACGATGGTTCTAACCATCTGATCTCGACCTAGACCTTCCATTGGAGGTATTGGGTCGGATCTACGCTTAACGACCTTGCTTCGCTTTCACACGAGCTTACCTTGTAGCCTCGCTTCCGGTCTTCACCCGAGTACCTCGGCTTCCTCAGTCCTCTGGCGGCGTTCGACCACCCTGCCCCACCGGTGTCGCAGACCTTCCGCTCAACTTTAGCATTTCTGCACACTTAATTGAGCTCGTAAGATAACAAATATACTCTTAACTATTGAGCCTTTTGCCATAATCAAAATACCGGTTCGACTTTGGTGCCCACTGCACCAACATGTAGTACAGTAAGCATATAAGTATTTTACCTTCTGCATGGCTTGTACCAAGACCTTAACAAGGTCCAAAGAAGGGATGGGCTCCTAAGATGCCCTAGGTCGATGGAATAAGACTCGGGCCTAGGATGGGCTTCTATGTATGATTGCCCCTAGGTCGATGGAATAAGATTCGGGCCTAGTACGGGATGGGCTCCAAGATGCCTTAGGTCGATGGAGTAAGACTCGGGCCTAGGATGGGCTTCTACGCTGACGATTGCCCTAGGTCGATGGAATAAGACTGGGCCTAGGAACCTATTAGGTTCAGACTTGCTACCTCGGCCTATTTAGGGATGCGCTATGATAATGAAGAAGTGGTACAATCGGGCCCAAATATGTTGAGATTTATATTTACGTACCTAGTATATATATTTTCAAAAGCATCTTGCATATGTATGTCATGATTGTTAAGTTACATGTTATGTTAAATGATATGTCATGATTGTTAAGTTACATGTTATGTTAAATGATATGTCATGATTGTTAAGTTACATGTTATGTTAAACGATATGCCATGATTGTTAAGTTACATGTTATGTTAAACGATATGCCATGATTGTTAAGTTATATGTCATGAAAGTTATGTTTTATGATATGTTATGAATGTTTACATGCTTACATTAGATATGTCATGAAAGTTATGTTTTATGATATGTTATGAATGTTTACCTGCTTACATTAGATATGTCATGAAAGTTATGTTTTATGATATGTTATGAATGTTTACATGTTTACGTTAGATACGTTATGAAAGTTATGCTTCATGATATGCTATGAATGTTTACATGTTTACGTTAGATACATTACAAGTTATGTTTGATGATACGATGATCCATGCTATATTTTACTTACGTTACTTATGCTACATGTTAAGTTGATGACACCCAAGTATGTTACATGTTATATTGCTTCTATGTTGTGAATGCTGCATGCCATGATTTATGATAATGTATGGTTTTAGTGAGTAGGACAGGATCTTACTAAGCCTATGTGCTTATAGTTTATCTTTCCCTCGTACTGCAGATAAGGGTAAGGGATGGATAAACTAAAGGGAGCAGCAGGAGGGGCCAAGGTGTGTGGTAGTGGCATGGTGGAGAAGATCCGTTAGGTCTAAACATGTTTACCTATGATAAAGATGTCTATTCATGTCCTCACTTATGTCTCCTTATGATGATGATGTTATGAATTTACTAAGCGCTAAGTATCTGCATATATGATGCATGCTCTATGTTAAGAAGAAGAAGTAAAGAAGAAGTAAGAAGAAGTATCTATCCACGCTATGAAGCATACTCTATGCTAAGAAGAAGAAGTATATATATATATATATGTATATATGTGTTAATGCATGTTTATGTTTAAAAGAAAAACAAAAAAAAAAAAAGTATTAAGAAGTATGTATAAAGTCTTCCGCTGTATGTAATGTATGTACGGTCGCGTCACGCGCCGCCTCTCCGGACATTTAGGGTCCCGGAAGGGCGGGCGTGACACAAGACTCGTCCACAAGATGAGTCAGAGTGGCTTAGTCAGAGGCTTACCCAACCTCAACAACTTGGTTAATAAAATCTGTAATGCTTGTCAACAAGGAAAACAACCTAGGACACAACACAAGTTAACTAACCAAGAACGAACCTCAAGTGTACTTGAGCTCCTACATATGGATCTATTCGATTCACATGGAGCCAAGTCACTCAATAAAAGTCAATATTGCTTAGTCATAATTGATGACTACTCCAGGTTTACCTGGGTTAGGTTCATCAAACATAAAAATGATACCCTAGATCAATTAATCAATCTATTCAAATTAATCGAGAATCAAAAAGACCTTAAGGTTAAAAGACTTAGAAGCGATCATGGTGGTGAATTCGAAAATCAAAGGTTCACCGACTTCTGTAACCTAAATGGATACCACCATGAATTCTCTTGCCCTAGGACCCCTCAACAAAATAGCCTAGTGGAGCGGAAAAACCGAACTCTACAAGAAGCCGCTAGGACCATGTTGAACGAATACGACCTACCCGATAGGTTTTGGGCAGAAGCCGTGAGTACGGCATGCTATGTCCAAAATAGGATCCTTATGGTAAAAAGGCACCTTAAGACCTCGTACGAGATTTATCACGATTAAATACCTAACATGAAGTACTTTAGGGTATTTGGGTGTAAGGTACATATCCTAAACACTAAGGATTACCTAGGGAAATTTACATCCAAAACCACGACCAGAATCTTTCTAGGATACTCGACTACAAGTCGAGCTTATAGAGTATATAACCACGACACCCTTAGAGTCGAAGAGACTATTAATGTAGTGTTCGATGAAGTGCTCGAACCTACAAAACCCTTAATGACCCCAAGTGTTGAGCCCACTGATACCAAACTCGTCTTCGACCCTGAGATCGAGTCTAATCCACATCAACCAACTTCTCTTGTCGACCAAGTGACAAGTGATCCGAGCCAAACTAGTGTTCAACCGAGTCATTGATAACTGCCATTTTGTTGTATTAGTTTGGTCCTTAATATCACTGTTTTTATCCTCTCGAGTGATTTATTATTGGTTATTTACATGTTTTATGAGTTGGATATATTTTTGGACCTTATTGTAAATTCTCCTAATTTTTGGACTTATATGTAAATTTTATCTTTATTTGTAGGAGATCGAGATAAGCCACTGGACTAGACTCAAGTTAGATCAAATATGGCTTCATCTGAGGTCATAATGGACATTTCAAGATTATTTAATCTGAACCCTTCATCTAGATCAAAAGGCAAATCAAATCAAGGGTTCGGGATTCGAGCATTATGGACCTTCCGAGGAAAGTGATTGATTCTCGAGCCATCCATCCGGATCTGGAGCGATCCGCCCGCATTAAGATCTACAGTCTTGGCCGCTCATCCGACCGCTGATCGTGATTATACCTTCGCACGGATCAGATCCGGCCCATTGCAAATCGATCGATAATTTCACCGCTGACGGAGCAAATAATTAAGCAAGATATATCATCAAGACCTAGCTTCAAATGGACGGTGAGATCGTGGGAGAAGTGATCGGACGGTTCACAAATTTCATTTAATAAAGCCTTAGGTCTCCTTCCTCGCGACGGCTGTATCCTCTTCCGCTTCCATTCCGGCGGGATTGCACAGAAGCCGCGGCGGTGAAGAAGGTCCTTCCATATCGCGACGAGCAAGAACTCGAGCCGAGGCATTTTTTCCCCTTTCCACGCTACGGCAGTAGTCTTCTTCCCCACGTCCGGCGATCCGACATCCCATTCCGCGACCTTTCCTCCGACAACGATGATCCTGTGAGCCTCGGCGGACGATTAGATGCCGTGATTCGACAGCTAGTTGGAAGAGGGCAAGCGCGGCGATTCGGCGAGTACACCTTCACCGGCGTTCACTCCATTCCGGCTACCGGGAAAGGCCTTTCCATCTCGGCCGAGCTACCCACAAGTCGCGCCGGTTTAGGATAGCTCCATCTCCACGGTGAAGGTCCTTTCATCGCTCCGCGATTCCATTCCTTCCTGGCGACGGATTAGGCCGCACTGGCTCGACATTCCATCCACTAGCTAATGGGGACTAGAGCTCCGCCATCCACACCCACGAGCGTTGTTCGTGATCCCTCCGCATTCAGCTCTTTTCTGCGGTGCCGGGATTAGGACCGCATCCGTAATCCATCGACGGAGGGGTTGTTCGGTTTATTGTCGCCATCGTGGGGTTACCGATTACTTATATTTGATTCAGTCCATTTAATTGGATATTTTACTTTATCATGTTTGTTTTATTACGGTTAATTTGTTATGTTATGTTGATCATGTTTAAGTTAGTTTTCATTTAAAATTGTCCAATCAATGCATCGTATAGTGACAGTATGGTGTTTTGGTTGGAGTGCTTTCATTATTAGGGTAGATTTCCTTTACATTCGACCGCGATCGATAGTGACAAGTGGTGCCCGGTTGAATTGCTTTCGCTTATTGCATTTCGCTTTATTGCGCTTTCAAAGGGTCGCTTGATCATTGTGTCGATAGTGACAAAGGCGGTGCATGGTTGAATAGTTCGGTACCGTGATAGTGACAAGGCGGTGCTTGGTCGCTTTCCTTTCGTCTCTAGTTTAGTTTTTCGGATCGCTTTGATCACCGCGAGTATAGTGACAAAGTATGTGCTTGGTTGAATTATTCACATTTGTTCGATTATTGTACCGTATAGTGACAGTGCGGTGCGTAATCACTTTTGCGCATTAGGATAGTTGCTTGTTACTTATTATTTGGTAGTTAGATTTACTTCTTGCATGTTTAATTCTCATGTTTGTTTTTGATTTTGCATTTTAATTGGTTTGATAATTGTAAAAAACCCCCAGTGTTTACTTCTGTTTAAAAACAAACGTCCAGCCATTAGGTTCGTTGGGAGATGACCCGAGTCAGTCCTATACTGCATTAGTGTAGTTAGGGGGTTCGGTAAATAATTTGGGAACGGTATTACGACAATTCATTAACCGCTCTATCAAAATTTTGGCGTCGTTGCCGGGGAACTCTAATGGGTTCGTTTGTCTTTAAACTGTAGTTTGTTTGTTTGTTTTCTTTTTCTTTTGTTATTATTGTCTTTCTTATCATTTATATTTGTTTCTCATTATATTTGTTTGTGTGGATGACTAGGTGTTCAGTGATCATCTACTTGAATTTGGCAGCAGTTTTTCTCTTCCCTCAGAGGCCCAGCCTAGGAAGGGGGTTGTTGAAGAAAAGGCTAGGGAAGCAGATTCCCAAGTATGCCGAGGTTTTGTTTCACGAGAAGTTGTACTCTTTCTATGGAGGTAGGAGATACTGTGGTTTGGTTCAGTATTTTGGACGCTATGAGGTACCCGATGGAGGATCATTCTATTCTTAGCGTGGTTATAGCTGATGAGTTGGACTGCATGAATTTTATTTCTTAGTCTATTTTTCATTTGGATATCTCTGCACCTTCTATATTTTGTTATGATTTTATTGATTCTGTTGATTCTGATGTTGATAATGATTTGTTGTTAGGACCTATCTGTGGGCCCTCTTTTTATGTAGACAGGGATATGGATTGTGTAGGGACTAGCGCTCTTCAGGCGATGCCCCAAGGATCACTTCCATCAGATGTTTGTGAGAAATGTTATTTCATGGTCGAGTATGGGATATCTTGGATTATATTATCTCTGTGTATGATATTGAAGTAGATCCTGCTAAAATTCATGCTATATATTCTTTATCTTACCCCGCTTCTGTGCGGGAAGTTGTGCTTTTCTAGGTCATGCAGGTTTCTACAGACATTTTATCAGAGACTTCAGTCAGATTGCCCTACCCTTGACCAAATTATTGCGATGAGGTGGTATTTCAATTTGACAGATTGGAGTAGAGATCGAGCCCACCCCCATAGCGCATTCTTTCCAGATGAGCAACTTTTTCACTGTAGGGTAAGACACCATGGTATGCAGATCTTGCTATTTATTTAGTTGTGTTGTACCTTCACATTTTACTCATGCACAAGTCCGTAAATTGAAAAGTGATGCCAAGTATTATGTATGGGATGATCTTTATCATTGAAAATTTTGTAATGATGATTATTAGATGATGTGCACTTGATTATGAGTTTCATTCCATATGTATTTACTTTTTGTTATTCTCCTTGTGGGGTATTTTGGACCCCAAAGAACTAGGAAAGTTTTAGAGTTTGATTTGTATTGGCCCACCTTATTTCATGATGTCTCTGAATTCTACAAGTCTTGTGAGCGATGTCAATGAACAGGGAACATAGGACGTAGAAATGAAATGCCTCAAAAACTTTTGTTATTTTGTGAGATTTTCAATATTTGAGGTATTGATTTTATGTCCTTTTCTGTATCTTTGGATTTCCATATATTCTTTTGGCATATGATTATGTTTCTAAATGGGTGGAGGTCATCCCACCAGATGATGATTCTCTAGTTGTTGTGGATTTTGTTAGGTCTCACATATTTTGTGATTTGGAGTTCCTGTGGCGATCATTAGCGATCAAGGGTCTCACTTTTGCAAATGGACTCATGAAGTGTCGAGCAAAGAGATCAAGTATATCTTGGAGAATACGGTGGGGGGACATGATGATGCTTCTTCTCCGACATGAAAGGGAGTGTGTTCTTTTATTTCTGCATTTATTTTCTTCCTTTCATGTTCTGAATAAATTGTATGGGTTGTGTGTTTGTTTGCCTCGTTTACCTAGGTGTTTGTGCATTGTTGTTGAGTCAAATAATATTCTCTATGCATGCCTTAGTATCATTTCAGAGGTGGTAAAAATTAGTTAAGTTTGATCATCAAATTATGGATTTTTGCGTATGATAGGAGACTTCACTTGCATGCAGTCACTTGTTATGATGGTGAACTTTTTATTGATAGTCTAAGCTTGATGTTTATTCACCTAGTGAGGTTGCAAGCCATTTTTATCATCTACCCACTTTTGTGTGATAACACATGTGATTCTTGTTACTCTAGAACTTGCTTTGAGTCTTTTCAAAACTGCAGTAACATTTACTTGCATGAATATGATGAAGGATTTCATTCTTGACTCTTTTTCTGACTTGGTTTGCTTGTCTAATCCATGTGATACTTATTTATTCCATGTCTTGTCATATCTCTTCATTTGTTATTCATTGTCTTTGTATCTTTGTGGATTATCTTTTTCATATCTATTGCTTTCCATGTTGGAGGAATAGTTTGATGGGTTGTATTGTCCGAGACGGACAAAATTTTAAGTGTGGGGGAGGAGTTATATTATTTTTGTTGGAAATATGATATGGAAGATATAGTTTTCAGAGGTCATTGGTTCTGATATATATTTGTCTGTGATTAGTACTTGAATTTCTGCACCAAAAAAAAAAAGAAAAAGAAAAAAAAATGGCGCCATTGATGTTTCTTTTGTAAAAAAAAAAAAAAATTGTGCAATTGTAATGCAGGCAAATGAGATTGTAATGTGTTGGATAGAGTCATTTGATCCTGAATCTAATTCTAAAGTTTCCAATTATCCTAGCCTCTTCCCATATTGCTGGTTACTGAGTATTTCATGAGCAACTCATCGTTTATTTCTCCAATTCTTCTCTTGTTCCCTATTCATTTGTACCTTTGTCTTGTACTTCTCTTTGCATACTTTATCTGCACTCTGCTTTTGATCTTATTCTGATTCATGTTAAATCCTTTTGATTCATGTATGAGATGTATTGATAGCAGTAGAGAAGTAGATGATAAGCAAGCATATGGTAGTACAAAATTGCATGTTGTTTTGAGGGCGCCCCACTCCTACGTTATTATGTGAGCATCAGTGCATATATCCATTTTGGGAGGTTTTGTATCAGGCTTAGTCTATTTGATTTGACTGTAAATCATCATACATGTTGATTGTTGTAGGAGTCGAATCTTTTGAATACCCTAGATCCTGATGAATTTAGTGATCCTAAGTAACTTATTTTTCCGTCTCTGAATTATTGATCTAGGTATTGCTAGGGAATGAGTTAGGGTGTTAGTGTTTCTTTATTTTCATTATTGCTCGACGCGCAAAAAAATAAGTGTGGGGAATTGATAATCGCCATTTTGTTGTATTAGTTTGGTCCTTAATATCACTTTTTATCCTCTGAGTGATTTATTATTGGTTATTTACATGTTTTATGAGTTGGATATATTTTGGACCTTATTGTAAATTCTCCTAATTTTTGGACTTATATGTAAATTTTATCTTTATTTGTAGGAGATCGAGATGAGCATTTGGAGTAGACTCAAGTTAGATCAAATATGGCTTCATCCGAGGTCATAATGGACATTTCAAGATTATTTAATCTGAACCCTTCATCTAGATCAAAAGGCAAATCAAAGATTCAGGCATTATGGACCGTCCGAGGAAAGTGATTGATTCTGAGCCATCCATCTGGATCTGGAGCGATCCGGCCCGTACATTAAGATCTACACGTCTTGGCCGTTCATCCGGACCGTTGGATCGTGATTATACCTTCAGACGGATCAGATCCGTCCATTGCAAATCAGACTAATTTCAGCCGTTGGATGGAGCAGCCTAATTAAGCGATATATCATCAAGCCCTAGCTTCAAATGACGGTGAGATCGTGGAGAAGTGATCGGACGGTTCACAAATTTCATTTAATAAAGCCCATCGGGCGTAAACTTCCGAAAGGTCTCCTTCCTCGCGAAACGGCGTGTCCTCTTCCGTTTCCATTCCAGCGGTGGGATTGCACAGGAAGCCGGCGGCGAAGCAGGAAGAAGGTCCTTCCATATCGCGACGAGCAGTGCAACTCGAGCCGAGGCATTTTTTTCCCCCTTTCCACGCGCGACAGAGTCTTCTTCCCCACGTCCGGCGGTGACAGTCCGGCATCCCATTCCGGCGACCTTTCCTCCGACAACCGACGATGATCCCAGGCGAGCCTCGGCGGACGATTAGATGCCGTGATTCGGACAGCTAGTTGGAAGAGGGGCAAGCGTGCGATTCCGGCGAGTACACCCTTCACCGGCGTTCACTCCATTCCAGCGGCTGGGAAAGGCGTTTCCATCTCGCCGGAGCCACCCACAAGCTGCGCCGGTTTAGGACAGCTCCATCTCCACCGGTGAAGGTCCCTTTCACTGTTCCGGCGATTCCATTCCTTTCCGGCGATCGAGATTAGGCCGCACCGCTTCGACATTCCATCCACTAGCTACCGGGACTAGGAGCTCCACCATCCACAGCCGCCGGAGTAGTGTTCGCATCCCTCCGCATTCAGCTCTTTTCCGCGGTGTCGGGATTAGGACCGCATCCATAATCCATCGACGGAGGGGTTGTTCGGTTTATTGTCGCCATCGTGGGGTTACCGATTACTTATATTTGATTCAGTCCATTTAATTGGATATTTTACTTTATCATGTTTGTTTTATTACGGTTAATTTGTTATGTTATGTTGATCATGTTTAAGTTAGTTTTCATTTAAAATTGTCCAATCAATGCAATGGTGTTTTGGTTGGAGTGCTTTCATTATTAGGGTAGATTTCCTTTACATTCGACGATTCCATCAGTATAGTGACAGGTGCACGGTTGAATTGCTTCGTTATTGCGATTTTTGGTCGTTTGATTGATCATTGTGTCGTATAGTGACAGTGCGGTGCGTGGTTGAATAGTTCACATTTCTTTGATCAATGTACCGTATAGTGACAGTGCGGTGCTTGGTCGCTTTCCTTTCTGTCTGTTAGTTTAGTTTTTCAGTGACTGTTTAATCACTGTGTCGTATAGTGACAGTGCGGTGCTTGGTTGAATTATTCATATTTGTTCGATCATTGTACCGTATAGTGACAGTGCGGTGCGTGATCACTTACTTTTGCGCATTAGGATAGTTGCTTGTTACTTATTTTTTGGTAGTTAGATTTACTTCTTGCATGTTTAATTCTCATGTTTGTTTTTGATTTTGCATTTTAATTGGTTTGATAATTGTAAAAACCCCCAGTGTTTACTTCTATTTAAAAACAAACGTCCAGCCATTAGGTTCGTTGGGAGATGACCCGAGTCAGTCCTATACTGCATTAGTGTTGTTAGGGGGTTCGGTAAATAATTTGGGAACGGTATTACGACAATTCATTAACCGCTCTATCAAGTCATCCTATGGATCAAGTTTTAGACTCAAACCCAAATCCAACTAGGACTCAAACGAATCATCCTATCGACCAAGTGATAGGAGATCCTAATCTAGGAGTTCGAACTAGAGCATCCTATAGGAACCTTAGTCAAATTTCCTTAATTTCAAAGATAGAACCCAAATTAATTGAACAAGCTCTTCTTGATCCCGATTGGATTATTGCAATGCAAGAAGAGCTAGCTCAATTTACTAGGAATGAAGTGTGGGAATTAGTACCACCACCTAAAGACAAAACGATAATTGGAACAAGGTGGGTGTTTCGAAATAAGCTTGATGATAAAGGTGAAGTAGTTAGAAACAAGGCTAAGTTAGTCGCCAAAGGGTTTAGTCAAGTCGAAGGCTTAGATTACGACGAAACCTATGCCCCAGTAGCTAGACTCGAATCCATTCGAATGTTGCTAGCATATGCCGCACATCGAGGATTTAAGCTGTTTCAAATGGATGTTAAGTCGGCATTCCTAAATGGATACATTAAAGAAGAAGTTTATGTCAGCCAACCCCCCGGATTCGAAAATCTAGATAAACCCGACCATGTTCTAAAACTTAAGAAACCTCTCTATGGACTTAAACAAGCTCCGCGAGCTTGGTACGAGAGACTTTCAATCCATCTTAAGTCAAAAGGGTTTAACCAAGGCTTAGTTGACCTAACTCTCTTCGTAAAAACCTTAGGTAAAGAAATATTCATAGCTCAAATTTACGTAGACGATATAATTTTTGGAACCTCTAACTCAGCCTTACTAAACGAGTTCGTTTCACTCATGGAAAGTGAGTTCGAAATGAACTTGGTAGGCGAGTTAAGTTTCTTTTTAGGTCTACAAATTAAACATGTTGGGGTGTCGCTTCGGAGGCTCATTGGCTCCCATGTCCCCGGATTAAAATTTTCACTAATGAAAGACTTAATCCGGATGGGATGAGCTTCCTTGGCACAACCTATTCATCGTCGTGCTAACAACTTGAGTGGTCGCTTGAACAAACTAGTTGTTCAAGCAACACAACTCTTCTAGTTGGTTAGCCGCGGAAAAGACGACGGATGGATCGCCGGTTTTTGTGTTTGTCTTCGGGGTCCATGATTATACAATATATATCCATTCATACACATGCATAATCAAAATATTAAAGAACATATTCAGATCTGTAAATAAAGTTAAAAACAACTTTATACCTTACGATCTTCTACCGTATGTCCTATCCTTCTCGTGGACGACGTGTGGACGAAGTTCCTCCACGAGTAGAAGCCTTCTAGATCGAGTTCTCCTCTACCTTGTCCACTGCGAACAAAGAGAAAAACCAACAATACCTTTCCTATCTAGAACCGGCCACCAAGCTAGAGAGTTTGATGCAACCGCCGGCCAAGGAACAAAAGGATGAAGCGCCGGCCACCAATTCAATGGGAACCGCCGGCCACCTATGGAGAAAGGAGAAGTGCCGGCCACCAAGTCTTGGAGAGCCACCGGCCACCAAGGAACAAGGGAGGAGGAAGATGAGAATGGCTTAGAAGATGGGCGCCGGCCAAGTGTGGATGGAGGAATATGGGCACCGGCAACAACTAGAAGAAAGGAAGTTGCCGCCCAAGCCTTTTCTCCAAAACCCTAGTCGCCCACTAATCTCCAAACCCTAACTCCAATTCCAATCACCTAGTTGCCGCCCAACCCTAAGCCATCTATATATAGAGTAGGGCCTAAACCTCCTTTAATCTCCACCGTCGGATCTAGGGATTTAATCTCCACCGTCGGATCTAGGGTTTTATCCCAACCGTTGGATCTAGGGTTTAATCCCAACCGTCGGATCTAGGATTTCATCCCAACCGTCGGATCTAGGGTTTCATCCCAATCGTCGGATCTAGGGTTTCATCCTAACCATCGGATCTTAGGGATTTAATCCCAACCGTTGGTTCTAGGGTTTCATCCTAACCATCGGATCTTAGGGATTTAATCCCAACCGTTGGTTCTAGGTTTTGTTTTACATTCTTGGATCTAGACTTCACAAGGATTATAATAGGCTACGATAGGGACCATAAGGAGGAGTTGGGTCTTGGCCACCCGATGGATCGGAACCACACAAACTTGATCCATCAATGATGTTCCATTCCACTAGAGGATCATCATTGAACTACCTCACCAACCCCATAAATTAATATGGGCTCCATATATTATTTGTACATTTATCTCCCGTGTTTAAGATATCGAATGTCCGTCAATTAATTGATTTACTGACCATCAATTAATTAACATCTAACTCCTCGAGTAGTACCACTCAACCTTATCATCATGTTGACTAAGTCAACCAACTGGGTTTACATGATGAACCTTATGAGCTCCTCAAGGGGACATCATCAACCTAATATATAGGACACGGTTTCCTCCTATAATCAACGGCACACCATGTAAATAATATTATTTCCCAACTTAGGGCTTATTGATTTAATCCATTTAAATCTCACCTTGTAAATCAAAGAAATAAATACTAAGTACATGTGCCCATTATTATATCGGGATTAAGAGTATGTACAACATAATATCCGAGGTCCGATTCAATTATGTAGTCAGCACTAAATTGAATCACCTCTATGTCGGTCCTGCTCAATACACCTAAGTGTACTAGTGTAACTCTATGTTCAAGATAAAACAATACCAAGCTACACTACAACCATGCCAATGGTTTGTCCAAAACCATCTTGGTTGTGAGCCTTTACTTATATTTTACAAGGGACTGATAACATGATCTTCTGTGCCACACCAAGCACCATGTTATCTACAATGTAAAATATTAGACAATATGCACACATATATAATGAATATATAAAATGCAAACAATGATCATGTGATTCTTATTTCAAAATAAAATGTTCATACAAAAAGAGCTAGGCTTTCAGTATACATTCCAACAATCTCCCACTTATACTAAAAGACTATCATCTCTCACATACATACATCTGATCCCCATGTCCTCCACATGCCTATCAAATGCTTTCGCTGGAAGGGCCTTAGTGAATGGATCCGCCAGGTTATCCTCTGATGCAATCTTGGTGACAACAACTTCCCCTCGCTTTATGATCTCTCGTATAAGGTGGTACTTGCGCTCTATGTGTTTACTCGCCTTATGGGCTCGTGGTTCCTTCGAGTTTGCAACTGCACCACTGTTATCACAATAAATTGTGATAGTTACGGGCAAACCAGAATCACATCCAAGTCCATCAAAAGTTCTGAGCCATCTGACTTCCTTGGCGCCTCGAGGTGCCACATACTCGACTTCCATGGTAGAGTCCGCCACGCATTTACCTTGACACTCCTCCATGCTATGGCTCCACCTCCAAAAGTAAACACAAACCCAGGGTAGACTTACTCTTGTCCCTATCGATTGGAAATCAATCCGTGTAACCCACGGGGACTAATTGATCTGCCCGGTAAACGATATAATCCCTAGTCCTTCTCGGGTACTTGATATATGCTTTACCGCGATCCAATGTCTCATCGAGGATTACTCGATATCACGCTAACCATGCCCAGGGCAAAGCAGATATTCGGTCTCGTTCATAGCATAGCATACATAAGGCTTCCTACTGCCGAAGCATAAGGAACCGCCTTCATGTCCTCTATCTCCTTTGATGTTTTGGGACACATCTCTTTAGATAAAGGAACTCCATGCCTAAAAGGTAGAAAACCTTTCTTGGAGTTTTGCATGCTAAAGCGAGCAAGGATAGTGTCAATATGAAGCTTGAGATAAGCACAACATCCTTTTCTTGCGATCCTTATTACTTTGATCCCAAGGATGTGTCCCACTTCTCCCAAGTCCTTAATGTCAAACTGTTTGGACAACCATACCCTTACGTCTGATAACACTTTGATATTGTTGCCAACTAACAAAATGTCATCTACGTATAGTACAAGAAACACCACTACGTTTCCATCACATCTCTTGTATACACAAGGTTCATCGGACTTTGAATAAATCCATATGGTGGATTACCTCATCAAAGCGGATGTTCCAAGATCTAGAAGCTTGCTTGATCCATAAATGGACCGATTAAACTTACATACAAGATGCTCTTTGCCTTTAGCAATGAATCCCTCCGGTTGGCGCATATAGATGTTCTCCTCAAGACTTAGTTAAGGAAAGGTCTTGACATCCATCTGCCAAATCTCATAATCCATATGGCGGCTATAGATAAGAGAATCGGATAGACTTAAGCATAGCTACTAGTGAAAAGTCTCCTCATAATCGATGCCCTCTTTACGAGTATACCCTTTACAACAAGCCTAGCTTTGAAGGTCTCAACCTTCCCGTCTACTCCTCTCTTTCTCTTGTAGATCCACTTGCATCCAATGGTTTTTACACCATCGGGTGGCTCTACTAGCTCCCAGACCTGATTAGAATCCATAGATTCTATATCTCAATTCATCGCTCTTTGCCAAGATACATCTCTATCTTGGATTGCCTCGTCATATGTCCGAGGATCGGGTTCATGTTCACGAGGACTAAGTCGAAGACTCTCCCAAAAACATGAATCTGTCGGGTTGTCTAACAACCCAACCTCCTCCCACTACGATTTATGCCTCCGTGACACGCCAAGTGCTGACTTGTGGTGTCTCCTCTTGTACCGGGTAGCAATCAAGTGACTTCCCAACAACTCCTCAAGAACAATCCTACTGTGGGCTTGTGGTTCATCACATAGTCCTCCTCTAGAAATCGCATCTGACTAACGATCACCTTCGATCTCTAGGACTTATAGAACAAACCACCCTTCGCTCCTTTAGGGTAGCCAACAAACAAGCACACTTCGCATTTAGATTCCAACTTACCAAAGATCTCCTTCAAAGACATGTGCCGGACTACCCCATATCCGAATATGTCTTAGACTAGGCTTTCCACCCACAACTCAGGAGTAGAGGGTACTGACTTAGATGGAACCAAGTTCGTAATGTGTATCGCTTCAGAGCAAACCCCGTAATCTAATCGTAACTCGTAATAACTCATCATCGATCCGACCATCTCCATAAGAGTCCTATTCCTTCGCCTCCGCCACACCATTCTCGGGGTGTGCCAAAGTGACAATTGGGATTGAATCCCACCTCCGATAAGTAACTCCTAAACTCTCCCAAGAGGTACTCGCCACCACGATCGATCGAATGTCTTGATACTTTTACCTTGACGCTTCCACATCACCTTGAATTCTTCAACTCACAAAGCATCTGACTTGCGCGATCAAGTAAATGTATCCATACCTTGAATAATCATCTATAAAAGAGACGAAATATTCAAAGCCACCTCTAGCCCGATAGACATAGGACCGCACAAATCAATGAACCAATTCTAACACATCTTTGGCTCTATACCCCTTGGCCTTAAAAGGCCTCTTGGTCATTTTACCTTCCAAGCAAGATTCGCAGTTGGGAGATCCTCCACCACTAATGAACCCAAAGGTCCATCCTATCAACCTTGAATTCTACAGGTTAATATGACCAAGCCTTAGATGCCAAAGATATGTCCGGTTCATTTTCAAGGTTCTTTTCTTATTAGACTTAGAAGATGAGTTATTCACTTCTATATGCATCGTGGGAGCTTTTGGTTCAAGAGTATACAAATTGCCAACCAATGTACCAACAGATAATCTCTATTTCTTTTATAACAACTCACATTAAAAGAAATGTAATATCCATCCATAAACAATTTAGAAACCAAATCAAATTCTTTCTAAATGTAGGTACATAAAGACAATTTCTCAAAACCAAAACTTTATTTCTATCAAACGATAAATAAACGTCTCCCATCGCTGAATAGCCGCTACCTTTGTAGCATTGCCCATGTAGATGGTAATTTCTCCTTCTAGTCGTCGGTTTCGGAACCCTGCAAAGAATTGCAGACATGATTAGTGGCTCCCGTATCTACACACCAGGTACCGGTAGATAACACCACTAAACATGTTTCAACGACTAAGGCAGAAGATATACCCTTGTTCTACTTCAGAAAGGGGAAGTCTTTCTTCCCATGTCCAGTCTGTCTACAAGTGAAACACTTCCCTTTCGGCCTCTTCACTCCCTGATATCCTCCCACCACCTTTGCTCTACCTTGTTTCTTCTTCTTCTTGCCTTTCGGCTTAGAAGTAGAAACCTTCTGAGCAACCATGGCTTCCTGCCTAAGAGCTCGATTCTGGTATCCGAAAAGTTCCTTTTCCCCAGAATCATCTGCAGGCCTAGGAGGACACTCATCGACAGTTAAGACACTATCCATATTTCTTTTCCAATCATTATTGTTTGGGGACAGTAAGTTTGTTTCCTTTAGTACCAAAGTAAGTGGATTGAAAGCCATTTGAAAATCCTAAGAATCACAATGATCAAAATATTAGATTTCAAATATTATTGATTCCTCAAAACAATAAAATTCCGAAATCAACCAACACCTCAAAACACCGAGAATATCGCATGCCACGATAGTGTGGACGTATACGAATTCTACATTTGTAAGAGGAGGTTTTACCCATTAATTTTATTATCTTGTCAACCTTACTTTTTGACAAATAAAATTAATAGTTGGTTCCTCTTTAGCCCTACAAATAAAAGCAGTGACTCCGATGGGGAGGATACTTTTTATTTGCATCTAAGTGTGCACCATTACACGGTACTAAGGGAATTATTTCGGATTATGTGCCTTACCGATGGGGAAGTACACATGCTCCTAGATAATTTCCTATAACCATTATTTGACCTAGTGATCCGCAAACAAACCCATCCGATGGGGAGGAAGGCACTCAGAGCCAACGCACAAGTTTGTTGCATCACACGTCAAATTGTAATGGAGGTCGTGGGAATTATTTAAAATGTCCCTCTCCCACTTAGTAAATTGAGATCGAGGAATTTTAAATCACACACAACATGCATATAAAACAAATAAGCAATAAATATGGAAAAAACAGAATTTTTCCAACTATTATGGCATTGTCCTCCAATATGCATCCCGTCGTGTGGCCACCTCGTCCGCTCCATCTTTTCCCGTGCGCAAGTCACCAAAGAGTTCCGAGCCAAGATAAATCATTTTAATTACATCCATTGATCCTATACTCCACGAAGGAGTGTACAAATAATCTAGATCGAAAGTAAACTAAAATGATCGGCTAAACAATGCCGTATTTAATTACAAAAATTAAATACTAATCTAGCCTCGTCAACCCCGAGGATTCAAATAATAAATTTTTACACACATCCATTCACATACACACACATGGCCATAATAGTCGGATCTTATGCCTGCAACCAAAGAGTTAAACTACGCATATCCTACTATTATCCGGCACATATAATATATGAAAAATGCATAAAAAATTAACCGAATCCAAAACACACAAAACCGGAAACCGTGGCTCTGATACGAATTGTTGGGGTGTCGCTTCGGAGGCTCATTGGCTCCCATGTCCCCGGATTAAAATTTTCACTAATGAAAGACTTAATCCGGATGGGATGAGCTTCCTTGGCACAACCTATTCGTCGTCGTGCTAACAACTTGAGTGGTCGCTTGAACAAACTAGTTGTTCAAGCAACACAACTCTTCTAGTTGGTTAGCCGCGGAAAAGACGACGGATGGATCACCGGTTTTTGTGTTTGTCTTCGGGGTCCATGATTATACAATATATATCCATTCATACACATGCATAATCAAAATATTAAAGAACATATTCAGATCTGTAAATAAAGTTAAAAATAACTTTATACCTTACGATCTTCTACCGTATGTCCTATCCTTCCCGTGGACGACGTGTGGATGAAGTTCCTCCACAAGTAGAAGCCTTCTAGATCGAGTTCTCCTCTACCTTGTCCGCTGCGAACAAAGAGAAAAACCAACAATACCTTTCCTATCTAGAACCGGCCACCAAGCTAGAGAGTTTGATGCAACCGCCGGCCAAGGAACAAAAGGATGAAGCGCCGGCCACCAATTCAATGGGAACCGCCGGCCACCTATGGAGAAAGGAGAAGTGCCGGCCACCAAGTCTTGGAGAGCCGCCGTCCACCAAGGAACAAGGGAGGAGGAAGATGAGAATGGCTTAGAAGATGGGCGCCGGCCAAGTGTGGAAGGAGGAATATGGGCGCCGACAACAACTAGAAGAAAGGAAGTTGCCGCCCAAGCCTTTTCTCCAAAACCCTAGCCGCCCACTAATCTCCAAACCCTAACTCCAATTCCAATCACCTAGTTGCCGCCCAACCCTAAGCCAACTATATATAGAGTTGGCCCTAAACCTCCTTTAATCTCCACCGTCGGATCTAGGGATTTAATCTCCACCGTCGGATCTAGGGTTTTATCCCAACCGTCGGATCTAGGGTTTAATCCCAACCGTCGGATCTAGGATTTCATCCCAACCGTCGGATCTAGGGTTTCATCCCAACCGTCGGATCTAGGGTTTCATCCTAACCATCGGATCTTAGGGATTTAATCCCAACCGTTGGTTCTAGGGTTTCATCCTAACCATCGGATCTTAGGGATTTAATCCCAACCGTTGGTTCTAGGTTTTGTTTTACATTCTTGGATCTAGACTTCACAAGGATTATAATAGGCTACGATAGGGACCATAAGGAGGAGTTGAATCTTGGCCACCCGATGGATCGGAACCACACAAACTTGATCCATCAATGATGTTCCATTCCACTAGAGGATCATCATTGAACTACCTCACCAACCCCCATAAATTAATATGGGCTCCATATATTATTTGTACATTTATCTCCCCGTGTTTAAGATATCGAATGTCCGTCAATTAATTGATTTACTGACCATCAATTAATTAACATCTAACTCCTCGAGTAGTACCACTCAACCTTATCATCATGTTGACTAAGTCAACCAGCTGGGTTTACATGATGAACCTTATGAGCTCCTCAAGGGGACATCATCAACCTAATATATAGGACACGGTTTCCTCCTATAATCAACGGTACACCATGTAAATAATATTATTTCTCAACTTACCGGGCTTATTGATTTAATCCATTTAAATCTCACCCACTAGTAAATCAAAGAAATAAATACTAAGTACATGTGCCCGTTATTATATCGGGATTAAGAGTATGTACAACATAATATCCGAGGTCCGATTCAATTATGTAGTCAGCACTAAATTGAATCACCTCTATGTCGGTCCTGCTCAATACACCTAAGTGTACTAGTGTAACTCTATGTTCAAGATAAAACAATACCAAGCTACACTACAACCATTCCAATGGTTTGTCCAAAACCATCTTGGTTGTGAGCCTTTACTTATATTTTACAAGGGACTGATAACATGATCTTCTGTGCCACACCAAGCACCATGTTATCTACAATGTAAAATATTAGACAATATGCACACATATATAATGAATATATAAAATGCAAACAATGATCATGTGATTCTTATTTCAAAATAAAATGTTCATACAAAAAGAGCTAGGCTTTCAGTATACATTCCAACAAAACAAACTAAGGATGGTATATACCTATATCAACAGAAATACACTAAGGAGTTAATTAAAAGATTTGGAATGCAAGACGCTAAGATAATAAACACCCCAATGGCGATTAATGTTAACATAGGAGAAGACCCTGAATGTAAGTCCATTGACTTAAAGTACTATAGGAGCGCGATAGGAAGTCTCCTATACTTAACTGCGAGTCGACCCGACATCCTATTCGCAGTAAGTATGTGCGCTAGGTTTCAAACCTGTGCTAAGGAGTCTCACCTAACCCTAGTTTAGTGTATCCTTAGATATCTTAAGGGTACACTTAACGTTGGTATTTGGTACCCTAGATCTACGGAGTTCGAACTAATCGGCTACTCCGATTCGGATTATGCCGGTAGTAAGCTCGATAGAAAAAGTACGAGTGGTTGTTGTCAACTTCTCGGCTCGAGTCTAGTAAGTTGGTGTAGTAGGAAGCAACACTGTGTCGCTTTATCTACCACTGAAGCCGAATACATCGCGATGGGTTAGTGTGTCACGCAGCTTCTTTGGATGAAGCACACTCTCTGCGACTTTAAGTTAGACTTTACGAATACTAAACTTCACGTAGATAACATTAGTTCAATTAATCTTACAAAGATTCCGATATGTCACTCTAGGACCAAACACATAGAGGTCAAACACCATTTCATTCGAGAACATGTGGCCAACGGAGCCATACACCTCGAATACATTGAATCGAAGTCTAACATGGCAGATCTATTTACTAAACCCCTACCCGAAACCGAATTTAGTCTATTAAGACGAAAATTGGGCATGTGCGTAATAGAATAGGTACATGCAAATTATATGTTCTTACTACTATTTCTTTAATTTCATTTTTATGGAACTAGCATAGAACATACCTTAGATATCATGCACCTATAGATTTAAGGAGCCAGTACATCTCACAACACATAGGACTAATGTGTTTGTGTACTTAGCCACGTAGATGGGCGTGAGATGTTAGGACCTTACTCCTGGTTCCAGATGTAGAGCTAGTGCATCGCTATGAACCACGGAGTATAATCATACATACTAACCGACTCTGACCAGGACTGGTTGATCTTACATATCAATCAAGCCAAATATGAGTCGAACATTTTATAGATGAGCTTATTTTCAGTATATTATTTTTTTTATATAAAAAATGGGGAACATGCTTGGACTTTAAATTTAACACTTATTTTGTTTTCCACACACCCCTTACTCTTTTCGATATACGGCAAAAGGGGGAGAAAAAGGCCAAAGTTAAGGGGTCAAAAGGCCAAAGTTAAGGGGTCAAAATTTTTTTTGATAACTTAACTCTTACTTCATATTTAAACCAAAAGTTAAAACTTAGTTAACTTTTACCAAAAGGCCAAAGAATTCTTAACTTAAACTTATTTTTTTAAACTTTATGTCATTAATGTTTTACTTAAGGGGGAGAAAGGGCTTAACTAAAACGTTTTACTAAGGCCAACTTTAAGTAATGTTAATTACTTAAAGCAACCCTCAAGGGGGAGGATTAAGGTCTTTCTTCAAGACTCACCCTCGGTCAAGGGGGAGGTTTCCTCAAGGGGGAGTACTTGAAGAAAATCCTTACTACTCCAACTTAATCTTCATATTTTTTTTTTCTCATGCACGTTATTACTCTTCATGCTTGCTATTTACTTAACTTTGTATGTGGGTTTGCCATAAATCAAAAAGGGGGAGATTGTTGGTGCATTAGGCACCTAAGTCGAACCTAAGTTTTGATTATAGCAAACGATACAAAGTTAAGCATATATTGTTATCTCATGAGCTAAATCAAGTGTGCAGAAAAGCCTCAACGCTAGAGCTGAAGGCTAGCGACACCCGGAGGAAGCCGTGGTGGTCGGGCGACACTCAAGAGACTTCGAAGGGAGTCGAAGGAATTGAGTGGAAGGCCGGAAGCAAAAGCAACACGTAAATTATCGAGGTAAGCTCGAGTGAGTAAAGTGAAGTGAGGTCGTGTCCTTTGTACGAGGACATCCTTAGGCGACGATCCGACCCAAGACTTCCCATGGAAGGTCTATGTTGAGATCGGACGACAAGTGGTCGTCGAATTCACTTATATTTTGAGCTAACTCTTCATTGTAGTCAAAAATCCTGGCCATCAGTTCAAGCCGGCCGGTTCAGCATCAGACGATTCAGCAGTCAAGCTTTATCACCATTTTTCAAGGAGTTTTGTGCCCAATTCCTATTGGTTGAAGACCCATTCGATGAGGGACTTAAAGGCTATAAAAGGAGGGCTTGTCCTAGGTTTTTTATCATTTAAAAAGCTTCCAAGTGCTTCCGATACACTCCGACTCTCCGACATCCCTACGACGAAGCGCTGCCGAGACGACGACTAGAGCTTCAACCTCCAACCTTTAAAGTCGTCAATAACGAAAGTTCTAAATTGTATTTCAGTTTATTTCTTTTAGTAAAGCTTTAAATCATATCAAGGAGAGGGGGAGTGTCCCTCTACCTTGAGTCTTTATCGAGTTTTGTATTCGTTTAATTCCTATCTCTAACGAGGAGGAATTTGGTTAGTATTTTGCCCTCCGTGCGTGGTCAAGGACCACTAGGGCCTTGGAGTAGTAGCCGTAGGATACGAACCAAGTAAAAACCCTCGTGTTTTTATTTATTTATTGTTATCTTTCCGCTGCGTTTTACTCGTACCTTAACGAACGATTACGAAAAAGTTTTTATCGCTATTCACCCCCCCCCTCTAGCGAACCGCATCGATCCAACAAAAAGTACACGTTTAAGCTCGATAGTTTGAAAAATAGATAACATTTTTGAAAAGATTATGTAAATTGAACTTGTTCCTTATTCATCTCACCCATTCTAAGTGTCTTAGAATTGGTCACCTTATATGTTGTGTGAGATGATTCCAATTTTATCTTGATTAAGTTTTAATGATTTGAAACTTGTCAACCTTACGTTAGATTCGGATTTGATCCTAAGCTCATCAAGTCACCTTTTCAAGATCTTGGCTTCCAGGTCGTGGCGAGGCACAGGGGCCTTCTTTGATCAGAAAAATGACCACTTCCTTAGACAAAGCCAATTTCGAGAAAGTAGTAACTTGACTCACCTAAGACCACTTCCTGGTCTAACTAGTCTAGGATCTGAGAGGTAAGCTTGACTAGTTCCACTCGGTCAAGTGCACCGAACTAGATACGCCTTATCTAGCCCGAATACACAAGACTTCACTTTCCTAGCGTACTATCATCTCGTCGCGTCCTAGTACTATGTTATCAAGCATTGACGAGTTATAGTCCTATCTAACCATTCTAAAAGAAATAAGAGGTTTAGGTTATCGGATATACTATTTTGGTATTAGCTCCCCCTGGATCATTGAACCGATATGGTCTGGTTAAGTAATGAACTTGATCCTTGGGAATCCAAAACCTATTGGTCCTTATATGTGAGTTTAATAAAGTTTTCGGGACCCACGCTTGGACTCGATGATGACTACGGTTTACGATAGACATGTAAGATATATTCGTAGTCTTTGAGCTATATCCGAGTCCGGCTCTGTTGTACACGGCTCTCTGAGTTCCAAGAAGTCGGTTAAGATTCTTGGACCCCGTCGAGAACTTGTTCAACCGAGCTTCGAGCTCTTGGACTTGCCCTTTCAAGAGAGAGTTCTCTTCTTCGAGTTTTTTTAACTCGAGTTGAGTCCTCCTCTTGAACTCGACTAGTCGAAGAGTTTAGGGGTGTCTCTTGTTTGAGGGTTTCAACCTCCTCAACCAAGGACTCGACCCTAGACTCGGATTTAGCTAATTTTCTAGTTAGCAATTTAATCGTATTGTAAAGCGTATGAATTAGTGAGCGGCTAACCTTAATTTTATCTTTCGATCCGGCTTTGAGTTGCTTCTCGAAATAGTCCTCGAGTTCGGAGTTGGTGTTATAATTGGATTCGGATTCGGACTCTGACTCGGACTCTTCGGGTCTTGCCATGCATGCTATGCCGCCGCCTTCTTCGTTGTCCCATGTTGCATGAAAAGCCTTCTTTTTATTTGATTTGAATTGTGCCCTCTTTTGATTCTTTAGTAGCCTCCTTTCCTCCAACGATCTTCCGACTACGCTCACTATTGCTTCCACCTTTCCGATTCGGACTCCGATTCGCCTTCGGTTCGAGTTCATCTACTTGCCTAGTAGGTGGCTTGCTTCTTTGTCCCGCAAGTAGAGCAATACCTCTCGCCCGACCATGTTAGTTTGCTCGTGAAGTTCAAACTCGAAAAATAATTCGTCTAACCTAAGCTTTGAAAGGTTCTTAAAGACCTTGTAGGCATCAACCATGGATGCCCACAAGGTAGTCCTAGGAAATGAATTAAGAACGTACCTTAGGAGGTCGCGGTTTTCGACCTTATGTTCGATGGTGTGCAATCCGTTGACAATGTCCTGGACGCGAGGGTGTAGTTGCGTTGCCGTCTCACATTCCTGCATTTTTAGGTTATACAATTTATTAAGTAGTAAGTCACGCTTACTTACCTTCGCGTCATTAGTCCCTTCGTGTAGTTCTATAAGTTTTGTCCACAAATCTTTTGCGCAGATAAAGGGTCCGATGCGGTTGAGCTCTTCCTTAGACAACCCGCATTGCAATATTTGGGTTGCTCTTGCATCGGCTTCGATTTTCTTCTTGGTTACATTGGTCCACTTGTTGAAATCCAAGGGCTCATCTTGATCATTGGTGGGTAGAGCAAAGCCGGTTTGGATGATTATCCAAGACTCGACTTGTGTTTTTAGAAAACACTCCATCCGACCTTTCCAGTAATAGAAATCATCTCCGCTAAAGAACGGAGGTCGGGTGGTGCTGTACCCCTCAATGTGGGCCATAAAGAAAAACTTGCACACACAAAAAAAACAAAAAAAAACTTGCCAATACTCGAGTCTTGGATTAGTGGTGCAGAAAATAAAAGGAAACACACGAGAAATAGAAAGTTAAACAAAGAGATAAGAAACTAAACAAAAAGTAAGTACTCACAACCTTCGATGTCCCCGAAAGGGTACTAAACGTCGTTTTTTGGGGATAAAAACAGCTTGTTACGGGGTAAACCCCAATAAGGAGTGTAGATCTCTCATAGAGCTTCAATTTGGTGGGTAGATCGTTTCGTGAGTCCACTTGTAGCAAAAGTTATGCTCGTTTGATCGTGAGGTACTCCGAAGGCGATTAATACTTGCAAAAACACAACCAAAAACTATGTACCAAGACTTGGTCTTGGATTAGTAGTGTGGGAGAAATCTTAAAACGATAAATACGAAAAGAAAAATGCTCGACCGGTGGTTGCACCGAATCTGAGCACCCCCGACTCTGATACCAATTGTTGGATCGAAGCGGATCGCTAGAGGGCGGGGTGAATAGCGATAAAACTATTTTGTACGAATTCATTTCAAAACACTTATATGCAGCAGAAAGATAAATAAAAACTAAAAGAGACGAGTAGATTTTTTACTTGGTTCGTAGCCTTCGGCTACTACTCCAAGGCCCTAGTGATCCTTGATCACGCACGGAGGGCAAATCACTAATCACTTATGAAAAGGTTGAGTGGTACTACTCAAGGAGTTAGATGTTGATTAATTATTGGTCAGTAAATTAATTAATCGATGGACATTCAAGATCTTAAACACGGGGAGAAAATGTACAAATAATATATGGAGCCCATATTATCATATGGGGGTTGGTGAGGTGGATCAATGATGAACCTTTAGTGGATTAGATCATCATTAGTGGATCGGACTTTATGTGGGCTTGATCCATGGGTGGCCAAGACCCAACTCCTCCTCATGGTCCCTAATGTAGCCTATTAACACCTCATGATGCTTAGATGCAAAGGATAGAAACAAAACTCAAAGATCCATTCGTAGAGATTAAATCTCTAAGAACCGATGGTTGAGATAAAATCTTTAGATCCGACGGTTGAGATTAAATCCCTAGAACCAATGGAGGAGATTAATTCATGATTTATCCCTAACTCTATAAAAGGATGGCAAAGGGATTTGGCATGAACTACATGATAGGAGAGCTAGGGTTTGGGCGGCAAGAAGGAATCCTATTTGAGATAGGATTAGGATTAGGGTTTGGAGGAAAAGGTGGCACCAAATAAGGAAGGTTCTTTCTCTCTTCTTCTTACTCTTTTGGCCAACGTCCAGCACCCTTCCCAGCTCTTTTCCAGCCTTGTCCGGCACCCAAAAGCTTCGTTTTCCCTCTCCTTAGGTGGTGGAAACAAGATATAGGGCTTCCCTTGGTGTCTTGGTTGTTTTCCACCATCTTCTCCTTCATCTAGTTGGCCGGCGGCAAGGATAAGTTTGGTTCCTTGTTGGTTGTTTCTAGTGAGGAGAAAAACCTTATTTCTATTCTTCCTCTTTCTTTGGAAGAGCAAGGAATGAAGATTTGTCATCTAGGAGCTTCGACTTTTGGTGGATCGTCGCCCACACGACGTCCAAAAGGAGGAAGGTCATACATTAGAAAATCGAGAGGTATACCTATTCTACTTTCTTCTTTTGTTTGTTGCTTGTTTTGTTTTTCAATTATAAGCATGCTATAAATCTGTAAATGGCTAAATAATACTTTGATCCCAAGCATAAACACAAAAACCGACGATCCAGACATCGTCTATTCCGCGGCTACTCGTAGAATAGAGGATGGTCACTTGAACAACTAGTTTGTTCGAGTGACTTCTCTAAACGAGTAGCACGATTATGACTTGGTTGCTTTGGAAATCCCTTTTATCTATGATTAAATTTTTTTAATCTGGGGACATCGAAGAGATCGCCATGGACAAGCTACCGAGGGGAAGTGGGAAGCGAAGTTTCCCCTCACGGACTCGATAAGCAAAACCCACCAATTGGTATCAGAGCTTCCGGGCAAAACCCACAATTGGTATCAGAGCCAAGGTTTCCGGTTTTGTGTGTTTAGGATTCGATTAATTTTTATGCACTTTTTCATATATTATATGTGCCGGATAATAGTAGGATATGCGTAGTTTAACACTTTGGTTGTAGGCATAAGATCCGACTATTATGGCCATATGTGTGTATGTGATTGTATCTGTGTAAATATTTATTTTTTTGAATCCTCGGGGTTGACGAGGCTAGTATTTAGTTTTTGGTAAATTAAATAAGGCATTGTTTAGCCGCTCTTTATTTTATTTTACTTTCGATCTAGATTTCATGTACACTCCCTCGTGGAGTATAGGATCGATGGATGTAAATTAAAATAGGTTTTAGTCTCGGCTCAGATCTCCGGATGGCTCGTATATGGCTTAGGAGGAGCGGACGAGATGGCGATGCGACGGGAGTCATATTGAAGACAAAAGCCATAATAGTTGGAAAATAATTTATTTTTCATATTTATTGCTTTTTGTTTGATATGCATGTCGTAGGCTAGGAAAATTCCTCATTTTCAAATTACTAAGTGGGAGAGGGATATTTTTATAAATTCCCGCGGCCTCTATTACGATTTGACAAGTGATGCAAACAAACTTGCGCATCGGCTCTGAGTGCCTTCCTCCCCATCGGATGGGTTTCTTTGCGGATCACAAGGTCTAATATGGTTATAGGAAATTATTAAGGAGCGTGTGTACTTGCCCATCGTAAGGCACATAACCCGAGATAATTATCTTAGTACCGAGTAATGGTGAACACTTAGATACAAATATAAGTATCCTCCCCATTGGAGTCACTGCTTTTATTTGTAGGGCCGAAGAGAAACCAACTATTAATTTTACTTGTCAAAATGTTAGGTTGACAAGATAGTAAAGTTAATGGGTAAAACCTCCTTTTATAAATGTAGAATTCGTATACGTCCACACTATCGTGGCATACGATATTCTCGGTGTTTGAGGTGTTGGTTGATTTTAAATTTTATTGTTTGAGGAATCAATAATTTTTGAAATCTACAGTAATGATCTATGTGGTTCTTAGGATTTTCAAAAATGACTTTCAGTCCACTTGTTATGATACTACAAGAAATAAACTTACTGTACCCAAATAATGTTGATTGGAAAAGAATCTAGATATTGTCTTATCTGCTAAGGAGTACAAATATGCACTCCTCGAAGAGTGTCCTCAAGCCATGGTTGCTCAAAAAGGTTTCTACTTCTAAACTGAAAGGCAAGAAGAAGGTGAAACAAGGAGGAGCAAAGGTGGTGGGAGGATCTCAGGGAGAAGTGAAGAAGCCGAAAGGCAAATACTTCACTTGCAAGCAGGATGGACATTGGAAGAAGCACTGTCCCAGTCCGAAACAGAACAAAGATATATCCTTTAGACTAGTCGTTGAAACATGATTAGCGGTGTTATCTACCGGCACCTGGTGTGTAGATACGGGAGCCACTAATCATGTCTACAACACTTTGCAGGGGTTCCAGGAAACCCAACGACTAGCTAAAGGGGAGATTACCATTTACTTGGGCAATGCCATGAAGGTGGCGGCTATTGCAGTGGGAGAAGTTTTATTTATCTATTGAAAAAAATAAAACTTAGGTTCTGGAAAATTCCCTTTATGTACCTTTATTTAGAAAGAACTTAGTTTCAGTTTCTAAATTGTTTATGGATGGATATTCTATTTCTTTTAATGACAGAGTTGTTATAAGAAGGAATAGGGACATTATCTATTCGGGTGCATTGATAGGAAATTTGTACACACTTGAACCAAAACCTCCCACAATGCAAATTGAAGTTAATAACTCATCTTCTAATTCCAATAAGAGAAAAGAACCTTCAAAGATGAACCAAACATATCTTTGGCATCTTAGGCTTGGTCACATTAACCTAAGCAGAATTCAAAGGTTGATAGTTGATGGACCTTTGGGTTCATTAGTGGTGGAGGATCTCCCAACCTGTGAATCTTGCTTGGAGGGTAAGATGACCAAGAGGCCTTTTAAGGCCAAGGGGTATAGAGCCAAAGATGTGTTAGAATTGGTTCATTCTGATTTGTGTGGTCTTATGTCAATCCAGGCTAGAGGTAGTTTTGAGTATTTCGTCTCTTTTATAGATGATTACTCAAGATATGGATACATTTACCTGATGCGCCGCAAGTCTGAATGCTTTGACAAGTTCAAAGAATTCACGGCTGATGTGGAGAAATGTCAAGGTAAAAGTATCAAGTCACTACGATCTGATCGTGGTGGTGAGTACCTCTTGGGAGAGTTTAGGAACTACTTATCAGAGGCTGGGATTCAATCCCAATTGACTGCACCTGGCACACCCCAGCAGAACGGTGTAGCAAAGCGAAGGAATAGGACTCTTATGGAGATGGATAGATCGATGATGAGTTATTCTTACTTTCCAGATTCGTTCTGTGGATATGCTCTAGATACGGCGGTGTACATTCTGAACTTGGTATCATCTAAATCAGTGCCTTCTACTCCCACAGAGTTGTGGACTGGGCGAAAGTCTAGTCTAAGACATATTCGGATATGGGGGTGTCCAGCACATGTGCTGAAGGCAGATGCTGATAAGTTGGAACCTCGTACAGAAGTACGCTTGTTCGTTGGCTATCCTAGGGGAACGAAGGGTGGATTGTTTTATAGTCCTAGAGATCAGAGGGTGATCGTTAGCACGAACGCTAGATTTCTAGAGGAAGACTATGTGATGAGCCACAAGCCCAAGAGTAAAATTGTTCTGGAGGAGTTAAAAGGGGAAATCACTTCTTTAGTACCACCGGTACAAGAGGATATACCACATGTCACTGCACCACGTGTCACAGAGGATACACAGGTGATACCTCGTCGTAGTGGGAGGGTTGTGAGACAGCCTGATAGATTCATGTTCTTGGGAGAATCTTCTAATTTGGTCCCTAGCGAACATGAACCTGATCCCTGGACATATGACGAGGCAATCCAAGATGAAGATGCAGTATCTTGGCAAAGTACAATGAATGCTGAGATTGAATCTATGGATTCAAATCAGGTCTAGGAGCTAGTAGAACCACCCGATGGTGTAAAAACCATTGGAAGCAAGTGGATCTACAAGAGAAAGAGAGGAATAGATGGGAAGGTTGAGACCTTCAAAGCGAGGCTTATTGCGAAGGGGTATACTCAGAAAGAGGGTATCGATTATGAGGAGACCTTTTCACCGGTAGTCATGCTTAAGTCTATCCGGATTCTCTTATGCATAGCAGCTCATATGGATTATGAGGTGTGGCAGATGGATGTCAAGACAGCTTTCCTTAATGGAAGTCTTGAGGAAAACATCTACATGAAGCAACCAGAGGGATTGATTGCTAAGGGAAAAGAGCATCTTGTATGTAAGCTTAATCGGTCCTTTTATGGATTGAAACAAGCTTCGAGGTCTTGGAACATCTGCTTTGATGAGGTGATCCAGTCTTATGGATTTATTCAAAGTCTGGATGAGTCTTGTGTATACAAGAGATGTGACGGAAATGTAGTGGTATTTCTTGTACTATACGTAGATGACATTTTGTTGATTGGCAACAATATCAAGGTGTTATCGGACGTAAGGGTATGGTTGTCTAAACAATTTAATATGAAGGACTTGGGAGAGGTAGGACACATCCTTGGGATCAAGGTTATAAGGGATCACAAGAAAAGGATGTTGTGCTTATCCTAAGCTTCATACATAGACACGATTATGGAGCGTTTTAGCATGCAGAACTCCAAGAAGGGTTTTCTACCATTCAGGCATGGAGTTCCTTTATCTAAGGAGATGTGTCCTAGATCATCTGAGGAGATAGACGAGATGAAGGCGGTTCCTTATGCTTCAGCAGTAGGAAGCCTCATGTATGCGATGCTCTGTATGAGACTAGATATCTGTTTTGCCGTGGGCATGGTCAGCAGATATTAGAGTAATCTAGGACAGGGACATTGGACTGCGGTAAAGCATATATTGAAGTACCTGAGAAGGACTAGGGATTATATGTTGGTATATCGGGCAGACCAATTACTCCCTGTGGGTTACACGAATTCCGACTTCCAATCTGATAGGGATAACAGTAAGTCTACCTCAGGTTTTGTGTCTACTTTGGGAGGTGGAGCCATTGTGTGGAAGAGTGTCAAGCAGAAGTGAGTGGCAGACTCCACCATGGAAGTTGAGTATGTGGCGGCCTCTGAGGCAGCCAAAGAAGTTGTATGGCTCAGGAACTTCCTGATGGACTTTGATGTTATTCCTGGTTTGCCCAGAACTATCACAATTTATTGTGATAATAGTGGTGCAGTTGCAAACTTGAAAGAACCACGAGCCCATAAGGCTAGTAAACACATAGAGCGCAAGTACCACCTGATACGAGAAATCGTAAAGTGAGGAGAAGTTGCAGTGGCCAAGATTGCATCGGAGGATAACCTGGCAGATCCTTTCACTAAGGCCCTTCTAGTGAGAGCTTTTGATAGGCATGTGGAGGGAATGGGGATCAGATGTATGAGACTTTGAGGACAACATAGTCTTTTAGTATAAGTGGGAGATTATAGGGATGTATACTGAAATGTCTGTCTTTTGTATGAACATCTTTATTTTGGAATAAGAATCACATGATAATTGTTTGCATATTTTTATGGTTATGCAATATTGTCTAATACTTTCCATTGTAGATAACATGGTGTGTGGTGTCACACATGAGACCATGTTATCGGCCCCTTGTAAAGTATAAGTAAAGGCTCATAACCGAGATGGCTTTGGACAAACCATCGGAATGGTTGTAGTGTGATTTGGTATTGGTTTGTCTTGACCATAGAATCACACTAGTGCACTTTGTGTGTATTGAGCAGGACCGACTTAGAGGTGATTCGATTTATTGCTGACTACATAATCAAATCGGACCTCAGATATTATTTAGTACATGCTCTTAATCCCGATATAATAACGGGCACATATATTTAGTACTCATCTCTTTGATTTACCAATGGATGAGATTTATAGATTAAATCGATAGGCTTGGTAAGTTGCGAGATGATATTATTTATATGGTGTGTCGTTGATTATAGGAGGAAACCGTGTCCTATATATTAGGATGATGATGTCCCCTTGAGGAGCTTATAAGGTTCATCATGTAAACCCTGCAGGTGGACTTGGTCCGGCATGATGAAAAGGTTGAGTGGTACTACTCAAGGAGTTAGATGTTGATTAATTAATGGTCAGTAAATTAATTAATCGACGGACATTCGAGATCTTAAACACGGGGAGAAAATGTACAAATAATATATGGAGCCCATATTATCATATGGGGGTTGGTGAGGTAGATCAATGATGAACCTTTAGTGGATTGGATCATCATTAGTGGATCGGACTTTATGTGGGCTTGATCCATGGGTGACCAAGACCCAACTCCTCCTCATGGTCCCTAATGTAGCCTATTAACACCTCATGATGCTTAGATCCAAAGGATATAAACAAAACTCAAAGATCCATTGGTAGAGATTAAATCTCTAAGAATCGACGGTTGAGATTAAATCTCTAGATCCGACGGTTGAGATTAAATCCCTAGAACCAATGGAGGAGATTAATTCATGACTTATCTCTAACTCTATAAAAGGATGGAAAAGGGATTTGGCGTGAACTACATGATAGGAGAGCTAGGGTTTGGGCGGCAAGAAGGAATCCTATTTGAGATAGGATTAGGATTAGGGTTTGGAGGCAAGGGTGGCACCAAATAAGGAAGGTTCTTTCTCTCTTCTTCTTCCTCTTTTGGCCAACGTTCAGCACCCTTCCCAGCCTTGGCCAGCACCCAAAAGCTTCCTTTTCCCTCTCCTTAGGTGGTGGAAACAAGATATAGGGCTTCCCTTGGTGTCTTGGTTGTTTTCCACCATCTTCTCCTTCATCTAGTTGGCTGGCAGGAAGGATAAGTTTGGTTCCTTGTTGGTTGTTTCTAGTGAGGAGAAAAACCTTGTTTCCATTCTTCCTCTTGCTTTGGAAGAGCAAGGAAGGAAGATTTGGCATCTAGGAGCTTCGACTTTTGGTGGATCATCGCCCACACGACGTCCAAAAGGAGGAAGGTCATACATTAGAAGATCGAGAGGTATACCTATTCTACTTTCTTCTTTTGTTTGTTGCTTGTTTTTTTTTCAATTATAATCATGTTATAAATCTGTAAATGGCTAAATAATACTTGGATCTCGAGCATAAACACAAAAATCGGCGATCCGGACATCGTCTATTCCGCGACTACTCATAGAATAGAGGATGATCGCTTGAACAACTAGTTTGTTCAAGTGACCTCTCTAAACAAATATCACGACGATGACTTGGTTGCTTTGGCAATCCCTTTTGTCTAGGATTAAATTTTTTTAATCATGGGACATCGAAGGGATCGCCATGGACAAGCTACCGAGGTGATGTGGGAAGCGAAGTTTCCCCTCACGGACTCGATAAGCAGAACCCACCAATTGGTATCAGAGCTTCCGGGCAAAACCTACATGGTAGTTGACTGTGAAACTACTAGTCGACTGATGAAGGCATCATTTGACTGGTCGCAAGGGTTTCAGGCACAGAAACGAGTCGAGCTCGCGAGCACTCGACTGATAGGTCCATCAGTCGACTGATGGTAAGATCAGTCGATTGATGTGGGAGCCGTTGGATGAAATGCAACGTGGAAGAAGCCGTTACTGGGCAACAGCTACGGGATCAGTCGACAGATCGGGGTCATCAGTCGACTGGTCCTGTGTCAATGGGAAGAAACCCTCTTCCTATATAAAGAGGAAGGGTGAGGGGCTTTGGGGGCTTAATGTTAATGCTCTAAACTCTCCCAAAGTGCCCTAAAGTTTTCCATCCTCTTACTTGAGTTTATTTACATTATATTTGTAAGAGGAGTGTTCTTGTGTAAAAGAGGTTACCTCCACCTAGCTTGGTGCAAAGGAGAGATCTAGTGGATAGATTGAGGCGTGATTCACCTTGGACGAATCGGACCGTGGATTAGCGGCAATGCAGTGAACCACGTTACATCCCTTGTTAGCGTTTGTATTCTTGTTATTGTTTTTGTCTTTATTGTTTATGCTTCCGCTTGCGCCAACGAATTTGTAGACAAACAATCGAAGAGAAAATTCCACCATATGCGTATTAGGCTATTCACCCCCCTCTAGCCGACCAACATCAACCCTACACTCATGGTCCCTATTGTAGCCTATTAAAAACCTCATGAAAGCCTAGATCCAATGGTGGAAAATGAAACCTTAAATCCGACGATGGGAATTGAATCCCTAGATCCGACGGTGGAGATTGAAAGGAGGCTTAAGCCTAACTCTATAAAAGGAGGGCTAGGGCTTGGGCGTGAATGATCTTTTAGGAGATTAGGTTTTTCTTCCATTGGCCCCGGCGGCTAGGGTTTGGGAAAAGGCTTGGGCGGCAACAAGTGGAAGGATTAGGGTTTGTTTTCCTCTCTTCCTAAGGTGTAGCCGGTGCCCATCCTCTTCCTCCTCACTTTGGTCGGTGCCCATAGATCTTCCTATATTTTTCCATGGCCGCCGGAAACAAGAGTTAAGGTTCTTCCTTTGGAGCTCTTGGCCGGCAACCAAAATTCTTCTTCCTCTCCTTGGCCGGCGGCAAGGATCAAGCTAGGAGCTTGGTGGTCGGCTCTAGATAGGAGAAGAAGTCTTTGATTATCTTCCTTTGTTCAGAGCGAACAAGGAAAGGAAGATACGCGATCTAGGAGGCTTCAACTCTTGGAGGATCGTTTCCCACACAACGTCCAAGAGGAGGATAGGACATACGATAGAAGACCAAGAGGTATAATTCTTATTTTGGTTTCCTTTTGTTTCTTTGTATGATGTATGTAATTGCATGTGGCTAATTTACTTGGACCCCAAAGATTAACACAAAAACTGGCGATATGTACATCATCTATTCCGCGGCTAGTGGAGGAAAAGAGTTAGGTTGCTTGAACAACTAGTTTGTTCAAGAGACCACTCTAATCGAATAGCACGATGATGGATCGGTTGCTTGGGTAATCCGTCATCATATTGAATTTATTTTTTAATCCGGAGACGTAGATGGGATCGCCATGCACAAGCGACCAAGTTGAAGAGAGAAGCGAAGCTTCGACCTTCACCCCCTCTAGCGACGCTTCTCGATCCAACAATTGGTATCAAAGAGGGGGCGCTAAGATTTGGTGAAACCACCAATCTAGCACTTTTTGGCTTTCTTTTCATATTTTTCGATTCGTGTTTTTTTAGGTTTTCTTTCTCCCGCACTACTAATCCAAGAGGAAGTTTTAGTACCCTTCTTTTGGTTATGTGTTTGCAAGTATTCGCTTTTGGAGTAGCTGATGTGTTGTTTTCCGCAAGTGCACGGTTGTTGTCAAGTAATAAAAATATCGATCCCACAGGGATTGGGTCAATTACCGAGTGGTCGTGATACCAAGTTATCTAGTCAATCGAATTGTGGTTTAAGCAAAGAACCTGAGAAGTCAAGAACAACGAATGAGAAGAACGAGCTGAAAGTCAAGAGTTGAGGAGAATCTCAGGATATGGGTTTCACCACGTCGATGATTTATAAGGTGATTTAATTCTTTCCTAACCTTATTAGAGTTGTTTTGATGGAACCTATCCTAAGGTAAATCAACGGCCCCTTTCGAGGTCTACGTTAACTGTACCTATCAAACTCAATTTACCTGTCACGGTGTTCGAGCATAGGGGATCATAATCAGCTAAGGGGACCTGTCACGAGACCCCCGCAAACCTCCCTATGTCTTATCTCCGTTTCTTGGTAAAAACTGAATTTGATAGATCCATTAAGTTCATGAGAGTTCCTCTAGAGTCAAATTTCCTCTTTACGGTAGGTTTGCACACGGGACCATAATCAACTAAGGAGACCTGTCACGAGACCCCCGCAAGCCCTCATAGATACACTACCGCTACTAGTAGGAGTTATTCTCTAGTTGGTTCTGGCTTTCGGGAACTCGGGTTCACTGTTAGGTACTCCCCCTTTGCTCCTTAGGTTTATCAATAAGAATCCAAAAGAACCAGATCAAAATAAACAATAGTTCAGGTAGTATAGATTATATCATCCGTCATAAATCGTCAAGGGCTACTCCCCCATCCTAAGATTACAGGATACTACTCTATAGTCTGACAAGAATTACTAGAGAAAGAAATTACGATACTGGGTGTCATATCCTTCTTCTGCCGACTCCTTCTCTTTATCTTCTTCTGTCGTCGATCTCTGACCACCCGCCGTCCTCCCTTAGGGTTAGAATCTCTCCTCTTTTATAGCCTTGGCCTCCTCTTCAATTAAGGCAATAGATTTCCCCGTAATTGAGAGGAAGATCCTGATTGCTCGTAGAAAAGGAATTCTGGAATCAGGCCAACACGCCCGTGCCAAATGAGGGCACTGGCGTGTCAGGCATTTCCCACCGAGCATGTTGCGCTTGAACTGGGCATGTCGGCTGCTAGATCCCCTGACACAGGCATGTCAATCGGTGAGCCAGGGCATGTTGGTCGGTGAGCGAGCGTGTTGGTTTGAGCTGGCGTGTCACTGGAACCTCGACACGAGCGTGTCAATCGGTGAACCAGGGCGTGTTGGTTGCTGGCTCTCATGACACGGGTGTGTTGATTTCTAACTGCGCTTTGTGTTGTTGATACACTGCTTTCTTGCCTGTTAACACAAAAACACCCAAAAGCAGTCTCTTCGTCCAAAATATGCTAAACTTTAACTGAATCATGATAAAATACATGCCTAGGATATGAAATGTGATAGAATGCATGTATATGGAGTAGTGAAAACATAGCATGATTTGCACACATCAAAATCCCCTAGTCCTAAACTTTTGCTTGTCCTCAAGCAAAGAAAACCCAAAAGACAACTTAATTGTGGAAATGCTAGACACCATCCAGAGGTATACAATCTGATCTTAATCTTTTCAAATCATTCCTAGTTGCCAAGTTTGAAAGATCCCTATATAATGCACGTGAAAAGGTGGACTAAAGTCATTGGACACCAATCTGGACTTGACATCCCTTCTATCGTAGAACATTCTTATTTTCAACATAGAGGCACTTACCTGCCTTAATGCATGGATCATTCTTACCTATCATCAAAAGGTCTCAAAGGAGCACTTTCTAAGAAGAGAGAAGGAAAGGAATTATAGAGAGCATTTCCCCAGTAACTAGTTAGTCTCAAAGGGGCACCATTTAGGTGTTTCCCCAGTAACTACTTGGTCTCAAAGGGGTGCTTGAATATAATTCCAGTAACTTTTTTTTTTTTAAACATACTTCTAGTGAAAGTGTTTCTCCAGTAACCAAGTTGCGCAGGTAAGTCTCCAATGGAAAATCGAGTACTCGTCCGATATGGGGGATTTAAATCTTTTGGATACCTCACCTATAGACCGTGATAGAAGTGAAATAGGGTTCTTATCAAATAGGAAAAAAGGAATATCATGATCCGACCAATGTTCAGTTGTATTACGCTAGATGATATAAAAATGCACTGTTATGATATATGAAAAGATGCAAACAAAATGGCAGTAACCAAACTAAAAATCTATGTAGAGACAGAACAAACAATAAAGGATGTGCATCGAAACTCACAAAATAGTTCAAGGTGGTCAATGGTCATCGTCTTCACTACTAGCATCCTCCTCTGCCCACCTACGTCGCTGCTCCTGGTAAAATTCCCGAGACTCCTGTCGAAATCTATCATCATCTTCCCTCCGGGCGGACTCAGCAGTGAAAAACTCATCGCTCTCTCTGAAAAATTCACCGCCTGTCCAAATGTTGTGTCACTATACGATGGTGCTCCTCCGTAGCTTGGGCATACCGATCCCACATACCTATGTGCGAGGTATGTTCGACCCTGAAAGCTTCGAATGATGATCGAAATCCTGAAAAATCAAAAGAAGAGTACCCTACAGAAACATTGTCAGTAGGAAACCGTGGGGGTTCAGGAGTCGAATGTGATGGCTCAGGGGTTATGTGAGATGGCTCCCTAGGAGGGGGTGATGGAGCATGGGTAGTGGGGGTAGGAAAGGGTTCCTGGACATCTCTAAAAAGCCAATTGGATGAATTACGTACAGTTATCCGCTCAGGGTTCGGAAGAGGGATTTTAATTCCATTTCTTAACACCAAACGATATCCCTCGTCACATGCCTCAATCATCTTCATATTTATACAAGCATCCAAATCCAATCTAGGGCTAGTAGGACAATATTCAAGGTCATCTAAATCACATCCTAAGGCTACAACAATCCTAGTGATAATACCACCTATGACTATGACTCCGGATGGGCTATTACTAACCTTAACTAGATGTCTAACCATATGGGCTCCAGAATCAATATTAACTTCATTTAGCATGGCCCATAAAAATTGTAACTCACTCTGCCTAGCCACCCCTGCACTATCATATCTTCCCGAGATTGTATTAGCCATGAATCTAAGGAGATAATGAAAAGTAGGATTAGGGATGTTAAATGATTTGGACCTAGATGCATCATAGGGGCGAGGGTCATCAGAAATTAATCTCCAAAATTGATGATCAATAAAATGTCTATGAATTTGCCTCTCCCCTCCGCTAGGAAAATCAAATATCGTATTAAAATCACTTAAAGAAAGGGTAAACTCATGGTTCATTAATCTAAATTTTATTTTTCCTTCCTCACAATCCTTTCCTTGCAGTATTTCAGCAGACAGGGAGCTAAGGAATTCAAGAGTGATGCTAGGGTAAGTAAGATGATGGTGCGTGATAAACTCGGTCCATCCTATCCTATTGGTTAACCAAGTTATGTCATCTCTTAACCCTAGGGTGGTCAACGTGTAGAAGTCTATAGTTCTTGTAGATACTAACTTCCTTTTTTCAAGCTTACTGAATTTAGTCTTCATAACATCATCTCTAAAAACAATTCCATATGGATGGCTAGGAGGAGGTTCGTTTCCCAAATACTGAGCTTTTCCCCTTGTCCCTTGCCGAAGAGGAAGAAGCTCCTCCTCTAGTCTTCACTCGCTTGCTCATGGCGTTGGTGATGGAGAGACAGCAGGTTAGCTCCTCGGCTGCTTGAGAGAGAGACCGACGGCGGCTGCTTCAACCTTGGATCGCGAGTGGAAAATTAGGGCGTGCTCGGGTCGGCTTTAGAGGGCTATCCGCAGCATAGGCGTGTCGGGCATCCTCATACGCAAATACCCGACCCGTTTAAGCGCGACATAGGCGTGCTCCGTCGCTCCCAGCGTGCATGATCCGACCAGTGCGTGCCTAGGTTGAGAAGTGCGACAGGCGTGCTAGTCGCCGCCCTACGTTGTTGTCTTGGTACCAACAACACGTGTCGTTCGGCACACAGTGTCGTGGTCAACTCAACAGCGGGCACATATCCGAAAACACGAAAAAATAAAAATAGAATAAAGAATAAAATAAAATAAAATACAATAACTAAAAAGAAATGAAAATAGTTTGGGTTGCCTCCCAAGAAGCGCTTGTTTAAGGTCGTTAGCTTGACCCCTCGGTTACTCCCTAGTTTTGGGGATATGGCTTGAGGAGTATGCTCTGCCTCTCCTCATCTCCAATTAGCTCAACAGAATTGTTTGCGAAGTATCTCTTAAGTCTTTGACCATTTACTTTGAAAATTCCCGTAGACTCACTAGATATATCAATAGCTCCATGAGGATAAACCTTTTCAACTCGATATGGCCCCGACCATCTGGATTTTAGCTTCCCAGGAAAGAGTTTCAATCTGGAGTTGAATAGTAATACCAAGTCTCCTTGATGGAATTCTCTGCGCATGATGTTCTTATCATGCCACCTCTTCGTTTTCTCCTTGTAAGACCTTGCATGTTCATAAGCATCAAGGCATAGTTCTTCAAGTTCATTTAGCTGCAGTTTTCTTTTCTCTCCGGCTTTCTTCAGGTCAAAATTAAGCCATTTAATTGCCCAATATGCCCTTTGCTCTATTTCAACTGGAAGATGACATGGTTTTCCATAAACTAATCGAAACGGAGTCATTCCAATGGGTGTCTTGTAGGCAGTTCGATAGGCCCATAGAGCATCATCAAGTCTTAAAGACCAATCCTTCCTTGATCTTGATCATCGCTTTCCAAGATAGTCTTGATTTCCCTATTCGAAACTTCTACTTGCCTGCTCGTTTGTGGATGATATGGTGAGGCTAGTTTATGGGTTACTCCATACTTCTTGAGAAGACTTTCAAATTGTCTTTCGATAAAGTGTGAGCCTCCATCACTTATTACTGCTCTTGGTATTCCAAATCTTGGAAATATTATACTCTTAAAGAGCTTAATGACTGTTTTTGCATCACAAGAGGGGGATGGTAGAGCCTCAACCCATTTAGACACATAGTCCACTCCTACCAGTATATAGGTATTTTTATAGGAAGTAGGGAAGGGTCCCATATAGTCAATTCCCCAAACGTCGAACAATTCGATTTCCAATATCGAATTTTGAGGCATCTCATGTCTCCTTGATATGTTCCCGGTCCTTTGGCTGGTCACAAGTCGTCACATAATTCCGAGAGTCTCTAAAAATATGAGGCCAATAAAATCCTACTTGCAAAACCTTTGCCACGCCTTGTCTCATGCTCGTGTGACCTCCATATGCGAGAAGAATAGCGGTGATACAATATATCCTCAATCTCTTCTTGGATCGCATCTTCGATATATAGCATCCGCCCCTTGCTTGAACAGAATGGTTCATCCCACACATAATGCTTTACATCCGAAGGAACTTCTTCCTCGATGATAACTCATGTGAGAAGGTATTATCCAAGCTAGGTAGTTGGCAAAATCGCATACCACGGAGCTTTGATTGTTCTAATCGCTAGTAGTCGCTCATCCGGAAAGAAGTCATTTATAGCAAGATCATCGGCTCTTCCGCATTTGGTTCTAGATGAAGCCTCGATAGAAGGTGCGCAACTACGTTCTCCATTCCTTGCTTGTCTCGAATTTCTAAGTCAAACTCTTGTAGGAAGTATCCACCGGATAAGTCTTGGCTTAGATTCCTTTTACTCGAAATATCTTATGGCTGCATGATCTGTGTAAACTATCACCTTGGTCCCTATGATATAAGATCTGAACTTGTCGAAAGCAAATACTATAGCCAAGAGTTCCTTCTCTGTGGTAGCATAATTCATTTGTGCTTCATCCAATGTTTTACTGGCGTAGTAGATTGCATACACCTTGCGATCCTTCCTTTGTCCTAACACTGCTCCCACAGCAAAATCGCTGGCATCACACATAATTTCAAAGGAGACTAACTGGAGGTTGCATTATTAGGCGGTTGTTAATGCTTCCTTTAACTGGAAAATGCATCAAGACAAGGATTATCAAAGTGAAACACAGCATCTTTAGCAAGCAAATTAGTTAATGGTTTTGAAATTTTTGAGAAGTCTTTGATGAACCGTCGGTAGAACCCTGCATGTCCTAGGAAACTACGCACTCCCCTGACATCAGTTGGAGGAGGCAACTTCTTGATCACTTCAGTTTTAGCAATGTCCACCTCGATACCACGGTGTGAGACTAGGTGCCCAAGTACTATGCCTTCTCGCACCATGAAGTGGCACTTCTCCCAATTAAGCATTAAATTCATTTCCTCGCATCTGCAAGACCTTGACCAAATTAGATAAACACATATCAAAATCTGCACCATATATACGTAAAAATCATCCATGAACACTTCCATTATATTCTCGATCATGTCAGAAAAAATTGAAGTCATACACCTCTGAAATGTGGCCGGTGCATTGCATAGTCCAAAAGGCATTCTTCGTAAAGCAAAAGTACCATATGGGCAGGTGAAAGTTGTTTTCTCTTGGTCATTAGGATAAATAGGATTTGATAGAAAGGAGTATCCATCTAAGTAATGAAATGCAGTGTTTTGCCAATCGGTCCTAGCATTTGGTCAATAAATGGGATGGGAAAGTGGTCCTTTCTAGTTTCCTTATTCAATTTCCTATAATCAATACACATTCTCCATCCCAGTAGTTCTTCTAGTGGGGATTAACTCATTCGTAGCATTCCTTATCACCGTTATCCCCTTTCTTTGTACGACATGGACTGGACTTACCCATTCGCCATCGGATATTGGATAGATAATTCTGCATCTAGCAATTTCATGACCTCTTTCTTGACTATCTCTTTCATAGGGTTGACCTTCTTTGATGCTCTATAGAGGTTTTAAAATTGTCTTCTAGTAGAATTGCATGCAAACCGATGGACTAATTCCCTAATATCATCAATCTTGTATCCAATGACATTCTTATGTGTTTTCAATACCTCAATCAGTTTTTCGGTCTCTGCATTGCTCAGTTAGCATTAATGATCACAGGATAAGTAGAGTTTTCGCCAAGGAATTCATACGAGTGTGGATGGAAGAGGCTTAAGTTCTACTGTGGTGTGAGGTTGGGAGCAAAATCTCGACTCTTTATCCTCAAAATCCCTCCGAGCTTATTACGATGAGTTTGTTACGTGCTCCTTCTAGTGCTATTGACTGAAACTGTCAATCCTACAACAAACATCAAAATAGAAGGTTGTTTAATGACTTTTGAAAGGTCAAATTCAATTTTATCGCTTTCCAAATGCAAGTGAGAGTTTGTGGTTCTTGACATCTATCATTGCTCTGCAGAGCCAAGAAAGGTCTCCCAAAATGAGTGGAATACATGGGTCTTCATCCATGTCTAGTACTACAAAATCTGCGGGAATAATAAAATTTCCCACACCTTTGGTACATCTTCTAAGATTCCCAAAGGATATCTAATGGAGCGATCGGCTAGCTAAGGCCATAGTAGTTAGTTTCATTTCTCCTAAATCTAGTTTCTTGCATATGGAAAGAGGTATCAGATTTACACTGGCGCCCAAATCGTAAAAAGCCTTATCAAAATTTGAGTCATTAATTATGCAAGGGTTAGAAAAGCTACCTGGATCATTTAGTTTGGGAGGGACCATGTTCTTAATTAAAGAGTTGCACTCCTCAGTAAGAGCCACTGTTACATGCTCCTCGACTTTTCTTTTATTTGTTAAGATGTCCTTCAAGAACTTGGAGTATGTTGGCATTTGTTGAAGAGCTTCTGTAAAAGGTATATTGATATATAGCTTCCTAATTACCTCAAGGAACTTACCAAATTGTTCATCAAATTTTCCTTAATACCTTTGAGGCGGGATAGGGGCTTATATGTTCTTGGTTCCCTATTCGACACGCTGTGTCGTTCGCCTGGTGTGTGTGTCATGGAGTTAAACACGGGTGTGTCGGCTGACATGCGCTCGTGTGTCTGCTTTCCCTCAGGCGTGTTGAACAACACGCCATGGGTCAAGGTGTGTTGTCGGCTTCCTTTGCTACTCAACCTAGGCGTGCTGCTGTCTTCTTCCAACTCTGGCACGCTCGTGTCATTTAGCACAGGGGCTGCTTGTTGAGCTCATCTCCTTCTAAAATCCTTCCACTTCTCAAACTTATGGAATTACAATGCTCGGAGGTTTACGAATTTCGGAAATCGCGGCGTCCTTGATCTTGGTAGCAATTTGGGAAATTTGATTTTCCAGCATTCTTGTGTGATTAGTCAAATTATCAACCTTGCTTTCCAATTTCTTGATTGCCTCGGTATTATTTTGATGTTGCCGATCTGATTCTATAATATGCTGTCGAAATTCATCATTTATCTTCCCCTGACACGTAATAAAATTTTCCATCATCTTTTCTAAGCTCGACTTGGGTCTGTTTGAAATCCGAAGGTGCTCCAAAGCTTCATCGAAGAATTTTGGTTGGCTCTATACGAAAAGTTGGGATGATTCCTCCAACCGGGATTGTACGTGTTCGAGTAAGGGTTGCCACCATTAGGCTTCTGATTAAAATTATTTAGCGCATCTACTTGCTCAATCCCAGCTCCTTCAGATGGTGCGTGTAGGATTTGGCAATTCATTGCTACATGTCCTGTTACACCACATATCTCACAAGTGACATTAGATGAGTTTACAGCTGATACATTAAAATGTTCGAGCTTTTGAGTTAACGCATCGACTTTTGCACTGAGTAGATCAATGGTACTTACCTCAAACTTACCTGGCATTTTAGTTTGATATCCTCGTTCTGTAGCCCATTGGTGAGAATTCATTGCCACATTCTCGATGATCTCAAAAGCTTCATCCAATGTTTTGTTCATAAGAGCTCCTCCTGCAGTAGAATCAAGAGAAACTTTAGTAGCATACAAGATTCCATTGTAGAAAGTATGAACAATGAGCCACTTCTCCAGCCCATGATGAGGGCATTGCTGTAGTAATCCCTTAAATCTGTCCCAGGCTTCAAATAATGTTTCTCCATCCTTTTGCGCAAAATTCGTGATTTGATGACGAAGACTTGCAGTTTTGCTGGGTGGAAAATACTTGTCTAAGAATCTTTGCTCCAGCTGATCCCAGGTAGTTATACAATCTGCTGGAAGAGAGTGTAGCCAAGCTCTAGCTTTGTCCCGCAATGAGAAAGGAAACAAGCGCAGTCTAATAGCATCAGCTGAGGCTCCATTCAGTTTTAAAGTTTGTTAAATTCCAAAAATACTTCCAAGTGTAGATTTGGATCTTCAGTGAGTGCTCCTCCGAATTGATGTTGTTGGACCATGGATAGTAGAGCCGGTTTTAATTCAAAATTGTTCGCTTCAATAGGGGGTCTTCTAATACTCGATCTCAATCCCCTTGTACTAGGTGCTGCATAATCCATTAGAGGTTTATTCTCATTCTGATCAGCCATGTTGGAGGTCAGATTTTCTTCCTGTCGTTGCTGAAATCGTCTTCTAGCAAGGAACGTTCTCTCTATCTCAGGATCAATATCGAGGATTTCCCTATTAAATCTGTGCATGCAACAACAAGGGAGGCTCCCAAAACAAGAATTCAGAATAGACACAAGGAAAAAAAAACAAAAAACAGGAATCTAGATTAACTAAATCACGCTCAATTCAATATTGAGTGCCAATCCCCGGCAACGGCGCCAAAAACTTGATGTGTTGTTTTCCGCAAGTGCACGGTTGTCGTCAAGTAATAAAAATATCGATCCCACAGGGATTGGGTCAATTACCAAGTAGTCGTGATACCAAGTTATCTAGTCAATCGAATTGTAGTTTAAGCAAAGAACCTGAGAAGTCAAGAACAACGAATGAGAAGAACGAGCTGAAAGTCAAGAGTTGAGGAGAATCTCAGGATATGGGTTTCACCACGTCGACGATTTATAAGGTGATTTATAAAGTCAAGAGCTGTAATCCCCTATGCTTCTTTTGGTTGTGTGTTTGCAAATATTCGCTTTTGGAGTAGCCGACGGTAAAATGCCATAACTTTTCGTACAAGTGGACACACGAAATGATCTACCTACCAAATCGAAGCTCTCTAAGAGATCTACACTTCTTATGAGAGTTTACCCTTGTAACAAGCTATCTTCATCCCCAAAAATCAACATCTAGTACCCTTTTGGGGAATCGAAGGTTGTAAGTTTCTAGTGTTTGTTAGTTTCTTATTCTTCTTATTTATTTCTGTTTATTTATTATTATTTCCTGCATTACTAATCTAAGACCAAGTCTTGGAATTCCTTTTGGTTTTTATTCGTGTTTTGCAAGATACTTAATGGCTCACATTGAGGGGTATAGCACCACTCGACCTCTGTTCTTTAACGTAAATGATTTCCCTTATTGGAAAGGTCGGATGGAGTGTTTCTTGAAAACAAAAGTCGAGACTTGGATAATAATCCAAACCGGCTTTGCTCTACTCACCAATGATGAAGAGGAGCCCTTGGATTTCGACAAGTGGACCAATGCAACCAAGAGGCAAATCGAAGCCGATGCAAGAGCAACCCAAGTGTTGCAATGCGGCTTGTCCAAGGAGGAGCTCAACCGAATTGGACCATTCATTAGTGCCAAAGGCCTCTGGAACAAATTAATTGATCTACACGAAGGGACGTTCAATGATAAGGTATGTAAAAGAGATTTACTTTTAAATAAACTATATAATCTAAAGATGCAGGATCACGAAACCGCTTTCCAACTCCATGCGCGGATCCAAGACATGTTGAACGACCTACATGCCATCGGACAAAAGGTAGATAATCGGGATATAATAAGGTACGCTCTTAATGATTTTCCTAGGACCACCTTGTGGGCATCCATGGTTGATGTCTACAAGGTATCTAAAGATTTATCTAAGATTAGATTAGATGAATTCTTTTCGGAGTTTGAGTTACATGAACAAACTAACGCGGTCTCGGTCGAGAGAGGTGTTTCTTTACTTGCAGGATGAAGAAGAAAGGAGAAGAGCAAGCCACCTCCCGAGCAAGAAGATGGATCCGAACTCGAGGATGAACCTGAATCTGAATCCGAAGAGGATGCCACAATAGTCAACATAGTGCGGAGAATAGTTCGACAAGAAGGCAATTGAAGAAAGAGAACCAAGAGCAATTCAAGTCAAGGAAGCGGCCAAAGCAAAAGAGAGCAAGGAAAGCCTTCCATGCAACTTGGAACAATGGAGAAGAAGGCATCGACATAGCTTACATGGCAAGATCGGAGGAGTCCAAGTCAGAATCCGAAGCCGAGTCCAACTACAACTCCGACTCCGACCCCGAAGACTACTTCGAGAGGAAACTCAAAGCTGGACCAAAAGGGAAAGTCAAGGTTATCCGCTCTTTAATTAGTACACTTTACCTTACAATTAAAATGCTTACTAGGAAATTAACTAAGTCCGAGTCTAGGGTTGAGTCGTTACTTGAGGAGGTTGAAACCCTCAAGCAAGAGGCTACTCTAACCTCTTCAACTAGTCAAGTTCAAGAGAGAAACTCAACCCAAGTTGAAAAACTTGAGGAGGAGAATTCTCTTTTGAAAGACCGAGTTCAAGAGGTCGAGGCTAGGTTGGAAAGGTTCACGTTGGGATCTAAGAATTTTAACCGACTACTTGGAACCCAAAGAGCCATGTACAACAAAGTCGGACTCGGATTTAGGTCAACAACTATGAATAGGTCTTACATGTCTATTGTGAATCGTAGTCATCAAAAAGTCCAAGCATGGGTCCCAAAGATTTTATTGAACTCACATATAAGGACTAATAAGTATTGGATTCCCCAGGATCAAGTTCATTATTTGAATAGACCATATTGGTTCAATAGTCCAGGGGGAACTAACACTAAAATAGTATATCTGCTTCCTTAGCAAAATCATTGCATGATTAGTTATTTTATTTTAATTTTTAGAATGGCTAGATAGGGAAAATAGTTAGTCAATTCTTGACAACATTGTATCAGGATGCGGCGAGATGATAGTACGTTAGGAAAATAAAGTCTCATGTATTCGAGCTAGATAAGGCGTATCTAGCTTGGTGCACTTGACCGAGTGGAACTAGCTGAAGCTACCTCATCGTATCCTAAACTAGTTAGATCAAGAAGTAACCCTAAGTGACTTAAGTGATATTTTCTTGAATTTGGCTTTGTCTAAGGAAGTGGTCGTTGTTCTGATCAAAGAAGGCCCCTGTGCCTCGCCACGACCTGGAAGCTAGTTTCTCGAAAAGTTACTTAACGATTTAAAGGTTAAATCCGAATCTAACCCAAGGTTGACTATCTTTAATCGATTTCAAATCATCTCACAAAACATATAAGGTGAACAAATTCTGAGACACATAGAATGGGTGAGATGTTAAGGATAATTGAAATATTACCTTTTCAAAATGCTACTTATTTTTTCAACTATCGTACTTAACGACTATTTATAACTCTCTAGACCAAAGTTTAGCACCCCCTACATCTCTTATACTTCATATATTTGACTAAGGGAGAGAGAAAACTAATCCTAAGGGTTATATTACAAACCTTTAGATTATTGATGCAGAGGGACACACCTCCAATCTATCTAACTACTGCTAGATGCATTCTTGGACTCATAGTTGATTTTTCTAGATGCATGCATATACGATGTTGTTTTTAAATCCCTATTTTATATAAAAAAACACCAACATTTTTTTTATTTATGGCAAAAGGGGGAAAAGAGTACAAGTTAAGGGGGAGTACCAAAATATTTAATTTTGAAAATTTAATTATCTCTTTCAAAACTCACCTAGGGTTAAGGGGGAGTTTTTGAAAATGGCATTCATCATTTACTCTACTTATTTTATGCTTTAAGTTTTCCCTTAACTTTGTATTGGTTTGTCATAGATCAAAAAAGGGGAGATTGTTGGTGCAGGGGCACTAGATAATCGAACCTAGGTTTTGAATATGACAAAGATCCAAAGTTAAGGTCATATTGTTATCTCATGAGTTGAATTAAGTGTGTAGGAAATGGTTAACCTAACCTGAAGGTCAGCGACACTCGGAGAATCCTGAGTCGGGAAACCATGGTGGTCGGGCGACACCGAGGGAACTTCGAGGGAGTCGAAGAACCTAGGTGGAAGACCGAAAGCAAAGCAACAGGTCATAAAGGACCAGAGGTAAGCACGATTATGAAGAGAGATGGTAAGGTCGTGTCCTCTGTATGGGGACGACCGTAGGTGTGATCCGACTAAGTCTTCCAATGGAAGGTCTAGGTCGAGATCGGATGGTAAGAAACCGTCGCATTTACCATTTTCTGTGCTAACCTCTTACTGCAAAGAAGTGGCCAGGCTGGTAGTCGACTACTGGTCATTGGATAGTCGACTGATGGCGATAAATTTGCCTTTTGTGCTAGGTTAAAATGGATAATGTTTGACGTGGCCACTTCGCGATAAAATATGGTACCACCTCGTGATCCATTCCAAAAGATGAGGATATACATCAAGACTTATTCCAAGGAAAAGCTCTATAAAGGAGTGGAGGACTCCAACCCAAACATCAATCAATTCTATTCTCAAAGTGCTCCCGCAATGCCAAAGCTCCAAGTCGTAACGCCGATGCAATGCCAATTTCAGAATCTATTCGTCGACAACAAGTACTTTCTTTTATTTACTATATTTGATCGTGGTTTTAATCATAATGAGGTGAGGTAGGCTTGTTGCCTCATCCTCGTACTTTCGGTTTTGTGATCGTTGTCTCCTACCTTCAACGAGGAGGAGACTTGATAGTGGATTGCCCCTTCGTACGCGGTCAAAGATTGCGGGGCCTTGGATTAGCAGCCGGTGGGCTGTGAACCAAGTAAAAATAAATTGTGTTATTTATTTTTCCACTGAGCTTGCTATTATCGAACGAACGAAAGAAAATTTTACGCTCGCTATTCACCCCCCCCCTCTAGCGACGCTTCTCGATCCAACACCCAAGAGTCAAGCTCACTTAGTGAACAAAACTCAACCAAGTTATCACTTAGGGGGAGCTAACACTTTGCTTGTTTCTTTAATTAATTAAACTCTTGCATGTTTAGTTTACTTGCTTAATTTAGAATTGACTAGATAGGAAATAAAGTAGTTTAAACTTAATCAGCCTATTACTAAGACAAAGTGAACTGATAGTAAGTTAGGGAAGCTCTTCGAGGTGCATGTCTAGGAAGTGGTCCACCTGATGTCCAAAGAAGGTCATATGCCTCGCCACAACCTGGTGCACTATGTTGAGTGGAACTAACCGAAGCTAACTCACTAAATCTTTAACTAGTTAGCCCAAAGCTTAATCTAAAGTGAGTCAAGTATTTGATTCCTTAATTGACTTTGTCTTAGGAAATAATCCACCTGATATCCAAGAAGGTCATATGCCTCGCCACTACCTGAAAGTTAATTTTGGAAAAACCTAATTGATTATCTCAAGCTAAAGTTGAATCTAACACAAGTTTTAAAACTTTGAAATTTTTCATTAAAATTAATTAAGATAAAAATGAATCATCATCTCATAAAACCCATTGGATTAACGTGTATTAAAAATTAGATCAGGTGAGATGAATTAGAAATTAATTAACTTAATCAACTCAATTTAATCAACTTAAACAAATCAACTTAATCAACCTAATCGACTCAACTTAATCAACTTAATGAATTCAAATCAACTCAAATCAACTTAATCAATTCAAATCAACTTAATCAATTAAATCAACTTAATTAACTCTAATCAACCATAATTAAATAAACTTTAAAAATTAATCGAAATAAAATTTTATCGATTCCAGTCGACTGGAAAATTTCTAGTCGACTATACAAGAGTTTGTTGGTGCAGAGAGCACCACTCTTTAGTTTTGATGTATGAATCAAAGTTAAAGTTAAGATTTGTGTTCTGATATGAGTGTTAAGTGTGCAGGCTTAACAGGAAGTCCTAGTAGATTGCGTTGACCAGATACTAGGAAGAAGTCTTGATAGATCAAGAGGACCGAACACCAAGTATGAAGTCCAAATGGATCAAGTGGACCGGACATTTGTCATGAAGACCGGTTGGGTCATGAGACCAGACAATCGATAAAAATTCCAACTAGGTCAGGTAGACTGGACAGCTGGTGGAATCCTTGGTGGGTTAGATCGGATGTCAAGAATGGTAAGTCTAGCAGGGCAGCCGACAGATAAGCCTCAAGTGGAGAGGTGAGGTCGAGTCCTTTATAGGGGGACAAAGTTGGGCGTCGATCCGACAGATATTTTGATTAGGACTTAGAAGTCGAGATGAAGCAGTATTACTATTGCTATTAGATATTATATTGTTTGCTTTTGCTAATCTCATTTTATAGGTATCAGTCGACTGAAAAGATTCCAGACGACTAAGGTCCAATCGACTGAGAATGGTCCAGTTGACTGGATACACAGTTGGCAAGATTAGCTGGTGATCAATCAAAGATCTGGTAGCACATATGGAAAGAGTTTCAGTCAACTGGGGATATCCAATCGACTGAGATGCGAAGCCAAGTGAGTTGGAGTCAACTGGACAGGTCTAGTCGACTGGAAACGCTGAAGTACCATATTGACGGGTTGATGTGGAGTCAATTGGAGAGCATTCCAGACGGCTGGAAAAGGTTTATAAAAGAAATGCATGACCAGCTCCGAAGATTTCCAATCTACTACATCTAAGTGTTGCTACTATTGATCGTCGTCTGTAGAAGCTTCATCCCTAAACAAAGACACAATTCCGACACTCCATGCCTAATTCGATAACTCTAAAAAGTGTCAGTATACTTTAGTTTTATTTACTTGTATTTATTTTGCTTTTGTGTACTTAATTTCAAAGAGAAGGTAGAGTGTTACCTATCTCTTATTTATTGTAAAAAGTGAATCCCTCTGAAGTCGAGAGTTCTCGAGTTGGAGGGCTTTATAGTGCATTGCCCATCGAGGTAGCTCTTGGAGAGCTACAAGCCTTGGAATAGCAACTCGGCTAGGGTTGTGAACGAAGTAAAAATGCTTGCCTCTCTATTTTATTTATTCCGCTGCATACTCTTGTTTCTAAAGATTTCAAAATAAATTTTAATTTCTAAAGAAAATTTGTAACCTCCGAGATTCACCCCCCTCTCTTGGAATATTTCGATCCTACAATTGGTATTAGAGCGGGGGCGCTCCGAATTTGGTGCAACCACCAACGAAAGCATTAGAATTTTCTTTAGTTTTAGCATTTTTGTCTTTTAATAATTTCTGCATTAGAATTAATTTTTAATATTTGTCTTGCTTTAGTATAAATTTAATTTTTGCACAATATTGTTTAATTTAAATAACTCTAGGAATAATTCTGAATATTAGTTAAAATTGATTTAAATAAAAATTTATTAGTAATGTCGCACTTAAAAAGGTATAGCACAGTTCACCCTCCTCTCTTTTGTTGGTGCAGGGGCACCAGAAAATCGAACCTAGGTTTTGATTATAGCAAAGATCCAAAGTTAAGGTCATATTGTTATCTCATGAGCTAAATTAAGTGTGCAGAAAATGGTTAAGCTAAGCCGAAGGTCAAATACTCCCGGAGAATCCCGAGTCGGGAAACTGTAGTGGTCGGGCGACACCAGGAGAACTTCGTGGGAGTCGAAGAACCCAAGTGAAGACGGGAAGCAAAGAGACTGGTCATAAAGGACCAGAGGTAAGCACGAGTGCAAAGAGAGATGGTAAGGTCATGTCCTTTGTACGAGGATGACCGTAGGCAGCGATCCGACTAAGACTTCCAGTGGAAGGTCTAGGTCGAGAGCGGATGGTAAGAAACTGTCGCATTTACCATTTTCCGTGCTAACCTCTTACTGCAGGGAAGTAGCCAGGCTGGAAGTCGACTACTGGCTATTGGAAGTTGACTACTACACATCAGTCGACTGATGGCGATGAATCGGCCTTTTGCGGTAGGTCAAAAAAGATAATGTTTGACGCTGCCACTTCACGATAAGATAAGGTGTCACCTTGTTATAAGTTCCAAATGTTGAGGATCGGCATCTAGACTTATTCCAAGACACAAAGTCTATAAAAGGAGGGGAGGACACCAACCCGAAAATCATCAATCTTATTCTCAAGTGCTCCTACAACGCTAAAGCTCCAACGTCGTCATAACACCGACGCAACGCCAAGCTTACAACTTCTTCATTGACAACAGCAAGTTTGTTTCTATTTAGTTATTGTATTTGTGGTTTTAATCGTAACGAGGTGAGCTAGGCTTGTTGCCTCATCCTCATGCTTTTGATTTTTGTGATCATTGTCTTCTACCTTCAATGAGGAAGAGACTCTATAGTGGATTGCCCCTTCGTACATGGTCAAAGATTGCGGGGCCTTGGATTAGCAACCGTTGGGTTGTGAACCAAGTAAAAACAAACTTGTGTTATTTATTTTCCCACTGTGCATCTCTGTGTTTTAATCGAACGAACGAAAATACAAAAATATTTTACGCTCGCTATTCACCCCCCCCCTCTAGCGACACTTTCGATCCAACATCTTTAACAGAGAGGACTTTTCCTATTGGAAAAAGTGAATAGAGTTCTACCTGAAAACTAACCTTGAGGTATGGTTTTCAATTAGGAAAGGTTTCATCTCTCGGGTAGATGACTCAGGTGAGTTGTTAGAATTGGAGAAATAGACCGCGGACATTAGGAAATGAGCTCAAGTCAATTACAAGGCCCTTAACACCTTGCAATAGGGACTTACCAAAGAAGAGCTCAATAGAGTCGATCCCTTCGAAAACTCTAAGGAATTATGGGACAAGGTATTTGAATTACATGAAGGCACTAATGATACTAGAATAGCTAAACAGGACATGTTACTTAATAAACTTTTTATTTGTAAAATGAATGAAAATTAAAATTCTAGTCAACTCCACACGAGAATAAAAGATATATTAAATGGATTGCATTTAATAGGACATCAAATAGAAAATAGGGACGTAATTAGGTATACACATAAGGCATTCCCGAGGAACGCCTTATGGACATCCATCGTCGATGCCTATAAGGTCTCCAAGGATCTTTTTGTTGGATCGAAGCGGATCGCTAGAGGGGGGGTGAATAGTGATAAACCTTTTCTTTTTCGAATTCGTTTTAAAACACTTATACATAGCGTTACGTATTGCTCCAGACACTTACCATGGTTAGTCTTAGGAAGACTTACCTATTAACCTTGCATTCCAAATCTTTTAATTAACTCCTTAGTGTATTTTGGAGTAAAATACTAAAGAACTCCTCCTCGTTAGAGGATCGATATAAAAGAAACACAAAGCTTGAGGTAGAGGGACACTCCCCCTCTCCTCGTTATGATAAAAGCTCCGAGAAAGTAAATTAATGAACTGAAATAAAACTTATACCGACGTAATAAAAATGAAAGCAATTTAAACCTAGACGTCGGAGAAGAAGCACTTCATTGTTGGAGAGTTGTAGCTTGGCGGAGGCTTTTGGAAGCTTAGAATTGATGATCAAACCCTAGGAGAGGCCCTCCTTTTATAACCCTTGAGCCCCTTTTCGAGAGGACCTTCAACCAATGGAAATTAGGCACATGGCTCCTTGAAAAATGGTGATAAGGCTTGACTCCTCGAGGCTAATCCTTGACCATCAGTCGACTGATGGCCATCATCATTCGACTGATGGTAGAATCAGTCGAATGTTGACCGCAGACAGACGACTGATGGACGACAGTCGAGTCCTCCAAGCTGGCAGTCGACTCATACTAGCTGCAGGACAAAGTTAGCTTAACAAAAGCATTATTTTGACGGCCACTGACCATCCGATCTCGACCTAGACTATCTATAAGATTTCTTTGGTCAGATCTATGCTTAAGATCATCCCCGTAAGGAGGATACGACCTCTCTTACTCTCGCACACACACGAGCTTACCTCGATACTTACTGTGTCGCTCTCACTTCCGGCCTTCCACTCGATTCCTTCGGCTCCCTTCGAAGTCACTCGAGTGTCGCCCGACCACCGTGGCTTCCTCCAGGTGTCATTAGCCTTCAGCTCCAGCATTGGCACTTTTCTGCACACTCGACTTAGCTTGTGAGATAACAATATAGGCTTAACTTTGTATCGTTTGCTATAATCAAAACTCAGGTTCGACTTAGGTGCCTACTGCACCAACAATCTCCTCCTTTTTGATTTATGGCAAACCAACACAAAGTTAAGTAAAATAAATTAAGTGCATTAAGCAAAATGAGTATGAGATATGCATGAATGAGCAAGAATATATAAAAACACTTTTTCAAGTGCTCCCCCTTGAGGAATCCTCCCCCTTGACCGAGGGTGAGTACTTGAGAAAGAGTTTTAACTCTCCCCCTTGATATTTGCTACTTAAAAAGAATTAAGTAACCAAAATTACTTAATATTGGCCATAGTGTTTAAAATAATTTTTTTAAGTTAAGAAATCCAAAAATTGATTTCTTAACCTTGGCCTTTCTCCCCTTATTTGTAACGCCCGCCCTTATCTGCTCTAAGGGCGGCACTACTGTTACTCCTTTTTTTTTTAAAACATACTACATATGGATCCTCTCACAACCTACGTACTTTAACAGGTCATCATAACTTAAACCTTCTTTTGCACATGCATCACATATCATATTCATCATTAGCATGTTAACATATCTTTCATAACATGCATACATAAAGATTCGTTCATGAGTTCTAACATTTCCAACATTCTTAAGTAGATGATACTCATTAAACACAAGTCTTATAAGCGGAAACAATGTCTTAAGTTGTTCTTAGAGCATATAAATACAAGCAGATAGTATAGGGTCTTCTTCCACCATGCCACTATAACACACACTTGGCCCCTCCTGCTACTTCCTCTAGCGCAGACTTCCTTTATCTGCAGTATATGGACAACATGAACTATAAGCATATAGCTTAGTAAGATCCTTGCCTACTCACAAAAGCCACAAACTTCATCAAGCAATTAGAACATGAGCATACTAGCATAAAGGACCTAAGTATTTCATAGCAACACTAATCAACAACATATCCATGTAATAAAAAACTAAGCATGGCATAGAATTGTTCATAAGCCAGTTAAGCATAATTAATCTAAGCAGGGCATAATTTGAACATAATCATTATAACTACATAAAACTAAGCATGCATGAAAGACATATTCATAAGCGTTTTAAAACTTAACAATTAGCATTCCTAACCTAAGCATCCGTAACATCCTACATCTTAAACCTACATAAAGTACATAGGCACAAACATTCTTCAACTTAACCATGACCATTCATCAGGGAATCCAAACATGCATAAAGGACATAATCATAAGCATTTGTTTAACTTGAACATAAACATTTGTAATAACATAAATCCTAAACCTGCAGAAGGAACATAATCGCAAGTATTCATAAACTTAACCATAACATTCACCACATCATAAATTCTAAACTGGCATAAAGTACATAGTCGCAACATTCTTAAACTTAGCTCTAAACATCATAACTTCATAACATCTAGCATGCATAAAGAACATAGTTCGCAAGCATTCAGGGTATTTAACATAAGCATACACAATATCATAAAAGTCTTTTCTTTTCAAAACATATACTTATAGATACTTCAATATCATCATAACTTCATAACATCTAGCATGCATAAAGAACATAGTTCGTAAGCATTCAGAGTATTTAACATAAGCATACACAATATCATAAAAGTCTTTTCTTTTCAAAACATATACTTATAGATACTTCAATATCATCATAACTTCATAACATCTACATGCATAAAGAACATAGTTCGTAAGCATTCAGAGTATTTAACATAAGCATACACAATATCATAAAAGTCTTTTCTTTTCAAAACATATACTTATAGATACTTCAATATCATCATAACTTGTTTGGGGGGCCCCAGGTTAAGTACCACATAATGCGCGTTCCCTAATAGGCTGGGGTAGCGAGCCACCAGTCCTACTAGAGCAAGACCTCTTACGTCTTACCAGGGCAAGACCTCTTACGTCTTCTTATGTCCCTATGGATTTTATTAACGACCACCTGATGGGTCGGGTACTTAACCTCTTGCAAAGTAAAATACTTAATTCTTTTCTTTTCTTGTCATAATATAAAGAATGCTCTTGATCCCCAACATAAAAAGGGAAGCATCTTAATCTCATATTGTCATGAAGAGAGCTCTTGATCCCTACTTGAAAGGGAAGCATCTCCATCTTATCTTATCATAGGGAGAGCTCTTGATCCCTACTTGAAAGGGAAGCATCTCCATCTTATCTTGTCATAAGGAGAGCTCTTGATCCCTACTTGAAAGGGAAGCATCTCCATCTCAGTCATTTCATAAAGACACATGCATTCATAACATAAGAGTACCCTAAAGGGGTCCTAAGCATAAACTTGTTCATCACCCAAGCATATTTCATGGCACATTATATCATAAACATGAAGCATATTTCCAATCCATATTCATGGCATATTAAATCACAAAACATGTTCCACCTCTAGGTATATTTCATGGTACCTTACATCATAGACATGAAGCATATTTCCTAGGCATATTCATGGCATATTAAATCACAAAACATGTTCCACATCTAGGTATGTTTCATGGCATACTATATCATAAACATGTTCATCACATAAGCTTATTTCATATTGCATTGAATCATAAACATATTCATCACACAAGCATAGTTCATGACATATAAACAAAAAAACCATACCCTTAGCACAACTACATGTGGGGGTGTTTCCATGAAACCCTAACCCTAAAACCATGGGTTGGCCGAATCTTGTAAGGGGCTCAAGCTTGGGTTTTGTCCCCTAAAGTTCATTCATGAAGCCTTATAACTGATCATAGTATCATTAGAGATATTTTCATGCAACCCTAACCCTACTTTCATTGGTTGGCTGAATCTTGTATGGTTAGATCTTTGGACTTGTGTCCCCTAAATCTATTCATGTAGGCCTATATCATAACCTAACTTTATAAGAGGGTATTTTCATGAAACCCTCACTCTAAGAGTCTTGATTGGCCGAAACATGTGGGGGTTCAAGCTTAGGTTTTGTCCCCTAAAGTTCATTCATAAAGCATTATTACTTAACCTAGTGTCATTAGGAACATTTTCATGCAACCCTAACCCTAATTATATGGGTTGGCCGAAACATGGAATGGGTTCAAACTTAGGTTTTGTCCCCTAGAATTCATTCATAAAGCATTATCATGGCCTAACCTCATAAGAGGGAGTTGTGATAAAAACCCTAACCCTAAAAAGCCTTGGTGGCCGAAACCTATAAGGGCACCATGTTAGAATCTTTGTCCCCTAAAAGTTCCTATAGTGAGCATACAACCTATAGAAGTTCCCTAGAATCATTTTCATGAATCTTAGCCCAAGAAAACTTGATTGGACGAAACCTACAAGGGCTACAACTTCATCTTACTTTCATGAAATTTAACCTACGAAACTAATACACTACAGATGAGGGAAATCTTACTTCCTTCGCTTTGCTTGAGAGATGACCTAATGGAAGTCACCTAGCTTTCTCCTAGCTTGAAATGGGGTCTCGGCCAAAGGATGAAGAGGGAGATTGGTTTCGGTGAGGATGAAGAGGAGAGGAAGAAAATGGCCAAATGGAAACTTCCTTCTTCTTTATAAAGGGAGGAAGAGAAGTTTCTCTTTTCTTTGTCATGCCTCTTCACTTACCCTCCTTACACTTATCTATAAATTCCCCTCTTCCTCTAATGATATAATTCTATTGGGCTTATGGTTAGTGGGTGCATCTATAGGGCTTGGCTATCTCTAGAGGTTTGGGGTTCAATTCCTAGGCTTTGCATCTCCTTTTTTATTTTTTTTTGGATTATTTTCTTTTATTTTTACAAAAAGGCCCACATAAATCCTATCATCATAAAGCCAAAATTCTCGTAAAATTGCTAGAAATTTTACGGGCGTTACAATCCCTCATACCTTGTAAAAGTTTCGTCCTCGAAACTTAAAACAATTCTGGGTACTTCTGCCTCATGTCCTCCTCTCGTTCCCAGGTAGCTTCCTCATATTGCAGTACCTTACGACCTTTACTAAGGGCACCTCTTTGTTCCTTAGCCTTTTGACATCTTGGTCTAATATTTGGATAGGCCGACTTTCAACACCCAGGTCCTCTTGAACGTGTATTGTTTGTGGCTCGATCACTTGGTCCGCACTGGATATGCATTTCTTGAGCACAGAGACATGGACCACGTTGTGTATAGCCGACATCTCTTGAGGCAGCCCCAGCCTATACGCTACCTTGCCCACCCTCTGCGATATCGGATACGGTCCCACGTAGCGTGGATTCAGTTTACCCTTCCTTCCGAATCTCATCACTCCCTTCATAGGGGTCACTTTGAGGAATACCAGGTCCCCGACTTCGAATTCTAACGGTCTACGCCGCATATCCGCATAGCTCTTTTGTCAGCTCTGAGCAGTTTCGATTCTCTGACGGATAGTCTGTATAGCGCGGGTGGTATTGTCAATAATATCGGCCTGAAGACCCATTTCCCTCCTTTCACCACCCTCGTACCAACAGATAGGAGACCTGCATCTTCTCCCGTATAGAGCTTCATAGGGTGTCATTCCAATGGTAGCCTGGTAACTGTCGTTGTAAGCAAATTCTGCCAGGCACAAATATCGACACCAGCTCCCCTTAAAGTCTAGAGCACAAGCCCGCAACATATCTTCCAGCACCTGGTTCACTCTTTCCGTCGATCGATTACGAGGATGAAACGCAGGTCAATCTCTACTTAGTGCCAAGAGCCTTCAACACATTCCCAAAAATGGGAGGTAAAACGGCCATCACGGTCAGAAATAATAGCCTTAGGGACTCCATGTAATTTGATAATTTCCTTGACATATAATTGAGCTAGCTGCTCGATCGAATAGGTCATCTTAATTGCCAGGAAATGGGCAGACTTCGTCAACCGATCTATGATTACCCATATAGCATCGTAACCATTTGTTGTTCTGGGTAATCCCGAGATGAAATCCATAGATAGTTCTTCCCATTTCCACTCTGGAATCAGTATCAGCTGATAATCCCAGGTTTACGGTGTTACGCCTTCACCTTCCGCAGTCGAGGCAGTGTTGGCGTCTTGAGCCACCTCCTTTTCATGCGGACCACCAAAATTTCGCCCTTAAGTCCTTATACATTTTATTAGAACCCGGATGCTTGGTTTAAGGTGTTCCTTGGTATTCCTCGAGTATCTTCTTCCGTAATTCGGTATCTTCCGTAATACATAGTGGGTCCGGGAGTTATATTAGTCCGCCGTTGGAAAATGCGGAATCCATTATCCCTTCCTTCCGATTTCTTGTTTGATCTTACGGATGTCCAATCACCATCTTGCTTTCCCTTTATATCGTCGAACAGCGTCGGCGTTATAGTCATGGTGGAAAGTTGCCCAGAAATAATTTCTATCCTGTAATTCCTTACTTCCCTTTTCAGGGGTTGAGATAGCATCGATAAGGACATCAAAGCGGCAATTTCGTTTCCCCTCCTTATTCGTATGTTCCGGTCTACCCAGCATAGTTCAACTGTACCCTACACATCCCATGCAATGAACTCATCATCAATTTTTTTTTTTTAAAAGGAACGACTTGTCATCTCTTATTCATATCTCTTATTCATATTTTCCAACCAGAAGGAAAAATGTTAACATATAACATTCCTTATTTCCAAATTAAACCACAAAAACTATTTGAGAAGATAGTTCATTATGACTCCCACTAGGACAAACCCTAGTGCGTTTGTAATTATTTTTAGTCCTATCTTCCTTGGCCTCACTAGGGTGGTCTTCGGCTGGCCAATAAGTTGGACCCTTAACCCTCTTCCTCTCAAGGCCGGCTACCACCGGATTCTCTACCACAGGCTTCTCTTGAACCTTGTGCTCAGTGATTCAGCACAACTCCGCATAGGTTATCGCCTTCATAATGGCCCACGTGGTGTGCAACTACCATGAACTCATTTGGCAGGGAGCGGACCAAGGCCCATATCCTATAATTGTCCAGTAACGGAAACTCCTGCCGCTCGAGTCTCCTAAAAAGACCATCGAGCCTTCTCATGTGTCCGATGACCCCACCATCTGGTTTATAGACTATCCCTTCAATGGCTTCCCGGAATCGGTTTCGTGACACATCACGACGGGTCATGGTAGTCATCGTTCGTGCCATCCGAAATTGAAATAAATGAAGTCAGTACGAAACCGACTAACCCGTATGAAAACGGCTTAATTCAATTCAAATGAACATAGACCTTACACAAATAATTACGAAAATCAAATCTTCGTAATTTTAGGAGTTTTTTTTTTTGAGTGTAATTAAACTAAGGCTAGCATAAGATTATCCTACATGAATTCATGCATAATTAAGCTAAAACAAAAAAAAAACAATTCTCATTCTCGCAAGGTAAGGTACCCCTTTCTAGCGGTATTTCTAGGTTAGAGACATGTTTCCATCATATAAAGCTTGGTCAGGTATACTATCTAAGTCACAACTATGATTCCATTATACTAAACAGGACGAGGTATTATTTCTATCTAAATCTCAAGTGTGAGTCCATTCTACTAAAACATGATGAGGTAATTTTTTTTTTTCATTCTAAATAGAAGACATTCTTCATTATAAAGGAAACTTAAGTATGCATAAAATTACTTACTTGGAAATAGCAGGATGGAGGCTTGATGTGTGATAGTGGAAAGGTGAACCTGGCTCTGATACCACCTGTAACGCCCGCCCTTATCTGCTCTCAGGGCGGCGCTACTGTTACTCCTTTTTTTTTTTTTTAAACATACTACATATGGATCCTCTCACAACCTACGTACTTTAACAGGTCATCATAACTTAAACCTTCTTTTGCACATGCATCACATATCATATTCATCATTAGCATGTTAACATATCTTTCATAACATGCATACATAAAGATTCGTTCATAAGTTCTAACATTTCCAACCTTCTTAAGTAGATGATACTCATTAAAAACAAGTCTTATAAGCGGAAGCAATGTCTTAAGTTGTTCTTAGAGCATATAAATACAAGCAGATAGTATAGGGTCTTCTTCCACCATGCCACTATCACACACACTTGGCCCCTCCTGCTACTTCCTCTAGCGCAGACTTCCTTTATCTGCAGTATATGGACAACATGAACTATAAGCATATAGCTTAGTAAGATCCTTGCCTACTCACAAAAGCCACAAACTTCATCAAGCAATTAGAACATGAGCATACTAGCATAAAGGACCTAAGTATTTCATAGCAACACTAATCAACAACATATCCATGTAATAAAAAACTAAGCATGGCATAGAATTGTTCATAAGCCAGTTAAGCATAATTAATCTAAGCAGGGCATAATTTGAACATAAGCATTATAACTACATAAAACTAAGCATGCATGAAAGACATATTCATAAGCGTTTTAAAACTTAACAATAAGCATTCCTAACCTAAGCATCCGTAACATCCTACATCTTAAACCTACATAAAGTACATAGGCACAAACATTCTTCAACTTAACCATGATAATTCATCAGGGAATCCAAACATGCATAAAGGACATAATCATAAGCATTTGTTTAACATGAACATAAACATTTGTAATAACATAAATCCTAAACCTGCAGAAGGAACATAATCGCAAGTATTCATAAACTTAACCATAACATTCACCACATCATAAATTCTAAACTAGCATAAAGTACATAGTCGCAACATTCTTAAACTTAGCTCTAAACATCATAACTTCATAACATCTAGCATGCATAAAGAACATAGTTCGCAAGCATTCAGGGTATTTAACATAAGCATACACAATATCATAAAAGTCTTTTCTTTTCAAAACATATACTTATAGATACTTCAATATCATCATAACTTCATAACATCTAGCATGCATAAAGAACATAGTTCACAAGCATTCAGGGTATTTAACATAAGCATACAGAATATCATAAAAGTCTTTTCTTTTCAAAACATATACTTATAGATACTTCAATATCATCATAACTTCATAACATCTAGCATGCATAAAGAACATAGTTCGTAAGCATTCAGAGTATTTAACATAAGCATACACAATATCATAAAAGTCTTTTCTTTTCAAAACATATACTTATAGATACTTCAATATCATCATAACTTCATAACATCTAGCATGCATAAAGAACATAGTTCGTAAGCATTCAGAGTATTTAACATAAGCATACACAATATCATAAAAGTCTTTTCTTTTCAAAACATATACTTATAGATACTTCAATATCATCATAACTTGTTTGGGGGGCCCCAGGTTAAGTACCACATAATGCGCGTTCCCTAATAGGCTGGGGTAGCGAGCCACTAGTCCTACTAGAGCAAGACCTCTTACGTCTTACCAGGGCAAGACCTCTTACGTCTTCTTATGTCCCTATGGATTTTATTAACGACCACCTGACGGGTCGGGTACTTAACCTCTTGCAAAGTAAAATACTTAATTCTTTTCTTTTCTTGTCATAATATAAAGAATGCTCTTGATGTTAGTTAAAGCCCTAGAACCAATCATGTGATGGTTGAATAGGGAACATTTTGTATCATATTCTATAAAGGCAAAGGATTGGTTATTATATTTACATCTTGCTTGTGCCAGCTAATTTAAATATAATAATGCCCTAGAAAAGTAGGTTCTTATCTACAGCACATCAATTGGCAGAATTGATTATGAGAGGCTGTAGAGAACACTTTCCTAAATGTTCCTAGTCGAGTATTAATATGCAAGGGCAATATTAATACATAAAGACTAGCATGTAGGTCAATTGATGACTTGATCTCACAAGTCATGGATATATGATATCAAGTTGACACATGGGTATATATTGGAGAATATATACTGAACTGACCCGCCATGAGAAAGTTTCATGGATTGTTATATGAGTGTCATAAACTTTCTCATGTGACTATTGGTATGAATAGTCCTTAGACCTGAAGTCACTATGGTTCCCTACATAAGGAGTTATGTACTTTGGTATCGTCAAACGTCACCCGTAACAGGGTGGACCATAAAGGCGATTACTGGGTATGTAACAAATTATGCGGAGGGATGTGAGTGATGTAGATGGGATCTATCCCTTCCATATGATGGGAGTGATATCGGTGGGCCCCTTGATTGAGTAGAACTACTAAAACGCATGGCCATGCTCGAATGAGTCAATATGAGATATTGAGCTCATTTGTTTGAGTTAGTTTACTCAGGGATCAAGAAACACATAGATTGATCGAGGATGACATGGTCTATGCCTCATTGATCAATCTGATATCAAGGATAGAAGGACACGGTCATATATTATAGTAGTCACGGAAAGGTTAGTCGGATCTTGACTTATCTCGTAACTTGGGTAGCAATGATGTATTGCTAGATGCCGCTCATTGCTTGTGTATCTAAAAGAGTTTAGATCCTTTAGCGTTATGAGCCTATAGTCACACAATAATTAGAGGAATTAAAGTATTCTAGTTTGACTAGAATAATATGGGAATAAGCTTAAGTACAAAATGGTTTTTGGACTTTAAGCTTAATGAGAATTTTAGCTAATTGATTTAATGAGATTAATTCAATATGTTACCTTATTGATTTAATAAGATTAATTCAATATGATAACATAAGCTTAATTGAATTAATAAGATTAATTCAACATGCATGAAAGCCACATAAGAATGCCACATAAGCATTGTTGGAGTATTGGGAATACAATCAAAGTCCCACATTGGTAAGACATGGAAAAGATCATGTGCTTATAAGATGAAAAGATATCTCCATTGGCATGAGGCCTTTTGGGTAAAGCCCAAAAACAAAACCATGAGGGCTTGGGCCCAAAGTGGACAATATCATACCATTGTGGAGATATGTGGATCTTATATGCACTAACAATTGGTATCAAAGCCATGGTCCATGTCAAGCCATGAACCTCGAACGAAGGAAGTTGAACTCCCACGTCCGGATCAAGAGAACTAGAAATCAGGCAGGAAGTCTAGTTGGGTCGGGAGGACCGAACAACTGACAGGAAGTCCTGGTGGGTTGAAGATCGGACATCAAGCAGAGAAAATCCTCCGAGGAGGGATAGGCTTGAGGGGGGGCCCAATGTGGTCCTTCGTTTGAGGGGGGGATTGTTGGAGTATTGGGAATACAATCAAAGTCCCACATTGGTAAGACATGGAAAAGATCATGTGCTTATAAGATGAAAAGATATCTCCATTGGCATGAGGCCTTTTGGGTAAAGCCCAAAAACAAAACCATGAGGGCTTGGGCCCAAAGTGGACAATATCATACCATTGTGGAGATATGTGGATCTTATATGCACTAACAAGCATGCCACCTAAGCATCCACCTAAGCATCCACCTAAGCTAGATGAGGTGGAAGAAGACAAATTGGTTTTTGTCTCCTTAAGTGGCCGGCCAAACAAGGATATGTCTCAATGCAATGGATTGCATTGAATGTGTGGAGGTGAAAGGGTTTTTCCAACCCTATAAAAGACACCCTAAGTGGCCGGCCAAAGAGAGATTTTTGGCTTTTGTTGTTGGTGGAAGCTTTGGTTGTGTTAGTGGTGAGAAAGCTTGGTGGAAGCTTTGGTTGTGTGGGTTTGTGAGTGTAGGCTAGCAAGAAGAGGAGTCTTCTTCTTCCTTTCTCCTTTTCCCTCTCTTCCTCTCCTTTAGGGACTTCTCTAGCAAGAAGTAAAGGAGAGCTCTTCTAGTTTTCCTTTTGTGAGACAAGAGCGTGCTCGTGTGGATACGTATAGAGGCACGGACACTTGAACGTGCTAAAGATCCAACAAACCGAAAGGAAAAGCGGGATTAACAAGGGCACGCAACAAAGGTAATCCTCTCCTATAAGATAGGTTTGGTTTAGAGAAATTTATTTTATACGAGTTTGCTTTCGCATGGATCACTTGGAAGGGATCCTATTTTCCGTTGCGCATATGCCATTTGGCATAAAGATTTCCCAACACTTGATCCCCAACATAAAAAGGGAAGCATCTTAATCTCATCTTGTCATGAAGAGAGCTCTTGATCCCTACTTGAAAGGGAAGCATCTCCATCTTATCTTATCATAGGGAGAGCTCTTGATCCCTACTTGAAAGGGAAGCATCTCCATCTTATCTTGTCATAAGGAGAGCTCTTGATCCCTACTTGAAAGGGAAGCATCTCCATCTCAGTCATTTCATAAGGACACATGCATTCATAACATAAGAGTACCCTAAAGGGGTCCTAAGCATAAACATGTTCATCACCCAAGCATATTTCATGGCACATTATATCATAAACATGAAGCATATTTCCAATGCATATTCATGGCATATTAAATCACAAAACATGTTCCACCTCTAGGTATATTTCATGGTACCTTACATCATAGACATGAAGCATATTTCCTAGGCATATTCATGGCATATTAAATCACAAAACATGTTCCACATCTAGGTATGTTTCATGGCATACTATATCATAAACATGTTCATCACATAAGCTTATTTCATATTGCATTGAATCATAAACATATTCATCACACAAGCATAGTTCATGACATATAAACAAAAAACCATACCCTTAGCACAACTACATGTGGGGGGTGTTTCCATGAAACCCTAACCCTAAAACCATGGGTTGGCCGAATCTTGTAAGGGGCTCAAGCTTGGGTTTTGTCCCCTAAAGTTCATTCATGAAGCCTTATAACTGATCATAGTATCATTAGAGATATTTTCATGCAACCCTAACCCTACTTTCATTGGTTGGCCGAATCTTGTAAGGTTAGATCTTTGGACTTGTGTCCCCTAAATCTATTCATTTAGACCTATATCATAACCTAACTTTATAAGAGGGTATTTTCATGAAACCCTCACTCTAAGAGTCTTGATTGGCAAACATGGGGGTTCAAGCTTAGGTTTTGTCCCCTAAAGTTCATTCATAAAGCATTATTACTTAACCTAGTGTCATTAGGAACATTTTCATGCAACCCTAACCCTAATTATATGGGTTGGCCGAAACATGGAATGGGTTCAAACTTGGGTTTTGTCCCCTAGAATTCATTCATAAAGCATTATCATGGCCTAACCTCATAAGAGGGAGTTGTGATAAAAACCCTAACCCTAAAAAGCCTTGGTGGCCGAAACCTATAAGGGCACCAAGTTAGAATCTTTGTCCCCTAAAAGTTCCTATAGTGAGCATACAACCTATAGAAGTTCCCTAGAATCATTTTCATGAATCTTAGCCCAAGAAAACTTGATTGGCCGAAACCTACAAGGGCTACAACTTCATCTTACTTTCATGAAATTTAACCTACGAAACTAATACACTGCAGGTGAGGGAAATCTTACTTCCTTCGCTTTGCTTGAGAGATGACCTAATGGAAGTCACCTAGCTTTCTCCTAGCTTGAAAGGGGGTCTCGGCCAAAGGATGAAGAGGGAGATTGGTTTCGGTGAGGATGAAGAGGAGAGGAAGAAAATGGCCAAATGGAAACTTCCTTCTTCTTTATAAAGGGAGGAAGAGAAGTTTCTCTTTTCTTTGTCATGCCTCTTCACTTACCGTCCTTCCACTTATCTATAAATTCCCCTCTTCCTCTAATGATATAATTCTATTGGGCTTTATGGTTAGTGGGTGCATCTATAGGGCTTGGCTATCTCTAGAGGTTTGGGGTTCAATTCCTAGGCTTTGCATCTCCTTCTTTTTTTTTTGGCTTTTTTTCTTTTATTTTTCCAAAAAGGCCCACATAAAGCCTATCATCATAAAGCCAAAATTCTCGTAAAATTGCTAGAAATTTTATCGGCGTTACATTATTTAAGTAAAACATTAATGTTTGGCCATAGTGTTGAAAATAAGTTTAAGTTAAGAATTCTCTTAACTTGGCCTTTACTTCCTTTTTGTTAACAAAAACAAGTTAACTTAAAGTTAAGTAAACATTTACTTAACCTTTGGCCATGTGAATAAATATGAAATGAGTTAAGTTATCAAAAAATTTGATCCCTTAACTTTGGCCTTTTTCTCCCCCTTTTGCCATATATCGAAAATAGTGGGGGTGTGTGAAAAACAAATATAGGTATTAAATTTAAAGTCCAAGCATGTTCCATATTATTTTGAAAATAATATACTTAAAATAAGCTCATCTATAAAATGTTTGACTCATATTTGACTTGATTGATATGAAAGATCAACCAGTCCTGGTCAGTGTCGGTTAGTATGTATTATTATACTCCGTGGTTCATGGCGATGCACTAGCTCTACATCTGGAACCAGGAGTAAGGTCCTAACATCTCACGCCCATCTACGTGGCTAAGTACACAAACACATTAGTCCTATGTGTTGTGAGATGTATTGGCTCCTTAAATCTATAGGTGCATGATATCTAAGGTATATCCTATGCTAGTTTCATGAAAATGAAAAGTAAGAAATAGTAGTAAGAAAATATAATTTGTAAGTTCCTATTCTATTATGTACATGCCCAATTTTCGTCTTAATAGACTAAATTTGGCTTCAGGTAGGAGTTTAGTAAATAGGTCTGCCAAGTTAGACTTCGATTCGACGTATTCGAGTTGTATGGCTCCGTTGGCCACATGTTCTCAAATGAAATGATGTTTGACCTTTATATGTTTGGTCCTAGAATGACATATCGGATTCTTAGTTAGGTTAATTGAGCTAATATTATCTACGTGGAGTTTAGTGTTCATAAAGTCTAACTTAAAGTCGCGGAGAGTGTGCTTCATCCAAAGAAGCTGAGTGACACACTCACCCATCGCAATGTATTCGGCTTCGGTGGTAGATAAGGCAACACAGTGTTGCTTCCTACTGCACCAACTCACTAGACTCGAGCCAAGAAGTTGACAACAACCACTCGTACTCTTTCTATCGAGCTTACTACTGGCATAGTCCGAATCGGAGTAGCCGGTTAGTTTGAACTCGGTAGATCTAGGGTACCAAATACTGACATTTAGTGTACCCTTTAGATATCTAAAGGAGACTCCTTGGCACAGGTTTGGAATCTTGCGCACATACTTATTGCAAATAAGATATCAGGTCGGCTTGCAGTTAAGTAAAGGAGACTCCCTATTACGCTCCTATAGTATTTTAAATCAATTGAATTTTCGATTACATCTTCTTCTATATTTACATTCGTTGCCATTGGGATATTAATAATTTTAGCGTCTTGCATTCCAAAGTGTTTAATTAATTCCCTAGTATATTTTCGTTGATGTAGGTATATTCCATCTTTAGTTTGTTTAATTTGTAGACCTAAGAAGAAGCTCAACTCTCCTACTAAATTCATTTCAAATTCACTTTCCATTAGTGAAATGAATTCATTTAGTAGAATCGAGTTGGTGGTTCCGAAAATAATATCATCTACGTAGATTTGGGCTATGAATATGTCTTTACCTAAGGTTTTTACGAAAAGGGTTGGGTCAACTACACCTTGGTTAAATCCTTTGGACTTAAGATACACCTAAAGTCTCTAGTACCAAGCTCGAGGAGCTTGTTTTAGTCCATAGAGGGCTTTCTTTAACCTAAGGACATGGTCGAGTTTATCTAAACTTTCAAAACTGGGGGGTTGACTAACATAAACCTCTTCTTTAATGTATCCATTCAAGAACGCAGATTTCACATCCATTTGAAACAACTTAAATCTTTGATGTGCAGCATATGCTAATATCATTCTAATGGACTCTAATCTAGCTACTGGCGCATAGGTCTCGTCATAATCTAAACCTTCGACTTGACTAAACCCTTTACCGACTAGTCTAGCTTTATTTCTAACTACTTCACCTTTATCATCAAGTTTATTTCTAAACACCCACCTTGTTTCAATAATTGTTTTATCTTTAGGTGGTGGTACTAATTCCCATACTTCGTTCCTAGTGAATTGAGCCATCTCTTCTTGCATTGAAATAATCCAATCGGGATCAAGAAGAGCTTGGTCAATAGTTTTGGGTTCAATTTTAGAAATCAAGGAGATTTGACTAAGGTTTCTGTATGAGGCTCTAGTTCGAACTCCTAGACTTGGATCACCTATCACTTGGTCGATAGGATGATTCGTTTGAGTCCTAGTTGGATTTGGGTTTGAGTCTACAACTTGATCAATAGGATAACTCGTTTGAGTTCTAGTTTGGTTAGAGTCATTTATCACTTGGTCGATAGAGTGACTTGGTTGACTTAGGTTAGGATTAATACTAGACCTGATCTCCGGATCAGAGTTAGGTCTAGTATGAATCGGCTCGCTAATTGGGGTTGTCGGGGGTTTTGTAGGTTCGTATCCTTCATCAAATACTACATTGATAGTCTCCTCGACTCTAAGGGTGTCATAATTATATACTCTATACGCTCTACTCGTAGTCGAGTATCCTAGAAAGATTCCGGTCGAGGTTTTGGATGTAAATTTTCCTAGGTAATCCTTAGTGTTTAGAATATGTACCTTACACCCGAATACCCTAAAGTACTTGATGTTAGGTACTTTATCGTGGTAAATCTCGTATGAGGTCTTAAGGTGCCTCTTTACCATAAGGATCCTATTTTGGACATAGCATGTCGTACTTACGGCTTCTGCCCAAAACCTATCGTGTAGATTATACTCGTTTAACATTGTCCTAGCGGCTTCTTGTAGGGTTCTATTCTTACGTTCTACTAGGCCATTCTATTGTAGGGTTCTAGGACAAGAGAACTCATGGTGGTATCCATTTAGGTTACAGAATTCTGTAAACTTGTGATTCTCGAATTCACCACCATGATCAGTCCTAAGTCTTTTAATTTTAAGGTTTCGTTGATTTTCTATTAGTTTAAATAGGTTGATTAGTTGATCTAGGGTATCATTTTTGTGTTTGATGAACCTAACCCAAGTAAATCTAGAATAGTCATCAATTATGACTAAGTAGAATTTACTCCCATTAAGTGACTTAGCTCCGTGTGAATCAAATAGATCCATATGCAGGAGCTCAAGAACACTTTTGGTTCATTCTTGATTAGTTAGTTGATGTTGCATCCTAGATTGTTTACCTTGTTGACAAGCATTACATATTTTATTGTTCAAGTTATTGAGGTTAGGTAAACCTCTGACTAAGTCACTCTGACTCATCTTGTGGATGAGTCTTGGGTGTGAGTGACCGAGTCATCGGTGCCACAACCATGATTCCTCTTGCCGTGTCATAAGACACTTGGTTGAGGAGTTAGTTAAATTAATAGTGTAAATATTATTATTTCTAGTTCCCTTAAGAATTGTTTTAGAAGTTTCATTTGTATTAATTACGCATTCATTTTCTAGAAATATGACCTTATAGTTATTATCACACAATTGGCCTACAATAAGTAAATTATATTGAAAATTTTCTACCAATAAGACATTTTGAATAATAAAGTTAGAGTTGAGCTCAATATCATCTGATCCGATGATTTTGAGCTTGTTGTTGTTTCTGAATGCTACCGATCCTTGTCGTTTGAATCAAAACTTTGAAAACTTGAGTTGATCCCCGGTCATGTGTTGGGAGCAACCACTGTCCAACACCCATTGATCCTACACGCAAGGTAGTTGGATCAGATATTGGATTTATTAAAGATTGGTTGAAGATTATTAACCTAAATCATCTCACCCATGTCTACATGATCAAACATGTTAACCCTATATGTTCTTGTGAGATGACTCCCAATTTTACTTGATTTAAATTTAATGAATTGAACACTTGTCAACCTTGCGTTAGATTCGGATTTGACCTTAGGCTCATCAAGTCACTTTTTCAAGATCATGGCTTCCAGGTCGTGGCGAGGCACGGAGGCCTTCTTTGATCAGAACAATGACCACTTCCTTAGACAAAGTCATTTTCAAGAAAATAGAGACTTGACTCACCTAAGACCACTTCCTAGTCTAACTAGTCTAGGATACGGCAAGGTAGCTTCAGCTAGTTCCGCTCGGTCAAGTGCACCGAACTAGATACGCCTTATCTAGCCCGAATACACGAGACTCCATTTTCCTAGCGTACTATCATCTCGCCGTGTCTTGGTACTATGTTATCAAGTATTGACGAGTTATATTCCTATCTAGCCATTCTAAAAAGGAAAATCAAACTAAATAAAGAACCTAAGCATGAAATTTTTTAAGTTAAAATACAAACAAGTTTCGTACTAGCTCCCCTTGGACCGTTGAATCGGTTCGGTCTCTCCACATAGTGGATTTGGTCCTTGGGAACCCAGTACTGGTTCGATCCTAAGTTTCAAATCAAGGTGGTCTTAGGGACCCATGCTTGGACATGTTTTTTATGTCGACTTACAATCGACATATATGACTTGTTGGTCGTGTTTGAGCTAAACCCTAGTCCGGCCTTGTTGTACATGACCCTTTGCGATCCAAGTAGGAGGTCAAGTCCTTTGGATGCCAAAGTAAACCTTTCCAATGTGTTCCTATGATCTTCAACTTGACTCTTCAAGAGTGAGTTCTCAACTTCGAGTTTTTCAACCCGAGTTGAGTCCTCCTCTTGAACTCGACTAGTCGAAGAGGTTAGGGAGACCTCGTGTTTGAGGAATTTAACTTCCTCAACCAGGGTCTCGACCTTGGACTCAGACTTAGCTAATTTTCTTGTTAAAAACTTAATTGCATTATAAAGTGTACTAATGAGGGATCGACTTAACTTGAGTGTATCTTTTGAACCATATGCGTATCCGTGGCTTGTCTTGAATAGTGCTTCGCAATCCGACTCGTCTTCAATTTCCGATTCATGTTCCGATTCCGACTTCGTCTCCGATTCCATCGGTTTAGCCATGAGAACACGATCATTATCTTCTTCCTCGGATGCTTCTTCCCAAGTAGCGTTGAGTGCCTTTTTGTGTTTTGGAGCTTTGCTCTTGAGTTTTGGGCATTCGGACTTGATGTGTCCAAACCTGTTGCATTCGTAACATCTAATATTCAAACTTTTAGGCTTACCTTCGTTGGGTCGAGTGACGGTTCATTTTCGGCCCTTGACTATCCTCCGAACTAGGTTGACTAGTTCGGCCTCCATTTCCGAGTCGACCTCTGAATCGGACTCATCCTCTTCTTCCTTCGGAGGTGGCTTGCTTGCGGTTTTCTTCCTCGAACCTGCAAAAAGTGCTATACCCTTCTCGGGTTCTGAGTTAGACTGTTCATGAAGTTCAAAATTGGAAAATAATTCATCTAACCTAAGCTTCGAAAGATCCTTGGAGACCTTGTAGGCATCGACCATGGATGCCCATAAGGTAGTCCTCGGAAAGGAGTTAAAAACATACCTTATAAGGTCGCGATTTTTGACCTTTTGCCCGATCGCGTGTAGATTATTGACTATGTCTTGAATGCAGGCGTGAAGCTGTGTCGCTGATTCGTGTTCCTGCATTTTTAGATTATATAGTTTATTAAACAAAAGATCGCGCTTACATACCTTGGCTTCATCTGTCCCTTCGTGTAGCTCTACTAGCTTTGTCCAAAGGTCCTTTGCGCTGATGAAGGGGCTGACGCGATTAAGCTCCTCCTTGGACAAGCCGCATTGAAGGATTTGAGTTGCCTTGGCATCATCTTTGACTTGTCTTTTTGTCGCAATGGTCCATTGGTCATAATCCAAGGATTCACCCACTTCATTAGTCGGAAGTGTGAATCCCATTTGGATTATGATCCACATCTCGATTTGAGTTTTAAGAAAGCATTCCATCTGACCCTTCCAATAACGGAAGTCATCTCTATTGTAAAATGGAGGTCGGACGGTGCTAAAACCCTCGAGATTGGCCATTAAAACAAAAGAAACAAGGAGATGAAAATGAAAAACCTAGCAATGATAAAAACACACGAAATGTACCAAGACTCGCGTCTTGGATTAGTAGTGCGGGAGGAAAACTAACTAAATGAAATAAATTTGAAATAAACAGAATTAAAAAGGGAAAAAAATCTGTAAAAAGCTAGATCGGTGGTTTCACCAAATCTTAGCAACCCCCGACACTGATACCAATTGTTGGATCGAAGCGGATCGCTAGAGGGGGGGTGAATAATGATAAACCTTTTCTTTTTCGATACTAGCTGCAGGGCAAAGTTAGCTTAACAAAAGCATTATTTTGACGGTCGTTGACCATCCAATCTCGACCTAGACTATCTATAGGATGTCTTTGTTTGGATCTACGCTTAAGATCATCCCCGTAAGGAGGATATGACCTCTCTTACTCTCGCACACACACGATCTTACCTCGATACTTACTGTGTCACTTTCGCTTCTGGCCTTCCACTCGATTCCTTCGGCTCCCTCCGAAGTCACTCGAGTGTCGCCCAACCATCGCAGCTTCCTTCGGGTGTCACTAGCCTTCATCTCCAGCGTTGGCACTTTTCTGCACACTCGATTTAGCTCGTGAGATAACAATATAAGCTTAACTTTGTATCATTTGCTATAATCAAAACTCAGGTTCGACTTAGGTGCCTACTACACCAACACTTCCCTCAATTAAATTAGATGAGCTATTCTGTGAACTCGAACTACACGAATAAGCTAACTCGGGTCAGACTGAAAATGGTATTTCTTTAGTGGCAGGTTCGACCAAAAAGGAAAGAAAAACAAAAAGTGAGTCCAAAGACGAGTCGGAGTCAGACCTAAACAGAGAAGAGGAAATCGTAAAAATGGTCCAGAAAATGTTCAATCGGAGAAAGAAGTTTACGAAGAAGGATGCCAAAAAGGTCGTCGACAAGTCGAGACCCAGATTGGAAGTAACGTTCTAGAATGCAACGGAAAAGGACACTACAAGTCAAAATGCACAAATCTAAAAAGGTAAGAAAAACCTAAAAAGGAAAAGAAGAAGAAAGCACTTAAGGCAACTTGGGACGAATCGTCCTCAAAAGAGTAGGATGCAGAAGAGACAAAGAGAAGTTTTGTGGCGTTCATGGCCGAATCAAGCTCCGGAGTCGAATCAAGTTCCGAGTCCGAGTACGAGTCCAAGTCTGAGGATCCACATCCATTTTCAAAGGACACAACAAGGTAACTTCTCCTCTAGAAGATCGACTTTACAATATAATTGCATTCTTAGGAAGGAAATTAGCTAAATCTGAGAACTGAGTAAACTCGCTTCTTAAGGAAGTCCAAGTACATAAGGAGCAAGTCAACTCGAAGACTTCAACATGCCAAATTAAGGATAGAGACTCAACTCAACTTGCAAAGATTGAGGAAGAGAACTCGGTCCTAAAAAGGCAAGTAGAAGATCTCACCGTATTGTTGGAAAAGTTCACTTTGGGCTCCAAGTATCGCAACATGATGCTTGGATCTTAGCGAGTCGTGTACAACAAGTCCGGACTCGAAAACAAAGCTAAATCCACATACAAATCATACATGTCACTACTTAGCCAAAACGCTAAGAAACGAGTCCAAGCATGAGTTCCTAAGTCTAGCTTAGTCAACCAAGTTGGACCAAATCAATTTTGGGTTCCCAAGAGTCAAGTTCACTTAGTGAACAAAACTCAACCAAGTTATCACTTAGGGGGAGCTAACACTTTAATTGTTTCCTTGTTTAGTTAAATTCTTGCATGTCTTAGTTTACTTTACTTGCTTAATTTAGAACGCACTAGATAGAAAACAAAGTAGTTTAAACTTGAACAACCTAGTACTAAGACAAAGTGAACTGATAGTAAGTTGGGGAAGTTCTTCGAAGTGCATGTCTAGGAAGTGATCCATCCGATATCCAAGAAGGTCATATGCCTCTGCACTAAGTCGAGTGGAACTAACCGAAGCTAACTCACTAAGTCTTTAACTAGTTAGACCAAGGCTTGGTCCAAAGTGAGTCAAGTATTTGATTCCTTCATTGACTTTGTCTAGGGAGTGGTCCATCCGATATCCAAGAAGGTCATATGGCTCGCCGCGACCTAGAAGTCATTGCTGGAAAAATCTACTTGATTAGCTCAAGCTAAGCTTGAATCTAACACAAGTTTAAAAACTTTGAAATTGTTCATTAAAATTAATTAAGATAAAAAGAAATCTTCATTTCACAAAACCCATAGGATTAACATGTACTGAAAACTTAGCTCGGGTGAGATGAATTAGAACTTAATCAAGCTTAAATAGTTTAATTTAATCTACTTAACTAAACTTAACAAATTTACTCAACTTAACTAAACTTAACAAATTTACTCAACTTAACTAAACTTAACAAATTTACTCAACTTAACTAAACTTAACAAATTTATTCAACTTAACTAAACTTAACAAATTTACTCAACTTAACTCAACTTAACTAAACTTCACAAATTTACACAACTTAATTAAACTTACACAACTCAACAAATTTACACAATCCAAATTATAACTTAATTAAACTCAACTATCTTAGTGAACTTAATCATTTTCAAAATCAATCAATGTAATTAACTTAGTCAAATCAACTAAACCGAATTAACCATAAAAATTAACAAAAAAATAAAAATTAATCGATTCCAGTCGACTCAAAAGAGTTTACTAAATGATATTTAGTTGCCACCAAACCTCAAAAAGGTAAAACTCAACTCCAGTCGACTGAAACTAATTCAATCGACTAGAATGCAATGGTAGATAAGTGTTAGGCGGTCGCAGTAAATGGTAAATTTATTACAGTCGACTGAACCAAGTCCAGTCGACTGAACTCTTTCCAGTCGACTAGATTTCGTCTATAAGACCAGTGCTAGGGCAGTGCCAAGTCGACTCACAACCACCCCAACCAACCGCAAAAACCTCATTTTCAACCCTTCGAAGCATCTAGGTCATCATATCTCATTGATAACATCGTATATAATGTCGAGGTAAAAATTCTAAACTCTAAGTTCAATTATTTTTTCAATAAATATTAAATAATTATAATTTAATTAGAGGTAAAAGAAGAGTCATTGAGGCTGAGTCATCTTCTACTCTGTGTACGGACATTAGGTTCACTACTGAGGGGCATAGGATTAGGTTTAAAAGTACTCTTTATACTCCCATGCCTACTAGATATATTAGTAGATCATTTTTTTAGTAGATCATGCATGTCTAGCATCGAAGTAATAACACATTATGGGTTAGAGAAATTAGTTTATTGTAAAAACTCTATTAACATAGATTTATGTGCAAAGTTTTTCAATAATTTCACTAGAATTGATGATCTTGCATATTCCACTAGAGTGCAGGGTAAGGATTTTATTCTTACCCCCTCTATGTTGAGAGATCATCTAGGACTCATGCATTCATCATGTCCAGTTGTATGTTTTCCATCTATGGAGTTACCGTACGGTGACCCCTACTCACACATCATACTAGATAGGATACACTTGCATCTATTTGGTGAGGAGAGGACTCCATCTATGAGTATCTTCAGCTCCATTAGACTCAGAGTACAAGACTATGCCCTTTACCAAGTCATAGTGAACTGTATTTTGCCACTCACCACTAGGGACATCGCTATGATGCGTCCCTATCATTCATTTCTACTATATGTACTTAATCATAGATTAGATTTAGACATTAGTTTATAGATGTTTCATTCCATCATCCATCATTCTAGGACAGTTACTAATAGGAAGTAGGCATGCTTATTGGTTCCTCGATTTCAATTCTAGTTTAGTTCTGATTGGTTCCGGATTCGTTGACGTTGGAACCGGTCCGAACCAGTTCAAAACCAATTCTGAACTGGTTTCGATTCCCAGGTTTTAACTTTGGAACCGATTCAATCTGAATTGATTCCGAATCGATTCCGAACTGGTTCTGAAATGGTTCCAGACCGATTCTGAAACGGTTCTAAACAACCTTCCTCAAACTTGAGCTTCCAAATTCATCTAATGTGTTGGTGATCCTATTCTTTTTTTCTATCACAAAATAATCTTGTAGACATGTTGGCATGCTAAGAATTTCCACCTTTAAATTAGCAACCAAAACCAGATCCAAATCGGAACCAAAACCGATTCCGAAACAGTTCTGAACCGATTCTGAAATGGTTCCAAACCGATTCCAAAATCGATTGGAAACAAATCGAACCAAAATTGGAATGGTTCTAGTTCGATTTCAGAACTAGTTCATTTGAATTGGTTCCGGTTCCGAATTTAATGGATTGGTTCCCACTTGGTTCTGAATCGAACCAATTCATTAAGCATGCCTAGTAGGAAGGCACATTTGCCTTACTACCATGTCATCACATCTTTACTAGCCACATTAGGGTTTGATGTTACCACAGGTAACATCAAACAACTTTCCGAGTATGACATGATAGGTTCTAGGAAATTTGGTTTAGCTAAAATAGGTTTAGATGAAAATAATGTCCTAACATGGAAGAGATATGGTACTCAGCCACAACATCAACCTGAGCCTGAGGTTGACCCAAAGCACCACTCTGAGTCTGAGCATCAAGAAGCACCAGGATTTGATAATCTATCACCTTTTCTTGGGATTCCAACACCTCCTATTGCAGTAGAGAGATTATTCAGATTGGAGGATGCGATGCAATGTCAAGAGTAGCAACATCAGGCTCATCATCTTGAGATGATGCAGATGTTCCATGCACAGAGAGAGGTGTAGGAACTTCGGTGAGCACTAGAAGGAGGGTGAATGGCATGTTTTGATTGCTCGACGGAACTCGATCGTGTCACTTGTCTACAATGTCGTTATCACAAAGAAAATATAAAAAGCACAATAAAAATACAAGCACAACAATATACACGATGTAACGTGGTTCGGAACCCTAGTTCCTACTCCATGGGGCAAGCTCGATAACGAGCTATATTGGTGCAATCGACCCAAGTTGACTCGAGTTTGACTCGAGTAGTACCTTGATAGTATTTTGATGATAGACAAAACTCATGACATGGGATTGTCATGGGAAAGTCCAACATGGAGTTGGCATGGAAAATCCAAGCATGGAGCTTGGTGTGGGAAATCCAAGCATGGAGCTTGGTGTGGAAAAGTCCAAAGCATTGCAAAGTCGTGCGCTTGGTGCTTGGTGAGAAATGCATTGCGAAGCCATGCGCTTGATGCATGTGGGAAGTCTTGAGGACTTGGTAAGTTCACTAGGCTCGGGGTCCTTGAGTCGGTGAAGGATGGCATTGCGAAGCCGTGCGCTTGGTGCATCCGAGGGACCGTCGGACGGGGAGCGAATGGAGTGAGCCCAAAGGGAAGCATACTTGGAGGGTATGAGACACAAAGAATGACATTGCGAAGCCATGCGCTTGGTGCATCCGAGGGACGTAGGTTGAGGGAAGAGAGCTTCGGTGGGGAACTCCATGAGGGATAAGGTGAACTTGGCCAAGTGGCTAAGACTCAGTGTCGGAGGCTCAAACTTGATGTTTGAGTGTTTACCCGATGGTCGGATGCTCAAACAACTTGGTGTTTGAGGTTTTGCCCGACAGCAGTCGACTGACATAGGTGTCAGTTCGACTGGTTTAAGACTGCGGGTTTTGTGCTTGGCAGTCGACTGCCATGGACTGGCAATCGACTTCCGAGGGATGACAGTCGATTGATGGGAGTGTCATGAGCACAGAATGCTCCGTAGCCGACTGGGCAGTGGGCTACTAGGTCACCAGTCGACTGCCATGGACTGGCATTCGACTGGTAGGTGATCCATTTGAACTTATCCGACGTGGATCTGGCCGTTGTGAGACAATGGCTATAGGGGCAGTCGACTGGGGCCTTTTGGTAGTCGACTGCTGAGCGTGAAACCAGCTTGATGCAAGTTATAAATGGAGCTCAAGTTGGAGGATTTCGCTAAGACTTTTGTGAAGCTATTGGAGGGGAATTGCTGGTGCATTCCAAACCTTCAAGAGCCATCTAAAGCAAGCTACAAGCAAAGGGTTCAAAGCAATCATTGTAAAGTGTTCTTTACGTGTATTTCGTATTTGTCTTTGTATTGCTTGTATTTTGTATATTACTTGTTGTAATATCTTGTGAGAGGTTTCTCCACCTTCGACGTGTAGTCGAGGAGTTTAGTTAGTGTCATGTGCATAACTAGAGCTCAGTGAGCTCGCCCGTGGAGTAGGAATCATTCGGTTCCGAACCACGTATATGCTTGTGTATTGCTTGTGATTGCTATGTGTTGTTAGTTTTATTATTATCATTTTCATTCCGCTATGCTAACAACAATCATAGACAAGCAAAGCAACGAGAACGAGGGAATTCCACCATCCATCGGACGATTGAGGGCTATTCACCCCCCTCTAGCCGGGCCAATACACACCGATCGATCCCCTACAAGTGGTATCAGAGCCAAGTCGCTTGTCGAGGACTAACCGCCAACACAAGCACTACAAGATGGCCGGCTACAACATCCACCACCGAAATTCGATGGAGATTTTGCTTGGTGGAAGAAACGGATGGAGGTATATCTCGAAACCGACTTTGATTTTATGATTATTGTAGAAAATGGTTTTGAGATGACTAGGGACAAATCCAACAAGCCAATTGAGAAGTCAAGGTGGACCCAAGACCAAATTAAGGACTTCAAGACAAATCTCGAGGTAATAAAATTATTTAGTGATTTGTTACCTAATCATATTTGGTCTAGATTGGGTGACTATAGGGATGCAAGGGAACTATGGAATAAGATAACAAAATTCCAAGAAAACTCCCAACCGGCACAAGTAGAGGAGAATAGCGAGGAAGAAGCACCAACAACATTTGAAGATGTTGATGATTTGGTGGAGACCTCCACCTCTAGCATTGAGGGGGAGGAAAGGGTTTCTATTCCGGAGCAAGATCAAAATGAAGCTTCTATCTCCGGAAGAAGTGAAGAGGCCTCCACCACCTCCCTAGGTGACTCAAGTATTATAATTTTAAATAAAGATCACATAATATGCTTTGAGTGTAGGAAGAAAGGGCATTACAAGAGCAAATGCCCAAAATTGGCTAAGGAAAAGGCATCGGCACCAAAAGTCAACCCAAAGTCAAAAGATGTCGGAGTTCCCTCAATTAAGAGCAAAGAGCACATTGTGTGCTTTAAATGCAATCAAAAGGGGCACTACCGAAGCCAATGCCCTAGGGGGAGGAAGAAAGGGCAAGAAGGTGTATCTCATGTAGGGGGAGCTCCTAAAGTTAACCCTAAGGTAAATTTAAATAATGCACCTTTAATTTCTAAAGTTAAAAATCATGCTAAGAATTATTTTAGTTCTCTTGCCATTATTAATGAAAAGCATGCTAAGAGAAATAATAAGGTTTATTGCTTAGGTGCCAAGCATGTTCATATAACTAAGGATAAACCTAGGACTCATAATTCTAGAAATATTTTGCCTAGGGAATCAATTAGGAGAGTAGAAAAAAATTTGGGTATTAATCCCAAAAAGTCTAGGCACATGCCTAAGAACAAGAGGCCTTCCCAAAAATCTAATGAAAATTCAAAATTGAAGAAATTAGAGCTAGAAAACCAAGTCTTGAGGTCAAGACTTGAGAGAATGGAGAAAACCCTTAGAAACATAGAAAATTCAATTCTAGGGTCAAATGCCCAAAAGTCAAGACCTAAGGTTCAAAAACGGTCTAAGGGCAATGAAGGTTTGGGTCACAAATCTAAGCCCAAGAAGACTTATCATAATATTCCATTTAATTATGGAACTATTTCTAGGTCTGGAAAAACCAAGGCTAATAGGGAAGCTATCCCTAAGTCTAGCCATGGTGTTTGCTTAGTGGCTAAGACCTCAAAGAAATCAAATGTAGCCACTAGGAAGGTCAAAGGAGGAGTCACCTCTAGAGTTGACCTAGGAAAGACCCAAAAGACTATGGCTTTAAAGCCTAAAAGGGTCATTAGGAAGGTATCTAGGGAAGTTATCCCTAGAGAATACCTTGTTAACCCAAGGAGCTCCAATAGATATTGGGTTCCTAAGAGCGTGATCGATTCACGCTAAATGGGTTAGGGTGTGTCAACCCTAAGTGGATGGGTAGTTAACCTAACCATAGTAGAGTTGACACATTAGAATGTGCCAATGTGCTTGAGAAGTTAAAAATGATTTAAATTGGCACAATTAGGTCTTAGAGGTATTGGTGTGCTATTTTGAGTTTTTGGCACACTAGGGGGATAAATGGCTTTAAGGCAAAATGGAATTAATTCCTAGAAATGGCAACTTGGATTTAACACCTAGGTATTTTATACCTTAGTATATTTTATTTGCCATGATTTATTTGCCTTGTCATGTCATGACATCATTTTCATTTTTATCTCTAAAAATGTCATGATCATGTTTTAGACCAATCTTTATATGTCATGTATGCTTAAATGTCATTCACATGCCATGACATCATGATTTTGGCACATGCTTAGTTAAATTATATTTATGCCATAATCATCATCATGCATATAATTAAAATGAAATTAAGGACTATGGCATGATTTGATGGGAATCAAATAATATTGCCTAGAAATATGCACAAAACCATTAAAAGAACAAAAACCCACATCTCACTAAAAATTTGCCTTGTATGTGTTTTACACATCTAGATATAAGTGAGATGTTTAGGAAAAAGAAATTAAAGGTTTCAAAAACACTTTGAAAACATTTTGAAAAACCTTAGTGAAGTCTATCTTTTGATAGCTATCACCATTGAATGGGATGATACAAAGAGGGCTCTTTATTGAAGTTTTTCTTAACTTTTGGACTTTGTGTCAATCTCTTAATTTAGTGGGTAAAATAATTTTCAAATATTTTTCACCCATAATGATTGTGATAAGTAATATACATTCCAAATTTCAAGATTTTTAAACCTATGTATATTTACTTATGAATTTTGGAAAGTCATTTCTGAAATTCGACGCAAATCTGATTATCAATCGACATTGCCATGGTGGCGGTCATCGATGGTGTGGCGTATGATTTCTGAATTCAGTCAACTGCCCAAGCTGATTTCGGGTAAATCTTGTTGGTTAGGCCCATGTTCAGCTAGGTTAAGGTCCCCTAACCACTCCTAACCCTAGGATATGCTTGGGAGAGCATTAGAAATGGTGGAAATCCATTGGACATGGATTAGGAGATGGGTTTAGGGAGAGTATCAATTTTAAGGTGGAAGAGAGTTCATTGTTGTACTTTGCCTTAATTTTGATTGGTTAAATGTTCCTATTGGCTTAGGGACTCTCCTAGGACATTGTTGGTGCAATGGTCAAGGGGGAGCAAGCCTCTAGGGGGAGGTATCCATCATGGAAAGATGGATGTGTATTTCCTCATGGGAGGAAAATTGGGTTGCCTCTCTTTAAGTGATATGGGATCACTAGAAAGATTGTAGGCATGTGTTCCTCCAAGGGAGAGATTGTAAGATCTCATTGGGATATGAGAAATTCATACACTTGGAGAGGACCTTTTTGATGTAATGTCAAAAAGGGAGAGAAGTTACCAATTAGGTTTGGAATTCTCATTTGGGATGTGAGAATTGCCAATATGGGAGAATTGGTAGACTTGAGATGGTAGTTTTGTCAATCATCAAAAAGGGGGAGATTGTTGGTGCAATCGGCCAAGGTTGACTCGAGTTTGACTCGAGCAGTACCTTGATAGTATTTTGATGATAGACAAAACTCATGACATGGGATTGTCATGGGAAAGTCCAACATGGAGTTGGCATGGAAAATCCAAGCATGGAGCTTGGTGTGGGAAATCCAAACATGGAGCTTGGTGCGGAAAAGTCCAAAGCATTGCAAAGTCGTGCACTTGGTGCTTGGTGAGAAATGCATTGCGAAGTCGTGCACTTGGTGCATGTGGGAAGTCTTGAGGACTTAGTAAGTTCACTAGGCTCGGGGTCCTTGAGTCGGTGAAGGATGGCATTGCGAAGTCGTGCGCTTGGTGCATCCGAGGGACCGTCGGACGGGGAGCGAATGGAGTGAGCCCAAAGGGAAGCATACTTCAAGGGCATGAGACGCAAAGAATGGCATTGCGAAGCCGTGCGCTTGGCACATCCAAGGGACATAGGCCGAGGGAAGAGAGCTTCGGTGGGGAACTCCATGAGGGATAAGGTGGACTTGGCCAAGTGGCTAAGACTGAGTGTCGGAGGCTCAAACTTGATGTTTGAGGGTTTACCCGATGGTCAGATGCTCAAACAACTTGGTGTTTGAGGTTTTACCCGATAGCAGTCAACTAGCATAGGTGTCGGTTCGACTGGTCCAAGTCGACTAGGGTTCACCGTTTAAGATCGCTGGTTTTTGTGCTTGGCATCGCCATGGATCGCAATCGATCGATGATGCCGATGATGACTCGAGGGATGGTAGTCGACTGATGGGAGTGTCGCGAGCACAGAATGCTCCTAGCCTACTGGGCAGTCGGCTACTAGGTCACCAGTCAACTACCATGGACTGGCAGTCGACTGGTAGGTGATCCGTTCAAACTTATCCGACGTGGATCTGGCTGTTGTGAGACAACGGCTACAGGGCAATGATCGGGCCTTTTGGCAATGATCACGAGCGAAAAAGCTCAAGTTGGAGGATTTCACCAAGACTTTTGTGAAGCTATTGGAGGGGAATTGCTGCTGCATTCCAGACCTTCAAGAGCCATCTAAAGCAAGCTACAAGCTAAGGGTTCAAAGCAAGCGTTATAAAGTGTTCTTTACGTGTATTTCGTATTTGTCTTTGTATTACTTGTATTTCGTATATTACTTGTTGTAATAGCTTGTGAGAGGTTTCTCCACCTCCAACGTGTAGTCGAGAAGGAGTTTAGTTAGTGTCGTGCACATAACTAGAGCTCGGTGAGCTCGCCCGTGGAGTGAGAACCATTCGGTTCCGAACCACGTATATGCTTGTGTATTGCTTGTGATTGTTATGTGTTATTAGTATTATTATTAACATTGTCATTCCGCTGCACTAACAACAATCGTAGACAAGCAAAGCAACGAGAACGAGCGAATTCCACCATCCATCGGACGATTGAGGGCTATTCACCCCCCCCTCTAGCCGGGTCAATACACACCGATCAATCCCCTACAAGCTCTAGTGATGTACACACCACTAGTCAATAAACTCCTTCTCAACAACACATCGGAGGTGGAGAAACCTTGTACAAGCGATCTTACAACAATAAGAAAGAGATACATGCAAATACAAGTAAAATACACAAAATAACATAAAGAAAACTTTACAAAAGTGAACTTGAATGCTTGCTTATTGATTGCTTCGGATCACACTTGAAGACCCTGATTTGCACTAGGAAATCACCTCAAATCGTCCAAGAAATTGCTATGGAAATCCTCCCCATCGAGCTCCTTATATGCCTCCGTGCGACCTGAATTTCCGCCTGGTAGTTGACTACCAAAAGGCCCCAGTCGACTGCCAACAGTGTCATTGTCTCACAATGAACTTGATCCAAGTTGGCATTTAAGCCAACAGATACACTATCAGTCGACTGCTCAAGCCCGTAGCCGACTGCTCAATTGGCTACCGAGCATTCTATCCTCGTGACCACGCCATGATGATCAATCGCCCTCCATGGCGATGATGCATTGCTCATGGCCGACCGTCTTGCCCAATCTTTGGCGATCGACTACCAAGGCCTCTCGTCGCAATCGAACGCCAATCGACTGGTCATAATTCTAGTCGACTGCTCAGTGTCGACTCGGCTGCCAAGTGTCAAAACACTTGACCAGTCGACTAGTCCATAACCCCAATCGACTGCTACACCTTAACCATGAGGTTTACCCCAAGTATGTTGCCCTCATACTATCTAGACCACCCTTAGCCTAGACCTAAGCCTTCTAGCCACCTCCATCAGCCTCACGCCTATTGGATCCCTCCAAGTCATCCATGACTTGTTCATCCATACACTAGCCTTCAAGTGCTTCCATCGGCTATTGTCATGCTAAGCTGGTCTACACCGCCAAGGCACATTTGGGCTTATGCTGCCAAGACACACGCTTGGACTTTACATTGTCAAACATTGGACTTATGCTGCCAAGACTCCACCCTTGGACTTTACGCTGCCAATATCAATCCTTGGACTTTACAATTGCCAAGTACCCATGACTTAGACTTTCACCGCCAAGACTACACACTTGGACTTACGTGGCCAAGACTACACCCTTTGACTTCCCAATTGCCAAGTATCCATGACTTGGACTTTCACTGCCAAAACTACACACTTGGACTTACGTGGCCAAGACTACACCCTTGGACTTACCAAATGTCAAGTACCCATGACTTGGGCTTTCCATGCCAAGTACTCATGACTTGGACTTTACCATTGCCAAAACTCATGCATGGACTTTCCATGTCAAGTACTCATGACTTAGACTTTCCATGACAATCACATTGTCATACGTTTCGTCAAACATCAAAACACTACTCAAGTCAAACTCGAGTCTGGTTAATCGTAACCTGGGTCAATTACACTAACAATCTTCCCCTTTTTGATGTTTGACAAAAACCAAACACCTTTGAGTTAGAACACTAACTCAATCCAAATCTCCCAATTGTCCAAATTGAGAATTCCAAATTCTCACTCAATTTTCCCATCAATTCTCCCCCTTTTGACATACATCAAAAAGGCTCTCCCCAAGGGTGTCAATGTCTCATATCCCAATGAGATCTTACAATCTCCCCCTTGGTCCAAAAACATCTAAGATGTCTTCACTCTTCCTTGTGATAAGTGTTAGTGTTAGCCTTGAGTGACAATCATGAGTCATGAGATGAATGATTAGGGATCATATGTATATTTCATTAATAACAGGCAAGGTTTTCTTATTATATTATTTCTTATATGTGTTATATGAATAATATAATAGTATCCTTGAATAGTAGGTTCAGGTTTACAACATATCAATTGGTTGAATTGATAGTGAGAGCATGTGTGTGTGTCTATATATATATATATATATATATATATATATAACACTACTCTTAACTATTCCTTGTTGAGTATTAATGTGCAAGGACAATATTAATGCGTAGAGACTAGCATGTAGGTCAATTGATGACTTAATCTCACAAGTTATGGATATGTGATATCAAGTTGACACATGGGTACATGTTAGAAGCTATGTACTGAATTGACCCGCTATGAGAATGTTTCATGGATCGTTATATGAGTGTCATAAACATTCTCATGTGACTATTTGTATGAATAATCCTTAGACTTGAAGTCACTACGGTTCCCTACATAATGAGTTGTATACTTTATCTTCGTTAAACGTCACCCGTAACAGGGTGACTATAAAGGCGATCACTTGGTATGCAATAAATTATGCGGAGTGATGTAGATGGGATCTATCCCTTCCATGTAACAGAAGTGATATCTATGGGCCCCTTGATAGAGTAGGACCACTAAAATGCATGGTTATGCTCAAATAAGTCAATATGTGATATTGAGCTTATTTGTGTTGGATCGAGAAGCGTCGCTAGAGGGGGGTGAATAGCGAGCATAAATCCTTTCATTTCGATCCTTCGATATACGAGCAAGCACAGTGGAAAAGTAAAAAGATGAGTTTATTTTTACTTGGTTCACAACCCAGCAGTTGCTACTCCAAAGCCCTAACGGTCCTAGACCGCGTACGGAGGGCAAAGAACTATAATATCTCCTCCTCGTTGGAGGTAGGAGACAACGATCACAAAATTGAAAGTATGAGGATGAGGCAACAAGCCTACCTCACCTCGTTACAATTAAAACAAAGAATACAATAACAAAAACAATTACTTGCTGCTGCTGCCGACGAAGAAGATTAGAACTTGTCGTCGCATCGACATTATGACGGTGTTGGAGTTTTGGCATTGTAGGAGCACTTGAGAATAATCTTGATGAATGAATGGGTTGGAATCCTCCCCTCCTTTTATAGAGTTTGATCTCAGAATAAGTCTCCTCATCTTTTGGAATAGATCATGAAGTGGTACCAAATTTTATCACGAAGTGGCCGCGTTAAATGTTATCCACTTTAACCTAGCACAAAAGGCTGATTCGTCACCATCAATCGACTGATGCCTTTCATCAGTCGACTGATGAGCATCGATCGGCCCCTTGAATGACAAGGTTAGCACGAAAAATGATAAATGCGATGATTTCTGATGGTCCGATCTCGACCTAGACCTTCCACATGAAGACTTCGGATCGCCGCCTACGGTCGTCGCCGTACAGAGGGCACGACCTTACTTACGCTCACTCACACGAGCTCACCTCAACTTGTAGCTTCTGCTTTTGGTCTTCAACCTGATTCCTTCGACTCCCTCCGAAGTCATCCTGGTGTCGCCCGACCACCACGGCTCCCTCCGGGTGTCGCTGACCTTCAGCTCTAGCTTTAGCACTTTCTGCACACTTGATTTAGCTCATGAGATAATGATGTAAACTTAATTTTGTGTCTTTGCCATAATCAAAATATAGGTTCGATTATCTGGTGCCCCTGCACCAGCAATCTCCCCCTTTTTGATCTATGGCAAACCAACACAAAGTTAAGGGAAATTAAAGCATAAAACAAGTATAGTAAATGATGAATGTCATTTCCAAAAACTCCCCCTTAACCCTAGGTGAGTTTTGAAAGAGATAATTTAATTTTAATTTTCAAAATTAAATTTTATGTTACTCCCCCTTAACTTTCGCTCTTCTCCCCCTTTTGCCATAAATCAAAACAAATGTTGGGGGTTTTGTATAAAATAGGGGTTAAAAAACAATATCGTATATGCATGCATCGAGTCCAAGCATGAGTCTAGCAGTAGTTAGATAGATTGGTTCGAGGTGTGTCCCTCTGCACCAATAATCTAAATGTTTGTAATATAACCCTTAGGGTTAGTTTGCTCTCCCCCTTAGTCAAATATATGAAGTAAAAGAGATGTAGGGGGTGCTAAACTTTGGCCTAAAGAGTTGTAAATAGTCGTTAAGTACAATAGTTGAAAAGGTTATTTTAAGTATATTTCAATTATCCTTAACATCTCACCCATTCTATATGTCTCAGAATTTGTTCACCTTATATGTTTTGTGAGATTATTTGAGATTGATTAAAGATAGTCAACCTTGGGTTAGATTCGGATTTAACTTTTAGATCGTTAAGTAACTTTTCGAGAAACTAGCTTCCAGGTCGTGGCGAGGCACAGGGGCCTTCTTTGATCGGAACAACGACCACTTCCTTAGACAAAGCCAAAATCAAGAAAATATCACTTAAGTCACTTAGGGTTACTTCCTGGTCTAACTAGTTTAGGATACAGTGAGGTAGCTTCAGCTAGTTCCACTCGGTCAAGTGCACCAAGCTAGATACGTTTTATCTAGTTCGAATATACAAGACTTTGTTTCCCTAACATACTATCATCTCGCCGCGTCCTGATACTATGTTGTCAAGAGTTGACTAACTATTTTCCCTATCTAGCCGTTCTAAAAATTAAATAAAATATGCAATGGTTTTGTTAAGTAAGCGAGTATACTACTTTAGTGTTAGCTCCCCCTGGACCATTGAACCAATATGGTCTATTGAAATAATGAACTTGATCCTAGGGAATCCAATACTTATTAGTCCTTATATGTGAGTTCAATAAAATCTTTGTGACCCATGCTTGGACTCTTTGATGACTATGATTTATGATAGACATATATGATCTATTCGTAGTCTTTGGACTAAACCCGAACCCGACTTTATTGTACACGGCTCTTTGGGTTCCAAGTAGTCGGTTAAGATTCTTAGATCCCAATGTGAACCTTTCCAACCTAGCCTCGACCTCTTGAACTCGATCTTTCAAAAGAGAATTCTCCTCCTCAAGTTTTTCAAATTGGGCTGAGTTTCCCTCTTGAACTTGACTAGTTGAAGAGGTTAGAGTAGCCTCTTGCTTGAGAGTTTCAATCTCCTCAAGTAACGACTCAACCCTAGACTCGGACTTAGTTAATTTCCTAGTAAGCATTTTAATTGTAAGATAAAGTGTACTAATTAAAGATTGGCTAACCTTGACTTTCCCTTTTGGTCCGGCTTTGAGTTTCCTCTCGAAGTAGTCTTCGGGGTCGAAGTCGGAGTTGTAGTTGGACATGGCTTCGGATTCTGACTCGGACTCCTCCGGTCTTGCCATGTAAGTTATGTCTTCTTTGTTGTCCCAAGTTGCATGGAAAGCCTTCTTTTGATTTGATTGGAATTGTGCCCTCTTTTGGTTCTTTAGTAGCCTCCTTTCCCTCCAAACGATCTTCCGCACTACGTTCACTATTGCCTCCACCTCTTCGGATTCAGACTCTGATTCGTCTTCGGGTTCGAGTCCATCTTCTTGCCTGGTAGGTGGCTTGCTTCTTTGTTCTGCAAGTAGAGCAATACCTCTCTCGGCCCGGACCATGTTAGTCTGCTCGTGAAGTTCAAACTCGAAAAATAATTCATCTAACCTAAGCTTCGAAAGATCCTTAGAGACCTTGTAGGCATCGACCATGAATGCCCACAAGGTATTCCTAGGAGATGAATTAAGAACGTACCTTAGGAGGTCACAGCTTTCGACCTTGTGTCCGATGGTGTGCAAGCCGTTGACAATGTCCTGGACACGGGCGTGTAGTTGCGTTGTCATCTTGTGTTCCTGCATCTTAAGGTTATACAACTTATTGAAAAGAAGGTCACGTTTACATACCTTAGCATCGAGTGTTCCTTCATGTAGCTCAATTAATTTGTTCCACAGGTCCTTTGCACTAATGAAGGGTCCGATGCAGTTGAGCTCCTCTTTGGACAGACCGCACTGCAACATTTGGGTCGCCTTTGCATCGGCTTCGATTTGCCTCTTGCTTGCATTGATCCACTTGTTGAAGTCCAAGGGCTCGCCTTGATCATTGGTGGTAGAGAAAAGCCGGTTTGGATGATTATCCAAGTCTCAACTTGTGTTTTTAGAAAACACTCCATCCAACCTATCCAATAACGGAAATCATTTCTGTTAAAGAATGGAGGTCGGGTGGTGCTATACCCCTCAATGTGAGCCATTTGGAAGGAAAACCTTGCACAAAAAATAATAAAAAAACACAAAAAAGGTTCCAAGACTTGGTCTTGGATTAGTAATGTGGGAAATAATAGGAAATAAATAAAAAGAACGAGAAACTAACAAAAACTAGAAACTTACGACCTTCGATATCCCCGAAAGGGTACTAGACATTGATTTTTGGGGATGGAAACAGATTGTTATGAGGGTAAACTCTGGAAAGAACTGTAGATCTTTCAGAGAGCTTCGATTTGGTAGGTAGATCATTTTGCGAGTCTACTTGTACGAAAAGATATGGTCATTTTACTGTCGATTACTCCAAAAGAGAATACTTGCAAACACACAACCAAAAGAAAGGTACCAAGACTTCGTCTTGGATTAGTAGTATGGGAAGAAAAAATCTAAAAAAAATATGAATCGAAAAATACTAAAAGAAAACCAAAAAGTGCTAGATTGGTGGTTTCACCAAATCTTAGCGCCCCGCTCTGATACCAATTATAGGATCGAGAAGCGTCACTAGAGGGGGGTGAATAGCGAGCGTAAATCCTTTCATTTTGATCGTTCAATATACGAGCAAGCACAGCGAAAAAGTAAAAAGACAAGTTTATTTTTACTTGGTTCACAATCCAGCGGTTGCTACTCCAAGGCCCTAACAGTCCTAGACCACGTACAGAGGGCAAAGCACTATAAGATCTCCTCCTCGTTGGAGGTAGGAGACAACGATCACAAAACCGAAAGTACAAGGATAAGGAAACAAGTCTACCTCACCTCGTTACGATTAAAACAAAGAATACAATAACAAAAACAATTACTTGCTGTTACTGCCGACAAAGAAGATTAGAACTTGTTGTCGCATCGGCATTATGACGGTGTTGGAGCTTTGGCATTGTAGGAGCACTTGAGAATAATCTTGATGAATGAATAGGTTGGAATCCTCCCCTCCTTTTATAGAGTTTGGTCTCAGAATAAGTCTCCTCATCTTTTGAAACAGATCACGAAGTGGTACCAAATTTTATCGTAAAGTGGTCGCGTCAAACGTTATCCATTTTGACCTAACGCAAAAGGATGTTTCGTCGCCATCAGTCGACTGATGAGCATCAGTTGACTGCCCAATGACCAGCAGTCAACTGTCAGCCTGGCCACTTCCCTGCAATAAGAGGTCAGCATGGAAAATGATAAATGCGACAGTTTCTGACCGACCGATCTCGACCTAGACTTTCCACAGGAAGTCTTAGTCGGATCGTTGCCTACGGTCGTCCCTGTACAGAGGACACAACCTTACTTGCGCTCACTCACATGAGCTCACCTCAACTTGTAGCTTCTGCTTCAGGTCTTCCACCTGATTCCTTCGGCTCCCTCCAAAGTCATCCCGATGTCGCCCGACCACCATGGCTCCCTCCAGGTGTCGTTGACCTTCAGCTCTAGCTTTAGCACTTTCTGCACACTTGATTTAGCTCGTGAGATAACGATGTAAACTTAACTTTGTGTCTTTTCTATAATCAAAAAACAGGTTCGATTATCTGGTGCCCCTACACCAACAATTTGGTTGAGTAGTCTACTTGGAGATCAAGAAACTCATGATTGATAAGAGGATGACACAGTCTATGCCTCATTGATCAATCTAGATATCAAGGATAGAAGGACTGAGTCATACACGATAGTAGTCATGGAAAGGTTATGTAGGATCACGACATTCTCGTCACTTGGGTAGCAATGATGTATTGCTAGATGCCGCTCATTTCTTATGTCTCTAAAAGGGTTTTAGAAATATTGCCAACATTACGAGAACCTATTGGGTCACACACTTAGGACATGTGAGTTGGAGATGGCTCGTGTGATGAGCCATTGGGCCATCGGGTTGAGTCTAATGTAGATTATACTCAATGAGTGGGACTCAAGGTATATCCAATGAATCTGACTCGAGTTAGACTCAAGTCAAATTCAGATTGAGTACGACTCAAGGTATACCCAATGAATCTTACTCGAGTTAGACTCAATTCAAATTCGGATTGAGTAGGACTCAAGGTATACCCAATGAATTTGACTTGAGATAGACTCAAGTTAGATTTGGATTGAGTGAGACTCACCATTAAGAGGGGTTGCATAATCATTAAGATGGAATTAATGAGTTATTAATTCTATAGCAGAGTCACAAACCCTTCATATTCAATGGTTGAATATAAAAGGGATTTGATGAGACTTTGGGATGGGGGTGTTTTTCGTGTGATCTTCCTCTTCTTCTTCTCCTACCTTCTTGGACGAACCTGTAACGCCTGTAAAATTTCTAGCAATTTTACAAGAATTTTTTCCTGGATGATAATGGGCTTTATGTGGGCTTTTTCGAAAATAAAAGAAAATAAGCCAAAAGGGATGCAAGGCCTAAGAATTGAACCCCAAACCTCTAGAGATAGCCAAACCCTATAGATGCATCCACTAACCAAAAGCCCAATAAGATTTTATCATTAGAGGAATAGGGGAAATTATAGTTAAGTGTAAGGGAGATTAAGGGACTCTTCAAGTGAATAAATAGGGGGAATGAGGGGGCATGAGTTACCAAACTTGTTTTCTCCTTCTCTTCTTCTTCCTCACCGAACCCTAGAGCTCCCCCTCTCCATCTTTGGTTGAACCTCATCCAAGCAAGAAGCAAGGCTAGGTTGCTTCCCTTAGGTCATTTTCCAACCAAAAAGAAACGCGAAGGATGTAAGTATCCCTCACCTGCATACGAGTAGCTTTCAGTTGATGCTTTGTGTAAAAATCCCTATGATACATTCGACCAAGTTTAGTTTTGATGTTCCAAGGAAGTTCTATATCATGTTTTGTAAGAATAAGATGATGTTAGGATGTAAAATGAATTAGGTTAAAAGTTAACCCTAAAAACATCTATGAACTATTTGGCCAACATGTGTTTTTGGTGTTTCATTGAAGTTATATACTATGTTTTGCATGCATATGATGATGTTAGGATGTAAATTTAACTAGGTTAAAAGTCTAACCCTAAAAGCTTCCATGGATCATTCGGCCACCCCCTTGTTTTGAAGTTTCAATGAAGTTTTATTCCATGTTTTTGTATGCATATGATGGTGCTAGTATGTTAGAGGGATTAGGTTAAAAGTCTAACTCTAAAAGCTTCCATGGATCATTCGGCCACCCCCCTTGTTTTGAAGTTTCAATGAAGTTTTATTCCATGTTTTTGTATGCATATGATGGTGTTAGTATGTTAGAAGGATTAGGTTAAAAGTCTAACCCTAAAAGCTTCCATGGATCATTCGGCCAACCCCTTGTTTTTATGTTTCAATGAAGTTTTATTCCATGTTTTGTATGCATATGATGATGTTAGTATGTTAGAGGGATTAGGTTAAAAGTCTAACCCTAAAAGCTTCCATGGATCATTCGGCCACCCCCTTGTTTTGAAGTTTCAATGAAGTTTTATACCATGTTTTGAATGCATATGATGATGATAGCATGTTAGATGGATTAGGTTAAAGGTTTAACCCTAAAAGCCCCATGAACCATTCGGCCAACCATTGTTCTTTAACATGCTCTAGGTTAGGTTAACATGTGTTTTATGTTTAGGTGAATTCATGTTGACTTGTGATATTAAATGATGCTAGATGAAGATAACATGCTCTAAGTTAGTGGTTACTTACTCTTGATGTTTATGCCTTATGTCATGCCCTATATGTATGTGATATTTAAGATATGTTATGAAATGAAATACGATATGATTATGAAATGAAAAATGATATGTTCATGAAATGAATATGATATGATTATGAAATGAAGTATGATATGTTTATGAAATGAAAAATGATATGTTCATGAAGTGAAGTATGATATGTTAGGAAATGAAGTATGTTATGTTTGCAAAATGAAATAAGATATGTTATAATAAAAGCATATAAGTATTTTACCTTCTACATGGCTTGTACCAGGACCCTAACAAGGTCCAAAGGGATGGGCTCCTAAGATGCCCTAGGCCGACGGACTAAGATCGGGCCTAGAATGGGCTTCTATGTATGATTGCCCCTAGGTCGACGGACTAAGATCGGGCCTAGTACGGGATGGGCTCCAAGATGCCCTAGGTCGATGAACTAAGATCGGGCCTAGGATGGGCTTCTACGCTATGATGATTGCCCTAGGTCGACGGACTAAGATCGGGCCTAGTAACCTAGTAGGTTCGAGACTTGCTACCTTGGGTCTATTTAGGGATGTGCGCTATGATGATGAAGAAGTGGTACAATGTCGGGCCCAAATATGTTGTGATTTATGTTTACGTACCTACAATATATATTTTCAAAAAGCATTCTGCATACGTTTACATGATTTGATTGTTATGTTCACATGCTATGTTGATATGTCATATATATGTTGCATGTTATGTTTGATATGTCATGTTTATGCTGCTATGTTACATATTATGTATGTTATGTTTGATATGTCATACATATGTTGTATGTTATGTTGATATGTCATGTATATGTTTCTATGTTACATATGTTGTATTTTATGTTTGATTAAGTCATATATTTACATGATATGCTGCTATGATATATATGTTACATGTTATGTTTACTTATGTTACTTATGCTACATGTTAAGTTGTTTACGTCATATATGTTACATGTTATGTTGCTTATATGTTATGAATGTTACATGCCATGATTAATGTCGATATATGGTTTTTGTGAGTAGAACAGGATCTTACTAATCCTATGTGCTTATAGTTTATCTTTCCCTCGTACTGCAGATAAGGGTAAGGGATGGATAAACTAAAGGGAGCAGCAGGAGGGGCCAAATGTGTGTGGTAGTGGCATGGTGGAGAAGATCCGTTATGTCCTTATATATATGTTTCCCTATGATGATGACGTTTATGGATGTCCTTATTTATGTCCCCTTATGATGATGATGTTTATGGACTTGAACTAAGCACTAAGTATCTATATATGTTATGATGCATGCTCTATGTTAAGAAGAAGTATCTATATATGTTATGATGCATGCTCTATGTTAAGAAGAAGTATCTATATATGTCAATGCATGTTTATGTTTAAAAGAAAAAAAAATGTATCTAAAGTCTTCCGCTGTAAGTAGTAAGAAGTGTATGTATGTACGGTCGCGTCACGCGCCGCCCCTCCGGACCCTTGGAAAAGGGCGGGCGTGACAGGTTAGTATTAGAGCGGATCTGTCTTTCCACTACACACACATCAAGCTCCAAATCCTGCCGCTCTAAGTAAGAATTCTATGTCTACTCTAACTTAGCTTATTTTGTTCATGTATGATATGAAATACCTTTAGCTTATTTTGTTCATGTATGATATGAAATGCCTTTAGCTTATTTTGTTCATGTATGATATGAAATGTCGTTAGCTTAAAATATGCTTGAAAACATGAATGATAACTTTATGCTAGCTTTAGTTTAATTATGCGTAGATAAACGAACGAAAAACTTATACTAGCTTTACTTTAATATATGAAGATAAATATGTCTGGAAGACGCAGTAGTAGAGCTGATGAGATAGCACCCCCGCATGACCTTACACACGTAGTTACTGAACTCCAGCGACAAGTCACAGAACAACAGCAAGTAATAAATGCCCTAATGAATCAGCGAGGAAACCCTCGCTTACCAATGCCCCGACCGATGGTTCGACAGAAGCTTACGATCGATCCAAAGGCGAGGACCGCGGAAAATTTCTTGCTTTCGTGAACCATGGGATGCCTAGGCCTGGTTCAAGATGGTGGAAAGCATCGTGGAGCTACTGGACTGGCCCGAATGCGAGAAGATTAAATGTGCATCATTCTTCCTTTCAGGAGATGCTCAGATGTGGTGGGAACGGGTTAAAGCAAAGAGACAAGTAAACCAGATGAGATGGACATATTTCGAGTACGAATTTTTCGAAGAATTCTTCCACATGAGGGTAACCAACAAGCATTACGACGAGTTCACTGGGTTCCGACAAGGTGACCTATCAGTCAGCGAAGCCGTGAAGAGATTCAACCGACTTGCACGCCTATGCCCAGAGTTGGTCAGCACGGAAAGAGAAAGGGTCAGACTCATACTGAAGATGCTCCGACCAAAAATAGCTCTGAATGTGGCCGGCGGAGTTCATAGACCGCAGACTGTAGAGGAGTTGTTCAGTAGTGCCCTGATTACCGAGCATTACCTAGACAACATTAACCAGCAAAAGAAGGCACTGAGTGAAGGCAGGGGTCAGGCCCAGTCAGGAGGTCAGAGAAACCAGAGTACTTGGAAAGGGAACCACACTGGCAAGAGAAAACAATGGGAGGATGCTAAAGGTGGTCCAGCAAACAAGCAGCCCAGGATCCCTCTGTGTGCTACCGACGGAAAGATACATCCTGGAGTATGCTACCAAGGCACAAATAGATGTTACAACTGTGGACGGGCAGGACATAGAGTCGAGGATCGCCCTATCGAGTTCGAGCACCTCCTTAGCAGTATGGCCGGCCAGAGTGCTCCTCCACGATTACATCGATGCACAATCGAAGGAATCCCGATCAGCCAAGGGAGACTAGAAGCCCCACCAGTTATGACAGATGCCAGGGTATTCTCTCTCACCCAAGAAGATGTGGCAAACGCCTCTATAGTTGTCACAGGTCAGATATTTATTTTCTGTCAGCATGCTACTGCATTATTTGATACTGGGGCAACACATTCGTTTGTTTCTACACACTTTATTGGAAAGATAGACATACCACCACAAGCTCTAGATCGCCAGTTCTTAACCACTCTGCCCTCGGGAGAAGTAATGCCCTCCACTCATATGCTGCGAGCCGCACCCATCAGAATCACAGACAGAGAACTCTATTGTGATCTGATAGTGCTCGACATGCAGGATTATGATATTATACTGGGCATGGATTTTTTAAGCAAGTACAGTGCTTCAATCGAGTGCCGTAAAAGAAAAGTGGTCTTCCAGCCGGAGGCGGAACCTATGTTTGAATTTATTGGAGAGCCAAGGAGAAGAGTCAATAAGATTTTATCAGCCCTATAGGCACGCAAGATGTTAGACAGTGGATGCACTGGGTTTCTGGCACACATAGTTGATACAAGTCAAGCCGAGGATCAGAAGCTAGAAGATGTCAGAGTTGTTTGCAACTACCCAGAGGTATTCCCAAATGAACTACCAGGGTTAGCCCCAGATAGAGAAGTTGAATTTGAGATCGAATTGATTCCTGGTACTAACCCAATCTCTAAAGCACCTTACCGCATGGCGCCGGCTGAATTGAAGGAACTTCAAGGACAGCTACAGGAGTTACTCGACAAGAGACTTATTCGCCCGAGTCGCTCTCCATGGGGAGCTCCAGTGTTATTGGTGAAGAAGAAAGATGGGTCTATGCGAATGTGCATAGACTACCGAGCGCTGAATAATGTGACGATCAAGAACTGGTACCCTTTACCGCGGATTGACGACCTGTTCGACCAACTAAAGGGTGCTACCGTCTTCTCTAAGATCGACCTGAGGTCCGGCTATCATCAAGTAAAAGTGAAATCAGATGATATATCAAAGACGGCCTTCCGAACCAGATACGGACATTACGAGTTCGTAGTTATGCCCTTCGGAGTGACGAATGCACCTGCTCTGTTCATGGATTTGATGAATCGGGTATTCTCGGCATTCCTCGACAAGTTTGTGATCGTCTTCATCGACGACATACTGATATATTCAAGAACCCCAGAGGAGCATGCAGAACACCTGAATGTGGTATTGCAGATTCTTCGGGAAAAGCAGCTATTTGCAAAGTTCTCCAAATGCGAGTTCTGGCTCGAAAAAGTATCATTTTTGGGTCACGTTATATCCAAACACGGAGTGATGGTAGACCCAATAAAGATTGAAGCCGTGAGTAACTAGAACCGACCAAAGAATGCTAGCGAGATCAGAAGCTTTCTTGGGCTAGCAAGCTATTACCGGAAGTTTGTAGAGAACTTCTCCAGGATTGCAGCCCCTATGACAGTCCTCACCATAAAGAACAAGAAATATGAGTGGACGGACGCCTGCGAGAGGAGTTTCACAGAATTGAAAAGGAGACTGACCAATGCTCCAATCCTTGCTCTTCCGAACAGTAACGAAGGCTTCGACATGTACAATGACGCTTCCAAGTTGGGACTCGGAGTTGTACTCATGCAGAATGGCAAGGTCATTTCCTACGCCTCTAGGCAACTCAAAGAACATGAAAGGAATTATCCCACCCACGATTTAGAGCTAGCAGTCGTGGTCTTTGCTCTTAAAACATGGAGGCATTATCTATATGGAGCTTAGTGTAGGATTTATACAGACCACCAGAGTCTGAAATACTTCTTCACACAGAAGGACCTGAACATGAGACAACGCAGATGGCTCGAGCTCGTCAAGGATTATGACTGCGAGATCCTCTACCATCCGGGGAAAGCAAACAAGGTGGTTGATGCACTCAGCAGGAAGTCCTGCGGCACCTTGATGTCTCTATCAGTGTTATCTCGGCCCTTAGAAAAAGAGATTATGCGTTACGGGGTTGAAATCATTTCCGGACAGCTCTCCACCATGACGATAACACCGACGCTATTCGATGATATACTGGAAAAGCAAGCCCGTGACCCAAGCATTCAGAGGATCAAGCAAGAGGTCTTATAAGGAAAGGACGACGGGTTTCGTATCTCTGATAGTGGAGTACTCTACCTCAGGGATCGCTTGTGTATTGCCGACGATCCAGAATTATGGAAGAAGATATTTGAGGAAGCTCACGGAACTCCTTATGCGATGCATCCTGGAACCACCAAGATGTACCAAGACCTAAAAAGAAAATTCTGGTGGTTCGGAATGAAAAGAGATGTGGCTCAGTATGTCAGTACTTGCCTGACCTGCCAGAGGGTTAAAGCAGAACACTAGAGACCTGGAGGAACACTGCAGCCGATCCAGATTCCAGAATGGAAATGGGAAGACATTTCTATGGATTTCATCTCAGGATTACCCAAGACAACAAACGGTTATGATGCTATATGGGTAATTGTGGACAGATTGACGAAGTCTGCCCACTTCTTAGCAATCAAGATGACCTATTCGACCAGAGCAAGCTGGCTCGATTATATGCTAGGAAATTATCGGACTACATGGAATTCAAGACCATCATTTTACAGAGATGGTCGCTTTATTTCCCATTCTAAGAATGTGTGTTAAGGCCCTAGGCACGGTTATTGTTCGATCGCCTTCCATCCCCAGACGGACGGACAGACCGAAAGAGTAAATCAAGTACTGGAGGATATGTTACGAGCTTGCGCCCTAGATTTCAAAGGTAGCTGGTGCCGATACTTATGTTTGGCAGAATTTGCCTACAACAATAGCTACCAAGCTACTATTGGAATGGCACCCTACGAGGCTCTATACGGGAGGAAATGTAGATCTCCCATATGCTGGTACGAGGGTGGTGAAAAGAAGAGGATGGGACTCCAGACGGACTTCATCGACGACACCACCCGAGCTATACAGAACATCTGTCAAAGAATTGAAACTGCTCAGAGCCAACAAAAGAGCTATGTGGATATGTGGCGTAGACAGTTAGAATTCGAAGTCGGAGACCTGGTATTCCTCAAAGTGGCCCCTATGAAGGGAGTGATGAGATTCGAAAGGAAGGGTAAGCTGAGTCCGCGCTACGTGGGACCGTATCCGATATTGCAGAGGGTGGGCAAGGTAGCTTACAAGCTGGAGCTACCTCAAGAGATGTCAGCTATTCACAATGTGGTCCATGTATCTGTGCTCAAGAAATGCATTCCCAGTGCGGACCAAGTGATCGAGCCAAACAAAATACAAGTTCAAGAGGACCTGAGTATTGAAAGTCGGCCTATCCAGATACTAGATCGAGAAGTCAAGAGGCTAAGGAACAAAGAGGTGCCCTTAGTAAAGGTCCTGTGGCAGAATCAACGATACGAGGAAGCTACCTGGGAATGAGAGGAGGACATGAAGAAAAAGTACCCAGAATTGTTCTAAGTTTCGAGGACGAAACTTTTAAAAGGTATGAAGGATTGTAACGGCCGTAAAATTTCTAGCAATTTTACAAGAATTTTTGGCTGGATGATAATAGGCTTTATGTGGGCTTTTTCAAAAATAAAAGAAAATAAGGCAAAAGGGATGCAAGGCCTAGGAATTGAACTCCAAACCTCTAGAGATAGCCAAACCCTATAGATGCATCCACTAACCATAAGCCCAATAAGATTTTATCATTAGAGGAATAGGGGAAATTATAGTTAAGTGTAAGGGAGATTAAGGGACTCTTCAAGTGAATAAATAGGGGGAATGAGGGGGCATGAGTTACCAAACTTGTTTTCTCCTCCTCTTCTTCTTCCTCGCCGAACCCTAGAGCTCCCCCTCTCCATCTTTGGCCGAACCTCATCCAAGCAAGAAGCAAGGCTAGGTTGCTTCCCTTAGGTCATTTTCCAACCAAAAAGAAACGCGAAGGATGTAAGTATCCCTCACCTGCATACGAGTAGCTTTCGGTTGATGCTTTGTGTAAAAATCCCTATGATACATTCGGCCAAGTTTAGTTTTGATGTTCCAAGGAAGTTCTATATCATGTTTTGTAAGAATAAGATGATGTTAGGAAGTAAAACGAATTAGGTTAAAAGTTAACCCAAAAAACCTCTATGAACTATTCGGCCAACATGTGTTTTTGGTGTTTCATTGAAGTTCTATACCATGTTTTGCATGCATATGATGATGTTAGGATGTAAATTGAACTAGGTTAAAAGTTTAACACTAAAAGCTTCCATGGATCATTCGGCCACCCCCTTGTTTTGAAGTTTCAATGAAGTTTTATTCCATGTTTTTGTATGCATATGATGGTGCTAGTATGTTAGAGGGATTAGGTTAAAAGTCTAACCCTAAAAGCTTCCATGGATCATTCGGCCACCCCCCTTGTTTTGAAGTTTCAATGAAGTTTTATTCCATGTTTTTGTATGCATATGATGGTGTTAGTATGTTAGAGGGATTAGGTTAAAAGTCTAACCCTAAAAGCTTCCATTGATCATTCGGCCACCCCCCTTGTTTTGATGTTTCAATGAAGTTTTATTTTATGTTTTGTATGCATATGATGATGTTAGTATGTTAGAGGGATTAGGTTAAAAGTCTAACCCTAAAAGCTTCCATGGATCATTCGGCCACCCCCTTGTTTTGAAGTTTCAATGAAGTTTTATACCATGTTTTGTATGCATATGATGATGATAGCATGTTAGATGGATTAGGTTAAAGGTTTAACCCTAAAAGCCCCATGAACCATTCGACCAACCATTGTTCTTTAACATGCTCTAGGTTAGGTTAACATGTGTTTTATGTTTAGGTGAATTCATGTTGACTTGTGATATTAAATGATGCTAGATGAAGATAACATGCTCTAGGTTAGTGGTTACTTACTCTTGATGTTTATGCCTTATGCCATGCCCTATATGTATGTGATATTTAAGATATGTTATGAAATGAAATACGATATGATTATGAAATGAAAAATGATATGTTCATGAAATGAATATGATATGATTATGAAATGAAGTATGATATGTTTATGAAATGAAAAATGATATGTTCATGAAGTGAAGTATGATATGTTAGGAAATGAAGTATGCTATGTTTGCAAAATGAAATAAGATATGTTATAATAAAAGCATATAAGTATTTTACCTTCTGCATGACTTGTACCAGGACCTTAACAAGGTCCAAAGGGATGGGCTCCTAAGATGCCCTAGGTCGACGAACTAAGATCGGGCCTAGGATGGACTTCTATGTATGATTTCCTCTAGGTCGACGGACTAAGATCGGGCCTAGTACGGGATGGGCTCCAATATTCCCTAGGTCGATGGACTAAGATCGGGCCTAGGATGGGCTTCTACGCTATGACGATTGCCCTAGGTCGATGGACTAAGATCGGGCCTAGTAACCTAGTAGGTTCGAGACTTGTTACCTCAGGTCTATTTAGGGATGCGCGCTATGATGATGAAGAAGTGGTACAATGTCGGGCCCAAATATGTTGAGATTTATGTTTACGTACCTATAATAAATGTTTTCAAAAAGCATCCTGCATACGTTTACATGATTTGATTGTTATGTTCACATGCTATGTTGATAGGTCATATATATGTTGCATGTTATGTTTGATATGTCATGTTTATGCTGCTATGTTACATATGATGTATGCTATGTTTGATATGTCATACATATGTTGTATGTTATGTTGATATGTCATGTATATGTTGCTATGTTACATATGTTGTATGTTATGTTTGATTAAGTCATATATTTACATGATATGATGCTATGATATATATGTTACATGTTATGTTTACTTATGTTACTTATGCTACATGTTAAGTTGCTTACGTCATGTATGTTACATGTTATGTTGCTTATATGTTATGAATGTTACATGCCATGATTAATGTCGATATATGGTTTTTGTGAGTAGGACAGGATCTTACTAAGCCTATGTGCTTATAGTTTATCTTTCCCTCGTACTGCAGATAAGGGTAAGAAATGGATAAACTAAAGGGAGCAGCAGGAGGGGCCAAATGTGTGTGGTAGTGCCATGGTGGAGAAGATCCGTTATGTCCATATATATATGTTTCTCTATGATGATGACGTTTATGGATGTCCTTATTTATGTCTCCTTATGATGATGATGTTTATGGACTTGAACTAAGCACTAAGTATCTATATATGTTATGATGCATGCTCTATGTTAAGAAGAAGTATCTATATATGTTATGATGCATGCTCTTTGTTAAGAAGAAGTATCTATATATGTTATGATGCATGCTCTATGTTAAGAAGAAGTATCTATATATGTCAATGCATGTTTATGTTTAAAAGAAAAAAAAATGTATCTAAAGTCTTCCGCTGTAAGTAGTAAGAAGTGTATGTATGTACGGTCGCGTCACGCGCCGCCCCTCCGAACCCTTGGAAAAGGGCGGGCGTGACAGAACCAACCTTGTGGCTAGCACCACAGTTTGGTTCCTCTTCATCTCATAGTTCATGTGGATACCATGGAGGTGTGGACATAATGACCGCGCTGAGATTCAGACACCTTGAATGCAAGTGTTGCTGACAGGATAGTGAAGGGCATGCATCGAAGGTAACTATGATTCTCATAGGTTATAATCGATCAAACGAGTATGGTTTTCACATGGATCTCTGGAGGGATCTTATTTTTTGGCTGCGTAGTGCTTGTAAAATATTTCCGAGTACGCTTAGATTCCCTACAGTGGTATCAAAGCCACTTGTGAAAATAATACTCATTTTTAGTTGTTATATGTGATATAAATTAGAACGTGTTTTATTATGATCTGTATGTTGTTCTGTCTCGCATCGAAGCCGAGAAGATAGTCTGGCGAGCGAGTTTTTTTTCCCAAAGTAGACTGAGGAGTAGGTTGAGCCGATCAGACTGTGTCAGTCGGATTGTGTCGAGCGGACCTATTAAATCAGATGGGCTCGGGTTCATAATGATGAACAAAATGGGCAGCGACTCATTCAATGAGTCTATAAAATAATTTGTTGTCAGGACCGCCGTAGCATTGCGACTGATATTTCATGCTTAGGATCATAATAAATTTTTCTGTCATTACTGTTTTGAATGTTATATGACATGGTGCATGGTTATGGCCCCTAACCCAATGTGATTGGATATGTGTGTATTTGTTGTAATTCATAATACGACCTGTGTGTCGTGCCTTTCACCTTCATTATTCCAGTTGTAAAATTAGATTGCCCTCAAATGTAACTTGAGGTTTATTTTAATTAGACTGCTGGAGGATGGTGCAAAGGAAAAGGAATCCAACAACACATGACGACCATGGAAGACTTGGAGAAGTTGTTATTCCCTAAGTTGACTATTTGCTCTTCTCATTGGCTTGAGAAGATCGTAGAAAAGGATCATAACCATGTCACATTTCTTTATGCATATATGTGATGCATGTGATGCTTGTATATTTGATGCATGCGTAGTTAGTTGTCACAAAATTAGGTCACTTATTATATGTCTACCAAAGTTTAATACTTACTATTACCTTGTTCAATCGCAGTGCGTTTACCAAAGCAAAGTGACTCGATTTATCTTGATAAAGTGTGACAGGAAAATTGTGATGTCCGCCTATTAAACCTTGGGTTTGACTTAACTAAGCTCTCTTAATTAGATTGATGAACTTAGAGGCATAGCTCATACGGGACATCTACCTACATTATACAAATCTTGGGCGATTAGCCAAAGCTAACTCAAGATGAGTGGTAATTTAGAAAGATATCTCATGCGATGGGCACAATTAAACAAATAATGTTGTTCATATAGATATACAAGAGTTACATTAGATGTAATTGGTGTTAGAGTATTGGGAATACAATCAAAGTCCCACATTGGTAAGACATGGAAAAGATCATGTGCTTATAAGATAAAAAAATATCTCCATTGGTACGAAGCCTTTTGAGTAAAGCCTAAAAAATAATACCATGAGGGCTTAGGCCCAAAGTGGACAATATTATACCATTGTGGAGATATGTGGATCTTATAGGCACTAACAATTGGTATCAGAGTTATGGTCCATGTCAAGCCATGAACCTCGAACGAAGGAAGTTGAGCTCCCATGTCTGCATCAAGAGAACCAGACACCAGGTAGGAAGTCCAGTTGGGTTGGGAGGACCGAACAACTAGTAGGAAGTCTAATTGGGCCAGAAGGGCTGGACAACTAGCAGGAAGTCTAGTTGGGTCAAGAGGAGCAGACAATTGGCAAGAAGTCTTGGTGGGTTGAGGATCGGACATCAAGCAAAGGATGTCCTTCGAGGACGGATAGGCTTATGGTCCTTCATTTGAGGGGGGGATTATTGGAGTATTGGGAATACAATCAAAGTCCCATATTGGTAAGACTTGGAAAAGATCATGTGCTTATAAGATGAAAAGATATCTCCATTGATATGAGGCCTTTTGGGTAGAGCCCAAAAATAAAGTCATAAGGACTTAGGCCCAAAGTGGACAGTATCATGTCATTGTAGAGATATATGAATCTTATAGGCACTAAAAGTCTATTTTAGGTTGAAGTTACAAGAAGGATGTCGACAACTCAAGATGACCTATGCTTCGTTCGGTTTACGTATTGCTAGCATAGGGTTAACCGAAAAGGCTCTTCAGGCTTGAGAAGATCGTGAATTCGAACCCATAACCATGTCACGTTTAAGATTATTTGCTATGTGTGTACGTGATACATGTGATGCTTATATATTTGATGCATGCGTAGTTGTCACACAATTAGGTCACTTATTATATGCCTACCAAAGTTTAATACTTACTATTACCTTGTTCAATTGTAGCGCGTTTGCCAAAGCAAAGTGACTCGGTTTACCTCGATAAAGTATGACAGGACAATCGTGATGTCCGCCTATTAAACATTGGATTTAACTTAACTAAGCTCTCTCAATTAGATTGATAAACTTAGCGGCATAACTCATATAGGACATCTACCTACATTATACAAATCTTGGGCGATTAGCCAAAGCTAACTCAAGATCAGTGGTAATTTAGAAATATATCTCATTCGATGAGTGTTGGGATGTATACTGAAAGTCTAGCCTTTGTATGAACATCTTCATTTTGAAATAAGAATCACATGATCATTGTTTGCATTTTATATTTATGCATATTGTCTGATACTTTACATTGTAGATAACATGGTGTGTGGTATCGCACAGAAGATCATGTTATCAGTTCCTTGAAGAGTATAAGTTGAGGCTCACAACCAAGATGGTTTTGGACAAACCATTGGCATGGTTGTAGTGTAATTTGGTATTGGTTTATCTTGACCATAGAATTACACTAGTACACTTTGTGTGTATTGAGCAGGACCGATTTAGAGGTGATTCAATTTATACTGACTATATAATTGAATCAGACCTCAGATATTATGGTGTACATGCTCTTAATCCCGATATCATAACAGGCACATGTACTTAGTATTTATTTCTTTGATTTACCAATGGGCGAGATTTATGTGTTAAATCGATAGGCCTAGTAAGTTAGAAAATAATATTATTTACATGGTGTGTCATTGATTATATGAGAAAATCGTGTCCTATGCATTAGGATGATGATGTCCCCTTGAGGAGCTCATAAAGTTCATCATGTAAATCCTACAGGTGGACTGTTAGACTATCCGAGCTGCAAAAACCTCTTTTTTCATTGCGAAAACCCCGAAAGTCGGTCACAAATCCATGCGAAGATAAACAAAACTACATGTACGTGTTTAAAAACCTTAGATTTACTCTAGATCTACATGTTAAGAGTTTTACCCTTGATGCGACGCCTTTCGCATATCCCGCTCGTCCAAACGGCTTGTCGGAACTCAAGAGTGTCAAGTGTACACTCCTCTATTGGTATCCACACAAGCAATAGGTGGAGAAAAGCAACCTAGAGTGTGCTAGCACCCCTTAGAGGCTCACGGCAAGATGAGGAAGAGAGAGCTTAAGGGAAGAGGGAGGAAGAAGATGAAATTACACAACTTAGCTTCACACTTTCATAACCCATCAATAGTGGCATAAGGGGGTTACATGCATGCATGTAATTCCAAGAGCCAATGGCTCTTGGTCTCCCTCATGAGGTGGCACCCCATGATGTGTCCATGATGATGTGGAGCATCATCATTGGCTGGCCCCATGCCAAGTCACCATGACATGGCAATTGGTCAAGTCAAAATTGACCATTCATCTTCCCTCTCAAGTCAAGTCAAACTTGACCTCTTAACTCCCATGGTTGATCAAATCCAACCATTTGATTCAAGTCAATTTGATTTAATGAATCTCTATTCATTAGTTTAAATTGACTCAATGAATCAAATCTAAATTAGACTCATTCAACACTTGAATCAAATTGAGTCTAACTCAATTAGTCTAATTTGGATTACTCTTAATCCAATTTGGTTCATCCCATGAACCTAATTCTCATGGTTCATCATATGAACCTAATCTCCATCTAATTGCCCTTTGTGTGTGACCCTATAGGTTCTTGTAACGTTGGCAATGCTCTTAAACTGATTTAGGAACATAAGCAATGAGCGGTATCTAGCAACTCATCATTGCTACCCAAGTTACAAGAATGTTGAGATCCAACATCACCTTTGTGACTACTAATTGTGACTCTCATAATATGTGACAATGTCCCTCTATCCTTGATATCTAGATTGACCAATTGAGGCATAGACCGTGTCATCCTCGGTACAATCTATATCTTGAACTCCAAGTAGACTCACTCTAATCAAATGAGCTCAATATCTCATATTGACTCATTTAGGCATGGTCATGCACTTAGTGGTCTCACTCTATCAAGAATAACGATGTCACTCCCATCATATAAGAGGGATATATCCCATCTACATCACTCACATCCCTCCATATAATTTGTTACATACCCAGTAATCGCCTTTATACTCCACCCATTTACGGGTGACATTTGACGAAGCCAAAGTATGCAACTCCTTATGTAGGGAACCATGGTGACTTCAGGTCCAAGGACTAATAGTCATACTAATAGTCACATGATAAAGTATATGACACTCATATAACGATCCATGATACTTTCTCATGGTGAGTCGTTCAGTATACATTCTCCAATGCATACCCATGTGTCAACTTAATATCTCATATCCATGACTTGTGAGATCAAATCATCGAGTTGACCTACATGCTAGTCTCTTCGCATTAACATTGTCTCTGAATGTTAATACTTGACTAGGAATGATTAAGAGTAGTGTTCTCTATATCATCTCATTATCGATTTAATCAATCGATTGATATAGATAAGAACCTTCTACTCAAGGACATTATTATACTTAGTTATTTGGCACCAATACAAGTAAGTATAATAACCATGCCTTTATAAATAGGAATATGATACAACAAAGTCCATACAACAATTATCACATGATTGGCTCTAGGGCTTTGACTAACAATCTCCCACTAGCACTAGTGTCAATCACTGTAGTATCTAATACCCAATGACCTAGTGTGACCATCATGCTTTTTCTGTGCCAAAGGCTTGGTCAAGGGATCTGTGGTGTTAGCCTCTGTGGGTACTCTGCAAATCTTCACATCTCTTCTATCGATAATCTCTCGAATGAGATGGAAGCGCCGTAGTATATGTTTGGTCCGCTGGTGTGAGCGAGGTTCCTTAGCCTGCTCAATCGCTCCATTGTTGTCACAATTGAGCTCTATAGGATCTGCTATGCTAGGAACCACCCCAAGCTCAGTAATGAACTTGCGAATCCAAACTTCCTCCTTTGCTACCTCTAATGCAGCGATATACTCAGCCTCTGTTGTAGAATCAGCAACTGTGTCCTGCTTCAAACTCTTCCAGCTCACAGCGCCACCATTCAAGCAAAACACAAACCCTGACTGCGATCTATAATCATCCTGGTCAGTTTGGAAGCTGGCATCACTATAACCCTTTACAGCTAGCTCCTCATCGCCTATAAATATCAAGAAAAATTCTTTAGTCCTTCTTAAGTTCTTAAGAATAGTCTTGACTGCAATCTAGTGATGCTCACCTGGATATGACTGGTATCTACTCGTCATGCTCAAAGTATACGAGACATCAGGATGAGTATATAGCATGGCGTACATGATAGTGAAGGGTTTTGCTTATCGAGTCCGTGAGGGGAAATTTTGCTTCCCACTTCACCTCGGTCGTTTGTTCATGGCGATCCCATCGATGTCCCCGGATTAAAAATTTAATCCTAGACACAAGGGATTTCCCAAACAACCAAGTCATCATCGTGCTATTCGTTAAGAGAGGTCACTTGAACAAACTCGTTGTTCAAGCGACCATCCTCTATTCTACGAGTAGCCACGGAATAGACGATGTACGGATCGCCAGTTTTTGCATTTATGATCGGGATCCAAGTATTATTTAGCCATATACAGATTTATATCATGCTCATAGTTGAAAAACAAAAACAAGCAAGTAACAAAAGAGAATAGAGAATAGATATACCTCTCGATCTTCTAATTCATGACCTTCCTCCTTTCGGACGTCGTGTGGGCGACGATCTACCAAAAGTCGAAGATCCAAGATTGCAAATCTTCCTTCCTTGCTCTTCCAAAGCAAGAGGAAGAATAGAAACAAGGTTCTTCTCCTTCCTAAAGACAACCAATAAGGAACAAAGAAAATCCTTGCCGCCAGCAAACAAGGAGAAGGAGATGATGATGGAAACCAACCAAGACACCAAGGGAAACCCCTAAGTCTTGTTTCCACCACTCAAGGAGAAGGAGAAGAGAGGTTTTGATGTCGGACAATGGCTGGAAAAGGCTGGGAAAATAAGTTGGACGCCGGCCACCTTAAAGTAAGAAGAAGAAAGGAATTACCTTCCTTATTTGGTGCCGCCCAAGCCTCCAAAATCCTAACTCTAGCTTTGCCGCCAACTCCAAAACCTTAGCCTCTCTTGATCATTTCTTCATGCTAACCCCTCAAGCTCCTTTTATAGAGTTAGGGATAAGCCTCCTTTTAATCTCTACCATTGGTTCTAGGGATTTAATTTCAACCGTCGGATCTAGAGATTTAATCTCAACCGTCGAATCTTAGAGATATAATCTCTACCTATGGATCTAGAGTTTTGTTTCTATCCATTGGATCTAAGCTTCATGAGGTGTTAATAGGCTATATTAGGGACCATGAGGAGGAGTTGGATCTTGACCGCCCATGGATCAAGCCCACATAAAGTCCGATCCACTAATGATAATACAATCCACTAAAGGATTATTATTGATCTACCTCACCAACCCCCATATGATAATATGGGCTCCATATATTATTTGTACATTTTCTCCCCAAGTTTAAGATCTCGAATGTCCGTCGATTAATTAATTTACTTACCATTAATTAATCAACATCTAACTCCATGAGTAGTACCACTCATCCTTTTCATCATGCCGGACCAAGTCCACCTGCATTAAATGATGAACCTTATGCGCTCCTCAAGGGGACATCATCATCCTAATATATAGGACACAGTTTCCTCCTATAATCAACGGCACACCATATAAATAATATCATCTCCCAACTTACCGAGCCTATCGATTTAATCTATAAATCTCGCCCATTGGTAAATCAAAGAGATGAATACTAAGTATATGTGTCCGTTATTATATCGGGATTAAGAGCATGTACTAAATAATATCTCAGGTCCGATTCGATTATGTAGTCAGCAATAAATCGAATCACCTCTAAGTCAGTCCTGCTCAATAGACACAAAGTGCACTAGTGTGATTCTATAGTCAAGACAAACCAATACAAAATCACACTACAACCATTCCGATGGTTTGTCCAAAGCGATCTCGGTTGTGAGCCTTTACTTATACTTTACAAGGAGCCGATAACATGACCTCCCGTGTGACACAACACACCATGTTATCTACAATGTAATGTATTAGACAATATGAATAACCATAAAAATATGAAAACAATGATCATGTGATTCTTATTTCAAAATAAAGATGTTCATACAAAAGATAAACTTTTTAGTATACATCCCTACAATCTCCCACTTATACTAAAAGACTATGTTGTTCTTAAACTGCCATACATCTGATCCCCATTCCCTCCACATGCCAATCAAAAGCTCTCGCTGGAAGGGCCTTAGTGAAAGGATCTGCCAGGTTATCCTCTGATGCAATCTTGGCCACATCAACTTCTCCTCTCTTTACGATTTCTCGTATCTGGTGGTACTTGCGCTCTATGTGTTTACTAGCCTTATGGGCTCATGGTTCCTTCGAGTTTGCAACTACACCACTATTATCACAATAAATTGTGATAGTTCTGGGCAAACCAAGAATCACATCCAAGTCCATCAGGAAGTTTCTGAGCCACACAGCTTCTTTGGTCGCCTCAAAGGCCGCCACATACTCAACTTCCATGGTAGAGTCCGCCACGCATTTCTGCTTGACACTCCTCCATAGAATGGCTCCACCTCCCAAAGTAAACACAAAACCTGAGGTTGACTTACTGTTATCCCTATCAGATTGGAAGTCAGAATCTGTGTAACCCACAGGGAGTAATTGGTCTGCCCGGTAAACCAGCCTATAATCCCTAGTCCTTCTCAGGTACTTCAATATATGCTTTACCGCAGTCCAATGTCCCTGCCCTGGATTACTCTGATATCTGCTGACCATGCCCACGGCAAAGCTTATATCTGGTCTCGTACATAGCATCACATATATGAGGCTTCCTACTGCCGAAGCATAAGGAACCACCTTCATCTCCTCTATCTCCTCAGATGATCTAGGACACATCTCCTTAGATAAAGGAACTCCATGCCTGAAAGGTAGAAAACCCTTCTTGGAGTTCTGCATGCTAAAACGATCCAAAATCGTGTCTATGTATGAAGCTTGGGATAAGCACAACATCCTTTTCCTGTGATCCCTTATAACCTTGATCCCAAGGATGTGTCCCACCTCTCCCAAGTCCTTCATATCAAACTGTTTGGATAATCATACCCTTACGTCCGATAACACCTTGATATTGTTGCCAATCAACAAAATGTCATCTACGTACAGTACAAGAAATACCACTACGTTTCCGTCACATCACTTGTATACACAAGACTCATCCGTACTTTGAATAAATCCATAAGACTGGATTACCTCATCAAAGTGGATGTTCCAAGACCTCGAAGCTTGCTTCAATCCATAAATGGACCGATTAAGCTTACATAAAAGATGCTCTTTTCCCTTAGCAATGAATCACTCTGGTTGCTTTATATAGATGTTTTTCTCAAGACTTCCATTAAGAAAAGTTGTCTTGACATTCATCTGCCACACCTCATAATCCATATGAGTTGCTATGCATAAGAGAATTCGGATAGACTTAAGCATGGCTACCGGTGAAAAGATCTCCTCATAATCGATACCCTCTTTCTGAGTATATCCCTTCGCAACAAGCCTCGCTTTGAAGGTCTCAACCTTCCCATCTATTCCTCTCTTTCTTTTGTAGATCCACTTGCATCCAATGGTTTTTACACCATCGGGTGGGTCTACTAGCTCCCAGACTTGATTTGAATCCATAGATTCAATCTCAGTATTCATTGCACTTTTCCAAGATGCTGCATCCTTATCTTGGATTACCTCGTCATATGTCTCGGGATCAGGTTCATGTTCGCCAGGGATAAAATCAAAAGATTCTCCCAAGAACATGAATCTATCAGGCTGTCTCACAACCCTCCCACTATGATGAGGTATCACCTGTGAATCCTCTGTGACACGCGGTGCAGTGACATGTGGTATATCCTCTTGTACCAGTGGTACTAAAGAAGTGACTTCCCCTTTTATTTCCTCCAGAACAATTTTACTCTTGGACTTGTGGCTCATCACATAGTCTTCCTCTAGAAATCTAGTGTTTGTCCTAACGATCACCCTCTGATCTCTAGGACTATAAAATAAACCACCCTTCGTTCCTCTAGGATACCCAACGAATATGCGTACTTCTGTACGATGTTCCAACTTACCAGTATTTGCCTTCAGCACATGTGTTGGACTCCCCCATATCCGAATATGTCTTAGACTAGGCTTTCGCCCAGTCCACAATTCTGTGGGACTAGAAGGCACTGATTTAGATGGAACCAAGTTCAGAATGTACACCGCCATATCTAGAGCATATCCCCAGAACGAATCTGGAAAGTTAGAATAACTCATCATTGATCTAACCATCTCCATAAGAGTTCTATTCCTTCGCTCTGCTACACCATTCTGCTGGGGTGTGCTAGGTGCAGTCAATTGGGATTGAATCCCAGCCTCTGATAGGTAATCCCTAAACTCTCCCAAGAGGTACTCACCACCACGATCAGATCGTAGTGGCATCCATATCTTGAATAATCGTCTATGAAAAAGACAAAATATTCAAAACCACCTCTTTCCTGGATAGACATAGGACCACACAAATCAGAATGAACCAACTCCAACACATCTTTGGCTCAATACCCCTTGGTCTTAAAAGGCCTCTTGGTCATTTTACCTTCCAAGCAAGATTCACAGATTGGGAAATCTTCCACCACTAATGAACCCAGAAGTCCATCAGTTATCAACCTTTGAATTCTGCTTAGGTTAATATGACCAAGCCTAAGATGCCAAAGATATGTTTGGTTCATCTTGGAAGGTTCTTTTCTCTTATTGGAATTAGAAGATGAGTTATTAACTTCTATTTGCATTGTGGGAGCTTTTGGTTCGAGTATATACAACTTTCCTATCAATGTACCAGAACAGATAATCTCTCTATTCCTTTTTATAACAACTCTGTCATTAAAAGGAATAGAATATCCATTCATAAACAATTTAGAAGCCGAAATTAAATTCTTTCTAAATAAAGGTACATAAAGGCAATTCTTAAGAACCAAAACTTTATTTTTCTCAAAAGACAAATAAACATCTCCCACTGCAATCGCCACCTTCATGGCATTGCCCATGTAAATTGTAATCTCCCCCTCAGGTTGTCGTCGGGTTTCCTGGAATCCCTACAAAGTACTGCAGACATGATTAGTGGCTCACGTATCTACACACCAAGTGTCAGTAGATAACACCGCTAATCATATTTCAATGACTAGTCCAAAGGATATACCTTTGTTCTACTTTGGATTGGGATAGTCCTTCTTCCAATGTCCATCCTGCTTGTAAGTGAAGTACTTGCCTTTCGTCTTCTTCACTCCTCCCTGAGATCCTCCCACTAGCTTTGCTCCACCTTGTTTCTTCTTCTTCTTGCCTTTTGCTTAGAAGTAGAAACCTTCTGAGCAACCATGGCCTGAGGACACTCTTCGAAGAGTGCATACTTGTACTCCTTAGCAGATAAGACAATATCTAGATTCTTTTCCAATCAACATCATTTGGGTACAGTAAGTTTATTTTCCTTTAGTATCATAGTAAGTGGACTGAAAGCTATTTTTGAAAATCCTAAGAATCACATAGATCATTACTGTAGATTTCAAAATATTATTGATTCCTCAAACAATAAAATTTTGAAATCAACCAACACCTCAAAACACCGAGAATATCGTATGCGACAATAGTGTGGACGTATACGAATTCTACATTTGTAAGAGGAGGTTTTACCCATTAATTTTACTATCTTGTCAACCTAACTTTTTGACAAGTAAAATTAATATTTGGTTTCTCTTCGGCCCTACAAATAAAAGTAGTGACTCCGATGGGGAGGATACTTATATTTGTATCTAAGTGTTCACCAATACTTGGTACCAAGGTAATTATCTCGGGTTATGTGCCTTATAATGGGGAAGTACACACGCTCCTTAATAATTTCCTATAACCATATTCGACCTTGTGATCCGCAAACAAACTCATATGATGGGGAGGAAGGCACTCAAAGCCGACGCGCAAGTTTGTTTGCATCACTTGTCAAATTGTAATGAAGGCTGTGGGAATTTATAAAAATTTCCCTCTCCTACTTAGTAATTTGAAATTGAGGAATTTTCCTAGCCTACGACATCCATATCAAATAAAAAGAAATAAATATGAAAAATAAATTATTTTCCAACTATTATGGCTTTTGTCTTCAATATGTCTCCCGTCGTATCGCCTTCTCGTCTGCTCCTCCTACGCCATGTACGAGCCATTTGGAGATCCGAGCTGAGACTAAAATCTATTTTAATTTACATCCATCGATCCTATACTCCACGAGAGAGTGTACATGAAATCTAGATCGAAAGTAAACTAAAATAAAAGGAGTGGCTAAACAATGCTGTATCTAATTTACAAAAAATTAAATACTAGCCTCGTCAGCCCCGAGGATTCAACAAAATAAACATTTACACACATACAATCACATACACACATATGACCATAATAGTCGGATCTTATGCCTGCAACCAAAGAGTTAACCTACGCATATCCTACTATTATCCAGCACATATAATATATGAAAAGTGCATAAAAATTAACCAAATCCTAAACACACAAAATCGGAAACCTTGGCTCTGATACCAATTTAAGGGTTTTGCTTATCGAGTCCGTGAGGGGAAACTTCGCTTCCCACTTCACCTCGGTCGTTTGTTCATGGCGATCCCATTGATGTCCCTGGATTAAAAATTTAATCCTAGACACAAGGGATTGCCCAAACAACCAAGTCATCGTCGTACTATTCGTTAAGAGAGGTCACTTGAACAAACTCGTTGTTCAAGCGACCATCCTCTATTCTACGAGTAGCCGCGGAATAGACGATGTATGGATCGCCAATTTTTGTATTTATGATCGGGATCCAAGTATTATTTAGACATATACAGATTTATATCATGCTCATAGTTGAAAAACAAAAACAAGCAAGTAACAAAAGAGAATAGAGAATAGATATATCTCTCGATCTTCTAATGTATGACCTTCCTCCTTTCGGACGTCGTGTGGGCGACGATCTACCAAAAGTCAAAGATCCAAGATTGCAAATCTTCCTTCCTTGCTCTTCCAAAGAGAGAGGAAGAATACAAACAAGGTTCTTCTCCTTCCTAAAGCCAACCAACAAGGAACAAAGAAAATCCTTGCCGCCGGCCAACAAGGAGAAGGAGATGATGATGGAAACCAACCAAGACACCAAGGGAAACCCCTAAGTCTTGTTTCCACCACTCAAGGAGAAGGAGAAGAGAGGTTTGGACACCGGACAATGGCTGGAATAGGCTGGGAAAACAAGCTAGACGTTGGCCACCTTGAAGAAAGAAGAAGAAAGGAATTACATTCCTTATTTGGTGTCGCCCAAGCCTCCAAAACCCTAACCCTAGCTTTGCCGCCAACTCCAAAACCTTAGTCTCTCTTGATCATTTCTTCATGCCAACCCCTCAAGCTCCTTTTATAGAGTTAGGAATAAGCCTCCTTTTAATCTCTACCATTGGTTTTAGGGATTTAATCTCAACCGTCGGATCTAGAGATTTAATCTCAACTGTCGGATCTTAGAGATTTAATCTCTACCTATGGATCTAGAGTTTTGTTTCTATCCATTGGATCTAAGCTTCATGAGGTGTTAATAGGCTACATTAGGGACCATGAGGAGGAGTTGGATCTTGGGCACCCATGGATCAAGCCCACATAGAGTCCGATCCACTAATGATAATCCAATCCACTAAAGGATTATCATTGATCTACCTCACCAACCCCCATATGATAATATGGGCTCCATATATTATTTGTACATTTTCTCCCCATGTTTAAGATCTCGAATGTCCGTCGATTAATTAATTTATTGACCATTAATTAATCAACATCTAACTCCATGAGTAGTACCACTCATCCTTTTCATCATGCCGGACCAAGTCCACCTGCAGGGTTTACATGATGAACCTTTTGAGCTCCTCAAGGGGACATCATCATCCTAATATATAGGACACGGTTTCCTCCTATAATCAACGGTACACCATATAAATAATATCATCTCCCAACTTACCGAGCCAATCAATTTAATCTATAAATCTCGCCCATTGGTAAATCAAAGAGATGAATACTAAGTATATGTGCATGTTATTATATCGGGATTAAGAGCATGTACTAAATAATATTTGAGGTCCGATTCGATTATGTAGTCAGCAATAAATCGAATCACCTCTAAGTCGGTCCTGCTCAATACACACAAAGTGCACTAGTGTGATTTTATGGTCAAGACAAACCAATACCAAATCACACTACAACCATTCCGATGGTTTGTCCAAAGTCATCTCGGTTGTGAGCCTTTACTTATACTTTACAAGGAGTCGATAACATGATCTCCCATGTGACACCACACACCATGTTATCTACAATGTAATGTATTAGACAATATGCATAACCATAAAAATATGCAAACAATGATCATGTGATTCTTATTTCGAAATAAAGATGTTCATACAAAAGATAGACTTTTTAGTATACATCCCTACAGATAGATCCTATGGCCGATGCATAAGGGATCTTATCCATGCGGTCTCTGATGTGAGAAAAACATGTAAGGTTTTAGAAGTAGTTTTCGCTCACATCTTGTTACATATTGTGTTAGTTTCATGCACATGTTACTCTATTCTTGCACGCAATGCCTATTTTCTGGTTCGGAGGTCTGCTCGTTGTACTTTTGTGTGCAGGTTAGCTTTTCTGGTGAAAAAGATGCATTTTCGGAGCAAAAGGACTTTCGCAGTTAGACGCAGAGTGGGACATGGCTAGAGCATGTGGATTCACACAGCCGTGTCTGATGGGCGAAGAACAGCACCCCAGGGTTGCACATGGCCTGGCCGTGTGGAAACACATGGTCGTGGGGTGGCCCGACGGATTTGCGCGACTAGGGATTTTTCCATATTTTGCAGCGGTATGAGGCGATGTCTATATAAGGATGGCTCCGCCCAAACCCTAGGAAGGAGGCACGATGGCTAGAACGGCACGCCGAAGCCCTAAAAAGCTTCGGTAAGTCGTAGCGGGGAGGAGGAACGTCGCCGGAGGTCCACAACTTGCAATACAACGCCGGAGAGAGGATCACGAAGCATTGTAATCACTTTTTCTGCACTCTCTTTCTATTGTAATCGAACTTAAACATGTTTTGTGATTCTTCCTCCGTAATTATGGAGTAGAACTTTCGATTCTAGAATTAGGGAGTAGCTTGTGTACATAGACAATGTTGGTTCACATTAAATTCTGGCCAATAGTTTAATTTGACAATTGGTAGTTGCTCTTTATCATACCTATGTGTATTTCACTTTCTTTCCACTGTGCTTAGGCGATACGAGGTGGTGACAGCCCTCGCAATCTAGATTTAGGAGATTTGATCAAAGAACCTGGGGCTAAACCTGACCTCCCGTAACTGCGGGGAGAAGGGAGTGGTGGAATCGGAAACGGTCCACCGCAAGGATTGATTTGGCATCCTCGTACCCTCTATCCCATCCTTTTGGGAGAGGATAGATCCCGGTGAATACGGCGGCTCTGCGAGAGAGTGTATGATGTCCCTTCCCCAAAATCGTAAGTAGATGTTTAGACGACGCCAATTGAAAACATTGTTCTGTGATACACAAGTGAAACTGAAGTCTTAGGATCGCCTTTTATGACCCCAGCACCCTCTTTTCCTCCTCCGTGTGACACCACACAGAGTAGTGTCCACCGATAGTCCTCACCAACCGACTCTCTCTTAGAGATCATGTCCGAACAATCGCAACCACTTAGTGTATTGGTACTCGAATCCCAGTCTCTATGGGATCGATAATCTTTATTACTTGACGACATCCATGCACTTGTGGGAATTGAGCATGAGCACACACTTTGAGTCCACGACGGTATTCGTCGCGCGATTTGAGGATGAGTCCGTGCGCATCAAGTTTTTGGCACCGTTGTCGAGGACTGTCGATTCGATATCAAATCGAACGGTGGTAGATTGGATCGAACTTAGGATTAGATTATTTTCTTGTTTTATTTTCTTATTAGTTTACTTTATTTGCTTTAGTTTTATTTTCCATATTTGGATTTAGTTTTTATTTTCAGTAGTAGTTTCCTATTTACTTATTGCATCTTAGGTTTTTATTTGCTAGATTTATTTATATTCTGCTTTTAGCATTAGGTTAGCACTCTTACTTTTGTGTGTTGGTTCATCGTATGCTTAGAAGACTAGGATCGGAAGGTTTAATTCCAATCGATTTAGAGATTGAGCGAACCTTTCACCGTCGGAGAGTAGCACAGTGAAAGATTGAAGATCAAGCTGCATCCGAGGTGAACATGGGCAGTCGACCTCTGCGGGACTACGCAGGTACTAGCGCTAGAGGATTCAGGCCGAGCATAGGTGGACCATCAATTTCGGCAAATAACTTTGCCCTGAAGCCGACACTTAAACATATGGTCTAGCATAGCCAATTCGGGGGAGATGCAACTGAAGACCCGAACCGGCATCTTGAGACTTTTCTCGAAATCTGCTCAACTATAAAACTGAACGGAGTCCCTTCTGACGCAATCCGCCTGAGCCTGTTCCCGTTTTCACTGTGGGATAAGGTTAAGGCATGGCTTCACTCCTTACCCTCTGGCAACATCACCACATGGGAGCAGTGTGAGCAGTAGTTTTTGAATAAATACTTCCCACCAAGTAAGATAGCTCACATGCGCCACCTTATCACTAGCTTTCGCCAGAAGGAGGGGGAGTCATTATTCGAAGCATGGTATCACTACAAGGGGTTACTTTATCAATGCCCACACCATGGACTGGAGAGGTGGTTGGGGATCCACATTTTCTATAATGGGATCGCTTACACCACAAAGATGTCCCTAGATTCTGTCGAAGGAGGAGCTCTAATGAACAAGACCATAGAGGAGGCAGAGGAGCTTATCGAAGAGGTGGCCCAAAACCATCATCAATGGGCCTCCGAACGTGGTCAACCCATGCCTACGGTAGGACGATACACTGTCAACTCCATCGACCACCTTTCAGCAAGGATGGACGTGCTAAGCAGACAGTTTGAATCTTTGAATCCTTCATCTGCATGTGCGGCCATCGACTTTGGAGAAGGAGCGGCAGCATATCGTGAAGACCACTATGTAGGGCAGGGGACCACAGACGAGCAGATTGAGCATTGTGACGTGATTCGGGACTATGATCAAAGGCCCCATAACCTGTACTCTAATACCTATAATCCCGGATGGAGGAGTCACCCAAATTTCTCCTACAAAAATAACTCAGGAAACCCCCAACCATCCGGAGGATACGGACAGCAGCAAGGCAATGGGCAGCGACCACAGAAATCCAAACTAGAACAGATGATGGAGGACTTCATCGCTACCTAAACTAAGGCCAATGAGGAATTCCATCGCCAGCATCAAATGTCTGAAGAAGCACTAAGAGACTTGAAGGCCACTGTTGATGACCTTGCAAGTCATACCAGGATGTTGGAGACACAAGTGGCCCAAATAACCCAATCTGTGTCACAACCTGTGAAGAACTCTTCGGCGATCCAAGGAAAGGAGGAAGGAGTAGGGCAAAGTAGCCAATTCTCCAAGGGGTGTGCAGCCATGATTTCCACCCTACCTGACCAAGCTGAGTTTGAAGAGAAAATTCCAATACATCTTGAGGACCCTGGTGAATTCGTTATTCCCTGCTCGATTTATGGGAAGAGTTTCGACGAAGCGCTATGCGACTTAGGGTCATCAGTAAGTGTGATGCCCTACGCATATTTTTTGAAGACGGGATTGAGTGGGCTCCAACCAGCGAATCTTGGTATTCATATGGGGGATGACTTAGTGAAGGAGCTCATCGACCTGCTACCACACGTTCCTGTGATGATTGAAGATTTCGTGATACCCACGGACTTTATCATACTGGACACAGGACCGAATCCTCATAATCCTATCATTCTGGGAAGGCCTTTTCTAGCAACCGCAAAGGCGTTCATAGATGTGAAGGCACACCGAATCTCCCTGGAGGTAGACGGGGAGATCATCCTTTTCAGTCTTTCGGAGCAAAGAGCTTCCTACTTTGACGGCTTCACGATTAGCAGATTGAAGCCGGAACCTCCAGATGCGGATCCCGAGATGGATGAATGGAGGTTCACTGAACCACCAGAGCCGAGTTGATAGTGAAGGTAGGAAACTTCACTTCCCACTTCAACTCAGTCGCTTATTCATGGTGATCCCTTCTACGTCCCCGGATAAAAAAATTTATCCTTGACAAGGAAGGATCACCTAAACTACCGTTTCATCATCGTGCTATTCGATTAGAGTTATCACTTGAATAAACTTGTTGTTCAAGCTATTGGGATGTATACTTAAAGCCTAGCTCTTTTGTATGAACATCTTTATTTTGAAATAAGAATCACATGATCATTGTTTGCATATTTTTATGATTATGCAAAATTGTCTAATACTTTACATTGTAGATAACATGGTGCTTGGGTGATGGCACAGAAGATCATGTTATCAGTCCCTTGTAGAGTATAAGTAGAGGCTCACAACCAAGATGGTTTTGGACAAACCATTGGCATGGTTGTAGTGTAGCTTGGTATTGTTTTATCTTGAACATAGAGTTACACTAGTACACTTAGGTGTATTGAGCAGGACCGACATAGAGGTGATTCAATTTGTTGCTGACTACATAATTGAATCGGACCTCGGATATTATGTTGTACATGCTCTTAATCCGGATATAATAACGGACACATGTACTTAGTATTTATTTCTTTGATTTACCAGAGGGTGAGATTTCTATGGATTAAATCTGTTAGTGAAAGCCCTAGAGCCAATCATGTGATGATTGTTGTATGGACTTTATTGTATCATATTCCTATTTATAAAGGCATGGTTATTATATTTACTTGTATTGGTGCCAAATAACTAAATATAATAATGTCCTTGAGTAGTAGGTTCTTATCTATATCAATCGATTGGTTGAATCGATAATGAGATGATATAGAGGACACTACTCTTAATCATTCCTAGTCGAGTATTAACATTCAGGGACAATGTTAATGCGTAGAGACTAGCATGTAGGTCAACAAGATGACTTGATCTCACAAGTCATGGATATGAGATATCAAGTTGACACATGGGTATGCATTGGAGAATGTATACTGAATGACCCGCCATGAGAAAGTAACATGGATCGTTATATGAGTGTCATATACTTTCTCATGTGGCTATTAGTATGACTATTAGTCCTTAGACCTGAAGTCACCATGGTTCCCTACATAAGGAGTTGCATACTTTGGCTTCGTCAAACGTCACACGTAAATGGGTGGACTATAAAGGCGATTACTGGGTATGTAACGAATTATGCGGAGGGATGTGAGTGATGTAGATGGGATCTATCCCTCCTATATGACGGGGGTGATATCGATATTCTTGATAGAGTGAGACCACGAAGTGCATGGCCATGCCCAAATGAGTCAATATGAGATATTGAGCTCATTTGATTAGAGTGAGTCTACTTGGAGTTCAAGATTTAGATTGTACCGAGGATGACACGGTCTATGCCTCGATTGGTCAATCTAGATGTCAAGGATAGATGGACATTGTCACATATTGTGAGAGTCACAATTAGTAGTCACAAAGGTGATGTTGGAGCTCAACATTCTTGTAACTTGGGTAGCAATGATGTGTTGCTAGATACCGCTCATTGCTTATGTTCCTAAATCGGTTTAGGGACATTGCCAAGCGTTACAAGAACCTATAAGTCACACACATAAGAGCAATTAGATGGAGATTAGGTTCATATGATGAACCATGAGGATTAGGTTCATGGGATGAACCAAATTGGATTAAGAGTAATCCAAATTAGACTAATTGAGTTAGACTCAAGTTGATTCAAGTGTTGAATGAGTCTAATTGAGATTTGATTCATCAAATCAATTTAAATTAATGAATAGAGATTCATTATATTAAATTGACTTGAGTCAAGTGGTTAGATTTGATCAACCATGGGAGATTAGAGGTCAAGTTTGACTTGACATGAGAGGGAAGATGAAAGGTCAAGTTTGACTTGACCAAATGCCATGTCATGATGATGACTAGGCATGGCGGGCCAATGATGATGCTCCACATCATCATTGACTTTGTCAATTGGTGCCACCTCATGAGGGAGACCAAGGGACATGGGAGTTACATGCATGCATGTAACTCCCTCTCCTTGAAGTGGCCGGCCACTTTAGGGGTTTCATGAGGTGAATTCATTTGATGAGTTACTCTCATTACTTCATCTTCAACCTTGGAACCTTTCCTCTCAAGCTCTCTCTCTCCCATCCCTCTCTTTGGCCGAAATTCCTAAGGGAGTGCTAGCACACTCTAAGGCATTTCTCTCCACCTATTGCTTGTGTGGATACCATAGAGGAGTGTGCACGTGACACTCTCGAGTTCCGGCGAACTTTTGGACGAGCGGGATAAGCGAAGGGCGTCGCTACGAGGGTAACGTTCTAACCTCTTAGATCTAAGGTAGATCTAGGATTTCTGTAAGCACATACATGTAATTATAATTTTTATACTTCGCACGGATCCGTGGCCGGGGGCTTCCGAGGTTTCCGCAACGCAAAAAGCGGTTTTTGCGGCTCGGAAAAACCCAACAGTGGTATCAGAGCCACGTGCGAAGCATGTATGTGTTTCGTTTTTGTAGTTTTTATATTAGATATAAAAATTACAGATTTATATGTTTCTGTAAATTTTCTTATTTTATAGAATTTTTGGGTATTTTTTCAGAAAGAGTCAACAGCAGTGTTGGGACACTCGTAGGCTTCAACCGTCGAGAAAAACTCTCGAATCGTGAGTTCTCGCTTTAGGTTTTGGGACAGCGACTTAAGTCGCTGTAAGATCATCATTGTAGGGACACTCGCGAAGTTTATTTTGCAGTAGGGGCTGCCCCTATCCCGAAAGGGGCCATGTCCCATGATCGCCCTGAAACCGCTTAGCGGACCCGTGTCGGAGGGGTGACTCATAAATTCAAAATAAATTAGGAAAAATTATAGAAATTTTCTGTAAAAATACATAATTTAGAATTATGTATAATTCTGTGATTGTCATGGCCCAATAACCCAATTGGATTGGATTATGTGTGTTGTAATTCATAATACTGCCTGCGTGCCGTTTTGTGTTGTGTGTGGTGTAAAGTGTTTGCGACCTTTTAATATTCTAGTTTTAAATAGTTTTAGACTAGAATGTAACTCGAGTTTCGTATTTGTAATGTACAAAAATGGAGCGGTGGAAAGTCCACTTGAAGACGAGCTTACGAGATGGGTGACGACGACACATGGCGGTCAAAGGAAGCGCTTGGAGAAGCCGCTAGCCTTAGGTTGACCGTCCGATCTTCTCATTGGCTTGAGAAGATCGTAGTAGGGCCATGACTATATCACATTTAATGATATATATATATGTTGATATATATATATGTATATTTAATTGATTTTGCTTGTATGTATGTGATGCATGCTAGTAGAAAAAATGTTTGTATGTATATGATGCATGCTAGGTTAATTTTCTTGTATGTATATGATGCATGCTAGAATAATTAATGTATGTATATGATGCATGCTAATATAGGATAATAAAGGCCTAAATGAGTATAAGATACACATTACGATTAGATTAGATCATAATCGAATCAACTCGAAAATGCCTACCGAGCCTTGATACCCATCACTACCTCGATCATTTGTTGTTGTTGAATCTGCCAAAGTAGAGCAACGCATATTATCTTGGTAGGGTGCGGAGGGACAATCTTGGTCCCGCCTATCACGACTTGGGTTAGAGTAAGCTCAATTAGATTGAGCAAAACTAGTTAACTCAATTGGATCGAGTAGAACTATAGGCATATTCCAATCGTTGGAAAGATAGGTTAAGATCGCATTTACACTAAATCTTTGGCGATTTAGCCAAAGCTAACTCAAGGTCTTTTGTAAATGTGGGTCTTAATCCTATAAACAAGAGTTGCATAGAGATGTAATCGGTAATGTGTTACCCACCGATCGTACTAAGTCTTGGGCGATTTAGCCAAAGCTAACTCAAGGCTTAGTATGATGTGGATCTTGTCCCGCAAGAATTATAGCTAGTTTGTATGAATCTAGTAAAAGTGGTTTGACCACATCCATAACTCGATTCTACAAAATTCCTATAATTTAGTGGGAGCATCATTTGATTAAAGGCCTAATTAAATGATAAAAGGAATATGATATTAATCGTCTGCAGTGTATGTTGTCGATAACTATGTCGACAAACACGAACACTCTCTCTGCGTGCATCCGAGAAGGACAAGCTCAATGGAGCAAATTTCTGGTGATAGAACTTGAGAATTGTTCTCACCCAAGAAAGGAAGGTATGCGTCTGGAGCGGCCCATTCGGAGGCACCTCCACGCCAATGCCTCATGGTGACAAAGATGATTACTAGATGCATCAAGATGATACATTAGATGGGTCATGTCTAATGCTCATCGACCATGAACTCGAGCTTGAAGCAACACAAGTTCATGAATGCTTATGATATGGTTGGACATCTTCGTCAACTATATCAAGGACAAGCTAGGCATGAGAGATATGAAGTCTCTAAGGCATTATTTGGGTCCAAGATGCAAGAAGGTACTCGCGTAGGTACATTTTTACTCAAGATGATTTGTTACGTATAAAACATACAAATGCTGGGTTTCCCACTTGGCGAAGAGCTGGCCACTGAGCTAATCTTGCAATCTTTGCCAAGAGCCTTGATCAATTTGTCATGAATTATAACATGAATGAAATTGATAAGCCATTACTGAAATGCTCGGATGTTGAGAATCGCGAGCTTAACCTTAAGAAGGGTAAATCGACACCATTTTGATGGTGCGAGAAAAAGAAAGGCAAGGGCAAGCCTAATGGTATGGGAATGTCCCAAGCCAAGGGCAAAGTCAAAGAACTTAAACCCATAGGTGGGGTAACAAGGAAGGGCTTGCTTCCTTTCAGGAAAGCGAAGGACACTGAAGCGTAGCTATAAGATCTTAAGAAGAAGAGAAGTGAGACTTCTTGGTATAAATGTTATAGAAGTCAATCTATCTATTACTTCATCATGGGTATTAGATCGGATGTGCATCTCACATTTGTACCAATGTGCGGTAGAAATAGCAGGCATTGACAAAGGCGAGGTGGACCTACGAGTAGGCAATGGAGCAAGGTTGTCTTGTTCTTTGTAGGAACTTATGATCTATCTCTGCCCTCTGGGCTTGTACTAGAATTAGATGAATGTTGTTATGTGCCTGCCTTAACTAAGAACATCATTTCAGTTTCTTGTTTGGACAAGAAAGGTTTTTCATTTATAATAAAGAACAAATGTTGTTCAGTTTATTTAAATGATATGTTCTATTGTAGTGCACCTCTAATGAACGGACTCTACTTTCTAGACTTAGAGAGCCCTATCTATAACATAAGTACCAAGAGGTTCAAGTCAAATGAGTTGAACTAAACCTATCTCTGGCATTGTCGCTTAGGTCACATAAATGAGAGTCGCTTATCTCAGCTCCATAAGGATGGGCTACTAGACTCATTTGATTTTGAATCATATGAGACATGCGAGTCTTGCCTTTTAGGCAAGATGACCAAGACTCCCTTTAGTGGACATAGCGAAAGAGCAACAGATTTGTTAGGACTTATACATAGTGATGTATGTGGTCCTTTCAATATTGCTGCTAGAGGTGGTTACAGGTACTTCATTACATTCTTGATGACTTGATAGATATGGTTATGTGTATCTCATGACACACAAATCAGAATCCTTTGAAAAGTTCAAAGAATTCAAGAATGAAGTACAAAACCAACTTTGATCAGATCGAGGTGGTGAATACCTTAGCCATGAGTTTCGTGACTATCTAGCTGAGTGTGGGATTCTATCCCAACTCACTCCTCCTGGAACACCACAGTGGAATGGTGTATCCGAAAGGAGGAATCGTACCCTATTGGATATGGTACGATATATGATGAGTCACACAGATCTTCCTATATCCTTTTGGGGATATGCTCTGACACAGACCTTTACCCTTAAGTGTACCATCCAAGGTCATGGTAAAGACACCATATACGATATGGACAGGGAAAAATCCCAAGATGTCTTTTATGAGGATTTGGGGTTGTGAGGCTTACGTTCGACGTCAAGTCTCAGACAAACTGGGACCCAAATCTGATAGGTGCTATTTTGTTGGATATCCCAAGGATACAAAGGGATATTACTTCTACATTCCCAAATGACAAAGTGTTTGTGGCAAGCGGAGTTTTTCTTGATAGGGATTTTGTTTCTAGTAAAACTGGTTGGATTACCTTCGATCTTGAAGAAATTCAAGATAAGGACCTTAGCACTGAGGCCTTGATGGAGGTTGAACAGGAACCACAAAGTGTTGTGGGTGATGAGGTTGTTGCACAAAGAGTTGTGGAACAACCACCTGTTCAAGTAGACCTACCTCTTCAGCAGTCGATAGGGTACATCGTCGGCTGAGAGATACTCATTTCTCTTGTCGACCATGATGACGTTATGCTCATTGAGAATGAGCCTACCTCCTATCGAGGAAGCCGTGATGAGCCCAGTTCGAGAAATGGCTAGACGCCATGAGATCCGAGATGGAATCCATGTACACTAACCAAGTATGGACTTTGGTTGATCCACAAGGGTCAAACCCATTGGGTGTAAGTGGGTCTTTAGGAGAAAGATGACATGGATGGACTTACGCATACCTATAAGGGCGATTGGTGGCTAAAGGTTTCAAGCAAATTCATGGTATTGACTATGATGAAACCTTTTCTCCATGGCGATGTTTAAGTCCATTCGGATCTTGCTTGCTATTCGGCATACCACGATTATGAGATCTCGGCGGATGGATGTCAAAACCGCGTTTCAATGGAAACTTACTCGAGGATGTGTACATGACACAACCCGAGGTTTTATAGATCCACAAAGACATCTGGGAAGGTATGCATTTATGGGCTAAAGCAAGCTTCTCGGAGCTGGAATCTTCGATTCGATGATGCGATCAAACAGTTTGGTTTCATCAAGAATGAAGATGAACCCTGTGTCTACAAGAGGGTTAATGGGAACACAGTTGTGTTCCTTGTATTGTATGTGGATGACATACTACTCATTGGGAATGACATCCCTTCGCTACAGTCTGTGAAGACTTGGCTAGGGACGTGCTTCTCAATGAAGGACTTAGGTGAAGCAGCCTGTATTCTAGGCATCAAGATCTATAGAGATAGATCTAAGAGATTGCTTGGCCTAAGTCAGAGTACATACATTGACACGGTATTACTTCGGTTTGCCATGCAGAATTCCAAGAAAGGACTTCTGCCGATGTCACATGGTGTGAGTCTTTCGAAGACTCAAAGTCCCTCTTCTAGAGAGGAGAGAGACCTCATGGATAAGATCCCTTACGCATCTGCTATAGGATCTATCATGTACGCCATGCTGTGTACTCGTCCTGATGTCTCGTATGCTTTGAGCATGACGAGTAGATACCAGTCAGATCCAGGTGAGCGTCATTGGATAGCAGTCAAGAATATTCTTAAGTACTTGAGAAGGACTAAAGAATATTTCTTGATATTTGGAGGCGATGAGGAGCTAGGTCAGAAGGGTTACTGATGATCCAAACCCAACCGGGATGATTATAGATCGCAGTCAGGGTTCGTGTTTTGCTTGAATAGGTAGCACTGTGAGCTGGAAGAGTTCCAAGCAGGACACAGTTATTGATTCTACAACAGAGGCCGAATATATCGGTGCTTCCATCTCATTCGTGAGATTGTCGATCGAGGAGATGTGAAGATTTGCAGAGTACCCACAGAGGCTAACATCGCAGATCCCTTGACCAAGGCTTTGGCACAGAAAAAGCATGATGGTCACACTAGGTCATTGGGTATTAGATACTACGGTGATTGGCACTAGTGCTAGTGGGAGATTGTTAGTGAAAACCCTAGAGCCAATCATGTGATGATTGTTGTATGGACTTTATTGTATCATATTCCTATTTATAAAGGCATGGTTATTATATTTACTTGTATTGGTGCCAAATAACTAAATATAATAATGTCCTTGAGTAGTAGGTTCTTATCTATATCAATCGATTGGTTGAATCGATAATGAGATGATATAGAGAACACTACTCTTAATCATTCCTAGTCGAGTATTAACATTCAGGGACAATGTTAATGCGTAGAGACTAGCATGTAGGTCAACAAGATGACTTGATCTCACAAGTCATGGATATGAGATATCAAGTTGACACATGGGTATGCATTGGAGAATGTATACTGAATGACCCGCCATGAGAAAGTATCATGGATCGTTATATGAGTGTCATATACTTTCTCATGTGGCTATTAGTATGACTATTAGTCCTTAGACCTGAAGTCACCATGGTTCCCTACATAAGGAGTTGCATACTTTGGCAAACGTCACCCGTAAATGGGTGGACTATAAAGCGATTCTTGGGTATGTAACAAATTATGCGGAGGATGTGAGTGATGTAGATGGGATCTATCCCTCCTATATGGGGGTGATATCGATATTCTTGATAGAGTGAGACCACGAAGTGCATGGTTATGCCCAAATGAGTCAATATGAGATATTGAGCTCATTTGATTAGAGTGAGTCTACTTGGAGTTCAAGATTTAGATTATACTGAGGATGACACGGTCTATGCCTCGATTGGTCAATCTAGATGTCAAGGATAGAGGGACATTGTCACATATTGTGAGAGTCACAATTAGTAGTCACAAAGGTGATGTTGGAGCTCAACATTCTTGTAACTTGGGTAGCAATGATGTGTTGCTAGATACCGCTCATTGCTTATGTTCCTAAATCGGTTTAGGGACATTGCCAACGTTACAAGAACCTATAGGGTCACACACATAAGAGCAATTAGATGGAGATTAGGTTCATATGATGAACCATGAGGATTAGGTTCATGGGATGAACCAAATTGGATTAAGAGTAATCCAAATTAGACTAATTGAGTTAGACTCAAGTTGATTCAAGTGTTGAATGAGTCTAATTGAGATTTGATTCATCAAATCAATTTAAATTAATGAATAGAGATTCATTATATTAAATTGACTTGAGTCAAGTGGTTAGATTTGATCAACCATGGGAGATTAGAGGTCAAGTTTGACTTGACATGAGAGGGAAGATGAAAGGTCAAGTTTGACTTGACCAAATGCCATGTCATGATGATGACTAGGCATGGCCGGCCAATGATGATGCTCCACATCATCATTGACTTTGTCAATTGGTGCCACCTCATGAGGGAGACCAAGGGACATGGGAGTTACATGCATGCATGTAACTCCCTCTCCTTGAAGTGGCCGGCCACTTTAGGGGTTTCATGAGGTGAATTCATTTGATGAGTCACTCTCATTACTTCATCTTCAACCTTGGAACCTTTCCTCTCAAGCTCTCTCTCTCCCATCCCTCTCTTTGGCCGAAATTCCTAAGGGAGTGCTAGCACACTCTAAGGCATTTCTCTCCACCTATTGCTTGTGTGGATACCATAGAGGAGTGTGCACTTGACACTCTCGAGTTCCGGCGGACTTTTGGACGAGCGGGATAAGCGAAGGGCGTCGCTACGAGGGTAACGTTCTAACCTCTTAGATCTAAGGTAGATCTATGATTTCTGTAAGCACATACATGTAATTATAATTTTTATACTTCGCACGGATCAGTGGCCGGGGGCTTCCGAGGTTTCCGCAACGCAAAAAGCGGTTTTTGCGGCTCGGAAAAACCCAACAGAATCAATATGCCCGGTAAATTGGGAAATGATATTATTTACATGGTGTGTCGTTGATTATAGGAGGAATCCGTGTCCTATGTATTAGGTTGATGATGTCCCCTTGAGGAGCTCATAAGGTTCATCATGTAAACCCTGCAGGTTGACTTAGTCAACATGATGATAAGGTTGAGTGGTACTACTCGAGGAGTTAGATGTTAATTTATTGATGGTCAGTAAATCAATCAATTGACGGACATTCGATATCTTAAACACGGGGAGATGGATGTACAAATAATATATGGAGCCCATATTAATTTATGGGGGTTGGTGAGGTAGTTCGATGATGATCCTCTAGTGGAATGGAACATCATTGATGGATCAAGTTTGTGTGGTTCCGATCCATCGGGTGGCCAAGACCCAACTCCTCCTCATGGTCCCTATCGTAGCCTAATATAAACCTCATGAAGTCTAGATCAAATGATGGAAAACAAATCTCTAGATCCGACGGTTAGGATTAAATCCCTAGAACCGACGGTTGAGATTAAATCTCTAGATCCGACGGTTGGGATTAAAACCCTAGAATCGACGGTTGAGATTAAATCTCTAAATCCGACGGTTGAGATTAAAACCCTAGAACCGACGGTGGAGATTAAACCAAGGCCTAAACCTAACTCTATATAAAAGGGAGAGGAAAGGTTGGATAAGGTGGGCGGCAAGAAAATTGGGAATTAGTTCCTATATTTTTGGCTACCTCATCAATAACCAATTTTCTCCTAAGTTCTATAAAAGGGTGGCTATGGGTTGGGTGGCAACAAGTTTTTTAGAGGATGGAAAACCTAATTGAGACAAGGTGGCTTGGGCGGCAAGAAAGAAAAGGAGATTAGGGTTAGGGTTTGGTTCATTGTGGTGGGCGGCAAGGCTTCTTCTTCTTCCCATTGATGGCCGGCAACCCTTCCTCTCTTTTCCTCCTTGGTTTGGCCGGCGTCCAAGCTTTTCCTTTCCTTCTATTGCTTAGGTTGGATGGAATTAGGATGGCTTCCCTTGGGCGGCAACCAAAACCTAGATGGGATAGGATTGGGGTTGGGCGGCTAGGGTTAGGGTTTTGGGATTAGGGTGGGAGGCAACATGGAGATGAAGATCTTTTTCTTCTTCCTTCTAAGTATTGGCCGGCCACTATCCATGTTCCCTATACCTTGACCGGAGCTCAACCTATTCTCCTTCCCTTCATCCTTGGCCGGAAATTAGGAAAGCTTTGTCTAGGGTTTGGGCGGCAACAAGGAGAAGGATTGTTTTCCTTTCCTTTCTCCAAGTGTTGGTCGGCGCCCATACCCTTGGTGTTTCTCTTTCGGTTGGCTTCCATACTCCATTCCATCTTCTCTTTGGACCGGCAGCAAACATCATGCTTGGAGCTTGATGGTTGGTCCTAGATAAGAGATGAGTTTTGTTTCCATTTTGTTCTCTCTATTCTTGGGGCCGGCGGCATTAATCCTTTGTGGATTGGTGGTTGGCTCAAGCAAGAAGGGAAAGAGAGTTCTTCTTTCTTTGGATTGAAGAAGATCTAGGATGCTTCAACTTGTGGAGGATCTTCGTCCACACGAAGTCTACAAGGAGGTTAGGACATACGATAGAAGATCAAGAGGTATAAAAGTTTCACAACTTTTATTATTGTTCTTTTCATGTTCTTATTTGATATGCTAGCTTATGTTCTTTATGTTAGTATATGTTGATTATACTAGTTTGCATTTGCATGTATTTGTATAATCATGGACCCCGAATAAGAAACACAAAAATCGGCGATCCGTCCGTCGTCTCTTCTGCGGCTAACCGACTAGAAGAGTTGTGTTGCTTGAACAACTAGTTTGTTCAAGTGATCGCTCAAGTCGTTAGCACGACGACGAATTGGTTGTGCTTAGGAAACTCATCCCATCCGAATTAAGTCTTTCATTAGTGAAAATTTTAATCCGGGGACATGGGAGCCTATGAGCATTCCGAGGTATAGCACGATTGCCAACAATTGGTATCAGAGCCATGGTTTCCGGTTTTGTGTGTTTTGGATTCGGTTACTTTCACACATTTATCATATATTGTGTATGCCGGATAATAGTAGGATGTGCGTAAGCTAACTTTTTGGTTGCAGGCATAAGATCCAACTATTATGGCTATATATGTGTGTATGTGATTGCATGTGTGTGTGATTGTATATTATTTGAATCCTCGGGGTTGACGAGGCTAGATTAGTATTTAATTTTTGTAATTAAATACGACATTGTTTAGCCGCTCATTTTAGTTTACTTTCGATCTAGATTATTTGTACACTCCTTCGTGGAGTATAGGATCGATGGATGTAAATTAAAATGTTTTATCTCGGCTCGGAACTCTTTGGTGACTTGCGCGGAAAGATGGATGGAGCGACGAGGCGCAACACGCGATATTGGAGAACAATGCCATAATAGTTGGAAAAATTCTGATTTTTCCATATTTATTGCTGATTTGTTTTGTATGCATGTTGTGTGTGCTTGAAAATTTCTCATTTTCAATTTACTAAGTGGGAGAGGGATATTTTAATCAATACCCGCGGCCTCCATTACAATTTGACGTGTGATGCAACAAACTTGCGCGTCGGCTCTGAGTGCCTTCCTCCCCATCGGATGAGTTTGTTTGCGGATCACTAGGTCAAATAATGGTTATAGGAAATTATTTAGGAGCGTGTGTACTTCCCCATCGGTAAGGCACATAATCCGAGATAATTCCCTTAGTATCGTGTAATGGTGCACACTTAGATGCAAATAAAAAGTATCCTCCCCATCGGAGTCACTGCTTTTATTTGTAGGGCCAAAGAGGAACCAACTATTAATTTTATTTGTCAAAAAGTAAGGTTGACAAGATAATAAAATTAATGGATAAAACCTCCTCTTACAAATGTAGAATTCGTATACGTCCACACTATCATGGCATGCGATATTCTCGGTGTTTTGAGGTGTTGGTTAATTTCGGAATTTTATTGTTTTGAGCAATCAATAAAATTTTAAATCTAATATTTTGATCATTGTGATTCTTAGGATTTTCAAAATTGACTTTCAGTCCACTTACTGTGATACTAAAGGAAATAAACTTACTGTACCTAAATAATGTTGATTGGAAAAGATTCAAGATATTGTCTTATCTGCTAAGGAGTACAAGTATGCACTCTTCAAAGAGTGTCCTAAGCCATCATTGTTCAAAAGGGTTTCTACTTCTAAGCCGAAAGGCAAGAAGAAGAAGAAACAAGGTGAAGCAATGATGGTGGGAGGATCTCAGGGAAGAGTGAAGAAGCCGAAAGGCAAGTACTTCACTTGCAAGCAGGATGGACATTGGAAGAAGGACTGTCCCAATCCAAAACAGAACATAGGTATATCTTTTGGACTAGTCATTGAAACATGATTAGCGGTGATATCTACCGGCACCTGGTGAGTAGATACAGGAGCCACTAATCATGTCTGCAACAATTTGCAGGGGTTCCAGGAAACCCGATGACTAGTTGAAGGGGAGATTACCATTTACTTGGGCAATGCCATGAAGATGGTGGCTATTGCAGTGGGAGATGTTTTATTTATCTTTTGAGAAAAATAAAGGTTTTGGTTCTTAAGAATTTCCTTTATGTACCCTTATTTAGAAAGAATTGATTTCGGTTTCTAAATAGTTTTTGGATGGATAATCTATTTCTTTTTATGACAGATTTGTTATAAAAGGAATAGGGACATTATCTATTCAAGTACATAGATAGGAAATTTATAACTTGAACCACAAGCTCCCACGGTGCAAATAGAAGTTAATAACTCATCTTCTAATTCCAATAAGAGAAAAGAACCTTCGAAAATGAACCAAACATATCTTTTGGCATCTTAGGCTTGGTCACATTAACCTAAGCAGAATTCAATAGGTTGATAGCTGATGGACCTTTGGGTTCATTAGTGGTGGAGGATCTCCCAACCTGTGAATCTTGCTTGGAGGGTAAGATGACCAAGAGGCCTTTTAAGGCCAAGGGGTATAGAACCAAAGATGTGTTAGAAATGGTTCATTCTGATTTGTGAGGTCCTATGGCTATCTAGGCAAGAGGTAATCTTGAATATTTCGTCTCTTTTGTAGATGATTATTCAAGATGTGGATGACACTACGATCTGATCGTGGTGGTGACAACCTCTTGGGAGAGTTTAGGAACTACTTATCAGAGGTTGGGATTCAATCCCAATTGACTGCACCTGGCACACCCCAGTAGAACGGTGTAGCAGTACGAAGGAATAGGACTCTTATGGAGATGGTTAGATAGATGATGAGTTATTCTGACTTATTTAGTAGTCCTAGAGATCAGAGGGTGATCGTTAACACGAATGCCAGATTTCTAGAGGAAGACTATGTGATAAGCCACAAGCCCAAGAGTAAAATTGTTCTGGAGGAGTTAAAAGGGAAGTCACTTCTTTAGTACCACCGGTACAAGAGGACATATCACATGTCACTGCACCGCGTGTCACAGAGGATATACAGAAGATACCTCATCGTAGTGGGAGGGTTGTTAGACAACCTTTTAGATTCATGTTTTTGGACAAATCTTTTGATTTGGTCCCTAGCAAACATGAACCTGATCCCTAGACATACGATGAGGCAATCCAAGATATAAATACAGCATCTTTACAAAGTGCAATGAATACTGAGATTGAATCTATGAATTCAAGACAGATCTGGGAGCTCTTATGCATAGCAACTCATATGGATTATGAGGCGTGACAGATGGATGTCAAGACAGCATTCCTTAGTGGAAGTCTTGAGGAATCCATCTACATGAAGCGACCAGAGGGATTCATTACTAAGGGCAAAGAGCGTATTGTATATAAGCTTAATCGGTCCGTTAATGGACTGAAGCAAGCTTTGAAGTCTTGGGACATCCGCTTTGAGGAGGTAAATCCAGTCTTATGGATTTATTCAAAGTTCGGATGAGTCTTGTGTATATCAGAGATGTGACGGAAACGTAGTGGTATTTTTGTACTATACGTAGATGACATTTTGGTGGTTGGCGACAACATCGAAGTGTTATCAGACGTAAGGGTATGGTCGTCCAAACAGTATGATATGAAGGACTTGGGAGAAGTGGGTCACAACCTTGGGAACAAGGTTGTTGTGCTTATCCCAAGCTTCATACATAGACATGATTTTGGATCGTTTTAGCATACAAAACTCCAAGAAGGGTTTTCTACCCTTCAGGCATGGAGTTCTTTTATCTAAGGAGATGTGTCCTAGATCATCTGAGGTGATAAAGGAGCTGAAGGCGGTTCCTTATGCTTTGGCAGTAGGAAGTCTCATGTATGCTATGTACGAGACAAGATATCTACTTTGCCGTGGGCATGGTTAGTAGATATCAAAGTAATCCAATGACAGGGACATTGGACTACGGTAAAGCATATATTGTAGTGCCTGAGAAGGACTAGGGATTATATGCTAGTTTACCGGGCAGACCAATTACTCCCTGTGGGTTGCATGGATTGCAATTTCCAATCAAATAGGGATAACAGTAAGTCTACCTCAAGTTTTGTGTTTACTTTGGGAGGTGGAGCCATAGTATGGAGGAGTGTCAAGCAGAAATGCGTGGCGGACTCCACCATGGAAGCTGAGTATGGGGCAGCCTATGAGGAAGCCAAAGAAGCTGTATGGCTCAGGAACTTCATGATGGACTTGGATGTGATTCCTGGTTTGCCCAAAACTATCACAATTTATTGTGATAATAATGGTGCAGTTGCAAACTCGAAGGAACCACGAGCCCATAAGGCTAGTAAACACATAGAGTGCAAGTACCACCTGATACGAGAAATCATAAAGGAGGTAGAAGTAAGCTATCGCCTAGATTGCATCAGAGGATGACCTGGAAGACCCTTTCACTAAGGCCCTTCTGGCGAGAGCTTTGTTAGGCAAGTGGAGGGAAGGGGAATCAGATGTATGGCGATGATGATGACAGCATAGTCTTTTAGTATAAGTGGGAGATTGTTGGGATGTATACTGAAAGCCTAGCTCTTTTGTATGAACATCTTTATTTTGAAATAAGAATCACATGATCATTGTTTGCATATTTTTATGATTATGCAAAATTGTCTAATACTTTACATTGTAGATAACATGGTGCTTGGGTGATGGCACAGAAGATCATGTTATCAGTCCCTTGTAGAGTATAAGTAGAGGCTCACAACCAAGATGGTTTTGGACAAACCATTGGCATGGTTGTAGTGTAGCTTGGTATTGTTTTATCTTGAACATAGAGTTACACTAGTACACTTAGGTGTATTGAGCAGGACCGACATAGAGGTGATTCAATTTGTTGCTGACTACATAATTGAATCGGACCTCGGATATTATGTTGTACATGCTCTTAATCCCGATATAATAACGGACACATGTACTTAGTATTTATTTCTTTGATTTACCAGAGGGTGAGATTTCTATGGATTAAATCAATATGCCCGGTAAATTGGGAAATGATATTATTTACATGGTGTGTCGTTGATTATAGGAGGAATCCGTGTCCTATGTATTAGGTTGATGATGTCCCCTTGAGGAGCTCATAAGGTTCATCATGTAAACCTGCGCAGTTGACTTAGTCAACATGATGATAAGGTTGAGTGGTACTACTCGAGGAGTTAGATGTTAATTGATTGATGGTCGATAAATCAATCAATTGTGGACATTCGATATCTTAAACAGGAGATGGATGTACAAATAATATATGGAGCCCATATTAATTTATGGGGTTGGTGAGGTAGTTCGATGATGATCCTCTAGTGGAATGGAACATCATTGATGGATCAAGTTTGTGTGGTTCCGATCCATCGGGTGGCCAAGATCCAACTCCTCCTCATGGTCCCTATCGTAGCCTAATATAAACCTCATGAAGTCTAGATCAAATGATGGAAAACAAATCTCTAGATCCGACGGTTAGGATTAAATCCCTAGAACCGACGGTTGAGATTAAATCTCTAGATCCGATGGTTGGGATTAAAACCCTAGAATCGACAGTTGAGATTAAATCTCTAAATCCGACGGTTGAGATTAAAACCCTAGAACCGACGGTGGAGATTAAACCAAGGCCTAAACCTAACTCTATATAAAAGGGAGAGGAAAGGTTGGATAAGGTGGGCGGCAAGAAAATTGGGAATTAGTTCCTATATTTTTGGCTACCTCATCAATAACCAATTTTCTCCTAAGTTCTATAAAAGGGTGGCTATGGGTTGGGCGGCAACAAGTTTTTTAGAGGATGGAAAACCTAATTGAGACAAGGTGGCTTGGGCGGCAAGAAAGAAAAGGAGATTAGGGTTAGGGTTTGGTTCATTGTGGTGGGCGGCAAGGCTTCTTCTTCTTCCCATTGATGGCCGGCAACCCTTCCTCTCTTTTCCTCCTTGGTTTGGCCGGCGTCCAAGCTTTTCCTTTCCTTCTATGGCTTAGGTTGGATGGAATTAGGATGGCTTCCCTTGGGCGGCAACCAAAACCTAAATGGGATAGGATTGGGGTTGGGCGGCTAGGGTTAGGGTTTTGGGATTAGGGTGGGCGGCAACATGGAGATGAAGATCTTTTTCTTCTTCCTTCTAAGTATTGGCCGGCCACTATCCATTTTCCCTATACCTTGACCAGAGCTCAACCTATTCTCCTTCCCTTCATCCTTGGCCAGAAATTAGGAAAGCTTTATCTAGGGTTTGGGCAGCAACAAGGAGAAGGATTGTTTTCCTTTCCTTTCTCCAAGTGTTGGCCGGCGCCCATACCCTTGGTGTTTCTCTTTCGGTTGGCTTCCATACTCTATTCCATCTTCTCTTTGGACCGGCGGCAAACATCATGCTTGGAGCTTGATGGTTGGTCCTAGATAAGAGATGAGTTTTGTTTCCATTTTGTTCTCTCTATTCTTGGGGCCGGCGGCATCAATCCTTTGTGGATTGGTGGTTGGCTCAAGCAAGAAGGGAAAGAGAGTTCTTCTTTCTTTGGATTGAAGAAGATCTAGGATGCTTCAACTTGTGGAGGATCTTCGTCCACACGAAGTCTACAAGGAGGTTAGGACATACGATAGAAGATCAAGAGGTATAAAAGTTTCACAACTTTTATTATTGTTCTTTCCATGTTCTTATTTGATATGCTAGCTTATGTTCTTTATGTTAGTATATGTTGATTATACTAGTTTTCATTTGCATGTATTTGTATAATCATGGACCCCGAATAAGAAACACAAAAACCGGCGATCCGTCCGTCGTCTCTTCCGCGGCTAACCGACTAGAAGAGTTGTGTTGCTTGAACAACTAGTTTGTTCAAGTGATCGCTCAAGTCGTTAGCATGACGACGAATTGGTTGTGCTTAGGAAACTCATCCCATCTGGATTAAGTCTTTCATTAGTGAAAATTTTAATCCGGGGACATGGGAGCCTATGAGCATTCTGAGGTATAGCACGATTGCCAACACAAGCAACCAACCTCTATTCTCCGAATAGCCGTGGAATAGACGATGTACGGATCGACGGCTTTTGTGTTTGTATTCGGGGTCCAAGTTAATTTAACAACAAAACAGAATATACAACATGTATATGATTGAAAAACAATTATAGACATGTTACAAAAGAATATAAGCAAGCGTTATACCTCTCGATCTTCTATTGTATGTCCTACCGCCTTTTGGACGTCGTGTGGCCGACGATCTTCCAAAAGTCAAAGCCTCCTAGATCACCAATCTTCCTTCCTTGCTCACTCCGAACAAGAGAATGTATAGAAACAAAACTCTTCTCCTTCCTTTAGCCAACCACCAAGCACCAACCTTGATGCTTGCCGCCGGCCAACAAGAAGAAGAGATGAGGAAGTGGGTGTCGGCCAAGAGCTCCAAGGAATCACCCTAACCCTTGTTTCCACCGGCCAAGGAGAAGAGATGAGGAGGTTGGACGCCGGCCATGGAATAGGAGAGACAAGTTGGGCGCCGTCCAAGAAGAAAGGAAGGAAGAACTTTCCTTAAAAGTTGTTGCCCAAGCTTCTAAACCCTAGCCGCCCAAACCCTGGCCCTTCTTCAATTAATTCTCCTTGCGCCCACCCCTTATCCTCCTTTTATAGAGTTAGGCCTAAGCCTCCTTTAATCTCCACTGTCGGTTCTAGGGATTTAATCTCAATCGTCGGATCTAGAGATTTAATCTCAACCGACGGATCTAGAGTTTTGTTTTCCACCATCGGATCTAGGCTTCATGAGGTTTTAATAGGCTACAATAGGGACCATGAGGAGGAGTTGGATCTTGGCCACCCAATGGATCAAGCCCACATAAAGTCTGATCCATTAATGATAATCCAATCCACTAAAGGATTATCATTGATCCACCTCAACAACCCCCATAAGTTAATATGAGCTCCATATATTATTTGTACATTTTTCTCCCCATGTTTAAGATCTCAAATGTCCGTCGATTAATTAATTTACTAACAATTGATTAATCAACATCTAACTTCATGAGTAGTACCACTCAACCTTATCATCATGCCGGACCAAGTCCACCTACAGGGTTTACATGATGAAGCTTATGAGCTCCTCAAGGGGACATCATCATCCTAATATAAGACACGGTTTCCTCCTATAATCAACAGCACACCATATAAATAATATCATTTCCCAACTTACCGAGCCTATTGATTTACTCTATAAATCTCGCTCATTGGTAAATCAAAGAAATGAATACTAAGTATATGTGCCCATTATTATATCGGGATTAAGAGCATGTACATATAATATCTGAGGTCCAATTCGATTATGTAGTTAGCAATAAATCGAATCACCTCTAAGTCGGTCCTGCTCGATACACTCAAAGTGTACTAGTGTGATTCTATGGTCAAGACAAACCAATACCAAATTACACTACAACCATTCCAATGGTTTGTCCATAACCATCTCGGTTGTGAGCCTTTACTTATACTTTACAATGAACCGATAACATGATCTCCTATGTGACACTACACACCATGTTATCTACAATGTAATGTATCAGACAATATGCATAACTATAAATATGCAAACAATGATCATGTGATTCTTATTTCAAAAAATAAAGATGTTCATATAAAAGATAGACTTTTCAGTATACATCCCAACAATCTCCCACTTATACTAAAATACTATGTTGTCCTCAAACTGTCATACATCTGATTCCCATTCCCTCCAAATGCCTATCAAAAGCTCTCGTTGCAAGGGCCTTTGTGAAAGGATCTGCCAGGTTATCCTCCGATGCAATCTTGGCCACAGAAAATTCTCCTCTTTTTACGATTTCTCATATTAGGTGGTACTTGCGGTCTATGTGTTTACTTGCCTTATGGGCTCGTGGTTCCTTCGAGTTTGCAACTGCACCACTATTATCACAATATATTGTGATAGTTCTGGGCAAACCAGGAATCAGATCCAAGTCCATCAAGAAATTCCTGAGCCACACAGCTTCTTTCGTCGCCTCAGAGGTTGCCACATACTCAACTTCCATGGAAGAGTCTGCCATGCATTTCTGCTTGACACTCCTCCATACAATGGCTCCACCCCCCAAAGTAAACACAAAACCTGAGGTAGACTTACTGTTATCCCTATCTGATTGGAAGTCGAAATCCGTGTAACCCACAGGGAGTAATTGGTCTGCCTGGTAAACTAGCATATAATCCCTAGTCCTTCTCAGGTTCTTCAATATATGCTTTACCACAGTCCAATGTCCCTATCCTGGATTACTCTGATATCTGCTAATCATGCCCACGGTAAAGCAGATATCTGGTCTCGTACATAGCATCTGTTAGGATGTATACTGAAAAGTCTATCTTTTGTATGAACATCTTTATTTTGAAATAAGAATCACATGATCATTGTTTGCATATTTTTATGGTTATGCAATATTGTCTAATACTTTATATTGTAGATAACATGGTATGTGGTGTCACACGGGAGATCATGTTATCGGCCCCTTGAAAAGTATAAGTAAAGGCTCACAACCGAGATGGCTTTGGACAAACCATCGGAATGGTTGTAGTGTGATTTGGTATTGGTTTGTCTTGACCATAGAATCACACTAGTGCACTTTGTGTGTATTAAGCAGGACCGACATAGAGGTGATTCAATTTATTGCTGACTACATAATCGAATCGGACCTCAGGTATTATTTTGTACATGATCTTAATCTCGATATAATAATGGGCACATATACTTAGTAGTCATCTCTTTGATTTACCAATGGGCGAGATTTATAGATTAAATCGATAGGCTCGGTAAGTTGGGAGATGATATTATTTATATGGTGTGTCATTGATTATAGGAGGAAACCGTGTCCTATATATTAGGATGATGATGTCCCCTTGAGGAGCTCATAAGGTTCATCATGTAAACCCTGCCGGTGGACTTGGTCCAGCATGATGAAAAGGTTGAGTGGTACTACTCAAGGAGTAAGATGTTGATTAATTAATGGTCAGTAAATTAATTAATCGACGGACATTCAAGATATTAAACACGGGGAGAAAATGTAAAAATAATATATGGATCCCATATTATCATATGGGGGTTGGTGAGGTAGATCAATGACGATCCTTTAGTGGATTGGATCATCATTAGTGGATCGGACTTTATGTGGGCTTGATCCATGGGTGGCCAAGATCCAACTCCTCCTCATGGTTCCTAATGTAGCCTATTAACACCTCATGAAGCTTAGATCCAATGGATAGAAACAAAATTCTAAGATCCATAGGTAGAGATTAAATCTCTAAGATACGACGGTTGAGATTAAATCTCTAGATCCGACGGTTGAGATTAAATCCCTAGAACCAATGGAGGAGATTAAATCATGACTTATCCCTAACTCTATAAAAGGAGGTCAAGGGAGTTGGCGTGAAGATCATCCATGAGAGCTAGGGTTTTGGGCGGCAAGAGAGCAATCCTAGTTGAGATAGGATTAGGGTTAGGGTTTGGAGGCTTGGGCGGCACCAAATAAGGAAGGCTTTGCTTTCTTCTTTCTTCTTCCTTGGCCGACATACATCACCATTCCAGCCCCTTTCCAGCACTTGGCCGATGCCCAAAAGACTCTATTCCCTTCTCCTTAGGTGGTGGAAACAATATATAGGGCTTCCCTTGGTGTCTTGGCCGGATTCCACCACAAACTCCTCCTCCTAGTTGGCCGGCGGCAAGGATCTTATTTGTTCCTTGTTGGTTCATTTTAGGGAGGAGAAGAACCTTGTTTCTATTCTTCCTTTTGCTTTGTAAGAGCAAGGAAGGAAGATTTGCGATCTAGGAGCTTCGACTTACGGTACATCGTCGCCCACACGACGTCCGAAAGGAGGAAGGTCATACATTAGAAGATCGAGAGGTATATCGATTCTCTAATCTTTATATGTTACATGTTTGTATTTGTTTTTCACTTATGAGCATGATATAAATCTGTATATGGCTAAATAATACTTGGATCCCGAGCATAAACACAAAAATCGGCGATCCGGATATCGTCTATTCCGCGGCTACTCGTAGAATAGAGGTTGGTCGCTTGAACAACTCGTTTGTTCAAGTGACCTCTCTAAACGAATAGCACGATGATGACTTGGTTGGTTGGGCAATCCCTTATGTCTAGGATTAATTTTTTTAATCTGGGGACATCGATGGGTTCGCCATGATCAAGCAACCGAGGTGAAGTGGGAAGCGAAGTTTCCCCTCACGGACTCGATAAGCAAAACCCTACAATTGGTATCAGAGCCAAGGTTTTTGGTTTTGTGTGTTTAGGATTCGGTTAATTTTTATGCACTTTTTCATATATTATATGTGTTGGATAATAGTAGGATATGCGTAGTTTAACTCTTTGGTTGCAGGCATAAGATCCGACTATTATGGCCATATGTGTGTATGTGATTGTATGTGTGCAAATATTTATTTTGTTGAATCCTCGGGGTTGACGAGGCTAGTATTTAATTTTTGTAAATTAGATACGGTATTGTTTAGCCACTCTTTCTATTTTAGTTTACTTTCGATCTAGATTTCATGTACACTCCCTCGTGGAGTATAGGATCGATGGATGTAAATTAAAATAGGTTTTAGTCTCGGCTCAGATCTCCAGATGGCTTGTACATGGCGTAGGAGGAGCGGACGAGAAGGCGTTGCGACGGGAGACATATTGAAGATAAAAGCCATAATAGTTGGAAAATATTTTATTTTTCATATTTATTGCTTTTTGTTTGATATGCATGTCATAGGCTAGGAAAATTCCTCAATTTCAAATTACTAAGTGGGAGAGGGAATTTTCTATAAATTCCCACGGCCTCCATTACGATTTGACAAGTGATGCAAATAAACTTGCGCGTCAGCTCTGAGTGTCTTCCTCCATATCAGATGAGTTTGTTTACGGATCACAAGGTCAAATATGGTTATAGGGAATTATCAAGGAGTGTGTGTACTTCCCCATCGGAAGGCACATAACCCGAGATGATTACCTTGGTACAGAGTAATGGTGAACACATAGATACAAATATAAGTATCCTCCCCATCGGAGTCACTGCTTTTATTTGTAGGGCCAAAGAGGAACCAACTATTAATTTTACTTGTCAAAAAGTTAGGTTCACAAGATAGTAAAATTAATGGGTAAAACCTCCTCTTACAAATGTAGAATTCGTATACGTCCACACTATCGTGGCATACGATATTCTCGGTGTTTTGTAGTGTTGGTTGATTTTAAAATTTTATTGTTTTAGGAATCAATAGTTTTTTGAAATCTAATGTTTGGATTTATGTGATTCTTAGGTTTTCTTTCAAAATGACTTTCAACCCACTTGCTGTGATACTGAAAGAGAACAAACTTACTGGACCCAATTATGTTTATTGGAAGAGGAATCTAGACATTGTCTTGACTGCTGAGGAATACAAATATGTACTCCTCGAAGAGTGTCCTCCCAAGCCTGCAGATGATTCTGGGGAAACGGAGAGAGAGAGCTATAAGAAGTGGATCAAGGCCGATGAGATGGCGCAGTGTTACATTTTGGCATCTATGTCACATGTACTGCAACATCAGCATCAAACCATGACCACTACTTATGATATGATGCTCAATCTCAAGGAGCTTTTCGGACACCAGAATCGCGCTGCGAAGCAAGAGACCATGAGAAACTTGATGACGACCACCATGGTCAAGGGAACACCCATGAGGGATCATGTTCTCAAGATGATGGCTCATTTGAATGAGCTGGAGGTCCTAGGAGCTGAGATCGATGGGGAAACCCAGGTCGATATCATACTCTAGTCTCTACCTAGGAGTTTTGAGCAGTTTCGCCTGAACTACAACATGAAAAAGAGGTTGTATTCATTGGCGGAACTTCTGACAGAACTCCAGGTGACAGAGGGACTATTTCGTCAGAGTGCTCAGGTGCATGACGTGGTGACCCAAAAGGTTTCTACTTCTAAGCCGAAAGGCAAGAAGAAGAAGAAACAAACTGGGGCAAAGACAGTGGGAGGTACTCAGGGAGGAGTGAAGAAGCCAAAAGGCAAGTGCTTCACTTGTAAGCAGACTGGACACTGGAAGAAGGACTACCCCAACCGCAAGAACAAAGGTATATCTTTTGGTCTAGTCGTTGAAACATGTTTAGCGGTGTTATCTACCGGCACCTGGTATGTAGATACGGGAGCCACTGATCATGTCTGCAATACTTTGCAGGGGTTCCAGGAAACTAGACGACTGGCTGAGGGGGAGATTATCGTGTACTTGGGCGATGCCACGAAGGTGGCGGCTGTTGCAGTGGGAGATGTTCATTTATCTTTTGAGAAAAATAAACTTTTGGTTCTTAAGAATTGCCTTTATGTACCCTTATTTAGAAAGAATTTAATTTCGGTTTCTAAATTATTTATGGATGGATATTCTATTTCTTTTAATGATAGAGTTGTTATAAGAAGGAATAGGGGCATTATCTGTTCGGGTGCATTGATAGGAAATTTGTACACACTTGAACCAAAACCTCCCACGATGCAAATTGAAGTTAATAACTCATCTTCTAATTCCAATAAGAGAAAAGAACCTTCAAAGATGAACCAAACATATCTTTGGCATCTTAGGCTTGGTCACATTAACCTAAGCAGAATTCAAAGGTTGATAGCTGATGGACCTTTGGGTTCATTATGTAGGGTTTTGTGGAGTGATCCGTGAAGGGAAGCTTCACTTCCCACTTCACCTCGGTAGCGTGTTCATGGCGATCCCATCGATGTCCCCGGATTAAAAAAATTTAATCCTAGACAAAAGGGATTGCCCAAACAACCAAGTCATCGTCGTGCTAGTCATTTAGAGTGGTCACTTGAACAAACTCATTGTTCAAGCGACCATCCTCTATTCTACGAGTAGCCGCGGAATAGACGATGTCCGGATCGCCAATTTTTGTGTTTATGCTCGGGATCCAAGTATTATTTAGCCATATACAGATTTATATCATGCTCATAATTGAAAAACAAATACAAACATATAACATATAAAACATAGAGAATCGATATACCTCTCGATCTTCTAATGTATGACCTTCCTTCTTTCGGACGTCGTGTGGGCGATGATCTACCAAAAGTAGAAGCTCCAAGATCGCAAATCTTCCTTCCTTTCTCTTCCAAAGGAAAAGGAAGAATAGAAACAAAGCTCTTCTCCTTCCTATAGCCAACCAACAAGCAATAAGGAGAATGCTTGCCGCCGGCAAACAAGGAGAAGGAGATAATGGTGGAAACCGGCCAAGACACCAAGGGAAAGCCCTATATCTTGTTTCCACCACCTAAGGAGAAGGAGAAGGGGTCTTTGGATGCCAGCCAAGGGCTGGGAAATGGCTGTGGGTGCCGGCCACCAAAGGAGAGCAAGAAGAAAGCAAACTACTTCCTTATTTGGTGCCACCCAAGCCTCCTAAACCCTAAGCCTCCAAACCCTAATCCTAGCTCTCCTTATGGCCGACCATGGAAGTGGGGAAGAAGATTAGGATGGACACAAGCCAAGGTAGAGGGAAGATGTAAGGAACCGGCCACACCTTAGGAGGAAGAAGAAAAACTCCTCCTTGAGTTGCCGCCCACCCATAGCTCCCCCAAAACCCTAGCCGCCCAAACCTAATCCTAAACCAACTAGGATTCCTAGCCTCCAAAGGAAGCAAACCCTAATCCCCTTAAGCCATTCTCTTCTTTCCGCCCACTTCATGACTCTATTTATAGAGTTGGGCTCAAGCCATGATTTAATCTCCTCCATTGGTTCTAGGGATTTAATCTCAACCGTCGGATCTAGAGATTTAATCTCAACCATCGGATCTAGAGATTTAATCTCTACCTTTGGATCTAGAGTTTTTGTTTTCATCCATTGGATCTAAGCTTCATGAGGTGTTAATAGGCTACATTAGGGACCATGAGGAGGAGTTGGATCTTGGCCACCCATGGATCAAGCCCACATAAAGTCCGATCCACTAATGATAATCCAATCCACTAAAGGATTATCATTGATCTACCTCACCAACCCCCATATGATAATATGGGCTCCATATATTATTTGTACATTTTCTCCCCGTGTTTAAGATCTCGAATGTGCATTGATTAATTAATTTACTGACCATTAATTAATCAACATCTAACTCCTTGAGTAGTACCACTCAACCTTTTCATCATGCCGGACCAAGTCCACCTGCAGGGTTTACATGATGAACCTTATGAGCTCCTCAAGGGGACATCATTATCCTAATATATAGGACATGGTTTCCTCCTATAATCAACAACACACCATATAAATAATATCATCTCCCAACTTACCGAGCCTATCAATTTAATCTATAAATCTCGCCCATTGGTAAATCAAAGAGATGAGTACTAATTATATGTGCCCGTTATTATATCGGGATTAAGAGTATGTACAATATAATATCTGAGGTCCGATTCGATTTTGTAGTCAGCAATAAATCGAATCACCTCTATGTCGGTCCTGCTCAATACACACAAAGTGCACTAGTGTGATTCTATGGTCAAGACAAACCAATACCAAATCACACTACAACCATTCCGATGGTTTGTCCAAAGTCATCTCAGTTGTGAGCCTTTACTTATACTTTTCAAGGGGCGATAACATGATCCCCCGTGTGACACCACACACCATGTTATCTACATTGTAAAGTATTAGACAATATGCATAAAAATATGCAAACAATGATCATGTGATTCTTATTTCAAAAATAAAGATGTTCATAGAAAAGATAGACTTTTCAGTATACATCGTAACAATCTCCCACTTATACTAAAAGACTATGTTGTCCTCATTCTTCCATACATCTGATTCCCCTTTTCTCCACATGCCTGTCAAAGCTCTCGCTAGAAGGGCCTTAGTGAAAGGGTCTACCAGGTCATCCTCTGATGCAATCTAGGCGACAACAACTTCTACCTCCTTTATGATTTCTCGTATCAGGTGGTACTTGCGCTCTATCCATTTACTTACCTTATGGGCTCGTGGTTCCTTCGAGTTTGCAACTGCACCATTATTATCACAATATTTTGTGATATTTATGGGCAAACTAGGAATCACATCCAAGTCCATCAGGAAGTTCCTAAGCCACACAGCTTCCTTTGGCTGCCTCAGAGGCAGCCACATACTCAGCTTCCATGGTAGAGTACGCCACGCATTTCTGCTTGACACTCCTCCATACAATGGCTCCACCTCCCAAAGTAAACACAAAACCTGAGGTAGACTTACTGTTATCCCTATCAGATTGGAAGTCGGAATCCGTGTAACCCACAGGGAGTAATTGGTCTGCCCGATAAACTAGCATATAATCCCTAGTTTTTCTCAAGTACTTCAATATATGCTTTACCACAGTCCAATGTCCCTGTCCTGGATTACTCTGATATCTGCTGACCATGCCCACGGCAAAGCAGATATCTGGTCTCGTACATAGCATCGCATACATGAGGCTTCCTACTGTCGAAGCATAAGGAACCGCCTTCATCTCCTCTATCTCCTCAAATGATCTAGGACACATCTCCTTAGATAAAGGAACTCCATGCCTGAAAGGTAGAAAACCCTTCTTGGAGTTCTGCATGCTAAAACGCTCCATAATCGTGTCTATGTATGAGGTTTGGGATAGGCACAACATCCTTTTCCTGCGATCCCTTATAACCTTGATCCCAAGGATGTGTCCTACCTCTCCCAAGTCCTTCATATCAAACTGTTTGGACAACCATACCCTTACATTCGATAACACCTTGATATTGTTGTCAATCACCAAAATGTCATATACGTATAGTACAAGAAATACCACTATGTTTTCGTCACATCTCTTGTATACACAAGACTCATCCGGACTTTGAATAAATCCATAAGACTGGATTACCTCATCAAAGAGGATGTTCCAAGACCTTGAAGCTTGCTTTAATCCATAAATAGACCGATTAAGCTTACACACAAGATGCTCTTTGCCTTTAGCAATGAATCCCTCTGGTTGCTTCATGTAGATGTTTTCCTCAAGACTTTCATCAAGGAAAGCTGTCTTGACATCCATCTGCCACACCTCATAATCCATATGAGCTGCTATGCATAAGAGAATCTGGATAGACTTAAGCATGACTACCGGTGAAAAGGTCTCCTCATAATCAATACCCTCTTTCTGAGTATACCCCTTCGCAACAAGCCTCGCTTTGAAGGTCTCAACCTTTCCATCTATTCCTCTCTTTCTCTTGTAGATCCACTTGCATCCAATGGTTTTTACACCATCGGGTGATTCTACTAGCTCCCATACCTGATTTGAATCCATAGATTCAATCTCAGCATTCATTGCACTTTGCCAAGATACTGCATCCTTATCTTGGATTGCCTCATCATATGTCCAGGGATCAGGTTCATGTTTGCCAGGGATCAAATCAGAAGATTCTCCCAAGAACATGAATCTATCAGGCTGTCTCACAACCCTCCCACTATGATGAGGTATCACCTGTGTATCCTCTGTGACACGCGGTGTAGTGACATGTGGTATATCCTGTTGTACCGGTGGTACTAAAGAAGTGACTTCCCCTTTTAACTCCTCCAGAACAATTTTACTCTTGGGCTTGTGGCTCATCACATAGTCTTTCTTTAGAAATCTGGCGTTCGTGCTAACGATCACCCTATGATCTCTAGGAATATAAAACATTCCACACATAGCCAACTAACATGCGGCATAGCGAGGTTCCAACTTACCAAAGATCTCGCCAAAGACATGTGCTGGACTCCCCCATATCTCCATAAGAGTCTTATTCCTTCGCTCTGCTACACCATTCTGTTGGGGTGTGCCAGGTGCAGTCAATTGGGATTGAATCCCAGCCTTTGATAAGTAGTTTCTAAACTCTCCCACGAGGTACTCTCCACCACGATCAGATCGTAGTGTCATCCATCTCTTGAATAATCATCTATAAAAGAGATGAAATATTCAAGACCACCTCTTGCCTGGATAGTCATAGATCCACACAAATCAGAATGAACCAATTCTAACACATCTTTGGCTCTATACCCCTTGGCCTTAAAAGACCTCTTGGTCATCTTACCCTCCAAGCAAGATTTACAGGTTGGGAGATTCTCCACCACTAATGAACCCAAAGGTCCATCAGCTATCAACCTTTGAATTCTGCTTAGGTTAATGTGACCAAGCCTAAGATGCTTAAAGATATGTTTGATTCATCTTCGAAGGTTCTTTTCTTTTATTGGAATTAGAAGATGAGTTATTAACTTCAATTTGCATTGTGGGAGGTTTTGGTTCAGGTGTGTACAAATTTCCTATCAATGTACCTGAACAGATATTCTCTATATTCCTTTTTATAACAACTCTGTCATTAAAAGAAATAGAATATCCATCCATAAACAATTTAGAAACTGAAACTAAATTCTTTCTAAATAAAGGTACATAAAGGAAATTTTCCAAAACCAAAGTTTTATTATTCTCAAGAGATAAATAAAACTTCTCCCACTACAATAGCCGCCACCTTTATGGCATTGCCCAAGTAAATGGTAATCTCTCCCTTAGCTTGTCGTTGGGTTTCCTAGAACCCCTGCAAAGTATTGCAAACATGATTAGTGGGTCCCGTATCTACACACCAGGTGTCGGTAGATAACATCACTAATCATGTTTCAACGACTAGACCAAAGGATATACCTTTGTTCTGCTTCGGATTGAGACAGTCCTTCTTCCAATGTCCATCCTGCTTGCAAGTGAGGTACTTGCCTTTCAGCTTCTTCACTCCTCCCTGAGATCCTCCCACCACCTTTGCTTCACCTTGTTTCTTCTTCTTTTTGCCTTTCATCTTAGAAGTAGAAACCTTTTTGAGCAACCATGGCTTGAGGACACTCTTCAAAGAGTGCATACTTGTACTCCTTAGCAGATAAGACAATATCTAGATTCTTTTCCAATCAACATTATTTAGTTACAGTAAGTTTATTTCCTTTAGTATCATAGTAAGTGGACTGTAGATTTCAAAAAACTATTGATTCCTCAAACAATAAAATTTTAAAATCAAACAACACCTCAAAACACCGAGAATATCGTATGCCACGATAGTGTGGACGTATACGAATTCTACATTTGTAAGAGGATGTTTTACCCATTAATTTTACTATCTTTTCAACCTAACTTTTTGACAAGTAAAATTAATAGTTGGTTTCTCTTCGGCCCTCCAAATAAAAGCAGTGACTCCGATGGGGAGGATACTTATATTTATATCTAAGTGTTCACCATTAATTAGTACCAAGGTAATGTTAGGATCATTGTAATGGCTAGAGGGGGGTGATTAGCCTTTCTTTGTTTCTACAAAAATGTTAGCGGAAGCAATACAAATATAAACACAAATAAGAACAAGAAACAAGAATACAATGCTAACACCCGATGTACGTGATTCGGAGATGACGCTCCTACTCCACGGCAATCCGTAAGGTGGATTAGCCCTAGCCAATCTTCACTAAAACCTCCTTTGGATGAACCAAGGTGGATAAACCTTGTCTTACAATGCACTCCTCTTCTTTACAATGATGGAAGATTAAGATTAGAGAAGAGGAGGTTTAGAATCATAAAAACACTTGGAGAAAGCATGGTGAGCACAGGGGTGTAACTAGGAATGAGAGCACTAGCTTCACCAAGCTCCCCAAGGCCCCTTCTTATAGAAGAAGGGCTATTTTTCCCGTTGGGCTTCGATCAGTCGACTGATGCTCACCATCAGTCGACTACCGCCGAAGCCAATGGCTTCTGAACAAGCAGATCCGCGGAGATACATAGCCGCAATTTCCAATGGCCAAGTGATCAGTCGACTGATCCCTCCATTAGTCGACTGATGGAGTGATCAGTCGAGTGATCGTAGGCCGTAGTCGAGTGCGACTACACTCTGTGCTCGTATTTGCATTGATCACCAACGCGCCACGCTAGCGAGCGATCGTGATGGTCGGTTTCACCGACTCGGCACTCGACTGGGCCGATCGATACATCGATCGTCGATCATACTCATCAAGTATGAGTAATTCACACTTGATTTTACGCCCTAGACCTAGACTCAACCTTCTAGCTCCTCATTAAGCCTTGCACCTCTAGGATCCCTCCGAGTCCGTGACTTGTTCATCCTTTGCGCTTTGCTTCCAAGAGCTTCCTTCGGTTTCATCATGTCTTGGGTTGCCAAATGCTTGGACTTTATGCTGCCAAGACTACAAGCTTGGACTTATGCTGCCAAGACTTTACTTTGGACTTCTTTTTTCAAGGTTCACTTGGACTTTACGCTGCCAAGACTACAAGCTTGGTCTTATGCTTCCAAGTTCGTCCCTTGGACTTTCCTTGCCAAGATCATACTTAGACTTCTCTTTTACCAAGTCTTCATCCTTGGATTTCCCTGTCACTTAAACATATTCGCAATTAGATCACAAAGCATTGCCTAACTTAGATGATTATCCAAACATCAAAACATATAAATGCTTGGGGCATTGTTGCACCAACAATCTCTCCCTTTTTAATGTTTGGCAATCACTTAAGTTAGGTCTTTTAAAGATACACACATAATCATATTTTCAATATGAATTCTAACTTAAACATTCCTTCTCCCCCTTTGACATACATCAAAAAGAGAAGGATTCATAACTAAAAGAATTTAAAGGTGTTGTATCTTGGACTAAGGTATAAGATTGATATTAAACTCCCCCTTAATCCAAGATATGCTTCATGATGTGTAAATAATATTTGAAGCAAAGCATAACAAAAATTCAAAAATTAAGTCCTAGCTTTGCACCAACAATGGAAGTTTGGGGATGAAAAGATACATTTTATAAAACTCCCCCTAAAACACTGCATAAAACAGTCCTAAAAATTTGTTTATACTCAATATTATCATGCTATAGTTTTAGGACATCAAAGATACACAAAATATCAGAAAATGCAGCTATTTATCAGAAAACCTAGTGTATCAGTCGACTGGTTTCTAAACGATCACACTCTGAAATCCAATTTCAAATTTTTTTTAACTTCAAAAATGCGGTAGAAATTCCAGAAATCTCAAAAAATCACGAATTTTTGCGTACACATTTCTGAAATCATACTTTATCAAGGAAAAATATTTTGAAAAATATTTGTTTTCCAGATTTTAAGATTGATATAAATTTGGAAACTAACAAAAGTTCTAAAAATTTTGTAAACTTTGTACCACTTTTGTGTTCCACTTGAAAACTGTTTTTCAAAATATGATGAACATAGTTTAAAATATATATGATTTGGAATTTCCAACCATGTTCTTAGAGCTATGTATTCATTACTTGAATACAAGCCTTCCCAATGATTGGTCCATAAGATATTCATGTCTCTAGGTGTGTCATTGGCTCATAGTAATGCATCATAACAAGCATGATGAGCCAAGTACACCTTCCCTATCATCTCACATATTCCTAAATGTCTCAATACAAAAATCAAGGTTGCTTAAGGCTTTTGTGAGATGCATCAAGGTATAAGGCTAACATATGAATATGGGATCATGCAAACCTAGAATTTTACTCTACAAAGCACATACCAAGCTCTCTCCTTAATGATGAAAATTCGGTTTCGGGAAGAGCTTTGGTGAAGATATCGGCAAGGTTAGACTTAGATTCTATATAATTAAGTTCAATATCCCCTCTTGCCACATGATCTCTTATGAAGTGATGTTTCACTTCAATGTGCTTGGTCCTAGAGTGATGTACCGGATTTTTGGTAGAGTTGATGGTACTCACATTGTCACAATAAACTTTAATGTTAGAGTAGTGTAGCTCATAGTCATCAAGCGTATGTCTCATCCAAAGCAATTGAGCTACACAACCACCCATAGCCACATATTCGGCTTCGGTGGTTGATAAAGCAACACAATGTTGCTTCCTACTACTCCAACTAACTAGGGAGGACCCAAGAAATTGGCATCCACCACTAGTAATCTTCCTATCCAACACGGAGATGTAACGTGGTTCACGGCTACGCCGCTAATCCACGGTCCGATTCGTCCACGGTGAATCACTCCGCAATCTATCCACTAGATCTCTCCTTTGCACAAAGCTAGGTGGAGGTAACCTCTTTTACACAAAGATTACTCTTCTACAATGGAATGAAGATTAGAGCAAGTAGAAGAGTGGGAAATCGTTTAGGGCACTTTGGGAGTAGTTGGGCATTCAAGCATTAACCCCCCAAAGCCCCATCCCCTTCCTTTTTATAGAGGAAGAGGGTTTCTTCCCGTTGACACAGGAGTCCTGTAGCCGTTGCCCAATAACGGCTGCTTTCCACGTTGGATTCCATCAAACGGTATTGGCATCAGTCGACTGATGGCACCCATCAGTCGACTGATGTCAATCAGTCGAGTCCTCAACGAGGTCGACTCCACTCGCGCCGTACGCGGTGCCATCGATCGGCCGATCAAGCCATCGATCGGCCCATGCCGCGATCGGTGATCAACTTGATTTAGCTGACTTAAACCAGTCGATCGACCCATCGACTCAGAGCAGTCGACTGCCATGACATGTCAGTCGACAGGTGTCGGGAAAACTCATCCGACACTTGGCCAAATAGCCAAGTTTCACTTAAGAGCTACCCCTTCCCGGGTTACAATCGCTCACTCTCATCCCTCGGAGTCCCTCGCCTTCGAAGTTCTCTTCGTTCGCGGCCACATCCCTCGGCAGCATCAGGCGCATGGCTCTACAATGCTCCTTCGCGTCTCTTGCCTCGAAGTCTACTTCCTCCGGCTTCACTTCAAGCTCCTCGTCCGGTGGTCCCTCGGATGCTCCAAGCGCACGGCTTCCGCAAAGCTATCCTTCACCAACTCAAGGCACGAGTCATGAGATGTGAAACTCGCCATGGCCCCATGTGCGAATTACCAAGTCCTGCACGACTTCAACACACATATCAAATCAACATTATAAACTAACTTAAACCCTTTGCCACACACATCAAAACCTTATCGTGGCAAGAGATTGCCCTAACAATCTCCCCCTTTTTGATGTGTGGCAATCCGTTTAAGTTAGGTAAAAACATTTGATATAAATTTCTAAGGTAAGAAAGCATGTAAACATAAACATTTGATAGCAACATGCAACTCCCCCTTAATCCATGAAACTCCCAATATATTTCTCCCCCTATCATGATCATATCATTTCTCCCCCCAAATATATTCCCTTTTACTTAAACATACATTTCTCCCCCTTTGACACCATTAAATAGATTAATACTAAGTTAAAAACACATGACATCAAGTTTAATAGAAAGAAAATACCACAAGTTGATTTAAAATCGGAATTCAGCCTTTATTGGTCAAATATTCAGGCCATCAGTCGACTGGTTCAGATACCAGTCGACTGGCACGTGATTTTCGGGATTTTTTGATTTTCGGACCGAATTTCAGAAATGCATTAAAAATTCCAAAAAATTCGAAAAATCATGAAATTTGGGGAACACATTTATTTTAAGTATATCTATCAGTGAAAAATAGGTTTTCATGAAAAATCATTATATTTCCACGTATTTGCCAAAAATTCAAAAGCTTTAAAATTCACTAGGTTTTTGTTCATGAGAGTATCAAGTTTAGCACCTAGTTTTGGGTCTAATTGTTTCAAAAACATGAATACATGGATTTTAAAGTAAGAAATTGTTTTGAAAACATATGAAATATCCAACCATGATCTTTGGGCAATATGTCTATGAATTAAACATAAGTCTTCCCCATGATTGGTCTATTATTGCTATTTTGATACTTTAGATGGCCATCTAAATGTCATAGGCACTAGTGGACATTTGTATCATCCTAACATCTCACCCATACTAAGTTTTCAATCAAGGTAGCCTATGGTGAGTGTGAGATGCATCCTAGGGGGTATGTGTATATACTTAACCAATATATTCATGCAATTCTGTCATGGTTAAGTATCAACCTAACAATCCTCATGATCATAAAGACATATATGAAATAATTTTACATTATGATCATAAAATACATGTTTTCATCATATTATAATCATGCATTAGGTATTCTATGATGATAATTAGCAAATATCACCTAAGGCATGATTTTAAACCTATTTCTTATGATTATGTGCCAAATATCAAAGTCATAAATCATGATTGAAAACATACATAGGAATTTCATACATTATCATGATTTAAGCATTATTATCTATTTATGGGCACGTTATCATCACCCAACACTATTCTAAAAATATTGTCCCGCCATTCTAAGTCAACCAAAATATGATATAGATCAATTCCATATGGTTGACTACCCTAGGGTTTTCCTAACCCTTAAGGATGGATTTTGGAACCCAAAATAAGTTCTTTCCTATTGGGTTCACTAAATATTCCTTGGGGATCCATTTCCTAGCAATTATCTTCTTCTTATCTTGTCCCCTAGCTATTAGGCATTTGTAGGCCTTTTCATTTTTCTTTTCTTTATAACCTAGGCCCTTTTTGTTAAAACTAGCCCTTTGGCTCCCTATAATCATGTTCAATGTATTGGAGCCAATAGTGAATTTCTCTAGGGCTTTTGTCAAATAGTATACCTTTTCCCTTAAAGCCCTATTTTCCTCTATGCATGCATCATTAACATTCAAAGGAATATAGTCATGTGAACATGCATCATTTAAGCTAGAAGAAATATCATTATTATTTAAGCATGCATTTTCTAGCTTATTTTCTAATGCCTTAATTTGATCGAGCATGATTTTATTTTTCTTTTTCATTCCAAATAAGTCCTTAGTTAAACTAGAAATTATGGAAACTATTTTCTTAGGAGAGGCATTCGTTACCATAGTTTCCATGTCCTCTTCTTCTTCGGATGAGGAGGATGTAGAAGCTCCCCCTTCATTTGAGCTCTCCCCACTTGAACTTGATTCTTCATTTTCGGTGGAGGAGGAGGAGCAATCCGAGTCATGAAGAGCCATTAGTGCTAGGTTGGAGTAGACATGCTCTTCTTCATCGGATGAGGAAGAGGAGGCAAGGTCATCCCATGTCTTCGCTTTGAGAGTCATGGCCTTCCCTTTTCCTTTTGCCTTCTTTTCTTCTTCCTTTCTCTTGCTCCCCTTCTTCTTCCTCTTTTCTTCTTTCTTTTTCTTCTCTTCCTTGCACTTGTTTAGGAGGGGACAATTATCCCTTATGTGTCCCTCCCCTTGACAATTGTAGCATATGACCTTCCCCCTTGGTCTTCTATTCCTATCATGAGATTTATCAAATCTAAAATTCTTAAATGCACGCCTTACCTTCCTTACCATGTAGGCTTCTTCCGTGCTATCCATGGAGGAGGTAGAGGCTTCATCGGATGAGGAGAAGGGGACTTCCATCTTCTTCTTCCCCTTGTTTGCCATCAAGGCTACTCCTCTTGAGGGTTGAATTCTAGGCTCTTCTTGTATTCCTTCAAGCCTAGTTTCGTGGAGCTCCATTGTTGAGAAAAATTCCTCCAAGGTACTTACTTCCAAGTTCTTGGAGATGTAAAACGAATCCACCATGGAGCTCTATCTTGAGAACCGGGGAAAGGCATCTATGGCCTTCATTACCATATCCCGGTTGGAGAGCCTTTCACCTACACTTGTTAGCCCAATCAAAATTTCTTTAAACCTAGAATGCAATGAAGTTACCTTTTCTCCCTTTTCTAATTTGATGTTTGATAGTTGGGAGCGGAGGAGGTCTCTTCTTACTAGCTTAGCCTCCGAGGTACCTTCATGAAGCTCTACTAGCTTCTCCCACATCTCCTTAGCACTAGAACATTCCCCTATCCTATTGACTTCTTGTTGGGGGAGGACATTGTATAGGTGGTGCTTGGCCTTTGAATTTGCCAAGTATTCTTCTATTTGTCTCTTGCTCCACCTTGATTTCTCCAATGGCTCCCCATTTTCGTTCCTAGGCAACTCGAATCCGTTTTCCATAATTAACAATATTTCAAAATCGGTTTCGAAGAATACCTCCATTCTCTTTTTCCACCAAGAGAATTCGCCGTCGAACTTCGGTGGGTGGATGTTTGAGCTGGCCATTTTTGATGTAGAGCTTGTTGCGGCGGTTAGTCCGGTGACAAGCAACCTTGGCTCTGATACCACTTGTAGGGGATCGATTGGCCGGCTAGAGGGGGGGTGAATAGCCCTCTTACGTAGGATGTCGGATTTTGCTCGTCTACAAAATGTTAGTGCAAGCGGAATATGCAAATACAAATAAAACAAAGACAAGCAAACAAAACAAGAAATACAAACACGGAGATGTAACGTGGTTCACGGCTACGCCGCTAATCCACGGTCCGATTCGTCCACGGTGAATCACTCCACAATCTATCCACTAGATCTCTCCTTTGCACAAAGCTAGGTGGAGGTAACCTCTTTTACACAAAGATCACTCTTCTACAATGGAATGAAGATTAGAGCAAGTAGAAGAGTGGGAAATCGTTTAGGGCACTTTGGGAGTAGTTGGGCGTTCAAGCATTAACCCCCCAAAGCCCCATCCCCTTCCTTTTTATAGAGGAAGAGGGTTTCTTCCCGTTGACATAGGAGCAGTCGACTGATGGCACCCATCAGTCGACTGGTCCTGTAGCCGTTGCCCAATAACGGCTGCTTTCCACGTTGGATTCCATCCAACGGTATTGGCATCAGTCGACTGATGGCACCCATCGATCGGTGATGTCGATCGATCGAGTCCTCAACAGTCGACTCCACTCGTGCTGTGCACGTGCCATCGATCATTGCGTCCTTCGTCCATAGCGATCGGTGATCGAGCCATCGGTCGACTGCCGCCCATGCCGTGGATCGGCGATCAACTCATCTGACACTTGGCCAAATAGCCAAGTTTCACCTAAGAGCTACCCCTTCCCGGGTTACAATCGTTCACTCTCATCCCTCGGAGTCCCTCGCCTTCGAAGTTCTCTTTGTTCACGGCCACGTCCCTCGGCAGCATCAGGCGTACGGCTCTGCAATGCTCCTTCGCGTCTCTTGCCTCGAAGTCTACTTCCTCCGGCTTCACTCCAAGCTCCTCGTCCGGTGGTCCCTCGGATGCTCCAAGCGCACGACTTCCGCAAAGCTATCCTTCACCGACTCAAGGCACGAGTCATGAGATGTGAAACTCGCCATGGCTCCATGTGCGAATTACTAAGTCCTGCACGACTTCAACGCACATATCAAATCAACATTATAAACTAACTTAAATCCTTTGTCACACACATCAAAACCTTATCATGGCAAGAGATTGCCCTAACAAATGTTGCTTCCTACTACTCCAACTAACTAGGGAGGACCCAAGAAATTGGCATCCACCACTAGTACTCTTCCTATCCAATTTGCAACCGGCATAATCGAAATCGGTATAACCAAGCAACTCAAAGGACCTAGTCCTAGGATACCAAAGTCCTACATTTAGGGTGCCTTTAATATTTCTCAAAATTCTCTTAACGGCTACTAAATGTGATTCTTTGGCACAAGATTGGTATCTTGCACACATACCTACTGCAAATAAGATATCGGGTCTACTAGCGGTTAGGTATAGTAGACTACCAATCATACTCCTATAAAGTTTAAGATTAATTGATTTTCCATCATGATCACTATCTATTCTAGTGCTAGTGGCCATAGGAGTGGTTATAATTTTGGCATTTTCCAAAATAAATTTCTTGATCATTTCATTTGCATATTTGGTTTGATAAATATGAATACCTTCATTGGTTTGTTTGACTTGTAACCCTAGGAAAAAGTTGAGCTCTCCAACTAAACTCATTTCAAATTCATTTTCCATGTTTTTTATAAAGTCTTGAAGAAGATCATCATTTGTTGACCCAAAAATAATGTCATCAACATATATTTGGGCTATAAAGATATCCTTTAATGTTGACTTTATAAACAAGGTTTGATCTACTTGGCCTCTCCTAAAATTCTTAGAAATTAAGAAAGATGATAATCTTTCATACCATGCCCGGGGAACTTATTTTAACCCATATAATGCTTTCCTAAGCTTATATACGTGATTTGGATAATCTATGTTCTCAAACCCGAGTGGTTGCTCTACATATACTTCCTCCTTAATATAACCATTTAAGAATGCCGATTTAATATCCATTTGGTAAAGTTTGAATCCCATATAGGAAGCATACCCTAAGAGAATTCTAATAGATTCTAATCTAGCAACCGGGGCATAAGTCTCATCATAGTCAAGCCCCTCAACTTGATTGAATCCCCTAGCAACTAACCTAGCCTTATTTCTAGTGATATTTCCTTGGTCATCTGGCTTATTCCTAAAGACCCATCTTGTAGTAATTATGGTGCTATCATTGGGTCTAGGTACTAACTCCCATACTTGACTCCTTTCAAATTGAGCCAATTCATCTTGCATTGCCAAGATCCAATCCGGATCATGTAATGCATCATTGATCGATTTGGGCTCAATTTGTGAAATAAGAGCAACTTGACTAGTAGGAGTTCTATGAAATGACCTAGTTCTTACTCCTTGAGATATATCTCCTACTACTTGGTCAAGTGGATGATCTTGATGAATTCTTAGGGTTCTAGAAGGGGTTTCAAATTGATCATTGTTATCTTCCACCCTTCTTTCATCATCGGAATCTCCTCTTCCTCCCCCTTGATCATTACCCCTTATGGTCAAATTTTGAAGTTTTTGGGTAATGTCTTGATTATTGTCATTAATATCCTTATCAATGGAGGACTTTCTAGGGTAGGTACTAGTGGTTTCATCAAATTGAACATTGGAGGACTCCTCAATCCCTTGGGTTCTCTTATTGTAGACTCTATATCCTCTACTTGTGGATGAGTATCCAACTAGGATTCCCTCATCCGCTTTGGATTCAAATTTTCCTAAGTTATCTTTGGTGTTTAAAATATAAACTTTACATCCAAAGACTTTGAAATAATGAATTGTGGGAATAGTCCCATTCCATAATTCAAATGGTGTCTTTCCTAAAAACCTATGGATTTGAACCCTATTTTGGATATAGCAAGCGGTATTAACCGCTTCCGCCCACAAGTAGCTAGGTAGAGAATATGCATTAAGCATAGTCCTAACTGCCTCTTGTAGGGCACGATTTCTCCTTTCCACTACCCCATTTTGTTGGGGTGTTCTAGGACAAGAGAACTCATGCTTGTACCCTTGCTCTAAACAAAATTGTGAAAATTTAGAATTCTCAAATTCACCACCATGATCACTACGGATCCGGTTGATTTTGAGACTCTTTTCATTTTCAACCCTTTTACTAAATCCTATGATTATTTCTAAGGTATCATCCTTATGTTTCATAAAGTAGACCCAAGTATACCTAGAAAAATCATCTACTATAACTAAACAATATTTGCTACCATTTAAAGAAGGAGTACTATGGCAATCAAATAAGTCAAGATGCAATAGTTCTAATGGTAAGGAAGTATTAGTTAAGTTTTTACCTTTGTGTGATGCTTTTGTTTGTTTTCCTTCTTGGCATGCATCACACATTTTGTTCTTGACATACTTGATCTTTGGTAGCCCTTTTAACTCTATCTTGGCTACCTTGGCTATGTTTTTCATGTTGATGTGCCCCAATCTCCTATGCCATAGCCAACTTTCTTCTTCTTTCGCAACAAGACACTTAGTGGAAATGTTAGAAGCATATGAAAGATCAACATAATAGATATTTGATTTCCTATATCCAACTAACATACAATCATTTAATTCCTTGTGTCTAATCATGCATTTAGAGGATTCAAAAGAAACATGATAGTTTGCATCACAAAGTTGACTAACACTTAATAAATTAAATTTCATATTTTCAACTAGTAAAACTTTGTGAATGACAATTTTGGGGGATACCTCAATTGTACCTCTACCTAATATCTTGAGTTTTCCACTATTTCCAAAAGACACGCTCCTTCTTCACATACTTAATTGTTGAGAACTTGCTCACATCCCCGGTCATGTGTGTTGAACAACCGCTATCAACGATCCACATACTTTGCTCTCCTACCTAAATCACATGATAAACACAAGCTTTTGGTACCTAAACATTTGGACCGGTAACATTAAGTAAAAACTTCTTTGGTACCCATGCTTTCTTGCCCTTACCCTTATGGGCTGCTTTTCTATTAATTAATTAAATATAAGCAACTTCTTTTTCTTTGGGCTTATAACCTATCCCGGCCTTGTTGTACACGACTCTTTGTCGACTAAGGATCATGTCAAGGTATTTTGAGCCATTTGTAAATTTCTCTAAGCATGCCTTTAACTCACTAACCTCATCCTTAAGTTTGTCATTCTCTTCCTTAAGCATGCAAGAATCAACATGTGAAAGTTTTTCATTCCTAATGGCCTTTAGTTCTACCTTCATGCTTCTAACCTTAGATTTAGACTTATCTAGAGCCTCTTTAAGATAAGCAATTGATTTATAAAGAAGCTTAACTTTAGGAGAGTTCATTACCTCATCGTCACTAGATGACGATTCATCACTTGAAGAGCCTTCTTCTTGGCTTGATGTACCAGAGTCATCCTCTTGGGTCATGAGTGCCACATGACGTGTGACGTGGCAAAGCTCATCATCGGAGGAGGAATCTTCAACACTTGGTGTGTCCCATGTGGTTTGAGCCACCATGGCCTCCTTCTTCTTCTTCTCCTTCCTTTCCTTCTTTTTCTTTTCTTTTTCTTCCTTCTTCTTTAGCTCCAGGAAATTTGGCTTTATGTGCCCCTTCTTATTGCAAGCATGGCAAATCACATTGTTATTAAAACTTGAATTACCACTAAACTTACCTTTTGAAGAATGAGACCCCTTCCTTGCTTCTCTATTCTTGAACTCCTTTGATTTTCTATAGAGCTTCTTGACAAAGTTGGCCATCTCACTAGACGAGTCTCCATCACTACTTGAATCATGCTCCGACTCGGATGATGATGACACTTCTTTTCTTTCTTTCTTCTTCTTTTCCTTCTTCTCAACAAATAGAGCTAAACCCTTTTCCTTAGAGGACATGTTAGTTTGCTCATGCAATTCAAACTCACAAAATAATTCATCAATTTTAATTTGAGAAAGATCCCTAGTTACCTTAATAGCATCAACTATAGAAGTCCATAGGGAATTTCTAGGAAATACTTGAAGAATATACCTTACCAAATCCTGGTTGTCAACTCGCTCACCTATGATATGGAGTCCATTCACAATCTTCTTAAACCTTCCATGCATTTGGCTTACGGTTTCATGGGTCTTCATTTGGAAGGCTTGAAGTTGTCCAATTAGCAAGTCCTTCTTGGCCCTCTTTGACTCCTTGGATCCTTCATTTAGCTCAATGAGCTTTTCCCATAACTCCTTGGCGGATTCGAAAGGCCCCACCTTGTTGAGTTGCTCCATTGTAATACCGTATTGGATGGTGAGTGTAGGGGATCGAACGGCCGGCTAGAGGGAGGTGAATAGCCCTCTTACTATGGATGTTGAAATTCTCTCGTTCGTTTGCTCGTCTACACAATCGTTAGCGCAAGCGGAAGCATAAACAATAAAGACAAAGCGATAAACGAAAATACAAACGCTAACAAAGGATGTAACGTGGTTCACGGCTATGCCGCTAATCCACGGTCCCCGATTCGTCCTCGGTGAATCACTTCGCTAAACCAATCCACTAAATGGTCTCTCCTTTGCACCAAGCTAGGTGGAGGTAACCTTTACAATCAAGATCACTCTTCTTACAAATAGAATGGAGAAAAAACAAGTAAGAAGAGTTTAGAGCTTGTGGGGCACTAGGAGGATCACTTAGAGCATAAGCATTAGCCTCTCAAAGGCTCACACCCTCTCTTTTTATAGAGAGGATGAACTCGATCGATGGACCTCTCACCGATCCGATCACGCCTCCGTAGTCGATCGCCTGCCGATCACATTGGCGGTTCGTGCCGCGATATCCTCTGGCAGTCGACTGGCATTGCATGGCAGTCAACTGCTGGGCATAAACCCATCAGTCGGATACCAGTCGAACACACTCGACTAAGAGCAGTCGACTGCCATGACTTGGTAGTCGACTAGTGCCGTGTAAAACTCAAACTTAACATAAGTTTGAGCTTCCGGCGGTTGGGTAAACCTTTACCCTTGCGGTCAAGTCTCCGACACTCAGCCATTCGGCCAAGTTCACCTAATGAGCTACTTACATTTCACTCATTCTCTCATCTCACTCGAAGTCCCTCGCCGAAGCTCTCTTCGTTCGCGGCCACGTCCCTCGGAAACATCAGGCGCACGACTCTGCAATGCTCCTTCGCGTCTCTTGCCTCCGAAGTCTGCTTCCTTGGCTTCACTTCAAGTCATCTCGTCCGGCGGTCCCTCGGATGCTCCAAGCGCACGGCTTCCGCAAAGTCATCCTTCACCGACTCAAGGACCGAGGTTGTGAGGGTGAACCCGCCAAGGCTCCATGTGTGAATTACTAAGTCCTGCACGACTTCAACGCACATATCAAATCAACATAACACACTAACTTAAACCCTTTGCCACACCATCAAAACCATATTACGACAAGAGATTTCCCTAACAATCTCCCCCTTTTTGATGTGTGGCAATCCGTTTAAGTTAGGTAAAAATATTTGATATAAATTCTAAGGTAAGAAAGCATGTAAAGATAAACATGATATAGCAACATGCAACTCCCCCTTAATCCATGAAACTCCCCATAAAAATGTTCTCCCCCTATCATAAGCATAATCATTTCTCCCCCTAAATATGTTCCCCTTTACTTAAACATACATTTCTCCCCCTTTGACACCATCAAAAAGATTAATCCTAATTTATAAACTCATGGCATCAAGTATAGTAGAAAGAGAAACCCAAAAACTTGATTAAAATCTGAAATCAGAAAATATTGGGTTGTTTTTCAGGTTATCAGTCGACTGCTATCTGTTGGGGATCGATTTGACCGGCTAGAGGGGGGTGAATAGCCCTCGTTCGTTGGATGTCGGAATTCGCTCGTTCTTCTTGCGTCGCTTGTCTACGATTGTCGTTAGCGCAGCGGAATAACAATAATAATGAAAATACTAACAACACATACAAGCATACACAAGATATACGTGGTTCGGAACCGAATGGTTCCTACTCCACGGGTGAGCTCTTCGAGCTCGTGTTATGGGCACGGCACTAACAACACTCCTTATCGACTACACGTCGGAGGTGGAGAAACCTCTCACAAGCTATTACACTAAGTAATGAAATACAACAAGAAATACAAAGACAATACAAAAGAGAACTTTTACACCGATTGCTTTTGATCGCTTTCTTGTTGCTTGCTTTTGCTTGCTCTAGAAGGTCTGGAATGCAACAGCAATTCCCCTCCAAAGTCACCCAAAAAGCCTTGGTGAAATCCTCCAACTCGTGCTCCATTTATAACCTACATCAAGCCCATCAATCAATCGATCGTAACCATCATCAATCGGTCCTATAGCCATTGTCTCACATGCGGCCGGATCCACGTTGGCTAAGTTCAGCGGATCACACATCGATCGTGATGGCACCCATCGATCGTGATCATCCATCACCGAGTGGTGGCGAGCTCGACTCCGATTCTCGTGCTCGCATAGTGTCATCGATCATTGCCATCCCTCGGCGATCGATCCTCCCAACGAATTGCCCTCCTCGGCGGTCGGTGATCACCGAACTTGGTTCGATCGAACAGGTCGAACCCATACGACCTAGAGCCGGCCGACACCTATGCCCGATCGTGATGTCGGCTAAAACCTCAAACATAACGATGTTTGAGCCTCCGACACTCAGTCTTAGCCACTTGGCCAAGTCCACCTTATCCCTCATGGAGTTCCCCACCGAAGCTCTCTTCCCTCGGCCTACGTCCCTCGGATGCGCCAAGCGCACGGCATCGCAATGCTATCCTTCGCGTCTCATTCCCTAGAAGTATGCTTCCCTTTGGGCTCACTCCATTCGCTCCCCGTCCGGTGGTCCCTCGGATGCACCAAGCGCACGGCTTCGCAATGCCATCCTTCACCGACTCAAAGACCCCGAGCCTAGTGAACTTACCAAGTCCTCAAGACTTCCCAAATGCACCAAGCGCACGGCTTCGCAATGCTTTGGATTTCCCATGCCAAGCACCATGTTGGACTTTCCCATGACAATCCCATGTCATGAGTTTTGTCTATCATCAAAATACTATCAGGGTACTGCTCGAGTCAAACTCGAGTCAACCTGGGACGATTGCACCAACAATCTCCCAACAATCTCCCCCTTTTTGATGATTGACAAAACTACCATCTCAAGTCTACCAATTCTCCCATATTGGCAATTCTCATATCCCAATGAGAATTCCAAACCTAATTGGTAACTTGGTAATATCTCCCCCTTTTTGACATTACATCAAAAAGGTCCTCCCCAAGGGTATGAATGTCTCATATCCCAATGAGATCTTATATCTCTCCCTTGGAGGAACACATGCCTACCATCTTTCTAGTGATCCCATATCACTTAAAGAGAGGCAACCCAATTTCCTCCCATGAGGAAATACACATCCATCTTCCCATGATGGATACCTCCCCCTAGAGGCTTGCTCCCCCTTGACCATTGCACCAACAATGTCCTTGGAGAGTCCCTAAGCCAATAGGAACATTAACCAAATCAAAATTAAGGCAAAGTTCAACAATGAACTCTCTTCCACCTTAAAATTGATACTCACCCTCAACCCAACTCCTAATCCATATCCAATGGATTTACACCCTCTCTAATGCTCTCCCAAGCATATCCTAGGGTTAGGAGTGGTTAGGGGACCAAAACATGGCCAAACATGGGCCTAACTATCAAGTTTACCCGAAATCGGCTGTGCATCGACTCCATCGGATACCGGTCATTGGGCTTACCATCGATCATTGCCATTACGTGATCGATAATCGTCATTCTGCAGTTTTCAGTTTCAAAAAAAAATTGGATTTTTGAAATCCATAAGTAAATATACATAAGTTATAAAAAATCATGAAATTTCATATGCATATTACTTATCCTAAACACTATGGGTGAAAAATGTTGGAAAATTATTTTACCCATTAAATTAGGAGATTGATACAAAGTTCAAAATTTTAGAAAAGCTTCAATAATAAGCCTTCTTTGTATCATCCCATTCAATGGTGATAGCTATCAAAGGATAGGCTTCACCAAGGTTTTTCAAAATATTTTCAAAATGTTTTTCAAACCTTTATTTTCTTTTTCCTAAACATCTCGCCAATATCTAGATGTGTAAAACACATACAAGTCAAGTTTTTAGTGAGATGTGGGTTTTGTTTTCTTTATGTTCTCATGCATATTTCTAAGGCAATATTATTTGATCCCTTTCAAATTATGCCATAGTCTTTAACTCCATTTTAATTCATGCATGATATGATTATGGCATAGATATGATATAGATAAAAACATATGCCAATATCATGATGTCATGGCATGTGAATGAAACTTAAGCATACATGACATCTAAACATAAATCTAAACATGATCATGACATTTTTATAGATGAAAATGAAAATGATGTCATGACATGGCAAGACAAATAAAGCATGGCAAATAAAATATACTAAGGTATAGAATACCTAAGTGTTAAAATTAAATTGCCATTTCTAGGAATTAAATTCATTTTGCTTTAATGCCATTCATTTCCCTAGTGTGCCAAAAACCCAAAATGGCACACCAATACCTCTAAGACCTAAATGTGCCAATTTAAATCATTTTTAACTTCTCAAGCACATTGGCACACCCTAATGTGTCAACTCTACTATGGTTAGGTTAACTACCCATCCACTCAGGGTTGACACACCATAACCCATTTAGCGTGAATCGATCACGCTTTTAGAAACCCAATATCTATTGGAGCTCCTTGGGTTAACAAGGTATTCCCTAGGGATAACTTCCCTTGATCCCTTCCTAATGACCCTTTTAGGCTTTGAAGCCATAGTCTTTTGGGTCTTACTTGGGTCAACTCTAGAGGTGACTCCTCCATTGACCTTCTTAGTGGCTTTCTTGGTTTTCCTTAAGTCCTTGGCCACTAAACAAACACCATGGCTAGACTTAGAGATAACTTCCCTATTAGCCTTGGTTTTTCTAGACCTAGATGTTGTTCCATAATTAAATGGAACATTATGGTAGGACATAGGTTTGTGACCCAGACCCTTCTTGCCCTTAGATATTTCTTGCTTCCTAGGTCTTGACTTTTGGGAATTTGACCCCTTAACCGAATTTGATATTATTTCTAGGGTCTTCTCCATTCTCTCAAGTCTTGATCTCAAGACTTGGTTTTCTAAACCCAATTTCCTCAATTTTGAATTTTCATTAGATTTTTTAGGAATGATTTTCTTTTTAGGCATGTGCCTAGACTTTTTGGGATTAATACCCAAATTTTCTTCTACTCTTCTAATTGACTCTCTAGGCAAGATATTTCTAGAATTATGAGTCCTAGGTTTGTTTTTAGTCATATGAACATGCTTGGCACCTAAGCAATAAACCTTATTATTTCTCCTAGCATGCTTTTCATTAATAATGGCAAGAGAACTAAAATAATTTTTTGCATGCTTTTTGACTTTAGGAATTAAAGGTGCATTAACTAAATGTACCTTAGGGTTAGCTTTAGGAGCTCCCCCTACATGAATTGCACCTTCTTGCCCTTTCTTCCTCCCCCTAGGGCATTGGCTTCGGTAGTGTCCCTTTTGATTGCATTTGAAGCACACAATGTGCTCTTTGCTCTTGATTTTGGGAACACCGGCATCGTTTGACTTTGGGTTGACTTTTGATGTCGATGTCTTCTTCTTAGCCAATTTAGGGCATTTTCTCTTGTAATGCCCTTTCTCCCTACACTCAAAGCATATTATGTGATTTTTATTTAAAATAATGACACTTGAGTTACCTAGGGAGGTGGTGGAGGCCTCTTCATGATCTTCACTTCTCCCGGATGTGGATGCTTCTTGTTCTTGCTCCGGGATGGAAGATTGCCTTTCCTCCCTCTCAATGCTAGAGGTGGAGGTCTCCACCAAATCATCAACATCTTCAAATGTTGATGGTGATTCTTCTTCGGCATTCTCCTCTACTTGTGCCGATTGGGAATTTTCTTGGAATTTCATTACCTTATTCCATAATTCCCTTGCATCCCTATAATCACCCAATCTAGACCAAATAGTGTTAGGTAATAAATCACTAATCAATTTGATTACCTCAAGATTTGTCTTGAAATCCTTGACTTGGTCTTGGGTCCACCTAGACTTCTCAATGGGCTTATTGTATTTGTCCCTAGGCATCTCAAAACCATTTTCGATAATAATCATATAATCAAAATCGGTTTCGAGATATACCTCCATCCGTTTCCTCCACCAAGCAAAATCTCCATCGAATTTCGGTGGATGGATGAAGCCGGCCATTTGTAGTGCTCTCGCGGCGGTTAGTCCTTGAAGAGCGACCTCGGCTCTGATACCACTTGTTGGGGATCGATTTGACCGGCTAGAGGGGGGTGAATAGCCCTCGTTCGTTGGATGTCGGAATTCGCTTGTTCTTCTTGCGTCGCTTGTCTACGATTGTCGTTAGCGCAGCGGAATAACAATAGCAATGAAAATACTAACAACACATACAAGCATACACAAGATATACGTGGTTCGGAACCGAATGGTTCCTACTCCACGGGTGAGCTCCTCGAGCTCGTGTTATGCGCACGACACTAACAACACTCCTTATCGACTACACGTCGGAGGTGGAAAAACCTCTCACAAGCTATTACACTAAGTAATGAAATACAACAAGAAATACAAAGACAATACAAAAGAGAACTTTTACACCGATTGCTTTTGATCGCTTTCTTGTTGCTTGCTTTTGCTTGCTCTTGAAGGTCTGGAATGCAACAGCAATTCCCCTCCAAAGTCACCCAAAAAGCCTTGGCGAAATCCTCCAACTCGTGCTCCATTTATAACCTACATCAAGCTATTTTCGCGCCCATCAGTCGACTGATCGTAACCATCAGTCGACTGGTCCTATAGCCGTTGTCTCACAACGGCCAGATCCACGTTGGCTAAGTTCCAACGGATCACACATCAGTCGACTGATGGCACCCATCAGTCGACTGATCATCCATCAGTCGAGTGCTGGCGAGCTCGACTCCATTATGCTCGTGCGGTGTCATCGATCATTGCCATCCCTCGCCGATCGATCCTCCCAACGATCATTGCCCTCCCTCGGCGGTCGGTGATCACCGAACTTGGTTCAGTCGAACACTGGTCGAACCCATACGACCTAGAGCAGTCGACTGACACCTATGCCAGTCGACTGATGTCGGCTAAAACCTCAAACATAATGATGTTTGAGCCTCCGACACTCAGTCTTAGCCACTTGGCCAAGTCCACCTTATCCCTCATGGAGTTCCCCATCGAAGCTCTCTTCCCTCGGCCTACGTCCCTCGGATGCGCCAAGCGCACGGCTTCGCAACGCTATCCTTCGCGTCTCATGCCCTAGAAGTATGCTTCCCTTTGGCTCACTCCATTCGCTCCTCGTCCGGCGATCCCTCGGATGCACCAAGCGCACGGCTTCGCAATGCCATCCTTCACCGACTCAAAGACCCCGAGCCTAGTGAACTTACCAAGTCCTCAAGACTTCCCAAATGCACCAAGCGCACGGCTTCGCAATGCTTTGGATTTCCCATGCCAAGCACCATGTTGGACTTTCCCATGACAATCCCATGTCATGAGTTTTGTCTATCATCAAAATACTATCAGGGTACTGCTCGAGTCAAACTCGAGTCAACCTGGGACGATTGCACCAACAATCTCCCAACACTATCAGTATGGCAGTCGACTGGCACAATGGATTCCGAAATTCTGATTTTCTGGGCGAATTTCAGAAATGCATTAAAAATTCCAGAAAATTCGAAAAATCATGAAATTTTGGGAACACATTTCTTTTAAGTATATATATCAGTGAAAAATAGGTTTTCATGAAAAATCATTATATTTCTACGTATTTGCTAAAAATCCATAAGCTTTAAAAACTACTAGGTTTTTTATCATAAGAGTATCCATTTTAACACCTAGTCTTGCTTTGAATTGTTTCAAAACATGAATACATAGATTTTAGATTAAGAAATTGTTTTGAAAACTTATGAAATATCCAACCATGATCTTTGGGCAATATGTCTATGAATTAAACATAAGTCTTCCCCATGATTGGTCTATTATTGCTATGTTGATACTTTAAATGACCATCTACATGCCATAGGCATTAGTGGACATTTGTATCATCCTAACATCTCACTCATGCTAAGTTTTCAATCAAGGTAGCCTATGGTGAGTGTGAGATGCATTCTAGGGGGTATTTGTGTATACTTAACCAATATATTCATGCAATTCTATCAAGGTTAAGTATCAACCTAATAATCCTCATGATCATAAAGGCATATATGAATGAATTCTACATTATGATCATGAAACTCATGTATTCATCAAATAATAGTCATGCATTAGGTATTATAAGATGATAATAAACAAAGTATCACCTAAAGCATGATTTAACCCTATTTCTCATGATGACGTGCCAAATTTCAAAATCATAAATCATGATTGCAAACATACATACCAATTACATTAATTATCATGATTTAAGCATTATTATCTATTTATGGGCACGTTATCATCACCCAACACTATTTAAAAATGTTGTCCCGCCATCCTAAGTCAACCAAAATATTATATAGGTCAATTGCATATGGTTGACTACCCTAGAGTTATCCTAACCCTTAAGGATGGATTTTGGAACCCAAAATAAGTTCTTTCCTATTGGGTTCACTAAGTATTCCTTGGGGATCCATTTCCTAGCTATTACTTTCTTCTTATCTTGTACCCTAGCTATTAGACATTTGTAGGCCTTTTCATTTTTCTTTTCCTTGTAGCCTAGGCCCTTTTTGTTGAAACTAGCTCTTTGGCTCCCAATAATCATATTTAATGTGTTGGAGCCAATTGTGAATTTTTCTAGGGCTTTGGTTAAATAGTCTACCTTTTCCCTTAGGGCCCTATTTTCATTTATACATGCATCACTAACATCTAATGGCACATAAAGATCATGTGAGCATGCATCATTTAAACTAGAAGAAATATTATCATTTAAGCATGCATTTTCTAGCTTATTTTCCAATGCCTTAATTTGATTAAGCATGCTTTTATTTTTCTTTTTCATTCCAAATAAGTCCTTAGTTAAACTAGAAATTATGGAAACTATATTCTTAGGAGAGGCTTTCGTTACCATAGTTTCCATGTCCTCTTCTTCTTCGGATGATGAGGATGTAGAAGCTCCCCCTTCATTTGAGCTCTCCCCACTTGAGCTTGATCCTTCATTTTCGGATGAAGAGCAATCCAAGTCATCAAAGGCCATCAAGGCCAAATTGGTGACAAAGGCATTCTCCTCATCCGATGATGATGAGGAGGATGAGGATGGGTCATCCCAAGTCCTTGCCTTTAGAGCTTTGGTCTTCCCCTTTTCTTTTGTCTTCTTCTCCTCTTCCTTCTTTTTCTTGCTCCCCTTTTTCTTCTTCTTTTCTTCTTTCTTTTTCCTCTCTTCCTTGCTCTTGTTTAAGAGAGGACAATTGTCCCTTATGTGCCCCTCTCCTTGGCAATTGTAGCATATGACCTTCCCCCTTGGTCTTCTATTCCTATCATTAGATTTATTAAAATGAAAACCCTTTAAAGCACGTCTTACCCTCCTTACCATATATGCTTCTTTGGTGCTATCCATGGAGGAGGATGAGGATGCTTCATCATCAGAGGAGGAGGGTATTTCCATCTTCTTCTTCCCCTTGTTCACTATCAAAGCTACTCCTCTTGAGGGTTGAATTCTAGGCTCTTCTTGTATTCCTTCAAGCCTAGATTCATGTAATTCCATAGTGGAGAAAAATTCATCTAGAATACTTACCTCTAGATTCTTTGAAATGTAAAATGAGTCCACCATTGAACTCCACTTGGATGATCGGGGGAAAGCATCTATGGCCTTCATTATCATATCGCGATTGGAGAGCCTTTCTCCTACACTTGTTAGTCCATTTAAAATTTCTTTGAATCTAGAATGCAAAGAAGTTACCTTTTCTCCCTTTTCTAATTTAATGTTGGATAGTTGGGAGCGGAGGAGATCTCTCCTTGCTAGCCTTGCCTTGGATGTGCCTTCATGAAGCTCAATTAGCTTCTCCCACATCTCCTTGGCGCTTAGGCATTCTCCTATTCGGTTGATTTCTTGCTGGGGGAGCACATTGAAGAGATGATGCTTGGCTTTTGAATTTGCAAGGTGCTCTTCCCTTTGCCTTTTGGTTCACCTAGATTTCTCTATTGGCTTCCCCTCTTCATCCCTAGGCAAAACGAAACCGGATTCCATTGTAATCATAATATCAAAATCCATTTTGAAAAATACCTCCATTCGCTTCTTCCACCAAGCGAATTCTCCTTCAAACTTCGGAGGATGAATGTTGGAGCCGGCCATTTCGAAAGTTGCTTGTTGTGGAGGTTAGTCCTCGACAAGCTTTCCTTGGCTCTGATACCACTTGTAGGGGATCGAACGGCCGGCTAGAGGGGGTGAATAGCCCTCTTACTATGGATGTTGAAATTCTATCGTTCGTTTGCTCGTCTACACAATCGTTAGCGCAAGTGGAAGCATAAACAATAAAGACAAAGCGATAAACGAAAATACAAATGCTAACAAAGGATGTAACGTGGTTCCTGGCTATGCGGCTAATCCACGGTCCCCGATTCGTCCCCGGTGAATCACTCCGCTAAACCAATCCACTAAATGGTCTCTCCTTTGCACCAAGCTAGGTGGAGGTAACCTTTACAATCAAGATCACTCTTCTTACAAATAGAATGGAGTAAAAACAAGTAAGAAGAGTTTAGAGCTTGTGGGGCACTAGGAAGATCACTTAGAGCATAAGCATTAGCCTCTCAAAGGCTCACACCCTCTCTTTTTATAGAGAGGGTTGATTTCTTCCCGTTGGCCGCCACGCGATCATTGCCCTTGGCGATCGGCTTGCCGTCCTACAACGGCCTCGAACATGTCGGATCTCGACTGTAGTCAGCGGAACTCTTAGCGATCGTGATGGACCTCACCGATCATTGCGCCTCGTAGTCGGCCCGATCCCGATCGTCTGGCGGTTGTGCCGCGATATTCTCGGCGATCGATTGCGGGCATAAACCCATCGATCGGATACGGTCGAACACACTCGACTCAAGCGATCATTGCCGCGCTTGGCGATCGGTGCCGTGTAAAACTCAAACTTAACATAAGTTTGAGCTTCTGACGGTCGGGTAAACCTTAACCCTTGTGGTCAAGTCTCCGACACTCAGCCATTCGACCAAGTTCACCTAATGAGCTACTTACATTTCACTCATTCTCTCATCTCACTCGAAGTCCCTCGTCGAAGCTCTCTTCGTTCGTGGCCACGTCCCTCGGCAGCATCAGCGCGGCTCGCAATGCTCCTTGGCGTCTCTTGCCTCGTCGCTTCCTTGGCTTCACTTCAATTCATCTCGTCCGACGGTCCCTCGGATGCTCCAAGCGCACGGCTTCAGCAAAGTCATCCTTCACTGACTCAAGGACCGAGGATATGAGGGTGAACCCGCCAAGGCTCCATGTGCGAATTACTAAGTCCTGTACAACTTCAACGCACATATCAAATCAACATAACACACTAAATTAAACCCTTTGCCACACCATCAAAACCATATTACGGCAAGAGATTGCCCTATGAGTACCGCCTTTGCATTTGACTCGAACCGCCTATTCATTTCCCTTGTCCAATCCTTGCTTGGAATAGGGTCTCCATGTTCATCCACCGGTTCCTCAAAGCCATCTACAATGCTATGCCAAATTTCAATATTACTCATTAGATAATATTTCATCCTACCTTTCCAATACGCAAAATGACTCCCATCGAAGAACGGTGGCTTAGCGGTGCTATATCCCTCTTGAAGAGCCATTGATGCCTTGGTTGATGGTGAAATCTTCCAAGCTATCCGAGCTTTGATACCACTTGTTAGGATCTTTGTAATGGATAGAGGGGGGGTGATTAGCCTTTCTTTGTTTCTACAAAAACGTTAGCGGAAGCAATACAAATATAAACACAAATAAGAACAAGAAACAAGAATACAATGCTAACACCCGATGTACGTGGTTCGGAGATGATGCTCCTACTCCACGGCAATCCGTAAGGTGGATTAGCCCTAGCCAATCTTCACTAAAACCTCCTTTGGATGAACCAAGGTGGAGAAACCTTGTCTTACAATGCACTCCTCTTCTTTATAATTATGGAAGATTAAGATTAGAGAAGAGGAGGTTTAGAATCATAAAAACACTTGGAGAAAGCATGGTGAGCACAGGGGTGTAACTAGGAATGAGAGCACTAGCTTCACCAAGCTCCCCAAGGCCCCTTCTTATAGAAGAAGGGCTATTTTTCCCGTTGGGCTTCAATCAGTCGACTGATGCTCACCATCAGTCGACTACCGCCGAAGCCAACGACTTCTGAACAAGCAGATCCTAAACCCTATCGTCCACACTTCCATGGCCGGCCACCAAAGGAGAGGAAGAAGAAAGCAAACTACTTCCTTATTTGGTGCCACCCAAGCCTCCTAAACTCTAAGCCTCCAAACCCTAATCCTAGCTCTCCTTATGGCCGGCCATGGAAGTGGGGAAGAAGATTAGGATGAGCACAAGCCAAGGTAGAGGGAAGATGGAAGGAACCGGCCACACCTTAGGAGGAAGAAGAAAAACTCCTCCTTGAGTTGCCGCCCACCCATAGCTCCCCCAAAACCCTAGCCACCCAAACCTAATCCTAAAACAACTAGGATTCCTAGCCTCCAAAGGAAGCAAACCCTAATCCCCTTAAGCCATTCTCTTCTTCCCGCCCACTTCATGACTTTATTTATAGAGTTGGGCTCAATCCATGATTTAATCTCCTCCATTGGTTCCAGGGATTTAATCTCAACCGTCGGATCTAGAGATTTAATCTCAACCATCGGATCTAGAGATTTAATCTCTACCTTTGGATCTAGAGTTTTTGTTTTCATCCATTGGATCTAAGCTTCATGAGGTGTTAATAGGCTACAATAGGGACCATGAGGAGGAGTTGGATCTTGGCCGCCCATGGATCAAGCCCACATAAAGTCCGATCCACTAATGATAATCCAATCCACTAAAGGATTATCATTGATCTACCTCACCATCCCCCATATGATAATATGGGCTCCATATATTATTTGTACATTTTCTCTCCGTGTTTAAGATCTCGAATGTCCATCGATTAATTAATTTACTGACCATTAATTAATCAACTTCTAACTCCTTGAGTAGTACCACTCAACCTTTTCATCATGCCGGACCAAGTCCACCTGCAGGGTTTACATGATGAACCTTATGAGCTCCTCAAGGGGACATCATCATCCTAATATATAGGACATGGTTTCCTCCTATAATCAACGACACACCATATAAATAATATCATCTCCCAACTTACTGAGCCATCGATTTAATCTATAAATCTCGCCCATTGGTAAATCAAAGAGATGAGTAATAAGTATATATGCCTGTTATTATATCGGGATTAAGAGTATGTACAATATAATATCTGAGGTCCAATTCGATTATGTATTCAACAATAAATCGAATCACCTCTAAGTCGGTCATGCTCATTACACACAAAGTGCACTAGTGTGATTCTATGGTCAAGACAAACCAATACCAAATCACACTACAACCATTCCGATGGTTTGTCCAAAGCTATCTCGGTTGTGAACCTTTACTTATACTTTTCAAGGGGCCGATAACATGATCTCCCGTGTGACACCACACACCATGTTATCTACAATGTAAAGTATTAGACAATATGCATAAAAATATACAAACAATGATCATGTGATTCTTATTTCAAAAATAAAGATGTTCATAGAAAAGATAGACTTTTCAGTATACATCCTAACACATTAGTGGTGGAGGATATCCCAACCTGTGAATCTTGCTTAGAGGGTAAGATGACCAAGAGGCCTTTTAAGGCCATGGGTATAGAGCCAAAGATGTGTTAGAATTGGTTTATTCTGATTTATGTGGTCCTATGTCTATCCAGGCTAGAGGTGGTTTTGAGTATTTCGTCTCTTTTATAGACGATTACTCAAGATATGTATACATTTATTTGATGCGCCACAAGTCTGAATGCTTTGACAAGTTCAAAGAATTCAAGGTTGCTGTGAAGAAATGTCAAGGTAAAAGTATCAAGACACTATGATCTGATCGTGGTGGCGAGTACCTCTTGGGAGAGTTTAGGAACTACTTATCAGAGGATGGGATTCAATCCCAATTGACTGCACCTGGCACACCCCAGTAGAACGGTGTAGTAGAGCGAAGGAATAGGACTCTTATGGAGATGGTTAGATCGATGATGAGTTATTCTGACTTGCCAGATTCGTTCTGGGGATATGCTCTAGATACGGCGGTATACATTCTGAACTTGGTTCCATCTAAATCAGTGCCTTCTACTCACACAGAGTTATGGACTGGGCAAAAGCCTAGTCTAAGACATATTCGGATATGGGGGAGTCCAGCACATGTGCTGAAGGAAGATACTGGTAAGTTGGAACCTTGTACAGAAGTACGCTTGTTCGTTGGCTATCCCAGAGGAACGAAGGGTGGCTTGTTTTATAGTCCTAGAGATCAGAAGGTGATTGTTAGCATAAACGCCAGATTTCTAGAGGAAGACTATGTGATGAGTCACAAGCCCAAGAGTAAAATTGTTCTGGAGAAGTTAAAAGGGGAAGTCACTTCTTTAGTACCACCGGTACAAGAGGATATACCACATGTCACTGCACCGCATGTCACAGAGGATACACAGGTGATACCTCGTCGTAGTGGGAGGGTTGTGAGATAGCCTGATAGATTCATGTTCTTGGGAGAATCTTCTGATTTGGTCCCTGACGAACATGAACCTGATCCGTGGACATATGATGAGGCAATCCAAGATAAAGATACAGTATCTTGGGAAAGTGCAATGAATGTTGAGATTGAATCTATGGATTCAAATCAGGTCTGGAAGCCAGTAGAACCACCCGATGGTGTAAAAATCATTAGATGCAAGTGGATCTACAAGAGAAAGAGAGGAATAGATGGGAAGGTTGAGACCTTCAAAGCGAGTCTTGTTGCGAAGGGGTATACTCAGAAAGAGGGTATCGATTATCAGGATACATTTTCGCCGGTAGCCATGCTTAAGTCTATCTGGATTCTCTTATGCATAGCAGCTCATATGGATTATGAGGTGTGACAGATGGATGTCAAGACAGCTTTCCTTAATGGAAGTCTTGAGGAAAACATCTACATGAAGCAACCAGAGGGATTCATTGCTAAGGGCAAGGACCATCTTGTATGTAAGCTTAATCGGTCCATTTATGGATTGAAACAAGCTTCGAGGTCTTGGAACATCCGCTTTAATGTGGTGATCCAGTCTTATGGATTTATTCAAAGTCTGAATGAGTCTTGTGTATACAAGAGATGTGACGGAAAGGTAGTGGTATTTCTTTTACTATACGTAGATGACATTTTGTTGATTGGCAACAATATCAAGGTGTTATCGGACGTAAGGGTATGGTTGTCCAAACAGTTTGATATGAAGGACTTGGGAGAGGTGGGACACATCCTTTGGATCAAGGTTATAAGGGATCGCAGGAAAAGGATGTTGTGCTTATCCCAAGCTTCATACATAGACACGATTTTGGATCGTTTTAGCATGCAGAACTCCAAGAAGGGTTTTCTACCTTTCAGGCATGGAGTTCCTTTATCTAAGGAGATGTGTCCTAGATCATCTGAGGAGATAGAGGAGATGAAGGCGGTTCCTTATGCTTTGACAGTAGGAAGCCTCATGTATGCGATGCTATGTACAAGACCAGATATCTACTTTGTCGTGGGCATGGTCAGCAGATATCAGAGTAATCTAGGACAGGGACATTGGACTGTGGTAAAGCATATATTGAAGTACCTGAGAAGGACTAGGGATTATATGCTGGTTTATCGGGCAGACCAATTACTCCCATACACGAATTCCGACTTCCAATCTGATAGGGATAACAGTAAGTCTATCTCATGTTTTATGTTTAATTGACCCCTTGAAAAGTATAAGTAAAGGCTCACAACCGAGATGACTTTGGACAAACTATCGGAATGGTTGTAGTGTGATTTGGTATTGGTTTGTCTTGACCATAGAATCACACTAGTGCACTTTGTGTGTATTGAGCAGGACCGACATAGAGGTGATTCGATTTATTGCTGACTACATAATCGAATCGGACCTCAGATATTATTTTATACATGCTCTTAATCCCGATATAATAACGGGCACATATACTTAGTAGTCATCTCTTTGATTTACCAATGGGCGAGATTTATAGATTAAATCAATAGGCTCGGTAAGTTGGGAGATGATATTATTTATATGGTGTGTCATTGATTATAGGAGGAAACCGTGTCCTATATATTAGGATGATGATGTCCCCTTGAGGAGCTCATAAGGTTCATCATGTAAACCCTGCAGGAGGACTTGGTCCGGCATGATGAAAAGGTTGAGTGGTACTACTCAAGGAGCTAGATGTTGATTAATTAATGGTCAGTAAATTAATTAATCGACGGACATTCGAGATCATATTATCATATGGGGTTGGTGAGGTAGATCAATGATGATCCTTTAGTGGATTGGATCATCATTAGTGGATCGGACTTTATGTGGGCTTGATCCATGGGTGGCCAAGATCCAACTCCTCCTCATGGTCCCTAATTTAGCCTATTAACACCTCATGAAGCTTAGATCCAATGTATAGAAACAAAATTCTAAGATCCATAGGTAGAGATTAAATCTCTATGATCCGACGGTTGAGATTAAATCTCTAGATCCGACGGTTGAGATTAAATATCAAGAACCGACGGATGAGAATAAATCACTAGAACCAAAGTAGAAGATTAAATCATGACTTATCCCTAAATCTATAAAAGGACGGCAAGGGAGTTGGCGTGAAGATCATCCATGAGAGCTAGGGTTTTGGGCGGCAAGAGAGCAATCCTAGTTGAGATAGGATTAGGGTTAGGGTTTGGAGGCTTGGGCAGCACCAAATAAGGAAGGCTTTGCTTTCTTCTTTCTTCTTCCTTGGTCGGTGTCCAGCCCCTTTCCAGCACTTGGACGGCGCCCAAAAGGCTCTATTCCCTTCTCCTTAGGTGGTGGAAATAAGATATAGGGCTTCCCTTGGTGTCTTGGCCAGATTCCACCACAAACTCCTCCTCCTAGTTGGCCGACGGCAAGGATCTTATTTGTTCCTTGTTGGTTGGTTTTAGGGAGGAGAAGAACCTTGTTTCTATTCTTCCTTTTGCTTTGGAAGAGAAAGAAAGGAGCTTCGACTTACGGTAGATCGTCGTCCACACGACGTCCGAAAGGAGGAAGGTCATACATTAGAAGTTCGAGAGGTATATCAATTCTCTAATCTTTATATGTTACATGTTTGTATTTGTTTTTCAATTATGAGCATGATATAAATCTGTATATGGCTAAATAATACTTGGATCCCGAGCATAAACACAAAAATTGGCGATCCGGACATCATCTATTCCGCGGCTACTCGTAGAATAGAGGTTGGTCGCTTGAACAACTTGTTTGTTCAAGTGATCTCTCTAAACGAATAGCACGATGATGACTTGGTTGGTTGGGCATGTTGGTGCAATCGGCCCAGGTCACGATTGACCAGGACTCGAGCTTGGCTCGAGAGATGTTTTGATGTTAGACAAAAACATATGACAATGTAATTGTCATGGTAAAGTCCAAGTCATGAGTACTTGGCATGGAAAGTCCAAGTGGGACACTTGGCATTTGGGAAAGTCCAAGCATGAGTCTTGGCAAGGTAAAGTCCAAGTCATGGGTACTTGGCATGGAATGTCCAAGTGGGACACTTGGCAATTTGGGAAAGTCCAAGTCTTGAACACTTGGCACAAGGGGAGTCCAAGCATGGGTCTTGGCATGAAAAGTCCAACATGGGTTGGCAAGGGAAAGTCCAAGCTTGAGTCTTGGCATTTGAGAAGTCCAAGGGATTTGTTATTGGTGGTGTAAAGTCCAAGCGGAGTCTTGGCGGCATAAGTCCAATGTGCCTTGGCGATGTAGACACTGTTAGCATGACATAGCCGATGGAAACACCTGGAGGCTAGCACGATGGATGAACAAGTCATGGATGACTTGGAGGGATCCGAGAGGCGTGAGGCTGATGGAGGTGGCTATAAGGCTTAGGTCTAGGCTAAGGGTGGTCCATCAAGTATGAGGGAATGATACTTGGGCTAAAACCTCATGTTTGAGGTGTGCCAGTCGACTGGTGCCATGTGGCAGTCAACTGGCCTGAGTCAACTAGGGTTTGACTACGGGAAGTGGCATAGCAGTCGACTACCAGAGGTGGGCAGTAGACTGCTGGCTCGAGCAGTCGACTGATCGTGTTATCAGTCGACTGGTGCTCGAGAAATTGGCCAAAGAATGGAGTTGAAACTCGATTAGTCGAGTGAGGACTCCATTAGTCGACTGATGGTCATGATCAGTCGACTGATGATGGATCCGTTGGACTTATCCAACATGGATCTAGCCATTGTCTCATGACAATAGTGGCATCAGTCGACTGATGGTCTCGATCAATCGACTGATCGACTTTTTCCAGCACAGGTTGAAGCTTTATAAGGAGCTCGTGATGGAGGAAAATGTTGGTGCAGGGGCACTAGATAATCAAACCGGTGTTTTGATTATGGCAAAGACACAAAGTTAAGTTTACATCGTTATCTCATGAGCTAAATCGAGTGTGCAGAAAAGTACTAAAGCTGGAGCTGAAGGCTAGTGACACCCGGAGGAAGCCGCGGTGGTTGGGCGACACTCGAGTGACTTCGGAGGGAGCCGAAGGAATTGAGTGGAAGGTAGGAAGCGAGAGCTACAAGGTATGTATCTAGGAAAGCTCGTGTGAGTGAGAGATTGTAAGGTCGTGTCCTCTTTACGGGGATGACCGTAGGCGGCGATCCGACTAAGACTTCTTGTGGAAGGTCTAGGTCGAGATCGGACGGTTAGAAACCGTCGTATTTATCATTTTCCGAGCTATCCTTTTACTGCAGGGAAGTGGCCAGGCTGGTAGTCGACTGCTGGACGTTGGGAAGTCGACTGATGCTCATCAGTCGACTGATGGGAGGCAACAGTCGATTGATGGCAACGAATCAACCTTTGCGCTAGGTCAAAACGGATAACGTTTGACGCGGCCACTTCGCGATAAAATTTGGACAACTTCGGATCTATTCCAAAAAAAAAGGAGACAAATTCAGAGGCCAAAATCTATAAAAGGAGGGGAGGATTCCAACTCCAAATATCATCAAGTTTATTCATCAAGTGCTCCTACAACGCCAACGCTCCAACACCGTCATAACGCCGACGCGACAACAAGCTCAGATCTTCTTCGTTGGCAGTAGCATCTGGTAATATATTTTAATATTGTATTCGTTGTTTTTATTCGTAGCATCTGGTGAGGTAGGCTTGTTGCCTCATCCTCGTACTTCCGTATTTTGTGATCGTTGTCTCCTACCTCCAACGAGGAGGAGACGTTATAGTGCTTTGCCCTCCGTACGCAGTCTAGGACCGATAGGGCCTTGGAGTAGCAACCGTTGGGTTGTGAACCAAGTAAAATAAACGTGTCACTTTATTTTTCATTGTGCTTACTCGTTTACTTGTGTCTCAACGAACGAATTCGAACGAAAGATTTACGATCGCTATTCACCCCCTCCCCCTCTAGCGACGCTTCTCGATCCAACAATTGGTATCAGAGCGGGAGCGCTAAGATTTGGTGAAACCACTGATCTAGCACATTTTGGTTTCCTGTTCGTATTTTTCAATTCATATTTTTTTTGGTCTTTTTCCTCCCGCACTACTAATCCAAGACGAAGTCTTGGTACGTTTCTTTTGGTTGTGTGCTTGCAAGTTTTCTTTCTTGGAGTAGCCAACGGTAAAACGGCCATAACTTTTCGCACAAGTGGACTCACATAACGATCTACCTACCAAATCGAAGCTCTCTGAGAGATCTACATTTCTTACTAGGGTTTACCCTCATAACAAGCTGTTTCCAGACCCAAAATCCAACGTCTAGTACCCTTTTGAGGACATCAAAGGTCGTAAGTTGTTAGTTTTTGTTAGTTTCTTATTTTTCTCATTTAATTCTGTTTATTTCCTATTTATTTCCCGCATTACTAATCCAAGTCCAAGTCTTGGAATTCCCTTTGGTTTTTATTCGTGTTTTGCAAGATACTTAATGGCTCACATTGAGGGGTATAGCACCACCCGACCTCCATTCTTTAACGGAGATGATTTCCGTTATTGGAAAGGTCGGATGGAGTGTTTCTTGAAAACACAAGTCGAGACTTGGATAATAATCCAAACCGGCTTTGCTCTACCCACCAATGATCAAGGAGAGCCCTTGGATTTCAACAAGTGGACTAACGCAACCAAGAGGCAAATTGAAGCCAATGCAAGAGCAACTCAAATATTGTAATGCGGGTTGTCCAAGGAGGAACTCAACCGCATCGGACCATTCATTAGCGCCAAGGACCTATGGAACATATTAATCGAGCTACACGAAGGAACGTCCGATGCTAAGGTATGTAAATGTGACCTTCTTTTCAATAAGTTGTATAACCTTAAGATGCAGGAACACGAGACGGCGACGCAACTACACGTCCGTGTCCAGGACATTGTCAACGGCCTGCACACCATCGGACACAAGGTCAAAAACTGCGACCTACTAAGGTACGTTCTTAATTCATTTCCTAGGACTACCTTGTGGGCATCCATGGTCGATGCCTACAAGGTCTCTAAGGACCTTTCGAAGCTTAGGTTAGACGAATTATTTTCTGAGTTTGAACTTCACGAGCAAACTAATGTGGTCTGGGCCGAGAGAGGTATTGCTCTACTTGCAGGACAAAGAAGCAAGCCACCTACCAGGCAAGAAGATGGACTCGAACCCGATGATGAATTAGAGTCCGAATCCAAAAAGGTGGAAGCAATAGTGAACGTAGTGCGGAAGATCGTTCGGAGGGAAAGGAGGCTACTAAAGAATCAAAAGAGGGCACAATTCAAATCATATCAAAAGAAGGCTTTTCATGCAACATGGGACAACGAAGAAGGCGGTGGCATAACATGCATGGCAAGACCCGAAGAGTCCGAGTCAGAGTCTGAATCCAAATCCAATTACAACACCGACTCCGAACTCGAGGACCACTTCGAGAAGCAACTCAAAGCCGGACCAAAAGAGAAAATTAAGGTTAGCCACTCACTAATTCATATTCTTTACAATACAATTAAAATGCTTAATAGGAAATTAACTAAGTCTGAGTCTAGGGTTGAGTCGTTACTTGAGGAGGTTGAAACCCTCAAGCAAGAGGCTACTCTAACCTCTTCAACTAGTCAAGTTCAAGAGGGAAACTCAACCCAAATTGAAAAACTTGAGGAGGAGAATTCTCTCTTGAAAGACCGAGTTCAAGAGGTTGAGGCTAGGTTGGAAAAGTTCATGTTGGGATCTAAGAACCTTAATCGACTACTTGGAACCCAAAGAGTCGTCTACAACAAAACCGGACTCGGATTTAAGTCAAAGACTATGAATAGGTCTTATATGTCTATCGTAAATCGTAGTCATCAAAGAGTCCAAGCATGGGTCCCAAAGGTTTTATTGAATTCACATATAAGGACTAATAAGTTTTGGATTCCTCAGGATCAAATTCATTATTTGAATAAACCATATTGGTTTAATGGTCCAGGGGGAGCTAACACTAAAATAGTATACCCGCTTACTTAGCAAAACCATTGAATATTTTACTTTAATTTGTAGAACGGCTAGATAGGGAAAATAGTTAGTCAACTCTTGACAACATAGTATCGGGATCGTGAGATGATAGTACGTTAGGGAAACAAAGTCTCGTGTATTCGAGCTAGATAAGGCGTATCTACCTTGGTGCACTTGACCGAGTGGAACTAGCTGAAGCTACCTCGCCGTATCCTAAACTAGTTAGACCAGGAAGTAACCCTAAGTGACTTAAGTGATATTTTCTTGAATTTGGCTTTGTCTAAGGAAGTGGTCGTTGTTCCGATCAAAGAAGGCCCCTGTGCCTCGCCATGACCTAGAAGCCAGTTTCTCAAAAAGTTACTTAATGATCTAAAGATTAAATCCGAATCTAACCAAAGGTTGACTATCTTTAATCAATTTAAAATCATCTCACAAAACATATAAGGTGAACAAATTATGAGACACATAGAATGGGTGAGATGTTAAGGATAATTGAAATATACTTAAAACAATCTCTTCAAGATACTACTTATTTTCTCAAGTTGTATAACAACTCTTAGGCCAAAGTTTAGCGCCCCCTACATCTCTTATACTTCATATATTTGACTAAGGGGGAGAGCAAACTAAACTTAAGGGTTATATTATAAACCTTTAGATTATTGGTGTAGAGGGACACACCTCGAACCAATCTAACTACTGCTAGACGCATGCTTGGACTCATATTTGATTTATCTAGATGCATGCATATATGACATTGTTTTTTAAAAACCCTATTTTATACAAAAACCCCAAAAATTTTTTTGATTTATGACAAAAGGGGGAGAAGAGCGAAAGTTAAGGGGGAGTAACACAAAATTTGATTTTGAAAACTAAAGTATCTCTTTCAAAACTCACCTAGGGATAAGGGGGAGTTTTGGTTAAGGGGGAGCTTTTGGGAATGACATTCATCATCTACTATACTTGTTCTATGCTTTAATTTCCTTTACTTTGTGTCGGTTTGCCATAGATCAAAAAGGGGGAGATTGTTGGTGCAGGGGCACTAGATAATCGAACCTGTGTTTTGATTATGGCAAAAGCACAAAGTTAAGTTTACATCGTTATCTCACGAGCTAAATCGAGTGTGCAGAAAAGTACTAAAGCTGGAGCTGAAGGCTAGTGACACCCGGAGGAAGCCGCGGTGGTCGGGCGACACTCGAGTGACTTGGAGGAGCCAAGGAATCGAGTGGAAGGTCGGAAGCGAGAGATACAAGATAAGTATCGAGGAAAGCTCGTGTGAGTGAGAGATTGTAAGGTCGTGTCCTCTTTACGGGGATGACCGTAGGCGGTGATCCTGTAGGGGATCGAACGACCGGCTAGAGGGGGGTGAATAGCCCTCTTACGATGGATGTCGGAATTCTCTCGCTTGCTCGTCTACACAATCGTTGCATAAACAATAAAGACAAAGCAATAAAGCGAAAATACAAACGCTAACAAAGAAGATGTAATGTGGTTCACGCTAATCCATGGTCCGATTCGTCCAAGGTGAATCACTCCTCCAAAGCCAATCACTATTGGTCTCTCCTTTGCACCAAGCTAGGTGGAGGTAACCTTTACAATCAAGATCACTCTTCTTACAATAAGAATGGAGTAAAAACAAGTAAGAAGAGTTTAGAGCTTGTGGGGCACTAGGAAGATCACGTGGAGCATAAGCATTAGCCTCTCAAACGCTTACACCCTCTCTTTTGATAGAGAGGGCTGATTTCTTCCGTTAGCGCCACGATCATTGCGCGCGAGCGATCATTGCGTCCTACTAACGCCTCGAACACGTCGGATCCCGCGTTGTAGTCAACGGAACTCTTGGCGATCGGTGATGGACCTCACGATCGGCTGCCTCCATAATCTATTCGATCGGCTAGCGATTCTGCGGTGCCGCGATATCCTCTGGCGATCGACTTCCATTCCATGGCGCGACTCATCGGGCATAAACCCATCGATCGGATACGGTCGAACACACTCGGAGGCGATCATTGCCATTCCATAGCGATCGTGATTTATCAAACTCAAACTTAACATAAGTTTGAGCTTCCAGGTGATCGGTAAATCTTAACCCTTGCGGTAAAGTCTCCGAAACACTCATCCATTGGCCAAGTTCACCTAATGAGCTACTTACATTTCACTCATTCTCTCATCTCACTCGAGTCCCTCGCCGAAGCTCTCTTCGTTCGCGGCCACGTCCTCGGTCGGCGACGGCTCTGCAATGCTCCTTCGTCTCTTGGCTCAAGTCTGCTTCCTTGGCTTCACTTCAAGTCATCTCGTCGCGGTCCTCGGAATGCTCCAAGCGCACGACTTCCGCAAAGTCATCCTTCACCGACTCAAGGACCGAGGTTGTGAGGTGAACCCGCCAAGGCTCCATGTTGCGAATTACTAAGTCTGCGAGACTCAACGCACATATCAAATAACAATATCATCCTAACTTAAACCCTTTGCCACACACATCAAAACCTTATCATGGCAAGAGATTGCCCTAACAATCTCCCCCTTTTTGATGTGTGGCAATCCGTTTAAGTTAGGTAAAAATATTTGATGAAAATTCTAAGGTAAGAAAGCATGTAAACATAAACATGATATAGCAACATGCAACTCCCCCTTAATCCATGAAACTCCCCATACAAATTTTCAAATTTTCTCCCCCTATCATAATTTACTTAAACATAATTACTTCTCCCCCTTTGACACCATCAAAAAGATTAACACTAAGTTATAAATCCATGGCATCAAGTTAAATAAAAGGAAAATACCAAAAACATGATTAAAATCTGAAATCAAAAAATATTGGGCTGTTTTTTGGTGGCGATCATTACTATCGATATGATCGGTACGACTGACACAAAGGATTTCGAAATTCTGATTTTCTGGGTGAAATTCAGAAATACATTATAAATTCCAAAAAATTCGAAAAATCATAAAATTTGAGGAACATATTTCTTTTAAGTATATCTATCAATGAAAAATAGTTTTTCAAGAAAAATCATTATATTTTCCAAGATTTGCCAAAAATCCAAAGGCTTTAAAAACCACTAGTTTTTGAGCATGTTAGTATCCATTTTAGCACCTAGTATTGATTAGGATTGTTTCAAAACATGAATACATGGATTTTAAAGTAAGAAATTGTTTTGAAAACATATGAAATATCCAACCATGATCTTTGGGCAATATGTCTATGAATTAAACATAAGTCTTCCCCATGATTGGTCTATTATTGCTATTTTGATACCTTAAATGACCATCTAAATGCCATAAGCATTAGTGGATATTTGTATCATCCTAACATCTCACCCATGCTAAGTTTTCAATCAAAGTAGCCTATGGTGAGTGTGAGATGCATCCTAGGGGGTATTTGTATATACTTAACCATTATATTCATACAATTCTATCAAGGTTAAGTATCAACCTATCAATCCTCATGATCATAAAGGCATATATCAATTAATTCTACATTATGATCATGAAATACCTGTATTCATTGAATTGTTCTCATGCATTAGGTATTATATCATGATAATAAACAAATTATCACCTAAGGCATGATTTAAACCCTATTTTTCATGATGACGTGCCAAATTTTAAAATCATAAATCATGATTGCGCATATACATAGCAATTACATTAATCATCATGATTTAAGCATTATTATCTATTTATGGGCACATTATCATCACCCAAAACTATTCTAAAAATGTTGTCCCGCCATCCTAAGTCAACCAAAATATGATATAGGTCAATTCCATATGGTTGACTACCCTAGGGGTTTTCTAACCCTTAAGGATGGATTTTGGAACCCAAAATAAGTTCTTTCCTATTGGGTTCACTAAAAACTCCTTAGAGATCCATTTCCTAGTTATTACTTTCTTTTTATCTTGTCCCCTAGCAATTAGGCATTTATAGGCCTTTTCATTTTTCTTTTCTTTATAACCTAGGCCCTTTTTGTTGAAACTAGCTCTTTGGCTCCCTAAGATCATGTTCAATGTGTTGGAGCCAATTGTGAATTTTTCTAGGGATTTTGTTAAATAATCTACCTTTTCCCTTAAGGCCCTATTTTCATTTATACATGCATCACTAACATCTAATGGCACATAAAGATCATGTGAGCATACATCATTTAAGCTAGAAGAAATATTATCATTTAAGCATGCATTTTCTTGCTTATTTTCCAATGCCTTAATTTGATTAAGCATGATTTTATTTTTCTTTTTCATTCCAAATAAGTCCTTAGTTAAACTAGAAATTATGGAAACTATTTTCTTAGGAGAGGCATTCGTTACCATAGTTTCCATATCCTCTTCTTCTTCTTCGGATGAGGAGGATGTAGAAGCTCCCCCTTCACTTGAGCTCTCTCCTCTTGAGCTTGATCCTTCATTTTCAGAGGAAGAGCAATTCAAGTCATCAAAGGCCATCAAGGCCAAATTGGTGACAAAGGCATTCTCCTCATCCGATGATGATGAGGAGGATGAGGATGGGTCATCCCAAGTCCTTGCCTTTAGAGCTTTGGTCTTCCCCTTTTCTTTTGTCTTCTTCTCCTCTTCCTTCTTTTTCTTGCTCCCCTTTTTCTTCTTATTTTCTTCTTTCTTTTTCTTTTCTTCCTTGCTCTTGTTTAGGAGGGAACAATTATCCCTTATGTGCCCCTCTCCTTGGCAATTGTAGCATATGACCTTCCCCCTTGGTCTTCTATTCCTATCATTTGATTTATGAAAATGAAAACCTTTTAAAACACGTCTTACCCTCCTTACCATATAGGCTTCTTCGGTGCTATCCATGGAGGAGGAGGAAGAGGCTTCATCATCGGAGGAGGAGGGGATCTCCATCTTCTTCTTTCCCTTATTTGCCAACAATGCTACTCCCCTTGAAGGTTGTATTTTTGGCTCTTCTTGTATTCCTTCAAGCCTGGATTCATGTAATTCCATAGTGGAGAAATATTCATCTAGAGTACTTACCTCTAGATTCTTTGAAATGTAAAATGAGTCCACCATTGAACTCCACTTGGATGATCGGGGGAAAGCATCTATGGCCTTCATTATCATATCGCGATTGGAGAGCCTTTCCCCTACAGTTGTTAGTCCAATATAAATTTCTTTGAATCTAGAATGCAAAGAAGTTACCTTTTCTCCCTTTTCTAATTTAATGTTGGATAGTTGGTAGCCGAGGAGGTCTCTCCTTGCTAGCTTCGCCTCGAATGTGCCTTCATGAAGCTCAATTACCTTCTCCCACATCTCCTTGGCGCTTAGGCATTCTCCTATTCGGTTGATTTCTTGTTGGGGGAGCACATTGAAGAGATGATGCTTGGCTTTTGAGTTTGCAAGGTGCTCTTCCCTTTGCCTTTTGGTCCACCTAGATTTCTCTATTGGCTTCCCCTCTTCATCCCAAGGAAAAACGAAACCGGATTCCATTGTAATCATAATATCAAAATCCGTTTCGAAAAATACCTCCATTCGCTTCTTCCACCAAGCGAATTCTCCTTCAAACTTTGTGTTAGGCGATCGGATGGCCGGCTAGAGGGGGGTGAATAGCCCTCGTTCGTTGGTTATCGGAATTTGCTCGTCTACAATTAGATTAGCGCAAGCGGAAACAACAATACAAGCAAATTAAACAAATAAAAACAAAGCCAAGGAAATAGACAATGCTAACACAAGATGTAACGTGGTTCACGGCTACGCCGCTAATCCACGGTCCCCAATTCGTCCTCGGTGAATCACTCCGCTCAACCAATCCACTAAATGGTCTCTCCTTTGCACCAAGCTAGGTGGAGGTAACCTTTACAATCAAGATCACTCTTCTTACAAATAGAATGGAGTAAAAGCGAGTAAGAAGAGTTTAGAGCTTGTGGGGCACTAGGAAGATTGTTTGGAACTTAAGCATTAGCCTCTCAAAGGCTCACACCCTCTCTTTTTATAGAGAGGGCTAACTTCTTCCGTTGGCGCCATCACATTGCCGCCCCATGCCGACCGCTTTACTAGCGGCCTCGAACACGTCGGATGCCGGACCGTTGTTGTCCAATCGGAACTCTTGGCGATCGGATCACTGGACCTCACCCGATCATTCGCGACCCGTAGTCGATCGCGATCGGCTCACGAGCGGTTCTGGCCAAAACCCTATTGACGGTCGATCTGCGCCGATATCGCTATCTTCTTGGCGATCGCTAACGATGGCGCCGATCGATGCCACAAACCAGTCGTATACGGTCGAGCTACACTGACTCGGAAGCGATCATTGCCATTCCATGGCGATCGGTGTCGGAAAACCCATCCGACACTTGGCCAAATGGCCAAGTTTCACCTAAGAGCTACCCCCTCCCGGGTTACAATCGCTCACTCTCATTTCTCGGAGTCCCTCGCCTTCGAAGTTCTCTTCGTTCTCGGCCACGTCCCTCGGCAGCATCAGGCGCACGGCTCTGCAATGCTCCTTCGCGTCTCTTGCCTCGAAGTCTACTTCCTCCGGCTTCACACCAAGCTTCTCGTCCGGCGGTCCCTCGGATGCTCCAAGCGCACGGCTTCCGCAAAGCTATCCTTCACCGACTCAAGGCACGAGTCATGAGATGTGAAACTCGCCATGGCTCCATGTGCGAATTACTAAGTCCTGCACGACTTCAACGCACATATCACATCAACATATCAAACTAACTTAAACCCTTTGCCACACCATCAAAACCATATCACGGCAAGAGATTGCCCTAACAATCTCCCCCTTTTTGATGTGTGGCAATCCGTTTAAGTTAGGTAAAAACATTTGATATAAATTCTAAGGGTAAGAAAGCATGTAAAGATAAACATGATATAACAATATGCAACTCCACCTTAATCCATGTAATTCTCTATGCAAATTTTCTACCCCTATCATATATTTCTCCCCCTACAATATATTTCTCCCCCTACATATATTTCTCCCCCTACATATATTTCTCCCCCTAATGTGATTAACTTAAACATACTTATTTCTCTTATTTCTCCCCCTAATGTGATTAACTTAAACATACTTATTTCTCCCCCTTTGACACCATCAAAAAGATTAACACTAAGTTATAAGCCCATGGCATCAAGTATAATGGAGGAAAAATATGTCAAGTTGATTTAAAAATTAGTACCATTTGTTGGTGGCATCAAGTATATTTCTACCACTTGTAGGAGGTTTACAAACTGAATTCGCCTTCAATATTCTGATTTTAGCCACCAATGACTACTATCTGGCATATGGCACAAAGGAAGCCGAATTTCTGATTTTCTGGATGAAATTCAGAAATGCATTAAAAATTTTAGAAAATTCTAAAAATCATGAAATTCGAGGAACATATTTCTCTTAAGTATATCTATCAATGAAAAATAGTTTTTCATGAAAACTCATTATATTTTCTTGTTTTTGCCAAAAATCCAAAAGTTCTAAAAACCACTAGGTTTTTGATCATTCTAGTGTCAAGTTAGCTACCTAGTTTTGCATCCAATTGTTTCAAAACATGAATACATGTATTTTAGGGTAAGAAATTGTTTTGAAAACATTAGAAATATCCAACCATGATCTTTGGGCAATATGTCTATTAATTAAACATAAGCCTTCCCCATGATTGGTCTATTATTGATATTTTGATACTTTAAATGACCATCTAAATGCCATAGGCATTAGTGGACATTTGTATCATCCTAACATCTCACCCATGCTAAGTTTGCAATCAAGTTAGCCTATAGTGAGTGTGAGATGCATCCTAGGGGAGTATTTGTATATATATACTTAACCAATATATTCAAGCAATTCTATCATGGTTAAGTATCAACCTAACAACCTACATGATCATAATGACATATATCAATTAATTTCACATTATGATCATGAAATACATGTTTTCATCAAATTATAACCATGCATTAGGCATTATTTGATGATAATAAATAAAGTATCACCTAAAGCATGATTTAAACCTATTTCTCATGATGATGTGCCCAATATCAAAATCATAAACCATGATTACACATATGCATAGAAATTACATTAATCATCATGATTTAAGCATTATTACCTTTTTATGGGTACGTTATCATCACCCAACACTATCTAAAAATGTTGTCCCGTCATCCTAAGTCAACCAACATATGATATAGGTCAAGTTCATATGGTTGACTACCCTAGGGGTTTTCTAACCCTTAAGGATGGATTTTGGAACCCAAAATAAGTTCTTTCCTATTGGGTTCACTAAATATTCCTTGGGGATCCATTTCTTAGCTATTACTTTGTTTTTGTCTTGTCCCCTAGCTATTAGGCATCTATAGGCCTTCTCATTTTTCTTCTCTTTATATCCTAGGCCTTTCTTGTTAAAACTTGCCCTTTGGCTCCCTATGATCATATTCAAGGTGTTGGAGCCAATTGTGAATTTTCCTAGGGCTTTGGTTAAATAATCTACCTTTTCCCTTAATGCCCTATTTTCTTCTATGCATGCATCACTAACATCTAAAGGCACATAATTATCATGTGAGCATGCATCATCATGGCAAGAAGAAGTATCATTATTATTTAAGCATGCATTTTCTAGCTTATTTTCTAATGCCTTAATTTGATCTAGCATGCATTTATTTTTCTTCTTTGCTCTAAACAAATCCCTAGTTAAACTAGAAATCATAGAAACTATTTTACTAGGAGGCTTTGTTACCATAGTTTCCATGTCCTCTTCTTCTTCTTGGATGATGAGGAGGATGATGATGTGGAGGAGGCTCCCCTTCACTTGAGCTCTCCTCTTGTGCTTGATCCTTCATTTTCGGAGGAGGAGCAATCCAAATCGTCAAAGGCCATCAAGGCCAAATTGGCGACAAAGGCATTCTCCTCATCCGATGATGAGGAGGAGGATGAGGAAGGATCATCCCATGTCTTGGCCTTGAATGCTTTGGCCTTCCCTTTTTCTTTTGCCTTCTTCTCCTCTTCCTTCTTTTTCTTGCTCCCCTTTTTCTTCTTCTTTTCTTCTTTCTTTTTCCTCTCTTCCTTGCTTTTGTTTAGGAGAGGACAATTGTCCCTTATGTGTCCCTCTCCTTGGCAATTGTAGCATATCACCTTCCCCCTTGGTCTTCTATTCCTATCATTTGATTTATCAAATCTAAAATTCTTAAATACACGCCTCACCTTCCTTACCATGTAGGCTTCCTCGGTGCTATCCATGGAGGAGGAGGAGGCTTCATCATCGGAGGAGGAGGGGACTTCCATCTTCTTCTTCCCCTTGTTTGCCAACAATGCTACTCCTCTTGAGGGTTGAATTCTTGGCTCTTCTTGAATTCCTTCAAGCCTCGTTTCGTGGAGCTCCATTGTCGAGAAGAACTCCTCCAAGGTACTTACTTCCAAGTTCTTGGACATATAGAAGGAGTCCACCATGGAACTCCACTTTGAGGACCGGGGAAAGGCATCTATAGCCTTCATGAGCATGTCCCGGTTTGATAGCTTCTCACCTACACTTGTTAGCCCAATTAAAATTTCTTTAAACCTAGAGTGTAGTGAGGTTACCTTTTCTCCCTTTTCTAGTTTTATATTGGATAGTTGGGAGCGGAGGAGGTCTCTTCTTGCAAGCTTGGCCTCCGAGGTGCCTTCATGAAGCTCTACAAGCTTCTCCCACATCTCTTTGGCGCTAGTGCATTCTCCGATCCGGTTGATCTCTTGTTGAGGGAGCACATTGTAGAGATGGTGCTTGGCTTTGGAGTTTGCAAGGTGCTCCTCTCTTTGCCTCTTGGTCCACCTAGATTTCTCTATTGGCTTCCCCTCTTCATCCCTAGGCAAAACGAAACCGGATTCCATTGTAATCATTATATCAAAATCCGTTTCGAAAAATACCTCCATTCGCTTCTTCCACCAAGCGAATTCTCCTTCAAACTTCGGAGGATGGATGTTGGAGCCGGCCATTTTTGATGTAGGGCTTGTTGCGGCGGTTAGTCCGGTGACAAGCAACCTCGGCTCTGGTACCACTTGTTAGGCGATCGGATGGCCGGCTAGAGGGGGGTGAATAGCCCTCGTTCGTTGGTTATCGGAATTTGCTCGTCTACAATTAGATTAGCGCAAGCGGAAACAACAATACAAGCAAATTAAACAAATAAAAACAAAGCCAAGGAAATAGACAATGCTAACACAAGATGTAACGTGGTTCACGGCTACGCCGCTAATCCACGGTCCCCAATTCGTCCTCGGTGAATCACTCCGCTCAACCAATCCACTAAATGGTCTCTCCTTTGCACCAAGCTAGGTGGAGGTAACCTTTACAATCAAGATCACTCTTCTTACAAATAGAATGGAGTAAAAGCGAGTAAGAAGAGTTTAGAGCTTAGGGCACTAGGAAGATTGTTTGGAACTTAAGCATTAGCCTCTCAAAGGCTCACACCTCTATTTTTATAGAGAGGCTAACTTCTTCCTCATACGCCATCACGATCACGATCGCCGCCATGGCAATCGACCGTACTACAACGGCCTCCGAACACGTCGGATGCCGACCGTTGTTGTCCAATCTAACTCTTGGCGGCACCGACCCGATCACTACATCGCGGCCCCGTAGTCGACCGCCTGCCCGCTACGAAGCGGTCTCGCGCCAAAACCCTATTGACTACCGATCGGCTGCCAGCTATGATCGCTATTCTTGATCGCTAACGATGGCGCCGATCGATGCCACAAACGGGCGATCGATACCGAGCTACACTCGATTAGAGCCGATCGCTTGCCATTCCATGGCGGTCGGTCGTGTCGAAAACCCATCCGACACTTGGCCAAATGGCCAAGTTTCACCTAAGAGCTACCCCTCCCGGGTTACAATCGCTCACTCTCATTTCTCGAGTCCTTCGCCTTGAAGTTCTCTTCGCTCGGCCACGTCCCTCGGCAGCATCAGGCGCACGGCTCTGCAATGCTCCTTTGCGTCTCTTGCCTCGAAGTCTACTTCCTCCGGCTTCACTCCAAGCTTCTCGTCCGGCGGTCCCTCGGATGCTCCAAGCGCACGGCTTCCGCAAAGCTATCCTTCACCGACTCAAGGCACGAGTCATGAGATGTGAAACTCGCCATGGCTCCATGTGCGAATTACTAAGTCCTGCACGACTTCAACGCACATATCACATCAACATATCAAACTAACTTAAACCCTTTGCCACACCATCAAAACCATATCACGGCAAGAGATTGCCCTAACACTTTGGAGGATGGATGTTGGAGCCGGCCATTTTGAAAGTTGCTTGTTGTGGCGGTTAGTCCTCGACAAGCTTTCCTTGGCTCTGATACCACTTGTAGGGGATCGAATGGCCGGCTAGAGGGGGTGAATAGCCCTCTTACGATGGATGTTGGAATTCTCTCGTTCGTTTGCTCGTCTACACAATTGTTAGTGCAAGCGGAAGCATAAACAATAAAGACAAAGCAATAAACGAAAATACAAACGCTAACAAAGAAGATGTAACGTGGTTCACGGCTACGCCGCTAATCCACAGTCTGATTCGTCCAAGGTGAATCACTCCTCCAAAGCCAATCACTATTGGTCTCTCCTTTGCACCAAGCTAGGTGGAGGTAACCTTTATAATCATGATCACTCTTCTTACAATAAGAATGGAGTAAAAACAAGTAAGAAGAGTTTAGAGCTTGTGGGGCACTAGGAAGATCACTTGGAGCATAAGCATTCGCCTCTCAAAGGTGTTGGGGTTTCCGACACTGCGGCGTGTGTGTGTTCGATCATGTTTCGTAAACATGAACACAGCAGAAGCAATTAAAAATAATAAATCTATATTTATTACAACACACACAACACACGCATGCTATTACAACAAGTGTAGACATAACCGTAAATTAAAATTTGCAATAAAAGAAATTATCTACATTATACCTTTCGTATGACGTGTAGCGGGAACGACATCAACCGGAACGATCCTCGTAAGAATCGTCTCTATCCGTATCCACGCTGAGCTCCTCGGGATGACTTCGCTAAGTCACGAGCTTCGTCTTCGTACGGGTTACTAGCCTCGTGTTGAAGACGACGTGATCGAGAGATGATCACGATCCGAATCCAAATTCGGATCCTCAAACGAGTTCACAAAACTCGCTTCTCCGGAGAGGTATTCGTCAACCAATTGACGAATCCTTCGTCCTCCACCTCAGAGGATTACCGGAGATCAAATCCCCGGTAAGTAAGGCGCTATCGGAGCACTAACCGTCGTCCAAACGACGCTCCGACAACAAAGAAACAAGCTGTCCAGAAAAACTGGACAGCTTTTGGTGGAGGAATAGAGGCCGGCCAAGAAGAGATAGAAGCTCACCTTATCACCGAACCTAGAGGAGATCACCGGAGGGTCACCGGAGGTTCACCGGCTGAAGCTTGGTCGCCGGCAACAAGTTGGACGGCGGCACAAGTGGTTGGGCGGCGGCACAAGGCTGTTGGCGCCGAAAACTCCAAGGAGGTGGGTGGCAACTAGCTTTAGGGTTTTGGATGATTAGGGCTTAACAATCCCTTAAGCCCTCTTTTATAGAGAACTAATTCTCTTAATGGTTAATGGATCATATCCATAAAGCCCGTTAACCCGCTCCATTAAGATAAGTTAAAATAAACCAAACCATGATGGTTTATTTTAAGTTAAAACGAACCGAACCAACTTTTGGTTCATTCGTTTAAAATAAACCAAACCCTTTGGTTTATTCTCATCCATTGGATTAGAACCAAACCATTTTGGTCCATCCATTATGTCTTCATAAGACATGGCCCATCCACGCTTCCATTGCGACTGAAACAATTTCATGCTCGCTTTATGTTTGGTCCAACCAAACATAGTTTCTCTCGGTCTGAGAATCCCATTCTCAAGCTCGTTTTAAATCCTTTGGATTACACTCGTTGTGCGTGTGACCAAATAGGTTCTCGGTTTATGTTGGCCGTCTATAATTAACCATTAATTATAGAGCGATCATGAGTGGCACCTAGTAGTACATCATGATCCCCAATTAACCAAAAGATCAGCGGTTGATCGAACTATTTACGAAATCCTTGATGGCTCGAATGAATCGTGCCCCATTCCCTTCACTCATCTTATACCCACTTGGTTCAGGACATGGTCTATTGTGTCAGTCCCCACTAGGCTGACTACGTCACACCTAGCCCAAGTATCATTTCCTCATCCTACAGATTCTAGTTACTCCACATGTATCGAAGAGTACCTTACTCTAAACATGTAATGCTTTGGCCAAAGACTTTAGTAACAATCCGACGAGAGGCCATGGGTATACATCTCCTCGCAAGGAGTGGTGAATCCTTTATAGGCTATTCAAACACCTTCGATCACTTCGACTTATACCCAATCATCCCGGGTCCACATCTCCTTAGAGATGTTTGCTTAAGATGTCAAAGCATAAGTCTCCATGATCAAGATGACTTGAATACCGCAAGTCAATGGAACATCGCACTTAAGCCACAGTAAGAACTTCATTGACATATCTATATATGCAGAGAACCATATGAAGTCTTACGGCTGGTCACTCCAATGAACTAGTTACCATAACTATCATCCACGATTAACTCCGGACATCACTATGTCTCCAGCCAGTGAGAATCAGCTGCTTGGATACACCAAGGAGTATACCTCGTGCTAGTCTCGACAGAATTGATGGTGTCCAAATCCATCAATTCATCGACTAGGGATAATTCCGATACATCACAATTACACATGTAGAGATACTCACTAGTTGTGATCCAATCACAAATTCTCTCATCTTTGTGAATCGCATCATGGACATTCGATAAATGAGTTTAAGATCCAATCAAATACATTAAACATGTATACTCAAATAGTGAATCTTCATTTATCATATAAATGGTTCATACATAAGGCGATTGCCTTAGGACATCTCTCATATATTACTAACAGACTCCCACTTGGCCTAATGCCAATCGCTATGGTATCCAATACCATAAGCTCAAACATGACCCTCAAACTTACTTTGAGGTAATACCTTAGTCAAAGGATCCGCTAAGTTCCTTTCAGTGGGAATTTTCTCGATTTATATTTCGTTCCTACTGATGATCTCTCTGATAAGATGATAACGGCGAAGCACATGTTTGGATCATTGATGAGACTACATCAAGTTCAGAGATGAACTTCTTGATCCAAACTGCTTCCTTTCTTTGCTTAAAGCTGCAACGTATTCTCGCCTTAGTGGCGAATCCGCTATAGTGTCAAGCTTGGAACCTTTCCAACTTATTGCGCCTCCATTCTAGGTGAATACATATCGGTGAGACATGGAATCATCCTTGCATGCAGGCTCGACATGTATACCCACGTATCACCATGTACCCTTCTCCATATATTAGGAACGCATCCTTAGTTCTTCTTAAGTACTTAAGGATCATCTTAACAGCCACCCAATGATCCATTCCTGGATCAGACTGGTATCTGCTCGTGACACTCAGAGCATACGATACATCGGGCCTCGTACATAACATAGCATACATGATAGATCCTATTGCGGATGCATAGGGAATCTTACTCATGCAAATCCTCTCGTCTTCTGTGCGCGGACACATAGACTTCGAAAGGTGTACCCCATACCTGATGGGCAAGAAACCTTTCTTGGATTCCGACATGCTAAACCTCTTTAGCACTCGGTCTATATATGTAGACTGCGAAAGACCAAGCAACCGTTTCGATCTATCTCTATAGATCTTAATCCCGATGATGTAGGTTGCTTCTCCCAGGTCTTTCATGGAGAATGTCTTGGATAACCAAACCTTCACTGACTGTAAGATTGAAACATCGTTTCCTATAAGTAGTATGTCATCGACATACAATACTAGGAATACGACTGCACTCCCACTAACCTTCTTGTACACACAAGGTTCGTCTGGATTTTGTGAGAAATCAAACTTTTGATTGTCTCATCAAAATGGATATTCCAGCTCCTGGATGCTTGCTTCAATCCATAAATGGACTGTCGCAATTTGCATACCTTGGTTTTATCAACCGATGTGAAACCCTCAGGTTGTATCATATACACGTCCTCGAGCAGGTTTCCATTAAGGAAAGCTGTTTTCACATCCATCTGTCATATCTCATAATCATAATGAGCCACTATGGCCAGGAGCATCCGAATGGATTTAAGCATAGCTACAGGCGAATAGGTTTCGTCATAATCAACACCTTGTTTTTGACGATATCCTTTCGCCACCAATCTAGCCTTATAGGTAATCACATTACCATCCATGTCGGTTTTCTTCTTGAAAACCCACTTGCACCCTATAGGCTTTATGCCTTCAGGTGGGTCAACCAAGTTCCAAACTTGGTTTTCGTACATGGAATCCATTTCCGACTTCATGGCACCAAGCCACTTATCCCTTTCTGAACTTGTCAGCACTTCTTCATAACTGGTAGGCTCCTCATCATCAATGAGTAACACGTCCTTCGATTCACTTACGAGAAATCCATATCTCTCAGGAATATTGCGTGTTCTACGGATCTGAAGATGTGGTGTTACAATAGGTCCAAAGATTGCTCATCACTATGAGTTGTCATTGTTGTGCTTCACCAGTATCTCATCAATGTCTATTTGAGTCTCTCGAGCCTCCTCAAGCTCGGCGACACTCCACTTGTTTTCGTGCAAGAGAAACTCTTTCTCTAGAAACACAGCATGCCTTGAAACAAACACCTTTTGTTCCACGGGATGATAGAATTGGTAACCCCTTGTTTCCTTAGGGTATCCAATAAATAGACATTTATCAGACTTAGCATCCAATTTGTCTGATACAGTCCGCTTCACATAAGCAGGACAACCCCATATCTTCAAGTAAGATACATAAGGTTTCTTACCATTCCATATCTCATATGGAGTAGTTGAGACTACCTTGGTAGGCATTCTGTTTAACAAGTAAACAAATGTCAAGTGCATAACCCCAAAAGGACTTGGGAAGAGTCGCATGATTCATCATTGACTGACCATGTCCAACAAGGTCCGATTCGCCTCTCGGATACACCATTATCTTTGTGGTGTATAGGGCGGAGTCCATTGAGACAATATGTCATTGTCTCTTAGATAATCAAGAAACTCTTGACTTAAGTATTCACCACCTCGATCCGATCGAAGTATTTTAATACTTTTGTCATGTTGTTTCTCTACTTCATTTCTGAATTCTTTGAACCTTTCAAAGGCTTCAGACTTGTGTTTCATCAAGAACACATACCCAAACCGTGAGTGATCATCGGTGAAGGTAATGAAGTAGTTATAGCCTCCTAAAGCTTGAGTTAACATAGGTCCACATACATCAGTATGTACTAGACCTAGTAACTCTCCCACTCGTTCACCTTTTCCAGTAAAAGGTAACTTAGTCATCTTGCCTTTTAAGCATGATTCTCATGTATCGTATGAATCCAATTCAAACGATTCCAGAATTCCACATCGGTGTAATTCGGACATGCGTTTCTTGCTTATATGGCCAAGACGACAATGCCACATATAGGAGTCTATTTGATTATCCTTTCGAGCCGCATGTTGCTGCAATATTGCAAATGTCCTTTGGATACGTCCAACGTATAAACACCATTGCTTAAAGTTCCAGTCCCATAAAGAACCCCATTCAAAGTTATGTAACAACAATTGTTACTAAACGTCAAATGGAAACCATTTCTATTTAAACAAGAAATAGAAATGATGTTCTTTATCAACAAAGGAATATAAAAGCAATTGTCCAGTTCTAAGACAAGTCCTGCAGGGAGTTTCAACAAATACGTTCCGATGGCGAGTGCAGCAACCTTTGCTTCATTCCCAACACGTAAATTTGACTCTCTCTTGACGAGTCTTCTTCTATTCCTTAGCCCATGTATGTCATTACATATATGTGAGCCACACCCAGTATCCAATACCCAAGTGTCTAAGGAAATAGAATGACAATCAATAAAGAAGATTTCTGAAGAAGATGGGGCATCCGATGCCTTATCCTTCTTCACGGACTCTTGATAAACCTTGCAATTTCTTCGCCAATGACCCTCCTTGCCATAATGATGGCAAGTGCCCTTTTGAGCTAGTTCTACCTTCTTAGCCTTTTTCTTCTTCCCTTTCTGTTGTTCCTTTGACTCCCTCTTAGAACCTTTCTTTGAGGATTCAACTAACAACACCGTCCCCTACTCATGCTTCTTAGAAGGCTCCACAGTCTTCAGCATGTTGAGCAGTACCACAGATGAACCTCCTTGCATCTCAGAGGTGAAGAGGAGCTTGGAGACTTCGAACCTTTCGAATCTCACTTGCTCATCAACCAACTCACAGAGATGAAGGACTACGATATGAGCATCCATATGCTCATGCTGCTTTCGTAGCTTGGGTTCCATCGCGGCTGGCATGATGCAACTCATTTGTTCAGAATCACTCACATGTTTCTGATAGGCCAACAATTGGTCCAAAGTTGCATCGTCACTAGGACGGGCGGGAAGAGGCGCTTCGAGGAAATACACAAGCTTTTCACCTTGAGAACAATTCTCAAGTTTCTAAGCCAGTCCAAGAAGTTCGGCCCAGTCAATTTATTTGAATCCAAAATGGAACGCAAATTCAAACACATCATGATCAATTTTTAGAAATACAAAACGAGCATATATGAGAAAGATGATTTTAAAATGCATCAATATACATTTATAAATCCCATTCATTTTTAATTTCAAAAACCCCAAAATCACTTGGAGATTGTAGGTCCATCTCGAATGGGCTGATATCCATCATAGTTATGAACAACCTTGAGAGAGTCAACAAGCCATTCATAACTACGACGGTAGGTATCATCTATACGATTGCATATCCCGTATATGCAACTATCACAATGTGCTATCAACTAATTGAATGTTCACACATACATCGGGTTGTTAACACATTAACAAGTATGCATCATATGCATAGCACCCAACTTCACCTCCTTTACATCGACCTTGGAGAGAGTCCAACAAATCGATGCTCGGTTAAAGCCAACCCATTAATCGGGACATAGTTTTAATATGGTTAGGCGCATTCAACCAATTAGCCCAGCTTGGAGAGAGTCCAACAACCAAAGCTAACGATTGACCTCGACTCTTACCATATTAGTATTAAACTATTCCATGGTTTGAACATATTGAGTTAGTAGGGCTTGGAAGAGTCCAACAACCCAAACAAGAAAGCAGAACTACGGTTCTAACCATATTAATGGAAGGTGTAGGCTTTAATATTGATTAGGTTTTTATGTCTCATCCTCTTTGCATGCAAATAACTATTATCTACATGGCATGGCATACATGGCATACATCTACATGTCACGACACGCATGGCATAATGTTATGCATCTAATGCAATTACATGGCATACATTATGTCATGTATATAATTTCCTTATATGTCATAACTATTTATGGAAATAAAATATGTTTAAGATTTGATTCTCCAAATCAAATCATAATTAAATTAGGAAACAAATTTCCAAATCTAATCACATATTTTATTCATGGAATTATTTGATTAAGGAAAATCTATTTAGGAAACCAATTTCCTAAATCATTAAAACTACTTATGAAAATAAAATATTTTAAGATTTGATTTCCCAAATCAAATCATGATTAAATTAGGAAACAAATTTCCAGAATCTAATCAAATATTTTATTTATGGAAAATATCAATTTCCATAAATACTTCCAACTTTCCAAAAGTGGAAGATTTCCATAAATACTTCTAGACTTTCCAAAATTGAAAAATTTCCATAAATACTTCTAAATTTCCAAAATTTAGAAAATTTCCAGAAATACATTATGACTATCGCAAAACCATTTTTACGATTATGTCGAAACACAACACAGGCTCTGATACCCTTTGTTGGGTTTTAAACGCTTGTGGCGTGTGTGTGTTCGATCATGTTTCGTAAACATGAACACAGCGGAAGCAATTAAAAATAATAAATCTATATTTATTACAACACACACAACACACGCATGCTATTACAACAAGTGTAGACATAACCGTAAATTAAAATTTGCAATAAAAGAAATTATCTACGTTATACCTTTCGTATGACGTGTAGCGGGAACGGCATCAACCGGACCGATCCTCGTAAGAATCGTCTCTATCCGTATCCACGCCGAGCTCCTCGGGATGACTTCGCTAAGTCACGAGCTTCGTCTTCGTACGGGTTACTAGCCTCGTGTTGAAGACGACGTGATCGAGAGATGATCACGATCCGAATCCAAATTCGGATCCTAAAACGAGTTCTCAAAACTCGCTTCTCCAGAGAGGTATTCGTCAACCAATTGACGAATCCTTCGTCCTCCACCTCAGAGGATTACCGGAGATCAAATCCCCGGTAAGTTAGGCGCTATCGGAGCACTAACCGTCGTCCAAACGACGCTCCGACAACAAAGAAACAAGCTGTCCAGAAAAACTGGACAGCTTTTGGTGGAGGAATAGAGGCCGGCCAAGGAGAGATGGAAGCTCACCTTATCACCGAACCTAGAGGAGATCACCGGAGGGTCGCCGGAGGTTCACCGGCTGAAGCTTGGTCGCCGGCAACAAGTTGGCCGGCGCACAAGTGGTTGGCGGCGCACAAGGCTGTTGGCGCCAAAACTTGGATGATTAGGTCTTAACAATCCCTTAAGCCCTCTTTTATAGAGAACTAATTCTCTTAATGGTTAATGGATCATATCCATAAAGCCCGTTAACCCGCTCCATTAAGATAAGTTAAAATAAACCAAACCATGATGGTTTATTTTAAGTTAAAATGAACCGAACCAACTTTTGGTTCATTCGTTTAAAATAAACCAAACCCTTTGGTTTATTCTCCTCCATTGGATTAGAACCAAACCATTTTGGTCCATCCATTATGTCTTCATAAGACACGGCCCATCCACGCTTCCATTGCGACTGAAACAATTTCATGCTCGCTTTATGTATGGTCCAACCAAACATAGTTTCTCTCGGTCTGAGAATCCCATTCTCAAGCTCGTTTTAAATCCTTTGGATTACACTCGTTGTGCGTGTGACCAAATAGGTTCTCGGTTTATGTTGGCCATCTATAATTAACCATTAATTATAGAACGATCATGAGTGGCACCTAGTAGTACATCATGATCCCCAATTAACCGAAAAGATCAGCGGTTGATCGAACTATTTACGAAACCCTTGATGGCTCTAATGAATCGTGCCCCATTCCCTTCACTCATCTTATACCCACTTGCTCCAGACATGGTCTATTGTGTCGGGCCCCTCACTAGTCGACCACGTCACACCTAGCCCAAGTATCATTTCTCATCCTACGGATTCTAGTTACTCCACATGTATCAAGAGTACCTTTACTCTAAACATGTAATGCTTTGGCCAAAGACTTTAGTAACAATCCGACGAGGCCATGGGTATACATCTCCTCGCAAGGAGTGGTGAACTTTATAGGCTATTCAAACACCTTCGATCACTGACTTATACCCAATCATCCCGGGTCCACATCTCCTTAGAGATGTTTGCTTAAGATGTCAAAGCATAAGTCTCCATGATCAAGATGACTTGAATACCGCAAGTCAAAGGAACATCGCACTTAAGCCACAAAGAAGAACTTCATCGACATATCTATATATGCAGAGAACCATATGAAGTCTTACTACCGGTCACTCCAATGAACTAGTTACCATAACTAGCATCCACGATTAACTCCGACATCACTATGTCTCCACCAAAGGAGAATCACCGCTGATACACCAAGGAGTATACTGTGTTAGTCTCGGCTGTAATTGATGGTGTCCAAATCCATCAATTCATCGACTAGGATAATTCCGATACATCACAATTACACATGTAGAGATACTCACTAGTTGTGATCCAATCACAAATTCTCTCATGCCGTGAATCGATCGTGACATTCAGTAAATGAGTTTAAGATCCAATCAAATACATTAAACATGTATACTCAAATAGTGAATCTTCATTTATCATATAAATGGTTCATACATAAGGCGATTGCCTTAGGACATCTCTCATATATTACTAACAAAAGGCTCACACCCTCTCTTTTTATATAGAGGTCTGATTTCTTCCCCACCACTACCGATCCCATCACTACAACGAACATGTCGGATCTCGATAGTCCAAGGAACTCCGATCGATGGACCCGTAGTCGATCGCATTCCATGGCGGGCATAAACCCATCACTGATACCACCGAACACACTCGACTGCTGATCGCCATTCCATGGCTACGATCGGTGTAGGTGAAACTCAAACTTAACATAAGTTTGAGCTTCCTAAACCTTAACCCTTGTGGTCAAGTCTCACACTCACCATTCGCCAAGTTCACCTAACGAGCTACTTACATTTCACTCATTCTCTCATCTCACCAAGTCCTCGCCAAGCTCTCTTCGCTCGTGACCACATCCTCGGCAAAGATCGCGCACGCCCGCAATGCTCCTTCGCCTCTTGCCTCTAAGTCCGCTCTTGGCTTCACTTCAAGTCATCTCGTCCGGCGGTCCCTCGGATGCTCCAAGCGCACGGCTTCCGCAAAGTCATCCTTCACCGACTCAAGGACCGAGGTTGTGAGGGTGAACCCGCAAAGGCTCCATGTGCGAATTACTAAGTCCTGCGAGACTCCAACGCACATATCAAATAACAATATCATCCTAACTTAAACCTTTTGCCACACACATCAAAACCTTATCATGGCAAGAGATTGCCCTAACAGATCCGACTAAGACTTCTTGTGGAAGGTTTAGGTTGAGATCGGACGGTTAGAAACCGTCGTATTTATCATTTTTCGAGCTAACCTCTTACTGCAAGGAAGTGGCCAGGCTGGCAGTCGACTGTTGGACATTGGGCAGTCGGCTGATGCTCATCAGTCGACTGATGGGAGGCATCAGTCGATTGATGGAGACGAATCAGCCTTTGCGCTAGGTCAAAACGGATAACGTTTGACGCGGCCACTTCGCGATAAAATTTGGACAACTTCGTGATCTGTTCCAAAAAAAAAAGGACACAAATTCAGAGGCAAAAATCTATAAAAGGAGGGGAGGATTCCAACTCCAAATATCATCAAGTTTATTCATCAAGTGCTCCTACAACGCCAACGCTCTAACACCGTTATAACGCCGACGCGATAACAAGCTCAGATCTTCTTCGTCGGCAGCAGCATCTAGTAATATATTTTAATATTGTATTCGTTGTTTTTATTCGTAACGAGGTGAGGTAGGCTTGTTGCCTCATCCTCGTACTTTCGGATTTTGTATTCGTTGTCTCCTACCTCCAACGAGGAGGAGACGTTATAGTGCTTTGCCCTCCGTATGCGGTCTAGGACCGATAGGGCCTTGGAGTAGCAACCGCTGGGTTGTGAACCAAGTAAAATAAATGTGTCACTTTATTTTCCGCTGTGCTTACTCGTTTACTTGTGTCTCAATGAACGAATTCGAACGAAAGATTTACGATCGCTATTCACCCCCCCCTCTAGCGACGCTTCTCGATCCAACAGAAAAAGGCATGGTTTCTTGACGGCTTTTGGGGCGATTTGCTACTGCAAATCAGGGTCTCCAAGTTGATATCAAGAAACCAAGCGATCAAGCATTCAAGAGCATTTATAAAGTGTTTCCTTTACTTGTTTTGCTTTGTATTTCATTGTATTTGCTTGTAGCATTTTGATTATTGTTGTAATCATATTGTACAAGGTTTCTCCGCCTCCGGATTGTTCCGAGAAGGAGTGTTTATTAGTGGTTGTGTGTGCATCACTAGAGCTCGATCCGTGGAGTAGGAACCTTGAGGTTCCGAACCACGTTAAACAATTGTGTTTGCGTGTTTGTCTTGCTTTTCGTTATTACTATTATTATTCCGCTGCACATAACGAGTTTTGTAGACGAACGCGAACGAATTTCATCTACTAACGAGCACGACGCTATTCACCCCCCCCTCTAGCGGCCTCAATTCTTCTACAATTGGTATCAGAGCCAGGTTCTTCTATGGACTAACCGTCGGGAGCTAGGACAAAGAAGCTAGAGGGTGAAGATGGAAGAACAATTGGGATGGAATATTAACACACCGATCCCTTACTCCTTCTATGGACAAGAAGGATTTAGACAATGGAAGACGAGAATTGAGGACTTCCTAATGATGAGGGGTTTCGAAGAATGGTCCATTTTAATGGAAGGATATAGCTATCCAAGAGGACCAAAAGGTGGATTCCTCAAGAAAAAGAGATAGACCGAAGAGCAAGTCCAAGCCTTTGAAAAGAATGAGAAGGTAATGAAGTTGTTAATTGATTTAATACCTAACAATATCTTGTGTATGTTAGGTAATTATGTAGATGCAAACGAGCTATGGAGCCAAGTGGCCAAGCTCCATGAAAGCCCATCAAATGTCCAAGAGGAAGAGACCGAAGAGGCTAATGCATCATCCTCACAAGGAAGTGAGGACTTGGAGGTTGAGAGATCATCAACATCCAAGGAGGAAGAGGAAGTAGAATCGGAGGAGACCTCCACCTCTAGGATTGAGGGGGAGGAGACTAGAGCATCCTCAACACCGGAACAACAAGAAGAACCATCTACATCTGGTAGAGAGGAAGAGCAAGCTCAAGAGAACCTCATCTCCACCCTAGGTAACTCAAACATGGTAATTTCAAATAAAATCCATATAATGTGTTTGAGTGTAGGGAGTATGGGCACTACAAGTGCAAGTGCCCAAAGAAGGTTAAGAAGGCTCCACCAGTGCCTAAACCTCAAGAAAGATCAAAAGATGTCGGTATCCTCACTAGAAGAATCAAAGAGCACATCATTTGCTTCAAGTGCCAACAACGGGGGCATTTTAGGAATTCATGCCCTAGGGGGAGCAAGAAAGTCAAAGAGGGAGCTATACATGTAGGGGGAGCCTCCAAGGCAAACCCTAAGGTATATTTCAATAATGCACCTTCTAAATTTAAAAGCCAAAAGCATGCTAGGAATTTTAATTCTCTTGCAATTCACCATGAAAAGCATGCTAGAGATATATATTTTTGCTTAGGTGCTAAAAATGTCCACTTAGATAATAAGAAGAAATTTGGGACTAATGTCCCTAAAAACAATTTATCTAAGGACAAACCTAGGTCAAATAACTCAAGACAAATTCTACCTAGGGAAACAATTAGAAAGGTACAAGAACACTTAGGTCTTAATCCTAAATGGGCTAGGCATATGCCTAGAAAAAACCATGCTCAAAGTTTGAATAAGAATTCTAAAATTGACCAATTAGAATTAGAGAACCAAGCCTTGAGGTCAAGGCTTGAGAAATTGGAAAAGACCCTAAACAAGATACAAAATCAATTTCAAGGGTCTATTGATCTAAGTCAAGGGTCCAAAAGTCAAAGTCAACATCTAGGACCCAAGAAACAAAAGTCAACCAAGGGCAAGCAAGGTTTGGGTCACAAACCTAAGCCTAAGGTGGCTTACCATAGTGTTCCATTTGATTATGGAACACAAACTAGGTCTAGGAAGACCAAGGTCAATAGGGAAGTCATCCCTAAGGTTGACCAAAGGTTGTGCCTAGTGGCTAGGGTTTCTAGGAAACCTAGGGTGACCACTAAGAAGGTTGCAAGGGGAGTTACCCCTAGAGTCAACCTAGGTAAGACCCAAATGACCAAGGCTAACAAGCCTAGGAGGGTCATTAGGAGGGTATCTAGGGAGGATATCCCTAAGGAATACCTAATTAACCCTAGGAGCTCAAATAAGTTTTGGGTTCCTAAGAGCGTGATTGATTCACGCTAGATGGGTTTAGGGTGTGCCAACCTTGATTGGATGGGTAGTTAACTCAACCATGGTAAAGGTGGCACTTTAGGATATTTTCAAGGTTATGGTTACCTTGGAAATACATTTGAGCTTAAATCTTAAAATATTTTAGGATGTGCCAATATTACTTGAGATGCTAGGATATAAGTTAAGTTCAAGGTGCAGAGTGTTTGCATCTAGATGAACTAAAACTCATCTTATATGATTTATGGATCATTGGGAGAGCATGTGTACAAGTCATGTACATAGAGCCCAAGAAATGTGATCCAAAATAAGGTTTTGAAAACATTTTAAAAATATTTTAGAAAACCTTGGTGAAGTCTATCTTTTGATAGCAATCACCATTTATAGAGTTGATACAAAATAGGGCCAAAACATTGAAAATTTCAATGGTTTTGAGTTTTGTATCAAACTCATTATTTTATGGGTAAAATAATTTTCAAATATTTTTCACCCACTGTATTGGTCATAGGTATTATACGTATCAAATTTCATGATTTTTCGAATTACGTATAATTATTTATGTTTTTCTAAATCTCATTTCTGATAACTGAAAATCGAGATTTTGTTATCGATCGCTTCTGGTGGCGATCGTGATAATGATGTGATTATTTGGTAGCTATCGGAGTAGACTGCCAATGCTGATTTCGGGAAAACTAGGATTGTTTAGCCTGTGTTCAGCTGAGGTTAAGGTCCCTAACCACTCCTAACCCTAGGATATGCTTTGGGAAGCATTAGAAAGGGTGAAAATCCATTGGATATGGATTAGGAGAGTTGTTTAGGGTTTGTATAAAATATAAGGTGGGGAGAGTTCATGTTTGAACTTTTAACCTTATTTTTGATGGTTTAGAGTTCCTATTGGCTTAGGGACTTCCCAAGGACATTGTTGGTGCAATGGTCAAGGGGGAGCAAGCCTTTAGGGGGAGTTATCCATCTTGGGATGATGGATGTGTTTTTCTCCTTGAAGAGGAGAAGTTATGGGAAAATGACATCAATTGGGAAAATTGATGGGTTTTGAGAGATCTAATTTGGAAATTGGAAAGTGGATAGGATTGCCTCTCTTGAGTGATATGAGACTTATCACTAGGAAGATGGTAGACATCCTAGGTATTTTTGGATCAAGGGGGAGATTGTAAGATCTCATTGGGGCATGAGACATTGACCTCCTTGGAGAGATCACCTTTTTGATGTATGTCAAAAAGGGGGAGAATGTTTGGGGGAGAATATTTTGGAGAAAGATAAGATTACCAATTTGGGATAATTGGTAAGGGATTTGAGTTAGTGTTCTAACTCAATGGTTTGTTTGGTGTTTGTCAAACATCAAAAATGGGGAGATTGTTAGTGCAATCGGCCCAGGTCACGATTGACCAGGACTCGAGCTAGGCTCGAGAGATGTTTTGATGTTAGACAAAAACATATGACAATGTAATTGTCATGGTAAAGTCCAAGTCATGAGTACTTGGCATGGAAAGTCCAAGTGGGACAATTGGCATTTGGGAAAGTCCAAGCATGGGTCTTGGCAAGGTAAAGTCCAAGTCATGGGTACTTGGCATGGAAAGTCCAAGTGGGACACTTGGCAATTTGGGAAAATCCAAGTCTTGAGTACATGGCACAAGGGGAGTCCAAGCATGGGTCTTGGCATGAAAAGTCCAACATGGGTTGGCAAGGGAAAGTCCAAGCTTGAGTCTTGGCATTTGAGAAGTCCAAGGGATTTGTTATTGGTGGCGTAAATTCCAAGCGAAGTCTTGGCGACATAAGTCCAATGTGCCTTGGCGGTGTAGACACCGTTAGCATGACATAGCCGATAGAAGCACCTGGAGGCTAGCGCGATGGATGAACAAGTCATAGATGACTTGGAGGGATCCGAGAGGCGTGAGGCTGATGGAGGTGGCTAAAGGCTTAGGTCTAGGCTAAGGGTGGTCCAGCAAGTATGGGGGAACCATACTTGGGCTAAAACCTCATGTTTGAGGTGTTCCAGTCGACTGGTGTTATATGGCAGTCGACTGACCTGAGTCAACTAGGGTTTGACTACGAGAAGTGGCCTAGCGATGATTTGAAGGTGGGCAGGCCGATCATTGCTCGAGCGATCGACTTATCGTGTTATCGATCCGATTGGTGCTCGGTCGAAATCGCCCAGAATGAAGTCGAAACTCGATTGGTCTAGTGAGGACTCCATCAGTCGACTGATGGTTATGATCAGTCGACTGATGATGGATCTGTTGGACTTATCCAACGTTGATCTAGCCGTTGTCTCATGACAACAGTGGCATCAGTCGACTGATGGTCCCGATCAGTCGACTGATTGACTTTTTCCAGCACAGGTTGAAGCTTTATAAGGAGCTCGTGATGGAGGAAAAAGACATGGTTTCTTGAGGGCTTTTGGGGTGATTTGCTACTGCAAATCAGGGTCTCCAAGTTGATATCAAGCAACCAAGCGATCAAGCATTCAAGAGCATTTGTAAAGTGTTTCCTTTACTTGTTTTGCTTTGTTTTTCATTGTATTTGCTTGTAGCATTTTGATTATTGTTGTAATCATATTGTACGAGGTTTCTCCGCCTCCGGATTGTTCCGAGAAGGAGTGTTTATTAGTGGTTGCGTGTGCATCACTAGAGCTCGTAGAGCTCGATCCGTGGAGTAGGAACCTTGAGGTTCTGAACCACGTTAAACAATTGTGTTTGCGTGTTTGTCTTGCTTTTCGTTATTACTATTATTATTCCATTGCGCATAACGAGTTTTGTAGAGTCGACCGCGAATGAATTCCATCATCGTACGAACAAGCACGACGCTATTCACCCCCCTTTAGCGGCCTCAAATCTCCAACAGGGCAATCCCTTATGTCTAGGATTAAATTTTTTTTATCCGGGGACATCGATGGGATCGTCATGATCAAGCAACCGAGGTGAAGTGGGAAGCGAAGTTTCCCCTCACGGACTCGATAAGCAAAATCCTACAACATCGCATACATGAGGCTTTCTACTGCCGAAGTATAAGGAACCACCTTCATCTCCTCTATCTCCTTAGATGTTCTAGGACACATCTCCTTAGATAAAGGAACTCCATGCCTGAAAGGTAGAAAACCTTTCTTGGAGTTTTGCATGCTAAAATGATCCATAATGGTATCTATGTATGAAGCTTGAGATAAGCACAATATCCTTTTCTTGTGATCCCTTATAACCTTGATCCAAAGGATGTGTCCCACTTCTCCCAAGTCCTTCATATCAAACTGTTTGGACAACCATACCCTTACGTCCGATAACACCTTGATATTGTTGCCAATTAGTAAAATATCATCTATGTATAGTACAAGAAATACCACTACATTTCTGTCACATCTCTTGTATACACAAGACTCATTCGGACTTTGAATGAATCCATAAGACTGGATTACCTCATCAAAGAGGATGTTCCAAGACCTCAAGCTTGCTTCAATGCATAAATGGATCGATTAAGCTTACACACACAAGATGCTCTTTGCCCTTTGCAATGAATCCTTTTGGTTGCTTCATATAGATGTTTTCCTCAAGACTTCCATTAAGGAAAGCTATCTTGGCATCCATCTCATACCTCATAATCCATATGAGCAAAGAATGCATAAGGAATCGGATAGACTTAAGCATGGGCCAAAAAGGTCTCCTCATAATCGATACCCTCTTTATGAGTATACCCTTGCAACAAGCCTTGCTTTGAAGGTCTCAACCTTCCCGTCTATTCCTCTCTTTCTTTTGTAGATCCACTTGCATCCAATGGTTTTCACACCATCGGGTGGTTCTACTAGCTCCCAGACTTGATTTGAATCCATAGATTCAATCTCAGCATTCAATGCACTTTGCCAAGATACTGTATCTTTATCTTGGATTGCCTCGACATATGTCCAGGGATCAGGTTCATGTTCGCCAGGGACCAAATCAAAAGATTCTAACAAGAACATGAATCTATCAGGCTGTCTCACAACCCTCCCACTACGACGAGGTATCACCTGTGTATCCTCTGTGACACGCGGTGCAGTGACTTGTGGTATATCCTCTTGTACCGGTGGTACTGAAGTAGTGACTTCCCCTTTCAATTCCTCCAGAACAATCTTACTCATGGGCTTGTGGTTCATCACATAGTCTTCCTCTAGAAATCTGGCATTTGTGCTAACGATCACCTTCTGATCTCTAGGACTATAAAACAAACCACTTTTCGTTCCTCTAGGATAGCCAATGAACATGCGTACTTCTATATGAGGTTCCAATTTACCAAAGATCTACCTTCAAAGACAGTCTTTGGACTCCCCCAAATCCAAATATGTCTCAAACTAGGCTTTCGCCCAGTCCACAATTCTGTGGGAGTAGAAGGCACTGATTTAGATGGAACCAAGTTCAGAATGTCCACTGTCGTATCTAGAGCATATCCCCAGAACGAATCTGGCAACTCAGAATAACTCATCATCGATCTAACCATCTCCATAAGAGTCCTATTCCTTCGCTCTGCTACACCATTCTGCTGGGGTGTGCCAGGTGCAGACAATTGGGATTGAATCCCATCCTTTGATAAGTAATTCCTAAACTCTCCGAAGAGGTACTCACCACCACGATCTCATCGTAGTGTCTTGATACTTTTACCTTGACATTTCTCCGCATCATCCTTGAATTCTTTAAACTTGTCAAAGCATTCCGACTTGCGGCGCATCAAATAAATGTATCCATATCTTGAATAATCGTCTATAAAAGAAACGAAATACTCAAAACCACCTCTAGCTTGGATAGACATAGGACCACACAAATCAGAATGAACCAATTCCAACACATCTTTGGCTCTATACCCCTTGGCCTTAAAAGGCCTCTTGGTCATTTTACCCTCCAAGCAAGATTCGCAGGTTGAGAAATCTTCCACCACTAATGAACCCAACGGTCCATCAGCTATCAACCTTTGAATTCTACTTAGGTTAATATGACCAAGTCTTAGATGCCAAAGATATGTTTGGTTCATCTTCGAAGGTTCTTTTCTCTTATTGGAATTAGAAGATGAGTTATTAACTTCTATTTTCATCGTGGGAGCTTTTGGTTCAAGTGTATACAAATTTCCTATCAATGCACCAGAATAGATAATCTCCCTATTGCTTTTTATAACAACTCTATCATTAAAAGAAATAGAATATCTATCCATAAACAATTTAGAAACCAAATTAAATTCTTTCTAAATAAAGGTACATAAAGGTAATTTTAAGAACCAAAACTTTATTCCTCTCAAAGAAAAATAAACATCTCCACCTTTGTGGCATTGCCCAAATATAATCTGAACCCGCAAAGTATTGCGGATATGATTAGTGGCTCTGTATCTACACACTGCTAAATATGTTTCAATGACTAGACCAAAAGATATACCTTTGTCCTTCTTCAACAAGTGAAGCACTTGCCTCTCGGCTTCTTCACTCCTCCCTGAGTTCCTCCCATCGCCTTTTCCCTAGCTTGTTTCTTCTTCTTCTTGCCTTTTGGCTTAGAAGTAGAAACCTTTTGGGCAACCATGGCTTGCGCCTGAGCACTCTGATGAAAAAGCCCTCGCACTGGAGTTACATGAAGCTCATCGAATACAACCTTTTGTTCATGTTTGTAGTTCGGGCAAAACTTCTCAAAACTCCTAGGAAGAGGCGGAGAATGATATCGACACAGGTTTCCCCATCGATCTGGCTCACGAGGACTTCGGCTCATTCAAATGAGCCATCATCTTGAGAACATGATCCCTCACGGGTGTTCCCTCGATCATGGTGGTCGTCATCAAGTTTCTCATGGCTTCCTGCCTAGCAGCTCGATTCTGGTGTCCGAAAAGCTCTTTGAGATTGAGCATCATGTCATAAGCAGTGGGCATGGCTTGATGCTGATGTTGCAGTACATTTGACATGGATGCCAAAATGTAACACTGCGACATCTCATCATCCTTAATCCACTTCTTATAACTCTCCTTCTCCTTTTCCTCAGAATCATCTGTAGACTTAGGAGGACACTCTTCAAGGAGTACATATTTGTATTCCTCAGCAATCAAGACAATGTCAAGATTCCTCTTCCAATCAACATGCATATCAAACAATAAGCAATAAATATGAAAAAGAAATATTTTCCAACTATTATGGCTTTTATCTCCAATATGCCTCTCGTCGTATTACCGTCTTGTCCGCTCCTCCCTACGCCATGTACAAGCCATCCGGAGATCCGAGCCAAGAAAAACTATTTTAATTTACATCCACCGATCCTATACTCCACGAAGGAGTGTACATGAAATCTAGATCGAAAGTAAACTAAAATAGAAAGAGTGGATAAACAATATCGTATCTAATTACAAAAATTAAATACTAGCCTCATCAACCCCGAGGATTCAACAAAATATACAATTACACACATACAATCACATACACACATATGGCCATAATAGTTGGATCCTATTCCTGCAACCAAAAGGTTAACCTACGCACATCCTACTATTATCCGGCATATATAATATATGAAAAGTGCACAAAAGTAACCGAATCCTAAACACACAAAACCGAAAACCGTGGCTCTAATACCACTTGAAGGTAGGAAACTTCGCTTCCCACTTCAACTCGGTCGCTTGTTCATGGCGATCCCTTCTACGTCTCCAGATAAAAAAAATTATCCTTGACAAAGAGGGATCACCCAAGCTTCCATTTCATCATCGTGCTATTCGATTAGAGTTGTCACTTGAACAAACTTATTGTTCAAGCAACCAACCTCTATTCTACGAATAGCCGTGGAATAGACAATGTAAGGATCGCCGGTTTTTGTGTTTGTATTCGGGGTCCAAGTTAATTTAACCACAAAATAGAATATACAACATGTATATGATAGAAAAACAATTATAGACATGTTACAAAAGAATATAAGCAAGCATTATACCTCTCGATCTTCTATTGTATGTCCTTCCTCCTTTTAGACGTCATGTGGGCGACAATCTTCCAAAAGTCGAAGCCTCCTAGATCACCAATCTTCCTTCCTTGCTCGCTCCGAACAAGAGGAAGTATAGAAACAAAAATCTTCTCTTTCCTTTAGCCAACCACCAAGCACCAACCTTGATGCTTGCCGCCGGCCAAGAAGAAGAAGAGATGAGGAAGTGGGCGCCGGCCATGAGCTCCAAGGAATCACCCTAACCCTTGTTTCCACCGGCCAAGGAGAAGAGATGAGGAGGTTGGACGTCGGCCAAGGAATAGGAGAGACAAGTTGGGTGCCGCCCAAGAAGAAAGGAAGGAAGAACTTTCCTTAAAAGTGGCCGCCCAAGCCTCTAAACCCTAGCCCTTCTTCAATTAATTATCCTTGCCGCCCACCCCTTATCCTCCTTTTATAGAGTTAGGCCTAAGCCTCCTTTAATCTCCACCGTCGATTCTAGGGATTTAATCTCAACCGTCAGATCTAGAGATTTAATCTCAACCGTCGGATCTAGAGATTTAATCTCAACCGTCGGATCTAGAGTTTTGTTTTCCACCATCGGATCTAGGCTCCATGAGGTTTTAATAGGCTACAATAGGGACCATGAGGAGGAGTTGGATCTTGGCAACCTAATGGATCAAGCCCACATAAAGTCTGATCCATTAATGATAATCCAATCCACTAGAGGATTATCATTGATCCACCTCACCAACCCCCATAAGTTAATATGGGCTCCATATATTATTTGTACATTTTTCTACCCGTGTTTAAGATCTCGAATGTCCGTCGATTAATTAATTTACTGACAATTAATTAATCAACATCTAACTCCTTGAGTAGTACCACTCAACTTTATCATCATGCCGGACCAAGTCCACCTGCAGGGTTTACATGATGAACCTTATGAGCTCCTCAAGGGGACATCATCATCCTAATATATAGGATATGGTTTCCTCCTATAATCAACGGCACACCATATAAATAATATCATTTTCCAACTTACCGAGCCTATTGATTTACTCTATAAATCTTGCCCATTGGTAAATCAAAGAAATGAATACTAAGTATATGTGCCCGTTATTATATCGGAATTAAGAGCATGTACAATATAATATCTGAGGTCCGATTCGATTATGTAGTCAGCAATAAATCGAATCACCTCTAAGTCAGTCCTGCTCAATACACTCAAAGTGTACTAGTGTGATTCTATGGTCAATACAAACCAATACCAAATCACACTACAACCATTCCAATGGTTTTTCCATAACCATCTCGGTTGTGAGCCTTTACTTATACTTTACAATGAACCGATAACATGATCTCCTGTGTGACACTACACACCATGTTATATACAATGTAATGTATCAGACAATATGCATAACCATAAATATGCAAACAATGATCATGTGGTTCTTATTTCAAATAATAAAGATGTTCATACAAAAGATAGACTTTTCAATATACATCCCAACAGATAGAAGAGTGTGGTCGAGCTAAATAACCTTAAACAAAGCGCTTCTTGGGAGGCAACCCAAGTTTAGATGTAGATTTCCCTTTTATCTATTGCATTGCATACATGTGTTAGATTTTAGTTTTAATTTCCATCACATTTAGAGTTAGGAGAAAAGAACTTTGCTAGGCAAAAATGAAACCCATATTAGTCTTGAAGTGTATGAAAAACGGGCCATGGTGTATGAAAGGGGCAAAAATGGGGCACCCATATTAGTCTGCAGTGAAGTGTATGAACAAATTGGGCCATGGTGTATGAAAGGGGCAAAAAATGGGGCACACGGCCGTAGTGTGTTTCCTGACCACGTGTGCCACTTGACGAGGGTGCACATGGCTGGCCATGTGTTTTCACATGGTAGTGTGCGCCTTGAGTTAAAGAGGGTGAACTATGTGTTTTCACCTCATTTGCGTCGTGTGCTTCAAAGTTCTTGCCCTAGTGTGATTTCATTTCCCCTTCCTCTATAAGCATTTTCAACCTCTTTAGAAGCCAAAAGGAGCAAGGATGAGGAGGACCAAGACCGTAGCATCCCGATCCAGTGCCTCAGAGCGACGAACAAGAAGAGTCGATGCTCCTCAAGCTCCAGAAGAGGGTAACGCCCTACCCCCTCTACTTTTTCGCAATAATGAACATAGAGATAGGTTCAATATGCTCTCTGCTCATAAACTTCTTTGCTACTAGGTACTTAGATAAGGATTTGCTAGGATCTTTAGATTTGTTGGGTGACATGCAAACCCTATTTGCAAAAATGGGGTGGGATGAGATTATGGGAATAAGGCACCTAACCTACCCTAGGATAGTTTTGGAATTTTTGAGTTCTTTAGAGGCGAAAGTTTTAACGGGTAGAGAGAGAGCGAGGAGGGTAGGATAACTTTTAGACTTTTTAATATTGAGCATGAGTGTCCCTTCACCAATGGGACTCATGCTTTGGCTTGCCAAGTGGGGGAGAGAGAAGAATCCCTAATGGGTACAACTCTCGTTTGATTTGGACTGAGTTGATAGGGGAGCACGTTTATGACCCTTCTAGGGCCAAAGCATCGCGCCTCCAAAACCCCGTCTTTTAATACCTTCACCGTGTCATGGCCAGTACTATATTTGGTCGTGGGGAGAGTGACGGTGTAGTGAGATCTAGCGAGCTGCTTTGCCTATGGGACATGCTACAAGAAAGGAGTAGCATCGATGTAGGGTCCCACTTCATCAGACACTTAGTGAAGATGGGCAAAGCAGCACGCGGAGAGATCAATGTGGGAGACCTACTTACCCACATTTATTATAGGATGGGGTATGATTACACAACATTGGAGAGTATAGAGGGGAGCCCTAGGATCGACCTTGGAGTATGCATGGCCATGAAGATGATTGTAAGAGAAGGAGACTCCTTATGCTTTGTAAGGAAAAATCTTACGGCCCTTAGGCTTCCCGACCCGAATCATACCACCATCGCTATACGCTCCAATTGGCGCTTAGACCTGATAGTGGAGTCTCCTCCTCATGAGGGACCATCCACATCAACGCCCATCTCTCCACCTTTGTACTACTCTCCCTCCAGTGCACACATACATAGGAGCCCACCTAGTCCATGCCGACATGAGCCTACACCTATGCCACCATCTTTTTCTACTTTTGAGCAGGATGCAGGTACGTCAGCATATGATTTCTCGAAGTTTTGATCGCGCCTCGACAACATTTACACTGAGCAGCAGACACAGAGGCAGCAATGGGAGGAGCAGAGCGCCTACCAGTAGGCAGAGTTCTAGGGATTCCGGGACCATTTCTAGTGGACAGAGGAGTTCTACGATGAGGCCCACATATACTTTCAAGAGGAGGATGTTCGTCGCTAGGATGAGGCAGCTTACCGCAGGGAGATGCAACACCATATGCATGCCCAGCAGGCACAGTGGGCTAGGGAGGAGGAGCACCGAGCAGCCGCTGCATCCATCAGCTCTCAGATCGACCACATGTATATGTGGCATCAGCGGCTCAGTAGTAGGTTCTCCCAGGATCTAGAGATGCCTAGGCTCCCAGACTTTCCACCTCGTCCACCATATTAAAGGTATATTTTTGTTTAAGTCTGGGGGGGACCTCAAAATCTATTTTGTTTTGTTTTCCTAGTAGTAATTTATTTTCTGGTATTTTCATTTGTTCATGCATGCATGAGTTGTTTAGTTTCTTTCAGTACTTAATTTTTGGTGTCTTAAAAGCTACCTCAGTAATATTTTTGAAAATTGCTTGGATGAGTTGTTCATATAGGTAGCTTAACTCTATTTATCTTGTTGTATTTTATTCTATGTGTTCTATTGAATGTTCTAGACTTACACTGGTTAGCTCTGTTTTTGCACTTACACATGTCGAACAGTCTGACAGGGAGAATCTAGTACATACCTAGTTATGATTCACTTTAATAGTCTAGTACTTTGGAATCCATAGGCGACTCTAGGTTTAACATTTTAGTTACTGGAGATGCTCGGATTGTGTAAGTCCATTCGGAAAAATCAAAATCCCTGTGAGATGAAAAATAAAAAAAAAAGGATTATGAGAGATAAAAAATAGTTGTCGTGGGTGAAAATGGCTAGGGGCCCCTTTGAGACCGAGTTAGGTTACTGGGGAAACACCTCCCAATTTCTCTCAATACCGAGAACACCTTTGAGACTTTATGCTAGATCTAGGGAACGACCCTCCCTTTGGGCAGGTAAGTGCCTAAGAGCCGAAAACCTTAGGAAAGTTATGGGGTGACGACTTAACTCACCATGGAATGGGCATCCCCTAAGAATGATTCACCTAGCACGAGCATGAGGAGCTAACTTAGTGAATTTTTAGAATATATCTGTTTTGCTTTGATTGCAAATACCACTTGATAAATTTAGTTAGCATGCTCATTATGGAACAATATCTTTTTAAAAATTTTATGGCACTGAGGTTTGCTTGAGAACAAGTAAAGATTTAAGTCTGGGAGAAGTGATGTGAGCAAAACATATAGACTTTTAGGAGTAGTTTTCGCTCACATCTTGTTACATTTTGTGTTAGTTTCATGCACATGTTACTCTATTCTTGCATGCATTGCCTATTTTCTGGTTCGGAGGTTTGCTCGTTGTACTTTTGAGTGAAGGTTAGATTTTCTGGTGAAAAAGACGCATTTTTGGAGCAAGAGAAGGACTTTTGCAGCTAAACGCAGAGTGGGACACGGCCAGGGCGTGTGGATTCACACGGTCATGTCCTATGGGCAAAGAATAGCACCCCAGGGCCGCACATGGCCTGGCCATGTGGAAACATATGGTCATGGGCTGGCTCGACGGATTTACACGACTAGGGCTTTTTCTGGTTTTTGTAGCGGTCCGAGGCGATGTCTATATAAGGATGGCTCCGCCAAAACCCTAGGGAGGAGGCACGATGGCTAGGACGGCACGCCGAAGCCCTAAAAAGCTTCGGTAACTCATAGCGGGGAGGAGGAACACCGTCGGAGGTCCACAACTTGCAATACAATGTCAGAGAGAGGATCACGAAGCATTGTAATCTCTATTTTTGTGGTCTCTTTCTATTGTAATCGAACTTAAACATGTTTTGTGATTCTTCCTTCATGATTATGGAGTAGAACTTTCGATTCTAGGATTAGGGAGTAGCTTGTGTATATAGACAATGTTGGTTCACATTAAATTCTGGCCAATAGTTTAATTTGACAATTGGTAGTTACTCTTTATCATACCTACGTGTATTTGGCTTTCTTTCCGCTATGCTTAGGCGATACGAGGTGGTGACATCCCTCGCAATCTAGATTTAGGAGGTTTGATCAAGGAACTTGGGGGTAAACCTGACCTCTCGTAACTGCGGGGAGAAGAGAGCGGTGGAATCAGAAACGGTCCACCGTAAGGATTGATTTAGCATCCTCGTACCCTCTATCCCGTCCTTTTGGACGAGGATAGCTCCCGGTGAATGTGGTGTCTCTGCGGGAGAGTGTATGATATCCCTTCCCCAAAACCGTAAGTAGACGTTTAGACGACGCCAATTGACAACATTGTTCTGTGATACACAAGTGAAACTGAAGTCCTAGGATCATCATTTAAGACCCCAGCACCCTCTTTTCCTCCTCCGTGTGACACGGTACAGAGTAGTGCCCACCGATAGTCCTCACCAACTAACTCTCTCTTAGAGATCACATCTGAACAATCACAACCACTTAGTGTATTGGTACTCAAATCTCAGTCCCTGTGGGATCGATAATCTTTATTACTTGACGACTTCCGTGCACTTGCGAGCGCGCACTTTGAGTCCACAACGGTATCCGTCGCGCAATTTAAGGATGCGTCCATGCGCATAGTCTCTTTCCTCTCTAGAAGAGGGACTTTGAGTCTTCGAAAGACTCATACCATGTGACATCGGCAGAAGTCCCTTCTTGGAATTCTGCATGGAAAACCGTAGTAATACCATGTCAATATATGTACTCTGACTTAGGCCAAGAAATCTCTTAGATCTATCTCTATAGATCTTGATGCCTAGGATACAGGCTGCTTCACCTAAGTCCTTCATTGATAAGCGCGTCCTCAGCCAAGTCTTCACAGACTGTAGTGAAGGGATGTCATTCCCAATGAGTAGTATGTCATCCACATACAATACAAGGAAGACAAATGTGTTTCCATTAACCCTCTTGTAGACACAGGGTTCATCTTCATTCTTGATGAAACTAAACTGTTTGATTACATCATCGAATCGAAGATTCCAGCTCCGAGAAGCTTGCTTTAGCCCATAAATGGACCTTTACAGCTTGCATACTTTCCCAGTATGCTGTGGATCCACAAAACCCTGAGGTTGTGTCATGTACACATCCTCAAGCAAGTTTCCATTCAGAAACACGATTTTGACATCCATCTGCCAAATCTCATAATCATGGTATGCTGCAATAGCAAGCATGATCCGAATGGACTTAAACATCGCCACTGGAGAAAAGGTTTCATCATAGTAATACCATGAATTTGCTTAAAACCTTTAGCCACCAGTCGGCCCTTATAGGTATGCATAAGTCCATCCATGTCAATCTTTCTCTTAAAGACCCACTTACACCCAATGGGTTTGACACCTTCAGGTGGATCAACCAAAGTCCATACTTAGTTGGTGTACATGGATTCCATCTTGGATCTCATGACCTCTAGCCATTTCTCATAATCTGGGCTCATCACAGCTTCCTGATAGGAGGTAGGCTCATTCTCAATGAGCATAACGTCATCATGGTCAGACAAGAGAAATGAGTATCTCTCAGGCTGACGACGTACCCTATCAGACTTGCGAAGAGGTAGGTCTACATGAACAGGTTGTTGTTCCACAACTCTTTGTGCAACAATCTCATCACTCACAACACTTTGTGGTTCCTGTTCAACCTCCATCTCGGCCTCAGTGCTATGTTCCTTATCTTTAATTTCTTCAAGATGGAACGTAGTCCCACTAGTTTTTCTAGAAACAAAATCCCTTTCTTAAAATACCCCAATCTTTGTCACAAACACTTTGTGCTGACTGGGAATGTAGAAGTAATATCCCTTCGTTTCCTTGGGATATCCAACAAAATAGCACTTATCGGATTTGGGTCCCAGTTTGTCTGAGACTTGATGTCGAATGTAAGCCTCACAACCCCAAATCCTCATGAAAGATATCTTTGGATTTTTCCCTATCTATATCGTATATGGTGTCTTTATCACAGTCTTAGATGGTACACGATTAAGTGTGAAGACTGTTGTGTCTAGAGCATATCCCCTAAAGGATATAGGAATATCTGTGTGACTCATCATAGATCATACCATATCTAATAGGGTATGATTCCTCCTTTCAGATACACCATTCCACTGTGGTGTTCCAGGAGGAGTGAGTTGGGATAGAATCCCACACTCAGCTAGATAGTCACGAAACTCATGGCTAAGGTATTCACCACCTCGATTTGATTGAAGTATCTTAATACTCTTGTCAAGCTGATTTTGTACTTCATTCTTGAATTCTTTGAACTTTTCAAAGGATTCTGACTTATGTGTCATCAGATACACATAACCATATCTACTGAAGTCATTAGTAAATGTAATGAAGTACCTGTAACCACCTCTAGTAGCAACATTGAAAGGGCCGCATACATCACTATGTATAAGTCCTAACAAGTCTATTGCTCTCTCGCTGTGTCCACTAAAGGGAGTCTTGGTCATCTTACCTAAAAGGAAAGACTCGAATGTCTCATATAATTCAAAATCAAATGAGTCCAGTAGCCCATCCTTATGGAGCTAGGATAAGCGACTCTCATTTATGTGACCTAAGCGACAATGTCAGAGATAGGTTTGGTTCAACTCATTTGACTTGAACCTTTTGGTACTTATGTTATAGATGGGGCTCTCTAAGTCTAGAATGTAGAGTCCGTTCATTAGAGGTGCACTACAACAGAACATATCATTTAAATAAACTGAACAATATTTATTCTTTATTATAAATGAAAAGCCTTTCTTGTCCAAACAAGAAACTGAAATTATGTTCTTAGTCAAAGTAGGCACATAACAACATTCATTTAGTTCTAGTACAAGCCCAGAGGACAGAGATAGATCATAAGTTCCTACAGCAACAGCAACAACCCTTGCTCCATTGCCTACTCGTAGGTTGATGTGAGCAAAATATATAGGGTTTTAGGAGTAGTTTTCGCTCACATCTTGTTATATTTTTTGTTAGTTTCATATATATGTCACTCTATTTTGCATGCATTTCCTATTTTCTGGTTCAGAGTTCTGCTCTTTGTACTTTCATGTGTAGGAAAGCATTTCATGGGAAAATGGCGCATTTTTAGAGCAAAAATGGAGTAATTTGTGGAGCACGGACCTTAGGGAACATGCACTGGTTATGTACTAAGACTTGGGCATGTTTCCGAAGCGAAAAGGATCAAAACGGAGGCTCCAGAAAAACACACGGCCAGGCCGTGTGAAAACACATGGTCGTGTCTTTTTTCCAGTTCAATTTTTAGCCGAGATTTCACCTATTTTCCAACCTTGCACATGGCCAGGCCATGTGAAATTCACACGGTCATGTGGTGGCGCCGCGAATTCAAAGAAATAGGGTTTTTCAAGTATTTATGGAATGTCAGAACCATCTCTATATATAGGAAACTCATCCAAGAGGTGGGGGATCATGAGGAAGCCGCCCTAGGGCTCCCAAACCTTGGTGGGGGAGGCACGACGGCTAGGACGGCACACCGAAGCCCTAAAAAGCTTCGGTAACTCGCAGCGGGGAGGAGGAATGCCGCCGGAGGTCCACAACTTGCAATACAACGCCGGAGAGAGGATCACGAAGCATTGTAATCTCTATTTCTGCACTCTCTTTCTATTGTAATCGAACTTAAACATGTTTTGTGATTCCTCCTCCGTGATTATGGAGTAGAACTTTCGATTCTAGGATTAGGGAGTAGCTTGTGTACATAGACAATGTTGGTTCACATTAAATTCTGGCCAATAGTTTAATTTGACAATTGGTAGTTGCTCTTTATTATACCTATGTGTATTTGGCTTTCTTTCCACTGTGCTTAGGCGATACGAGGTGGTGACAGCCCTTGCAATCTAGATTTAGGAGGTTTGATCAAGGAACCTAGGGGTAAACCTAACCTCCCGTAACTGCAGGGAGAAGGGAGCGGTGGAATCGGAAACGGTCCACTGCAAGGATTGATTTGGCATCCTCGTACCCTCTATCCCATCCTTTTGGCCGAGGATAGCTCCCGGTGAATGCAGCGGCTCTGCGGGAGAGTGTATGATGTCCCTTTCCCAAAACCGTAAGTAGAAGTTTGGACGACGCCAATTGACAACGTCGTTCTATGGTACACAAGTGAAACCAAAGTCCTAGAATTGCCTTTTTAAGACCCCAGCACACTCTTTTTGTAACGCCCATAAAATTTCTAGCAATTTTACAAGAATTTTTGGCTTGATGATCATGGGCTTTATGTGGGCCTTTTCAAAAATAAAAGAAAATAAGCCAAAAAGGGGTGCAAGGCCTAGGAATTGAACCCCAAACCTCTAGAGATAGCCAAGCCCTATAGATGCACCCACTAACCAGAAGCCCACTAGGACTATATCATTAGAGGAATAAGGGAAATTATGGTTAAGTGTAAGGGAGATTAAGGGACTCTTTAGGTGAATAAATAGGGGGGGATGAGGAGGCATGAGTGAGCAACTTCACTTTCTCCACTTCTCTTCTTCTTCTCACCGAAATCCTAAAGCTCTTCCTCTCCATTTCCTCTCCATTTCCACTCATGGCCGAAACTCCTTCAAGCAAGAAGCAAGGGCTAGGTTTTGTGTTCCTTAGTTTATCTCACAATACAAGCAAAGCGAAGGATGTAAGTATCCCTCACCTGCATACGAGTAGCTTCGATTGATGTTTATAAAAGAAATCTATATGTTATATCCGGCCAAGCTATGTTTTAGTTTATCAATGAAGTTGTATGCTATGTTTAGGAAGTAGATGATGATGTTAACATGGAAAAAGGGATTAGGTTAAAAGCTAACCCTAATAGCCACTAAAGCCTATTCGGCCAAGCCATGATTCTAGGTTTTAATGAAGTTCTATGCTATGTTTTTGTAACTATATGATGATGTTAGGATTTAAGATGGATTAGGACAAAAGCTAACCCTAAAAACCTACTTGGATCATTCAGCCACCATGACTTTTGGGTGATTAAATGAAGTCTAGTTCTTGTTTTATATGCAAATGAAGTTGTTGTGTTATGTTAAATGAATTAGGTTAAAAGATAACCCTAGGAAACCCTATGGATCATTCGGCCACCATGAATAGTTGTGGTTGTGTTAAATGAATTAGGATGAAGGATAGCTCTAGACACCCCTATGGACCATTCGGCCATCATGCATTTTGGGGATTAGATGAAGTTTTAATTCAAGTCTTATGTGCATATGAAGTTGTTGTTATTAAATGAATAGGCTAACATGTGTTTTATGTTGGGTGAATGCATGTTGACTTGTGATATTAATTAATGCTAGATGAAGATAACATGCCTTAGGTTAATTCAAGTCTTATGTGCATATGAAGTTGTTGTTAAGTTAAATGAATAGGCTAACATGTGTTTTATGTTGGGTGAATGCATGTTGACTTGTGATATTAATTAATGCTAGATGAAGATAACATGCCTTAGGTTAATTCAAGTCTTATGTGCATATGAAGTTGTTGTTAAGTTAAATAAATAGGCTAACATGTGTTTTATGTTGGGTAAATGCATGACATGCCCCTTACTATGTCTATGTGTATGCGATGTTTAAAATATGTTATGAAATGGAAAAGAGAAGATTATGAAAGGAAACAAACTGATATGTTCACGACATGAATATGACATGATGATGAAATGAAGAATGATATGTTATGAAATGAAGAATGGTATGTTTACGAAATGAAAGATGATATGTTCATGAAGGGAAGCATGATGTGTTATGAAATGAAGTATGCTATGTTTGCAAAATGAAATAAGCTATGTTATAAAATAAGCATATAAGTATTTTACCTTCTGCATGGCTTGTACCAAGACCTTAACAAGGTCCAAGAAGGATGGGCCTAAGATGCCCTAGGTCGATGGAATAAGACTCGCCTAGGACGGCTTCTATGTATGATTGCCCCTAGGTCGATGGAATAAGACTCGGGCCTAGTACGGATGGGCTCCAAGATGCCTTAGGTCGATGGAGTAAGACTGCCTAGGATGGGCTTCTACGCTATGACGATTGCCCTAGGTCGACGGACTAAGATCGGGCCTAGTAACCTATTAGGTTCGAGACTTGCTACCTCGGCCTATTTAGGGACGCTATGATAATGAAGAAGTGGTACAAGCCGGGCCCAAATATGTTGAGACTTATATTTACGTACCTCTAAAATATGTATTCAAAAGCATCTCGCATATGTTACGTGATTATATTGTTATTTTCACATGCCATGTTGATATGTTACATATGATGTATGTTATGTTTGATATGCCATGTTTATGTCTCTATGCTACATATGATGCATGTTATGTTTGATATGCCATGTTTATGTCACTATGCTACATATGATGTATGTTATGTTTGATATGCCATGTTTATGCCACTATGTTACATATGAAGTATGTTATGTTTGATATGCCATGTTATGTCACTATGTTACGATGTTATATGTTATGTTTAATTAAGTCCTAAATGTACATGATATGATGCTATGTTATAGATGATACATGTTATCTGCCATGCTATGGATGAGACATGTTATGTTTACTCAATGCTACTTATGCTACATGTTGTTGATTACGCCATGTATGTTACATGTTATATGGCTTATATGTTATGAATGTTACATGCCATGATTAATGTCGATATATGGTTTTTGTGAGTAGGACTGGATCTTACTAAGCCTATGTGCTTATAGTTTATCTTTCCCTCGTACTGCAGATAAGGGTAAGGGATGGATAAACTAAAGGGAGCAGCAGGAGGGGCCAAATGTGTGTGCCAGTGGCATGGTGGAGAAGATCCGTTAGGTTTATATATATATGTTTACCTATGATGATGATGTTTATGGATGTCCTTACTTATGTCTCCGTATGACGACGATGTTTAAGAACTTGAACTAAGCACTAAGTATCTATATATGTTATGATGCACGCTCTATGTTAATAAGAAGAAGTAAGGAAGAAGTAAGAAGAAATATCTATATATGCTATGATGCATGCCCTATGTTAAGAAGAAGTATATATATATATATATATATATATATGTCAATGCATATGTTTAAAAGAAAAAAAAATAAGTCTAAAGTCTTCCGCTGTAAGAATAAAGAAGTATGTATAAAGTCTTCCGCTGTATGTAATGTATGTATGATGGTCACACACGCACGCCTCGGGTTCTGGGTCCAAAAAGGGCGGGCGTGACAGGTTGGTATCAGAGCGGATCTGCCTTTCCACTACACACACATCAAGCTCCAAATCCTGCCGCTCCAAGTAAGAATTCTATGTCTACTCTAATTTTGTTAAATGTTTTTTCATGTATGATAGGAAATGTTTCTAGCCTAAATATGCATGAAATTATGAATGTTACCCTTATGCTTGTTCATATATGATATAAAATACCTTAAGCTTAAACTATGCATGAGAACATGAATGATGCCTTAAGCTTAAAATGACTTTGCTTAAAATGACTTTTATGCTAGCTTCAGTCTAATTATGCGTAGGTCAATGAATGAAAACTTATACTAGCTTTACCTTAATATATGAAGATAAACATGTCTGGAAGACGCAGTATTAGAGCTGATGAGCTAGCACCCCCGCATGACCTTACACACGTAGTCACAGAACTCCAACGACAAGTCACAGAACAACAAGTGATAAATACTCAAAGCTTCTTCAAGAATTCTTCCACATGAGGGTGACCAACAAGCATTACGGAAGAGATTCACTCACATGCCTGTCACCCTCATAAACGAGCATTACCCGAACATGAGACAGCGCAGATGGCTCGAGCTCATCAAGGATTATGACTGTGAGATTCTCTACCATCCGGGGAAAGCTAACAAGGTGGTTGATGCACTCAGCAGGAAGTCCTGCGCCACCTTGATGTCTCTAGTGCGTTATCTCGGCCCTTAGAAAGAGAGATTATGCGTTACGGGTTGAAATCATTTTCGACAGCTCTGACCATGACGATAGCACGACGTTTCGATGATATATGGAAAAGCAAGAGTGACCCAAGCCTTCGAGGATCAAGCAAGAGGTCTTAGAAGGAAAGGACGACTTTTCGATCTCGATAGTGGAATACTCTACCTCGTGGATCGCTATGTATTCCCGACGATCCGTAATTACTGAAGGAGATATTTGAGGAAGCTCACAACTCTTATGCGATGCATCCCGGAACCACCAAGATGTACCAAGACCTAAAACTAAAGTTCTGGTTCGATGAAAAGAGATGTGGCTCAAGATGTCAAGATTTGCACGACTGCCCGAGAGGTTAAGGCAGAACACCAGAGACCTGGAGGAACACTACAGCCGATCCAGATTCCAGAATGGAAATGGGAGGATATTTCTATGGATTTCATCTCAGGATTGCCCAAGACGACAAACAGTTATGATGCTATATGGGTAATTGTGGACAGATTGACGAAGTCCGCCCATTTCTTAGCAATCAAGATGACCTATTCGACGGAGCAACTGGCTCAGTTATATGCTAGGGAAATTATCAGACTACATGGAATTCCTAAGACCATCATTTCTGACAGAGATGGTCGCTTTATTTCCCATTTCTGGGAATGTGTTCAGAAGGCCCTAGGCACGAAGCTATTGTTCAGTATTGCCTTCCATCCCCAGACGGACGGACAGACCGAAAGAGTAAATCAAGTACTGGAGGATATGTTACGAGCCTGCGCCCTGGATTTCAAAGGTAGCTGGTGCCGATACTTATGTTTGGCAGAATTCGCTTACAATAATAGCTACCAAGCTACTATCGGAATGGCACCCTATGAGGCTCTATACAGGAGGAAATGTAGATCTCCCATATGCTGGTACGAGGGTGGTGAAAAAAAAGAGGATGGGACTCCAGACGGATTTCATCGACGACACCACCCGAGCTATACGGAACATCCGTCAGAGAATTGAAACTGCACAGAGCCGACAAAAGAGCTATGCGGATATGCTACGTAGACCGTTAGAATTCAAAGTTGGGGACCTAGTATTCCTCAAAGTGGCTCCTATGAAGGGAGTGATGAGATTCGGAAGGAAGGGTAAACTGAGTCCACGCTACGTGGGACCATATCCGATATTGCAGAGGATTGGCAAGGTAGCTTACAAGCTAGAGCTGCCTCAAGAGATGTCGGCTATTCACAACGTGTTCCATGTCTCTGTGCTCAAGAAATGCATTTCCAGTACGGACCAAGTGATCGAGCCACAAACAGTACAAGTTCAAGAGGACCTGAGTATTGAAAGTCGGCCTATCCAGATACTAGACCGAGAAATCAAGAGGCTAAGGAACAAAGAGGTGCCCTTAGTAAAGGTCCTGTGGCAGAATCAACGGTACGAGGAAGCTACCTGGGAACGCGAGGAGGACATGAAGCAGAAGTACCCACAATTGTTCTAAGTTTCGAGGACGAAACTTTTAAAAGGTATGAAGGATTGTAACGCCCGTAAAATTTCTAGCAATTTTACAAGAATTTTTGGCTTGATGATCATGGGCTTTATGTGGGCCTTTTCAAAAATAAAAGAAAATAAGCCAAAAAGGGGTGCAAGGCCTAGGAATTGAACCCCAAACCTCTAGAGATAGCCAAGCCCTATAGATGCACCCACTAACCAGAAGCCCACTAGGACTATATCATTAGAGGAATAAGGGAAATTATGGTTAAGTGTAAGGGAGATTAAGGGACTCTTTAGGTGAATAAATAGGGGGGGATGAGGAGGCATGAGTGAGCAACTTCACTTTCTCCACTTCTCTTCTTCTTCTCACCGAAATCCTAAAGCTCTTCCTCTCCATTTCCTCTCCATTTCCACTCTTGGCCGAAACTCCTTCAAGCAAGAAGCAAGGGCTAGGTTTTGTGTTCCTTAGTTTATCTCACACTACAAGCAAAGCGAAGGATGTAAGTATCCCTCACCTGCATACGAGTAGCTTCGATTGATGTTTGTAAAAGAAATCTATATGTTATATCCGCTATGTTTTAGTTTATCAATGAAGTTGTATGCTATGTTTAGGAAGTAGATGATGATGTTAACATGGAAAAAGGGATTAGGTTAAAAGCTAACCCTAATAGCCACTAAAGCCTATTCGGCCAAGCCATGATTCTAGGTTTTAATGAAGTTCTATGCTATGTTTTTGTAACTATATGATGATGTTAGGATTTAAGATGGATTAGGACAAAAGCTAACCCTAAAAACCTACTTGGATCATTCGACCACCATGACTTTTGGGTGATTAAATGAAGTCTAGTTCTTGTTTTATATGCAAATGAAGTTGTTGTGTTATGTTAAATGAATTAGGTTAAAAGATAACCCTAGGAAACCCTATGGATCATTCGGCCACCATGAATAGTTGTGGTTGTGTTAAATGAATTAGGATGAAGGATAGCCCTAGACACCCCTATGGACCATTCGGCCATCATGCATTTTGGGGATTAGATGAAGTTTTAATTCAAGTCTTATGTGCATATGAAGTTGTTGTTAAGTTAAATTAATAGGCTAACATGTGTTTTATGTTGGGTGAATGCATGTTGACTTGTGATATTAATTAATGCTAGATGAAGATAACATGCCTTAGGTTAATTCAAGTCTTATGTGCATATGAAGTTGTTGTTAAGTTAAATGAATAGGCTAACATGTGTTTTATGTTGGGTGAATGCATGTTGACTTGTGATATTAATTAATGCTAGATGAAGATAACATGCCTTAGGTTAATTCAAGTCTTATGTGCATATGAAGTTGTTGTTAAGTTAAATAAATAGGCTAACATGTGTTTTATGTTGGGTAAATGCATGCCATGCCTTATGCCATGTCTATGTGTATGCGATGTTTAAAATATGTTATGAAATGGAAAAAGATAAGATTATGAAATGAAACAAAACGATATGTTCATGACATGAATATGACATGATGATGAAATGAAGAATGATATGTTATGAAATGAAGAATGGTATGTTTACGAAATGAAAGATGATATGTTCATGAAGGGAAGCATGATGTGTTATGAAATGAAGTATGCTATGTTTGCAAAATGAAATAAGCTATGTTATAAAATAAGCATATAAGTATTTTACCTTCTGCATGGCTTGTACCAAGACCTTAACAAGGTCCAAGAAGGGATGGGCTCCTAAGATTTCCTAGGTCGATGGAATAAGACTCGGGCCTAGGACGGGCTTCTATGTATGATTGCCCCTAGGTCGATGGAATAAGACTCGGGCCTAGTACAGGATGGGCTCCAAGATGCCTTAGGTCGATGGAGTAAGACTCGGGCCTAGGATGGGCTTCTACGCTATGACGATTGCCCTAGGTCGACGGACTAAGATCGGGCCTAGTAACCTATTAGGTTCGAGACTTGCTACCTCGGGCCTATTTAGGGATGCGCGCTATGATAATGAAGAAGTGGTACAATGCCGGGCCCAAATATGTTGAGATTTATATTTACGTACCTATAATATATGTTTTCAAAAGCATCTTGCATATGTTACATGATTAGATTGTTATGTTCACATGCTATGTTGATATGTTACATATGATGTATGTTATGTTTGATATGCCATGTTTATGTCTCTATGCTACATATGATGCATGTTATGTTTGATATGCCATGTTTATGTCACTATGCTACATATGATGTATGTTATGTTTGATATGCCATGTTTATGCCACTATGTTACATATGAAGTATGTTATGTTTGATATGCCATGTTATGTCACTATGTTACGTATGTTATATGTTATGTTTAATTAAGTCCTAAATGTACATGATATGATGCTATGTTATAGATGATACATGTTATGTTGCCATGCTATGGATGAGACATGTTATGTTTACTCACGCTATTTTATGCTACATGTTGTTGATTACGCCATGTATGTTACATGTTATATGGCTTATATGTTATGAATGTTACATGCCATGATTAATGTCGATATATGGTTTTTGTGAGTAGGACTGGATCTTACTAAGCCTATGTGCTTATAGTTTATCTTTCCCTCGTACTGCAGATAAGGGTAAGGGATGGATAAACTAAAGGGAACAGCAGGAGGGGCCAAATGTGTGTGCCAGTGGCATGGTGGAGAAGATCCGTTAGGTTTATATATATATGTTTACCTATGATGATGATGTTTATGGATGTCCTTACTTATGTCTCCGTATGACGACGATGTTTAAGAACTTGAACTAAGCACTAAGTATCTATATATGTTATGATGCACGCTCTATGTTAATAAGAAGAAGTAAGGAAGAAGTAAGAAGAAGTATCTATATATGTTATGATGCATGCCCTATGTTAAGAAGAAGAAGTATATATATATATATATATATATATATATATATATATATATATATATATATATATATATATATTTATGTCAATGCATATGTTTAAAATAAAAAAAAATAAGTCTAAAGTCTTCCGCTATAAGAATAAAGAAGTATGTATAAAGTCTTCCGCTGTATGTAATGTATGTATATACGGTCGCGTCACGCGCCGCCCCTCCGGGTTCTGGGTCCAAAAAGGGCGGGCGTGACACTTTTCCTCCTCCATGTGACACCGCACTGAGTAGGGTTCTCCGATAGACCTCACTGTTAGGGCAATCAACCCGTGATATGGTTTTGATGTGTGTAGAAAAGGGTTTAAGTTAGGTTATTATTGTGATTTGATGTGTGTTGGAGTCTTGTAGGACTTAGTAATTCGCACATGGAGCCTTGGCGAGTTTCACATCTCATGACTCGGTCCTTGAGTCGGTGAAGGATGGCTTTGCGGAAGCCATGCGCTTGGAGCATCTGAGGGATCGCCAGACGAGGAGCTTGGAGTGAAGATGGAGGAAGTAGACTTCAGGGCGAGACGCAAAGGATGGCGCTGCAGAGCCGTGCGCTTGGCGCATCCGAGGGACGTGGCCGGACGAAGACAACTTTGAAGGTGAGGGACTCCGAGGGATGAGAGTGAGCAAATGTAACCCGGGAAGGGGTAGTGCTCTTTGGTGAAACTTGGTCATTTGGCTAAGTGTCGGATGAGATTTCGACATCGATCCGCCATGGAATGGCAATGATCGCTTCGAGTCGAACGGGTTTGATCGTATCCGATCGATGGGTTTTGGCCCAGCAGCCGACTATATATTGGCCGATCGCCAGGCCATCGATCGTTGATGGCAACAATGATCATCGTCGAGAGGGTTTTGGGCAGAACCTCTTGTAGCCAATCGCGCGACTACGAGATCAATCGATGATGGATACATCACCGATCGGGCCAAGGGTTCCGTTGGACTATAACGGTCGAGGATCGACATGTTCGGGCCATTGTAGTGGCGGCAATGATCGCCAAGGGCGAATGACCGGGTGGCGCCAACGGGAAGAAATCAGCCCTCTCTATAAAAAGAGAGGGTGTGGGCTTTTGGATGGCTAATGCTTAAGTCCTAAATGATCATCCAAGTGCCCCCACAAGCTTTCAACTCCTTCTCCTAGTTTTTTTTCACATTTATTGTAAGAAAGAGTGTTTGGGTTGTAAGAAGGTTTACCTCCACCTTGCATTGGGCTAAACGGAGAGACCAATAGTGAATTGGTTACGGAGTGATTCACCGTGGACGAATCAGACCGTGGATTAGCGGCGAGGCCGTGAACCACATTATATTTCGGTGTTAGCATTGTTTGGTATTCTTATTTATATTTGCTTGTCTTGTTTTGTTTCCGTTGCGCTAATATTCTTTGTAGACGAGCAAATTCCACCATCGAACAAAAGAGGGCTATTCACCCCCCTCTAGCCGACCAACCACAATCACATCGATCGACCCTACAAGTGGTATCAGAGCCAAGTCACTTGTCAAGGACTAACTGCCGCAACAAGCACTTCATCAAGAGATGGTCGGCTCTAATATTCATCCGCCGAAGTTCGAGGGGGAATTCGCTTGGTGGAAAAAGAGAATGGAGGTATTTTTTTGAAACCGATTTCGAAATTCTTTTATTTATGGAAAACGGTTTTGAAATGCCTAGGGATGAAGAAGGGGAGCCATTGGAAAAATCAAGATGGAGCAAGAGGCAAAGGGAGGAGTACTTGGTGAACTCAAAAGTCAAACATCACCTCTACAATGTACTCCCCCAACAAGAAGTCAACCGGATAAGAGAGTGTGCTAGCGCCAAGGAGATGTAGGAGAAACTAATAGAGATTCATGAAGGCACATCCGAGGCGAAGCTAGCAAAGAGAGATGTCCTTCGCTCCCAATTATCTAATATCAAACTCGAAAAGGGAGAAAAGGTAAAATCCCTACACTCTAGATTTAAGGAAATTCTAACCGAGTTGACAAGTGTAGGTGAAAAACTCTCCAACCGGGATATGGTAATGAAGGTCATAGATGTCTTTCCCTGGTCCTCAAAATGGAGCACTATGGTGGACTCGTTCTACATCTCCAAGAACCTAGAAGTTAGCACCTTGGAGGAATTCTTCTCAACAATGGAGCTCCATGAAACAAGGCTTGAAGGAATAGTAGAAGAGCCTAGAATTCAACCTTCAAGAGGAGTAGCCTTGATGGAAAACAAGGGGAAGAAGAAGATGGAGATTCCCTCCTCCTCCAACGAAGCTTCCACCTCCTCCTCCATGGATAGCACGGAAGAAGCTTATATGGTAAGGAGGGTAAGGCGTGCATGTAACACCCCCCATCTACTTACACTAGTAAAGGAGGTGTTTCTGCCATACTTTATCTTACTCTTTGCATAATCAGGTAAAACATGACTCAATCATTTCATAAACTCACATACACTATTTGTAAGTTAACTAATACCTGATTTAAACCGAAGAGTATCAACAACTCGTACAAAGATCTAAACTTGGTTTCTAAATGAGTATCATAATTCAAACTCTTAACTTTTAACAGCGGAAGCTAAAGAAACAAACCAACTACATTCACATGTTGACACTAGGCTATTTCACAAGTTCTTAACCTATCTAAGCATGCACATTCACTAGAGTTCTAATATAGAACATTCTTAAGTAACTCAACCTCATGCATGGTGATAGTGATAGGTGCATCCTTTGTTGGTAGTTGCTTCGGAGGCTCATTGGCACCCATGTCCCCGGATTAAAATTTTCACTAATGAAAGAACTAATCCGGATGGGATGAGTTTCCTTAGCACAACCAATTCGTCGTCGTGCTAACAACTTGAGTGATCGCTTGAACAAACTAGTTGTTCAAGCAACACAACTCTTCTAGTTGGTTAGCCGCGGAAGAGACGACGGATCGCCGGTTATTGTGTTTGTCTTTGGGGTCCATGATTATACAAAATACATAAAAATGTAAACTAGTATAATCAACACATAAAGAACATTCTAAGATCAGAAAATAAAGTTATAAAACTTTTATACATCACGATCTTCTACCGTATGTCCTATCCTCTTCGTGGACGTCGTGTGGGCGAAGATCCTCCATGAGTAGAAGCCTCCTAGATCACGTTCTTCTCTTCCTTGTTCGCTCCGAACAAAGAGAAGAACTAAACAAAACTCCTTCTCCTTTCTAGAACCGGCCACCAAGCCAAAGGGCTTTATACAACCGCCGGCCAAGGAGTGGCTTCTTGAGCACTGGCCAACCTTGAAGCAATGTTGCCGCCGGCCACCAAGATGGGATATGGATGAATGCCGCCCAACCTTGTATCAATGTTGCCGCCGGCCACCAAGGAAAAAGGGAGGAAGAAGAAAACCGACCAAGGATGAGAAGAGGAAGAGGGGCGCCGGCCAAAACCCTAGGGAGAACAAAGATCTTGCCGCCCACTTCTAGCCACCCAAAACCCTAACTCTTTTAGGGTTTGTTGCCGCCCACTTCTAGATAGGCAAACCCTAATTTCCAAGCACTATTTTTGCCGCCCAAGCCTAAGCCCTCTATTTATAGAATTGGGTTTAAGCCTCCTTTAATCTCCACCGTCGGATCTAGGGATCTAATCTCCACCGTCGGATCTAGGGTTTTATCCCAACCGTCAGATCTAGGGTTTCATCCCAACCGTCGGATCTAGGGTTTCATCCCAACCGTCGGATCTATAGTTTCATCCCAACCGTCGGATCTAGGGATTTAATCCCAACCGTCGGTTCTAGGGTTTCATCCCAATCGTTGGATCTAGAGATTTAATCTCAACCATCGGTTCTAGGGATTTAATCCCAACCGTTGGTTTTAGAGTTTTGTTTTACATCCTTGGATCTAGGCTTCATGAGGATTATGTTAGGCTACGATAGGGACCATGAGGAGGAGTTGGATCTTGGCCACCCGATGGATCGGAACCACACAAACTTGATCCATCAATGATATTCCATTCCACTAGAGGATCATCATTGAACTACCTCACCAACTCCCATAAATTAATATGGGCTCCATATATTATTTGTACATCCATCTCCCCGTGTTTAAGATATCGAATGTCCGTCAATTAATTGATTTACTGACCATCAATTAATTAACATCTTACTCCTCGAGTAGTACCACTCAACCTTATCATCATGTTGACTAAGTCAACCAGCTGGGTTTACATGATGAACATTATGAGCTCCTCAAGGGGACATCATCAACCTAATATATAGGACACAGTTTCCTCCTATAATCAACGGCACACCATGTAAATAATATTATTTCCCAACTTACCGGGCATATTGATTTAATCCATCTAAATCTCACCCTATGGTAAATCAAAGAAATAAATACTAAGTACATGTGCCCGTTATTATATCGGGATTAAGAGCATGTACAACATAATATCCGAGGTCCGATTCAATTATGTAGTCAGCAATAAATTGAATCACCTCTATGTCGGTCCTGCTCAATACACCTAAGTGTACTAGTGTAACTCTATGTTCAAGACAAAACAATACTAAGCTACACTACAACCATGCCAATGGTTTGTCCAAAACCATCTTGGTTGTGAGCCTCTACTTATATTCTACAAGAGACTGATAACATGATCTTCTGTGCCACACCAAGCACCATGTTATCTACAATGTAAAATATTAGACAATATGCACACATATAATAAAGTGCAAACAATGATCATGTGATTCTTATTTCAAAATAAAATATTCATACAAAAAGAGCTAGGCTTTCAGTATACATTCCAACATCCTTGACATGAACATCAACATAATCAACGATACATAACATCAACCCTAGCACCTAACATGAAGACTAGCACATAGTTCAAAGTTCTTAGCATAACATAATACTAGCAAGTTCAACATTCTTAGACACAACATGATCAAACATATAACATGAACACTACCACACGAATAAGTTCGAAGGTCTTAACACATAATAAAATACTAGCAAGTTCAGGATCATAATCCATTGTTCCGCCGCCACACACACCAAGCACTTCATCTACTGCCGCCCCCCTTTACTCCAATCTTGCTTTACCCTTATCTGTAGTATAAGGAATGCAAACTATAAGCAATGGAGCTTAGTAAGTACTTCCTATTCTCACAAAACTTCGCATTAGGAAAACATGCTATTAGAATACTTGCATGCAACACATACTCATACTTGCATTTAGGAAAATTATGCATTTAACATTTGGAAGTACTTGCACATGATACAATGATTCAACTTGACATGCATGAACTTAACATACGCAACTTGCAATACATGCTTGAAATATGCTTCGCTTGTAGAAACATATACATGAGACATACTATACTTAAACTTGTAAACATTGTGCTTTGGTTTACTTTCGAAACCATATATACATATATACTTTAAAATACTAATTATCCTTGTTTGGGCAGCCCGGCATTGTACCAACTTTGTGCGCAACCCTAATAGAATTCGGGGTAGCTAGCCACCGAACTTATTAGGGCAACTTAACTTTCAAGGGCGGTCTAGGGCCCGTGGGTGATCTAAGAGCCCAGTACATGCCAATTCAAAGTAAAATACTTCCTTTATATATGACTTACTTATTTTTTTCATTTAACAAGTATTTTACATGATCATAATCATAACCCATATAGGAAGCCTTTCAAGACATTTGATCATGCTCTTTGTCCCCACAACTCGTAGGGGAAGCATCTTGTGATCTTTACGTCTTGCTTCCAATGACATATTCAAAGTAAAATACTTCCTTTATATATGACTTACTTATCTTTGTCATTTATCAAACATTTAACATGATCATACTCCCAAAACTCATATAGGAAGCCTTTCAAGACATGCGATCATGCTCTTTGTCCTCAAAACTTATAGGGGAAGCATCTTTGCGATCTTATGCCTTGCTTCAACATGAAATATACCTATAAATATATATGACCTACTGATTTTATCATTTAACCAACATTTAACATGTTCATACTCCCAAAACTCATATAGGGAGCCTTTCAAGACATATAATCATGCTCTTTGTCCCCAAAACTCATAGGGGAAGCATCTTTGAGATCTTTACATCTTGCTTCCAATAAAATATACCTAAAATACCTAAAAATACAAACAACCATAATCTGGAAAGAATCTATAAATCTGAATAAAACATGATATTAGAAGCTAGATGTGCAAATCAAAGAGTTACTTATGCTATAGGTGAGAGATAGCATCTTAGTGATCTTATGTCTTGCTTAAAACAATATATACCTTACCTATAAATCTAAACACACCTATATAATCTGATCAAACACAGTTTTATCATTTATCAAACGTTTAACATGATCATACTGCTAAAAACTCATATAGGAAGCCTTTCAAGACATTCGATCATGCTCTTTGTCCCCAAAACTTATAGGGGAAGCATCTTTGCGATCTTTACATCTTGCTTCCAATGAAATATACTTAAAATACTTAATAATACAAGCAAACATAATCTGTACAGAACCTATAAATCTAAATAAAACATGATACTAGAAGCTAGATGTGCAAATCAAAGAGTTACTTATGTTATAGGTGAGAGATAGCATCCTAGTGATCTTATGTCTTGCTTAAAACAAAATATACCTTACCTATAAGTCTAAACACACCCATATAATCTGATCAAAACATATTTTTGTCATTTAACAAGTATTTTACATGATCATACTCAAATACCCATATAGGAAGCCTTTCAAGACATTCGATCATGCTCTTTGTCCCCAAAACTCGTAGGGGAAGCATCTTTGCGATCTTTACATCTTGATTCCAATGAAATATACTTAAAATAACTAAAATTCCAAACAAAAATAATCTGTAAAAAACATATAAATCCAAATAAAACATGATAATAGAACCTAGATGGCAAATCACGGAGTTACTTATACTCTAGGTGAGAAATAACATCTTGGTGATCTTAGATCTTGCTTAAAAAGACCTATACCTCAACTATAAATCAGATCACACACATATATCATCTGATCCAAACATATAATCTTCAAAACATATGAAAAGAAGATATATAAAACAATCGAAGAACTACTTATACTGTAGGTGAGAGATACTTACTTCCTCTCGCTTTCATACTAGTATACTGCTAGGGTTTTTGTGAGATGAAGACCTTCCCTTGTTGCTTATTCCTAGGAGTGGTCCTCTATCATATATTAAGCCTTTGTATCCCCTTGAAACCCTCTCAAGAACACCAACCAAAAGCCTTAGGGTTTCGGATGGAGTTGGAGGAAGGAAGTGGAGTTTGATCTTTTAGCAATACCAAGACTTTCTCCTTGAAAACCCTCTTGAGAGTTCCAACACAAGGAGTACTAAATCTTGGATGGAAGAGGGAGGAAGGAGAAGGAGGAGTTTCAGCCAAGAATGGGAGAAGGAAGAAGAATGAGGAAGAATGAAGAAGGAAGATGGGGGTTTTCTTTTCTTCCTTAACTTCCTCTTTAATTCCCACGTTAATAGCTAGGAGGTTAGAAAACATTTCATCTCCTCATGGGGAGATGAAACAACTCTTCACCCTCTCATCTTCTCATTTACCTTCTTTGTATATTCCTTATCTATTCTAGCCAAGAATTATCCTATGGTCTAGTGGTATCAAGGCTATCTCACAATTAGGAGGTTCATGGTTCAAATCCTACCTATAGCGAACCATATTTTATTTATTTTATTTTATTTTATTTTAAACCTTTTATGGGCGTTAAAAATTATATAATTACTTTGAATAGCTTAAAATTTTACGGGCGTTACAGTACATTAAAAGGTTTTAAATTTAATAAATCTAATAATAGGAGAAGAAGACCAAAAGGGAAAGTTATTTGCTATAATTGCCAAGGAGAGGGACACATAAGGATAATTGTCCCCTCCTAAACAAGAGTAAAGAGGAGAGGAGAAAGAAAGAAGAAAAGAAGAAGAAGGGGAGCAAGAAGAAAGAAGAAGAGAAGAAGGCCAAAGAAAAAGGGAAGGTCAAGGCACTAAAGGCAAGGACATGGGATGACCCCTCTTCATCATCTTCATCATCATCGGAAGAGGAGAATGCTTTTGTCACCAACCTAGCTTTGATGGCCTTTGACGATCTAGACTCTTCGTCCACTAAAAATGAAGAATCAAGCACAAGTGAGGAGAGCTCTAGTGAAGGGGGAGCTTCTTCACCATCCTCCGAATCCGAAGAAGAAGACATGGAGACTTTGGTAACGAATCTCTCACCTAGTAAAATAGTTTCCATGATTTCTAGCCTCACTAAGGATTTGTTTAGGGCAAAGAAGAAAAATAAATGCATGCTAGATCAAATTAAGGACTTAGAAGAAAAACTAGAAAAAGCATGCTTAAATGGTAATGAAAATATTTCTTCTAGTCGTGATGATGCATGCTCACATGATCTTTATATGTCATTTGATGTTAATGATGCATGCATAGAGGAAAATAGGGCTTTAAGGGATAAGGTAGACCATTTGACTAAGGCCCTAGAAAAGTTTACAATTGGCTCCAACACTCTTAACATGATCATAGGAAGCCAAAGAGCAAGTTTCAATAAGAAAGGCCTAGGATATAAGGAAAAGAAAAATGAAAAGGCCTATAAATGCTTAATTGCTAGGGGTCAAGATAAAAAGAAGGTAATAGCTAGAAAATGGATCCCTAAGGAGTATTTAGTGAACCCCATAGGAAAGAACTTATTTTGGGTTCCTAAATCCATCCTAAAGGGTTAGGAAAACCCTACGATAGTCAACCATAAGGATTTCATCTATATCATATGTTTGGTTGACTTAGGATGGTGGGACAAAATTTTTGAAATAGTGTTGGGTGATGATAATGCACCCATAGAAAATATAAATCATGCTTTAGGTGATATTTGCCTTATTATCATGATGTAATACCTAATGCATGATTACAATTTGATGAATACATTTGTTTCATGATCATAATATGAAATTCATACATATATATTTTTATGATCATGTGGATATCGGATGATACTTAACCATGGGTAGAAATGCATGAAATTAATGGTTAAGTATATACAAATACCTTTAGGATGCATCTCACACTCACCATAGGCTACCTTGATTGAAAACTTAGCATGAGTGAGATGTTAGGATGATACAAATGTCTACTAATGCCTATGACATTTAAATGGTCATTTAAAGTATCAAAATAACAATAATAGATCAATCATGGGGAAGGCTTATGTTTAATTCATAGACATATTGCCCAAAGATCATGGTTGGATATTTCATATGTTTTCAAAACTATTTCTTACTTTAAAATCTGCATGTTCTTGTTTTGAAACAATCCAAAGAAAAACTAGGTGTTAAAATGGATACAAACTTGATCAAAACACTAGTTGTTTTTAAAGCTTTTGGATTTTTGGTAAATATTTGAAAATATAATGATTTTTCATGAAAAACTATTTTTCATTGATAAAGAACCCTAAAAGAAATATGCTCCCCAAATTTCACTATTTTTTGAATTTTCTAGAATTTATAGTGCATTTCTGAATTTCGTCCAGAAAATCAGAAATTCTGATTTCCTTGTGCCAGTCGACTGCCATACTGATAGCAGTCGACTGATGTACTGTGCACGAGCACAGTAACTTGATTTTATCAGGATTTTAAGTGTTTTTTATTTTTGCTTCTCTCTAGACTTGATGTCATGTCATATAAACCCTGTTTAATCTTTTTGATGGTGTCAAAGGGGGAGAAAGATATATGTTTAAGTAAAGGGGGAATGCATTTAGGGGGAATTTCATGTATTAAGGGGGAGAGTTGCTAATCATGTTATTTACATGCTTTCTTTCCTTAATATTTTATCAAATGTTTTTATGTAACTTAAACGGATTGTCACACATCAAAAAGGGGGAGATTGTTAGGGCAATCAACCAGTGATATGGTTTTGATGTGTGTGGCAAAGGGTTTAAGTTAGGTTGTTATTGTGATTTGATATGTGCGTTGGAGTCTTGCAGGACTTAGTAATTCGCACATGGAGCCTTGGCGAGTTTCACATCTCATGACTTGGTCCTTGAGTCGGTGAAAGATGGCTTTGCGAAAGTCGTGCGCTTGGAGCATCCGAGGGATCGCCGGACGAGGAGCTTGGAGTGAAGCCGGAGGAAGTAGACTTCAGGGCGAGACGCGAAGGATGGCGCTGCAGAGCTGTGTGCTTGGCGCATCCGAGGGACGTGGCCGGACGAAGACAACTTCGAAGGCGAGGGACTCTGAGGGATGAGAGTGAGCGAATGTAACCCGGGAAGGGGTAGTGCTCTTAGGTGAAACTTGGTCATTTGGCTAAGTGTCAGATGAGATTTCCCGACATCAGTCGACTGCCATGGAATGACAGTCGACTGCTCTGAGTCGAATGAGGTTCGACTGGTATCAGACTGATGGGTTTTTGGCCCGTGATCTCGTATATTAGCGGTCATCGCCAAGACCATCGGTCGATCGCGATGGCGAATGATCGGTAGTCGAGAGGGTTTTGGGCACAGAACCTCTCGTAGCCGACTGGGCAGTCGACTACGAGGCATCAGTCGACTGATGGATACATCAGTCGACTGTCAAGGGTTCCGTTGGACTACAACGGTCAGGATCTGACGTGTTCGGAGGCCGTTGTAGTGGCGGCAGTCGACTGCCAAGGGCAGCAGTCGACTGGTGGCAGCCAACGGGAAGAAATCAGCCCTCTCTATAAAAAGAGAGGGTGTGGGCTTTTGGATGGCTAATGCTTAAGTCCTAAACGATCATCCAAGTGCCCCACAAGCTTTCAAATCCTTCTCCTAGTTTTGTTTCATATCTATTGTAAGAAGGAGTGTTTGGGTTGTAAGAAGGTTTACCTCCACCTTGCATTGGGCTAAAGGGAGAGACCAATAGTGAATTGGTTGCGGAGTGATTCACCGTGGACGAATCGGACCATGGATTAGCGGCGAGGTCGTGAACCACGTTATATTTCGGTGTTAGCATTGTTTGGTATTCTTATTTATATTTTCTTGTCTTGTCTTGTTTCTGTTGTGCTAATATTCTTTGTAGACGAGCAAATTCCACCATCGAACAAAAGAGGGCTATTCACCCCTCCTCTAGCCGGCCAACCACAATCACATCGATCGACCCTACACTGACCAACCGACTCTCACTGAGATTTCGTCCAAACAATCACAACCATTTAGCGTATTGGTACTCGAGTCCCAATCCTTGTGGGATCGATAATCTATTTATTACTTGACGACATCCATGCACTTGCGGGCATTAAGCATAACCACGTACTTTTAGTCTTCGACGGTCTCCGTCGTGAGATTTAAGGTCGCGACCGTGCGCATCATAGGTCCACCTCGCCCTTTGTCAATGCCCTGCTATTTCTCAGCACCTGTACATTTGTACAAATGTGAGATGCACATCCGGTATCTAATACCCATGATGAAGAAATAGATAGATTGACTTCTATGACATATATACCTAAAGTAGAAGTCTCACTTCTCTTCTTCTTAAGATCTTTCAGGTATGCTTTGCAGTTACGCTTCCAGTGTCCAGCTTCATTACAATGGAAGCAAGTCCCTTCCTTGGCCACCCCTCCTTTTGGTTTCAGTGCCTTGCCTTTGCCCTTGGCTTGGGACTTTCCCTTACCTTTAGGCTTGCCCTTGCCTTTTTTCTTTTGCACCATCAAAATGGAGTCAGCTTTTCCCTTCATAAGGTTGAGCTCAGCAGTTCTCAACATACTAAGCATCTCAGGTAGTGGCTTATCAATTTCATTCATGTTGTAATTCATGACAAATTGATTGTAGTTTTGTGGCAAAGATTGCAAGATCAAGTCAATGGCCAGCTCTTGCCAAGTGGGAACCCCAACCTCTGTAGGTTTTCTATGTACCCAATCATTTTGAGTACATATGGACCTACGGGAGTCCCATCTTGCATCTTTGATTGAAACAATGCCTTAGAGATCTCATATCTCTCGTGCCTTGCTTGTCCTTGATACAGTTGACGAAGATGTTCAACCATATCAAAAGCATTCATAAACTCGTGTTGCTTCTGAATCTCAGAGTTCATGGTCGCGAGCATGAGGCATGACACATCTAATGCATCATCTTGATGCTTCTTGTAAGCATCTTGGTCACTTACGGTGGCGAGGTGAGGTGCCTCGAATGGGCTGCTCTAGACGCATGCTTTTCTTTCTTAGGTGAGAACGATTCTCAGATTTCTGTACCAGTCCAGGAAATTAGCTCCATTGAGCTTTTCCTTCTCAAGGATAGAATGCAGGGAGAGAGTGTTTGTGTTTGTCGACATGGTAATCTACAACATACATAACGTAGAAAATTAATATCATATTCCATTTATCAGTTAATTAGGCTTTTAATCAAATGATTCTCCCACTGAATTATAGGACTTTTGTAGAATCGAGTCATGGATGTGGTCAAACCACATTACTAGATTCATACAAACTAGCTATAATTCTTGCGTGACAAGATCGAAATTATACTACGCCTTGAGTTAGCTTTGGTTATATTGCCCAAGACTTAGTATGATCAGTAGGTAACAAATTACCAATTACATCTCTATGCAACTCTTGTTTATAGGATCAAGATCCACATTTACAAAAGACCTTAAGTTAGCTTTGGCTAAATCGCCCAAGATTTAGAGAAAATATAACCTTATCCTACCTTTCCAACGGTTGAAATATGCCTATAGTTTTACTCGATCCAATTGAGTTAACTAGTTTTACTCAATCTAATTGAGCTTATTCTCACCCAAGTTGTGTTAGGCGGGACCAACATTGTCCCTCCGCACCCTACCAAGATAATATGCATTACTTTTCTTTGGCAGATTCAACAACAATAAATGATCGAGGTAGTGATGGGTATCAAAACTTTGTTGGCATTTTCGAGTTGATTCGATTAAAATCTAATCTAATCGTGAATGTGTATCATATACGCATTAAGGCCTTTATTACCCTACACTAGCATGCATCACATATATACAAAGAAATATACTAGCATGCATCATATACATACAAGCAAGATTTACTAGCATGCATCCCATACATACAAGCAAAATATCCTAGCATGCATCATATACATACAAGCAAAATTTACTAGCATGCATCCCATACATACAAGCAAAATATCCTAGCATGCATCATATACATACAAGCAAAATTTACTAGCATGCATCACATACATACAAGAAAAATAAATAAATAAATAAATAAATATATATATATATATATATATATATATATATATATATATATATATATATATATATATATATATATATATATATATATATATATATATATATATATATATTGTGATGAGGTCATGGCCCTACTACGACCTTCTCAAGCCAATGAGAAGATCAGACGGTCAACTTAGGGTTAGCGGCTTCTCCAAGCAACTCCTTTGACCGCCATGTGTCGTCAGCACTCTCCTCGTAACTCCGCCTACTAGTGGACCTTCCACCGCTCCATTTTGTACATTACAAACATGAAACTCAAGTTACAATCGAGTCTAAAACTATTTACAACTAGAATATTAAAAGAAGAGGCACGCGCAGGTCGCATACCATATACAACATGCACAACCACAAAACGACACGCAAGTCGTATTATGAATTACAACACATTTATCCAATCATATTGGGGTTCTTGGGCCATGACCATCACAGTATTATACATAATTATAAATTATGTATTTTACAGAAATTTCTATAATTTTTCCTATTTTTTTCAATTTGTATGGGTCACATCTCCGTAAGGGTCCCGCTAAGTGATTTCCAGGCGCGATCAAGGACAAGGCCCTTTTCAAGTTAGGGCAGCACCCCTACTTGCAAAATAAACTTTGTGAGTGTTTCACCTTGATCTTACAACAACTTAAGTCACTGTCCCAAAAACCTAAAGCGAGAACTCACCGTTTCAGAGAGTTTTTCTCGGTGGTTGAAGCCTACAAGTGTCCCAACACTTGTTGCTTCGACTCTTCGAGAAAAATATCCCAAAAATCTATAAAATAGGAAATTTACAGAAACTTATAGATCTGTAATTTTTATATCTAATACAAAAGCTGCAAAACTAAAACACATACATGCTTCGCACGTGGCTCTGATACTATTATTGGACGCTTTTGAATTGCGAAAACCCCGAAAGTCGGCCACGGATCCATACAAAGATAAACAAAACTATATGTACGTGTTTAAAAACCTTAGATCTACTCTATATCTACATGTTAAGAATTTTACCCTTGATATGACGCCCTTCGCTTATCCCGCTCGTCCAAACGGCTTGTCGGAACTCGAGAGTGTCAAGTGTACACTCCTCTATTTGTATCCACACAAGTAATAGGTGGAGAAAAGCAACCTAGAGTGTGCTAGCACCCCTTAGAGGCTCACAGCAAGATGAGGAAGAGAGAGCTTGAGGGAAGAGGGAGGAAGAAGATGAAGTTACACAACTTAACTTCACACTTTCATAACCCATCAATAGTGGCATAAGGGGGTTACATGCATGCATGTAACTCCAAGAGCCAATGGCTCTTGGTCTCCCTCATGAGGTGGCACCCCATGATGTGTCCATGATGATGTGGAGCATCATCATTGGCCAACCCCATGCCAAGTCACCATGACATGGCAATTGGTCAAGTCAAAATTGACCATTCATCTTCCCTCTCAAGTCAAGTCAAACTTGACCTCTTAACTCCCATGGTTGATCAAATCCAACCATTTGATTCAAGTCAATTTGATTTAATGAATCTCTATTCATTAGTTTAAATTGACTCAATGAATCAAATCTAAATTAGACTCATTCAACACTTGAATCAAATTTAGTCTAACTCAATTAGTCTAATTTGGATTACTCTTAATCCAATTTGGTTCATCCCATGAACCTAATCCTCATGGTTCATCATACGAACCTAATCTCCATCTAATTGCCCTTTGTGTGTGACCCTATAGGTTCTTGTAACGTTGGCAATGCTCGTAAACCGATTTAGGAACATAAGCAATGATCGGTATCTAGCAACACATCATTGCTACCCAAGTTACAAGAATGTTGAGATCCAATATCACCTTTGTGACTACTAATTGTGACTCTCACAATATGTGACAATGTCCCTCTATCCTTGACATCTAGATTGACCAATTGAGGCATAGACTGTGTCATCCTCGGTACAATCTATATTTTGAACTCTAAATAGACTCACTCTAATCAAATGAGCTCAATATCTCATATTGACTCATTTGGGTATGGCCATGCACTTAGTGGTTTCACTCTATCAAGAATAACGATGTCACTCCCGTCATATAGGAGGGATAGATCCCATCTACATCACTCACATCCCTCCGCATAATTTGTTACATACCCAATAATCGCCTTTATAGTCCACCCATTTACGGATGACGTTTGACGAAGACAAAGTATGCAACTCCTTATGTAGGGAACCATGGTGACTTTAGGTCCAAGGACTAATAGTCATACTAATAGTCACATGATAAAGTATATGACACTCATATAACGATCCATGATACTTTCTCATGACGGGTCATTCAGTATACATTCTCCAATGCATACCCATGTATCAACTTGATATCTCATATCCATGACTTGTGAGATCAAGTCATCGAGTAACCTACATGCTAGTCTCTTCGCATTAACATTGTCCCTGAATTTTAATACCTGACTAGGAATGATTAAGAGTAGTGTTCTTTATATCATCTCATTATCGATTCAACCAATCGATTGATATAGATAAGAACCTTCTACTCAAGGACGTTATTATACTTAGTTATTTGGCACCAATACAAGTAAGTATAATAACCATGCCTTTATAAATAGGAATATGATATAACAAAGTTCATACAATAATCATCACATGATTGGCTCTAGGGCTTTCACTAACATGGACTTGGTCCAACATGATAAGGATGAGTGGTACTACTCATGGAGTTAGATAATAATTAATTAAATTGTCAGTAATTTAATTAATTAATGGACATTCGATATCTTAAACATGGGAAGATATTTTGTACAAATAATATGTGGAGCCCATATTTAATTATGGTGGTTGGTTAGGTAGTGATGCGCATGATGCATCCTTCAGTTTACGTATTGCTATCCTAGATCACATGAATCAGTGCGCGCTTGAGCGACTCAGACATAAGTGCATGGATGTAAATCAAGTAATAAAGATTATCGATCCCAGGGATGGATTGATACCAATACACTAAGTGGTTGCGATTGTTGGGCGTGATCTCTAAGAGAGTCGGTTGGTGAGGACTATCGGTGGACTACTACTGCATGTGGTGTCACGGAGGAGGAAAAGAGTCGGTCTTAAAAGCGATCCTAGGACTTCGGTTTCACTTGTGTACCACAGAACAATGTTGTCAATTGGCGTCGTCTAAACTTCTACTTACAATTTTGGGGAAGGGACATCATACACTCTCCCGCAGAGCCACCGCATTCACCGGGAGCTATCCTCGCCCAAAAGGATGGGATAGAGGGTACGAGGATGCCAAATCAATCCTTGCGGTGGACCATTTCTGATTCCACCGCTCCCTTCTCCCCGCAGTTACGGGAGGTCAGGTTTACCCCCAGGTTCCTTGATCAAACCTTCTAAATCTAGATTGCAAGGGTTGTCACCACCTCATATCACCTAAGCACAGCGGAAAGAAAGCCAAATACACATAGATATAATAAAGAGCAACTACCAATTGTCAAATTAAACTTATGGCTAGAATTTAATATGAACCAACGTTGTCTATGTACACAAGCTACTCCCTAATCCTAGAATCGAAAGTTCTACTCCATAAATATGAAGGAAGAATCACAAAACATGTTTAAGTTTGAATATAATAGAGATAAAGTGTAGAAATAGAGATATATAATGCTTCGTGATCTTCTCTCCAGCGTTGTATTGTAAGTTGTGGACCTCCGGCGGCTTTCCTCCTCCCCGCTGCGAGTTACCAAAGCTTTTTAGGGCTTAGTAGTGTTAGCCATCGTGCCTCCCCTCTAGGGTTTGGGCGGAGCCATCCTTATATATACATCGCCTCGGACACTGTAAAATCCGAAAAAAAGCCCTAGTCGCGCAAATCCGTCAGGCCGCCACACGTGTGTTTCCACATGACTGCGACCAGTTGTTCTTCACCCATTGGACACGGGCGTGTGAATCCACATGCCCTAGCCATGTCCCACTCTGCGTCTAGCTTCGAAAGTCCTTCTTTTCCTCTGAAAACGCATCTTTATCACCAGAAAAGCTAACCTGCACCCAAAAGTACAATGAACAGACCTCCGAACCAGAAAATAGGTGATGCGTGCAAGAATAGAGTAACATATGCATGAAACTAACACAAAATGTAACAAGATGTGAGCGAAAACTACTCCTAAAAACCTATATGTTTTGCTCACATCACTTCCCCCAGACTTAAATCTTTTCTTATCCTCAAGCAAACCTCGAGTACATAATTTTTTAAAAAAACATATTGTTCCATAATTAGCATGATAACTAAATTTATCATGTAGTATTTGCAATCAAAGCAAACCAGATATGTTCTAAAAATTCACTAAGTTAGCTCCTCATGCTCGTGCCAGGTGAATCATTCTTAGGCGATGCCCATTCCATGGTGAGTTAAGTCATCACCCCATAGCTTTCCTAAGGTTTCCGGCTCTTAGGCACTTACCTGCCCAAAGCGAGGGTCGTTCCCTAGATTTAGCATAAAGTCTCAAAGGCGTGCTCGGTATTGAGAGAAATTGGGACGTGTTTTCCCAGTAACCTAACTCGGTCTCAAAGGGGCACCTAGTCATTTCCACCCACGACAACTATTTTTTTTATCCCTCTCAATCTCTCTTTTTTTCGTCATTTCTTTTTCTCTTTCTTCTTTTTTTTTTAATTTTTCACCTCACAGGGATTTTGATTTTTCCGAATGGGCTTACACAATCCAAGCATCTCCAGTAACTAAAATGCTAAACCTAGAGTCACCTATGGATTCCAAAGTACTAGACTATTGAAGTGAATCATAACTAGGTATGTACTAAATTCTCCCTTTCAGAATGTTCAACATGTGTGAGTGCAAAAATAGAGCTAACCAGTGCAAGTCTAGAACATTTAATAGAGCACATAGAATAAAATACCACAAGATAAATGGAGTTAAGCTACCTATGGGAACAACTCATGCAAGCAACTTTCAAAAATACTACTGAGGTAACTTTACATACATCAAAAATTAAGTACTGAAAGGAACTAAACAACTCATGCATGCATGAACAAATGAATGAAAATACCAGAAAAGAAACTACTGTTAGGAAACAAAACAAAATAGATTTTGGGGTCCCCCCCAGACTTAAATAAAAATATACCTCTAATATGGTGGATGAGGTGGAAAGTCTGGGAGCCTGGGCATCTCTGGATTCTGGGAGAACCTGCTGTTGAGTCGCTGATGCCATATATACATGTGGTTGATCTGAGAGCTGGTGGATGTAGCGGCTGCTCGATGCTCCTCCTCCCTAGCCCACTGTGCCTGCTGGGCATGCATATGCTGCCACATCTCCCTGCGGTAAACTGCCTCATCTTGGCAACGAACAGACTCCTCCTGGAAGTATATGCGGGCTTCATCGTAGAACTCCTCTGCCAGCTGGAAATGCTCTCGGAATCCCTAGAACTCCGTCTGCTGGTAGGTGCTATGCTCCTCCCATTTCTACCTCTACATCTGCTGCTCAGTGTAAATGTCGTCGAGGCACGATTGGAACTCTGAGAAATCATATGCCGATGTACCTGTATTCTGCTCAAAAGTAGAAAAAGAGGGTGGCGCAGGTGTAGGCTCATGTCGACGTGGACTAGGTGGGCTCCTATGCATCTGTGGACTAGAGGGAGAGTGATACAAAGGTGGAGAGATGGTCGCTGATGTGGATGGCTCCTCATGTGGAGGGGACTCCACTATCAGGTCTAAGCGCCAATTGGCACGTATAGCGATGGTGGTATGATCTGGGTCGGAGAGCCTAAGGGTCGTAAGATTTTTCCTTACATAGCATAAGGAGTCTCCTTCTCTTACAATCATCTTTATGGCCATGCATACTCCTAGGTCGATCCTAGGGCTCCCCTCTATACTCTTCAATGATGTGTAATCGTACCCCATCCTATAGAAAATGTGGGTAAGTAGGCCTCCCACATTGATCTCTCTGTGTCCTGCTTTGCCCATCTTCACTAAGTGTCTAATGAAGTGGGACCCCACATCGATGCTACTTCTTTCTTGTAGCATATCCCATAAGCAAAGCAGCTTGCTGGCTCTAACTACACCATCACTCTCCCCACGACCAAATATAGTACTGGCCATGACGTGGTGAAGGTATCGAAAGACGGGGTTTTGGAGGCGCGACGCTTTGGCTCTAGAATGGTCATAAGCGTGCTCCCCCGTCAACTCAGTCCAAATCAAACGAGAGTTGTACCCATTAGGGGTTCTTCTGTCACGCCCGCCCTTTCAGGCGACCCTAAATGTCCGGAGAGGCGGTGCGTGACGCGACCGTACATACATTTCATACAGTGGAAGACTTTATATATATACTTCTTAGTTCTTACAGCAGAAGACTTAAGACCTAAATACTTTTTTTTTCTTTTAAAACATAAATATGCATTAACACTTCTTCTTAACATAGAGTATGTTTCATAGCATAGCATGCATAGATACTTCTTCTTACTTCTTCTTTACTTCTTCTTATCAACATAAAGCATTCTTCTTTACTTCTTCTTATCAACATAAAGCATGCATCATATATATATAGATACTTAGTGCTTAGTAGGTTCATAACATCATCGTCATAGGGAGACATAAGTAAAGACATCCATAGACATCATCATCATAGGTAACATGTATAAATAGACTTAATGGATCTTCTCCACCATGCCACTACCACACACATTGGCCCCTCCTGCTACTCCCTTTAGTTTATCCATCCCTTACCCTTATCTGCAGTATGAGGGAAAGATAAACTATAAGCACATAGGCTTAGTAAGATCCTGTCCTACTCACAAAAACCATACATCATCATTAATCATGGCTTGTAGCATTTATAACATATAATCAATATAACATGTAACATACATGGCATCATCAACTTAACTTGTAGCATAAGTAACATAAGAGAATATAGCATGGATCATCCCTAACTTAGCAGCATAACATGAAATATATACTTAATCAGCATAATATGCATCATATGTAACTTAGTAACATAAACATCATAGCGTACCATCGAACATAACATGTAACGTATACATCATGACATATCATTCAACGTAACATGTAGCTTAAACATTAGGGCATATCATCTAACATAACATGTAACTTAAACATTATGGCATATCATCTAACATAACATGTAACTTGAACATTATGGCATATCATCTAACATAACATGTAACTTACATCATGGCATATCATCGAACATAACATGTAACTTAAACATTTTGGCATATCATCTAACATAACATGTAACTTAACATTATGGCATATCATCAAACATAACATGTAACTTAAACATTATGGCATATCATCTAACATAACATGTAACTTAACATTATGGCATATCATCAAACATAACATGTAACTTAAACATTATGGCATATCATCTAACATAACATGCATCGTATATTTATCCTAAGCATGTAAACATAACAATCAACAGGTAAACATATGCAAGATGCTTTTGAAAACATATATGTTAGGTACGTAAATATAAATCTCAACATATTTGGGCCCGGCATTGTACCACTTCTTCATTATCATAGCGCGCATCCCTAAATAGGCCCGAGGTAGCAAGTCTCGAACCTAATAGGTTTCTAGGCCCGAGTCTTATTCCATCGACCTAGGGGCAATCGTCATAGCGTAGAAGCCCATCCTAGGCCCGAGTCTTACTCCATCGACCTAAGGCATCTTGGAGCCCATCCCGTACTAGGCCCGAGTCTTATTCCATCGACCTAGGGGCAATCATACATAGAAGTCCATCCTAGGCCCGAGTCTTATTCCATCGACCTAGGGCATCTTAGGAGCCCATCCCTTCTTGGACCTTGTTAAGGTCTTGGTACAAGCCATGCAGAAGGTAAAATACTTATATGCTTAATTTATAACATAGCTTATTTCATTTCTTGGCAAACATAGCATAGCATACTTCATTTCATAACACACCATGCTTCATTTCATGAACATATCTTCTTTCATTTCATATTCATTTCGTGAACATATCTTCTTTCAGTTCATAACATAGCATACTTCATTTCATAACATATCATACTTCATTTCGTCATCATATCATTTTCATTTTGTGAACATATCATTTTTGTTCCATTCCATAGTCTTATCGTATTCCATTTCTTAATATTAGATATCACATACACATAGGCATGGCATAAGACATGGCATCAAGAGTGCATCAAGAGTAAGTAAATACTAACTAAGGCATGGTATCTTCACCTAGCATTATTTAAGATCACAAGTCATCATAAATTCACTCAACACAAAGCACATGTTAACCTAATTCATTTGGCATGGCTACAACTTCATAAGCACATAGCGTTTGAATTAAAACTTCATCTAATCCCCACAACATAGGTTGGCCGAATGGTCCATGTAGGGTTTTTAGGGTTGATCTTTAACCTAAATTGATCTACATACTAAACAACATTATATGCATACCAATCATGGTTTGAAACTTCATTGAACATAATAACCAAGGGTGGCCAAATGGCCCTTATAGGCTTTTTAGGGATTAGACTTTTAACTAGTTCAATTAACATACATATGCATACACTTCATGGTGTAAACTTCATTGAAACACAAGGAAAAGAAACAACCAAGGGTGGCCGAATGGCCCTTATAGGCTTCTTAGGGTTCTTGTCACCTAACATTCATTCATGAGCATTATAATCTAGCATAGCATCATTAGAGACATTTTCATGCAACCCTAACCCTAATTCCCTAGGGTGGCCGAAACACATAAGGGCTCAACTAGGGTTCTTGTTACCCAAACATTCATTCATGAGCATTATAATCTAGCATAGCATCATTAGAGACATTTTCATGCAACCCTAACCCTAATTCCCTAGGGTGGCCGAACCACATAAGGGGCTCAACTAGGGTTATCTTTTGGTCCTAATCCATTTTAAATCCTAACTACATCATATAGTGAATAAAACATGGCATGTGACTTCATGGAAAAACCCTAATCCTAGCTTGGCCGAATAGGTCTTGGTGGCCATTAGGGCTAGCTTTTTAACCAACCCTCTTTTCCCATCTTAACATCATCATATACTTCCTAAACATAGATTACAACTTCATTGATAAACCAAAACATGCTTGGCCGGATATAACATATAGGTTGTTCAAACATTCAATCGAAACTACTCGTATGTAGGTGAGGGATATCTACATCCTTCGCTTTGCTTTGGGTGAGGAAGATGACCTAAGGAAGACCAACACGTAACCTTCTCTTGCTTGGATGGGGTTCGGCCAAGGGGTGGAAAGGAGAGGGAGAGCTCAAGGATTTTGGTGAGAAGGAAAGAAGAGAGAAGTGACCAAATTCAATCCCTCTTCTTTATAAAGGGGAGGAAGTGAAGTTCCTCTTTTCTTTTCTATGCCTCTTCATTTACCCTTAGTCCTACTTATCTATAGTTTCCCCTCTTCCTTAATCATATAATCCTATTGGGCTTCTGGTTAGTGGGTGCATCTATAGGGTTTGGCTATCTCTAGAGGTTTGGAGTTCAATTCCTAGGTCTTGCATCCATTTTTGGCTTATTTTCTTTTGTTTTGGAAAAAGGCCCACCCAAGGCCCATGATCATCAAGCCAAAAATTTCTGTAAAATTGCTAGGAATTTTACGGGCGTTACAATCCTTCATACCTTTAAAAAGTTTCGTCCTCGAAACTTAGAACAATTGTGGGTACTTCTGCTTCATGTCCTCCTCGCGTTCCAAGGTTGCTTCCTCGTACCGTTGATTCTGCAACAGGACCTTTACTAAGGGCACCTCTTTGTTCCTTAGTCTCTTGACTCCTCGGTCTAATATTTGGATTGGCCGACTTTCAGTACTCAGGTCCTCTTGAACTTGCACTGTTTGTGGCTCGATCACTTGGTCCGTACTGGAAATGCATTTCTTGAGCACAAAGACATGGAACACGTTGTGAATAGCCGACATCTCTTGAGGCAGCTCTAGCTTGTAAGCTACATTGCCAATCCTCTGCGATATCGGATACGGTCCCACGTAACGTGGACTCAGTTTACCCTTCCTTCCGAACCTCATTACTCCCTTCATGGGAGCCACTTTGAGGAATACTAGGTCCCCAACTTCGAATTCTAACGGTCTACGCCGCTTATCCGCATAGCTCTTTTGTCGGCTCTGAGCAGTTTCAATTCTCTGGCGGATGTTCTGTATAGCTCGGGTGGTGTTGTCGATGAAATCCGTCTGGAGTCCCATCCTCTTCTTTTCACCACCCTCGTACCAGCATATGGGAGATCTACATTTCCTCCCGTATAAAGCCTCGTAGGGTGTCATTCCAATAGTTGCTTGGTAGCTATTATTGTAGGCGAATTCTGCCAAACATAAGTATCGACACCAGCTACCTTTGAAATCCAGGGCGCAGGCTCTTAACATATCCTCCAGTACTTGATTTACTCTTTCGGTCTGTCCGTCTGGGGATGGAAGGCAGTACTGAACAATAGCTTCGTGCCTAAGGCCTTCTGAACGCATTCCCAGAAATGGGAGATAAGCGACCATCTCATCGAAATGATGGTCTTAGGAATTTCCATGTAGTCCGATAATTTCCTAGCATATAATCGAGCGGTTGCTCATCGAATAGGTCATCTTGATTGCTAAGAAATGGGCGGACTTCGTCAATCTCATCTACAATTACCCATATAGCATCATAACCGTTTTGTCGTCTTGGGCAATCACGAGATGAAATCCATAGAAATGTCCTCCCATTTCCATTACGGAATCTGGATCGTGCGGTGTTCCTCCGTGTCTTTGGTGTTCGCCTTAACCTCTCTGGCGGGTCGGTATCTTGACATCTTGAGCCACATCTCTTTTCATTCCGAACCACGAACTTTTGTTTGAGGTCTTGGTACATCTTGGTGGTTCGGGATGCATCGCATAAGGAGTTACGTGAGCTTCCTCAAATATCTCCTTCCGCACTCGGATCGTCGGGAATACACAAGCGATCCCACGAGGTAGAGTACTCCACTATCGAGAGATCCGAAACCAGTCGTCCTTTCCCTCTAGGACCTCTTGCTTGATCCTCTGAAGGCTTGGGTCATGGGCTTGCTTTTCCAGTATATCATCGAACAACGTTGGTGTTATCGTCATGGTTGAGAGTTGTCTGGAGATGATTTCAACCCCGTAACGCATAATCTCTTTTTATAAGGGTCGAGATAGCGAGATCAAGGTGGCGCAGGACTTCTGCTGAGTGCATCACCACCTTGTTATCTTTCCCGGATGGTAAAGAATCTCGCATCATAATCCTTGTGAGCTCGAGCCATCTGCGCTGTCTCATGTTCAGGTCCTTCTGTGTGAAGAAATATTTCAGACTCTGGTGGTCTGTATAGATCCTACACTGAGCTCAGTAGAGATAATGCCTCCATGTTTTGAGAGCAAAGACCACGGCCGCTAGCTCTAAATCGTGGGTGGGATAATTCCTTTCGTGTTCCTTGAGTTGCCTAGAGGCGTAGGCAATGACCTTGCCATTCTGCATAAGTCTGACTCGAGTCCCAACTTGGGCGTCCTTTGTACATGTCGAAGCCGCCGTTCTTGTCAGGAAGAGCAAGAATTGGAGCTAGTCAGTCTCCTTTTCAACTCTGTGAAACTCCTCGCGGTGTCCTTCCACTCATATTTCTTGTCCTTTACGGTGAGGATCGTCATAGAAGTGGCAATCACGAGAAGTTCTCTACAAACTTCCGTGTAGTAGCTTGCTAGCCCAAGAAAGCTTCGATTTATGGCATTCTTTGGTCGGTTCGATTACTCACGGCTTCAATCTTTATTGGGTCTACCATCACTCCGTGCTTGGATATCACGTGACCCAAAATGATACTTGTATTGAGGAACTCGCATTTGGAGAACTTTGCGAATAGTTGTTTTTCGAAGGATCTGCGATACCACATTCAAGTGTTTCGCATGCTCCTCGGGGTTCTCGAATATATTAGTATGTCTATGAAGGCGATCACAAACTTGTCGAGGAATGCGAGAATACCCGATTCATCAAATCCATGAGCAGGCGGTGCATTCGTTACTCCGAAGGGCATAACTACGAACTCGTAATGTCCATACCTTGTCCGGAAGGCCGTCTTTGGTATATCATCTGGTTTTACTTTTACTTGATGATAGCCAGACCTCAGGTCAATCTTTGAGAAGACGGCGACACCTTTTAGTTGGTCGAACAGGTCATCAATCCGCGGTAAAGGATACCGGTTCTTGATCGTCACATTGTTCAGCGCTCGGTAGTCTATGCACATTCGCATAGACCCATCTTTCTTCTTCACCAACAGCACTGGAGCTCCCCATGGAGAGCGACTTGGGCGAATAAGTCCCTTGTCGAGTAACTCCTGTAGCTATCCCTGAAGTTCCTTTAATTCAGCCGGGGCCATACGGTAAGGTGCTTTAGAGATCGGGTTAGTACCAGGAATCAACTTGATCTCAAATTCTACTTCTCTATCTGGGGCTAACCCTGGTAGTTCATCTGGAAATACCTCTGGGTAGTCGCATACAACTCTGACATTCTCTAGCTTCTGGTCCTCATCTTGACTTGTATCAACTACGTGTGCCAAAAACCCAGTGCACCCACTGTCTAACATCTTACGTGCCTGTAGGGATGATAAAATCTTATTGACTCTTCTCCTCGGTTCTCCGATAAATTCGAACTTAGGCTCCGCCTCCGGCTGGAATACCACTTTCCTTTTTCGGCACTCGATCGAAGCACCGTACTTGCTTAGGAAATCCATGCCCAAGATAATGTCATAATCCTGCATGTCGAGCACTATCAGATCACAGTAGAGTTCTCTGTCTGCAATTCTGATGGGTGCGGCTCGCAGCATATGAGTGGAGGGCATTACCTCCCCCGAGGGTAGAGTGGTTAAGAACTTGTGATCTAGAGCTTGTGGTGGTACGTCTATCTTTCCAGTAAAGTGCGTAGAAATAAACGAATGTGTTGCCCCAGTGTCAAATAATGCAGTAGCATGCTGATAGAAAATAAATATCTGACCTGTGACAACTGTAGTGGCATTTGCCACATCTTCTTGGGTGAGAGAGAATACCCTAGCATCTGTCATAGCTGGTGGGGCTTCTAGTCTCCCTTGGTGGATTGGGGTTCCTTCGATTGCGGCCTGCATCTGATGTAACTGTGGAGGAGCACTCCTGGGCTGGGCATACGGCTGAGGAGGTGCCTGAACCTGGATAGGATAGTCCTTGATTCTATGCCCTGTCCGTCCACAGTTGTAACATCGATTTGTGCCTTGGTAGCATACTCCAGGATGTATCTTCCCGCAGGTAGCACACAGAGGGATCCTGGGCTGCTTGCTCGCTGGACCTCCTTTAGGATTCTCCCATTGTCTTCTCTTGCCAGTGGGGTTCCCTTTCCAAGCACTCTGGTTCCTCTGACCTCCTGACTGGGCCTGTCCCCTGCCTTCACTCAGCGCTTTCTTTTGCTGACTAATGTTGTTCAGGTAATGCTCGGTAATTAAGGCACTACTGAACAGCTCCTCTGCGGTCTGCGGTCTATGAACTCCGCCGGCCACATTCAGAGCTATTTCTGGTTGGAGCATCTTCAGCATGAGTCTGGCCCTTTCTCTTTCCATGCCGACCAACTCTGGGCACAGGCGTGCGAGTCGGTTGAATCTCTTCACGGCTTCGCTGACCGATAGGTCACCTTGTCGAACCCAGTGAACTCGCTAATGCTTGTTGGTCACCCTCATGTGGAAGAATTCTTGAAGAATTCGTACTCAAATCTGTCCATCTCATGATTTACTTGTCTCTTGGTTTTAACCCGTTCCCACACATCCATCAGCATCTCCGGGCGAATGATACACACTTAATCTTCGCATTCGGGCGATCCAGAGCTCCACGATGCTTTCCACCATCTTGAACCAGCTTGGGCATCCCATGGTTCACCATGCAAGAAATTTTTCCGGCTTTAGTCTCGCCTTGCTTTGGATCGGTAAGCTTCTGTCGAACCATCGGGCCGGGGCCCGTTGGTGGGGCAGTAGGGTTTCCTCGCTGATTCATTAGAGTAGTTATTACTTGTTGTTGTTCGGTAACTTGTCGTTGGAGTTCTGTGACTTTGTGTGTAAGGTCATGCGGGGGTGCTAGCTCATCAGCTCTACTACTGCGTCTTCCAGACATGTTTATCTTCATATATCAAGGTAAAACTAGTATAAGTTTTCGTTCGTTGTCCTACGCATACTTAGACTAAAGCTAACATAAAGTCATTTTAAGCTTAAGGCATCATTCATGTTCTCATGCATAATTTAAGCTTAAGGTATTTTATATCATATATGAACGAGCCTAAGGGTATCATATATATTTTCATGCATATTTAAGCTAAAAGCATTTCCTATTATTCATGAACAAACATAAGGTAAAGGCATTTTATAAATAAGCTAGAGGCATTTTATATTATACATGAACTAAATAATCTAAAGACATTTTATATCATGCATGATCAAAATTAACAAAATTAAAGCATAGACATAGAATTCTTACTTGGAGTAGCAGGATTTGGAGCATGATGTGTGTGTAGTGGTAAGGCAGATCTGCTCTGATACCACCTGTCACGCCCGCCCTTTCAGGCGACCCTAAATGTCCGGAGAGGCGGTGTTTGATGCGACCGTACATACATTTCATACAGCGGAAGACTTTATATATATACTTCTTAGTTCTTACAGCGGAAGACTTAAGACCTAAATACTTTTTTTTTCTTTTAAAACATAAATATGCATTAACACTTCTTCTTAACATAGAGTATGTTTCATAGCATAGCATGCATAGATACTTCTTCTTACTTCTTCTTTACTTCTTCTTATCAACATAAAGCATTCTTCTTTACTTCTTCTTATCAACATAAAGCATGCATCATATATATATAGATACTTAGTGCTTAGTAGGTTCATAACATCATCGTCATAGGGAGACATAAGTAAAGACATCCATAGACATCATCATCATAGGTAACATGTATAAATAGACTTAACGGATCTTCTCCACCATGCCACTACCACACACATTGGCCCCTCCTGCTGCTCCCTTTAGTTTATCCATCCCTTACCCTTATCTGCAGTACGAGGGAAAGATAAACTATAAGCACATAGGCTTAGTAAGATCCTGTCCTACTCACAAAAACCATACATCATCATTAATCATGGCTTGTAGCATTTATAACATATAATCAATATAACATGTAACATACATGACATCATCAACTTAACTTGTAGCATAAGTAACATAAGAGAATATAGCATGGATCATCCCTAACTTAGCAGCATAACATGAAATATATACTTAATCAGCATAATATGCATCATATGTAACTTAGTAACATAAACATCTTAGCGTACCATCGAACATAACATGTAACGTATACATCATGACATATCATTCAACGTAACATGTAGCTTAAACATTAGGGCATATCATCTAACATAACATGTAACTTAAACATTATGGCATATCATCTAACATAACATGTAACTTGAACATTATGGCATATCATCTAACATAACATGTAACTTACATCATGGCATATCATCGAACATAACATGTAACTTAAACATTTTGGCATATCATCTAACATAACATGTAACTTAACATTATGGCATATCATCAAACATAACATGTAACTTAAACATTATGGCATATCATCTAACATAACATGTAACTTGAACATTATGGCATATCATCTAACATAACATGTAACTTTACATCATGGCATATCATCAGACATAACATGTAACTTAAACATTTTGGCATATCATCTAACATAACATGTAACTTAACATTATGGCATATCATCAAACATAACATGTAACTTAAACATTATGGCATATCATCTAACATAACATGTAACTTAACATTATGGCATATCATCAAACATAACATGTAACTTAAACATTATGGCATATCATCTAACATAACATGCATCGTATATTTATCCTAAGCATGTAAACATAACAATCAACAGGTAAACATATGCAAGATGCTTTTGAAAACATATATGTTAGGTACGTAAATATAAATCTCAACATATTTGGGCCCGGCATTGTACCACTTCTTCATTATCATAGCGCGCATCTCTAAATAGGCCCGAGGTAGCAAGTCTCGAACCTAATAGGTTTCTAGGCCCGAGTCTTATTCCATCGACCTAGGGGCAATCGTCATAGCGTAGAAGCCCATCCTAGGCCCGAGTCTTACTCCATCGACCTAAGGCATCTTGGAGCCCATCCCGTACTAGGCCCGAGTCTTATTCCATCGACCTAGGGGCAATCATACATAGAAGTCCATCCTAGGCCCGAGTCTTATTCCATCGACCTAGGGCATCTTAGGAGCCCATCCCTTCTTGGACCTTGTTAAGGTCTTGGTACAAGCCATGCAGAAGCTAAATACTTATATGCTTAATTTATAACATAGCTTATTTCATTTCTTGGCAAACATAGCATAGCATACTTCATTTCATAACACACCATGCTTCATTTCATGAACATATCTTCTTTCATTTCATAACATAGCATACTTCATTTCATAACATATCATACTTCATTTCGTGAACATATCTTCTTTCAGTTCATAACATAGCATACTTCATTTCATAACATATCATACTTCATTTCGTCATCATATCATTTTCATTTTGTGAACATATCATTTTTGTTCCATTCCATAGTCTTATCGTATTCCATTTCTTAATATTAGATATCACATACACATAGGCATGGCATAAGACATGGCATCAAGAGTGCATCAAGAGTAAGTAAATACTAACTAAGGCATGGTATCTTCACCTAGCATTATTTAAGATCACAAGTCATCATAAATTCACTCAACACAAAGCACATGTTAACCTAATTCATTTAGCATGGCTACAACTTCATAAGCACATAGCGTTTGAATTAAAACTTCATCTAATCCCCACAACATAGGTTGGCGAATGGTCCATGTAGGGTTTTTAGGGTTGATCTTTAACCTAAATTGATCTACATACTAAACAACATTATATGCATACCAATCATGGTATGAAACTTCATTGAACATAATAACCAAGGGTGGCCAAATGGCCCTTATAGGCTTTTTAGGGATTAGACTTTTAACTAGTTCAATTAACATACATATGCATACACTTCATGGTGTAAACTTCATTGAAACACAAGGAAAAGAAACAACCAAGGGTGGCCGAATGGCCCTTATAGGCTTCTTAGGGTTCTTGTCACCTAACATTCATTCATGAGCATTATAATCTAGCATAGCATCATTAGAGACATTTTCATGCAACCCTAACCCTAATTCCCTAGGGTGGCCGAAACACATAAGGGCTCAACTAGGGTTCTTGTTACCCAAACATTCATTCATGAGCATTATAATCTAGCATAGCATCATTAGAGACATTTTCATGCAACCCTAACCCTAATTCCCTAGGGTGGCCGAACCACATAAGGGGCTCAACTAGGGTTATCTTTTGGTCCTAATCCATTTTAAATCCTAACTACATCATATAGTGAATAAAACATGGCATGTGACTTCATGGAAAAACCCTAATCCTAGCTTGGCCGAATAGGTCTTGGTGGCCATTAGGGCTAGCTTTTTAACCAACCCTCTTTTCCCATCTTAGCATCATCATATACTTCCTAAACATAGATTACAACTTCATTGATAAACCAAAACATGCTTGGCCGGATATAACATATAGGTTGTTCAAACATTCAATCGAAACTACTCGTATGCAGGTGAGGGATACTTACATCCTTCGCTTTGCTTTGGGTGAGGAAGATGACCTAAGGAAGACCAACACCTAACCTTCTCTTGCTTGGATGGGGTTCGGCCAAGGGGTGGAAAGGAGAGGGAGAGCTCAAGGATTTCGGTGAGAAGAAGGAAAGAAGAGAGGAAGTGACCAAATTCAATCTTCCCTCTTCTTTATAAAGGGGAGGAAGAGAAGTTCCTCTTTTCTTTTCTATGCCTCTTCATTTACCCTTAGTCCTACTTATCTATAGTTTCCCCTCTTCCTTAATCATATAATCCTATTGGGCTTCTGGTTAGTGGGTGCATCTATAGGGTTTGGCTATCTCTAGAGGTTTGGAGTTCAATTCCTAGGTCTTGCATCCATTTTTGGCTTATTTTCTTTTGTTTTGGAAAAAGGCCCACCCAAGGCCCATGATCATCAAGCCAAAAATTTCTGTAAAATTGCTAGGAATTTTACGGGCGTTACAATCCTTCATACCTTTAAAAAGTTTTGTCCTCGAAACTTAGAACAATTGTGGGTACTTCTGCTTCATGTCCTCCTCGCTCCTGTAGCTTCTCGCACTGCTGATTCTCGCCACAGGACCTTTACTAAGGGCACCTCTTTGTTCCTTAGTCTCTTGACTCCTCAGTCTAATATTTGGATTGGCCGACTTTCAATACTCAGGTCCTCTTGAACTCTCACTGTTTGTGGCTCGATCACTTGGTCCGTACTGGAAATGCATTTCTTGAGCACAGAGACATGGAACACGTTGTGAATAGCCGACATCTCTTGAGGCAGCTCTAGCTTGTAAGCTACATTGCCAATCCTCTGCGATATCGAATACGGTCCCACGTAACGTGGACTCGTTTACCCTTCCTTCCTTCCGAACCTCATTACTCCCTTCATGGGAGCCACTTTGAGGAATACTAGGTCCCCAACTTCAATTCTAACGGTTCACGCCGCTTATCCGCATAGCTCTTTGTCGGCTCGAGCGCTTCAATTCTCTGGCGGATGTTCCGTATAGCTCGGGTGGTGTTGTCGATGAAATCCGTCTGGAGTCCCATCCTCTTCTTTTCACCACCCTCGTACCAGCATATGGGAGATCTACATTTCCTCCCGTATAAAGCCTCGTAGGGTGTCATTCCAATAGTTGCTTGGTAGCTATTATTGTAGGCGAATTCTGCCAAACATAAGTATCGACACCAGCTACCTTTGAAATCCAGGGCGCAGGCTCTTAACATATCCTCCAGTACTTGATTTACTCTTTCTGCATCCGTCTGTCTGGGATGGAAGGCGATCAACAATAGCTTCGTGCCTAAGGCCTTCTGAACGCATTCCCAGAAATGGGAGATAAAGCAACCATCTCTGTCAGAAATGATGGTCTTAGGAATTTCCATGTAGTCTGATAATTTCCCTAGCATATAATCGAGCCGCTTGCTCACCGAATAGGTCATCTTGATTGCTAAGAAATGGGCGAACTTCGTCAATCTGTCTACAATTACCCATATAGCATCATAACCGTTTGTCGTCTTGGGCAATCCTGAGATGAAATCCATAGAAATGTCCTCCCATTTCCATTCTGGAATCTAGATCGGCTGTAGTGTTCCTCCAGGTCTTTGGTGCTCTGCCTTAACCCTCTGCAGGTCAGGCAAGTACTGACATACTGAGCCACATCTCTTTTCATTCCGAACCACCAGAACTTTCGTTTGAGGTCTTGGTACATCTTGGTGGTTCCAGGATGCATCGCATAAGGAGTTCTGTGAGCTTCCTCAAATATCTCCTTCCGCACTCGATCGTCGGGATTACACAAGCGATCCCACGAGGTAGAGTACTCCACTATCGAGATCCAAACCCGATCCTTTCCCTCTAGGACCTCTTGCTAGATCCTCTGAAGGCTAGGGTCACGGGCTTGCTTTTCAAGTATATCATCGAACAACGCTGGTGTTATCGTCATGGTTGAGAGCTGTCCGAGATGATTTCAACCCATAACGCATAATCTCTTTTATAAGGGTCGAGATAGCATCGAGAGGGACATCAAGGTGGCGAGGACTTCACGAGTGCATCACCACCTTGTTAGCTTTCCCGGATGGTAAAGAATCTCGCAGCCATAATCCTGAGAGCCTCGAGCCATCCGCGTTGTCTCATGTTCAGTCCTTACGTGTGAAGAAATATTTCACTGGTGGTCCAGATAGATCCTACACCGAGCTCCATAGAGATAATGCCTCCATGTTTTGAGAGCAAAGACCACGACCGCTAGCTCTAAATCGTGGGTGGGATAATTCCTTCGTGTTCCTTGAGTTGCCTAGAGGCGAGGCAATGACCTGCATTCTCGCATAAGTACACCCGAGTCCCAACTTGGAAGGCCACCGCATGTCGAAGCCTTCCGCATTATCCGGAAGAGCAAGAATTGAGCGCTCGGGTCTCCTTTTCAACTCTGTGAAACTCCTCTCGCAGTGTCCGTCCACTCATATTTCTTGTCCTTTCGTGAGGATCCATAGGGCGGCAATCCCGAGAAGTTCTCTACAAACTTCCTAGTAGCTTGCTAGCCCAAGAAAGCTTCGATTTCGGCATTCTTGGTCGGTTCCGCATTACTCACGGCTTCAATCTTTATTGGGTCTACCATCACCCGTGCTTGGATATCGCGTGACCCAAAAATGATACTTGTCTGCCGAACTCGCATTTGGAGAACTTTGCGAATAGCTATTTTTCCCGAAGGATCTGCAATACCACATTCGTGTGTTCATGCTCCTCGGGGTTCTCAATATATTAGTATGTCGCCTATGAAGACGATCACAAACTTGTCGAGGAATGCCGAGAATACCCGATTCATCAAATCCATGAACAGGGTGCATGCATTCATTCAAGGGCATAACTACGAACTCGTAATGTCCATACCTTGTCCGGAAGGCCGTCTTTGGTATATCATCTGGTTTTACTTTTACTTGATGATAGCCAGACCTCAAGTCAATCTTTGAGAAGACGGCGACACCTTTTAGTTGGTCGAATAGGTCATCAATCCGCGGTAAAGGATACCGGTTCTTGATCGTCACATTGTTCAGCGCTCGGTAGTCTATGCACATTCGCATAGACCCATCTTTCTTCTTCACCAGACGGAGCTCCCCATGGAGAGCGACTTGGTAATAAGTCCCTTGTCGAGTAACTCCGTAGCTATCCACAAGTTCCTTTAATTCGGTAGGGGCCATACGGTAAGGTGCTTTAGAGATCGGGTTAGTACCGTGAATCAACTTGATCTCAAATTCTACTTCTCTATCCGGGGCTAACCTCGTAGTTCATCCGAAATACCTCGGTAGTCGCATACAACTCGACATTCTCTAGCTCGGTCCTCATCTTGACTTGTATCAACTGTGCCAGAAACCCAGTGCACCCACTGTCTAACATCTTACGTGCCTGTAGGGCTGATAAAATCTTATTGACTCTTCTCCTCGGTTCTCCGATAAATTCGAACTTAGGCTCCGCCTCCGGCTGGAATACCACTTTCCTTTTTCGGCACTCGATCGAAGCACCGTACTTGCTTAGGAAATCCATGCCCAAGATAATGTCATAATCCTGCATGTCGAGCACTATCAGATCACAGTAGAGTTCTCTCATGCGCAATTCTGATGGGTGCGGCTCGCAGCATATGAGTGGAGGGCATTACCTCCCCCGAGGGTAGAGTGGTTAAGAACTTGTGATCTAGAGCTTGTGGTGGTACGTCTATCTTTCCAGTAAAGTGCGTAGAAATAAACGAATGTGTTGCCCCAGTGTCAAATAATGCAGTAGCATGCTGACAGAAAATAAATATCTGACCTGTGACAACTGTAGTGGCATTTGCCACATCTTCTTGGGTGAGAGAGAATACCCTAGCATCTGTCATAGCTGGTGGGGCTTCTAGTCTCCCTTGGTGGATTGGGGTTCCTTCGATTGCGGCCTGCATCTGATGTAACTGTGGAGGAGCACTCCTGGGCTGGGCATACGGCTGAGGAGGTGCCTGAACCTGGATAGGACAGTCCTTGATTCTATGCCCTGTCCGTCCACAGTTGTAACATCGATTTGTGCCTTGGTAGCATACTCCAGGATGTATCTTCCGCAGTAGCACTGAGAGGATCCTGGGTCTTGCTCATTGGACCTCCCTTAGGATTCTCCCATTGTCTTCTCTTGCCAGTGGGGTTCCCTTTCCAAGCACTCTAGTTCCTCTGACCTCGACCGGGCTCCCCGCCTTCACTCGGCTTTCACGACTAATGTTGTTCGTAATGCTCTTAAATTAAGGCACTATCGAACAGCCTCCTCTGCGGCTCATGGGTCTATGAACTCCGCCGGCCACATTCAGAGCTATTTCTGGCCTGAGCATCTTCAAAGATGAGTCCGACCCTTTCTCTTCCGTGGCCGACTCAACTCACAAGCGCAGTGCGAAGTCGGTTGAATCTCTTCACGGCCACGACCGATAGGTCACCTTGCCTGAAACCGCTGAACTCGTCGTAATGCTTGTTGGTCACCCTCATGTGGAAGAATTCTTGAAGAATTCGTACTCAAATCTATCCATCTCATGTGATTTACTTGTCTCTTGGTTTTAACCCGTTCCCACCACATCCGAGCATCTCGCAGCGACGAATGATACACTTAATCTTCTCGCATTCGGGCGATCCCAGTAGCTCCACGATGCTTTCCATTGTCTTGAACCAGGCTTGGGCGTCCCATGGTTCACCAAAGAAGAAATTTTCTCGGCATTTTAGTCTTCGCCATCGATCGTAAGCTTCTGCCGAACTACTCCGGCCGGCCCGTCTGCTAAGGGCAGAGGGTTTCCTCACGATTCATTAGGGTAGTTATTACTTGTTGTTGTTCCAGAACTTTGTCGCTGGAGTTCCGTGACTATGTGTGTAAGGTCATGCGGGGTGCTAGCTCATCGCTCTACTACGCCTTCCGCATATGTTTATCTTCATACATTAAGGTAAAACTAGTATAAGTTTTCGCTCGCTTGTCCTACATGATACTTAGACTAAAGCTAACATAAAGTCATTTTAAGCTTAAGGCATCATTCATGTTCTCATGCATAATTTAAGCTTAAGGTATTTTATATCATACATGAACAATCATAAGGGTATCATATATATTTTCATGCATATTTAAGCTAGAAGCATTTCCTATTATTCATGAACAAACATAAGGTAAAGGCATTTTATAAATAAGCTAGAGGCATTTTATATTATACATGAACTAAATAATCTAAAGACATTTTATATCATGCATGATCAAAATTAACAAAATTAGAGCATAGACATAGAATTCTTACTTGGAGCAGCAGGATTTGGAGCTTGATGTGTGTGTAGTGGTAAGGCAGATCCGCCGATACCACTGCCACGCCCGCTCTTCAGCGACCCTAATTGGCCGGATAGGCGGCGCGTGACGCGACCGTACATACATTTCATACAGCGGAAGACTTTATATATATACTTCTTAGTTCTTACAGCGGAAGACTTAAGACCTAAATACTTTTTTTTTCTTTTAAAACATAAATATGCATTAACACTTCTTCTTAACATAGAGTATGTTTCATAGCATAGCATGCATAGATACTTCTTCTTACTTCTTCTTTACTTCTTCTTATCAACATAAAGCATTCTTCTTTACTTCTTCTTATCAACATAAAGCATGCATCATATATATATAGATACTTAGTGCTTAGTAGGTTCATAACATCATCGTCATAGGGAGACATAAGTAAAGACATCCATAGACATCATCATCATAGGTAACATGTATAAATAGACTTAATCTGATCTTCCACCATGCCACTACCACACACATTGGCCCCTCCTCGCGCTCCCTTTAGTTTATCCATCCCTTACCCTTATCTGCAGTACGAGGGAAAGATAAATTATAAGCACATAGGCTTAGTAAGATCCTGTCCTACTCACAAAAACCATACATCATCATTAATCATGGCTTGTAGCATTTATAACATATAATCAATATAACATGTAACATACATGACATCATCAACTTAACTTGTAGCATAAGTAACATAAGAGAATATAGCATGGATCATCCCTAACTTAGCAGCATAACATGAAATATATACTTAATCAGCATAATATGCATCATATGTAACTTAGTAACATAAACATCATAGCATACCATCGAACATAACATGTAACGTATACATCATGACATATCATTCAACGTAACATGTAGCTTAAACATTAGGGCATATCATCTAACATAACATGTAACTTAAACATTATGGCATATCATCTAACATAACATGTAACTTGAACATTATGGCATATCATCTAACATAACATGTAACTTACATCATGGCATATCATCGAACATAACATGTAACTTAAACATTTTGGCATATCATCTAACATAACATGTAACTTAACATTATGGCATATCATCAAACATAACATGTAACTTAAACATTATGGCATATCATCTAACATAACATGTAACTTAACATTATGGCATATCATCAAACATAACATGTAACTTAAACATTATGGCATATCATCTAACATAACATGCATCGTATATTTATCCTAAGCATGTAAACATAACAATCAACAGGTAAACATATGCAAGATGCTTTTGAAAACATATATGTTAGGTACGTAAATATAAATCTCAACATATTTGGGCCCGGCATTGTACCACTTCTTCATTATCATAGCGCGCATCCCTAAATAGGCCCGAGGTAGCAAGTCTCGAACCTAATAGGTTTCTAGGCCCGAGTCTTATTCCATCGACCTAGGGGCAATCGTCATAGCGTAGAAGCCCATCCTAGGCCCGAGTCTTACTCCATCGACCTAAGGCATCTTGGAGCCCATCCCGTACTAGGCCCGAGTCTTATTCCATCGACCTAGGGGCAATCATACATAGAAGCCCATCCTAGGCCCGAGTCTTATTCCATCGACCTAAGGCATCTTGGAGCCCATCCCTTCTTGGACCTTGTTAAGGTCTTGGTACAAGCCATGCAGAAGGTAAAATACTTATATGCTTAATTTATAACATAGCTTATTTCATTTCTTGGCAAACATAGCATAGCATACTTCATTTCATAACACACCATGCTTCATTTCATGAACATATCTTCTTTCATTTCATAACATAGCATACTTCATTTCATAACATATCATACTTCATTTCGTGAACATATCTTCTTTCAGTTCATAACATAGCATACTTCATTTCATAACATATCATACTTCATTTCGTCATCATATCATTTTCATTTTGTGAACATATCATTTTTGTTCCATTCCATAGTCTTATCGTATTCCATTTCTTAATATTAGATATCACATACACATAGGCATGGCATAAGACATGGCATCAAGAGTGCATCAAGAGTAAGTAAATACTAACTAAGGCATGGTATCTTCACCTAGCATTATTTAAGATCACAAGTCATCATAAATTCACTCAACACAAAGCACATGTTAACCTAATTCATTTAGCATGGCTACAACTTCATAAGCACATAGCGTTTGAATTAAAACTTCATCTAATCCCCACAACATAGGTTGGCCGAATGGTCCATGTAGGGTTTTTAGGGTTGATCTTTAACCTAAATTGATCTACATACTAAACAACATTATATGCATACCAATCATGGTATGAAACTTCATTGAACATAATAACCAAGGGTGGCCAAATGGCCCTTATAGGCTTTTTAGGGATTAGACTTTTAACTAGTTCAATTAACATACATATGCATACACTTCATGGTGTAAACTTCATTGAAACACAAGGAAAAGAAACAACCAAGGGTGGCCGAATGGCCCTTATAGGCTTCTTAGGGTTCTTGTCACCTAACATTCATTCATGAGCATTATAATCTAGCATAGCATCATTAGAGACATTTTCATGCAACCCTAACCCTAATTCCCTAGGGTGGCCGAAACACATAAGGGCTCAACTAGGGTTCTTGTTACCCAAACATTCATTCATGAGCATTATAATCTAGCATAGCATCATTAGAGACATTTTCATGCAACCCTAACCCTAATTCCCTAGGGTGGCCGAACCACATAAGGGGCTCAACTAGGGTTATCTTTTGGTCCTAATCCATTTTAAATCCTAACTACATCATATAGTGAATAAAACATGGCATGTAACTTCATGGAAAAACCCTAATCCTAGCTTGGCCAAATAGGTCTTGGTGGCCATTAGGGCTAGCTTTTTAACCAACCCTCTTTTCCCATCTTAGCATCATCATATACTTCCTAAACATAGATTACAACTTCATTGATAAACCAAAACATGCTTGGCCGGATATAACATATAGGTTGTTCAAACATTCAATCGAAACTACTCGTATGCTGGTGAGGGATACTTACATCCTTCGCTTTGCTTTGGGTGAGGAAGATGACCTAAGGAAGACCAACACCTAACCTTCTCTTGCTTGGATGGGGTTCGGCCAAGGGGTGGAAAGGAGAGGGAGAGCTCAAGGATTTCGGTGAGAAGAAGGAAAGAAGAGAGGAAGTGACCAAATTCAATCTTCCCTCTTCTTTATAAAGGGGAGGAAGAGAAGTTCCTCTTTTCTTTTCTATGCCTCTTCATTTACCCTTAGTCCTACTTATCTATAGTTTCCCCTCTTCCTTAATCATATAATCCTATTGGGCTTCTGGTTAGTGGGTGCATCTATAGGGTTTGGCTATCTCTAGAGGTTTGGAGTTCAATTCCTAGGTCTTGCATCCATTTTTGGCTTATTTTCTTTTGTTTTGGAAAAAGGCCCACCCAAGGCCCATGATCATCAAGCCAAAAATTTCTATAAAATTGCTAGGAATTTTACGGGCGTTACATCTTCTCTCTCCCCCACTTGGCAAGCCAATGCATGAGTTCCATTGGTGAAGGGTTCACTCATGCTCAATATTAAAAAGTCTAAAAGTTATCCTACCCTCCTCGCTCGCTCTACCCTTTAAAACTTCCATCTCTAAAGAACTCAAAAATTCCAAAACTATCCTAGGGTAATTTAGGTGTTTTATTCCCATAATCTCTTCGCGCCCCATTTTTGCAAATAGGGTTTGCATATCACCTAACAACCCTAAAGATTCTAGCAAATCCTCATCTAAGTACCTAGTAGCAGTAAGTTTACGAGTAGAGAGCATATTGTACCTATCTCTATGTTCATTATTGCGAAAAAGTAGAGGGGGTAGGACGTTACCCTCTTCCGAAGCTTGAGGAGCGTCGACTCTTCTTGTTCGTCGCTCCGAGGCACCGGATCCGGATGCTACGGTCTTGGTCGTCCTCATCCTTTCTCCTTTTGGCTTTTAAAGAGGTTGAAAATGCTTCTAGAGGAAGGGGAAAGCGAAATCACATGGCTAGGGCAAGAACTTTTGAAGCACACGGCGCAAATGAGGTGAAAACACATGGCTCGCCCCTTTTAACCTCGCGTGCCACGACCATGTGAAAACACATGGCCAGGCCATGTGTGCCTCTAGTCAATTGGGCACGGCCGTGGGAAAACACATGGCCAGGCCGTGTGCCCCCATTTTTCGCCCCTTTCATGCACCATGGCCTGAATTTGTTCATACACTTCGCCGTGTAGACTAATATGTGTTTCATTTTTGCCTAGCAAAGTTCTTTTCTACTCCTAACTCTAAATGTGATGGAAATCAAAACTAAAATCAAACACATGTATGCAATGCAATAGAAAAAGGGAAATCTACAACTAAACTTGGGTTGCCTCCCAAGAAGCGCTTTGTTTAAGGTTGTTTAGCTCGACCGCACTCTTCTATCAACTCGGCTCTGGTGGTTCAGTGAACCTCCATTCATCCATCTCGGGAACCACATCTAGAGGTTCCGACTTCAATCTACTAATCGTGAAGCCGTCAAAGTAGGAAGCTTTATGCTCCGAAAGGTTGAAAAGAATGATCTCCCCGTCTACCTTTAGGGAGATCCGATGTGCCTTCACATCTATGCATGCCCCTGTGGTTGCTAGAAAAGGCCTTCCCAGAATGATAGGATTCTGTGGATTCGGTCCTGTGTCCAGTATGATGAAGTCTGTGGGTTTCACGAAATCTTCAATCATCACAGGAACGTGTGGTAGCAGGCCAACGGGCTCCTTCACTGAGTCATCCCCCATACGAATACCAAGATTCACTATTTGGAGCCCGCTCAGTCCCATCTTCAAAAAATATGCATAGGGCATTACACTGACTGATGACCCCAAGTCCATAGCGCTTCATTGAAGCTCTCCCCATAAATCGAGTAGGGAATAACAAATTCACCAGGGTCCTCAAGCTGTATTAGAATTTTCTCTTCAAACTCAGCTTGGTCAAGTAGGGTGGAAATCATGGTTGCACACCCCTTGGCGAATTAGCTACTTTGTCCTACTCCTTCCTCCTTTCCTTGGCTCGTCGGAGAGTTCTTCACAGGTTGTGACACGGATTGGGCTATTTAGGCCACTTGTGTCTCCAACATCCTGATATGACTTGCAAGGCTGTCAACGGTGGCCTTCAAGTCTCTCAGTGCTTCTTCAGACTTTTGATGATGGCGACGGAATTCCTCATTGGCCTTAATTTAGGTAGCGATGAAGTCCTCCATCATCTGTTTCAGTCTGGACTTCTGTGGTCGCTGCCCATTGCCCTACTGCTGCCCATATCCTCCGGATGGTTGGGGATTTACTGAGTTATTTTTGTAGGAGAAATTTGGGTGACTCCTCCATCCGGGATTGTAGGTATTAGAGTATGGGTTATGGGGCCTTTAATCATAGTCCCCAATCGCGTCACAATGCTCAATCTGCTCGTTTGTGGCCCCCTACCCTACATAGTGGTCCTCACGATACGTTGTCGCTCCTTCTCCAAAGTCGATGGTCGTGCATGGAGTTGAAGGATTCAAAGATTCAAACCGTCTGCTTAGCGCGTTCATCCTCGCTGAAAGGTGGTCCATGGAGTTGACAGTGTATCGTCCTGCCGCAAGCGTGGGTTGACCTCGTTCGGAGGCCCATTGATGGTGGTTTTGGGCCACCTCTTCGATAAGCTCTTCTGCCTCCTCTATGGTCTTGTTCATTAAAGCTCCTCCTGCGGAAGAATCTAGGGACATCTTTGTGGTGTAAGCGATCCCATTATAGAAAATGTGGATCACCAACCACCTCTCCAGTCCATGGTGTGGGCATTGATAAAGTAGCCCCTTGTAGCGATCCCATGCTTCGAATAAGGACTCCCCCTCCTTCTGGCGAAAGCTAGTGATAAGGTGGCGCATGCGAGTAGTCTTACTTGGTGGGAAGTATTTATTCAGAAATTGCTGCTCACACTGCTCCCATGTGGTGATGCTGCCAGAGGGTAAGGAGTGAAGCCATGCCTTAACCTTATCCCGCAGTGAAAATCGGAACAGGCTCAGGCGGATTGCGTCAGAAGGGACTCCGTTCAGTTTCATGGTTGAGCAGATTTCGAGAAAAGCCTCAAGATGTCTGGTCAGGTCTTCGCTGTAACTCCCGAATGGCTCCATCGGACCATATGTATAAGTGTCGGCTTTAGCTCAAAGTTATTTGTTGAAATCGATGGTCCAAATATGCTCGGTCTAATCCTCTAGCTAGGAGTTGTGTAGTCCTCGCAGAGGCTCACCGCCCATGTTCACCTCGGATGCAACTTGATCTTCCATCTTTCGATGCGCTGCTCTCCGACGGTGAAAGGTTCGCTCAATCTCTAAATCGATCGGAATTAGACCTTCCGATCCTAGTCTTCTAAGCATACGATGAACCAACACACAAAAGTATGAGTGCTAACCTAATGCTAAAAGAAAAAAATAAATAAATCTAGCAAATAAAAACCTAAGATGCAATAAGTAAATAGGAAACTACTATTGAAAATAAAACTAAATCTAAATATGAAAAATAGAACTAAGAAGATAAGATAAACTAAAACAAAAATAAAGCAGGAAATTAATCTAATCCTAAGTCTGATCCAATCTACCACCGTTCAATTTGATATCGAATCGACAGTCCTCGGCAACGGTGCCAAAAACTTGATGTGCACGGATGCGTCCTCAAATCGCACGACGGATACCGTCATGAACTCAAAGTGTGCGCTCGCACTCAATACCCGCAAGTGCACGAATGTCATCAAGTAATAAAGATTATCGATCCCACAGGGACTAAGATTCGAGTACCAATACACTAAGTGGTTGCGATTGTTCAGACGTGATCTCTAAGAGAGAGTCGGTTGGTGAGGACTATCGGTGGACACTACTTTGTGCAGTGTCACATGGAGGAGGAAAAGAAGGTGTCGGGGTCTTAAAAGGCAATCCTAGGACTTCGGTTTCACTTGTGTACCACAGAACAATGTTGTCAATTGGCGTCATCTAAACTTCTACTTACGGTTTTGGGGAAGGGACATCATACACTCTCCTGCAGAGCCACTGCATTCACCAGGAGCTATCCTCGCCCAAAAGGATGGGATAGAGGATACGAGGATGCCAAATCAATCCTTGAGTTGGACCATTTCCGATTCCACCGCTCCCTTCTCCCCGTAATTACGGGAGGTCAGGTTTACCCCCAGGTTCCTTGATTAAACCTCCTAAATCTAGATTGCGAGGGCTATCACCACCTCATATCACCTAAGCATAGCAGAAAGAAAGCCAAATACACGTAGATATAATAAAGAGCAACTACCAATTGTCAAATTAAACTTATGGCCAGAATTTAATATGAACCAACGTTGTCTATGTACACAAGCTACTCCCTAATCCTAGAATCGAAAGTTCTACTCCATAAATACGAAGGAAAAATTACAAAACATGTTTAAGTTCGAATACAATAGAGATAAAGCACAGAAATAGAGATATAGAATGCTTCGTGATCTTCTCTCATGTATTGCAAGTTGTGGACCTCAGCGCTTCCTCCTCCCACGCGTGAGTTACCAAGCTTTTAGGCTTTGGCATGTCGCCCTAGCCATCGTACACCCCCTAGGGTTTGGGCAGAGCCATCCTTATATAGTCGAAAAAAGCCCTAGTCACGCAAATCCATTGGGCCGCCACACGGCCATGTGTTTCCACATGGCCAGGCCATGTGCGGCCCTGGGGTGCTTTTCTTCGCCCATTGGACATGGCCGTGTGAATCCACATGTCCTAGCCATGTCCCACTCTGCTAATTGTGGAAAGTCCTTCTTTTGCACTGAAAATGTGTCTTTATCACCAGAAAAGCTAACCTACACACAAAAGTACAATGAGCAGACCTTTGAACCAGAAAATAGGTGATGCGTGCAAGAATAGAGTAACATATGCATGAAACTAACACAAAATGTAACAAGATGTTAGCGAAAACTACTCCTAAAACCCTATATATTTTGCTCACATTAGGTAGATCAATGATGATCCTCTAGTGGAATGGATCATCATTAATGGATCGGGTTATATGTGGTTCGGATCCATCGGGTGGCCAAGATCCAACTCCTCCTCATGGTCCCTATTGCAGTCTATTATAAATACCTCATGAAGCCTAGACCTAAGGGAAAAAAATTGCTGGGTGTTGGAGAGGCTTGGCCAGCAAGAGCTAGGGTTTTCTTCCTTAGGGTCGGCGGCAAGAGTTAGGTTGGCTTCTTCTCTTGGAGTTTTGGCCAGGGCCTCCTTCCTCAAGCTAGGGTCGGCGCCACCCTCTCCCAATCCTTTGGCCGGCGCCACCTTCTCCCTCACCTTTGTAGGGATGTATACTGAAAAGTCTATCTTTTCTATGAACATCTTTATTTTTGAAATAAGAATCACATGATCATTGTTTGCATATTTTTATGGTTATGCAATATTGTCTCATACTTTACATTGTAGATAACATGGTGTGTGGTGTCACACAGGAGATCATGTTATCGGCCCCTTGAAAAGTATAAGTAAAGGCTCACAACCGAGATGGCTTTGGACAAACCATCGGAATGGTTGTAGTGTGATTTGGTATTGGTTTGTCTTGACCATAAAATCACACTAGTGCACTTTGTGTGTATTGAGAAGGACCGACTTAGAGGTGATTCAATTTATTGCTAACTACATAATCGAATCAGACCTCAGATATTATTTAGTACATGCTCTTAATCCCGATATAATAACGGGCACATATACTTAGTACTCATCTCTTTGATTTACCAATGGGCGAGATTTATAGATTAAATCGATAGACTCGGTAAGTTGGGAGATAATATTATTTATATGGTGTGCCGTTGATTATAGGAGGAAACCGTGTCCTATATATTAGGATGATGATGTCCCCTTGAGAAGCTCATAAGGTTCATCATGTAAACCCTGCAGGTGGACTTGGTCCGGCATGATGAAAAGGTTGAGTGGTACTACTCAAGGAGTTAGATGTTGATTAATTAATGGTCAATAAATTAATTAATCGATGGACATTCGAGATCTTAAACACAGGGAGAAAATGTACAAATAATATATGGAGCCCATATTATCATATGGGGGTTGGTGAGGTAGATCAATGATGAACCTTTAGTGGATTGGATCATCATTAGTGGATCGGACTTTATGTGGGCTTGATCCATGGGTGGCCAAGACCCAACTCCTCCTCATGGTCCCTAATGTAGCCTATTAACACCTCATGAAGCTTAGATCCAATGGATAGAAACAAAACTCTAAGATCCATTGGTAGAGATTAAATCTCTAAGATCCGACGGTTGAGATTAAATCTCTAGATCCGACGATTGAGATTAAATCCCTAGAACCAATGGATGAGATTAAATCATGCCTTGAGCCCAACTCTATAAATAGAGCCATGAAGTGGGCGGCAAGATAGAGGATGGATGAGGATTAGGGTTTGTCTTGGGGCAGCCAATCCTAATTAGATTAGGATTGGGAGTGGTGGCTTCGGGTTAGGGTTTTGGGAGCTAGGGGTGGCGGCAACTAAAGGAGGTGTTCCTTCTTCTTCCAAAGTTGGCCAGCCCCTATTCCTTCTCCTCTCTACCTTGGCATGAGCTCATCCTATTCCTCTTCCCTCTTCCATGGCCATAAGGAAAGCTAGGATAATGGTTTGTAAGCTTATGGTTTAGGATGCTTGGGTGGCACAAAATAAGTAAGTTTTCTTTCTTCTTCATCCTTTGGTGGCCAGCGCCCATTACCCTTTCCAGCCTTTGGGAGGCATCCAAAGACCCCTTCTCCTTCACCTTAGGTGGTGGAAACAAGATATAGGGCTTTCCCTTGGTGTCTTGGCCGGTTTCCACCATTATCTCCTTCTCCTTGTTGGCCGGCGGCACGCATTTCGTTTGTTGTTTGGTGGTTGGCTCTAGGAAGGAGAAGAGCTTGTTTCTATTCTTCCTCTTGCTTTGGAAGGACAAGGAAGGAAGATTTGTGATCTAGGAGCTTGACTTTTGGTAGATCGTCGCCCACACGACGTCCAAAAGGAGGAAGGTCATACATTAGAAGATCGAGAGGTATACCTATTCTACTTTCTTCTTTTGTTTTATTTGCTTGTTTTTTGTTTTTCAATTATAAGCATGTTATAAATCTGTAAATGGCTAAATAATACTTGGATCGAGCATAAACACAAAAGCGGTGATCCAGGACATCGTCTATTCATGGCTACTCGTAGAATAGAGGATGGTCGCTTGAACAACTAGTTTGTTCAAGTGACCTCTCTAAACGAATAGCACGACGATGACTTGGTGGTTTGGGCAATCCCTTTTGTCTAGGATTAAATTTTTTTAATCCGGGGACATCGAAGGGATCGCCATGGACAAGCTACCGAGGTGAAGTGGGAAGCGAAGTTTCCCCTCACGGACTCGATAAGCAAAACCCTTCAATTAGTATCAGAGCTTCCTGGCAAAACCTTCAATTGGTATCAGAGCCAAGGTTTCCGGTTTTGTGTGTTTAGGATTCGGTTAATTTTTATGCACTTTTTCATATATTATATGTGCCGGATAATAGTAGGATATGCGTAGTTTAACTCTTTGGTTGCAGGCATAAGATCCGACTATTATGGCCATATGTGTGTATGTGATTGTATGTGTGTAAATATTTATTTTGTTGAATCCTCGGGGTTGACGAGGCTAGTATTTAGTTTTTGTAAATTAAATACGGCATTGTTTAGCCACTCTTTATTTTATTTTACTTTCGATCTAGATTTCATGTACACTCCCTCGTGGAGTATAGGATCGATGGATGTAAATTAAAATAGGTTTTAGTCTCGGCTCGGATCTCCGGATGGCTCGTACATGGCGTAGGAGGAGCAGACGAGATAGCGTCTGACAGGAGTCATATTGAAGACAAAAGCCATAATAGTTGGAAAATAATTTATTTTCATATTTATTGCTTATTGTTTGATATGCATGTCGTAGGCTAGAAAATTCCTCAATTTCAAATTACTAAGTGGGAGAGGGATATTTTTATAAATTCTCACGCCCTCCATTACGATTTGACATGTGATGCAAACAAACTTGCGCGTCGACTCTGAATGCCTTCCTCCCCATCGGATGAGTTTGTTTGTGGATCACAAGGTCGAATATGGTTATAGGAAATTATTAAGGAGTGTGTACTTCCCCATCGTAAGGCACATAACCCGAGATAATTACCTTGGTACCAAGTAATGGTGAACACTTAGATACAAATATAAGTATCCTCCCCATCGGAGTCACTGCTTTTATTTGTAGGGCCGAAGAGAAACCAACTATTAATTTTACTTGTCAAAAGTTAGGTTGACAAGATAGTAAAATTAATGGGTAAAACCTCCTCTTACAAATGTAGAATTCATTATCGTCCACACACGATCGTGGCATGCGATATTCTCGGTGTTTAGAGGTGTTGGTTGATTTTAAAATTTTATTGTTTGAGGAATCAATAATTTTTTGAAATCTACAGTAATGATCTATGTGATTCTTAGGATTTTTCAAAAATGACTTTCAGTCCACTTACTATGATACTAAAGGAAATAAACTTACTATACCCAACTATGATGATTGGAAAAGAATCTAGATATTGTCTTATCTGCTAAGGAGTACAAGTATGCACTCTTCGAAGAGTGTCCTCAAGCCATGATTGCTCAAAAAGGTTTCTACTTCTAAGCTGAAAGGCAAGAAGAAGGAGAAACAAGGTGGAGAAAAGGTGGTGGGAGGTACTCAGGGAGGAGTGAAGAAGCCGAAAGGCAAGTGCTTCACTTGTAAGCAGACTGGACACTGGAAGAAGGACTGCCCCAACCGCAAGAACAAAGGTATATCTTTTGGTCTAGTCGTTGAAACATATTTAGCGGTGTTATCTACCGGCACCTGGTGTGTAGATACGAGAGCCATTAATCATGTCTGCAATACTTTGTAGGGGTTCCAGGAAACCCGACGACGAGCTAAGGGAGAGATTACCGTTTACTTGGGCAATGCCATAATGGTGGCGGCTATTGCAGTGGGAGAAGTTTTATTTATCTTTTGAGAAAAATAAAACTTTGGTTCTGGAAAATTCCCTCTATGTACCTTTATTTAGAAAGAATTTAGTTTCAGTTTCTAAATTGTTTATGGATGGATATTCTATTTCTTTTAATGACAGAGCTGTTATAAGAAGGAATAGGGAGAATATATGTTAATGAACAATGAAAGGAAATTTGGATCGAAAACATATCACGATGCAAATTGAAGTTAATAACTCATCTTCTAATTCCAATAAGAGAAAAGAACCTTAGAAGATGAACCAAAAATATCTTTGGCATCTTAGGCTTGGTCACATTAACCTAAGCAGAATTCAAAGGTTGATAGCTGATGGACCTTTGGGTTCATTAGTGGTGGAGGATCTCCCAACCTGTGAATCTTGCTTGGAGGGTAAGATGACCAAGAGGCCTTTTAAGGCCAAGGGGTATAGAGCCAAAGATGTGTTAGAAATGGTTCATTCTGATTTGTGTGGTCCTATGACTATCCAAGCAAGAGGTGGTCTTGAATATTTGGTCTCCTTCATAGATGATTATTCAAGATATGGATGACACAACGATCTGATCGTGGTGGTGAGTACCTCTTGGGAGAGTTTAGGAACTACTTATTAGAGGATGGGAATCAATCCCAATTGACTGCACCTGGCACACCCCAGCAAAATGGTGTAGAAGAGCGAAAGGAATATAACTCTTATGGAGATGGTTAGATCGATGATGAGTTATTACGACTTGCGGTTAGTTACGGGGATATGCTCTAGATATAGCGGTGTACATTCTAAACTTGGTTCCATCTAAATCAGTGCCTTCTACTCCAGTGTGGACTGGCGAAAGCCTAGTCTAAGACATATTGGATATGGGAGTCTAGCACATGTCTTTGAAGGCGGATCTTTGGTAAGTTGGAACCTCGTGCAATGCGCATGTTCATTAGCTATCCGGAGCGAAGGGTGGATTATTTTATAGTCCTAGAGATCAGAGGGTGATCGTTAGCACGAACGCCAGATTTCTAGAGGAAGACTATGTGATGAGTCACAAGCCCAAGAGTAAAATTGTTCTGGAGGAGTTAAAAGGGGAAGTCACTTCTTTAGCACCACCGGTACAAGAGGATATATCACATGTCACTGCACCGCGTGTCACAGAGGATACACAGGTGATACCTCGTCGTAGTGGGAAAGTTGTGAGACAGCCTGATAGATTCATGTTCTTGGGAGAATCTTCTAATTTGGTCTCTGGCGAACATGAACCTGATCCCTGGACATATGACGAGGCAATCCAAGATAAAGATGCAGTATCTTGGCAAAGTGTAATGAATGCTGAGATTGAATCTATGGATTCAAATCAGGTCTGGGAGCTAGTAGAACCACCCGATGGTGTAAAAACTATTGGATGCAAGTGGATCTACAAGAGAAAGAGAGGAATAGATGGGAAGGTTGAGACCTTCAAAGCGAAGCTTGTTGCGAAGGGGTATACTCAGAAAGAGGGTATCGATTATGAGGAGACCTTTTCGCCGGTAGTCATGCTTAAGTCTATCCGGATTCTCTTATGCAAAGCAGCTCATATGGATTATGAGGTGTGGCAGATGGATGTCAAGACAACTTTCCTTAATGGAAGTCTTGAGGAAAACATTTACATAAAGCAACCAGAGGGATTCATTGCTAAAGAAAAGGAGCATCTTGTGTGTAAGCTTAATCGATCCATTTATGGATTGAAGCAAGCTTCAAGGTCTTTGAACATCTGCTTTGATGAAGTAAATCAATCTTATGGATTTATTCAAAGTCCGGATGAGTCTTGTGTATACAAGAGATGTGACGGAAATGTAGTGGTATTTCTTGTACTATACGTAGATGGCATTTTGGTGATTGGCAACAATATCAAGGTGTTATCGAACATAAGGGTATGGTTGTCCAAACAGTTTGATATGGAGGACTTGGGAGAAGTGAGACACATCCTTGGGATCAAGGTTATAAGGGATCGCAGGAAAAGGATGTTGTGCTTATCCCAAGCTTCATACATAGACAAGATTATGGATCGTTTTAGCATGCAAAACTCCAAGAAGGGTTTTCTACCTTTCAGGCATGGAGTTCCTTTATCTGAGGAGATGTGTCCTAGATCATCTGAGGAGATAAAGGAGATGAAGGTGGTTCCTTATGCTTCGGCAATACGAAGCCTCATGTATGCGATGCTATGTACGAGACCAGATATCTGCTTTGCCATGGGCATGGTCAGCAGATATCAGAGTAATCCAGGACAGGGACATTGGACTGCGGTAAAGCATATATTGAAGTGCCTGAGAAGGACTAGGGAATATATGCTAGTTTACCGAGCAGACCAATTACTCCCTGTGGGTTACATGGATTGCGACTTCCAATCAGATAGGGATAACAGTAAGTCTACCTCAGGTTTTGTGTTTACTTTGGGAGGTGGAGCCATTGTATGGAGGAGTGTCCAGCAGAAATGCGTAGCAGACTCTACCATGGAAGCTGAGTATGTGGCAGCCTCTGAGGTGGCCAAAGAAGTTGTATGGCTTAGGAACTTCCTAATGGACTTGGATGTGATTCCTGGTTTGCCCAGAACTATCACAATTTATTGTGATAATAATGGTGCAGCTGCAAACTCGAAGGAACCCACGAGCCCATAAGGCTAGTAAACACATAGAGCGCAAGTACCACCTGATACGAGAAATCGTAAAGAAGGTAGAAGTTGCTGTCGCCTAGATTGCATCAGAGGATGACCTGGTAGACCCTTTCACTAAGGCCCTTCTAGCGAGAGCTTTGATAGGCATGTGGAGGAAAGGGTAATCAAATGTATGGCAGTATGAGGACAACATAGTCTTTTAGTATAAGTGGGAGATTGTAGGGATGTATACTGAAAAGTCTATCTTTTCTATGAACATATTTATTTTTGAAATAAGAATCACATGATCATTGTTTGCATATTTTTATGGTTATGCAATATTGTCTCATAATTTACATTGTAGATAACATGGTGTGTGGTGTCACACAGGAGATCATGTTATCGGCCCTCTTGAAAAGTATAAGTAAAGGCTCACAACCGAGATGGATTTGGACAAACCATCGAAATGGTTGTAGTGTGATTTGGTATTGGTTTTTCTTGACCATAAAATCACACTAGTGCACTTTGTGTGTATTGAGCAGGACTGACTTAGAGGTGATTAGATTTATTGCTGACTACATAATCGAATTGGACCTCAGATATTATTTAGTACATGCTCTTAATCCCGATATAATAACGGGCACATATACTTAGTACTCATCTCTTTGATTTACCAATGGGCGAGATTTATAGATTAAATCGATAGACTCAGTAAGTTAGGAGATGAGATTATTTATATGGTGTGTCGTTGATTATAGGAGGAAACTGTGTCCTATATATTAGGATGATGATGTCCCCTTTAGGAGCTCATAAGGTTCATCATGTAAACCCTACAGGTGGACTTGGTCCGGCATGATGAAAAGGTTGAGTGGTACTACTCAAGGAGTTAGATGTTGATTAATTAATGGTCAATAAATTAATTAATCGATGGACATTCGAGATCTTAAACACGGGTAGAAAATGTACAAATAATATATGGAGCCCATATTATCATATGGGGGTTGGTGAGTTAGATCAATGATGAACCTTTAGTGGATTGGATCATCATTAGTGGATCGGACTTTATGTGAGCTTGATCCATGGGTGGCCAAGACCCAACTCCTCCTCATGGTCCCTAATGTAGCCTATTAACACCTCATGATGCTTAGATCCAATGGATAGAAACAAAACTCTAAGATCCATTGGTAGATATTAAATCTCTAAGATCCGACGGTTGAGATTAAATCTCTAGATCCGACAGTTGAGATTAAATCCCTAGAATCAATGGATGAGATTAAATCATGGCTTAAGCCCAACTCTATAAATAGAGCCATGAAGTGGGCGGCAAGATAGAGGATGGATGAGGGGATTAGCTTGGGCGGCAACCAATCCTAATTAGATTAGGATTGGGAGTGGTGGCTAGGGTTAGGGTTTTGGGAGCTAGGGGTGGGCGGCAACTGAAGGAGGTGTTCCTTCTTCTTCCAAAAGTTGGCCAGCCCCTATCCTTCTCCTCTCTAACTTGGCATGAGCTCATCCTATTCCTCTTTCCCTCTTCCATGGCCGGCCATAAGGAGAGCTAGGATTAGGGTTTGGAGGCTTAGGGTTTAGGAGGCTTGGGTGGCACCAAATAAGGAAAGTTTTCTTTCTTCTTCATCCTTGGTGGCCAGCGCCCATTACCTTCTTTCCAGCCCTTGGGAGGCATCCAAAAGACCCCTTCTCCTTCTCCTTAGGTGGTGGAAACAAGATATAGGGTTTTCCCTTAGTGTCTTGGCTAGTTTCCACCATTATCTCCTTCTCCTTGTTGGCCGGTGGCAAGCATTTCTTTTGTTGCTTGTTGGTTGGCCATAGGAAGGAGAAGAGCTTTGTTTCTATTCTTCCTCTTGCTTTGGAAGAGCAAGAAAGGAAGATTTACGATCTAGGAGCTTCGACTTTTGGTGGATCGTCGCCCACACGATGTCCAAAAGTAAGAAGGTCATACATTTGAAGATCGAGAGGTATACCTATTATACTTTCTTCTTTTGTTTGTTGCTTGTTTTTGTTTTTCAATTATAAGCATGTTATAAATCTGTAAATGGCTAAATAATACTTGGATCCCGAGTATAAATTTGAAAACCGGTGATCCGAACATCGTCTATTCCGCGGCTACTCGTAGAATAGAGGATGGTCGCTTGAACAACTAATTTGTTCAAGTGACCTCTCTAAACGAATAGGCCGACGATGACTTGGTGGTTTGGGCAATCCCTTTTGTCTAGAATTAAATTTTTTTAATTCGGGGACATCGAAGGGATCGCCATGGACAAGCTACCTTGGTGAAGTGGGAAGCGAAGTTTCCCCTCACAGACTCGATAAGCAAAACCCTTCAATTGGTATCAAAGCTTGTGGGCAAAACCTTCATCCTTAGGGCCGGCAGACACCAAGGACTTCGTGTTTGGTGGTCGGCACAAGCAAGGAGAAGAAGGGATGATTTTTTTCCCTTGTTCGGAGTGAGCAAGGACGGGAAGATATGTGGTCTAGGAGGCTTCGATTCTTGGAAGATGGTCACCCACACGACGTTCAAGAAGAGGATAGGAATACAATAGAAGATCAAGAGGTAAAACAATAGGTATAATCTTGTTTAATTTTGATTCTTGTTCTTTTGTATTTGTATGTTATTGATTGACATGGACCTCGATGATAAACATAAAAACTGATGATCCGTTCATCATCTATTCATGACTAATCGAGGAAAGAGTTAGGTTGCATGAACAACAAGTGTGTTCAAGCAACCACTCAAATCGAATAACGATGATGAATCGGTTTACGTATTGCTCGTATGTGATACCGTTGTATCGGCACCCATGAAATTTTAATCCGGAAACATGAGATAGGATTACCATGCACAAACAACCAAAGGGAAGAAGCAAAATGCGACTTTTCCCTTCAAGTGGTATCAGAGCCATGGTTTCCGATTTTGTGTGTTTTGGATTCGGTTACTTTCACACATTTATCATATATTGAATATGCCAGATAATAGTAGGATGTGCGTAGGCTAACTTTTTGCTTGCAAGCATAAGATCTAACTATTATGACTATGTGGATGTATGTGATTGTGTGTGTGTGATTGTAATTAATTGTTTGAATCCTCAGGGTTGACGAGGCTAATTAGTATTTAACTTTTGTAATTAAATATGGCACTATTTAGCCGCTCATTTTAATTTACTTTTGATCTAGATATGTTGTACACTCCTTCATGGAGTATAGGATCGATGGATGTAAATTAAAATAGTTTATCTCGTCTTGGATCCTTTTATAGGTTGCGCATGGTAAAGGGAGGAGTGGACGAGGTGGCGACACGACGAGAAGCATATTTGAAAATAAAAGCCATAATAGTTGGAAAATCTAATTTTTCATATTTACTGCTTATTGTTTGATATGCATGTTGTGTGTGTTTGAAAATTCCTCAATTTTAAATTACTAAGTGGGAAAGAGATATTTTTTTTAAATTCCCGGGCCTCCATTACAATTTGACATGTGATGCGAACAAACTTGCACGTTGGCTCTGAGTGCCTTCCTCCATATCAGATGAGTTTATTTTTGGATCACTAGGTCAAATATGGTTATAGGAAATTATTTAGGAGTGTGTGTACTTCCCCATCGGAAGGCACATAATCCGAGATAATTACCTTAGTATCGTGTAATGGTAAACACTTAGATGCAAATAAAAGTATCCTCTCCATCGGAGTCATTGCTTTTATTTGTAGAGCCAAAGAGGAACCAACTATTAATTTTATTTGTCAAAAAGTAAGGTTAATAGGATACTAAAATTAATGGGTGAAACCTCCTCTTACAAATATAGAATTCGTATACGTCCACACTATCATGGCATATGATATTCTTGATGTTTTGAGGTGTTGGTTGATTTTAAAATTTTATTGTTTGAAGAATCAATAAATTTTGAAATCTAATGTTTTGATTAATGTGATTATTAGTTTTTTTCAAAATGACTTTCAACCCACTTGCTATGATTCTAAAAGAAAACAAATTTACTGGACCTAACTATGTTGATTGAAAATGGAATCTGGACATTGTCTTGACTGTTGAGGAGTACAAATATGTACTCTTCAAAGATTGTCCTCTTGAGCCCACGGATGATTCTAGTGAAAAGAAGAAAGAGAGTTATAGGAAGTGGATCAAGGCAGATGAGATAGCGCTGTGTTACATTTTGGCTTCTATGTCAAATGTATTGCAACATCAGCATCATGCCATGACTACTGCCTATGACATGATGCTCAATCTCAAGGAACTTTTCGAACACCAAAATCGGGCTGCTAGGCAGGAAGCTATGAGGAACTTGATGACGACCACCATGATTGAGGGAACACCCATGAGGGATCGTGTTCTCAAAATGATGGCTCATTTGAATGAGCTGGAAGTCCTTGGAGAGGAGATCGATGGGGAAACCCAGGTCGATATAATTCTCCAATCTCTACCTAGAAGTTTTGAGCAGTTTCGCCTGAACTATAACATGAATAAGAGGTTGTATTCATTGGCGGAGATTCTGATAGAACTCCAGGCAGCAGAGGGGCTTTTTTGTCAGAGTGCTCAGGCTATGGTTTCTCAAAAGGTTTCTACATCTAAGCCGAAAGGCAAGAAGAAGAAGAAACAAAGTGTAGCAAAGATGGGGGCAGGATCTCAGGCAGGAGTGAAGAAGCCGAAAGGCAAGTGCTTCACTTTCAAGCAAACCAGACATTGGAAGGTGGACTGTCCCAACCGCAAACAGAACAAAGGTATATCTTTTAGTTTAGTCATTGAAACATGTTTAGCGGTGTTATCTACCGGTACCTGGTATGTAGATACGGGAGCCACTGATCATGTCTGCAATTCTTTACAGGGGTTCCAGGAAACCAGACAACTAGCTGAGGGAGAGATTACCGTCTACATGGGCAATGCTACGAAGGTGGCAGCTATTGCAGTTGGAGATGTTTATTTATCTTTTGATAAGAATAAAACTTTGGTTCTGAGAAATTGCCTTTATGTACCTTCATTTAGAAAGAATTTGATTTCAGTTTCTAAATTGTTTATGGATGAGTATTCTATTTCTTTTAATGACAGAGTTGTTATAAAAAGAAATAGGGAGATTATCTGTTCTGGTGCATTGGTAGGAAATTTATACACTCTTGAACCAAAAACTCCCACGATGAAAATAGAAATAAATAACTCATCTTCTAAATCTAATAAGAGAAAGGAACCTTAAAAAATGAACCAAACATATCTTTGGCATATAAGGTTAGGTCATATTAACCTAAGTAGAATTCAAAGATTGATAGTTGATGGACCTTTGGGTTCATTGGTTGTGGAAGATTTCCCAACCTGCGAATCTTGCTGGGAAGGTAAAATGACCAAGAGCTCTTTTAAGGCCAAGGGGTATAGAGCCAAAGATGTGTTGGAATTGGTTCATTCTAATTTGTGTGGTCCTATGTCTATCCAAGCTAGAGGTGGTTTTGAATATTTCATCTCTTTTATAGATGATTATTCAATATATGGATACATTTACTTGATGCACCGCAAGTCTGAATGCTTTGACAGGTTCAAAGAATTCAAGGCTGATGTGGAGAAATATCAATGTAAAAGTATCAAGACACTACGATCTGATCATGGTGGTGAGTACCTCTTGGGAGAGTTTAGGAGTTACTTATCAGAGGCTGGGATTCAATCCCAACTATCTGCACCTGGTACACCCCAGCAGAATGGTGTGGCAGAGTGAGGGAATAGGACTCTTATGGAGATGGTTAGATCGATGATGAGTTATTCTGAGTTACCAGATTCATTCTGGGGGTATGCTCTGGAAACGGCAGTATATATTCTAAACTTGGTACCATATAAATCAGTACCTTCTACTCCCATAGAATTGTGGACTGGGCAAAAGCCTAGTCTGAGATATATTCGGATTTGGGATAGTCCAACACATGTGCTAAAGGGAGATGCTGGTAAGTTGAAATCTCGTACATAAGTGCGCTTGTTCGTAGGCTATCCCAGAGGAACGAAAGGTGATTTGTTTTATAGTCCTAGAGATCAAAGGGTGATTGTTAGCACGAACGCCCAATTTTCAAAGGAAGACTATGTGATGAACCACAAGCTCATAAGCAAGATTGTTCTGGAGGAATTAAGAGGGGAAGTCACTACTTCAGTACCAATAGTACAAGAGGATATACCATAAGTGACTGCACCACGTGTTACAAAGGATACATAGGTGATACCTCATCGTAGTGGGAGAATTATTAGATAACCTGATAGATGTATGTTCTTGGGAGAATCTTCTGATTTGGTCCCTAACGAACATGAACTTGATCCCTGGACATATGACAAGGCAATCCAAGATATAGATGCTATATCTTGGCAAAGGGCGATGAATTCTGAGATAGAATATATGGATTCAAATTAGGTTTGGGAGCTAGTAGAACCACCCAATGGTGTAAAAGCCATTGGATGCAAGTGGATCTACAAAAGAAAGAGAGGATCAGACGAGAAGGTAGAGACCTTCAAAGCAAGGCTAGTTACGAAAGGGTATACTCAGAAAGAGGGTATCGATTATGAGGAGACCTTTTCGTTGGTAGTCATGCTTAAGTCTATCTGGATTCTCTTGTCTATTGCTGCTCATATGGATTATGAGGTTTGGCAGATGGATGTCAAGATAGCTTTCCTTAATGGAAGTCTTGAAGAAAAAATCTATATGGAGCAACCAAAGGGATTCATTGCAAAGGGCAAAGAGCATCTTGTGTGCAAGCTTAATCGGTCCATTTATGGATTGAAGCAAGCTTCAAGATCTTGGAACATCCGCTTTAATGAGGTAATCTAGTCATATGGATTTATTCAAAGTCCGGATGAGTCTTGTGTATACAAGAGATGTGACAGAAACGTAGTGGTATTTCTTATACTATACGTAGATGACATTTTGCTCATTGGCAACAATATCAAAGTGTTATCAGACGTAAGGGTATGGTTGTACAAACAATTTGATATGAAGGACTTGGAAGAAGTGGGGCACATCCTTGGGATCAAGGTTATAAGGGATCGCAAGAAAAGAATGTTGTGTTTATCTCAAGCTTCTTATATAGACACTATTTTAGCTCGTTTTAGCATGCAGAACTCCAAGAAAGGTTTTCTACCTTTTCGGCATGGAGTACGTTTATCTAAAGAGATGTGTCCTAGAACATCAAAGGAGATAGAGGAGATGAAGGCGGTTCCTTATGCTTCGGCGATAGGAAGCCTCATGTATGCTATGTTATGTACGAGACTGGATATCTGCTTTGTCGTGGGCATGGTTAGCAGATATCAGAGTAATCCAGGATAGGAACATTGGACTGTGGTAAAGAATATATTGAAGTACCTGAGAAGGACTAGGGATTATATGCTGGTATATCAGGCAGATCAATTACTCTCTATGGGTTACACAGATTCTGACTTCCAATCAAATAGGGATAACAGTAAGTCTACCTCAGGTTTTGTGTTTACTTTGGGAGGTGGAGCCATTATATGGAGGAGTGTCAAGCAGAAATGTGTGGCAGACTCTACCATGGAAGCTGAGTATGTGACAGCCTTTAAGGTAGCCAAAGATGTTGTATGGCTCAGGAACTTCTTGATGGACTTGGATGTGATTCCTGGTTTGCCCAGAACTATCACAATTTATTGTGATAATGGTGGTGCAGTTGCAAACTCAAAGGAACCACAAGCCCATAAGGCAAGTAAACACATAGAGCGCAAGTACCACCTGATATGAGAGATCGTAAAGCGAGGAGAAGTTGTTGTCGCCAAGATTGCATCAGAGGATAACCTGGTAGATTCTTTCACTAAGGCCCTTCCAGCGAGAGATTTTGATAGGCATGTGGAGGGAATGGGAATCAGATGTATGGCAGTTTGTGTTGGAAGATTGTTGGTGCAATCGTCCCAGGTAGACTCCCGATGGTATTTTGATGATAGACAAAACTCATGACATGGTGCTTGGCATGGAAAATCCAAAGCATTGCGGAGCCGTGCGCTCGGTGCTTGGTGAGAAAAGCATTGCGGAGCCGTGCGCTCGGTGCTTGGTGAGAAATGCATTGCGAAGCCGTGCGCTTGGTGCATTTGGGAAGTCTTGAGGACTTGGTAAGTTCACTAGGCTCGGGGTCCTTGAGTCGGTGAAGGATGACATTGCGAAGCCGTGCGCTTGGTGCATCCGAGGGACCGCCGGACGGGGAGCGAAGGGAGTGAGCCCAAAGGAAGCATACTTCTAGGGCATGAGACGCGAAGGATGGCGTTGCGAAGCCGTGCGCTTGGCGCATCCGAGGGACGTAGGCCGAGGGAAGAGAGCTTCGGTGGGGAACTCCGTGTGGACTTGGCCAAGTGGCTAAGACTGAATGTCGGAGGCTCAAACATGGTAATGTTTGAGGTTTTAGCCGACATCAGTCGACTGGCATAGGTGTCAGTCGACTGCTCTAGGTCGAATAGGTTCGACTAGTGTTCGACTGATCGTTCGATCGATCACCGACCGCCGAGGCGGTCGGTGATGGAAACATCGACCGCCAAGGGATGGCAATGATCGATGACACCGCGCACGCGAGAATGGAGTCGAAGTTCGTTCGTGATGGTAGATCGATCGGTGATGGGTGCCATCGGATCGGTGATGAGTGATCCGTTGGAAACTTGCCAACGTGGATCTTGCCGTTGTGAGACAGCGGCTGAGGATCGATCGTGATGGTCACGATCGGTCGGTGATGGGCAACGACTTGATCACGAGGTTATAAAAGGGCCGAGTTGGAGGATTTACGCCATGGCTTTTGGGTGACTTTGGAAGGGAATTCTTGTTGCATTCCGGACCTTGAGCAAGCAAGCAAGCAACAAGCGATCAAAAGCAATCGGTGTAAAGTTCTCTTTTGTATTGTCTTTGTATTTCTTGTTGTATTTCATTACTTAGTGTAATAGCTTGTGAGAGGTTTCTCCACCTCCGAGGCGTGTTGTCGAAAGGAGTGTTATAGTTAGTCTTGTGAGCATAACTAGAGCTCGAGAGCTCACCCGTGGAGTAGGAACCATTCGGTTCGAACCACGATATATCGTTAATGTTTTGTTTGTGTGTATTTATGTTTCTTGTTAGTATTCTTATTGTTATACCGCTGCGCTAACAAGAATTGTAGACGCGAACGAACAAAATACGACGACCGACGAATTAGGGCTATTCACCCCCTCTGCCTGGCCAACCGATCTCCTAACAAGTGGTATCAGGCGAGGTCGCTCTTCGAGGACTAACGCGAGAGCACTACAAATGGCCTTCATCCATCCACCGAAATTGATGGAGATTTTGCTTGGTGGAGAAGCGGATGGAGGTATATCTTGAAACCGATTTTGATTCTATGTTAATTGTAGAAAATGGTTTTAAGATGCCTAGGGACAAATACAACAAGCCAATTGAAAAGTCAAGGTGGACCCAAGACCAAATTAAGGACTTCAAGACAAATCTTGAGGTAATAAAATTACTTAGTGATTTATTACCTAACACTATTTGGTCTAGATTGGGTGATTATAGGGATGCTGAAGGAATTATGGAAGAAAATAATGAAATTCAAGAAAATTCCCAATCGGCACAAGTAGAGGAGAATGCCGAAGAAGCACCACATTTGAAGATGTTGATGACTTGGTGGAGACCTCCACCTCTAGCATTGAGGAGGAAAGGCAATCTTTCCATCCCGGAGCAAGAACAAGAAGCATCTACCTCCGGAGAAGTGATCAAGAAGAGGCCTCCACCACCTCCTAGGTAACTCAAGTGTTATCATTTTGAATAAAAATCACATAATATGCTTTGAGTGTAGGGAGAAAGGGCATTACAAAGCAAATGCCCTAAATTGGCTAAGAAGAAGGCATCAAGACCAAAAGTCAACCCAAAGTCAAAGGATGCGGTGTTCCCAAAATCAGAGCAAAGAGCACATTGTGTGCTTCAAATGCAATCAAAGGGACACTACAAGCCAATGCCCTAGGGGAGGAAGAAAGGGCAAGAAGGTGCAACTCATGTAGGGGAGCTCCTAAAGCTAACCCTAAGGTACATTTATTTAATGCACCTTTAATTCCTAAAGTCAAAAGCATGCAAAAATTATTTTAGCTCTCTTGCTATGATTAATGAAAAGCATGCTAGAGAAATAAACATGTTTGTTTAAGGTGCTAAGCATGTTAGTTTCTCTAAGAACAAACCTAGGACTCACAATTCTAGATCAATTTTACCTAAAGAGTCAATTAGGAGAGTTGAAGAAAACTTGGGAATTAATCCCAAGAAATCTAGGCACATGCCTAAAAGAAAAATATTTCCCTAAATCTAATGAAAATTCAAAATTGAGGAAGTTGGAGTTAGAAAACCAAGCCTTGAGGTCAAGGCTTGAAAAATTGAGAAGACCCTAGCATTAATATCAAATTCGGTTAAAGGGCCTAACATACAAAAATCAAAACCTAGAAAACAAGAAATGTCTAACGGCAAGAAGGGTTTGGGTCACAAACCTATGTCCTACCATAATGTTCCATTTGATTATGGAACTATTTCTAGGTCTAGACAAACCCAGGCTAATAGGGAAGTTATCCCTAAGTCTAGCCATGGTATGTGTTTAGTGGCCAAGGACTTAAGAAAACCAAGAAAGCCACTAAGAAGGTCAATGGAGGAGTCACCTCTAGAGTTGACCCAAGTAAGACCCATTTGACTAAGGCTTTAAAGCCTAAAAGGGTCATTAGGAAGGTATCTAGGAAGTTATCCTAGGGAATACCTTGTTAACCCAAGGAGCTCCAATAGGTATTGGGTTCCTAAAAGCGTGATCGATTCACGCTAAATGGGTTAGTGTGTCAACCCTAGGTGGATGGGTAGTTAACCTAACCATAGTAGAGTTGACACATTAGGGTGCCAATATGCTTGAGAAGTTTAAAATGATTTAAATTGGCACAATTAGGTCTTAGAGGTATTGGTGTGCCATTTTGGGTTTTTGGCACACTAGGGAGATGAATGGCTTTAAGGCAAATTGATTTAATCCTAGAAATGGCAAATTGATTTTAACATTTAGGTATTCTAGACCTTAGTATATTTTTCTTGCCATGCTTTATTTGCCTTGCCATGTCATGACATCATTCTCATTTTTATTTATAAAATGTCATGATCATGTTTAATGTTATTTTAGATGTCATGTATGCTTAAGTTTCATTTACATGCCATGACATCATGATATTGGCATATGTTTTTATCTAAATCATATGCCATAATCATCATGCATAATAAAATGAATTCAAGGACTATGGCACAATTTGATGGGAATCAAATAAATATTGCCTAGATATATGCATGAGACCAAGAAAGAACAAAACCCACATCTCACTATGTTAATTGCCTTGAATGTGTTTTACAAATCTAGATATTAGTGAGATGTTTAGGAAAATGAAATTAAAGGTTTTGAAAACATTTTGAAAACATTTTGAAAAACCTTGGTGAAGACTATCTTGTGATAGCTATCACCATTGAATGGGATGATACAAAGAGGGCTCTTTATTGAAGCTTTTCTAAACTTTTGAACTTTGTATCAATCTCCTAATTTAATGGGTAAAATAATTTTCCAATAATTTTCACCCATAATGATTGTAATAAGTATTATGCATACCAAATGTCAAGATTTATCTATGTATGTATATTTACTTATGGATTTTGAAATTCATTTACAAATCAAAACTGAATTATTATCACGATCATTTACCAGTAATGCCAATGATCGATGATGGTAAATCCATGAATAATTAGGCCCATGTTCAGCTAGGTTAAGGTCCCCTAACCACTCCTAACCCTAGGATATGCTTGGGATAGCATTAGAGAGGTGGAAATCCATTGGATATGGATTAGGAGTTGGGTTGAGGTGAGTATCAATTTTAAGGTGGAAGAAAGTTCATTGTTGAACTTTGCCTTAATTTTGATTGGTTAAATGTTCCTATTGGCTTAGGGACTCTCCAAGGACATTGTTGGTGCAATGGTCAGGGAGCAAGCCTCTAGGGAGTATCCATCATGGGAGGATGGATTTGTATTTCCTCATGGGAGGAAATTGGGGTGCCTCTCTTTAAGTGATATGGGATCACTTGGAAGATTGTAGGCATGTGTTCCTCCAAGGGAGAGATTGTAAGATCTCATTGGGATATGAGACATTCATACCCTTGGGGAGGACCTTTTTGATGTAATGTCAAAAAGGGGGAGAAGTTACCAAGTTACCAATTAGGGTTCGTTGGAATTCTCATTGGGATATGAGAATTGCCAATATGGGAGAATTGGTAGACTTGAGATGGTAGTTTTGTCAATCATCAAAAAGGGGGAGATTGTTGGAAGATTGTTGGTGCAATCGTCCCAGGTAGACTCCCGATGGTATTTTGATGATAGACAAAACTCATGACATGGTGCTTGGCATGGAAAATCCAAAGCATTGCGGAGCCGTGCGCTCGGTGCTTGGTGAGAAAAGCATTGCGAGCCGCGGCGCTGAAATGCATTGAAGTCTTGAGGACTTGGTAAGTTCACTAGGCTCGGGGTCCTTGAGTCGGTGAAGGATGGCATTGCGAAGCCGTGCGCTTGGTGCATCCGAGGGACCGCCGGACGGGGAGCGAAGGGAGTGAGCCCAAAGGAAGCATACTTCTAGGGCATGAGACGCGAAGGATGGCGTTGCGAAGTCGTGCGCTTGGCGCATCCGAGGGACGTAGGCCGAGGGAAGAGAGCTTCGGTGGGGAACTCCGCGGTGGACTTGGCCAAGTGGCTAAGATCGATGCCGGAGGCTCAAACATGGTAATGTTTGAGGTTTTTAGCCGACATCGATCGGTAGCATAGGTGCCGATCGCTCTAGGTCGAATAGGTTCGACCCGGTGTTCGACCGATCGTTTGGTGATCGGTCGTCGAGGAGAGGGTCGGTGATGGAGATCGATCGACCGCCAAGGGATGGCGATCGATGATCGATGACACTGCACGGCACGCAGAATGGAGTCGAGTTCGCCAAAGACTCGGTGATGGTGATCGATCGGTGATGGGTGCCATCACGGTCGATGAGTGATCCGTTGGAAACTTGCCAACGTGGATCTTGCCATTGTGAGACAACGGCTACGAGATCGATCGATGGTCACGATCGGTCGTGATGAGCAAAATAGCTTGATGCAGTTATAAAAGGAGCACGAGTTGGAGGATTTTGCCAAGGCTTTTGGGTGACTTTGAAGGAATTCTTTGTTGCATTCCAGACCTTCAAGAGCAAGCAAAAGCAAGCAACAAGAAAGCGATCAAAAGCAATCGGTGTAAAAGTTCTCTTTTGTATTGTCTTTGTATTTCTTGTTGTATTTCATTACTTAGTGTAATAGCTTGTGAGAGGTTTCTCCACCTCCGACGTGTTGTCGAAAAGGAGTGTTATAGTTAGTGCCGTGAGCATAACTAGAGCTCGAGGAGCTCACCCGTGGAGTAGGAACCATTCGGTTCCGAACCACGTATATCGTTGTGTTTTGTTTGTGTGTATTTATGTTTCTTGTTAGTATTATTATTGTTATTCCGCTGCGCTAACAAGAATTGTAGACGAGAACGAACAAAATACGACGAACAATGAATTAGGGCTATTCACCCCCCTCTAGCCGGCCAACCGATCTCCTAACAGTTTGATGGCAGCATAGTCTTTTAGTATAAGTGGGAGATTGTTGGGATGTGTACTGAAAGCCTAGCCTTTGTATGAACATCTTCATTTTGAAATAAGAATCACATAATTGTTGGTGCAATCGGCCCAAATCACGATTGACCAGGACTCGAGCTTGACTCGAGAGATGTTTTGATGTTCGACAAAAACATATGACAATGTGATTGTCATGGGAAAAGTCCAAGTCTTGGGTACTTGGCATGGAAAGTCCAAGTGGGACACTTGGCATTTGGGAAAGTCCAAGCATGGGTCTTGGCAATGGAAAGTCCAACATGGGTTGGCAAGGAAAAGTCCAAGCATGGGTCTTGGCATAGAAAGTCCAACATGGGTTGGCAAGGGAAAGTCCAAGCTTGAGTCTTGGCATTTGAGAAGTCCAAGGGGTTTGATATTGGCGGTGTAAAGTCTAAGCGGGAGTCTTGGTAGCATAAGTTCAATGGTTGGCGGCGTAAAGTCCAAGCGGAGTCCTGGCGACATAAGTCCAATATGCCTTGGCGGTGTAGACACCGTTAGCATGACATAGCCGATGGAAGCACCTGAAGGCTAGCGCAATGGATGCACAATTCATGGATGACTTGGAGGGATCCGAGAGGCGTGAGGCTAATGGAGGTGGCTAGAAGGCTTAGGTCTAGGCTAAGGGTGGTCTAGCAAGTATGGGGGAACCATACTTGGGCTAAAACCTCATGTTTGAGGTGTGCGATCGGTCATAGGTGTCATATGGCGGTCAACTAGGGTTTGACTAGGGTTTGACTACGATGTGTCGACCGCAGAGCGCAAGGCGTGGGCGGATCGGCCGATTAGCAGCGATCGGATCTTGTGATCTGTCGACTGGTGCTCGAGTTTTGGGGCACAAAATAGAGTCTCACTCGACCACTACAGTCAGCAGTCAAGTGATGGCTTGATCAGTCGACTGATGATGGATCAGTGTGATTTTTCCAACGTGGATCTAGCCATTATCTCACGACAACAGTGGCATCAGTCGACTGATGGTCCTGAGTAGTCGACTGATCGTCATTTTCCATCACAGGTTGAAGCTTTAAATGGAGCTCATGAAGGAAGAAAAATCCATGGTTCTTTGAGGAGATTTGGGGCTGCAATTCAGGGTCTCCAAGTGTTGCTCGATCAACCTAGCATTCAAGCAATCAAAAGAAAAGTGTTGTAAAGTTATCTTTACTTGTTTTTCGTATTTGCATTGTATTTGCTTATTTGTCTTTCGTATTACTATTGTAATCAATTGTACGGGGTTTCTCCACCTCCGACTTGTGTCAAGAAAGAGTTATTGCATAGTGGTGTGTGATTGGCATCGCTAGAGCTCTTTAGAGCTCGATCCGTGGAGTAGGAACCGTTCGGTTCTGAACCACGTTAAATACTTGTGTGTTTGCATGTTTGTATATTTGTTATTGCTTTATTATTATTATTCCGCTGTGCGCTAACGAAAATTATAGACGAACATGCGAACGTATTCCATTAACATATAGCATGATGCTATTCACCTCCCCTCTAGCGTTCCAACGATCCCCTACAAGTGGTATCAGAGCGAGGCCACTCTTCAAGGTTTAACAACTAAGGGAGCACGCTAGAGGGTGAAGATGGAAGTTCAAGAGCAACTAGGATGGGATATCAACACACCTATCCATTATATCTTCTATGGACAAGAAGGGTTTAGACAATGGAAGGCAAGGATCGAAGACTTCCTAATAATGAGGGACTTCGAAGAATGGGCCATTTTAATGGAGGGATATAGCTATCCAATAGGACCAAAGGGAGGGTTCCTCAAGAAAAAGAGATAGACCGAAGAGCAAGTCCAAGCCTTAGAGAAAAATGATAAGGTATTGAAGTTTTTAATCGATTTAATACCTAACAATATCTTGTGCATGTTAGGAAATTATGTAGATGCCAAGGAGCTATGGAGCCAAGTGGCAAAGCTCCATGAAAGTCCATCACCGGTCCAAGAGGAAGGGACTGAAGAGGCAAACGCATCATCCTCACAAGGAAGTGAGGACTTGGAGGTTGAGAGAACATCAACATCCAAGGAGAAAGAGGAAGTAGAATTGGAGGAGACCTCCACCTCTAGGATTGAGGGGGAGGAGATTAGATCACCGGAGCAACACCAAGAAGAGGCTTCGACATCCGGTCAAGATGAAGAAGCTCAAAATCCAATTCTGGCTTCCATTAACTTAGGTAACTCAAACACCGTAATTCAAAATAAAAATAGTATTATGTGTTTTGAGTGTAGGGAATTTGGGCACTATAAGAGTAAGTCCCCAAAGAAAGTCAAGAAGACTCCTCCGGCACCAAGACCTCAAGAAATATCAAAAGATGTCGGTGTCCCCACTAAAAGAAACAAAGAGTACATCATTTTCTTCAAGTGCCAACAATTGGGGCATTTTAGGAATCAATGCCCTAGGGGGAGCAAGAGAGTCAAAGAGAGAGCATCACAAGTAGGGGGAGCTAAGGCTAACCCTGAGGTATATTTCAATAATGCACCATCTAAATTTAAAAGTCAAAAGCATGCTAGAAATTTTAATTCTCTTGCAATTCATCATGAAAAGCATGCTAGAGATAAATAGTTGTGTTTAGGTACTAAAAGTGTCCATTTTGGTAATAAGGAGAAATTTGGGACTAATGTCCCTAAAAATATTTTACCTAGGGAATCTATCAAGAAAATAGGAGAACACCTAGGTCTTAATCCTAAATGGACTAGGCATATGCCTAGAGGAAATGGTAATGCCCAAAGACCAAATCAAAATTAAAAAATTGGGCAATTAGAATTAGAAAATCAAGCCTTGAGGTCAAGGCTTGAGAAATTACAAAAGACCCTCAAGAAGATGCAAAATCAATTTCAAGGGTCAAAAAGTCAAAGTCAAGGGTCTAGGACTCAAAGTCAACATCTAGGACCTAAGAAACAAAAGTCAACCAAGGGCAAGAAAGGTTTGGGTCACAAACCTAAGCCTAAGGTGGCTTATCATAGTGTTCCATTTGATTATGGAACACAAACTAGGTCTAGGAAGACCAAGGTCAATAGGGAAGTCATCTCTAGAGTTGACCATGGTGTGTGCCTAGTGGCTAGGGTTTCAAGGAAACCTAGGGTGGCCACTAAGAAGGTTGCAAGGGGAGTTACCCCTAGAGTCAACCTAGGTAAGACCCAAATGACCAAGGCTAACAAGCCTAGGAGGGTCATTAGAAAGGTATCTAGGGAGGTTATCCCTAAGAAATACCTAATTAACCCTAGGACCTCAAATAGGTTTTGGGTTCCTAAGAGCGTAATTGATTCACGCTAGATGGGTTTAGGGTGTGTCAACCTTGATTGGATGGGTAGTTAACTCAACCATGGTAAAGGTGGCACTTTAGGTAATTTTCAAGGTTATGGGTACCTTGGAAATAAGGTTGATATTATGATCCTAAAATATTTTAGGATGTGCCAATACATTTTTGGAATTGTGAAAAATCAATTAAATTGGTACAATTTAGGTTTAGAGGTTAGTGTGTCATTTTGGGTTTTTGGCACACTTGGGAGATTAGTAGTAATATGGAAAAATAAATCTAATTATTACAAATGGCAACTAATATTAAAATGTAGGTATTATTATACCTATACTTTTTATATGTCATGCTTTGTTTTCCATATAACATGTCATGACATCATGTTTATTTTTATCATTTATATGTCATGATCATGTTTAGGATTAAGGATTAAATGTCATGTGTTTTTAGATTTAATCATATGCCATGACATCATGATCATTGGCCATGCTTAATTATTGCTATCATTATGTCATGATCATTTCATGCATGTAATTTGATTAAAATTGATTTAAGGACAATGGCATGATTGGAGTCCCATTTATAAGGGAATCAAGTAGAGTTGCTTTAGAAAAATGCATGGAACCCTAGATTAGGGAGAACAAAATCCACATCTCACATTACATTGACATGTATGTGTATTTATACACCCTAGATACATGTGAGATGCTAGGATATGAGTTAGGTTCAAGGTGCATAGTTTTTGCATCTAGATGAACCAAAACTCATCTTATATGAGTGGTGGATCATTAGGAAAGCTTGTGTACAAGTCATGTACATTGAGCCTAAAGAATATGATCCAAAATAAGGTTTTGAAAATATTTTAAAAATCTTTTGAAAAACCTTGGTAAAGTCTATCTTTTGATAGCAATCACCATTGATGAGATTGATACAAAGTGAGCTAAAACTTTGAAGTTTTTATTCACTTTTGGATTTTGTATCAATTTCGATATTTTATGGGTAAAATATTTTTCTATCATTTTTCACCCATTGTACTAACTATAAGTAATATACGTATGAATTTTCATAATTTTTTGATATATGTAAAATTACTTATGAATTTCCAAATTTCATTTCTGATAATTGAAATTCTGATATTTTAGTTATCGATCATTGCTCTGGGAGTGATCGGTGATGAGTGATCATTGGTAGAGAGAGTCGACTGCCAATGTTGATTTCAAGAAAATAAGGTATGTTTAGCCCGTGTTCAGCTACGGTTAAGATCCCTAACCACTTCTAATCCTATGATATACTTTGGGAAGCATTATAAAGGGTGAAAATCCATTGGATATGGATTAGGAGAGGTGTTAGGATAATGTATCAAATTTAAGGTGGGGAGAGTTCATGTTTGAACTTTTAACCTTATTTTTGATAGTTTAGAGTTCCTATTGGCTTAGGGACTACCCAAGGACATTGTTGGTGCAATGGTCAAGGGGGAGCAAGCTTTTAGGAGGAGGTATCCATCATGGGATGATGGATGGTATTTTTTTTCCTCATGAGGAGGAAAATGGGATTTTGAGATACCCAATTTGGGAATTGGTAGAGTGAATAGGATTGTCTTTCTTGAGTGATATGAGATTTATCACTAGGAAGATGGTAGGCATCCTAAGTATTTTTGGACCAAGAGGGAGATTGTAAGATCTCATTGGGACATGAGACATTGACCTCCTTGGAGAAAGAACCTTTTTGATGTATGTCAAAAAGGCGGAGAAGATAAAATTACCAATTTGGGATAATTGGTAAGAGATTTGAGTTAGTGTTCTAACTCAATGGTTTGTTTGGTTTTTGTCAAACATCAAAAAGGGGGAGATTGTTGGTGCAATCGGCCCAGGTCACGATTGACCAGGACTCAAGCTTGACTCGAGAGATATTTTGATGTTCGACAAAAACATATGACAATGTGATTGTCATGGGAAAAGTCCAAGTCTTAGGTACTTGGCATGGAAAGTCCAAGTGGGACACTTGGCATTTGGGAAAGTCCAAGCATGGGTCTTGGCAATGGAAAGTCCAACATGGGTTGGCAAGGAAAAGTCCAAGCATGGGTCTTGGCATAGAAAGTCCAACATGGGTTGACAAGGGAAAGTCCAAGCTTGAGTCTTGGCATTTGAGAAGTCCAAGGGGTTTGATATTGGCGGCGTAAAGTTCATGCGGGAGTCTTGGCAGCATAAGTCCAATGGTTGGCAGCGTAAAGTCCAAGCGGAGTCTTGGCGGCGTAAGTCCAATGTGCCTTGGCAGTGTACACACCATTAGCATGACATAGCTGATGGAAGCATCTGAAAGCTAGCACAATGGATGAACAAGTCATGGATGACTTGGAGGGATCCGAGAGGCGTGAGGTTGATGGAGGTGGCTAGAAGGCTTAGGTCTAGGCTAAGGGTGGTCTAGCAAGTATAGGGGAACCATACTTGGGCTAAAACCTCATGTTTGAAGTGTGCCAGCCGACTGGTGTCATATGGCAGTCGACTGGGATGAGTCAGCTAGGGTTTGACTGCGGGAAGTGTCCCAACAGTCGACTGCCAGAGCATGGACAGTCGACTGATTGGCCGAGCAGTCGACTGATCTTGTGATCAGTTGATTAGTGCTCGGGTTTTGGGGCACAGAATGGAGTCTCACTCGACCGTTGTGGTCAGCAGTCGAGTGATGGCTTGATCAGTAGACTGATGGTCATAATCAGTCGACTGATGATGGATTCGTTCGATTTTTCCAGCGTGGATCTAGCCGTTGTCTCATGACAATAGTGGCATCAGTCGACTAATGGTCTCGAGCAGTCGACTGATCGGCATTTTCTAGCACAGGTTGAAGCTTTAAATGGAGCTCGTGAAGGAGGAAAACGCCATGGTTCTTCGAGGTGATTTGGGGCGAGTTGCTGCTACAATTCAGGGTCTCTAAGTGCTACTCGATTAACCTAGCATTCAAGCAATCAAAAGCAAAGTGTTGTAAAGTTCTCTTTACTTGTTTTTCGTATTTGCATTGTATTTGCTTGTTTGTCTTTCGTATTACTATTGTAATCAATTGTACGGGGTTTTTCCACCTCCGACTTGTGTCGAGAAGGAGTTATTGCATAGTGGTGTGTGATTGGCATCGCTAGAGCTTTTTAGAGCTCGATCCGTGGAGTAGGAGCCGTTCGGTTCCAAACCATGTTAAATACTTATGTGTTTGCGTGTTTGTATATTCGTTATTGCTTTATTATTATTATTCCGTTGTGCGCTAAAGAAAATTGTAGACGAACACGTGAACGTATTCCATCGACATATAGCACGACGCTATTCACCTCCCCTCTAGCGTTCCAACGATCCCCTACAATAATCATTGTTTGCATTTTTTTATTTATGCATATTGTCTGATACTTTACATTGTAGATAACATGGTGTGTAGTGTCGCACAGAAGATCATGTTATCAATTTCTTGTAGAGTATAAGTTGAGGCTCACAACCAAGATGGTTTTGGACAAACCATTGGCATGGTTGTTGTGTAATTTAGTATTGGTTTATCTTGACCATAGAATTACACTAGTACACTTTGTGTGTATTGAGAATGACCGATTTAGAGGTGATTCAATTTATACTGACTATATAATTGAATCAGACCTCTGACATTATGATGTACATGCTCTTAATCCCGATATCATAACGGGCACATGTACTTAGTATTTATTTCTTTGATTATCAATGGGCGAGATTTATGTGTTAAAGCGATAGACCTGGTAAGTTGGTAAATAATATTATTTACATGGTGTGTCATTGATTATAGGAGAAAACCTTGTCCTATGCATTAGGATTATGATTTCCTCTTGAGTAGCTCATAAAGTTCATCATGTAAATCCTGCAAGTGGACTTGGTCCAACAAGATGATAAGGATGAGTGGTACTACTCATGGAGTCAGATATTAATTAATTAAATTATCAGTAATTTAATTAATTATCGGCATTCAATATCTTAAACACGGGGAGATATTTTGTACAAATAATATGTGGAGCTCATATTTAATTATGGGGGTTGGTGAGGTAGATCAATGATGATCCTCTAGTGGAATGGATCATCATTAATGGATCGGGTTATATGTGGTTCAGATCCATTGGGTGGCCAAGATCCAACTCCTCCTCATGGTCTCTATTGTAGCCTATTATATGTACCTCATGAAGCCTAGACCTAAGGGAAAAAAATTGGTGGGCGTTGGAGAGGCTTGGGCAGCAAGAGCTAGGGTTTGTTTCCTTAGGGCCGGCGGCAAGAGTTAGGTTGGCTTCTTCTCTTGGAGGTTTGGCCGGCACCTCCTTCCTCAAGCTAGGGTCAGTTCCACCCTCTCCCAATCCTTTGGATGGCGCCACCTTCTCCCTCTCCTTAGGGCCGGCGGACACCAAGGAATTGGCGTTTGGTGGTCGGCACAAGCAAGGAGAAGAAGGGAGGATTTTCTTCCCTTTTTCGGAGCAAGGAAGGGAAGATACGTGGTCTAGAAGGCTTCGATTCTTAGAAGATCATCGCTCACACGACGTTCAAGAAGAGGATAGGAATACAATAGAAGTTCAAGAGGTAAAATAAGAGGTATAATCTTGTTTAATTTTGATTCTTGTTCTTTTGTATTTGTATGTTATTGATTGACATGGACCTCGATAAATACAAAAATCGGCGATCAATTCATCATCTATTCTATGACTAATCGAGTAAAAGAGTTAGGTTGCTTGAACAATAAGTTTGTTCAAGCGACCACTCAAATCGAATTGCATGATGATGAATCGGTTGCTTGGGTAATCCATCTCCGTCCGGATTAGTTTTAATTAATGAAATTTTAATCTGGGGACATGAGACAGGATCGCCATGCACAAGTGACCGAAGGGAAGAAGTGAAACGCGACTTTCCCCTTCAATGAGAACAATGAACAAATAATGTTGTTCATATAGATATACAATAGTTACATTAGATGTAATTTTTACAAGTTACCTACCTAACTTATACGAGTCTTGGGTGATTAGCCAAAGCTAACTCAAGATGCGGTATAATATGGATATTGTCCCACTTTGTGACCAGTGGGAGAATCATTTAGTTAAAGGTTTAATTAAATGATTGAAATATGATGCATTTCTGTAGTGCAGATCACCATGTCGTCAAATACATCGAACACACTCTCTCTGCAATCTGTCCTTGATAAGAACAAGCTCACTGGAGCTAATTTCCTTGACTTGTACAGGAACTTGAGGATAGTCCTCAAGCAAGAACGCAAACTATACATCCTAGAGCAGTCCATTCCTAAACCACCCGCCACTACGACCACTCGTACTAACAAGGATGCTTATAAGAAGCATCAAGATGACGCATTGGATGTGTCATGCCTTATGCTTGCCACCATGACCTCTGAGCTTCAAAAGCAACATGTGAACATGGATGCCTATGGTATGGTTGAGCATTTGAAACAACTATATCAGGGACAAGCAAGACACGAGAGATATGAAGTATCAAAGGCCTTGTTTTAATGCAAAATGCAAGAAGAAAATCCCGTAGGCACTCATGTACTCAAGATGATTGGGTACGTTGAGAACCTACAGAGATTGGGATTTCCATTGGGCCAAGAGCTGGCCATTGACCTTGTTCTTCAGTCACTGTCAGAAGGCTACAATCAATTAGTCATGAACCACAACATGAATGAAATTAATAAGCCTTTACCTGAGTTGTTGAGCATGTTACGAACTATTGAACTCAACCTTAAGAAGGAAAAGCCTGGTACCATTTTGATGGTGAACAAAGGCAAAGGCAAAGGCAAGCAGAAGCCTAAAGGTAAGGGTAAGACGCAAGCTATAGGCAAAGGCAAATGCATTAAAATCTAAAGGAGGGGTGTCTAAGGAAGGGGAATGCTTCCACTGCGGTGAGACCGGCCATTGGAAGAGAAATTGCAAGCTATACTTGGAAGAGGTGAAAAGGAAGAGAAGTGAGACTTCTGCCTCAGGTATACATGTTATCGAAGTCAATTTATCTATCTCGTCTTCTTGGGTATTAGATACCGATTGTGCTTCTCACATTTGTATCAATGTGCAGGGCCTTCGAAAGACTAGATAATTGACGAAGGACAAAGTGGACCTACAGGGAGGCAATGGAGCAAAGGTTGCCGCCATCGCTGTAGGGACATATTCCTTATTTTTTCCCACTGGGCTTATCCTAGAACTAGAAGATTGTTGTTATGTGTCTGACTTGACTAAAAACATTATCTATGTTTCTTGTTTAGACAAGAAAGGTTTCTCATTTGTAATAAAGGACAAGTGTTGTTCCATTTATTTAAATGATATATTTTTTGTAGTGCACACCTTGTGAATGGTCTCTATCTTCTAGATCTTGAAACCCCAGTCTATAACATAAATATTAAACAATTCAAATCTAATAATCTGAACCAAACATATCTCTGGCATTATCGCCTGGGTCACATAAATGAGAGTCGCATATCCCAGCTCCATAAGGATGGATTACTAGACACATTTGATTTTGAATCATATGAGACATGCAAATCTTGTCTTCTAGGCAAGATGACCAAGACTCCATTTAGTGGACATGGCTAACAAGCTACTGATTTGATGTATGTGGGACTTTTAATGTAGCAGTTAGAGGAGGCTATCAATACTTCATTACTTTTACTAATGATTTCAGTAGATATGGATATGTGTATCTTATGAGACACAAATCTGAATCCTTTGAAAAGTTCAAAGAATTCAAGAATAAAGTACAAAATCAACTTGATAAGAGTATAAAAGTGCTTCGATCAGATCGAGTTGGGGAATACCTTAGCCAAGCTTTTCATGACTATCTCATTGAGTTTGGGATTAGATCTCAACTCACTCCACCGGGAACACCACAGTGGAATGGTGTATCAGAAAGGAGAAATCGTACATTATTAGATATGGTAGGATCCATGATGAGTCACACAAATATTCCTTCTTTCTTCTGGGGATATGCTTTAGAGACGGCTGCTTTCACACTTAACTGCATCCCATCTAAGGCAGTCATAAAGATACCATATGCGATATGGACTGGGAAGAGTCCCAAGATATCTTTTATGAAGATTTGGGGTTGTGAGGCTTATGTTCGACGTCAAGTCTTCGACAAACTAGGCCTCAAATCAGACAAGTGCTACTTTATAGGTTATCCTAAGGAAACGAAAGGATATTACTTCTACAATCCCATATAAGGCAAAGTGTTTGTCACTAAAAATAGAGTATTTCTAGAAAGAGAGTTCATTTCTAGAAGAACTAGTGGGAGTAAAATACATTTTAAAGAAATTCAAGATAAAGATAGCTCTGAAATGGAAGTTGAACAGGCACCACAAAGTGTTATGGATGATGAGATTGTTGCACAAGAAGTTGTGGAACAACAACCTGTTCAAGTAGACCAACCTCTTGTGCGATAAGATACGTCATCAGCCTAAGAGATATTCATTTCTCTTGTCTGACAATGATGAAGTTATGCTTGTTGAGTTGAACGAGCCTACATCATATCAGGAAGATGTGATTAGCCCAGATTCTGAGAAATGGCTAGAGGCCATGAGATCCGAAATGGAATCCATGTACACTAACCAAGTATGGACTTTGGTTGATCCACCTGAAGGGGTCAAACTCATTGGGTGTAAGTGAGTGTTTAAGAGAAAGATTGACATGGATGGTCTTATGCATACCTATAAAGGGCGATTGGTAGCTAAAGATTTCAAACAGATTCATGGTATTAACTATGATGAAACTTTTTCACCAGTTGTGATGCTTAAGTCCATTCGGATCATGCTTGCTATTGCAGCTTACCATGATTATGAGATCTGGCAAATGGATGTCAAACCTGCATTTCTGAATGGAAACCTCCTCGAGGACGTGTACATGACACAACCTGAGAGTTTTGTGTTGGGATGTATACTGAAAAGTCTATCTTTTGTATGAATATTTTTATTTTTGAAATAAGAATCACATGATCATTGTTTGCATATTTTTATGGTTATGCATATTGTCTAATAGATAACATGGTTTGTTGTGTCACACGGGAGATCATGTTATCGGCTCCTTGTAAAGTATAAGTATAGGCTCACAACCGAGATGACTTTGGACAAACCATTGGTATGGTTGTAGTGTGATTTGGTATTGATTTGTCTTGACCATAAAATCACACTAGTACACTTGTGTATTGAGTAAGACCGACTTAGAGGTAATTCAATTTATTACTGACTACATAATCGAATCGGACCTCGAATATTATATTGTACATACTCTTAATCCCGATATAATAACAGGCATATATACTTAGTATTCATTTCTTTGATTTACCAATGGGGGAGATTTTTAGATTAAATCGATAGGCTCGATAAGATGGGAAATGATATTATTTATATGGTGTGCCATTGATTATAGGAGGAAACCATGTCCTATATATTAGGATGATGATGTCCCCTTGAGGAGCTCATAAGGTTCATCATGTAAACCTGCAGTGGACTGGTGATGATGATGAAAAGGTTGAGTGGTACTACTCATGGAGTTAGATGTTGATTAATTAATGGTCAGTAAATTAATTAATCGATGGACATTCGAGATCTTAAACACGGGGAGAAAATGTACATATAATATATGGAGCCCATATTAACTTATGGGAGTTGGTAAGGTAGATCAATGATAATCCTTTAGTGGATTGGATTATCATTAATGGATCGGACTTTATGTGGGCTTGATCCATTGGGTGGCCAAGATCCAACTCCTCCTCATGGTCCCTATTGTAGCCTATTAATACCTCTTGAAGCATAGATCCAATGGATGGAAACAAAACTCTAGATCCAAAGGTAGAGATTAAATATCTAGATCCGACGGTTGAGATTAAATCCCTAGAACCAATGGTGGAGATTAAAACAAGGCTTATCCCTAACTCTATAAAAGGATAGGCTAGGGTTGGCGTGGAGAGGATTTAGAATCAAGGGGAGTGGCTAGCATTTTTGGCGGCAAGGAGCATTGGGTGTTGGCGGCACCAAATAAGGAAAGAGTTTCCTTTCTTCTCTTCTCCCTCAAGGTGGCCGGCACCCATAAGCCTTTTCTAGCCCTTGGCCGGCATCCAAACCATATTCTTCTCCTCTCTTTGGCCGGTGAAAACATAGCTTAAGGTCTTCCCTTGGAGCTATTGGCTGGTATTCATCTTTCTCACCCTTTTCCTTGTTGGCCGACGGCAAGCAACTTGCTTGTTGCTTGTTGCTTGTTGCTTGTTGCTTGTTGCTTGTTGGTTGACTAAAGGAAGGAGAAGGGTCTTGTTTCTATTCTTCCTCTTTCTCGGAATGAGCAAGGAAGGAAGATTGGTGATCTAGGAGCTTCAACTTTTGGTAGATCATCGCCCACACAATGTCCAAAAGGAGGAAGGACATACGATAGAAGATCGAGAGGTATAACACTTATCTATCTTCATATGCAACATGTTTGTAATTGTTTTCAATTATATATGCATGATATATTCTGTTTTGTGGCTAATATAACTTGGATCCTGAACATAAACACAAAAGCCAGTGATCCGTACATAAATCTATTCCATGCTATTCGTAGAATAGAGGTTGGTTACTTGAACAACAAGTTTGTTCAAGTGACTACTCTAATCGAATAGCATGATGATGACAAGGTTGCTTGGGCAATCCCTTTTGTAAAGGATAAATTTTTTTATCCGGGGACGTAGAAGGGATCGCCATGAACAAGCGACCGAGTTGAAGTGGGAAGCGAAGTTTCCTACCTTCATTTTGTAGATCCAAAGCATGCTGGCAAAGTATGCAAGCTGCAAAGGTCCATTTATAGTTTAAAGCAAGAATCTAGAAGTTGGAATCTTTGATTCGATGATGCAATCAAACAGTTTGGTTTCATCAAGAATGAAGATGAACCTTGTGTCTACAAGAGGGTCAATGGGAGCATAGTTATCTTTCTTATCTTGTATGTTGATGACATACTTCTCATTGGAAACAACATCCCTATGCTGCAGTCTGTGAAGACTTGGCTTGGGAACTATTTCTCAATGAAGGACTTAGGTGAAGCAGCCTATATTTTAGGCATTAAGATCTATAGAGATAGATCTAAGAGATTGCTTGGCCTAAGTCAGAGTGCATATATTGACAAGGTGCTTAAACGTTTTGCCTTGTAGAATTCTAAGAAAGGATTTCTGCCAATGTCACATGGTGTAAGCCTTTCGAAGGCTCAATGCCCTTCTTCTAAGAAAGAAAGAGAATGCATGGATCACATCCCTTATGCATCTGTTATAGGGTATGTTATGTACGCCATGCTATGTACTCATCCTGATGTCTCGTATGCTTTAAGCATGACGAGTAGGTACCAGTCAGATCCAGGTGACAGTCACTGGATAGCCATCAAAAATATTCTTAAGTACTTGAGAAGAACTAAAGAATATGTCTTGATATTTGGAGGCAATGAGGAGCTCACTGTAAAGGGTTACAGTGATGCTAGCTTCCAAACGGACAATGATGATTACAGGTCGCAGTCAAGGTATGTCTTTTGTTTAAATGGTGGTGTTGTGAGATGGAAGAGTTCAAAGTAAGACACAGATGCAGATTCTACTACAAAGGCCGAGTATATTGTTGCTTCTGATGCGGCAAAGGAGGTTGTTTGGATCAGGAAGTTTGTTTCTGAGCTTGGTTTAGTTCCTATCATCGTGAGCCCTATAGAGCTTTTTTGTGACAACAACAGGGCTAAAGTATAGGCTAAGGAACCTCGTTCTCACCAGCATTCCAAACATATACTATGGCGGTATCACCTCATTCGAGAGATCATCGATAGAGGAGACGTGAGGATATGCAAAGTAGATACTGATGCTAACATTGTGGATCCCTTGACAAAGGCTTTAGCACAAAAGAAGCATGAAGGTTATACTAGGTCACCGGGTCTTAGAGATTATAGTGACTGGCACTAGTGCTAGTGGGAGATTATTATTAGTGTCTTAGTATACATTGGGATGTATCTTGAAAAGTCTATCTTTTGTATGAACATCTTTATTTTGAAATAAGAATCACATGATCATTGTTTGCATATTTATGGTGACACATATTGTCTAATACATTACATTGTAGATAACATGGTGTGTGGTGTCACATGGCAGATCATGTTATCGGCTCCTTGTAAAGTATAAGTATAGGCTAACAACCAAGATAGCTTTTGGACAAACCATTGGTATGGTTGTAGTGTGATTTGGTATTGGTTTGTCTTGACCATAGAATCACACTAGTACACTTTGTGTGTATTGAGCAGGACCGACTTAGAGGTGATTCGATTTATTGCTGACTACATACTCTTAATCCCGATATAATAACGATATATACTCTTAATATCGAACCTTAGATATTATATTGTACATACTCTTAATCCCGATATAATAACGGGCACATATTCTTAGTATTCATTTCTTTGATTTACCAATGGGCGAGATTTATAGATTAAATTGATAGGCTCGATAAGTTGGGAAATGATATTATTTATATGGTGTGTCATTGATTATAGGAGGAAACCATGTCCTATATATTAGGATGATGATGTCCCCTTGAGGAGCTCATAAGGTTCATCATGTAAACCCTGTAGGTGAACTTGGTCCGGCATGATGAAAAGGTTGAGTGGTACTAGTCATGGAGTTAGATGTTGATTAATTAATGGTCAGTAAATTAATTAATCGACGGACATTCGAGATCTTAAACACGGGGAGAAAAATGTACAAATAATATATGGAGCCCATATTAACTTATGGGGGTTGGTGAGGTAGATCAATGATAATCCTTTAGTGGATTGGACTATCATTAATGGATCAGACTTTATGTGGGCTTGATCCATTGGGTGGCCAAGATCCAACTCCTCCTCATGGTCCCTATTGTAGCCTATTAAAACCTCATGAAGCTTAGATCCAATGGATGAAAACATAACTCTAGATCCAAAGGTAGAGATTAAATCTCTAGTTCCGACTGTTGAGATTAAATCTCTAGATCTGACGGTTGAGATTAAATCCCTAGAACCAATGGTGGAGATTAAAACAAGGCTTATCGCTAACTCTATAAAAGGAGAGGAGGGGGTGGGCGGCAAGAGGAATCCCATTAGAGATAGGATTAGGGTAAGGGGCGGCAAGCATTGGGGATTAGGGTTTAGGTGTTGGCGGCACCAAATAAGGAAAAGTTTTTCTTATCTTCTTCTTCTTCCTTGGTGGCCGGCGCTCTTACAGTCCTTCCCTCCTTTGGACAGCGTCCAAACCAGCTCTTCTCCTTCTCCTTGGCTAGTGGAAACAAGACTTAGGGTCTTCCTTTAGATTCTTGGCCGGTTTCCATCTTATTCTTCTTCTCCTTCTTGGCCGGCGGCAAGCACTAAGCTTGGAGCTTGGTGGTTGGTTGAAAGAAGGAGAAGTGATTTGTTTCTTAGTCTTCCTCTTGTTCGAAGCGAGCAAGGAAGGAAGATTGGTGATCTAGGAGCTTCGACTTTTGGTAGATCGTCGCCCACACGACGTCCAAAAGGAGGAAAGACATACGATAGAAGATCGAGAGGTATAATACTTATCTATTTTCTTATGTAACATGTTTATGATTGTTTCCAATTATATATACATGATATATTCTTTTTTGTGGATAATATAACGTGGACCCCGAACATAAACACAAAAGCCAGCGATCCATACATCGTCTATTCCGCGGCTATTCGTAGAATAGAGGTTTGTTGCTTAAACAATAAGTTTGTTCAAGTGACTACTCTAATCGAATAGCACGACGATAAAATGGTTGCTTGGGTAATCCCTCTTGTCAAGGATAAATTTTTTTTATCCGGGGACGTAGAAGGGATCGTCATGAACAAGCGACTGAGTTGAAGTGGGAAGCGAAGTTTCCTACCTTCAAGTGGTATCAGAGCCACGATTTTCGGTTTTGTGTGTTTAGGATTTGGTTATTTTATGCACTTTTCATATATTATATGTGCCGGATAATAGTAGGATATGCGTAGGTTAACTCTTTGGTTGCAGGCATAGGATCCAACTATTATGGTCATATGTGTGTATGTGATTGTATGTGTGTAATTGTATATTTTGTTGAATCCTCGGGGTTGACGAGGCTAGTATTTAATTTTTAAAAATTAGATAGGACATTGTTTAGCCACTCTTTTTATTTTAGTTTACTTTCGATCTAGATTTCATGTACACTCCCCCGTGGAGTATAGGATCGATGAATGTAAATTAAAATATTTCTTCTTGGCTCGGATCTCCGGATGGCTTGTACATGGCGTAGGGAGGAGCGGACGAGATGGTGATACGACGAGAGACATATTGAAGACAAAAGCCATAATAGTTGGAAAATTTTTATTTTTTATATTTATTGCTTATTGTTTGATATGCGTGTCGTAGGCTAGAAAATTCCTCAATTTCAAATTACTAAGTGGGAGAAGGATATTTTTATAAATTCCCACAACCTCCATTACGATTTGACATGTGATGCAAACAAACTTGCACGTCGGCTCTGAGTGCCTTCCTCCCCATCGGATGAGTTTGTTTGCGAATCACAAGGTCAAATATGGTTATAGGAAATTATTAAGGAGCGTGTGTACTTCCCCATCGGAAGGCACATAACTCGAGATAATTACCTTGGTACCGAGTAATGGTGAACACTTAGATACAAATATAAGTATCATCCCCATCGGAGTCACTGATTTTATTTGTAGGGCCAAAGAGGAACCAACTATTAATTTTACTTGTCAAAAAGTTAGGTTGACAAGATAGTAAAATTAATGGGTAAAACCTCCTCTTACAAATGTAGAATTCGTATACGTCCACACTATCGTGGCATACGATATTCTCGGTATTTTGAGGTGTTAGTTGATTTTAAAATTTTATTGTTTGAGGAATCAATAATTTTTTGGAATCTAATGTTTTGATCTATGTGATTCTTAGGTTTTCTTTCAAAATGACTTTCAACCCACTTGTTGTGATACTGAAAGAAAATAAACTTACTAGACCCAACTATGTTGATTGGAAGAGGAATCTTGGCATTGTCTTGACTGCTGAGGAATACAAATATGTACTCCTCAAAGAGTGCCCTCCTAAGCCTGCGGATGATTCTAGGGAAAAGGAGAAGGAGAGTTATAAGAAGTGGATCAAGGCCGATGAGATGGCGCGGTGTTACATTTTGGCATCTATGTCAAATGTACTGCAACATCAGCATCAAGTCATGCCCACTGCTTATGACATGATGCTCAATCTCAAAGAGCTTTTTGGACACCAGAATCGGCAAGGCGTGAAGTCATGAGAACTTGATGACAACCACCATGATCAAGGAACACCCGTGAGAGATCATGTTCTCAAGATGATGGCTCATTTGAATAAGCTGGAAGTCCTCGAAGCTGAGATCGATGGGGAAACCCAGGTCAATATCATTCTCCAGTCTCTACCTAGGAGTTTTGAGCAGTTTCTCTTGAACTACAACATGAACAAGAGGTTGTATTCATTGGCGGAGCTTCTGACAGAACTCCAGGCGACAGAGGGGCTTTTTCGTCAGAGTGCTCAGGCGCAAGCCATGGTTGCCCAAAAGGTTTCTACTTCTAAGCCGAAAGGCAAGAAGAAGAAGAAACAAGCTGGGGCAAAGGCGGTGGGTGGATCTCAGGGAGGAGTGAAGAAGCTGAAAGGCAAGTGCTTCACTTTCAAGCAGACTGGACAATGGAAGAAGGACTGCCCCAACCGGAAGCAAAACAAAGGTATATCTTTTGGTCTAGTTGTTGAAACATGTTTAGCGTTGTTATCTACTGGCACCTGGTGTGTAGATACAGGAGCCACTAATTATGTCTACAATACTTTGTCGGGGTTCCAGGAAACCATATGACTGGCTGAGGGGAAGATTACCGTATACTTGGGCGATGCCATGAAGGTGGCGGTTGTAGCAGTGGGAGATGTTTATTTATCTTTTGAGAAAAATAAAGTTTTGGTTCTTAAGAATTGCCTTTATGTACCTTTATTTAGAAAGAATTTAATTTTAGTTTCTAAATTGTTTATGGATGGATATTCTATTTCTTTTAATGGAGTTGTTATAAAAGGAATAGGAGATTATCTATTAGTGCATTGATAGAAAATCTATACACACTTGAACCAAAAGCTCCCATGATGCAAATAGAAGTCAATAACTCATCTTCTAATTCCAATAAGAGAAAAGAACCTTCGAAGATGAACCAAACATATCTTTGGCATCTTAGGCTTGGTCATACTAACCTAAGCAAAATTCAAAGGTTGATAGCTGATGGACCTCTGGGTTCATTAGTGGTGGAAGATTTCCCAACCTGTGAATCCTGCTTGGAGGGTAAAATGACTAAGAGGCCTTTTAAGGCCAAGGGGTATAGAGCCAAAGATGTGTTAGAATTGGTTCATTCTGATTTGTGTGGTCCTATGTCTATCCAGGCTAGAGGTGGTTTTGAGTATTTCATCTCTTTTATAGACGATTATTCGAGATATAGATACATTTACTTGATGCGCCGCAAGTCTGAATGCTTTGACAAGTTCAAAGAATTCAAGGCTGATGCGGAGAAACGTCAAGGTAAAAGTATCAAGACACTACGATCTAATCATGGTGGTGAGTACCACTTCGGAGAGTTTAGGAATTACTTATCAGAGGCCGGGATTCAATCCCAATTGTCTACACCTGGCACACCCCTAAGCGGTGTGTAGCGAGCGAAGGAATAAGACTCTTATGGAGATGGTTAGATCGATGATGAGTTATTCTGAGTTGTCAGATTCGTTCTGGGGAGATGCTCTAGATACGACAGTGTACATTCTGAACTTGGTTCCATCTAAATCAGTGCCTTCTACTCCCACAGAATTGTGGACTGGGCGAAAGCCTAGTCTAAGGCATATTCGGATTTGGGGGAGTCCAGTACATGTGATGAAGGAAAATACTGGTAAGTTGGAACCTCGTACAGAAGTATGCATGTTCGTTGGTTATCCTAGAGGAACGAAAGGTGGTTTGTTTTATAGTCCTAGAGATCAGAGGGTGATCGTTAGCACGAACACCAGATTTCTAGAGGAAGACTATGTGATGAACCACAAGCCCATGAGTAAGATTGTTCTGGAGGAATTAAAAGGGGAAGTCACTTCTTTAGTCCCACCGGTACAAGAGGTTATACCACAAGTCACTGCACCACGTATCACAGAGGATACACAAGTGATACCTCATCGTAGTGGGAGGGTTGTGAGACAGTCTGATAGATTCATGTTCTTGGGAGAATCTTCTGATTTGGTCACGATGAACATGAACTGATCCCTGGACATATGGCGAGGCAATCCAAGATAAAGATGCGTATCTTGGCAAAATGCAATGAATATTGAGATTGAATCTATGGATTGAATCAGTCAGGAGCTAGTAGAACCACTAGATGATGTAAAAACTATTGGATGCAAGTGGATCTACAAAGAAAGAGGAATAGATGGGAAGGTTGAGACCTTCAAAGCGAGGCTTATTGCGAGCAGGGTATACTCGGAAGAGAGTATCGATTATGAGGAGACTTTTTCGCCGGTGGTCATGCTTAAGTCTATCCAGATTCTCTTATGCATTACAGCTCATATGGATTATGAGGTGTGGCAGATGGATATCAAGACAGCTTTCCTTAATATAAGTCTTGAGTAAAACATCTATATGAAACAACCAGAGAGATTCATTGTGAAGGGCAAAGAGCATCTTGTATGTAAGCTTAATCGGTCCATTTATGGATTGAAGCAAGCTTCGAGGTCTTGGAACATCCGCTTTTATGAGGTAATCTAGTCTTATGGATTTATTCAAAGTCCGGATGAGTCTTGTGTATACAAAAGATGTGACGGAAACGTAGTGGTATTTCTTGTACTATACGTAGATGACATTTTATTAATTGGCAACAATATCAAGGTGTTATCGGACGTAAGAGTATGGTTGTCCAAAAAGTGTGTTATGAAGGACTTGGGAGAAGTGGGACACATCCTTTGGATCAAGGTTATAAGGGATCGCAAGAAAAGGATGTTGTGCTTATCCCAAGCTTCATACATAGACACTATTATGGATCATTTTAGCATGAAAAACTCCAAGAAAGGTTTTCTACCTTTCAGGCATGGAGTTCCTTTATATAAGGAGATGTGTCCTAGAACATCTGAGGAGATAGAGGAGATGAAGGTGGTTCGTTATGCTTCGGTAGTAGGAAGCCTCCTGTATGTGATGCTATGTATGAGACTTTATATTTGCTTTACCGTGGGCATGGTCAGCCGGTATTAGAGTAATCCAGGACAGGGACATTGGACTGCAGCAAAGCATATATTGAAGTACTTGAGAAGGACTAGGGATTATATGCTAGTTTACTAGGCAGACCAATTACTCCCTACGAGTTATACAAATTCCGACTTCTAATCAGACAGGGATAACAGTAAGTCTACCTCAGGTTTTGTGTTTACTTTGGGAGGTGAAGTCATTGTATGGAGGAGTGTCAAGAAGAAATGTGTGGCGGACTCCACCAATGAAGCTGAGTATGTGGCGACCTACGAGGTGGCCAGAAGGAACTTCCTGATGGACTTGGATATGATTCCTGGTTTGCCCAGAACTATCATAATTTATTGTGATAATAGTGGTGCAGTTACAAACTCGAAGGAACCACGAGCCCATAAGGCAAGTAAACAAATAGAGTGCAAGTACCACGATCGAGAAATCGTAAAGAGAGGAGAAGTTGTTGTGGCAAGATTGCATCGGAGGATAACTTTGGCGAGATCCTTTCACTAAGGTCCTTCCGGCGAGATCTTTTGATAGGCATGTGGAGGGAATGGGAATCAGATGTATGGCAGTTTGAGGATAGCATAGTCTTTTAGTATAAGTGGGAGATTGTTGGGATGTATCTTTGAAAAGCCTATCTTTTGTATGAACATCTTTATTTTGAAATAAGAATCACATGATCATTGTTTGCATATTTATGGTGATGCATATTGTCTAATACATTACATTGTAGATAACATGGTGTGTGGTGTCAGTCGGGAGATCATGTTATCGGCTTCTTATAAAGTATAAGTATAGGCTCACAACCGAGATGACTTTGGACAAACCATTAGTATGGTTGTAGTGTGATTTTGTATTGGTTTGTCTTGACCATAGAATCACAATAATACACTTTGTGTGTATTGGCGGGACCGACTTAGAGGTGATTCGATTTATTGCTGACTACATAATCGAATCGAACCTCAGATATTATATTGTACATACTCTTAATCCCGATATAATAATGGGCACATATTCTTAGTATTCATTTCTTTGATTTACCAATGGGCGAGATTTATAGATTAAATCGATAGGCTCAATAAGTTGGGAAATGATATTATTTATATGGTGCATGGGTTGATTATAGGAGGAAGCGTGTCCTATATATTAGGATGATGATGTCCCCTTGAGGAGCTCATAAGGTTCATCGTGTAAACCCTGCAGGTGGACTTGGTCAGGCATGATGAAAAGGTTGAGTGGTACTAGTCATGGAGTTAGATGTTGATTAATTAATGATCAATAAATTAATTAATCGACGGACATTCGAGATCTTAAACACGGGGAGAAAATGTACAAATAATATATGGAGCCCATATTAACTTATGGGGGTTGGTGAGGTAGATCAATGATAATCCTTTAGTGGATTGGACTATCATTAATGGATCGGACTTTATGTGGGCTTGATCCATTTGGTGGCCAAGATCCAACTCCTCCTCATGGTCCCTATTGTAGCCTATTAAAACCTCATGAAGCTTAGATCCAATGGATGAAAACAAAACTCTAGATCAGGTAGAGATTAAATCTCTAGATCCGACGGTTGAGATTAAATCTCTAGATCCGACGGTTGAGATTAAATCCCTAGAACCATTGGTGGAGATTAAAACAAGGCTTATCCCTAACTCTATAAAAGGAGTGGAGGGGGTGGGCGGCAAGAGGAATCCCATTAGAGATAGGATTAGGGCAAGCGGCGGCAAGCAATGGGGATTAGGGTTTAGGTGATGGCGGCACCAAATAAGGAAAAGTTTTCCTTATCTTCTTCTTCTTCCTTGGTGGTCGGCGCCCTTACAGCCCTTCCCTCCTTTGGCCGGTATCCAAACCAGCCCTTCTCCTTCTCCTTGGCCGGTGGAAACATGCTAGCGGCAATCACCAAGCTTAGAGCTTGGTGGTTGGTTGAAAGAATGAGAAGTTCTTTGTTTCTTAGTCTTCCTCTTGTTCGAAGCGAGTAAGGAAGGAAGATTGGTGATCTAGGAGCTTCGACTTTTGGTAGATCGTCGCCCACACGACGTCCAAAAGGAGGAAGGACATACGATAGAAGATCGAGAGGTATAATACTTATCTATTTTTTTATGTAACATGTTTATGATTGTTTTCAATTATATATACATGATATATTCTGTTTTGTGGCTAATATAACTTGGACCTCGAACATAAACACAAAATCCGATGATCTATACATCGTCTATTCCATGGCTATTCGTAGAATAGAGGTTGGTTGCTTGAACAACAAGTTTGTTTAAGCGACTACTCTAATCGAATAGCACGACGATGAAACGGTTGCTTGGGTAATCCCTCTTGTAAAGGATAAATTTTTTTTATCCAGGGATGTAGAAGGGATCGCCATGAACAAGCGACCGAGTTGAAGTGGGAAGCGAAGTTTCCTACCTTCAGTATCAATCATGAAATGATTGATTAGGGATCATATGTATCGTATTTCATTAATAACAAGCAAAGATTGATTATTATATTTACTTTATGTGTGTTTCAGTCAAATAAATATTATAATACCTTTGAATAGTAGGTTCTAATCTACAGTATATCAATTGGTAGAATTGATTATGAGAAGCTGTAGTGAACACTATACTTAAATATTCCTAGTCAAGTATTGTATTAATAGACAAAGGGATATATTGATACATTGAGACTAGCATGTAGATCAATGGATGACTTGATCTCACAAGTCATGGATATGTGATATCACATTGACACATAGGTATATATATTGCAGAATATATGTATTGAATTTACCCGCCATGAGAAAGTGTCATGGATCGTTATATAAGTGTCATATACTTTCTCATGTGACTATTGGTATGAATAGTCCTTAGACACACAAGTCACTACGGTTCCCTACATAAGGAGCTATGTACTTTGGTATCGCGTCTAACATCTGTAACGGGTACACTATAACTTGATGATTGTTGGGTATGTAATGAATGATACGGAGGGATATGAGTGATGTAGATGGGATCTATCCCTCCCATATGATGAGAGTGATATCTTTGGCCTCTTGATAGAGTATTACCACAAAATGCATGGTCATGCTCAAATAAGTCAATATGAGATATTGAGATCATTTGTTTGAGTGAGTCTACTTGGTAATCAAGAAACATAAAGATCGATAAGGGGATGGCGTGGTCTATGCATTATTGATAGATCTAAGATATCAAGGATAGAAAGACACCGTCATACATGATAATAGCCATGGAAAGGTTATCAGATCTTGACTTTTTTGTAGCTTGGATAGCAATGATGTATTGCTAGATGTCGTTCATTGATTATGTATCTAAAATGGTTTTAGATACATTACCAACGCTATGAGAGCCTATTGGGTCACACACAAATGACATTCTATTTTAGAGATAGTTTCTTTTAGTTGACTAAAAGAACAATTGAGCAAATGGCCAAGACTGGAGTTAGACTCAAACTCGTTAAACTTGAGTTAGACTCAAGTTAAACCATGGAAGATGATTCATCATGCAAAAAATTCAAGGGTCATCTTTCATCATGCGATTAATCATGCATGGGAATACCAAGGGTCATGATGAGGAGATGAGAGGCTTTCATGCATTAATGAAGGGGAATACCAAGGGTCTTAGTATTCATGATGGAGATAAGAAGCCAAGAGAGAATTTTGGTGGGTGAGCTTTAAGGTTTTGGATGTGTAAGCCAAGGAAGTTCTCTCCTTCTTCTCCTTCTTTATTCCAAGTGTTCTTAGTGTTTTTCTAGGGTTGCTACCATAACGTGACTCCAAAACTTCTGAGTGTCAGTGTGGATACCTTAGAGATACGATTGTCCTTACCGTATTGAGATCCGACTGCATTTGGATTAGTGGGATTGCAAAGGGCTCGCATCAAAGGTATATTTCTTCTTCTAGATAAGATCTAGATTAAACTAAGAAAATGATTTATATGTTTTGCATGGATCTCTGGAGGGATCCGATTTGTAATTTTTGTTTCCACTACAGTTGTGCAAAGTATTTCGCCTGCGATATTATGAATGTCACGGTCCAGATTTCCCAACAATTGGTACAAGTTACCTACCTAACTTATACGAGTCTTGGACGATTAGCCAAAGCTAACTCAAGATGCAGTATAATATGGATCTTGTCTCACTTTGTGACCAGTGGGAGAGTCATTTAGTTAAAGGCCTAATTAAATGATTGAAATATGATACATTTCTGCATTTCTGTATTGTAGATCACCATGTCATCAAATACATCAAACACACTCTCTCTGTGATATGTCCTTGATAAGGACAAGCTCACTGGAGCTAATTTCTTGGACTGGTACAGAAACTTGAGGATAGTCCTCAAGTAAGAACGCAAACTGTACATCCTAGAGCAGTCCATTACTGAATCACCCACCCCTACGGCCACTCATGCTGACAGGGATGCTTATAAGAAGCATCAAGATGATGCACTGGATGTGTCATGCCTTATTCTTGCCACCATGAACTCTGAGCTTGAAAAGCAACATGAGAATATGGATGCCTATGGTATGGTTGAGCATATGAAACAACTATATCAGGGACAAGCAAGGCATGAGAGATATGAAGTGTCAAAGGCCTTGTTTCAATGCAAGATGCAAGAAGGAACTCCCGTAGGCACTCATGTACTCGAGATGATTGGGTACGTTGAGAACCTAGAGAGATTGGGATTTCCATTGGGCTAAGAGCTGGCCACTGACCTTGTTCTACAGTCACTGCCAGAAGGCTATAGTCAATTTATCATGAACTACAACATGAATGAAATTGACAAGCCTTTACCTGAGATGTTGAGCATGTTGCGAACTGCTGAACTCAACCTTAAGAAGGAAAAGCCTAGTACCATTTTGATGGTGAACAAAAGCAAAGGCAAGCAGAAACCTAAAGGTAAGGGTAAGACCCAAGCCAAAGGCAAATGCATTGAAACCCAAAGGTGGAGTGGCTGAGGGAACCTGCTTCCATTGTAATGAGACTGGACATTGGAAGAGAAACTGCAAGCTATACCTGAAAGAGGTGAAAAGAAAGAGAAGTAAGACTTCTGCCTCAGGTATATATGTTATCGAAGTCAATTTATCTATCTCGTCTTCTTGGGTATTAGATACCGGCTGTGCTTCTCACATTTGTACCAATGTGCAGGGCCTTCGAAAGACTAGACCATTGACGAAGGGCGAAGTGGACCTATGGGTAGGCAATGGAGCAAAAATTGTTGCCATCGCTGTAGGGGCATACTCCTTATCTTTGCCCACTGGGCTTATCTTAGAACTAGAAGACTGTTGTTATGTGTCTACCTTGATTAAAAATATTATCTCTGTTTCTTGTTTAGACAAGAAAGATTTCTCATTTGTAATAAAAGACATGTGTTGTTCCGTTTATTTAAATGATATGTTTTTTATAGTGCACACCTTGTGAATTGTCTCTATCTTCTAGATCTTGATGTTCGAATGTATAATAGAAGCCTAGCTTTTGTATGGATATCTTTATTTTGAAATAAGAATCACATGATCATTGTTTGCATTTTATATTTATTATATGTATACATCTTGTCTAATACTTTACATTGTAGATAACATGGTGTGTGATGTCACCTAAGATCATGTTATCAGTTCCTTGTAGAGTATAAGTAGAGGCTCACAACCAAGATGGTTTTGGAAAAACCATTGGCATGGTTGTAGTGTAATTTGGTATTGGTTTATCTTGACCATAGAATTACACTAGTACACTTTATGTGTATTGAGTAGGACCGACTTAGAGGTGATTCAATTTATTGCTGACTACATGATTGAATCGGACCCCGGATATTATGGTGTACATGCTCTTAATTTTGATATAATAACGGGCACATGTACTTAGTATTCATTTCTTTGATTTACCAATGGGCGAGATTTATGGATAAAATCGATAGGCTCGGTAAGTTGGGAAATAATATTATTTACATGGTGTGTCGTTGATTATAGGAGGAAATCGTATCCTATGTATTAGGATGATGATGTCCCCTTGAGGAGCTCATAAGGATCATCATGTAAACCCTGCAGGTGGACTTGGTCCGGCATGATGATGAGGTTGAGTGGTACTACTCATGGAGTTAGATGTTAATTAATTAATTATCAATAAACTAATTAATTAATGGATATTTGATATCTTAAACACGGGGAGATATTTGTACAATTAATATATGGAGCCCATATTTATTTATCGGGGTTGGTGAGGTAGATCAATGATAATCTCTAGTGGAATGGATTATCATTAATGGATCGGATTTTATGTGGGTCAGATCCATTAGGTGGCCAAGATCCAACTCCTTCTCATGGTCCCTATTGTAGCCTATTAAAACCCTCATCAAGCCTAGATCCAACGGACACGATTAAAAGGAGGTTTGGGCTAGATCTATAAATAAGGTTGGAAGAGGCTTGGGCGAGAATCCAACCTAGGGTTTTTTGAATTGGCGTGAGAGGCTTGGGCGGCAAGGGTGTTCCTATGGTTTTGCTTCTCTCCTTGGGCGGCAACCTAGGGTTTGCTTGGGGAGGTCGGCGGCACATGGAGGTTTAGAGGTCCTTTGTTCTCTTCTTCTCCATTGGCCGGCACCTCCTCCCATCTCATTGTCGGCGCACCATCCTCTTCCCTTAGCCGGCGGCAACAAGAATTGTTTTCTTGACCGACGCCCACTTCCATCTTCCTCTCCTTGGCCGGTAGCAACAACCAAGCTAGGTTGCTTGGTGGTCGGCACTAGATAGGAGAAGAAGTGTGTTGATTGTCTTCCTTTGTTCGGAGTGAGCAAGGAAAGAAAGATACGTGATCTAGGAGGCTTCATCTCTTGGAGGATCGTTGCCCACACTGTTGGATCAAGCGGATCGCTAGAGGGGGGGTGAATAGCGATAGAAACTTTTTCATTCGAATTGGTTTCAAGACACAAGTAAATGCAGTGGAAAAACACAATATAAAAATAAAGACACGAGGGTTTTTTTACTTGGTTCGTAGCTGACGGCTACTACTCCAAGGCCCTAATGGTCCTTGACCATGCACGAAGGGCAAAGCACTAATGAACTCCTCCTCATTGAAGGTAGAGTTAATCGAATACAAAAAAACACAAAAGCTTGAGGTAGAGGGACACTCCCCCTCTCCTCGTTACGATAAAAAGCTCCGAGATAATAATATGAAAGAGACAAGCTAAATTAAACTTATACCGATGAATAAGAAATGAAAACTCAAGCTTAGATTATCAGAGTAGTAGCACTTCGTTGTCGGAGAGTCACAGCGTTGTGGAGGCTTTAGAGAACTTAGAATTGATGAGAAAACCCTAGGAGAGGCCCTCCTTTTATAGCCTTTGAGTCCCTTCTCGAGAGGATCTTCAACCAATCAAATTTGAGCACCAATCTCCTTGAAATGAGGTGATAAGGCTTGACTCCTCAAAGTTGATCCTTGACCATCGATGGCCGATGGTCATCATCGATCGTGATGGCGGCATCGATCAGTCTTTGGCCATGGCGATCAAGCGATGGGCGACAATCGAGTGCTCCAAGTGGCGATCGGTGATGCTGCGAAATCAAAAGTTAGCTTAACAAAAATATTATTTCGACTGTTGCCGACCGTCCAATCTTGACCTAGACCATCCATGGGATGTCTTTGGTCAGATCTACGCTTAAGACCATTCCCGTAAGAAGGATACGACCTCACTTACGCTCACACGAACGAGCTTACCTCGATACTTACTCTGTAACTCTCGCTTCCAGCCTTCCACTCGATTCCTTCGGCTCCCTCCGAAGTCACTCGAGTGACATCCGACCACCGCGTCTTCCTCCGGGTGTCGCCAGCCTTCAGCTCCTGTTTTAGCACTTTTCTGCACACTCAATTAAGCTCATGAGATAATGATGTAATCTTAACTTTGCATCTTTTGCCATAATCAAAACACAGGTTCGATCATCTGGTGCCCCTGCACCAACACACACAACGTCCAAGAGGAGGATAGGACATACAATAGAAGATAAAGAGGTTAACAAGAGGTATAATCTTGTTTGTTTTGATTATGTTCTTTTGTATTATGCATGTGGTTAATTTACTTGGACCCTGATGATAAACACAAAAATCAGTGATCTGTACATCATCTATTCCACGGCTAATCGAGGAAAAGAGTTAGGTTGCTTGAACAACAAGTTTGTTCAAGTGACGACTCTAATAGAATAGCACGATGATGGATCGGTTGGTTGGGTAATCCGTCTTCGTCAAGGATTAATTTTTTTATCCGGGGATGTAGATAGGATTGTCATGCACAAGCGACCAAGGCGAAGCGAGAAGCGAAGCTTAGAACCTTCAAGTGGTATCAGAGCCACGGTTTTCGATTTTGTGTGTATAGGATTCGGTTACTTTTATGCACTTATCATATATTATGTGTGCTGGATAATAGTAGGATATGCGTAGGCTAACTTTTTGGTTGCAGGCATAAGATCCTACTATTATGGCCATATGTGTGTGTATGTGATTGGATGTGTGTTATTGTAATATTATTTGAATCCTCGGGGTTGACGAGGCTAGCATTTAATTTTTATAATTAAGTACGGCATTGTTTAGCTACTCTTTTATTTTAGTTTACTTTCGATCTAGATTTCATGTACACTCTTTTGTGGAGTATAGGATCGATGGATGTAAATTAAAATAATTATTCTCGGCTCGGATCTCTTGATGGCTTGTACATGGTGTATGGAGGAGCAGACGAGATGGCGACACGATGGGAGGCATATTGGAAAACAAAAGTCATAATAGTTGGAAAATATTTTTTTCATATTTATTTCCTCATGTTTGATATGCATGTTGTGTGCTTGGAAAATTCCTCATTTTAAATTACTAAGTGGGAGAGGAATATTTTTTAAATTCCCATGGCCTCCATTACAATTTGACATGTGATGCAAACAAACTTACGTATCGACTCTGAGTGCCTTCCTCCCCATCGGATGAGTTTGTTTTGTGGATCACTAGGTCAAATATGGTTATAGGAAATTATTTAGGAGTGTGTGTACTTCCCCATCAGAAGGTGTAGGGGATCGTTGGAATGCTAGAGGGAGGGTGAATAGCGTCATGCTCGTACGTCGATGGAATTCGTTCGCGTTCGTCTCTACAAAACTCGTTATCAAGCTGCGAAATATAGATAATAGAAATAACAAGAAACAAGACAAACACGAACACAAGAATATAACGTGGTTCGGAACCGAACGGTTCCTACTCCACGGATCGAGCTCTAAAGAGCTCTAGTGATGCACACGCAACCACTAATCACAAATAACTCCTTCTCGGAACAATCCGGAGGTGGAAAAACCTCGTACAATGATTACAAAAGCAATACACAAAAATACAAGAAAAATACAAAGAAATGTAAAGAACACTTTACAAAACTAGGGTTTGAGCGCTTTGCTTGTTGGTTGCTTAGATGAGGTTGAAGGGCCCTGAAATGCACTTGCAATTCGCCTTCAAATCGCCCCAAGAAAGCTCCTAAAGAACCAATGTCAAAATCTCCATGAACAACTCCCTTTTAACCTACATCTGGATTTCATCGATCGATCGCCATAAGTCACCCGATCGATGCCACTGTTGTTGTGAGACAATGGCTTAATCTACACTGGAAAAGTTCCAACGGGACTCTCACGATCGGCTAACATTGGCAATCGATCGACTTAACGCCGTAATCCATTATCATTGGCTACGATTCGTCTGTGATCGCGACTAAACCGATCAAGCGCCATACATGCGATCGGCGCCATAAATCGATCGCTCCAATGAGCGATCGAGCATTTTCATCCCTTAATTGGCAGTCGAGCTCTAGTCGACTCACGGCAGTCGAATCGGCCATAATGCCAGTCGACTGCCAACCTCAAACATGAGTTTTTAACCCAAATATGGTGTCCCCAAACTTGCTAGACCACCCTTAGCCTAGACCTAAGCCTACTAGCCACCTCCATCAGCCTCACGCCTATCGGATCCCTCCAAGTCATCCATGACTTGTTCATTCATATGCTAGCCTTCAGGTGCTTCCGTCGGCTATTATCATGCTAAGTCGGTCTATACCGCCAAGGCACATTGGACTTACGCTGCCAAGACTCCGCTTCGACTTTACACCGCCAACCATTGGACTTATGCTGCCAAGACTCCACCCTTGGACTTTATGCCGCCAATATTAAACCCCTTGGACTTCTCAAATGCCAAGACTCAAGCTTAGACTTTCCCTTGCCAACCCATGTTAGACTTTCCATGCCAAGACCCATGCTTGGACTTTTCCTTGCCAAGACCAATGCTTGGACTTTCCATGCCAAGACCCATGCTTGGACTTTTCCCTTGCCAAGACCCATGCTTGGACTTTACATGCCAAGTACTTAAGACTTGGACTTTCCCTTAACATGGTCAACTCCAGTCAACCATCAAAGTCTCCCTCGAGTCAAACTCAAGTCCGGTTAAACCTAACATGGGTTGATTGTATAAACAATCTCCCAAAAATATCAACAGACATTAATGTCAAACATCAATGTCAACTCACTTTGTCAAACATCAAAACATCACTCGAGTCAAACTCGAGTTTGGTCAATCGTGACCTGGGTCAATTGCACCAACAATCTCCGCCTTTTTAATGTTTGACAAAAACAAATACCTTTGAGTTAGAACACTAACTCAAATTCCCTTATCAATTATCCCAAATTGGTAAGTTCACATTCTCCCCCTTTTTGACATACATCAAAAAGGTTTACTCTCCAAGAAGGTCAATGTCTCATATCCAATGAGATCTTACAATCTCCCCCTTGGTCCAAAGATACCTAGGATGCCTACCATCTTCCTAGTGATAAGTCTCATATCACTCAAGAGAGACAATCCTATGAACTCTCCCAATTTTCAAATTGGGTATCTCAAATCCCATTTTCCCTCTCTTGAGGAAAAGTACCATCCATCATCCCATGATGGATACCTCCCCCTAAACAACAATGTCCTTGACAATTGCACCAATAATGTCCTTGGGAAGTCCCTAAGCCAATAGGAACTCTAAACCATCAAAAATAAGGTTAAAAGTCCAACATTGAACTCTCCACACCTTAAATTGATACAAACACTAAATTACTCTCCTAATCCATGTCCAATGGATTTTCACCCTTTATAATGCTTCCGAAAGCATATCCTAGGGTTAGGAGTAGTTAGGAACCCTTACCACAGCTGAACACGGGCTAAACAATCTTGTTTTTCTCAAAATCAACCTGGCAGTCGACTACTTACAGTTATTAGTCGAAGTGCCCATCATCAGTCGACTGCCATAAGTCGGTAGTCGACTGATAACTGCAAAATGCAGTTTTCAGATTCAGAAAATGAACTTTGATAATACATAAGTAATTATACATATTTTGAAAAATTGTGAAACTTCATACGTATAATACTTATAAGCAATACAATGGGTGAAAAATGTTAGAAAAATATTTTCCCCATAAAATAGCGAAATTGACACAAAGTTCAAAAGTGAAGAAAAACTTCAATGTTTTAGCTCACTTTGAATCAATTTCATCAATGGTGATTGCTATCAAAAGATAGACTTCACCAAAGTTTTCTAAAATGATTTTAAAAAGATTTTGAAAACCTATATTGGATCATGCTTCTTGGACTTAATGTACATGACTTGTACACAAGCTTTCCCAATGATCCATCAATGAAATAAGATGAGTTTTAGTTCATCTAGATGCAAAAACTATGCACCTTGAACTTAACTCATATCCTAGCATCTCACATGTATCTAGGGTGTATAAATACACATACATGTCAATGTGATGTGAGATGTGGGTTTTGTTCATCCTAATCTAGGGTTTCATGCATTTTCTAAGATAATTCTACTTGATTCCCTTATAAATGGGACTCCAAGTTATGCCAAAATCCTTAAATCAATTTTCATTAATTTAAATGCATGAAGTATGATCATGGCATAAATGATATCATAAGTAAACATGGCCAATGATCATGATGTCATGACATATAATACAATCTAAGCATACATGAAATTTAACCTAAACCTAAGCATGATCATGTCATTTTAAATGATTAAGATAAATATGATGTCATGGAATGTTATATGGCAATCAAAGCATGGCATATAAAAAGTATAGGAATAATAATACCTAAATTTTAATATTAGTTGCCATTTGTTATAATTAGATTTATTTTTCCATATTACTACTAATCTCCCAAGTGTGCCAAAAATCCAAAATGACACACTATGTGTTGGATCGAAGCTAATCGCTAGAAAGGGGGGTGAATAGCGATAAAACTTTTTTTTTTGTTCGTTCGTTAAAACCCGAGTAGATAATTAATTGCAGCGGAAAGATAAGCAATAAATAAAGGAGACAAATATTTTTACTTGGTTCGTAGCCTTCGGCTACTACTCCAAGGCCCTAGTGGTCCATGACCACGCACGGAGGGCAAAACACTAAAGAACTCCTCCTCGTTAGAGGTAGGAGTTAATCGTTACAAATAAAAGCAAAAAGCTTGAGGTAGAGGGACACTCCCCCTCTCCTCATTACGATAAAAGCTCCGAGATTTGAAAGTAATGAACTGAAATAAACAACTTAAACCGATGTAATAAAAAGAAAACAATTAAACCTAGACATCGGAGAAGAAGCAATTCGTTGTCGGAAAGTTGTAGCTTGGTGGAGGCTTTTGGAAGCTTAGAATTGATGAAGAAACCCTAGGATTGGCCCTCCTTTTATAGCCTTTGAGCCCCTTTTCGAGAGGAACTTCACCAAATAGAGTTTTGGCACATGGCTCCTTGAAAAATGGTGATAAGGCTTGACTCCTCGAGGCTGATCCTTGACCATCAGTCGACTGATGGCCATCATCAATCGACTGATGACAACATCGATCGAATCACCTCGATCGGCGTTGGTGAGACGGCGGTCGAGTCCTCTGGCGATCGGTGATGCTATGTAAGGCAAAGTTAGCTTAACAAAAACATTAATTCGACCTCCATATCCGTCTAGACCACCTATAGGATGTCTTTGGTCGGATCTCGCCTAAGATCATCCCGTAAAAAAGGATCGACCTCACTTACTCGCTCACACACGAGCTTACCTCGACATTTATGTGTTGCTTTGCCTTTCCACTCGATTCCTTCGGCTCCCTACGAAGTCACTCAGTGTTGTCCGACCACCGCGGCTTCCTCCGGGTGTCGCTAGCCTTCAGCTTCAGCTATAGCAATTTTCTGCACACTCGATTTAGCTCGTGAGATAATGACATGAGCTTAACTTTGTATCGTTTGCTATAATCAAAACTCAGGTTCGACTTAGGTGCCTACTACACCAACAATCTCCCCCTTTTTGATTTATGGCAAACCCACATACAAAGTTAAGAAAAATAAATTAAGTGCATTAAGCAAAATGAGTATAAGATATGCATGAATGAGTAGGAGTATATAAAAACTTCTTTTTCAAGTGCTCCCCCTTGAGGAATCCTCCCCCTTGACCAAGGGTGAGTACTTGAGAAAGAGTTTTAACTCTCCCCTTGATGTTTGCTACTAAAAGAATTAAGTAAATCAAATTACTTAATATTGGCCATAGTGTTTAAAATAAAATTTAAGTTAAGAAATAAAAAAATTGATTTCTTAACCTTGGCCTTTACTTCCGTTTTGTTAACAAGTTAACTTAAAGTTAAGTAAATTAGTTTTTTGTTAACAAGTTAACTAAATGTGTTTAAGTTAAGAATTCTCTTAACTTGTTTTGTTAACTTAAAGTTAAGTAAGCCTTGGCCATAAAAAAAATTGATCCCTTAACTTTGGCCTTTTTCTCCCCCTTTTACCATATATCGAAAGGAGTGAGGATGTGTGTGGAATAAAAAATAAGTATTAATTTTAAAGTCCAAGCATGTTCCACATTATTTTGAAAATAATATACTGAAAATAAGTTCATCTATAAAATGTTTGACTCATATTTGGCTTGATTGATATGAAAGATCAACCAGTCCTGGTCAGAGTCGGTTAGTATGTATGATTATACTCCGTGGTTCATAGCGATGCACTAGCTCTATATCTGGAATAAGAAGTAAGGTCCTAACATCTCACGCCCATCTACATGGCTAAGTACACAAACACATTAGTCCTATGTGTTGTGAGATGTATTGGCTCCTTAAATCTATAGGTGCATGATATCTAAGGTAAGTCCTATACTAGTTCCATGAAAAATGAAAAGTAAGAAATAGTAGTAATATAATTTGCAAAGTCCTATTCTACTACGCACATGCCCAATTTTCATCTTAATAGACTAAATTCGGCTTCAGATAGGGGTTTAGTAAATAGGTCTGCCAAGTTAGACTTCGATTCGACGTATTCGAGTTGTATGGCTCTGTTGGCCACATGTTCTCGAATGAAATGGTGTTTGACCTCTATATGTTTGGTCCTAGAGTGACATATCGGATTCTTAGTAAGATTAATTGAACTAATGTTATCTACGTGAAGTTTAGTATTTGTAAAGTCTAACTTAAAGTCGCGGAGAGTGTGCTTCATCCAAAGAAGCTGAGTGACACACTCACCCATCGCGATGCATTCGGCTTTGGTGGTAGATAAGGCAACACAAAGATGTTGCTTCTCGCACTAACTCACTAGACTCGGTAGAAGTTGACAACAACCACTGCTCTTTCTATCGAGCTTACTACCGCATAGTCCAAATCGAGTAGCCGGTTTAGTTCAACTCGTAGATCTAGGGTACCAAATACCGACATTAAGTGTACCCTTTAGATATCTAAGGATACGCTTGACTAGAGTTAGGTGAGACTCCTTAGCACAGTTTGGAACCTTGTGCACATACTTCATCGCAAATAAGATATCGTCGGCTTGTAGTTAAGTAAAGGAGACTCCTATTACGCTCTTATAGTATTTTAAATCAATTGAATTTCGATTACATTTTCTTCTATATTCACATTAGTTGCCATTGGGGTATTAATAATTTTAGCCTTGCAATCCAAAGCGCTTTAATTAATTCCCTAGTATATTTGCGTTGATGTAGGTATATTCCATCTTTAGTTTGTTTAATTTGTAGACCTAAAAAGAAGCTTAACTCGCCTACTAAATTCATTTCAAATTCACTTTCCATAAGTGAAATGAACTCATTTAGTAGGATTGAGTTGGTGGTTCCGAAAATAATATCATCTACGTAGATTTGGGCTATGAATATGTCTTTACCTAAGGTTTTTATGAAAAGAGTTGGGTCAACTACACCTTGGTTAAAACCTTTGGACTTAAGATAAATCAAAAGTCTCTCATACCAAGCTCGAGGAGCTTGTTTAAGTCCATAGAGAGCTTTCTTTAACCTAAGGACATGGTCGGGTTTGTCTAAACTTTCAAAACCGGGGGGTTGACTAACATAAACTTCTTCTTTAATGTATCCATTTAAGAATGCAGATTTCACATCCATTTGAAACAACTTAAATCCTCGATGTGCTGCATACGCTAATAGCATTTGAATGGACTCTAATCTAGCTACGGGGGCATAGGTCTCATCGTAATCTAAACCTTTGACTTGACTAAACCCTTTAGCGACTAGTCTAGCTTTATTTCTAACCACTTCACCTTTATCATCAAGTTTATTTCTAAACACCCACCTTATTCCAATGATTGTTTTATCTTTAGGTGGTGGTACTAATTCCCATACTTCATTCCTAGTGAATTTAGCCAACTCTTTTTGCATTGCAATAATCCAATCGGGATCAAGAAGAGCTTGGTCAATAGTCTTGGGTTCAATTTTGGAAATTAAGGAGATTTGACTAAGGTTTCTGTATGAGGCTCTAGTTCAAACTCCTAGACTTGGATCACCTATCACTTGGTCGATAGGATGATTTTCTTGAGTCCTAGTTGGGTTTGGGTTTGAGTCTACAACTTGATCAATAGGATGACTCGTCTGAGTTCTAGTTTGGTTAGAGTCATCTGTCACTTGGTCGATAGAGTGGCTTGGTTGACTTAGGTTAGGATTAATACTAGACCTGATCTCCAGATCAGAGTTAGATCTAGTATGAATCGGCTCACTAATTGGGGTTGCCAGGGGATTTGTAGGTTCGTGTCCTTCATCAAACACTACATTGATAGTTTCCTCGACTCTAAGGGTGTCATGGTTGTATACTCTATAAGCTCTACTTGTAGTCGAGTATCCTAGAAAGATTCCGGTCATGGTTTTGGATGTAAACTTTCCTAGGTAATCCTTAGTGTTTAGGATATGTACCTTACACCCAAATACCCTAAAGTACTTGATGTTAGGTATTTTATCGTGATAAATCTCGTATGAGGTCTTAAGGTGCCTCTTTACCATAAGGATCCTATTTTGGACATAGCATGTCGTATTCATGGCTTCCGCCCAAAACCTACCGGGTAGGTTATACTCATTTAACAATGTCCTAGCGGCTTCTTGTAGGGTTCTATTTTTGCGTTCTACTAGGTCATTTTGTTGTGGAGTTCTAGGGCAAGAGAACTCATGGTGGTATCCATTCAGGTTACAGAATTCTGTAAACCTATGGTTCTCGAATTCACCACCATGATCAGTCCTAAGTCTTTTGATTTTAATGCTTTGTTGATTTTCTATTAATTTAAATAGGTTGATTAATTGATCTAGGATATCACTTTTGTGTTTGATGAACCTAACCCAAGTAAATCTAGAGTAGTCATCAATTATGACTAAACATAATTTACTTCCATTAAGTGACTTAGCTCCGTGTGAATCAAATAAATCCATGTGTAGAAGCTCAAGCACACTTTTGGTTCGTTCTTGATTTGTTAGTTGATGTTGTGTCCTAGATTGTTTACCTTGTTGACAGACATTACATATTTTATTATCTAAGTTATTGAGGTTAGGCAAACCTCTGACTAAGTCACTCTGACTTATCTTGTGGATGAGTCTTGGGTGTGAGTGACCGAGTCATTGGTGCCACAACTATAATTCCTCTTGCCGTGTCATAAGACACTTAGTTGAGGAGTTAGTTAAGTTAATAGTGTAAATATTGTTATTTCTGGTTTCCTTAAGGATTGTTTTAGAGGTTTTATTTGTATTAATTACGCATTCATTTTCTAGAAATATGACCTTATAGTTATTATCACACAATTGACTTACACTGAGTAAATTATATTGAAAATTTTCTACTAATAAAACATTTTGAATAATAAAATTTGAGTTGAGCTCAATATCACCTGATCCGATGATTTTGAGTTTGCCGTTATTTCCGAAGGCTACCGATCCTTGCCGTTTGAATTGAAGCTTCGAAAACTTGAGTTGATTCCCGGTCATATGTCGGGAGCAACCACTGTCCAACATCCATTGATCCTACACGCAAGGTAGTTGGATCGGATATTGGATTTATTAGAGATTGGTTGAAAATTATTAACCTAAATCATCTCACCCATGTCTACATGATCAAACACGTTAACCCTATATGTTATTGTGAGATGACTTCCAATTTTACTTGATTTAAATTTAATGACTTAAACACTTGTCAACCTTGCGTTAGATTCGGATTTGACCTTAGGCTCATCAAGTCACCTTTTCAAGATCATGGCTTCGTGTCGTGGCGGCGAGGCAGAGGCCTTCTTTGATCGGAACAATGACCACTTCCTTAGACAAAGCCATTTTCAAGAAAATAGAGACTTGACTTACCTAAGACCACTTCCTGGTCTAACTAGTCTAGGATACAGCGAGGTAGCTTAAGCTAGTTCCGCTCGGTCAAGTGCACCGAACTAGATACGCCTTATCTAGCCCGAATACACAAGACTCCACTTTCCTAGCGTACTATCATCTTGCCGTGTCCTGGTACTATGTTATCAAGTATTGACGAGTTATAGTCTTATCTAACCATTCTAAAAAGGAAAATCAAACTAAATAAAAACCTAAGCATGCAATTTCTAGGTTAAAACACAAACAAGTTTCGTACTAGCTCCCCCTGGACCGTTGAATCGATTCAGTCTCTCCACATAGTGGATTTGGTTTTTGGGAACCCAGTACTGGTTCGATCCTAAGTTTGAAATTAAGGTGGTCTTAGGGACCCATGCTTGGACATGTTTTTTATGTCGACTTACAATCGACATATCGACTTGTTGGTTGTATTTGAACTAAACCCTAGCCCGGCCTTGTTGTACACGGCCCTTTGCGATCCAAGTAGGAGGTCAAGTCCTTTGGATCCCAAAGTAAACCTTTTCAATGTATTCCTAAGATCTTCGACTTGACTCTTCAAGAGTGAGTTCTCAACTTCGAGTTTTTCAACCCGAGTTGAGTCCTCCTCTTGAACTCGACTAGTCGAAGAGGTTAGGGAGACCTCATGTTTGAGGAGTTTAACTTTCTCAACCAGGGTCTCAACCTTGGACTCGGACTTAGCTAACTTTCTAGTTAAAAACTTAATTTCACTATAAAGTGTACTAATGAGAGACCGAATTACCTTGAGTGTATCTTTTGAACCGGATGCGTATCCGTGTTTTGTCTTGAATAGTGCTCGCAAGATCCGACTCGCCTTGATTTCCGATTCAGTTCGTTCGACTCCTCCGATTCCACCAGTTTAGCCATGAGAACACGATCATTATCTTCTTCCTCGGATGCTTCTTCCCAAGTAGCGTTGAGTGCCTTTTTGTGTTTTGGTGCTTTGCTCTTGAGTTTTGGGCATTCGGACTTGATATGTCCAAACCGGTTGCATTCATAACATCTAATATTTGAACTTTTAGGCTTACCTTCGTTGGGTTGAGTGACGGTTCATTTTCAGCCCTTGACTATCCTCTGAACTAGGTTGACTAGTTCGGCCTCCATTTCCGAGTCGACCTCCGAATCGGACTCATCCTCTTCTTCCTTCGGGGGTGGCTTGCTTGCAGTTTTCTTCCTTGAACCTGCAAAAAGTGCTATACCCTTCTCGGGTTCCGAGTTAGACTGCTCATGAAGTTCAAAATCAAAAAATAGTTCATCTAACCTAAGTTTTGAAAGATCCTTGGAGACCTTGTAGGCATCGACCATGGATGCCCACAAGGTAGTCCTCGGAAAGGAGTTTAGGACATACCTTATAAGGTCGCAGTTTTCAACCTTTTGCCCAATCGCGTGTAGATTGTTGACTATGTCTTGGACGCGGGTGTGAAGTTACGTCGCGGACTCATGTTCCTGCATTTTTAGATTATATAGTTTATTAAATAAAAGATCACGCTTACATACCTTGGCTTCATCGGTCCCTTTGTGTAGCTCCACTAGCTTTGTCCAAAGGTCCTTTGCGCTTATGAAGGGGACGACGCGATTTAGCTCCTCCTTGGACAAACCGCATTGGTGAATTTGAGTTGTCTTGGCGTCGGCTTCGACTTGTCGTTTTGTCGCAATGGTCCATTGGTCATAACCCAAGAATTCACCCACTTCGTTAGTCAGAAGTGTGAAACCCGTTTGGATTATGATCCACATCTCGATTTGGGTTTTGAGAAAGCATTCCATCCGACCTTTCCAGTAACGGAAATCATCTCCGTTGTAAAACGGAGGTCGGACAGTGCTAAAACCCTCGAGATGGGTCATTTGGAAGGGAAACCTTGCACAAAAAATACCAAAAAAAACACTAAAAAGGTTCCAAGACTTCTCCTTGGATTAGTAATGTAGGAAATGAAAAGAAACAAAAGGAATAAATGAGAAATAACTAACTAAAATAAAAGATGAGCACTTACAACCTTCGATGTCCCAAAAATGGTAATAAACGATGGTTTTTGGGGATGAAGACAGCTTGTTACGAAGGTTTACTCTCATAAGAATGTAGATCTCTCCGAGAGCTTCGTTTTGGTAGGTAGCCCGTTTCGTGGCTCAACTTGTACGAAAAGTTATGCCCGTTTTACCGTCGGCTACTCCAAAAGTGAATACTTGCAAAACAAAACCAAACGAAGAGTACGAAGACTTCGTCTTGGATTAGTAGTGCGGGAGAAAAATTTAAACGAACGAAAATCAAATCTGTAAAAAATGCTAGATTGGTGGTTTCACCAAATCTAAGTGCCCCCGGCTCTGATACCAATTGTTGGATCGAAGCGAATCACTAGAGAGGGGGTGAATAGCGATAAAACCTTTTTTTTTGTTCGTTCGTTAAAACCCGAGTAGATAATTAATTGTAGCGGAAAGATAAGCAATAAATAAAGGAGACAAATGTTTTTACTTGGTTCGTAGCCTTCGGCTACTACTCTAAGGCCCTAGTGGTCCATGACCACGCACGGAGGGCAAAACACTAAAGAACTCCTCCTCGTTAGAGGTAGGAGTTAATCGTTACAAATAAAAGCAAAAAGCTTGAGGTAGAGGGACACTCCCCCTCTCCTCGTTACGATAAAAGCTCCGAGATTTGAAAGTAATGAACTAAAATAAACAACTTAAATCGACGTAATAAAAAGAAAACAATTAAATCTAGACGTCAGAGAAGAAGAAATTCGTTGTCGGAAAGTTGTAGCTTGGCGGAGGCTTTTGGAAGCTTAGAATTGAAGAAGAAACCCTAGGATTGGCCCTCCTTTTATAGCCTTTGAGCCCCTTTTCGAGAGGAACTTCACCCAATAGAGTTTTGGCACATGGCTCCTTGAAAAATGGTGATAAGGCTTGACTCCTCGAGGCTGATCCTTGACCATCAGTCGACTGATGGCCATCATCAGTTGACTGATGGCAGCATCAGTCGAATGATGACCTCAGGCAGTCGACTATTGGACGGCAATCGAGTCCTCCAAGCTGGCACTCGACTGATGCTAGTTGCAAGGCAAAGTTAACTTAACAAAAACATTAATTCGACGGCCTCCGACCGTCCGATCTCGACCTAGACCACCTATAGGATGTCTTTGGTTGGATCTACACCTAAGATCATCCCCGTAAAAAGGATGCGACCTCACTTACTCTCGCACACACACGAGCTTACCTCGATACTTACTGTGTTGCTTTCGCTTCCGGCCTTCCACTCGATTCCTTCGGCTCCCTCCGAAGTCACTCGAGTGTCGCCCGACCACCGCGGCTTCCTCCGGGTGTCGCTAGCCTTCAGCTCCAGCTATAGCAATTTTCTGCACACTCGATTCAGCTCGTGAAATAACGACATGAGCTTTGTTGGAATGTATACTGAAAGCCTAGCTCTTTTTGTATGAACATTTTTATTTTGAAATAAGAATCACATGATCATTTTTTGCACTTTATATTTATTATATGTGTGCATATTGTCAAATATTTTACATTGTAGATAAGATGGTGCTTGGTGTGGCACAGAAGATCATGTTATCAGTCCCTTGTAGAATATAAGTAGAGGCTCACGACCAAGATGGTTTTGGACAAACCATTGGCATGGTTGTAGTGTAGCTTAGTATTGTTTTGTCTTGAACATAGAGTTACACTAGTACACTTAGGTGTATTGAGCAGGACCGACATAGAGGTGATTCAATTTATTGCTGACTACATAATTGAATCGGACCTCAAATATTATGTTGTACATGCTCTTAATCCCGATATAATAACGGGCACATGTACTTAGTATTTATTTCTTTGATTTACCAAAGGGTGAGATTTAGATGGATTAAATCAATATGCCCGGTAAGTTGGGAAATGATATTATTTACATGGTGTGTCGTTGATTATAGGAGGAAACTGTGTCCTATATATTAGGTTGATGATGTCCCCTTGAGGAGCTCATAAGGTTCATCATGTAAACCCAGCTGGTTGACTTAGTCAACATGATGATAAGGTTGAGTGGTACTACTCGAGGAGTTAGATATTAATTGATTGTTGGTCAGTAAATCAATTAATTAACGGACATTCGATGTCTTAAACACGGGGAGATAGATGTACAAATAATATATGGAGCCCATATTGATTTATGGGGTTTGGTGAGGTAATTCAATGATGATCCTCTAGTGGAATGGAACATCATTGATGGATCAAGTTTGTGTGGTTCCGATCCATCGGGTGGCCAAGATCCAACTCCTCCTCATGGTCCCTATCGTAGCCTAATATAATCCTCATGAAGTCTAGATCCAAGGATGGAAAACAAAACTCTAGAACCGACGGTTGGGATGAAACCCTAGATCCGACGGTTGAGATGAAACCCTAGATCCGACGGTTGGGATGAAACCCTAGATCCGACGGTGGAGATTAAATCCCTAGATCCGACGGTGGAGAGTAAAGGAGGCTTAAGCCATACTCTATAAATAAAGGGCTAAGGCTTGGGCGGCAAACTAATGCTTGGGAGATTAGGGTTTGCCTATCTAAAAGTGGGTGGCAACAAACCCTAGAGAAGTTAGGGTTTTGGGCGGCTAGGGTTTTGGAGAAGTTGGGCGACTAGAAGTGGCCAGCAAAGCTTTGTTCTCCCTAGGGTTTTGGCCGGCGCCCCTCTTCCTCTTCTCATCCTTTGCCGGCGCTCTTCCCTTCTTCCTTTTCTCCTTTGCCGGTGGAAACAAGGGCTAGGTTTTATCCTTGGAGCTCTTGGCCGGCGCCCTCTTGCTTTCTCCTTGGTGGCCGGCGGCAACTCTTCTTGAAGGTTGGCCGACGCTCAAGAAGCTATTCCTTGGCCGGCAGTTATATCAAACTCCTTGGCTTGGTGGCCGGTTCTAGATAGGAGAAGGAGTTTTTGGTTGGTTCTTCTCTTTGTTTGGATAGAGCAAGGAAAGGAAGAACGTGATCTAGGAGGCTTCTACTCGTGGAGGATCTTCGCCCACACGACGTCCACGAGGAGGATAGGACATACGATAGAAGATCGAGAGGTATAAAAGTTTTACAATTTTTATTGATCTTTGCATGTTCTTATCTTTATGTTAGTATGTGTTGATTATACTAGTTTGCATTTGTATGTATTTGTATAATCATGGACCCCGAAGACAAACACAAAAACCGGCGATCCGTCCGTCGTCTCTTCCGCGGCTAACCAACTAGAAGAGTTGGGTTGCTTGAACAACTAGTTTGTTCAAGCGATCACTCAAGTTGTTAGCACGACGACGAATTGGTTGTGCTTAGGAAACTCATCCCATCCGGATTAGTTTTTCATTAGTGAAAATTTTAATTCGGGGACATGGGAGCCAATGAGCCTCCGAAGCAATTCCTACAAATTGGTATCAGAGCCATGGTTTCTGGTTTTGTGTGTTTTGGATTCGGTTACTTTCATGCACATATCATATATTGAGTATGTCGGATAATAATAGGATGTGCGTAGGCTAACTTTTTGGTTGCAGGCATAAGATCCGACTATTATGGCTATATGTGTGTATGTGATTGTTTGTGTGTGATTGTATGTATATTATTTGAATCCTCGGGGTTGACGAGGCTAGATTAGTATTTAATTTTTATAATTAAATACGGCATTGTTTAGCCACTCATTTTAGTTTACTTTCGATCTAGATTATTTGTACACTCCTTCGTGGAGTATAGGATCGATGGATGTAAATTAAAATAGTTTATCTCTGCTCGGATCTCTTTGGTGACTTGCGCACGGGAAAAGGTGGAGCGGACGAGGTGGCGACACGACGGGACGCATATTGGAGAACAATGCCATAATAGTTGGGAAAATCCTATTTTTTCCATATTTATTGTTGATTTGTTTTATATGCATGTTGTGTGTGCTTGAAAATTCCTCATTGTCAATTTACTAAGTGGGAGAGGGACATTTTAATTAATTCCCACGGCCTCCATTACAATTTGACGTGTGATGCAACAAACTTGCGCGTCGGCTCTGAGTGTCTTCCTCCCCATCGGATGGGTTTGTTTGCGGATCACTAGGTCAAATAATGGTTATAGGAAATTATTTAGGAGCGTGTGTACTTCCACATCGGTAAGGCACATAATCCGAGATAATTCCCTTAGTATCGTGTAATGGTGTATACTTAGATGCAAATAAAAAGTATCCTCCCCATCGGAGTCATTGCTTTTATTTGTAGGGCCAAAGAGGAACCAACTATTAATTTTATTTATCAAAAAGTAAGGTTGACAAGATAATAAAATTAATGGGTAAAACCTTCTCTTACAAATGTAGAATTCATATACGTCCACACTATCGTGGCATACGATATTCTCGGTGTTTTAAGGTGTTAGTTGATTTCGAAATTTTATTTTTTGAGGAATCAATGATATTTGAAATCTAATATTTTGATCATTGTGATTCTTAGGTTTTTCAAATGGCTTTCAACCCACTTGCTGTGATATTAAAAGAAAATAAACTTACTGGAATAAATTATATTGATTGGAAAAGAAATTTGGATATTGTCTTAACTGCAGAGGAGTACAAATTTGTACTCTTCGAGGTCTGTCCTCCTAAGCCCACCGATGACTCTGATGAAAAGGAGAAAGAAAGTTATAAGAAATGGATCAAGGCAGATGAGATGGCACGGTGTTACATTTTGGCATCTATGTCAAATGTGCTGCAACATCAGCATCAGGCCATGGCCACAGCTTATGACATGATGTTCAATCTCAAGGAACTTTTCGGACATCAGAGTAGGGCGGACTAGACAGGAGGCTATGAGAAACTTGATGACGACCACCATGATCGAGGGAACACCCGTCAGGGATCATGTTCTCAAGATGATGGCTCATCTTAATGAGATGGAAGTCCTCGGAGCTGACATCGATGGGGAAACCCAGGTCGATATCATTCTCCAGTCTCTGCCTAGGAGTTTTGAGCAGTTCCGCCTCAACTACAACATGAACAAGAGGTTGTATTTATTGGTGGAGCTTCTGACAGAACTCCAGGCGACAGAGGGGCTTTTTCATCAAAGCGCTCAAGCTATGGTTGCTCAGAAGGTTTCTTCTTCTAAACTGAAAGGCAAGAAGAAGAAGAAGCAAGGTGGAGCAAAGAAAGTGGCAGTAGGACCTCAGGCAGGAGTGAAGAAGCCGAAAGGCAAGTGCTTCACTTGCAAGCAGACTGGACATTGGAAGGCGGACTGTCCTCGCTGAAAGAACAAAGGTATATCTTCTTGTTTAGTTGTTGAAACATGTTCAGCGGTGTTATCTACCAGTGCCTGGTGTGTAGATACAGGAGCCACTGATCATGTATGCAATACTTTGCAAGGGTTCCAGGAAACCCGACGACTAGCTGAGGGAGAGATTACCGTCTTCATGGGCAATGCTTCAAAGGTGGCGGCTATTGCAGTGGGAGACATTCATTTATCTTTTGATAGGAATAAAGTTTTGGTTTTGAGAAATTGTCTTTATGTACCTACTTTTAGAAAGAATCTAATTTCAGTTTCTAAATTGTTTATGGATGGATATTCTATTTCTTTTAATGACAAAGTGGTTATAAAAAGGAATAGGGAGATTATCTGTTCTGGTACATTGGTTGGCAATTTGTACACTCTTGAACCGAAAACTCCCACGATGCATATAAAAGTAAATAACTCATCTTCTAAGTCTAATAAGAGAAAAGAACCTTCGAAAATGAACCAGACATATCTTTGGCATCTAAGGCTTGGTCATATTAACCTAAGTAGAATTCAAAGGTTGATAGCTGATGGACCTTTGGGTTCATTAGTGGTGGAGGATCTCCCAACCTGCGAATCTTGCTTGGAAGATAAAATGACCAAGAGGCCTTTCAAGGCCAAGGGGTATAGAGCCAAAGATGTGTTAGAATTGGTTCATTCTGATTTGTGCGGTCCTATGTCTATCCAGGCTAGAGGTGGTTTTGAATATTTCGTCTCTTTTATAGACGATTATTTAAGATATGAATACATTTACTTGATGCGCCGCAAGTCTGAATGCTTTGACAAGTTCAAAGAATTCAAGGCTGATGTGGAGAACCGTCAAGGTAAAAGTATCAAGACACTATGATCTAATCGTGGTGGCGAGTACCTCTTGGGAGAGTTTAGGAGTTACTTATCAGAGGATGGGATTCAATCCCAATTGTCCGCACCTGGTACACCCCAGCAGAATGGTGTGGCGGAGCGAAGGAATAGGACTCTTATGGAGATGGTTAGATCGATGATGAGTTATTCTGAGTTACCTGATTCGTTCTGGGGGTTTGCTCTGGAAATGGCAGCACATATTCTGAACTTGGTTCCATCTAAGTCAGTACCCTCTACTCCCACGAGTGTGGGTGGCGAAAGCCTAGTCTAAGACATATTCGGATTTGGGGTAGTCCAGCACATGTGCTGAAGGGAGATGCTGGTAAGTTGGAATCTCGTACAGAAGTACGCTTGTTTGTTGGCTACCCTATGGGAACGAAGGGTGGTTTGTTCTATAGTCCTAGAGATCAGAAGGTGATCGTGAGTACGAATGCCAGATTTCTAGAGGAGGACTATGTGATGAACCACAAGCCCACGAGTAGGATTGTTCTTAAGGAGTTGACAGGGGAAGTCCCGACTTCAGTACCACCGGTACAAGAGGAGATACCATAAGTCACTGCACCGCGTGTCACAGAGCATACACAGGAGGCACCTCGTCGTAGTGGGAGGGTTGTTAGACAACCCGAGAGATTCATGTTCTTGGGAGAGTCTTCGGACTTAGTCCCTGGTGAACATGAACCTGATCCCTGGACATATGACGAGGCACTCCAAGATAGAGATGTGGTATCTTGGCAAAGAGCGATGAATTCAGAGATAGAATCTATGGATTCTAATCAGGTCTGGGAGCTAGTAGAGCCACCCGATGGTGTAAAAGTCATTGGATGCAAGTGGATCTACAAAAGAAAGAGAGGGGTAGACGGGAAGGTTGAGACCTTCAAAGCTAGGCTTGTTGAGAAAGGGTATACTCAGAAAGAGGGTATCGATTATGAGGAAACCTTTTCGCCGGTAGCTATGCTTAAGTCTATCCGGATTCTCTTATCTATACCTGCTCATATGGATTATGAGATTTGGCAGATGGATGTCAAGACAGCTTTCCTTAACGGAAGTCTTGAGGAGAACATCTATATGTAGCAACCAGAGGGATTCATTGCTAAAGGCAAAGAGCATCTTGTATGTAAGCTTAATCGGTCCATTTATGGATTGAAGCAAGCTTCTAGATCTTGGAACATCCGCCTTGATGAGGTAATCCAGTCATATGGATTTATTCAAAGTCCGGATTAGCCTTGTGTATACAAGAGATGTGATGGAAACGTAGTGGTATTTCTTGTACTATACGTAGATGACATTTTGTTAGTTGGCAACAATATCAGAGTGTTATTAGATGTAAGGGTATGGTTGTCCAAACAGTTTGACATGAAGGACTTGTTAGTAATATATGAGAGATGTCCTAAGGCAATCGCCTTATGTATGAACCATTTATATGATAAATGAAGATTCACTATTTGAGTATACATGTTTAATGTATTTGATTGGATCTTAAACTCATTTCTTGAATGTCCACGATACGATTCACAGCATGAGAGAATTTGTGATTGGATCACAACTAGTGAGTATCTCTACATGTGTAATTGTGATGTATCGGAATTATCCCTAGTCGATGAATTGATGGATTTGGACACCATCAATTTTGTCGAGACTAGCACGAGGTATACTCCTTGGTGTATCCAAGCAGCTGATTCTCACTGGCTGGAGACATAGTGATGTCCGGAGTTGATCGTGGATGCTAGTTATGGTAACTAGTTCATTGGAGTGACCAGCCGTAAGACTTCATATGGTTCTCTGCATATATAGATATGTCAATGAAGTTCTTACTGTGGCTTAAGTGCGATGTTCTTTGACTTGCGGTATTCAAGTCATCTTGATCATGGAGACTTATGCTTTGACATCTTAAGCAAACATCTCTAAGGAGATGTGGACCCGGGATGATTGGGTATAAGTCGAAGTGATCGAAGGTGTTTGAATAGCCTATAAAGTATTCACCACTCCTTGCGAGGAGATGTATACCCATGGCCTCTCGTCGGATTGTTACTAAAGTCTTTGGCCAAAGCATTACATGTTTAGAGTAAGGTACTCTTCGATACATGTGGAGTAACTAGAATCCGTAGGACGAGGAAATGATACTTGGGCTAGGTGTGTGTAGTCGGCCTAGTGAGGGTGACACAATAGACCATGTCCTGAACCAAGTGGGTATAAGATGAGTGAAGGGAATGGGGCACGATTCATTCAAGCTCGAAGGGTTTGAGAAATAGTTCGGATCAGCGGGTTGATCTTTTGGTTAATTGGGGATCATGATGTACTACTAGGTGCCACTCATGATCGTTCTATAATTAATGGTTAATTATAGGCGGCCAACATAAGCGAGAACCTATTTGGTCACACGCTGGAGTGTAATCCAAAGGATTTAAAGCGAGCTTGAGAATGGGATTATCGGGCCGAGAAACTATGTTTGGTTGGACCAAACATAAGCGAGCATGAAATTGTTTGATGCAATGGGCGTGGATGGGCCATGTCTTATGAAGACATAATGGATGGACCAAAATGGTTTGGTTCTAATCCAATGGATGAGAATAAACCAAAGGGTTTGGTTTATATTAAGCGAATGAACCAAAGGTTGGTTGATTCGTTTAACTTAAAATAAACCATCATGGTTTGGTTTATTTTAACTTATCTTAATGGAGGCGGATTAGCGGGCTTTATGGATATGATCCATTAACCATTAAGAGAATTAGTTCTCTATAAAAGTGGGCTTAAGGATTGTTAAACCTAACTAATCCAATCATCCAAACCCTAGCCGCCAACACAAGTTGCGCGCCAACTACGTTGCCGCCCAACCTCCTCCCGCGTCCAAGGCGGCTTCCTTCCCTCCAAGCGCCGGCGGTGCTGCGGAAGAGTTCCGATCCTCCTTAGGTTTGGCATCAAGGTAAGCACTTGGCTTCCTTTGTTGGCGGCGCCTATCTCCTCCACCAAGCTGTCCAGTTTTCTGGACAGCTTCTCCTCCTCGTCGGGCGTCGTTTGGGCGGACGGTTGAGTGCTCCGACAGCGGCTAACATACGGGATTTGATCTCCGGTAATCCTCTGAGGTGGAGGGGCGAAGGATTCGTCAATCGGTTGGCGAATACCTCTCGGAGAAGCAAGTCTTGAGGACTTGTTTTAGGTCGAATTTGGATTCGGATCGTGATCATCTCTCGATCACGTCGTCTTCAACACGAGGCTAGTAACCCGTACGAAGACGAAGCTCGTGACTTAGCGAAGTCATCCCGAGGAGCTCGGCGTGGATACGGATAGAGACGATTCCTACGAGGATCGTTCCGGTTGATGCCGTTCCCGCTACACGTCATACGGAAGGTATAACGTAGTTTAATTTCTTTTATTGCAATTTTAATTTACGGTTATGTCTACACTTGTTGTAATAGCATGCGTGTGTTGTGTGTGTTGTAATAAATAGGAGTATTTATTATTTTTATTGCTTCATTTGTGCTCATGTTTCTGAAACATGATCGAACACACCTGCAGTGATGTAGAAACGAGTGGTATCAGAGCCCAGGTTGTGTTTCGACATAATCGTAAAATGGTTTTGCGATAGTCATAATGTATTTCTGGAAATTTTCTAATTTTGAAAATTTAGAAGTATTTATGGAAATTTTTCAATTTTGGAAAGTCTAGAAGTATTTATGGAAATCTTCCACTTTTGGAAAGTTGGAAGTATTTATGAGAATTGATATTTTCCATAAATAAAATATTTGATTAGATTCTGGAAATTTGTTTCCTAATTTAATCATGATTTGATTTGGGAAATCAAATCTTAAAAAATTTTATTTCCATAAGTAGTTTTAATGATTTAGGAAATTGGTTTCCTAAATAGATTTTCCTTAATTAAATAATTCCATGAATAAAATATGTGATTAGATTTGGAAATTTGTTTCCTAATTTAATTATGATTTGATTTGGAGAATCAAATCTTAAACATATTTTATTTCCATAAATAGTTATGACATATAAGGAAATTATAAACATGACATAATTGTATGCCATGTAATTGCATTAGATGCATAACATTATGCCATGCGTGTCGTGACATGTAGATGTATGCCATGTATGCCATGCCATGTAGATAATAGTTATTTGCATGCAAAGAGGATGAGACATAAAAACCCTTGATCAATATTAAAGCCTACACCTTCCATTAATATGGTTAGAACCAGAGTTCTGTTTCTTGTTTGGGTTGTTGGACTCTCTCCAAGCCCGGCTCGAACCTGAATATGTTCAAACCATGGAATAGTTTAATACTAATATGGTAAGAGTCAGAGGTCAATCGTTAGCTTTGGTTGTTGGACTCTCTCCAAGCTGGGCTAATTGGTTGAATGCACTCTAACCATATTAAAACTATGTCCCGATTAATGGGTTGGCTTTAACCTGGAGCATCGGCTTGTTGGACTCTCTCCAAGGTCGATGTAAAGGGAGGTGAAGTTGGGTGCTATGCATATGATGCATACTTGTTAATGTGTTAACAACCCGATGTATGTGTGAACATTCAATTAGTTGATAGCACATTGTGATAGTTGCATATCCGGGATATGCAATCGGTATAGATGATACCTACCGTCGTAGTTATGAATGGCTTGTTGGACTCTCTCCAAGGTTGTTCATAACTATGATGGATATCGACCATTCGAAGATGGACCTACAATCTCCGAAGTGATTTTGGGGTTTTGAAATTGAAAAATGAATGGGATTTATAAATGTATATTGATGCATTTTAAAATCATTTTCTCATATATGCTCGTTTTGTATTTCTAGGTCAATAAATTGATCATGACGTCTTTGAATTTGCGCACTATTTTGGATTGAACAAAGTATTGGGCCTAACTTCTGGGTGGCTTAGAAACACGAGAATTGTTCTCAGGCGGAAAAGCTTGCATATGTCCTTGAAGAGCCTCTTCTGGCGACCGTCTAAGGGCGATGCAACTCAGACCAAATGTTGGTCTATCGAAGCATATGGCGGTTACGGTGGCGAGTTGCATCATGCTAAGCGCGATGGTACATGCGAGCGGCATGAGCATATGGATGCTAACACTATGGTCTTCCATCTTCATGAGTTGTTCGATGAGCAAGCGAGATCCGAAAGGTTCGAGTCTCTAGGCTCCTCTTCACCACGAAGATGCAAGAAGGTTAAATGCTGTAAATGCGATTTGTGCTAAAGATGAGCGGGTACATCGACTAGCTACCCTCGGTTTTGTGATGGATCATGAGTTAAGTATTGACTTAAGTGCATTGTTTGCCCAAGAGTTTCGCAATTTGTGATGAACTATCGGATGAACAAATTGGAATCCACCATTCACGAGCTCCTCGATATCTTTGAAGGCTGTGGAGCCTTACATGAAGCATGAGGAGAAGGCGGTTCATTGAAGTTGATTCCTCGAAAGGTTCTAAGAGGAAGGCAAAAGAACGAAGAAAGGAAAGAAAAAGGCAAAGAAGGCGGAACCAGCGCAAAGGGCACTTGCCATCAACAGGCAAGGAAGGCCCTTTGGCGAAGAAAGCTGCAAGATTTATCTTGAGTCCATGAAGAAGAAGAAGGCATCCGATGCCCCATCCTCTTGTGTATCTTAGTTATTGATTGTCATTCTATTTCCTTAGACACTTGGGTATTGGATCTTGGGTGTAGCTCACATATATGTAATGACATACAGGCTAAGGAATAGAAGAAGACTTGTCGGAGGGAGTCAAATTTGCGAGTTGGCAATGGAGCAAAGGTTCTTGCGTCGCCATCGGAACTTATTTCTTTGAAGCTCCTAGTGGACTAGTCTTGGCTGGACAATTGCTATTATGTTCCTTCTCTAATAAAGAACATTGTTTCTATTTCTGCTTAAATAGAAATGGTTTCCATTTAACGTTTAGTAACAATTGTTGTTACATAACTTTGAATGGAGTTCTTTATGGAACTGGAACTTTGAGTAATGGCATTTATACGTTGGACGTATCCAGTGACATTTTCAATATCGAAGCGAGCAACACGCGTGCTCGAAAGGATAAACACATAGACTCCTATATGTGGCATTGTCGTCTTGGCCATATAAGCAAGAAACGCATGTCCGAATTACACCGATGTGGAATTCTGGAATCGTTTGAATTGGATTCATACGATACATGCGAATCATGCTTAAAAGGCAAGATGACTAAGTTACCTTTTACTGGAAAAGGTGAACGAGTGGGAGAGTTACTAGGTTTAGTACATACTGATGTATGTGGACCTATGTCAACTCAAGCATTAGGAGGCTATAGCTACTTCATTACCTTCACCGATGATCACTCACGGTTTGGGTATGTGTTCTTGATGAAACACAAGTCTGAAGCCTTTGAAAGGTTCAAAGAATTCAGAAATGAAGTAGAGAAACAACATGACAAGAGTATTAAAATACTTCGATCGGATCGAGGTGGTGAATACTTAAGTCAAGAGTTTCTTGATTATCTAAGAGACAATGGCATATTGTCTCAATGGACTCCGCCCTATACACCACAACATAATGGTGTATCTGAGAGGCGTAACCGGACCTTGTTGGACATGGTCAATGATGAATCATGCAACTCTTCCAAAGTCCTTTTGGGGCTATGCACTTCAGACAGCTGTTTACTTGTTAAACAGAATGCCTACCAAGGTAGTCTCAACTACTCCATATGAGATATGGAATAGTAAGAAACCTCATGTATCTTACTTGAAGATATGGGGTTGTCACCTTATGTAAGCCAGGTATGCAAAATGGATGCTAAGTCTCGATAAATGTCTATTTATTGGATACCCTAAGGAAACAAGGGGTTACCAATTCTATCATCCTGTGGAACAAAAGGTGTTTGTTTCAAGGCATGCTGTGTTTCTAGAGAAAGAGTTTCTCTTGCAAGAAAACAGTGGGAGTGTCGTCGAGCTTGAGGAGGCTCGAGAGACTCAAATAGACATTAATGAGATACCTAGTGAAGCTGTGTGACAACTCATAGTGATGAGCAATCAGTGGACCTATTGTAACACCACATCTTCGTAGATCTGCGGTAGAACCGCGCAACATTCACGAGAGATATGGATTTCGTAAGCGAATCGAGCGGCGTGTTACTCATTGATGATGAGAGCCTACAGTTATGAGAAGTCTTGACAAGTTCGAGAAAGGGATAAGTGGCTTGGTGCCATGAAGTCGGAAATGGATTCCATGTCGAAAACCAAGTTTGGAACTTGGTTGACCCACTGAAGGCATAAAGCCTATAGGGTGCAAGTGGGTTTTCAAGAAGAAAACCGACATGGATGGTAATGTGATTACCTATAAGGCTAGATTGGTGGCGAAAGGATATCGTCAAAAGCAAGGTGTTGATTATGGCGAAACCTATTACTTTGTAGCTATGCTTAAATCCATTCGGATGCTCCCGCCATAGCGGCTCATTATGATTATGAGATATGGCGGATGGATGTAAGCGCTTTCCTTAATGGAAACTGCTCGAGGGCGTGTATATGATCTGACTGAGGTTTCACATCGGTTGATAAAACCCCAAGGTATAAATCATGCACGATCCATTTATGGATCAAGCAAGCATCCAGAGTCGAATATCCGCTTTGATGAGACGATCAAAAGTTTGATTTCTCACAAAATCCGCATTTAACCTTGTGTGTACAAGAAGGTTAGTCCTAGTATTGTATGTCGATGACATATTACTTATAGGAAACGATGTGTCAATCTTACAATCTTAAGGTTTGGTTATCCAAGACATTCTCCATGAAAGACTCGGGAGAAGCAACCTACATCCTTGGGATTAAGATCTATAGAGATAGATCAAACGGTTGCTTGGTCTTTCGCAGCTTCATATATATAGACCGAAAAGCAAAGAGGTTTAGCATGTCAATCCAAGAAAGGTTATCTACCCATCGTGCATGGGGTACACCTTCAAGTCTATGTGTCCGCGCACGTAAGACGAGGATTTGCATGAGTAAGATTCCCTATGCATCCGCAATAGGATCTATCATGTATGCTATGTTATGTACGAGGCCCGATGTATCGTATGCTCCGAGTGTCACGAGCAGATACCATCCGATCCAGAATGGATCATTGGGCGATCATAAGACGATCCTTAAGTACTTGAGAAGAACTAAGGATGTGTTCCTAATATATGGAGAAGGGACATGGTGATACGCGAGTATACGGATGCGCCTTCCGCATAGACAAGGATGATTCCGTGTCTCACCGATACGTGTTCACCTTGAATGGGGCGCAGTGAGTTGGAAAAGTTCCAAACAAGAGACTGTAGCGGATTCTACCACTGAGGCGAATATATTGCAGCCTTCTAAGCAGCAAAGGCGAAGCGTTTGGATCAAGCAGTTCGCTCATGAACTTGGTGTGATTCCGCCATTGTTGAAGCAATACCGGTCTACTGCGACAACAATGGAGCAATTGCACAGGCGAAAGAGCCAAGGTCTCATCAACGATCCAAACATGTGCTTCGCCGCTATCATCTTATCAGAGAGATCATCAGTAGGAATGAAATACAAATCGAGAAAATTCCCACTGAAAGGAACTTAGCGGATCCTTTGACTAAAGCATTACCTCAAAGTAAGTTTGAGGGTCATGTTGGTGCTTATGGTATTGGATACCGTAGCGATTGGCATTAGGCCAAGTGGGAGTCTGTTAGTAATATATGAGAGATGTCCTAAGGCAATCGCCTTATGTATGAACCATTTATATGATAAATGAAGATTCACTATTTGAGTATACATGTTTAATGTATTTGATTGGATCTTAAACTCATTTACTGAATGTCCACGATACGATTCACAGCATGAGAGAATTTGTGATTGGATCACAACTAGTGAGTATCTCTACATGTGTAATTGTGATGTATCGGAATTATCCCTAGTCGATGAATTGATGGATTTGGACACCATCAATTCTGTCGAGACTAGCACGAGGTATACTCCTTGGTGTATCCAAGCAGCTGATTCTCACTGGCTGGAGACATAGTGATGTCCGAGTTGATCGTGGATGCTAGTTATGGTAACTAGTTCATTGGAGTGACCAGCCGTAAGACTTCATATGGTTCTCTGCATATATAGATATGTCAATGAAGTTCTTACTGTGGCTTAAGTGCGATGTTCCTTTGACTTGCGGTATTCAAGTCATCTTGATCATGGAGACTTATGCTTTGACATCTTAAGCAAACATCTCTAAGGAGATGTGGACCCGGGATGATTGGGTATAAGTCGAAGTGATTGAAGGTGTTTGAATAGCCTATAAAGGATTCACCACTCCTTGCGAGGAGATGTATACCCATGGCCTCTCGTCGGATTGTTACTAAAGTCTTTGGCCAAAGCATTACATGTTTAGAGTAAAGTACTCTTCGATACATGTGGAGTAACTAGAACTGTGAGGACGAGGAAATGATACTTGGGCTAGGTGTGACGAGTCACCTAGTGGGACCGACACAATAGACCATGTCCCCAACCAAGTGGGTATAAGATGAGTGAAGGGAATGGGGCACGATTCATTCGAAGCTAATCAAGGGTTTCGTAAATAGTTCGATCAACCGCTGATCTTTTGCTAATTGGGGATCATGATGTACTACTAGGTGCCACTCATGATCGCTCTATAATTAATGGTTAATTATAGACGGCCAACATAAACCGAGAACCTATTTGGTCACACGCACAACGAGTGTAATCCAAAGGATTTAAAACGAGCTTGAGAATGGGATTCTCAGACCGAGAGAAACTATGTTTGGTTGGACCAAACATAAAGCGAGCATGAAATTGTTTCAGTCGCAATGGAAGCGTGGATGGGCCATGTCTTATGAAGACATAATGGATGGACCAAAATGGTTTGGTTCTAATCCAATGGATGAGAATAAACCAAAGGGTTTGGTTTATATTAAACGAAATGAACCAAAGGTTGGTTCGGTTCGTTTTAACTTAAAATAAACCATCATGGTTTGGTTTATTTTAACTTATCTTAATGGAGCGGGTTAACGGGCTTTATGGATATGATCCATTAACCATTAAGAGAATTAGTTCTCTATAACGCCTAACCCTAAAGTTGCCGCCACTTTGTGCCGCCAACCGGCCGTAAGGCCTTCCTTCCTCCGGCGCCCAAGCTTCAGCCGTGAACCTCCGCCATCCGTGATCTCCTTAGGTTTGGCATCAAGGTGAGCACTTGGCTTCCTTGTGTTGGCCGGCGCCTATCTCCTCCACCAAGCTGTCCAGTTTTCTGACAGCTTCTTCTCCTCGCCGGAGCGTCGCTTGACGACGGTTAGTGCTCCGACAGCGCTAACATACCGGGATTTGATCTCCGTAATCCTCTGAGGTGGAGGACGGCGATTCACAATCGGTTGACGAATACCTCTCCGGAGAAGCAAGTCTTGAGGACTTGTTTTAGGTCCGAATTTGATTCGGATCGTGATCATCTCTCGATCACGCCGCCTTCAACACGAGGCTAGTAACCCGCACGTAAGACGGCTCGTGACTTAGCGGTCATCCCGAGGAGCTCGGCGTGGATACGGATAGAGACGATTCTTACGAGGATCGTTCCGGTTGATGCCGTTCCCGCTACACGTCATACGGAAGGTATAACGTAGTTTAATTTCTTTTATTGCAATTTTAATTTACGGTTATGTCTACACTTGTTGTAATAGCATGCGTGTGTTGTGTGTGTTGTAATAAATAGGAGTATTTATTATTTTTATTGCTTCCGCTGTGCTCATGTTTACGAAACATGATCGAACACACACACGCCGCGGTGCCGGAAACCCAACAGGACTTGGGAGAAGTGGGACACATCCTTGGGATCAAAGTTATAAGGGATCGCAAGAAAAGGATTTTGTGGTTATCTCAAGCTTCATACATAGATACGGTCCTAGCTCGTTTTAGTATGCAAATCTCCAAGAAAGGTTTTCTACCTTTTAGGCATGGAGTTCCTTTATCTAAAGAGATGTGTCCCAAAACATCAAAGGAGATAGAGGAGATGAAGGCGGTTCCTTATGCTTCGGCAGTAGGAAGCCTCATGTATGCTATGCTATGTACGAGACCATATATCTGCTTTGCCGTAGGCATGGTTAGCAGATATCAGAGTAATTCTGGACAGGGACATTGGACTGCGGTAATGCATATATTGAAGTACCTGAGAAGGACTAGGAATTATATGCTAGTTTACCGGGCAGATCAATTAGTCCCTGTGGGTTACACGGATTCTGATTTCAAATCAGATAGGGATAACAGTAAGTCTACCTCGGGGTTTGTGTTTACTTTTGGAGGTGGAGTCATAGTATGGAGGAGTGTCAAGCAGAAATGCGTGGCGGACTCTACTATGGAAGCTGAGTATGTGACAACCTCTGAGGCAGCCAAGGAAGTTGTATGGCTCAGGAACTTCTTGATGGACTTGGATGTGATTCCTGGTTTGCCCAGAACTATCACAATTTATTGTGATAACAGTGGTGCAGTTGCAAACTCGAAGGAACCACGAGTCATAAGGCGAGTAAACATAGAGCGCAAGTACTACCTGATATGAGAGATCGTAAAGCGAGGAGAAGTAGTTGTCGCCAAGATTGCATCAAAGGATAACCTAGCGGATCCATTCACTAAGGCCCTTCCAGCGAAAGCGGTTGATAGGCATGTGGAGGACATGGGGATCAGATCTATGACAGTGTGATGACAGCATAGTCTTTTAGTATAAGTGAGAGATTGTTGGAATGTATACTGAAAGCCTAGCTCTTTTTGTATGAACATTTTTATTTTGAAATAAGAATCACATGATCATTGTTTGCACTTTATATTTATTATATGTGTGCATATTGTCTAATATTTTACATTGTAGATAACATGGTGCTTGGTGTGGCACAGAAGATCATGTTATCAGTCCCTTGTAGAATATAAGTAGAGGCTCACAACCAAGATGGTTTTGGACAAACCATTGGCATGGTTGTAGTGTAGCTTAGTATTGTTTTGTCTTGAACATAGAGTTACACTAGTACACTTAGGTGTATTGAGTAGGACCGACATAGAGGTGATTCAATTTATTGCTGACTACATAATTGAATCGGACCTCAGATATTATGTTGTACATGCCTTAATCCCGATATAATAACGGGCACATGTACTTAGTATTTATTTCTTTGATTTACCAAAGGGTGAGATTTAGATGGATTAAATCAATATGCTCGGTAAGTTGGGAAATGATATTATTTACATGGTGTGTCGTTGATTATAGGAGGAAACCGTGTCCTATATATTAGGTAGATGATGTCCCCTTGAGGAGCTCATAAGGTTCATCATGTAAACCGAGCTGGTTGACTTAGTCAACATGATGATAAGGTTGAGTGGTACTACTCAAGGAGTTAGATGTTAATTGATTGATGGTCAGTAAATCAATTAATTAACGGACATTCGATATCTTAAACACGGGGAGATGGATGTACAAATAATATATGGAGCCCATATTGATTTATGGGGGTTGGTGAGGTAATTCAATGATGATCCTCTAGTGGAATCGAACATCATTGATGGATCAAGTTTGTGTGGTTCCGATCCATCGGGTGGCCAAGATCCAACTCCTCCTCATGGTCCCTATCGTAGCCTAATATAATCCTCATGAAGTCTAGATCCAAGGATGGAAAACAAAACTCTAGAACCAACGGTTGGGACGAAACCCTAGATTCGACGGTTGGGATGAAACCCTAGATCCGATGGTTGGGATGAAACCCTAGATCCGACGGTTCGGATGAAACCCTAGATCCGACGGTTGGGATGAAACCCTAGATCCGACGGTGGAGATTAAATCCCTAGATCCGACGGTGGATAGTAAAGGAGGCTTAAGCCATACTCTATAAATAAAGGGCTAAGGCTTGGGCGGCAAACTAATGCTTGGGAGATTAGGGTTTGCCTATCTAAAAGTAAGTGGCAACAAACCCTAGAGAAGTTAGGGTTTTGGGCGGCTAGGGTTTTGGAGAAGTTGGGCGGCTTGAAGTGGGCGGCAAAGCTTTGTTCTCCCTAGGGTTTTGGCCGGCACCCCTCTTCCTCTTCTCATCCTTTGCCGGAGCTCTTCCCTTCTTCCTTTTCTCCTTGGCCGGTGGAAACAAGGGCTAGGTTTTATCCTTGGAGCTCTTGGCCGGTGCCCTCTTGCTTTCTCCTTGGTGGCCGGCGGCAACTCTTCTTGAAGGTTGGCCGGCGCTCAAGAAGCTACTCCTTGGCCGGCGGTTATATCAAGCTTCTTGGCTTGGTGGTCGGTTCTAGATAGGAGAAGAAGTTTTTGGTTGGTTCTTCTCTTTGTTCGGATAGAGCAAGGAAAGGAAGAACGTGATCTAGGAGGCTTCTACTCATGGAGGATCTTCGCCCACACGACGTCCACGAGGAGGATAGGACATACAATAGAAGATCGAGAGGTATAAAAGTTTTACAATTTTTATTGATCTTTCCATGTTCTTATCTTTATGTTAGTATGTGTTGATTATACTAGTTTGCATTTGTATGTATTTGTATAATCATGGACCCCGAAGACAAACACAAAAACCGGCGATCCGTCCGTCGTCTCTTCCGCGGCTAACCAACTAGAAGAGTTGGGTTTCTTGAACAACTAGTTTGTTCAAGCGATCACTCAAGTTGTTAGCACGACGACGAATTGGTTGTGCTTAGGAAACTCATCCCATCCGGATTAGTTTTTCATTAGTGAAAATTTTAATCCGGGGACATGGGAGCCAATGAGCCTCCAAAGCAATTCCTACAAGCTTAACTTTGTATCGTTCTCTATAATCAAAACTCAGGTTCGACTTAGGTGCCTACTGCACCAACACTATGACCTCTGATCCTAAATTGTGTCAATTTGATTGATTTTTCATAATCTTCAAAATATATTGGAACATCCTAAAATCTTTTAGGATTAACAATCAAATCTATTTCCAAGGTATCCATAACCTTGAAAATTACCTAAAGTGCCACCTTTACCATGGTTGAGTTAACTACCCATCTAATCAAGGTTGGCACACCCTAAACCCATCTAGCGTGAATCAATCACGCTCTTAGGAACCCAAAACCTATTTGAGCTTCTAGGGTTAATTAGGTATTCCTTAGGGATAACCTCCCTAGATACCTTCCTAATGACCCTCTTAAGCTTGGTAGCCTTGGTCATTGTGGTCTTACCATGGTTAACCTTAGGGATTGCCTCCCTAGTAACCTTCTTAGTGGCCACCCTAGGTTTTCTAGAAACCCTAGCCACTAGGCACACACCATGGTCAACTCTAGGGATGACTTCCCTATTGACCTTGGTCTTCCTAGACCTAGTTTGTCTTCCATAATCAAATGGAATATTGTGGTAGGTCTTTTTTGGCTTAAGCTTGCCCTTGGATGGTTCTTGTTTCCTAGGTCTTTAACTTTGACTATTTGACCCTAGGTTTTGACTTCTAGACCCCTTAACTTGATTTTGCATCTTCTAAAGGGTCTTTTCCAATTTTTCAAGCCTTGACCTCAAGGCTTGATTTTCTAATTCTAATTGCCCAATTGATTTTTGATTAAGTTTTTGGGCATTACCATTTTCTTTAGGCATATGCCTACCCTTCTTAGGGTTAATGCCTAAGTGGTTTTCTATTTTCCTAATGCTTTCCTTAGGAATAGTTTTTCTAGGGACATTAGTCCCAAATTTCTCCTTGTTTGAAAAATGACCCTCTTAGCACCTAGACAATATTCCTTTTTCTAACATGATCTTTATGATAAATTGCAAGAGAGTTAAAATTATTTCTAGCATGCTTTTGCCTATAATTTGAAAGTGTATTAATGAAATATACCTTAGGGTTAGCTTTAGAAGTTCCCCCTACTTGTGATGCTCCTTCTTGCTCCGTCTTCTTCCCCATAGAGCATTGACTCCGGTAGTGTCCCGGTAGTCGACATTTGAAGCAAATAATGTGCTCCTTGCTTTTGATGGTTGGGGAACTGGCATCCTTGACTTTTGGTGCAGTGGACCTTCTCTCCGAACACTTACTCTTGTAGTGTCCGGATTCCCTATGCTCAAAGCATATTATATGATTTTTATTTACAATTGACATGCTTGAGTTATCTATGGTGGTGGTAGGTGCCGGAGTTGGAGCTTCTTCATCTTGACCGGATGTGGAAGCTTCTTCTTGTTGCTCCGGAGTGGAAATTATTTTCTCCCCCTCAATCCTAGAGGTGGAGGTTCCTTCTACTTATTCCACCTCCTTTTCCACCGATCCGGAAGTTGACTCCTCTTCAACTTCCGACTCCCCACTTGCTTGTGAGGATGATGAACTCTCTTCATCTTCAGTTTCCTCCTCTTCAGTCGATCAGCACTCTTCTTCTTGGACTGGACCTGATGGGTTTATAATGTTTCGCCAATTTGCTCCATAGCTCCTTGGCGTCTTTACAATCCCCTATCTTGATCAAAATGTCATTAGGGATTACATTAAGCAAAATACCCATTACCTTATTATTGATATTGTAATATCGTAGTTGGTCTTGGCTCCAATTCTTCTTCTTGATTTTTCTTCCTTCGTCGTCTTTTAGAGTGTCAAAGCCTACTAAGACACTAATCCAATTGTCAAAGTAACACATCAAAAAGTTCATCATTCTACCTTTCCAATACGTGAAATCTTTGTAGGGATTTCTTATGCAAAATAGCATATGCGCAACAGAAAAATAGGATCCCTTCCAAGTGATCCTTGCGAAAGAAAACCTCGTACAAAAATAAATTTCTCAAAACCTATCTTATAGGAGAATATTACCTTTGTTGCATGCCCTTTTTAATCCCGCTTCTCCTTGGGTTTGTTGGATCTTTTAGCACGTTCAAATGTTCGTGCCTCTATATGTATCCACACGAGCAAGCTCTTGTCTCACAAAAGAAACTAGAAGAGCTCTCCTTTACTTCTTGCTAGAGAAGTCCCTAAAGGAGAGGAAGGTAGGGAAAAAGAGAAAGGAAGAAGAAGACCACTCTTTTTGCTAGCCTACACTCACAAAAACCACACAACCAAAGCCTCTCACCACCAAGCTCTCTCCAAGCCTCAAGCTTCACCAACATTTTGGCCGGCCACCCCATGGAGTGTTTTATAGGATTGGAAAAACCTTTCACCTCCTATCACATTCAATGCAATCAATTGCATTGAAAGATAATCAACACTCCTTGTTTGGCCGGCCACATGTGGAGAAATTCCAAAGGTCAAAACCCTTTGTCTCCTTCCACCTCATCAAGCTTAGGTGGCATGCTTAGGTGGCATGCTTAGGTGGCTTGCTTATGTGGCATTCATGCATGTTGAATTAATCTTATTAATTCAATAAGCTTATGTTATCATATTGAATTAATCTCATTAAATCAATAAGGTAACATATTGAATTAATCTTATTAAATCAATTAAGCTTAGGCTATCATGATAACATATTTATTTAATCTTATTAAATTAATAAGCTTAGCATATTGAATTAATCTCATTAAATCAATAAGCTAAAATTCTCATTAAGCTTAAAGTCCAAAAACCATTTTGTACTTAAGCTTATTCCCAAATTATTCTAGTCAAACTAGAATGCATTAATTCTTCTAATCATCATGCTCTTTGTGTGTGACCCTATAGGCTCTCATAACGTTGGCAGTGGATCTAAACTCTTTTAGATACACAAGCAATGAGCGGCATCTAGCAATACATCATTGCTACCCAAGTTACGAAATAAGTCAAGATCCGACTAACCTTTCCGTGACTACTATAATGTATGACCGTGTCCTTCTATCCTTGATATCAGATTGACCAATGAGGCATAGACCGTGTCATCCTCAATCAATCTATGTGTTTCTTGATCCCTGAGTAAACTAACTCAAACAAATGAGCTCAATATCTCATATTGACTCATTCGAGCATGGTCATGCGTTTTAGTAGTTCTACTCAATCAAGGGGCCCACAGATATCACTCCCGTCATATGGGAGGGATAGATCCCATCTACATCACTCACATCCCTCCGCATAATTTGTTATATACCCAGTAATCGCCTTTATAGTCCACCCTGTTACGGGTGACGTTTGACGATACCAAAGTACATAACTCCTTATGTAGGAAACCGTAGTGACTTCAAGTTTGAGGACTATTCATACCAATAGTCACATGAGAAAGTTTATGACACTCATATGACGATCCATGAAACTTTCTCATGGCGGGTCAGTTCAGTATATATTCTCTAATATATACCCATGTGTCAACTTGATATCATATATCCATGACTTGTGAGATCAAGTCATCAATTGACCTACATGCTAGTCTTTATGTATTAATATTGCCCTTGCATATTAATACTTGACTAGGAATATTTAGGAAAGTGTTCTCTACAGCCTCTCATAATCAATTCTGCCAATTGATGTGCTGTAGATAAGAACCTACTTTTCTAAGGCATTATTATGTTTAATTTAGCTGGCACAAGCAAGACGTAAATATAATAACCAATCCTTTGCCTTTATAGAATATGATACAAAATGTTCCCTATTCAACCATCACATGATTGGTTCTAGGGCTATAACTAACAATCTTCGTGGTCGAAGGACGATGGAATGTTGACGTCATCACCCAATCTTTCTTGGAAATCCATCTTCTTCCTCTAGCGTGCTCCCTTAGTTGTTAAACTTGAAGAGCGGCCTCGCTCTGATACCACTTGTAGGGGATCATTGGAATGCTAGAGGGGGTGAATAGCATCGTGCTCATACGTTGATGGAATTTGTTCGTGTTCGTCTCTACAAAACTCGTTATGCGCAGCGGAATATAGATAATAGCAATAACAAGAAACAAGACAAACACGAACACAAGAATATAATGTGGTTCGGAACCAAACGATTCCTACTCCACGGATTGAGCTCTAAAGAGCTCTAGTGATGCACACGCAACCACTAATCACAAATAACTCCTTCTTGGAACAATCCGGAGGTGGAGAAATCTCGTACAATGATTACAAAAGCAATACACGAAAATACAAGAAAAATACAAAGAAATGTAAAGAACACTTTACAAAACTAGGGTTTGAGCGATTTGCTTGTTGGTTGCTTGGATGAGGTTGAAGGGCCCTGAATGCACCTGCAATTTGCCTTCAAATCGCCCCAAGAAAGCTCATAAAGAACCAATGCCGAAATCTCCATGAACAACTCCCTTTTAACCTGCATCAGGCTGGATTTCCACCGATCAGTCGACTAATGCCACTGTTGCTGTAAGACAAAGGCTTAATCCACGCTGAAAAAGTTCCAATAGGGCTCTCACCAGTCGACTGCCAACATTGGCCGATCGCTATCGCTAAATGCCGCCATGATCGGCTATGGAGTATGTCATGCTCGCGACTAAACCAGCAGTTGACTGCCAGAGCATTTTCAGCCCTTAATTGGCAGTCGAGCTCTCGTCGACTCACGGCAGTCGAACCGGCCATAATGCCAGTCGACTGCCAACCTCAAACATTAGGTTTTAACCCAAATATTGTGTCCCCAAACTTGCTAGACCACCCTTAGCCTAGACCTAAGCCTTCTAGCCACCTCCGTCAGTCTTGCGCTTATCGGATCCCTCCAAGTCATCCATGACTTGTTCATCCATACGCTAGCTTTCAGGTGCTTCCGTCGGCTATTGTCATGCTAAGTCGGTCTATACCGCCAAGGCACATTGGACTTACGCTGCCAAGACTCCGCTTGGACTTTACGTCGCCAACCATTGGACTTATGCTACCAAGACTCCACCCTTGAACTTTATGCCGCCAATATTAAACCCCTTGGACTTCTCAAATGCCAAGACTCAAGCTTGGACTTTCCCTTGCCAAACCATGTTGGACTTTCCATGCCAAGACCCATGCTTGGACTTTTCCTTACCAAGACCCGTGCTTGGACTTTCCATGCCAAGACCCATACTTGGACTTTTCCCTTGCCAAGACCCATGCTTGGACTTTACATGCCAAGTACTCAAGACTTGGACTTTCCCTTGACATGGTCAACTCCAGTCAACCATCAAAGTATCCCTCGAATCAAACTCGAGTCTAGTTAAACGTAACATGGGTTGATTGTATAAACAATCTCCCCAAAATATCAACAGACATTAATGTCAAACATCAATGTCAACTCACTTTGTCAAACATCAAAACATCACTCGAGTCAAACTCGAGTCTGGTCAATTGTGACCTAAGCCGATTGCACCAATAGAAGGCACATAATCTGAGATAATTGCCTTAGTATCGGATAATGGTGAACACTTAGATGCAAATAAGAGTATCCTCCCCATCGGAGTCACTGCTTTTATTTGTAGGGCTGAAGAGGAACCAACTATTAATTTTATTTGTCAAAAAGTAAGGTTGACATAATAGTAAAATTAATGGGTAAAATCTCCTCTTACAAATGTAGAATTCGTATACGTCCACACTATCGTGGCATACGATATTCTCAGTGTTTTGAGGTGTTAGTTGATTTTAAAACTTTATTGTTTGAGGAATCAATAATTTTTTAAAATCTAAATGTTTTTGATCTATGTGATTCTTAGGTTTCTTCAAAATGACTTTCAACCCACTTGCTGTGATACTAAAGGAAAATAAACTTACTGGACCTAACTATGTGGATTGGAAAAGGAATCTAAATATAGTCTTGACTATTGAGGAGTACAAGTATGTACTTCTCGAAGAGTGTCCTCCTAAGCCTGTGGATGATTCTGGGGAAAAGGAGAAAGAGAGTTATAAGAAGTGGATCAAGGCTGATGAGATGGCGCGGTATTATATTTTGGCTTCTATGTCAAATGTATTGTAGCATCAGCATCAGGCCATGAATACTGCTTATGACATGATGCTCAATCTCAAGGAACTTTTCGAACACTAGAATCGGGCTACTAGGCAGGAAGCCATGAGAAACTTGATGACGACCACCATGGTTACGGGAACACCCGTGAGGGATCTTGTTCTCAAGATGATGGCCCATTTGAATGAGCTAGAAGTCCTTAGAGTTGAGATCGATGGGGAAACCCAGGTCGATATCATTCTCCAATCTTTACCTAGGAGTTTTGAGCAGTTTCGCCTAAACTACAACATGAATAAGAGGTTGTATTCATTGGCGGAGCTTCTGACAGAACTCCAGGCAGTAGAGGAGCCTTTTCGTCAGAGTTCTCAGGCTTTGGTTGCCCAGAAGGTTTCTACTTCTAAGCCGAAAGGCAAGAAGAAGAAGAAACAAGGTGCAGCAAAGGTGGTGGGAGGATCTCAGAGAGGAGTGAAGAAGCTGAAAGGCAAGTGCTTCACTTGTAAGCAGACTGGACATTAGAAGGCTGACTTCCCCAACCGGAAGCAGAATAAAGGTATATCTTTTGGTCTAGTCATTGAAACATATTTAGCAGTGTTATCTACAGGCACCCGGTGTGTAGATACGGGAGCCACTGATCATGTTTGTAATACTTTATAGGGGTTCCAGGAAACCAGACGACTAGCTGAGGGGGAGATTACCGTCTACAAGGGCAATGCTACTAAGGTGGCGGCTATTGTAGTGGGAGATGTTTATTTATCTTTTGATAGGAATAAAACTTTGATTCTGAGAAATTGCATTTATGTACCTTCATTTACAAAGAATTTAATTTCAGTTTCTAAATTATTTTTGGATGGATATTTTATTTCTTTTAATAACAGAGTTGTTATAAAAAGGAATAGAGAGATTATCTGTTCTGGTACACTGATAGGAAATTTATACACTCTTGAACGAAAAGCTCCCACGATGTAAATAGAAGTAAATAACTCATCTTCTAAATCTAATAAGAAAAAAGAACCTTCAAAAATGAACCAAATGTATCTCTGGCATCTAAGGTTTGGTCATATTAACCTATGTAGAATTCAAAGGTTGATAGCTAATGGACCTTTGGGTTCATTAGTGGTGGAAGATTTCCCAACCTGGGAATCTTGCTTGGAAGGTAAAATGACCAAGAGGACTTTTAAAGCCAAGGGGTATAGAGCCCAAGATGTGTTGGAATTGGTTCATTCTGATTTGTGTGGTCCTATGTCTATCCAGGCTAGAGGTGGTTTTGAATACTTCGTCTCTTTTATAAACGATTATTCAAGATATGGATACATTTACCTAATACGCCACAAGTCTGAATGCTTTGACAGGTTCAAAGAATTCAAGGCTTAATCGGTCCATTTATGGATTGAAGCAAGCTTCGAGATCTTGAAACATCCGTTTTGATAAGGTAATCCAGTCATATGGATTTATTTAACGTCCAAATGAATCTTGTGTATACAAGAGATGTGACAGAAACATAGTGGTATATCTTGTACTATACTTAGATGACATTTTGTTAATTGGCAACAATGTCAAAGTGTTATCAGACGTAAGGTTATGGTTGTCCAAACAGTTTGATATGAAGGACTTGGGAGAAGTGGGACATATCCTTGGGATCAAGGTTATAAGGGATCACAGGAAAAGGATGTTGTGTTTTATCTCATGCTTCATACATAGACACTATTTTGGCTCATTTTAGCATGCAGAACTCCAAGAAAGGTTTTCTACCTTTTAGGCATGGAGTACCTTTATCTAAAGAGATGTGTTCTAGAACATCAATGGAGATAGAGGAGATGAAGGTGGTTCCTTATGCTTCGGCAGTAGGAAGCCTCATGTATGACATGTTATGTACAAGGCCAGATATTTGCTTTGTCGTGGGCATAGTTAGCATATATCAGAGTAATCCAGAACAAGGACATTGGACTGTGGTAAAGCATATATTGAAGTACCTGAGAAGGACTAGGGATTATATGCTGGTATACCAGGCAGATCAATTACTCCTTGTGGGTTACACAAATTTCGACTTCCAATCAAATAGGGATAACAGTAAGTCTACTTCAGGTTTTGTGTTTACTTTGGGAGGTGGAGCCATTGTATGGAGGAGTATCAAGCATAAATGCATGGCGGACTCCACGATGAAAGCTAACTATGTGGCAGCCTCTAAGGCAGCCAAAGAAGTTGTATGGCTCAGGAACTTCTTGATGAACTTGGATGTGATTCCTGATTTGCTCAGAACTATCACAATTTATTGTGATAACAGTGGTGCAGTTGAAAACTCGAAGGAACCATGAGGCCATAAGGCAAGTAAACACATAGAGTGCAAGTACCACCTGATACGAGAGATCGTAAAGCGAGGAGAAGTTGTTGCTACCAAGATTGCTTCATAGGATAACCTGGCAGATCCTTTCACTAAGGCCCTTCCAGCGAGAGCTTTTGATAGGCATGTGGAGGGAATGGGAATTAGATGTATGGCAGTTTGAGAGCAGCATAGTCTTTTAGTATAAGTGGGAGATTGTTGGGATGTATACTGAAAGCCTAGCTTTTTTATGGACATCTTTATTTTGAAATAAGAATCACATGATCATTGTTTGCATTTTATATTTATTATATGTATGTATCTTGTCTAATACTTTACATTGTAGATAACATGGTGTGTGGTGTCACACAGAAGATCATATTATCAGTTCCTTGTAGAGTATAAGTAGAGGCTCACAACTAAGATGGTTTTGTACAAACCATTGTCATAGTTGTAGTGTAATTTGGTATTGGTTTATCATGACCATAGAATTACACTAGTACACTTTGTGTGTATTGAGAAGGACCAACTTAGAGGTGATTCAATTTAATACTGACTACATGATTGAATCGGACCTCAGATATTATGGTGTACATGCTCTTAATCCCGATATAATTACGGGCACATGTACTTAGTATTCATTTCTTTGATTTACCAATGGGCGATATTTATGGATTAAATCGATAGGTTCGATAAGTTGGGAAATAATATTATTTACATGATGTGTCGTTGATTATAGAAGGAAACCGTATCCTATGTATTAGGATGATGATATCCCCTTTGTTGGGATGTATACTGAAAAGTATATCTTTTGTATGAACATCTTTATTTTTAAAATAAGAATCACATGATCATTGTTTGCATATTTATGATTATGCATATTGTCTGATACATTACATTGTAGATAACATGGTATGTAGTGTCACACGGGAGATCATGTTATCAATTCCTTGTAGAGTATAAGTAGAGGTTCACAACCGAGATGGTTTTGGACAAACCATTGGTATGGTTGTAGTGTAATTTGGTATTGGTTTGTCTTGACCATAGAATTACACAAGTACACTTTGTGTGTATTGAGCAAGACCAACTTAGAGATGATTCGATTTATTTCTGACTACATAATTGAATCGGACCTCAGATATTATGGTGTACATGCTCTTAATCCCGATATAATAATGGGCACATGTACTTAGTATTTATTTCTTTGATTTACCAATGGGCGAGATTTATAGATTAAATCGATAGGCTCGGTAAATTGAAAATTGATATTATTTACATGGTGTGTCATTGATTATAGGAGGAAATCGTGTCCTATATATTAGGATGATGATGTCCCCTTGAGGAGCTCATAAAGATCATCATGTAAACCCTGCAGGTAGACTTGGTCCGGGATGATAATGAGGTTGAGTGGTACTACTCATGGAGTTAGATGTTGATTAATTAATTATCAGTAAATTAATTAATTGACGGACATTCGAGATCTTAAACACGGGGAGATATTTGTACAATTAATATATGGAGCTCATATTTATTTATGGGGGTTGGTGAGGTAGATCAATGATAATCCTCTAGTGGAATGGATTATCATTAATGGATCAGACTTTATGTGGGCTAGATCCATTGGGTGACCAAGATCCAACTCCTCCTCATGGTCCCTATTGTAGCCTATTAAAAACCTCATGAAAGCCTAGATCCGATGGTGGAAAATGAAATCCTAGATCCGACGGTGGAAAATGAAACCCTAGATCCGACGGTGGAGATTGAAAGGAGGCTTAAGCCTAACTCTATAAAAGGAGGGCTAGGGCTTGGGCAACAAGGAGAACAAGGTTCATTGGTCTTGGGCGGCAATAGAAGCAAGGAAAGGATTAGGGTTAGGGTTTCCTTCTCTTTGTATCCTCTCCCTATTGTCGGCGCCCATCACCACTTCCTCTTAGGCGGTGCCTATCATCTTCCAAGATTGGCTGGCACCCACCTCCTTTCTTCCTCAAGCTTTGGCCGGTAGCAACAAGAGCTCCTCTTGTTGGCTGACGCCCATCTTCCATCTCCCTCTCCTTGGTGGCCGGCGGCAACAACAAAGAGGAGGAAGAGGTTTGATCTTTCTCCAAAGGGATTGTGTCTGGAACTAGATAGGAGAAGAAGGGAGCTTATTATCTTCCTTTGTTCGGAGTGAACAAGGAAAGGAAGATACGAGATCTAGGAGGCTTTATCTCTTGGAGGATCATTGTCGATACAACATCCAAGAGAAGGATAGGACATACAATAGAAGACCAAGAGATAAACAAGAGGTATAATTCTTGTTTTTGTTTCCTTTTGTTCCTTTGTATTATGTATGTAATTGCATATGGATAATTTACTTGGACCCCAAAGATAAACACAAAAATTGGCGATCTGTACATCATCTATTCCCCGGCTAATCGAGGAAAAGAGTTAGGTTGCTTGAACAACAAGTTTGTTCAAGAGACCACTCTAATCGAATAACACGATGATGGATCGGTTGCTTGGGTAATCCATCATCATCTTGGATTAATTTTTTTTAATCCGGGGATGTAGATGGAATCACCATGCACAAGCGACTGAGGTGCGAAGCGAAGCTTCAGTTTCAACCTTCACTCTTAAGGAGCTCATAAGGATCATCATATAAACCCTGTAGGTGGACTTGGTCCGGCATGATGATGAGGTTGAGTGGTACTACTCTTGGAGTTAGATGTTAATTAATTAATTATCAGTAAATTAATTAATTAATGGACATTCGATATCTTAAACATGGGGAGATATTTGTATAATTAATATATGGAGCCCATATTTATTTATCGGGGTTGGTGAGGTAGATCAATGATAATTTTCTAGTGGAATGGATTATCATTAATTGATCGGATTTTATATAGGCCGGATCCATTAGGTGACCAAGATTCAACTCCTCCTCATGGTCCCTATTGTAGCCTATTAAAACCCTCATGAAGCCTAGATCCAACGGACACAATTAAAAGGAGGTTTGGGCTAAATCTATAAATAAGGTTGGAAGAGGCTTGGGCGAGAATCCAACCTAGGGTTTTTTGAATTGGCGTGAGAGGCTTGGGCGGCAAGGGTGTTCCTAGGGTTTTGCTTCTCTCCTTGGGCGGCAACCTAGGGTTTGCTTGGAGAGGTCGACGGCACAAGGAGGTTTAGAGGTCCTTTGTTCTCTTCTTCTCCATTGGTCGGCACCTCCTCCCATCTCATTGCTGGCGCACCATCCTCTTCCCTTAGCCGGCGGCAACAAGAATTCTTTTCTTTGCCGGCGCCCACTTCCTTCTTCCTCTCCTTGGCCGGCAACAACAACCAAGCTAGGTTGCTTGGTGGTCGGCACTAGATAGGAGAAGAAGTGTGTTGATTGTCTTCCTTTGTTCGGAGCGAGCAAGGAAAGGAAGATATGCGATCTAGGAGGCTTCATCTCTTGGAGGATTGTTGCCCACACAACGACCAAGAAGAGGATAGGACATACAATAGAAGATCAAGAGGTTACCAAGAGGTATAATCTTGTTTGTTTTGATTACATTCTTTTGTATTATGCATGTGGTTAATTTACTTGGACCCCGATGAAAAACACAAAAATCGGCGATCTGTACATCATCTATTCCGCGGCTAATCGAGGAAAAGAGTTAGGTTGCTTGAACAATAAGTTTGTTCAAGTGACGAATCTAATCGAATATCACGATGATAGATCGGTTGCTTCAGTAATCCGTCTTCATCAACGATTAATTTTTTTATCCGGGGATGTAGATAGGATCGTCATGCACAAGCGACCGAGGCGAAGCGAGAAGCGAAGCTTTGAACCTTCACTTGAAACCCCAGTCTATAACATAAATACCAAACGGTTCAAATCTAATGATCTAAACCAAACATATCTCTGGCATTATCACCTGGGTCACGTAAATGAGAGTCGCATATCCCAGCTCCATAAGGATGGATTACTAGATTCATTTGATTTTGAATCATATGAGACATGTGAATCCTGTCTTCTAGGCAAGATGACCTAGACTCCATTTAGTAGACATGGTGAAAGAGTTGTTGGTGCAGGGGCACTAGATAATTGAACCTGTGTTTTGATTATGGCAAAGACACAAAGTTATGTTTACATCGTTATCTCACGAGCTAAATCGAGTGTGCAAAAAAGTACTAAAGCTGGAGCTGAAGGCTAGCGACACCCGGAGGAAGCCGCGGTGGTCGGATGACACTCGAGTGACTTCGGAGGGAGCCGAAGGAATCGAGTGGAAGGCCGGAAGCGAGAGCTACAAGGTAAGTATCGATGAAAGATTTTGTGAGTGAGAGATTGTAAGGTCATGTCCTCTTTACGGGGATGACCGTAGGCGGCGATCCGACTAAGACTTCCTGTGGAAGGTCTAGGTCGAGATCGGACGGTTAGAAACCGTCGAATTAATCATTTTCTGAGCTAACCTCTCCGCAGGAAGTGGCCGGGCGAGATCGCTGACATGATCGATGCCATCACGATCGATGGAGTCATCACGATCGATGATGGCGACGAATCAGCCTTTGCGCTAGGTTAAAACGGATAAGGTTTGACACAGCCACTTCACGATAAAAATTATACAACTTCGTGATCTGTTCCAAAAAAAAAAGAGGAGACATATTCAGAGGCCAAAATCTATAAAAGGAGGGGAGAATTCCAACTCCAAATCATCATCAAGTTTATTCATCAAGTGCTCCTACAACGCCAATGCTCCAACACCGTCATAACTATTAGTGCAATCAGCCCAGCAGTACCTTGACGGTATTTTGATGATAGACAAAACTCATGACATGGGATTGTCATGGGAAAGTCCAACATGGTGTTGGCATGGAAAATCCAAGCATGGAGCTTGGTGTGGGAAAGTCCAACATGGGGTTGGCATGGAAAATCCAAGCATGGAGCTTGGTGTGGGAAAGTCCAACATGGGGTTGGCATGGAAAATCCAAGCATGGAGCTTGGTGTGGAAGTCCAAGGGGGAAGCCTTGGCATGGGAAAGTCCAAAGCATTGCGAAGCCGTGCGCTTGGTGCTTGGCATGGGAAATCCAAAGCATTACGAAGCCGTGTGCTTGGTGCTTGGTGAGAAATGCATTGCGAAGCCATGCGCTTGGTGCATTTGGAAAGTCTTGAGAACTTGGCAAGTTCACTAGGCTCGGGTCCTTGAGTCGGTGAAGGATGGCATTGTGAAGTCGTGCGCTTGGTGCATCCGAGGGACCCCCGAACGAGGAGCGAATGGAGTGAGCCCAAAGGGAAGCATACTTCTAGGGCATGAGACGTGAAGGATGCCGTTGCGAAGCCGTGCGCTTGGCGCATCCGAGGGACGTAGGCCGAGGGAAGAGAGCTTTGGTGGGGAACTCCATGAGGGATAGGGTGGACTTGGCCAAGTGGCTAAGATTGAGTGTCGGAGGCTCAAACTTGATGTTTGAGGGTTTACCCGACGGTCAGATGCTCAAACAACTTGGTGTTTGAGGTTTTGCCCGACGTCAGTCGACTGGCATAGGTGCCGGTTCGACTGGTCCAAGTCGACTAGGGTTCGACTTGTGTAAGGCTAGGGTTTTGTGTTTGGCAATGATCGCCATGGATCGTAGTAGTCGATCGAAACAGCCGACCGAGGATGGCGATTGATGGGAGTGTCGCGAGCAGACGCTCCGTAGCCGATCAAGGGGCCGATATTGATCATGATCATGGGCATCATCAGTCGACTGGTAGGTGATCCGTTGGAACTTGTTGTTGGGTTTCCGGCACCGCGGCGTGTGTGTGTTCGATCATGTTTCGTAAACATGAGCACAGCGGAAGCAATTAAAAATAATAAATCTATATTTATTACAACACACACAACACACGCATGCTATTACAACAAGTGTAGACATAACAGTAAATTAAAATTTGCAATAAAAGAAATTATCTACGTTATACCTTTCGTATGACGTGTAGCGGGAACGGCATCAACCGGAACGATCCTCGTAAGAATCGTCTCTATCCGTATCCACGCCAAGATCCTCGGGATGACTTCGCTAAGTCACGAGCTTCGTCTTCGTACGGGTTACTAGCCTCGTGTTGAAGACGACGTGATCGAGAGATGATCACGATCCGAATCCAAATTCGGATCCTCAAACGAGTTCTCAAAACTCGCTTCTCCGGAGAGGTATTCGTCAACCAATTGACGAATCCTTCGTCCCCCACCTCAGAGGATTACCGGAGATCAAATCCCCGGTAAGTTAGCCGCTGTCGGAGCACTAACCGTCGTCCAAACGATGCTCCGACGAGAGGAGAAGCTGTCCAGAAAACTGGACAGCTTGGTGGAGGATATAGGCGCCGGCCAACCAAGGAAAGAAAAGGCTCACCTTGATGCCAAACCTATAGGAGATCACCGGAGGGTCGCCGGAGGTTCACCGGCTGAAGCTTGGTCACCGGCAACAAGTTGGAAGGCTGCACCACAAGCTGGGCGGCAACAAGATGTTGGGCGGCAACAATATGTTGGGCGGCAACTAGGTTTAGGGTTTTGGTTGATTAGGGCTTAACAATCCCTTAAGCCCTCTTTTATAGAGAACTAATTCTCTTAATGGTTAATGGATCATATCCATAAAGCCCGTTAACCCGCTCCATTAAGATAAGTTAAAATAAACCAAACCATGATGGTTTATTTTAAGTTAAAACGAACCGAACCAACTTTTGGTTCATTCGCTTAAAATAAACCAAACCCTTTGGTTTATTCTTATCCATTGGATTAGAACCAAACCATTTTGGTCCAGCCATTATGTCTTCATAAGACACGGCCCATCCACGCTTCCATTGCGACTGAAACAATTTCATGCTCGCTTTATGTTTGGTCCAACCAAACATAGTTTCTCTCGGTCTGAGAATCTCATTCTCAAGCTCGCTTTTAAATCCTTTGGATTACACTCAAGCAGCGTGTGACCAAATAGGTTCTCGGTTTATGTTGGCCATCTATAATTAACCATTAATTATAGAACGATCATGAGTGGCACCTAGTAGTACATCATGATCCCCAATTAACCGAAAAGATCAGCGGTTGATCCGAACTATTTCAAACCCTTCAAGAGCTTCGAATGAATCGTGCCCCATTCCCTTCACTCATCTTATACCCACTTGGTTCAGACATGGTCTATTGTGTCACCCTCACTAGGTGACTCACGCCACACCTAGCCCAAGTATCATTTCCTCGCCCCTACGGATTCTAGTTACTCCACATGTATCGAGAGTACCTTACTCTAAACATGTAATGCTTTGGCCAAAGACTTTAGTAACAATCCGACGAGAGGCCATGGGTATACATCTCCTCGCAAGGAGTGGTGAATCCTTTATAGGCTATTCAAACACCTTCGATCACTGACTTATACCCAATCATCTCGGATCCACATCTCCTGGAGATGTTTGCTTAAGATGTCAAAGCATAAGTCTCCATGATCAAGATGACTTGAATACCGCAAGTCAAAGGAACATCGCACTTAAGCCACAAAGAAGAACTTCATTGACATATCTATATATGCAGAGAACCATATGAAGTCTTACTACCGGTCACTCCAATGAACTAGTTACCATAACTAGCATCCACGATTAACTCCGACATCACTATGTCTCCACCAAAGGAGAATCACCGCTTGGATACACCAAGGAGTATACTCGTGCTAGTCTCGCTAATTGATGGTGTCCAAATCCATCAATTCATCGACTAGGATAATTCCGATACATCACAATTACACATGTAGAGATACTCACTAGTTGTGATCCAATCACAAATTCTCTCATGCTGTGAATCGTATCGTGGACATTCAGTAAATGAGTTTAAGATCCAATCAAATACATTAAACATGTATACTCAAATAGTGAATCTTCATTTATCCTATAAATGGTTCATACATAAGGCGATTGCCTTAGGACATCTCTCATATATTACTAACAGACTCCCACTTGGCCTAATGTCAATCGCTACGGTATTCAATACCATAAGCTCTAACATGACCCTCAAACTTACTTTGAGGTAATGCTTTAGTCAAAGGATCCGCTAAGTTCCTTTCAGTGGGAATTTTCTCGATTTGTATTTCGTTCCTACTGATGATCTCTCTGATAAGATTATAGCGGCGAAGCACATGTTTGGATCATTGATGAGACCACATCAAGTTCAGAGATGAACTTCTTGATCCAAACCGCTTCCTTTGCTGCTTCCAAAGCTGGAATGTATTCTGCCTTAGTGGCAGAATCCGCTATAGTGTCAAGCTTGGAACCTTTCCAACTTATTGCGCCTCCATTCTAGGTGAATACATACCCAGACTGAGACATGGAATCATCCTTGTCTGTCTGGAGCTGGCATCCGTATACCCACATATCACCATGTACCCTTCTCCATTTATTAGGAACACATCCTTAGTTCTTCTCAAGTACTTAAGGATCGTCTTAACAGCCGCCCAATGATCCATTCCTGGATCGGATTGGTATCTGCTCGTGACACTCAGAGCGTACGATACATCGGGCCTCGTACATAACATAGCATACATGATAGATCCTATTGCGGATGCATAGGGAATCTTACTCATGCAAATCCTCTCGTCTTCTGTGCGCGGACACATAGACTTTGAAAGGTGTTCCCCATGCCTGATGGGCAGATAACCTTTCTTGGATTCCGACATGCTAAACCTCTTTAGCACTCGGTCTATATATGTAGACTGCGAAAGACCATGCAACCGTTTCGATCTATCTATATAGATCTTAATCCCAAGGATGTAGGTTGCTTCTCCCAAGTCTTTCATGGAGAATGTCTTGGATAACCAAACCTTAACTGACTGTAAGATTGACACATCGTTTCCTATAAGTAATATGTCATCGACATACAATACTAGGAACACGACTGCACTCCCACTAACCTTCTTGTACACACAAGGTTCGTCTGGATTTTGTGAGAAATCAAACTTTTTGATCGTCTCATCAAAACGGATATTCCAGCTCCTGGATGCTTGCTTCAATCCATAAATGGACCATCGCAATTTGCATACCTTGGTTTTATCAACCGATGTGAAACCCTCAGGCTGTATCATATACACGTCCTCGAGCAGGTTTCCATTAAGGAAAGCTATTTTCACATCCATCTGCCATATCTCATAATCATAATGAGCCGCTATGGCCAGGAGCATCCGAATGGATTTAAGCATAGCTACGTGCGAATAGGTTTCGTCATAATCAACACCTTGTTTTTGACGATATCCTTTCGCCACCAATCTAGCCTTATAGGTAATCACATTACCATCCATGTCGGTTTTCTTCTTGAAAACCCACTTGCACCCTATAGGCTTTATCCTTCAGTGGGTCAACCAAGTTCCAAACTTGGTTTTCATACATGGAATCCATTTCCGACTTCATGGCACCAAGCCACTTATCCCTTTCTGAACTTGTCAGCACTTCTTCATAACTGGTAGGCTCCTCATCATCAATGAGTAATACGTCGTTCGATTCACTTACGAGAAATCCATATCTCTCAGGAATATTGCGTGTTCTACCAGATCTACGAAGATGTGGTGTTACAATAGGTCCAGCCGATTGCTCATCACTATGAGTTGTCGGCTGTTGTGCTTCACCAGGTATCTCATCAATGTCTATTTGAGCCTCTCGAGCCTCCTCAAGCTCGACGACACTCCCACTGTTTTCTTGCAAGAGAAACTCTTTCTCTAGAAACACATCATGCCTTAAAACAAACACCTTTGTTCCACAGGATGATAGAATTGGTAACCCCTTGTTTCCTTAGGGTATCCAATAAATAGACATTTATCAGACTTAGCATCCAGTTTGTCTGATACAGTCCGCTTCACATAAGCAGGACAACCCCATATCTTCAAGTAAGATACATGAGGTTTTTTACTAGCCCATATCTCATATGGAGTAGTAGAGACTACCTTGGTAGGCATTCTGTTTAACAAGTAAACAGCTGTCTGAAGTGCATAGCCCCAAAAGGACTTGGGAAGAGTCGCATGATTCATCATTGACCTGACCATGTCCAACAAGGTCCGGTTATGCCTCTCAGATACACCATTATGCCTTGGTGTATATGGCGGAGTCCATTGAGACAATATACCATTGTCTCTTAGATAATCAAGAAACTCTTGACTTAAGTATTCACCACCTCGATCCGATCGAAGTATTTTAATACTCTTGTCATGTTGTTTCTCTCCTTTCAAAGGCTTCAGACTTGTGTTTCATCAGGAACACATACCCAAACCGTGAGTGATCATCGGTGAAGGTAATGAAGTAGCTATAGCCTCCTAAAGCTTGAGTTGACATAGGTCCACATACATTAGTATGTACTAGACCTAGTAACTCTCCCACTCGTTCACCTTTTCCAGTAAAAGGTAACTTAGTCATCTTGCCTTTTAAGCATGATTCGCATGTATCGTATGAATCCAATTCAAACGATTCCAGAATTCCACATCGGTGTAATTCGGACATGCGTTTCTTGCTTATATGGCCAAGACGACAATGCCACATATAGGAGTCTATTTGATTATCCTTTCGAGCACGCGTGTTGCTCGCTTCGATATTGAAAATATCACTGGATACGTCCAACGTATAAACACCATTGCTTAAAGTTCCAGTCCCTTAAAGGACTCCATTCAAAATTATGTAACAACAATTGTTACTAAAAGTCAAATGGTACCCATTTCTATTTAAACAAGAAATAGAAATGATGTTCTTTATCAATGAAGGAATATAAAAGAAATTGTCCAGTTCTAAGACAAGTCCTGTAGGGAGTCTCAACAAATCGTCCGATGGCGAGAAGAACTGCTCCATTCCCAACACGTAAATTTGACTCTCCTTGACGAGTCTTCTTCTATTCCTTAGCCCATGTATGTCATTACATATATGTGAGCCACACCCAGATCAAATACCCAAGTGTCGAGGAAATAGAATGACAATCAATAAAGAAGATTTCAAGAAGATGGGGCATCCGATGCCTTATCCTTCTTCACGGACTCAAGATAAATCTTGCACTTTCTTCAAGAATGGCTCTCCTTGCCATAATGATGGTGCTAGTTCTACCTTTCTTAGCCCTTCTCTTCTTTCCCTTCGCTATTCCTTTGACTTCCTCTTAGAACCTTTCTTCGAGGAATCAACTATGACACCATCCCTGCTCATGCTTCTCGGAAGACTCCACAGTCTTGATATTGAGCGATACCACGATGAACCTCCTAGCATCTCAGAGGTGAAGAGGAGCTTTGAGACTTCGAACCTTTCGAATCTCACTTGCTCATCAACCAACTCACAAAGATGAAGGACTACGATATGAGCATCTATATGCTCATGCTGCTTTCGTAGCTTGGGTTCCATCGTGGCTAGCATGATGCAACTCATTTGTTCAGAATCACTCACATGTTTCTGATAGGCCAACAATTGGTCCAGAGTTGCATCGTCACTAGGACGGGCGGGAAGAGGCGCTTCGAGGACATTTGCAAGCTTTTCAACCTTGAGAACAATTCTCAAGCTTCTAAGCCAGTCCATGAAGCTCTACTCAATTTATTCGAATCCAAAATGGAACGCAATTCAAAGACATCATGATCAATCTTAGAAATACAAAATGAGCATATATGAGAAAGATGATTTTAAAATGCATCAATATACATTTATAAATTCCCATTCATTTTTCGAATTCAAAAACCCTTAAAATCACTTCGGGAGATCGTAGGTCCATCTCCGAATGGGCTGATATCCATCATAGATAAGAACGACCTTGGAGTGAGTCCAACAAGCCATTCTTAGCTATGATGGTGGGTATCAAGTATACCAATTACATATCATGTATATGTAACTATCACAATGTGCTATCAACTAATTGAATGTTTACACATACATTGGGTTGTTAACACATTAACAAGTATGCATCATATGCATAGCACCCAACTTCACCTCTCTTCACATCGACCTTGGAGTGAGTCCAACAAATCGATGCTCCAAGTTAAAACCGACCCATTAATCGCAAAATAGTTTTAATATGGTTAGAGTGCATTCAACTAATTAGCCAGGCTTGGAGTGAGTCCAACAACCCAAACTAACGATTGACCTCTGACTCTTACCATATTAGAGTTAAACTATTCCAATGATTTGAACATGTTCAGGTTCGAGTCGGGCTTGGAGTGAGTCCAACAACCCAAACAAGAAACAGAACTCTGGTTCTAACCATATTAATGGAAGGTGTAGGCTTTAATATTGTTTAAGGGTTTTTATGTCTCATCCTCTTTGCATGCAAATAACTATTATCTACATGGCATGGCATACATGGCATACATCTACATGTCACGACACGCATGGCATAATGTTATGCATCTAATGCAATTACATGGCATACAATTATGTCATGTATATAATTTATTTATATGTCATAACTATTTATGGAAATAAAATATGTTTAAGATTTGATTCTCCAAATCAAATCATAATTAAATTAGGAAACAAATTTCCAAATCTAATCACATATTTTATTCATGGAATTATTTGATTAAGGAAAATCTATTTAGGAAACCAATTTCCTAAATCATTAAAACTACTTATGGAAATAAAATATTTTAAGATTTGATTTCCCAAATCAAATCATGATTAAATTAGGAAACAAAATTCCAGAATCTAATCAAATATTTTATTTATGGAAAATATCAATTTCCATAAATACTTCCAACTTTCCAAAAGTGGAAGATTTCCATAAATACGTCTAGACTTTCCAAAATTGAAAAATTTCCATAAATACTTCTAAATTTCCAAAATTAGAAAATTTCCAGAAATACATTATGACTATCGCAAAACCATTTTTACGATTATGTCGAAACACAACCTGGGCTCTGATACCACTGTTGGGTTTCCGGCACCGCGGCGTGTGTGTGTTCGATCATGTTTCATAAACATGAGCACAGCGGAAGCAATTAAAAATAATAAATCTATATTTATTACAACACACACAACACACGCATGCTATTACAACAAGTGTAGACATAACCGTAAATTAAAATTTGCAATAAAAGAAATTATCTACGTTATACCTTTCGTATGACGTGTAGCGGGAACGACATCAACCGGAACGATCCTCGTAAGAATCGTCTCTATCCGTATCCACGCCAAGATCCTCGGGATGACTTCGCTAAGTCACGAGCTTCGTCTTCGTACGGGTTACTAGCCTCGTGTTGAAGACGACGTGATCGAGAGATGATCACGATCCGAATCCAAATTCGGATCCTCAAACGAGTTCTCAAAACTCGCTTCTCCGGAGAGGTATTCGTCAACCAATTGACGAATCCTTCGTCCCCCACCTCAGAGGATTACCGGAGATCAAATCCCCGGTAAGTTAGCCGCTGTCGGAGCACTAACCATCGTCCAAACGACGCTCCGACGAGAGGAGGAGAAGCTGTCCAGAAAACTGGACAGCTTGGTGGAGGATATAGGCGCCGGCCAACCAAGGAAAGAAAAGGCTCACCTTGATGCCAAACCTATAGGAGATCACCGGAGGGTCGCCGGAGGTTCACCGGCAACAAGTTGGAAGGCTACACCACAAGCTTGGCGGCAACAAGATGTTGGGCGGCAACAATATGTTGGGCGGCAACTAGGTTTAGGGTTTTGGATGATTAGGGCTTAACAATCCCTTAAGCCCTCTTTTATAGAGAACTAATTCTCTTAATGGTTAATGGATCATATCCATAAAGCCCGTTAACCCGCTCCATTAAGATAAGTTAAAATAAACCAAACCATGATGGTTTATTTTAAGTTAAAACAAACCGAACCAACTTTTGGTTCATTCGTTTAAAATAAACCAAACCCTTTGGTTTATTCTCATCCATTGGATTAGAACCAAACCATTTTGGTCCATCCATTATGTCTTCATAAGACACGGCCCATCCACGCCCATTGCATCAAACAATTTCATGCTCGCTTATGTTTGGTCCAACCAAACATAGTTTCTCTTCGAGAATCCCATTCTCAAGCTGCTTTTAAATCCTTTGGATTACACTCGTTGCAGCGTGTGACCAAATAGGTTCTCGGTTTATGTTGGCCGTCTATAATTAACCATTAATTATAGAACGATCATGAGTGGCACCTAGTAGTACATCATGATCCCCAATTAACCGAAAAGATCAACGGTTGATCCAGAACTATTTCTGAAACCCTTCAGTAGCTCGAATGAATCGTGCCCCATTCCCTTCACTCATCTTATACCCACTTGGTTCAGGACATGGTGTTGACTACATTACGCCACACCTAGCCCAAGTATCATTTCCTCGCCCTCACGGATTCTAGTTACTCCACATGTATCGAAGAGTACCTTACTCTAAACATGTATTGCTTTGGCCAAAGACTTTAGTAACAATCCGACGAGAGGCCATGGGTATACATCTCCTCGCAAGGAGTGGTGAATCCTTTATAGGCTATTCAAACACCTTCGATCACTTCGACTTATACCCAATCATCCCGGATCCACATCTCCTTAGAGATGTTTGCTTAAGATGTCAAAGCATAAGTCTCCATGATCAAGATGACTTGAATACCGCAAGTTAAAGGAACATCGCACTTAAGCCACAGTAAGAACTTCATTGACATATCTATATATGCAGAGAACCATATGAAGTCTTACGGTTGGTCACTCCAATGAACTAGTTACCATAACTAGCATCCACGATTAACTCCGGACATCACTATGTCTCCAGCCAGTGAGAATCAGCTGCTTGGATACACCAAGGAGTATACCTCGTGCTAGTCTCGACAGAATTGATGGTGTCCAAATCCATCAATTCATCGACTAGGGATAATTTCGATACATCACAATTACACATGTAGAGATACTCACTAGTTGTGATCCAATCACAAATTCTCTCATGCTGTGAATCGTATCGTGGACATTCAGTAAATGAGTTTAAGATCCAATCAAATACATAAAACATGTATACTCAAATAGTGAATCTTCATTTATCATATAAATGGTTCATACATAAGGCGATTGCCTTAGGACATCTCTCATATATTACTAACACTTGTCCGACGTGGATCTGGCCGTTGTGAGACAACGGCTACAGGGGCAGTCGACTGGGGCCTTTTGGCAGTCGACTGCTAGGCGCGAAAATAGCTCGATGCAGGTTATAAAAGGAGCTCGAGATGGAGGTTTTTGCCATGGTTTTTGTGGATCTATTGGAGGGGAATTGCTGCTGCATTCCAGTCCTTCAAGAGCCAATCAAAGCAAGCAACAAGCAAAGCAATCAAAGCAATCGGTGAAAGTTTTCTTGTGTATTGTATTTGTGTATTTGCTTGTATTTCTATATTACATTGTAATTGCTTGTGAGAGGTTTCTCCACCTCCGACGTGTTGTCGAGAAGGAGTGTTATAGTTAGTGTCGTGCGCATAACTAGAGCTCGGTGAGCTCGCCCATGGAGTAGGAACCATTCGGTTCCGAACCACGTATATCTTGTGTTGTGTGATTGTGTATTGTTAGCTTCATTATTATTGTTATTCCACTGCACTAACGACAATCGTAGACAAGCAACGCAAGAAGAACAAACGAATTACGACATCCAACGAACGAGGGCTATTCACCCCCCTCTAGCCGGCCAATCGATCCCCCAACAAGTGGTATCAGAGCCAAGGTCGCTCTTCAAGGACTAACCGCCGCGAGAGCACTACAAAATGGCCAGCCTCATCCATCCTCCAAAATTCGATGGAGATTTTGCTTGGTGGAGGAAACGGATGGAGGTATACCTAGAAACCGATTTTGATTTTATGATTATTATAGAAAACGGTTTTGAAATGCCTAGGGACAAGTACAACAAGCCAATTGAGAAGTCAAAATGGACCCAAGACCAAATCAAAGACTTCAAGACAAATCTCAAGGTAATCAAGTTGATTAGTGATTTGTTACCTAACACTATTTGGTCTAGATTGGGTGATTATAGGGATGCAAGGGAATTATGGAATAAGGTAATGAAATTCCAAGAAAATTCCCAATCGGCACAAGTAGAGGAGAATGTCGAAGAAGAATCACCATCCACTTTTGAAGATGTGGATGACTTGGTGGAGACCTCCACCTCTAGCGTTGAGGGGGAGGAAAGGATTTCGATTCCGGAGCAAGATCAAAATGAAGCTTCTACCTCTGGAAGAAGTGAAGAGGCCTCCACCAACTCCCTAGGTAACTCAAGTGTTGTAATTTTAAATAAAAATCACATAATATGCTTTGAGTGTAGGGAGAAGGTGCATTACAAGAGCCAATGCCCTAAATTGGCTAAGAAGAAGGCATCGACACCAAAAGTCAACCCAAAGTCAAACGATGGCGGTGTTCCCGAAATCAAGAGCAAAGAGCACATTGTGTGCTTTAAATGCAACCAAAAGGGACACTATCGAAGCCAATGCCCTAGGGGGAGGAAGAAAGGGCAAGAAGGTGCAACTCATGTAGGGGGAGCTCCTAAAGCTAACCCTAAGGTAAATTTACTTAATGCACCTTTAATTCCTAAAGTAAAAAAGCATGCTAAAAATTATTTTAGTTCTCTTGCTATTATCAATGAAAAGCATGCTAAGAGAAATAATAAGGTGTATTGTCTAGGTGCCAAGCATGTTCATATAACTAAGGACAAACCTAGGACTCAAAACACTAAATCTATTTTACCTAGGGAGTCAATTAGGAGAATTGAAGAAAACTTGGGTGTTAATCCCAAGAAATCTAGGCATATGCCTAAGAAGAAGAACATTTCCCCTAAACCTAATGAAAATTCAAAATTGAGGAAATTAGAGGTGTAGAACCAAGCCTTGAGGTCAAGGCTAGAAAAATTGGAGAAGAGCCTAGCAATAATATCAAACTCGGTTAAGGGGTCTAATGCACAAAAGTCAAGACCTAGGAAACAAGAAACATCTAAGGGCAAGAAGGGTTTGGGTCACAAACCTATGTCCTACCATAATGTTCCATTTAATTATGGAACCACATCTAGGTCTAGGAAAACCAAGGCTAATAGGGAAGTCATCCCTAAGTCTATCCATGATATGTGTTTAGTGGCTAACACTTCAAAGAAATCAAATGTAGCCACTAAGAAGGTCAATGGAGGAGTCACCTCTAGAGTTGACCTAGGAAAGACCCAAAAGATTATGGCTTCAAAGTCTAAAAGGGTCATTAGGAAGGTATCTAGGGAAGTTATCCCTAGGGAATACCTTGTTAACCCACGGAGCTCCAATAGATATTGGGTTCCTAAGAGCGTGATTGATTCACGCTAAATGGGTTAGGGTGTGTCAACCCTAAGTGGATGGGTGGTTAACCTAGCCATTGTGAGTTGACACATTAGGGTGTGCCAATATGGTTTGAGAAGTTAAAAAAGATTTAAATTGGCACAATTAGGTCTTAGAGGTATTGGTGTGCCATTTTGGGTTTTTGGCACACTAGGGAAATGAATGGCATTAAGGCAAAATGAATTTAATTCCTAGAAATGGCAAATTAATTTTAACACTTAGGTATTCTATACCTTAGTATATTTTACTTGCCATACTTTATTTGCCTTGCCATGTCATGACATCATTCTCATTTTCATCTATAAAAATGTCATGATCATGTTTAGATTTATGTTTAGATGTCATGTATGCTTAAGTTTCATTCACATGCCATGACATCATGATATTGGCATATGTTTTTATCTATATCATATCTATGCCATAATCATATCATGCATAAATTAAAATGGAGTTAAGGACTATGGCATAATTTGAAAGGAATCAAATAATGTTGCCTAGAAATATGCATGAAAACATAAACAAAACAAAACCCACATCTCACAAAAATTTGACTTGTATGTGTTTTACACATCTAGATATTGGTGAGATATTTAGGAAAAAGAAAATAAAGGTTTGAAAAACATTTTGAAAAACCTTGGTGAAGTCTATCTTTTGATAGCTATCACCATTGAATGGGATGATATAAAGAGGGCTCTTTATTGAAGGTTTTCTTAAACTTTGGACTTTGTATCAATCTCCTAATTTAATGGGTAAAATAATTTTTCAACATTTTTCACCCATAGTGTTTAAGATAAGTATTATACGTATGCATTTTCAAGATTTTTAAAATTACGTATATTTACTTATGGATTTCGAAAATCCATTTTCTGAAACTGAAAAACTGCAGAATGCAGTTATCAGTCGACTGCCTGTAATGACAGTCAACTGATGGTAAGTCCAGTCGACTGGTATCTGACGGAGTCGATCGCACAGTGATTTCGGGTAAACTTGATAGTTAGGCCCATGTTTAGCCATGTTTTGGTCCCCTAACCACTCCTAACCCTAGGATATGCTTGGGAGAGCATTAGAGAGGGTGGAATTCCATTGGATATGGATTAGGAGTTGGGTTGAGGGTGAGTATCAATTTTAAGGTGGAAGAGAGTTCATTGTTGAACTTTGCCTTAATTTTGATTTGGTTAATGTTCCTATTGGCTTAGGGACTCTCCAAGGACATTGTTGGTGCAATGGTCAAGGGGGAGCAAGCCTCTAGAGGGAGGTATCCATCATGGGAAGATGTATGTGTATTTCCTCATGGGAGGAAAATTGGGTTGCCTCTCTTTAAGTGATATGGGATCACTAGAAAGATTGTAGGCATGTGTTCCTCCAAGGGAGAGATTGTAAGATCTCATTGGGATATGAGACATTCATACCCTTGGGGAGGACCTTTTTGATGTAATGTCAAAAAGGGGGAGAAGTTACCAAGTTACCAATTAGGGTTCGTTGGAATTCTCATTGGGATATGAGAATTGCCAATATGGGAGACTTGGTAGACTTGAGATGGTAGTTTTGTCAATCATCAAAAAGGGGGAGATTGTTGGTGCAATCGGCCCAGCAGTACCTTGATGGTATTTTGATGATAGACAAAACTCATGACATGGGATTGTCATGGGAAAGTCCAACATGGTGTTGCAGATGGAAAATCCAAGCATGGAGCTTGGTGTGGGAAAGTCCAACATGGGGTTGGCATGGAAAATCCAAGCATGGAGCTTGGTGTGGAAGTCCAAGGGGGAAGCCTTGGCATGGGAAAGTCCAAAGCATTGCGAAGCCGTGCGCTTGGTGCTTGGCATGGGAAATCCAAAGCATTACGAAGTCGTGTGCTTGGTGCTTGGTGAGAAATGCATTGCGAAGTCGTGCGCTTGGTGCATTTGGAAAGTCTTGAGAACTTGGCAAGTTCACTAGGCTCGGGTCCTTGAGTCGGTGAAGGATGGCACGCGTGCGCTGGTGCATCCGAGGGACCCGGATGGGGAGCGAATGGAGTGAGCCCAAAGGAAGCATACTTCTAGGGCATGAGGCGAAGGATGGCGTTGCGGGCGCGGCGCTTGGCACATCCGAGGGACGTAGGCCGAGGGAAGAGAGCTTTGGTGGGGAACTCCATGAGGGATAGGGTGGACTTGGCCAAGTGGCTAAGACTGAGTGTCGGAGGCTCAAACTTGATGTTTGAGGGTTTACCCGACGGTCGGATGCTCAAACAACTTGGTGTTTGAGGTTTTGCCCGACGTCAGTCGACTGGCATAGGTGTCGGTTCGACTGGTCCAAGTCGACTAGGGTTCGACTGGTGTAAGGCTAGGGTTTTGTGCTTGGCGATCATTGCCATGGATCGGGCGATGAAGTCGGCGGTCGCTAGATGCCGATGGGAGTCGCGAGCGAGCGCGAGCGACCATAGCCGATAGTCACGGTCCGATCGTGATGGGCATCATCGGCCGAGTAGGTGATCCGTTGGAACTTGTCCGTGGATCGGCCGTTGTGAGACAACGCTCACGAGGCGATGATCGGGCCTTTTGGCGGTCGCTGGCGCTAAGCGAAAATAGCTCGATGCAGGTTATAAAAGGAGCTCGAGATGGAGGTTTTTGGCATGGTTTTTGTGGAGCTATTGGAGGGGAATTGCTGCTGCATTCCAGTCCTTCAAGAGTCAATCAAAGCAAGCAACAAGCAAAGCAATCAAAGCAATCGGTGAAAGTTTTCTTGTGTATTGTATTTGTGTATTTGCTTGTATTTCTATATTACATTGTAATTGCTTGTGAGAGGTTTCTCCACCTCCGACGTGTTGTCGAGAAGGGGTGTTATAGTTAGTTTCGTGTGCATAACTAGAGCTCGGTGAGCTCGCCCGTGGAGTAGGAACCATTCGGTTCCGAACCACGTATATCTTGTGTTGTGTGATTGTGTATTGTTAGCTTCATTATTATTGTTATTCCACTGCACTAACAACAATCATAGACAAGCAACGCAAGAAGAACGAACGAATTACGACATCCAACGAACGAGGGCTATTCACCCCTCTCTAGTCGGCCAATCGATCCCCCAACAACAACGTCGACGCAACAACAAGTTCAGATCTTCTTCATCGGCAGTAACATCTAGTAATATATTTTGATATTGTATTCATTGTTTTTATTTGTAACGATGTGAGGTAGGCTTGTTTCCTCATCCTCGTACATTCGGTTTTGTGATCGTTGTCTCCTACCTCCAACGAGGAGGAGACGTTATAGTGCTTTGCCCTCCGTACGCGGTCTAGGACCGATAGGGCCTTGGAGTAGCAACCGCTGGATTGTGAACCAAGTAAAAATAAACGTGTCTCTTTATTTTCCATTGCTCTTACTCATTTAATTATCTACTCGAACGAAATGTTGAAAAGATTTACGATCTCTATTCACCCCCCTCCCTCTAGCGACGCTTCTCGATCCAACAAGAGCGACATACTTGTTAGGACTCATACATATTGATGTATGTGGCCCTTTCAATATCGCTGCTAGAGGAGGCTATCAGTAATACATTACTTTTACTGATGATTATTAGATCGATTTGAGCACTAGAAGGGGGGTGAATAGCGCAAGAGAAAACTTTCGGAATTCGTTCGATTAAGAAAAGAGATAAGAGTAAAGTGTAGTGGAAAATAAATAAGACACTCTTTGTTTTTACTTGGTTCACAGCCTTTGGCTACTAATCCAAGGCCCTAATTGTCCAAGACCATGTACAGAGGGCAAAGCACTAAAAACACTCCTCCTCGTTAGAGGTAGGAGTAAGCGAGTACAAGAAATATCAAGAACTAGAGATAGAGGGACACTCCCCCTCTTCTCGTTGCGATTAAAGCTCCGAAAAAAAGATTACAAACCTGAAATGAACATTAAGTAAGATTTTTACCGACGACTTAAAGAATGAAAGATTGAGCTTGGGTTGTTGTCGTTTCGGCAGCGCTTCGTCGTTGGGAGATCATTGTAGAATAGCAGCGTTGCAGAAGCAATTGGGAGCACTTTGAATGATGGAAATGGGGTGGAGAACACCTTCTTTTATAGCCTTGTGAAACCCTAATTGTTGAGATGAAGTTTCATGAGGTGATGCCACCTGGCCCTTGAAAAATGGAGATAAGCTTTGACTCTCCTCGAGGCTGATCCTTGACTAGTAGTCGACTGCTACCCTTACCAGTCGACTGCTGGAGGCATCAGTCGATTGATACAAGCCATCAGTCGACTGATGGCAGAGTTTCCAGCTGTAATGAAGAGTTAGCTCGAAAATTCAGTTAATATAAGTAAGTTTGATGGTCATTTACCATCCGATCTCAACTTACACCTTCCATGGGGAATCTTGGTTAGATCGTTGCCTAAGGACATCCCCGTACGGAGGACACGACCTTACTTACACTTACTCACACTAGCTTACCTCAACCTTTACCTTTGAAGCTTCGCTTCCAGTCTTCACCTGAGTTCTTCGGCTCCCTCCGAAGTCCTCCCGGTGTTGCTCGACCACCACGGCTAACCTCCGGATGTCACTGACCTTCAACTTTAGCTTAGCAATTCTGCACACTTGGTTCAGCTCGTGAGATAACAAAATGAACTTAACTTTGTATACTTGTTATAATCAAAACTCAGGTTCGATTCAGGTGCCTACTGTACCAACAATCTTCCCCGTTTTGATCTATGGCAAACCAACACAAAGTTAAGTAAATAAATTAAGTGCTTTAAGTAAAATGAATAACATGAGTATGAAATATACATGAATGAGTAGGAGTATGAGAAGAACTCTCTTTCAAGTGCTCTCCCTTGAGGAATCCTCCCCCTTGACTGAGGGTGAGTACTTGAAAAAGTGTCTTGACCCTCCCCCTTGATGTTAGCTACTAAAGAAAAGTTTTAAGTAATCGAAATTACTTAACATTTGGCCTTAGTGTTTAGAATAAGTTCAAGTTAACCTTGGCCTTTCTCCCCCTTTTATCAATTAAGAAAGTTTAACCATAAAAGTTAAGTAAACACAGTTAACTTAACTTTGGGCCATAAAAATATAAGATATGTACTCAAGTTAAGTTATAAAAAAATTGATCCCTTAACTTTGTCCTTTCTCCCCCTTTTTCCATAAATCGAAAGGAGTGGGGGGTTTGAAAAACATAGTTTTAAATTTAGTTTTAAGTCCAAGCATGTTCCAAATAAATTTTGAAAATAGTAGTTTAAACATAAGCTAATCTATTTAGATGTTCAACTCTATTTGACTTGATTGATATGAAATGATCAACAAGTCCTGAGTAGAGTTGGTTAATTTATGTAATTATACTCCGTGATTCATGTCGATGCACTAAGTCTACATCAAGAACTAGGAGTAAGGTCCTAACATCTCACACCCATCTACGTGGCTAAGTACACAAACACATTAGTCCTATGTGTTGTGATATGTATTGGCTCCTTAAATCTATAGGTACATGATATCTAGAGTAAGCCCTAAGCTAGTTCCATTAACATGAAAAGAAAAGTAAATAATAGAGTATATAAAAATATAAGTTCTCAATCCTACTCTTTTATGCACATGCCCAATTTTCATCTTAGTAGACTAAATTCGACTTCGGGTAATAGGTCCGCTAGATTTGACTTTGATTCCACGTATTCGAGTTGTATGGTTCCATTAGCTACATGTTCTCGAATAAAGTGGTGTTTGACCTCTATATGTTTGGTCCTAGAGTGGCATATGGGATTTTTGGTTAAGTTAATTGAGCTAATATTATCTATGTGAGTTTTAATATTGTTGATGTTTAAGTTAAAGTCTTGGAGAGTGTGCTTCATCCAAAGAAGTTGAGCCACACACTCACCCATTGCGACGTATTCGGCTTCAGTGGTAGATAAGGCAACACAATGTTGCTTTCTACTGCACCAACTCACTAGACTTGAGCCGAGAAGTTGACAGCAATCACTCGTGCTCTTTCTATCGAGTTTACTACCGGCATAATCCGAGTCGGAGTAGCCGAATAGTTCGAACTCGATAGATCTAGGGTACCAAATACCTACGCTTAGCATGCTCTTTAGATATCTAAGGATATGCTTAACTAATGTTAGGTGAGACTCCTTAGCACAGATTTGGAACCTTGCACACATACTTGCTAAGAATAGTATGTCGGGTTGACTCGTAGTTAAGTAAAGGAGACTCCCTATTGCGCTCCTATAGTATTTTAGGTTAATAGGTTTTCCGTCTACATCTTCTCCTATATTAACATTTGTTGCCATGGGTGTATTAATGATTTTAGCATTTTGCATTCCGAATCAGTTAATTAATTCCTTAGCATATTTTTGTTGATGCAAATAAATTCCTTCCTTAGTTTGTTTAATTTGTAATCCTAAAAAGAAATTTAATTCTCCTACTAAGTTCATTTCAAATTCACTTTCCATGAGTAAAATGAACTCGTTTAGTAGGATTGAATTAGTGGTTCCAAAAATTATGTCATCTACGTAGATTTGGGCTATAAAAATTTCTTTGCCTACGGTTTTTACGAAAAGGGTTGGGTCGACTAAGCCTTGAATAAACCCTTTGGACTTATGGTATACAGAAAGCCTCTCATACCAAGCTCTAGGAGCTTGTTTTAATCTATATAAAGCTTTCTTGAGTCTAAAGACATAGTTGGGTTTGTCTAGGCTTTCGAATCCTAGGGGTTGACTAATGTACACTTCTTTCTTAATAAGTCCATTCAAAAATGCTGACTTGACATCCATTTGAAATAATTTAAATCCTCGATGTGCAGTGTATGCCAACAAGATTCGGATGGATTCTAGTCTAGCTACGGGGGCATAGGTTTCATCGTAATCTAACCCTTCTACTTGACTAAACCCTTTCGTGACCAATCTCGCTTTGTTTCTAACTACTTCACCTTTGTCATCAAGTTTGTTTTGGAAGACCCACCTTGTTCCAATAATTGATTTATCTTTAGGTGGTGGTACTAATTCCCAAACTTCGTTCCTAGTAAATTGAGCTAGCTCTTCTTGCATTGCAATAATTCAATCAGGATCAAGAAGAGCTTGTTCAATGGTTTTGGGTTCGATTTTTGAAATCAAGGAGATTTGACTAAGATTTCTATATGATGATCTAGTTCAAACCCCTAGGCTAGGATCACCTATTACTTGGTCGATAAGATGACTCAATTGAATCCTAGAATGACTTGGGTTAGGGTCATCTATCACTTGGTCGATAGGATAACTCGATTGTATCCTAGACTGGCTTGGATTAGGATTAATACTAGACTCGATTTCAAGGTCAGATTCGAGTCTGGTATGAATCGGTTTGCTAGTTGGTTTTGCTACGGATTTTGTAGGTTCATGTCCTTCGTCGAATACTACATTAATGGTTTCCTCAATTTTAAGGGTGTCATTGTATACCATATAGGCTCTACTTGTAGTTGAGTATCCTAGGAAGATGCTGGTGGAGGTTTTGCATGTGAACTTTGTTGGTGCAGTGGGCACCAAAGTCGAACCGGTATTTTGATTATGGCAAAAGGCTCAATAGTTAAGGGTATATTTGTTATCTTACGAGCTCAATTAAGTGTGCAGAAATGCTAAAGTTGAGCGGAAGGTCTGCGACACCCGGTGGGAACCGAGGTGGTCGGGCAATGCCAGAGGGACTTCGGAGGAAGCCGAGGTACTCGGGTGAAGACCGGAAGCGAGGCTACAAGGTAAGCTCGTGTGAAAGCGAAGCAAGGTCGTTAAGCGTAGATCCGACCCAATACCTCCAATGGAAGGTCTAGGTCGAGATCAGATGGTTAGAACCATCGTACTTTATATTTTAAGCTAACTTGTCTCGCATCAAAACCCTTTGACCGCGTCTACTACAGTCAACTGCTAGTCTAGTTCCAGCCTCGAGAATCGCTGGACAGGGGGTGAATTTGGACTTGACTCGTGTTTTGGTACAAAGGGTGATGTGGCATCAAGGTGGACATCCAAACCATCACCAAGCTTGGACCTCATCCTTAAGTTGGCGTGAAGGCCTCCTTGAGGTGGCACAAGATGGTTGGCTCCCTTGATGTGGCACAAGTTGGATGGCTTCTTCTTCTTGGCGTGAAGGCTTCCTTGAGGTGGCACAAGGTGGTTGGATGAAACACCTCATCCTTGAGTTGGCGCACAAGAAGGTTGGAGGTGGCACAAGGTGGTTGGATGAAACACCTCATCCTTGAGTTGGGATAAGAACCTCACCTTGGACACTACCTATGTCTAAATTCATAGATCAATATCCATAAATAGACATGTTCACTCCAAGCAAAGAACAAGAATTCAAGAGCTCTCAACACGCGTAACGCCGCTACTACTACTCACATTTGCTACGACGTGTAAACGAAAGCTACATCTTCTACTTATAAGAGTTGTCGGTATATTTATTTAAGTTCTACTTCTTTAAATTGTCTTTGTGCTTTAATCGTAACAAGGAAAGGGGGAGTGTCCCTTTGCCTTGATTTCTTTTTGTAATCGTTGCTCCTACCTCCAACGAGGAGGAGTGGTTTTAGTGAATTGCCCTCCGTACGTGATCAAGGATCACTAGGGCCGTGGATTAGCAATCGAAAGATTGTGAACCACGTAAAAATATCTTGTCTACTTTATATTTCCGCTGTGCATTCTCTACTTGCTTTTTACTTATTGCAAAAGTTTTTAACGACACCGTATCGCTATTCACCCCCCCCCCCCCTCTAGCGACACTTTCGATCCAACAAACTTTCCTAGGTAGTCCTTAGTGTTTAGGATATGTACCTTACATCCAAATACCCTAAAGTATTTAATGTTAGGTACTTTGTCACAGTAGATCTCGTATGAGGTCTTAAGGTGCCTCTTTACCATAAGAATTCTATTTTGGACATAATAAGTTGCACTAATGGCTTCTGCCCAAAACCAATCGGGTAGGTTGTATTTGTTCAACATGGTCCTAGCGGCTTCTTGTAGGATTCTATTTTTTTGCTCGACTAGGCCATTTTGTTGTGGGGTTCTAGGACATGAGAATTCATGGTGGTATCCGTTTAGGTTACAAAAATCTGTGAACCTGTGATTTTCGAATTCACCACCATGATCTATTCTAAGTCTTTTAATTTTAAAGTTCTTTTGGTTTTCGACTAATTTAAACAAGTTGATGAGTTGGTCTAAGGTATCACTTTTGTGTTTAAGGAACCTAACCTAGGTAAACCTAGAATAGTCATCAATTATGACTAAGCAAAATTGACTCCCATTAAGTGACTTGGCTCCATGAGAATCGAATAGATCCAAATGAATGAGCTCAAGCACACTTTTGGTTCGTTTTTGGTTAGTTAGTTGATGTTGTATCCTAGATTGTTTATCTTGTTGACAAGCATTACAAATTTTATTGTCTAAGTTGTTAAGGTTAGGCAAACCTTTGACTAAGCCACTCTGACTCATCTTGTGAACGAGTCTTGGATGCGAGTGACCAAGTCGTCGGTGCCACAACCAAGATTCCTCTTGCTGTGTTATAAGACACTTAGTTGAGGAGTTGGGTAAGTTAATTGTGTAGATGTTGCTATTCCTAGTTCCTTTAAGTATTGTTTTAGAGGTTTCATTTGTTTTAATTAAGCATTCATTTTCTAAGAATATAACCTTATAGTTGTTATCACACAATTAACTTACACCAAGTAAATTATATTGAAAATCTTCGACTAATAAAACATTGTGAATTTTGAAATTAGAATTTAGCTCAATATCACCTGAACCGATGATTTTGAGCTTCTCGTTGTTTCCGAAAGCTACCGATCCTTGTCGTTTGAATCTAAGCTTTGAAAATTTAAGTTGGTCTCCAGTCATATATCGGGAGCACCCACTGTCCAACATTAATTAATCCTACACACAAGGTAGTTGGATCGGATTTTGGAATTTTAAGGGTTGGTTGAAGATTATGAGTCCTAGATCATCTCACCCATTTCTACATGATCAAACACGTTATCCTTATGTATTTTTGTGAGATGACTTTAATTTTACTTGATTAATTTTAATGAATTGAAACTAGTCAACCTTGGGTTAGATTCGGATTTAACTCTAAGCTCACCAAGTCAACTTTTCAAGAAATTGGCTTCCAGGTCATGGCGAGGCACAGACGTCTTCTTTGATCAGAACAAAGACCACTTCCTTAGACAAATCCAAGTTCAAGAAAATAATAACTTGATTCACCTAAGATCACTTCCTGGTATAACTAGTTAAGGATACGGCAAGGTACCTTCAGCTAGTTCCACTTAGTCGAGTGCACCGAGCTAGATACGCCTTATCTAACTCAGACACACAAGACTTCGCTTTCCTAGCGTACTATCATCTCGCTGCATCCTAGTACTATGTTGTCAAGATTTGACAAGTTATAGTTCCTATCTAACCGTTCTAAAAATAAAAAGAAAAAGACTTAAGCATGCAAATTCTAAGTAATAGTACAAACAAATTTTGTACTAGCTCCCCTTGGACCATTGAATCGGTTCGGTCTTTCCACATAGTGGATTTGGTCCTTGGGAACCCAGTACTTGTTAGATCATAATTGAGAAATCAAAGTTGTCTTAGGGACCTATGCTTGGACATGTTTTTTATTTCGACTTACAATTGACATATACGACTTATTAGTCGTATTTGAGCTAAACCCAAGTCCGGCCTTATTGTACACGGCCCTTTGCAATCCAAGAAAAGGTCAAGTCCCTTGGATCCCAAAGTGAACCTTTCCAACGTATGCCTAAGGTCTTTGACTTGACTTTTCAAAAGTGAGTTCTCAACTTCGAGCTTTTCAACTCGAGTTGAGTCCTCCTCTTGAACTTGACTAGTCGAAGAGGTTAGGGAGACCTTGTGTTTAAGGAGTTTAACCTCCTCAACTAAGGTCTTGACCTTGGACTCAGACTTAGCTAACTTTCTAGTTAAGAATTTAATTGCATTGTATAAAGTACTAAGCAAAGATCGACTTACCTTAAGTGACTCTTTTGAACCGGATGTGTATCCATGGCTTGTCTTGAATAGCGACTCGTCGTCGGATCCGGACTCGAACTCTTCCTCGGGTTCGGACTCTTGATCGGGCTCGGTCGGCTTGGCCATAAAGATGAGATCATCATCTTCCTCCTCCGATGATTCTTCCCAAGTAGCGTTAAGCGTTTTCTTGGGTGCCTTGTTCTTTAGTTTCAAACACTCTGACTTGATGTGTCCGAACCTATTGCATTCAAAACATCTAAAATTAGAATTAGATTTAGATTTAGATTTACCTTGATTGATGGGTCATCTTCGGCTCTTGATCATCTTTCGAACTAGATTTACTAGTTCGGTTTCCATTTCGGAATCTACCTCCAACTCGTACTCGTATTCGTCCTCTTCCTTGGGGGGTGATTTGTTTGCGGCCTTCTTCTTCGAACCTGCAAGTAAGGCAATACCTTTCTCGGGAACCAAATTAGACTATTCATGGAGTTCAAATTTAGAAAATAACTCATCTAATCTAATTTTTGAAAGGTCCTTAGAAACCTTGTAGGCATCGACCATGGATGCCCACAAGGTAGTCCTAGGGAAAGCATTTAAAGCATATCTTATAAGGTATTGATTCTCGACCTTTTGTCCAATGGCATGCAGGCTATTGACGATGTCTTGAATACGGGCATGTAGTTGTGTCACCGTCTCGTGTTCCTGCATCTTAAGGTTACACAACTTATTGAAAAGCAAGTCACGTTTACATACCTTCGCGTCGTCGGTTCCTTCATGTAGCTCTACGAGTTTAGTCCATAGATCTTTCGCGCTAATGAAGGGGCCGACGCGGTTTAGCTCCTCTTTGGACAAGCTGCATTGAAGGATATGGGTCACCTTGGCATTGGCTTCCACTTGTCTTTTCATGGCATTAGTCCATTGATCATAATCCAATGATTCACCCACTTCATTTGTAGGAAGCGTGAATCCAGTTTGGATTATGATCCACATCTCAATTTGGGTCTTTAGGAAGCACTCCATCCGACCCTTACAATAATGGAAGTCGTCTTCGTTGTAAAACGGAGATCGGATGGTGTTAAACCCTTCGAGATGGGCCATTTAGACAAAAGAAAGAAAACGAGTACCTCGCAAAAACAAAAAATACCCAAAATGTACCAAGACTTTCGTCTTGGATTAGTAGTGCGGGAGAACGAATTTAATCGAAATGAAAAAGTCGTAAAACCAAAAATAAAAAATAAAAAAAATGTAAAAATTTCTAGATTGGTGGTTTCACCAAATCGTAGCACCCCCGGCTCTAATACCACTTGTTGGATCGATTTGAGCGCTAGAGGGGGGTGAATAGCACAAGAGAAAACTTTCCAAATTCGTTCGATTAAGAAAAGCAATAAGAGTAAAGTGCAGCAGAAAATAAATATGACACTCTTTGTTTTTACTTGGTTCACAGCCTTCGGCTGCTAATCCAAGGCTCTAACGGTCCTAGACCATGTACGGAGGGCAAAGCACTAAAAACACTCCTCCTCGTTAGAGGTAGGAGTAAGCGAGTACAAGAAATATCAAGAACTAGAGATAGAGGGACACTCCCCCTCTTCTCGTTGCGATTAAAGCTCCGAAAAAAAGATTACAAACTTGAAATAAACTTTAAGTAAGATTTTTACCGACAACTTAAATAATGAAAGATTGAGCTTAGGTTGTCGTTGTTTCAACAACGCTTCATCGTAGGGAGATCGTTGTAGAAGAGTGGCGCTTCGGAAGCAATTGGGAGAACTTTGAATGATGGAAATGGGGTGGAGAACACCTTCTTTTATATCCTTATGAAACCCTTATCATTGAGATGAAGTTTCATGAGGTGATGCCACCTAGACCTTGAGAAATGGAGATAAGCTTTGACTCTCCTCGAGGCTGATCCTTGACCAGCAGTCGACTGCTACCCTTACCAGTCGACTGCTGGAGGCATCAGTCAACTGATACAAGCCATCAGTCGACTGATGGCAGGGTTTCCAGCCGCAATGAAGATTTAGCTCAAAAATGCAGTTAATATAAGTAAGTTCGATAGCCATTTACCATTCGATCTCGACTTAGACCTTCCATGGGGAGTCTCGGTCGGATCGTCGCCTAAGGATGTCCCCATACGAAGGACACGACCTTACTTACACTCACTCGCACAAGCATACCTCAACCTTTACCTTTGAAGTTTCACTTCCGGTCTTCACCTGAGTTCTTCGGCTCCCTCCAAAGTCCTCCCGGTGTTGCCTGACCACCACGGCTAACCTCCAGGTGTCACTGCCCTTCAGCTTTAGCTTAGCAATTTTACACACTTGATTCAGCTCGTGAGATAACAAAATGAACTTAACTTTGTGTATTTGCTATAATCAAAACTCAGGTTCGATTTAGATGCCTACTGCACCAATAATTATTTCAGTAGATATGGATATGTATATCTTATAAGACACAAATCTGAATCCTTTGAAAAATTCAAAGAATTCAAGAATGAAGTATAAAACTAACTTGGTAAGAGTATTAAAGTGCTTCAATCAGATCGAGGTGGGAATACCTTAGCTAAGATTTTTGTGACTATCTTGTTGAGTTTGGGATTAGATTTTAACTCACTTCACCTGAAATACCACAGTGGAATGGTGTATCAGAAAGGAGAAATCATACATGATTAGATATGGTACAATACATGATGAGTCACACAAATCTTTCTTCTTTCTTCTGGGGATATGCTTTAGAGACGGCTACTTTCACACTTAACTGCGCCCCATCTAAGGCAGTCATAAAGATACCATATGCTATATGGACTAGGAAAAGTCCCAAGATGTCTTTTATGAAGATTTGGGATTGTAAGGCTTATGTTCGACGTCAATGTTGGTGCAATCGGCCCAGGTTGACTCGAGTTTGACTCGAGCAGTATCTTGATAGTATTTTGATGATAGACAAAACTCATGACATGGGATTGTCATGGGAAAGTCCAACATGGGGTTGGCATGGAAAATCCAAGCATGGAGCTTGGTGTGGAAGTCCAAGGGGGAAGCCTTGGCATGGGAAAGTCCAAAGCATTGCGAAGTCGTGCGCTTGGTGCTTGGCATGGGAAATCCAAAGCATTGCAAAGCCGTGCGCTTGGTGCTTGGTGAGAAATGCATTGCGAAGCCGTGCGCTTGGTGCATTTGGGAAGTCTTGAGAACTTGGCAAGTTCACTAGGCTCGGGTCCTTGAGTCGGTGAAGGATGGCATTGCGAATCCATGCGCTTGGTGCATCCGAGGGACCGCCGAACGGGGAGTGAATGGAGTGAACCCAAAGGGAAGCATACTTCTAGGGCATGAGACGCGAAGGATGGCGTTGCGAAGTCATGCGCTTGGCGCATCCGAGGGACGTAGGCCGAGGGAAGAGAGCTTCCGTGGGGAACTCCATGAGGGATAAGGTGGACTTGGCCAAGTGGCTAAGACTGAGTGTCGAAGGCTCAAATATCGTTATGTTTGACTAGGTCGTATGGGTTCGACTGTTGGATCAACCAAGTCCGGCCGATTAGTCGATCGTTGGGAGAATCCCGACCGACGAGGGATGGCGATCGACCGATGACATGCACGGCAGCACGAGTCGAGCTCGCCAGCACTCGACTGATGGATGATCAGTCAACTGATGGGTGCCATCAGTCGACTGATGTGTGATCCGTTGGAACTTAACCAACGTGGATCTGGCCGTTGTGAGACAACGGCTACGGGACCAGTCGACTGATGGTCACGATCAGTCGACTGATGGTCACGATCAGTCGACTGATGGGCACAAAAATAGCTTGATGCAGGTTATAAAAGGAGCTCGAGTTGGAGGATTTCGCAATGGTTTTTGTGAAGCTATTGGAGGGGAATTGTTGCTGCATTCCAGACCTTCAAGAGCCATCTAAAGCAAGCAACAAGAAAGCGATCAAAGCAATTGTGTAAAAGTTCTCTTTTGTATTGTCTTTGTATTTCTTCTTGTATTTGATATTACTTGTTGTAATAGCTTGTGAGAGGTTTCTCCACCTCCGACGTGTAGTCGAGAAGGAGTTTGAGTATTGTCGTGTGCATCTCTAGAGCTCGTTGAGCTCGCCCCGTGGAGTAGGAACCCTAAGGTTCCGAACCACGTATATGCTTGCGTATTTGGTGTGCTTGTATTGTTGTTAGTATTATTCTTGTTTTATTGTTTCCGCTATGCTAACAACAATCGTAGACAAGCAACGCAACGAGAACGAGCGAATTCCAACATCCAACGAACGAGGGCTATTCACCCCCCTCTAGCCGGCCATTTCGATCCCCCAACAAGTGGCATCAGAGTCGAGGTCGCTCTTCAAGGACTAACTGCCGTGAGAGCACTACAAATGGTCGGCTTCATCCATCCACCGAAATTCGATGGAGATTTTTCTTGGTGGAGAAAACGGATGGAGGTATATCTCGAAACCAATTTTGATTATATGATTATTGTAGAAAATGGTTTTGAGATGCCTAGGGACAAATACAACAAGCCAATTGAAAAGTCAAGGTGGACCCAAGACCAAATTAAGGACTTCAAGACAAATCTCGAGGTAATGAAATTATTTAGTGATTTGGTACCTAACAAAATTTGGTCTAGTTTGGGTGACTATAGGGATGCAAAGGAATTATGGGAGAAGGTGATGAAATTTCAAGAAAATTCACAACCGGGACAAGTAGAGGAAAATGTCGTGGAAGAATTGACATCCACATTCGAAGATGTGGATGATTTGGTGGAGACCTCCACCTCTAGCATTGAGGGAGAGGAAAGGATTTCAACTCTGGAGCCAAGCCAAAATGAAGCATCTACCTCCGGAAGAAATGACCAAGAGGCTTCCACCAACTCCCTAGGTGACTCATGTATTATAATTAATCGTAAAGATTATATTATTTGTTTTGAGTGTAGGGAGAAAGGGCATTACAAGAGAAAATGCCCAAAATTGGCTAAGGAAAAGGCATCCGCACCAAAAGTCAACCCAAAGTCAAAGGATGCCGATGTTCCCAAAATTAAAAGCAAAGAGCACATTGTGTGCTTCAAATGCAACCAACGGGGACATTACCAAAGCCAATGCCCTAGGGGGAGGAAGAAAGGGCAAGAAAGTGTAATTCATGTAGGGGGAGCTTCTCAAGCTAACCCTAAGGTATATTTAAATAATGCACCTTTAATTCCTAAAGTCAAAAAGCATGCTAAAAATTATTTTAGCTCTCTTGCTATTATCAATGAAAAGCATGCTAGGAGAAATAATAAGGTTTATTGCTTAGGTGCCAAGCATGTTCATATGACTAAAGACAAACCTAGGACTCATAATTCTAGAAATATCTTGCCTAGGGAGTCAATTAGGAGAGTAGAAGAAAATTTGGGTATTAATCCCAAAAAGTCTAGGCACATGCCTAAGAAGAAGAGGCCTTCCCAAAAACCTAATGAAAATTCAAAAATGGGAAAATTAGAGCTAGAGAACCAAGTCTTGAGGTCAAGACTTGAGAGAATGGAGAAAGCCCTTAGAATCATAGAAAATTCAATTCTAGGGTCAAATGCCCAAAAGTCAAGATCTAAGGATCAAAAACGGTCTAAGGGCAAGAAGGGTTTAGGTCACAAACCTATGTCCTACCATAATGTTCCATTTAATTATGGAACATCATCTAGGTCTAGACAAACCAAGGCTGATAGGGAAGTCATCCCTAAGTCTAGCCATGGTATGTGTTTAGTGGCTAACACCTCAAAGAAATCAAATGTAGCCACTAAGAAGGTCAATGGAGGAGTCACCTCTAGAGTTGACCCAAGTAAGACCCATTTGACTAAGGATTCAAAGCCTAAAATGGTCATTAGGAAGGTATCTAGGGAAGTTATCCCTAGGGAATACCTTGTTAACCCAAGGAGCTCCAATAGATATTGGGTTCCTAAGAGCGTGATCGATTCACGCTAAATGGGTTAGGGTGTGTCAACCCTAAGTGGATGGGTGGTTAACCTAGCCATTGTGAGTTGACACATTAGGATGTGTCAATATGGTTTGAGAAGTTAAAAATGATTTAAATTGGCACAATTATGTCATAGAGGTCGTGGTGTGCTATTTTGGGTTTTTAGCACACTAGGAAAATGAATGGTTAAGGCAAAGTGAATTTATCCCTAAAAATGGCAAATTGATTTTCACACTTAGGTATTCTATACCTTAGTATATTTTACTTGCCATGATTTGTTTGTCTTACCATGTCATGACATCATTTTTATTTTTATCTATAAAATGTCATGAACATGTTTAGAATTATCTTTAGATGTCATGTATGCTTAGTTCTCATTCACATGCCATGACATCATGATATTGGCATATGCTTTTACTTAAATCATATTTATGCCATAATCATATCATGCATATAAATAAAATGAAATTAAGGACTATGGCATGATTTGATGGGAATCAAATAATATTGCCTAGAAATATGCATGAGACCATTAAAAGAATAAAAACTCACATCTCACTAGATTAATTGCCTTGAATGTGTTTTACTCATCTAGATAAAAGTGAGATGTTTAAGGAAAAGAAATTAAAGGGTTTGAAAACATTTTGAAAAACCTTGGTGAAGCCTATCTTTTGATAGCTATCACCATTGAATGGGATGATACAAAGATGGCTCTTTATTGAAGCTTTTCTTAAATTTTGAACTTTGTATCAATCTCCTAATTTAATGGGTAAAATAAATTTCCAATATTTTTCACCCATAGTGTTTAGGATAAGTATTATACGTATGTATTTTCAAGATTTTTAAAATTACGTATATTTACTTATGGATTTCGAAAATCCATTTCTGAAACTGAAAAACTGCAGAATGCAGTTATCAGTCGACTGCCTGTAATGGCAGTCGACTGATGGTAAGTCCAGTCGACTGGTATCTGATGGAGTCGACTGGCACAGGCTGATTTCGAGTAAACTTGATGGTTAGGCCCATGTTCAGCTGTGTTTTGGTCCCCTAACCACTCCTAACCCTAGGATATGCTTGGGAGAGCATTAGAGAGGGTGGAAATCCATTGGATATGGATTAGGAGTTGGGTTGAGGGTGAGTATCAATTTTAAGGTGGAAGAGAGTTCATTGTTGAACTTTGCCTTATTTTTGTTTGGTTTAATGTTCCTATTGGCTTAGGGACTCTTCAAGGACATTGTTGGTGCAATGGTCAAGGGAGAGCAAGCCTCTAGGGGGAGGTATCCATCTTGGGAAGATGGATGTGTATTTCCTCATGGGAGGAAAATTGGGTTGCCTCTCTTTAAGTGATATGGGATCACTAGAAAGATTGTAGGCATGTGTTCCTCCAAGGGAGAGATTGTAAGATCTCATTGGGATATGAGACATTCATACCCTTGGGGAGGACCTTTTTAATGTAATGTCAAAAAGGGGGAGAAGTTACCAAGTTACCAATTAGGGTTCGTTGGAATTCACATTGGGATATGAGAATTGCCAATATGGGAGAATTGGTAGACTTGAGATGGTAGTTTTGTCAATCATCAAAAAGGGGGAGATTGTTGGTGCAATCAGCCCAGGTTAACTCGAGTTTGACTCAAGCAGTACCTTGATAGTATTTTGATGATAGACAAAACTCATGACATGGGATTGTCATGGGAAAGTCCAACATGGGGTTGGCATGGAAAATCCAAGCATGGAGCTTGGTGTGGAAGTCCAAGGGGGAAGCCTTGGCATGTGAAAGTCCAAAGCATTGCGAAGTCGTGCGCTTGGTGCTTGGCATGGGAAATCCAAAGCATTGCGAAGCCGTGCGCTTGGTGCTTGGTGAGAAATGCATTGCGAAGTCGTGCGCTTGGTGCATTTGGGAAGTCTTGAGAACTTGGCAAGTTCACTAGGCTCGGGTCCTTGAGTCGGTGAAGGATGGTATTGCGAAGCCGTGCGCTTGGTGCATCCGAGGGACCGCCGGACGGGGAGCGAATGGAGTGAGCCCAAAGGGAAGCATACTTCTAGGGCATGAGACACGAAGGATGGCGTTGCGAAGCCGTGCGCTTGGCGCATCCGAGGGACGTAGGCCGAGGGAAGAGAGCTTCCGTGGGGAACTCCATGAGGGATAAGGTGGACTTGGCCAAGTGGCTAAGACTGAGTGTCGGAGGCTCAAATATCGTTATGTTTGAGGTTTTAGCCGACATCAGTCGACTGGCAAAGGTGTCAGTCGACTGCTCTAGGTCGTATGGGTTCGACCAGTGTTCGACTGAACCAAGTCTGGCTGATCGATCGAGGAGGGCAATGATCATTGTTGGGAGAATCGATCATTGTCCGAGGGATGGCTGATCGATGACATTGTGCATGGGCACAGAATGGAGTTGAGCTCGCCAGCACTCGACTGATGGATAATCAGTCGACTGATGGGTGCCATCAGTCGACTGATGTGTGATCCGTTGGAACTTAACAAACGTGGATCTGGCCGTTGTGAGACAAGCGGACACGGGACCGATCGATGGTCGTGATCACGCGATCGATCGTGATGGGCGCGAAAATAGCTTGATGCAGGTTATAAAAGGAGCTCGAGTTGGAGGATTTCGTAATGGTTTTTGTGAAGCTATTGGAGGGGAATTGCTACTGCATTCCAGACCTTCAAGAGCCATCTAAAGCAAGCAACAAGAAAGCGATCAAAGCAATTGTGTAAAAGTTCTCTTTTGTATTATCTTTGTATTTCTTCTTGTATTTCATATTACTTGTTGTAATAGCTTGTGAGAGGTTTCTCCACCTCCGACGTGTAGTCGAGAAGGAGTTTGAGTATTGCCGTGTGCATCTCTAGAGCTCGTTGAGCTCGCCCCGTGGAGTAGGAACCCTAAGGTTCCGAACCATGTATATGCTTGCGTATTTGGTGTGCTTATATTGTTGTTAGTATTATTCTTGTTTTATTGTTTCCGCTGCGCTAACAACAATCGTAGACAAGCAACGCAATGAGAACGAGTGAATTCCGACATCCAACGAACGAGGGCTATTCACTCCCCTCTAGCCGGTCGTTTCGATCCCCCAACAGTCAAGTCTCCGACAAACTAGGCCCCAAATCAGTAAGTGCTACTTTATAGGGTATCCTAAGGAAATGAAAGGATATTACTTCTACAATCCCACATAAGGCAAAGTGTTTGTCACTAGAAATGGAGTATTTCTAGAAAGAGAGTTCATTTCTAGAAGAACTAGTGGGAGTAAAATACATCTTGAAGAAATTCAAGATATAGATAGCGCTGAGATGGAAATTGAACAGGCACAACAAAATATTGTGAATAATGAGATTTTTGCACAAGAAGTTGTGGAGCAACAACCTATTCAAGTAGACCAATCTCTTCGCAGGTCTGAAAGGATACGTCGTCAGCCTAAAAGATATTCATTTCTCTTGTCTGACAATGATGATGTTATCCTTGTTGAGTTGAACAAGCCTACATACTATCAGGAAGCTGTGATGAGCCCAGATTCTGAGAAATGGGTAGAGGCCATGAGGTCCGAAATGGAATCCATGTACACTAACTAAGTATGGACTTTAGTTGATCCACCTGAAGGAGTCAAACTCATTGGGTGTAAGTGGGTGCTTAAGAGAAAGACTGACATGGATGGTCTTATGCATACCTATAAAGGGCGATTGGTAGCTAAAGGTTTCAAACAGATTCATGGTATTGACTATGATGAAACTTTTGCACCAGTTGTAATGCTTAAGTCCATTCGGATCATGCTTGCTATTGTAGCTCACCACGATTATGAGATCTGGCAAATGGATGTCAAAACTGCGCTTCTGAATGGAAACCTCCTCGAGGATGTGTACATTACACAACCTGAGAGTTTTGTAGATCAAAAGCATACTGGCAAGGTATGCAAGCTGCAAAGGTCTATTTATGGTTTAAAACAAGCATCTAGAAGCTGGAATCTTTGATTCAATGATGCAATCAAACAGTTTGATTTCATCAAGAATGAAGATGAACCCTATGTCTACAAGAGAGTTAGTGGGAGCATAGTTATCTTTCTTATTTTGTATGTTGATGACATACTTCTTATTGGAAATGACATCCCTATACTGCAGTCTATGAAGACTTGGCTTGGGAATTGTTTCTCAATGAAGAACTTAGGTGAATTAGCCTACATTTTAGGCATTAAGATCTATAGAGATAGATCTAAGAGATTTCTTGGCTTAAGTCAGAGTGCATACTTTGACAAGGTGCTTAAACATTTTGCCATGTAGAATTCTAAGAAGGGGTGTGAGCCTTTCGAAGGCTCACTGCCCTTCTTCTAAGGAAGAAAGGGAACACATGGATCAAATCCCTTATGCATCAGCTATAGGGTCTATTATGTACGCCATGCTATGCACTCATCATGATGTCTCGTATGCTTTAAGCATGAAGAGTAGGTACTAGTCGGATTCAGGTGACAGTCACTGGACAGTCGTCAAGAATATTCTTAAGTACTTGAGAAGAACTAAAGAATATTTCTTGATATTTGGAGGCAATGAGGAGCTCATTGTAAAGGGTTACAGCGATGCCAGCTTCCAAATGGACAAGGACGATTACAGATCACAGTCAGGGTATGTCTTTTGTTTAAATGGTGGTGCTGTGAGCTGGAAGAGTTCAAAGCAAGACACAGTCGCGGATTCTATTACAGAGGTCGAGTATATTGCTGCTTTAGATGTGGCAAAGGAGGTTGTTTGGATCAGAAAGTTTGTTTCTGAGCTTGGTGTAGTTCCTAGCATCGTGACCCCTATAGAGCTTTATTGTGACAACAACGGGGCTATAGCACAGGCTAAGGAACCTCGTTCTCGCTAACGTTCTAAACATATACTACGGTGGTATCATCTCATTCGAGATATCATCGATAAAGGAGATGTGCGGATATGTATAGTAGATACTGATGCTAACATTGCAGATCCCGTGACCAAGGCTTTAGCACAGAAGAAGCATGATGGTCATACTAGGTCACTGGGTCTTAGAGATTACAGTGATTGGCACTAGTGCTAGTGGGAGATTGTTAATGTCAACCCTTAGTGTCAATCATAAGATGAATGATTAGGGATCATATGTATCATATTTCATTAATAACAGGCAAGGTTTGCTTATTATATTATTTCTTATATGTGTTATATGAATAATATAATAGTGTCATTGAATAGTAGGTTCAGGTTTATAGCATATCAATTGGTTGAATTGATAGTGAGAGTATATATATATATATATAACACTGTTCTTAACTATTCCTAGTCAAGAATTAATATACAAGGACAATATTTTTTGCGCAGAGACTAGCATGTAGGTCAATTGATGAATTAATCTCACAAGTCATGGATATGTGATATCAAGTTGACATATGGATACATATTAGAGACTATGTACTGAATTAACCCACCATGAGAATGTTTCATGGATTGTTATATGAGTGTCATAAACATTCTCATGTGACTATTTGTATGGATAATCCTTACAAATTCACTACTGTTCCCTACATAATGAGTTATATACTTTAGCTTCGTCAAACGTCACCCGTAATAGGGTGACTATAAAGGCGATCAATGGATATGCAATAAGTTATGCGGAGGAATGTGAGTAATGTAGATGGGATCTATCCCTTCCATGTAACGAAAGTGATATCTATGGGCCCCTTGATAGAGTAGGACTACTAAAATGCATGGTCATGCTCGAATAAGCCAATATGCGATATTGAGCTTATTTGGTTGAGTAGTCTACTTGGAGATCAAAAAACTCATGATTGATAAGAGGATGACACAGTCTATGCCTCATTGATCAATCTAGATATCAAGGATAGAAGGACTGAGTCATACACGATAGCAGTCATGGAAAGGTTATGTCGGATCTCGACATTCTCATCACTTGGGTAGCAATGATGTATTGCTAGATACCACTCATTGCTTATGTCTCTAAAAGGGTTTTAGAAACATTGTCAACGTTACGAGAACCTATTGGGTCACACACTTAGGACATGTGAGTTGGAGATGGCTCATGTGATGAGCCATTGGGCCATCGGGTTGAGTCTAATGTAGATTAGACTCAATGAGTGGGACTCAAGGTATATCCAATGAATCTGACTCGAGTTTGACTCAAGTCAAATTCGGATTGAGTACGACTCAAGGTATACCCAATGAATCTGACTCGAGTTATAATCAAGTCAAATTCGGATTGAGTAGGACTCAAGGTATACCCAATGAATCTCACTCGAGTTAGACTCAAGTTAGATTCGGATTGAGTGGGACTCACCATTAAGAGGGGTTGCATGATCATTAAAATGTAATTAATGAGTTATTAATTCTATGGAAACCAAGAGTCACAAACCCTTCATATTCAATGGTTGAATATAAAAGGGATTTGATGAGACTTTGGGATTGGGGTGTTTTTCGTGTGATCTTCCTCTTCTTCTTCTCCTACCTTCTTGGCCAAACCAACCTTGTGGCTAGCACCACAGTTTGGTTCTTCTTCATCTCACGGTTCGTGTGGATACCGTGGAGGCATGGACATACTGACCGCGTTGAGATCTGGACACCTTGAATGCAAGTGTTGCTAATGGGATAGCGAAGGGCACGCATCGAAGGTAACTACGATTCTCATAAAATAGAATCGATCAAACGAGTATGGTTTTTGCATGGATCTCTTGAGGGATCTTATTTTTTTCGCTACTTAGTGCTTGTAAAATATTTCCGAGCGCGCTTAGATTCCCTACAATAAGTCCCTTCACTCTAAAGAGAGGCAAACCACACTTCTCCAAATTCTCCCCCTTGTGAGAAAGAACACATCCATCATCCCATGATGGATAACCTCCCCCTAAAGGCTTGCTACCCCTTGACCATTACACCAACAATGTCCTTGAAGAGTCCCTAAGCCTATAGGAACACTAAACCATCAAAATTAAGATTGAAAGTTCAAACTTGAACTTTCACGCACCTTAAAATTTGATACACTCCCTAAACAATTCTTCTAATCCATATCCAATGGATTTTCACCCTTTATAATCCTTTCCAAAGCATATCATAAGGTTAGGAGCAGTTAGGGTAGCCTAACATATCTGAAACATGGGTTAAACATCCTTGTTTACCCAAAATCAGGCCTGGTAGTTGACTCTTTCAGTCAACAGTCGACTGCCCTTGACGTCAATCAACTGCCATCCATGACAATCGACTAATTTCTGTAAGTGCAGAAATCAGGTTTAGAAACTAAAATTTAGAAAATCATAAGTAATTATACATAAATAAAATAAATCATGAAAATTCATATGTATAATACTTAAGTCAATCATTATGGGTGAAAAATATTTGAAAAATAAAATACCCATAAACTAGTGAGATTGACACAAAATTCAAAACCATTGATAACTTCAATTTTTTGACCTATTTTGTATCAACTTCTTCAATGGTGACTTCTATCAAAAGATAGACTAAACTAAGGTTTTTTAAAATGATTTTGAAATATTTTTAAAATCTTATATTGAACCATGGTCTATGGGCTCAATGCACATGATTTGTACATAAGCTTTCCTCATGATTCATCCATGGTATAATATGAGTTTGAGTTCATCTAGATGCAAGAACTATGCACCTTGAACTTAACTCATTTTTTAGCATCTCACATGTGTCTAGGGTGTATGAAAACACACACATGTCAATTTGATGTGAGATGTGGATTTTATTCATCCTAAACTAAGGTCTCATGTATTTTTCTAAGGCAACACTATCTGATTCCCTTATACATGGGACTTCAAATCATGTCATAGTCTTTACATCAATTTTAATTAATCCTAAATACATGAATGATGATTATGGCATATAAAGATAGCATAATTGAAACTATGTGCCAATAATCATGATGTCATGGCATATGATTAAATTTAAATATACATGACATTAAAAGATAAGACTAAGATATCATGACATTTTCTATGATTAAAAAAATGATGCCATGATGTAACGCCCGAAAAAAATAAAATAAAATAAAACATGGTTCTTTATAGCTAGGATTTGAACCATGAACCTTCTAATTGTGAGATAGCCTTGATACCACTAGGCCATAGGATAATTCTTAGCTAGAATATATAAAGAATATATAAAGAAGATAAATGAGAAGATGAGAGGATGAAGAGTTGTTTCATCTCCCCATGAGAAGATGGAGAGTTTTTCTTTTCTTTTCATCTTCCTAGCTATTAACGTGACAATTAAAAGGGAGAAAAAAACCAACCACTTCATCTTCCTTCTCCCTCATCCTTGGCCGAAACTTTCCTTCTCCTTCCTCCCTCTCCATCCCAAGCTTTAGGACCCCTTGTGTTGGTGTTCTTGAGGGGGTTTTAAAGGGGATTTTCTCACAAGGGCTTGGTATATGCAAGGATCACTCTTAGGGCTAAGAAACATGTAGAAGATCTTCATAACCCTAGCGGTATATTTATTGAATCTAGCAAAAGGATGTAAGTATCCCTCACCTGCAGTATAAGTAGCTCTTCGATTGTTTTATCTAGCTTCTTTTTCCTATGTTTTGTTAGATTACATGTTTTGATCAGATTATATGTGTGTGTTCAGATTTATAGAAAAGGTATATTTGTTTTAGACAAGACATAAGATCACAAATATGCTATTTCTCCCATAGTATAAGTAACTTTCAATTTGTGCATCTTGCTTCTATTATCATATTTTGTTCAGATTTATATGTTTCTATTCAGATTATGATTGTTCAGATTTATGGGAATTTTAGGTATATTTCTTTGGAAGCAAGACATAAGATCGTAAGGATGCTTCCCCTACAAGTTTTGGGGACAAAGAGCATGATCAAATGTCTTGAAAGGCTTCCTATATGAGTTTTTGGAGTATGATCATGTTAAATGTTATTATATGGAAAAACTAGTATGTTATATATAAATAAAGTATTTTACTTTAAAGTGGCATGTGTCGGGCCCTTAGATCACCCACGGGCCCTAGACTGCCCTTAGTAAGTTGCCCTAATAAGTTCGGTGGCTAGCTACCCTGAATTCTATTAGAGTTGCGCACAAATTGGTACTATGTCGGGCTGCCCAAACAAGGATGATTAGTATTTTAAAGTATATATGTATATATGGTTTCTAAAGTTAACCAAGGCACAAAGGTTACAAGCTTAAGTATATCTCATGTGCATATTTAAAGATCATGTATTGCAAGTTGTGTATTTCAAGTTCATGCATTCAAGTTGAACCCTTGTGTTATGTACAAGTGTTTCTAAATGTTTAATATAGAAAGTTCATGCATTTCAAGTTAAACCATTGTGTTATATACAAGGGTTTCTAAATGGTTAATGTAGAATTTTCTTAATGGTCAGTTTGAGCATATGTTGCATGCAAGTATTATAATAGCATGTTTTTCTTATAATGCGATATTTTGTGAGAATAGGAAGTACTTACTAAGCTTCATTGCTTATAGTTTTCATTTCTTATACTGCAGATAAGGGTAAAGCAAGATTGGAGTATGAGGGAGCAGTGGATGAAGTGTTTGGTGTGTGTGGCGGCGAAACAGTGGATTATGATCCTGAACTTGCTAGTATTTTGTTATGTGTTAATACCTTCAAACTTATTCGTGTGCTAGTGTTCATGCTTATGTTTTTGATCATGTTGTGTCTAAGAATGTTGAACTTGCTAGTATTATGCTATGCTAAGAACTTTGAACTTGCTAGTGTACTAGTGTTCATGTTATGTGCTAGTGTTCATGTTAGGTGCTAGTGTTGATGTTAGGTATTGTTGTTTATGTTGTTGTTCATGTCAAGGATGCATATATTATTATCACCATGCATGAGGTTGAGTTACTTAAGAATGTTTTATATTAGAACCCTAGTGAATGTGCATGCTTAGATAGGTTAAGAACTTGCGTAATCTCCCTGTGTCAACATGCCAATGTAGTTGATCTATTTCTTTAGCTTCCGCTGTTTCAAGTTAAGAGTTTGAATTAGGATACATGGTTAGAAATCATATTTAGATCTTGTTACAAGTCATTGACCCTATTCTGTTCGTAATCAGGTATTAGTGAATTCATAAATAGTGTATGTGAGTCATGTTTTACCTGATCACGCAAAGAGTAAGATAAAATATGGTACAGTAACACCTCCCTTACTAGTGTAAGCAGAGGGGGGGTGTTACACATGACATGGTATATGACAAAAAAATCATGACAAATAAAATATAAAGGTATAAGAATACCTAAATTTTAGTATTAATTGTCATTTGTTATAGTATACCCATTTTTCCATAACACTAACTTTCTCCCAAGTGTGCCAAAACCCAAAAATGGTACACCAAGACCTCTAAACTTAATCGTGCCAATTTCGATCAATTTATCAAACTTCTCAATTTCTTTTGGCACATCCTAAAATCCTTTAGGATATAAATTCAACCTTATTTCCAAAGTATCCAATAACCTTGGAAATAACCTAAAGTGCCAACTCGATCATGGTTAGGTTTACTACTCATCCACTTTAAGGTTGACACATCCTAACCCATTTAGCGTGAATCAATCACACTCCTAGGAACCCAATATCTATTGGAGCTCCTTGGGTTTACAAGGTATTCACTAGGGATGACCTCCCTTGATACCTTCCTAATGACCTTCCTAGGCTTTGAAGTCTTGGTCATTTGGGTTTTGCCTAGGTCAACTCTAGGGGTAACTCCCCTTGTGACCTTCTTAGTGGCTTCCCTAGGTTTCCTTGAAACCTTAGCCACTAGGCACCTACCTTGGTTACCCTTAGGGATAACTTCCCTAATAACCTTGGCCTTCCTAGACCAAGGTTGTGTTCCATAATCAAATGGAACATTGTGGTAGGTCTCATTGGGCTTAGGTTTGTAACTCAAACCTTTCTTGCCCTTGGGTGGACCTTGCCTCCTAGACCCTAGGCTTTGACTCCTAAACCCTAAATTTTGACTATTTGATCCTTGCATTTGATTTTACATATTTCTAAGGGTCTTTTCTAATTTCTCAAGCCCTGACCTCATTTTTTAATTTTTCATTTAGTCTTTGGGCATTACCATTTCTTCTAGGCATATGCCTACCCTTCTTAGGGTTAATGCCTAAATAGTTTTCTACCTTTCTAATTGCCTCCTTAGGTAGAATTTTTCTAGGATTATTATTTCTAGATTTATCCTTAGTCCTAATATAGACATGTTTAGCCCCTAAGCAATAAAATTTATTATTTCTAGCATGCTCCTTATGATTATGCACAATTGAAAGGGTATTAAAATTATTTCTAGCATGTTTTTGCCTATTACTTAAAGAATGAGCATTATTTAAATTTACCTTAGGGTTTGCTTTAGAAGCTCTCCCTACATTTAATGCTCCTTCTTCACCCTTGCTAGGCTTCCTCCCCCTAGGGCATTGGCTTTTATAATGTCCCTTTTGATGGCACTTGAAGCACACAATGTGCTCTTTACTCTTCTTAACAGGGACTCCGGCATCCTTAGGCTTCTCATTTACTTTTGGTGCCAGCGCTTTCTTCTTACCAAATTTTGGGCACTTACTCTTGTAATGCTCGGCTTCCCTACACTTAAAGCATATGATATGATTTTTATTTATAATTAAGATGCTTGAGTTACATGGGGTGATGGTGAAGGCCTCTTGAGCTTGTTCATCACTTCTCCCGGAGGTTGATGGCTCCTCTTGATTATGCTCCGGCATTGAGGATGAACTCTCCTCCCCCTCAATCCTAGAGGTGGAGGCTTCTTCCACCTCTTCTTCCTCCTTGAATGTCGAACACCTCTCGACCTCCAAATCCTCACTTTCTTGTGAGAATGAGCTTTCTTCCTCCTCCTTTGATTCTTTCTTATCCTCTAGGACTGGTTGGGGCTCCTCATGGAATCTTGCCAATTTGCTCCATAGCTCCTTGGCATCCATGTAATCACCTAAACTATACAAAATATCATTAGAAATTAAATCAACCAAGAACTTTATTACCTTTTTATTTTTCTCGAATTCTTGGAGTTTTTCTTTGGTTCACTTCTTCATCTTGAGGAATCCTTCCTTCGGCCCTCTTGGATATTTGAATCCGTCCATCAAGATGGCCCAATCTTCGAAGTCCCTCATCATTATGAATTCTTCAATTCTTCCCTTCCATTGATTGAAGCCTTCTCTTTTATAGAGGGTGTATGGGATTAGAGTGTTGTTGTCCGATCCAAGTCCATCTTTTGGCAACTCCATCCTCTAGCGCTTTTGCTCTCGGTTGTTAACCCATAGAAGAGCTCCTAGCTCTGATACCAATTGTAAGTATCGGAGCGTCTTCTTCTTCTAAGAGCTACCGGGCTCTGATACCAATTATAAGAACTTCGATGAGAGCTAGAGGGGAGGTGAATGGCGTATTTTCGTTGCTCGATGGAACTCGATCATGTCGCTTATCTATAATGTCATTAACACAGTGGAAATACAAAAAGCACAACAATACACATGATGTAATGTGGTTCGGAACCCTAGTTCCTACTCCACGGGGCGAGCTCGATAATGAGCTGTAGTGATGTACACACCACTACTCAATAAACTCCTTCTCGACAACACATCGGAGGTGGAGAAATCTCGTACAAGCGATATTACAACAATAAGAAAGAGATACAAGAAAATACAAGTAAAATACACAAAACAACGTAAAGAAAACTTTACAAGTATGAACTTGAATGCTTGCTTGTTGATTGCTTTGGACCGCACTTGAAGACCCTGATTTGCACCAACAAATCGCCTAAGAAATCGCTGTGAAAATCCTCCCCATCGAGCTCCTTTTATGCCTTCGTGTGACCTGGATTTCTGTCTGGCAGTCGACTGCCAACAGTGTCATTGTCTCACAATGGACTTGATCCAAATTGGCATTCAAGCCAATGGATACACTAGCAGTCAACTGTAATTTTCAACAGTCGACTACTCAAACCTATAGTCAACTGCTCAGTCGGCTATCGAGCATTCTATCCTCACGACCAACACCAGCAGCAATCGACTTCCCTCTATGGTAGTCAACTACTCATGGTCAGTCGATTGTCCAATGCTAGCAGTCGACTGCCAAGGCCTCTCGCCGTAGTCGAATGTCAGTCGACTCACAGCAGTCGACTGGTTATAATCTCAATCGACTGCTCAGTGTCGACTCAGCTGCCAAGTGTCAAAATACTTGACCAATCGACTGGTCCATAACCCTAGTCGAATGCTATACCTTAACCATAAGGTTTACCCTAAGTATGATGCCCTCATACTTGCTAGACCACCCATAGCCTAGACATAAGCCTTCTAGCCACCTCCATCAGCCTCACGCCTATTGGATCCCTCCAAGTCATCCATGACTTGTTCATCCATACACTAGTCTTCAAGTGCTTCCATCGGCTATTGTCATGCTAAGTTGGTCTACACCACCAAGGCACATTTGGGCTTACATTGCCAAGACACATGCTTGTACTTTATTCCGCCAAACATTGGACTTATGCTACCAAGACTCCACCCTTGGACTTTATGCCGCCAATATCAATTCTTGGACTTTCCAATTGCCAAGTACCCATAACTTGGACTTTCACCGCTAAGACTACACACTTGGACTTACGTGGCTAAGACTACACCCTTGGACTTCCCAATTCGCAAGTACCCACCCACGTCGCCAAAATATATTTTGTTTTACTAAGTAATATTATTTTCTTAAAGGAAAATTAAAAATCAAACTAGCCAAGGTCAATTTAGATTTCATGATCCTATAGACCTAGGTAAGCCTTTGCATCTCACAAACACCTAGGATTACCTATTTGTGTATTGAGCCACAAAGATGGGCGTGAGATATTAGGATTGTTCCCCATGTTTCAGATGTAGATTCAGTGCATTGACATGAACCAACACGGGGTTTAAAAAGCAAATCAATCACTTCGGTGACTAACTCTAATTCAAAGCATGATGATTAGTCTATATCACTTGAGCTAGTAAAGAGTTTGACATTTGCTTTAAGGACAATTTTTAGATGTGTATTTTTAAGTATAAAAATAATGTTTAGGAATTCAATCTTGGACATTTTTCTATCTCATTCGCACTTAATCCTAGAACAAATGTTGAAAATTTTGAAAACTTTAAGTTTCCTTTAAAGTTTTTATTGAGGGGGAGTTATGTAAAGTTTTGAAATTTCAGAATTTTAAAAATATTTTTATTGAGAGGGAGTCTTGTAAAGCTTTGAAAATTAGAACTTTGAAAATTAAAAAAAAAATATTGAGGGGGAGTTTCAAAAGTTTTGAAAATTAAAGAATTCAAGGGGGAGTTTTAAAAGTTTTGAAAATTAAGATAGTGTGAAAATTTCAAGAGGTAGTTTCAAAGTTTTGAAAATTTTGAAAATTTCAAAAATATTTTTTAAAGGGGGAGTTTTGAAAATTTAAAAATTAAGAGTTTTGAAAACTTTGACTTTTGGATATTTTCATAAATTTGTTATAATTTTGAAAATTTTAAAGGTTAAATACTTTTGAAAATTTTGAAACCCAAACATTAAGGGGGAGATCCCATTTTTAAAAGAAAAACTTATTGCATGGATTTAGGGGGAGCATTGATAAATTATTTTCAAAATCTTAGGCATTTTTGGTGAAGCTTGTCAAGCAAGTTTATAATCTTTGAAAAGCATTATTCCTCATCTTTAAATTGTGGCATTTGGTGCTTAGTAATGATTTTGATGTATTCCAAAGGGGGAGAGAGAAGATTTAAAATTAGAAAAATTTAAAGTAAAGAAAGTTTTTCATGCATATGAGCATCTCATGCATATACAATTCTAGCTCAATGCATTCCTGACATATGTCAAATTTGAATATTGTAAAATTGATTCTTCTAATTTTAACTGATGTGTTGTCATACATCAAAAAGGAGAAGATTGTTGGTGCAGAGAGCACCACTCCTTAGTTTTGATGTATGAACCAAAGTTAAAGTTAGGACTTACTTGTGTTCTGATATGAGTGTTAAGTGTGTAGGCTTAATAGGAAGTCCTAGTAGGTCGATTTAACTGGATGCTAGGAAGAAGTCTTGACAGATCAGGAGGACCGGACACTAGGCATGAAGTCCAGATGGGTCAAGTGGACCTGACATTTGGCATGAAGATCGGTTAGGTCAGGAGACCAGATAATCGACAAAAAGTCCAGCTGGGTCAAGTAGACCGAACAGCTGGTAGAAGCCCTAGTGGGTCAGATCGGATGTCAAGAATGGTAAGTCCGATAGGGCAGCCAGCAGATAAGTCTCAAGTGGAGAGGTGAGGTCGAGTCCTCTATAGGGGGACAAAGCTAGGCATCGATCCGACAGATAGTCTGCGTGGGACTTAGAAGTCGAGATCGAGCAATATTACTACTATTATTGGATATTATATTGTTTGCATTTGTTAATCTCATTTTGCAAGTATCAGTCGACTAAAAAGATTCCAGTCGATTGAGGTCCAGTTGACTGGATACACAGTTGGTAGGATTAGTTGGTGATCGATCAAAGATCTGGCAACACAAATGGAATGAGTTTTAGTCGACTTGGGAGGTCCAATCGACTAGAAAGGTAAACTTCCCGATGCAGAGCGAGGTGAGCTGGAGTCGACTGGACATGTCCAATCGATTGGAAATGCTGAAGTACCATATCGACGGGTTGATGTGGCGTCAACTGGAGGGCATTCCAGTAGAATGGAAAAGGTTTATAAAAGAAATGCATGACGAGCTCCGAAGATATCCAATCTACTACATTTAAGTGCTGCTACTATTGATCGTCGTCTGCAGAAGCTTCATCCCTTCACAAAGACACAATTCTGACACTCCGTGCCTAATTCGATAGCTCTAAAAAGTGTCAGTATACTTTAGTTTTATTTACTTGTCTTTATTTCACTCTTGTGTGTTCGATCGGGTGAATACGCTAGAGGGGGGTGAATAGCGTACGAGAAATCTTGCTTTTCGTTTCATCGAAAACACGAGTAAGCACAGCATAAATAAAGATAATAAAAGAAAATAACACTTTTTGTTTTTACTTGGTTCACAACCAAAAGGTTACTAATCCAAGGCCCCACGATCCTAGACCGTGTTCGATGGAGCAATCCACTAAAAGTCTCCTCCTAGTTGGAGGTAGGAGATGACAGTTACAAGAAAAACAAGATAAAGGAAGAGGCAACAAGCCTACCTCTCCTCTTAGCAATGGAAAGCTCGAATACAAGAAAGTAAAACAACAACTTGAAATGAAACTACCGACTTAGAAGATGGAAGCTCGGCATGAAGTCGGTGTTACGATAACGTAGCGTTGTCATTGAAGCTTGGCATTGTTGGAGCACTTTGGGAGCACAATTAGATGATCCAAAGAGGTGAAAAGCCTCTTCTTTTATAGCCCTTCAAACCCTAGCTCATTGAGATATGGATCTGGGTCAAAGCTCTTCTTCCCCCTATTTATGGTGGAGCTTATCTTGACTTTCTTCGAGATGATCAGCTTTACCATCAATCGACTGATGCCCCTCAGTAGTCGACTGATGGTAGGATCAGTCGACTGCTACTAGCCTTCATTCGACTGTTAGCTTGATCACTCACCTACAAGATAGAGTTAGCACAAAAATATAGATTAATGTTAAATACGACGATCCTTAGCATCCGACCTCGACCTAGACCTTCCTCCATAAGTCTTAGTCGGATCGCCGCCAACACGACCTTACCATCGCTCCTCACTCGGTGCTTACCTCTGGTCCTTCCTAACTTGTCGCTTAGCTTTCGGTCACCACCGAGGTTCCTCGATTCCAACGAGGTTCTCCTGGTGTCGCCCGACCACCAACATTTCTCGTCCCGAGATTCTCCGGGTGTCGCTGACCTTGGGCTTAGCTTAACACAATTCCTGCACACTCAACACAACATATGAGATAACAATAATAGCTTAACTTTGAACCTTTTTCATAATCAAAACCTAGGTTTGATTGTCTAGTGCCCCTGCACCAACAATCTCTCCCTTTTTGATCTATGGTAAACCGATTCAAAGTTAAGAAAAATTAAGCATAAATAAGCATGAGTAAATAAGCATGTAGTAAACATGTAGTAAGTATATATGTAGTAAACATGTAGTAAATTAGTATGAGTAAGTTTGAGTAATTTTTTTTCAAACCCTCCCCCCCCCCCCCCAAAAGGTTACCTCCCCCTTGACCTTAGGTGAGTTTTGAAAAAGAAACTTAAAGAAAGTTTTAAAAAAACTTTTTACTCTCCCTTAACTTTGCTTCTTCTCCCCCTTTTTCCATATATCGAAAAACCGAGGAGTATATTTATAAGATAGGGGTGTATTTAAAAGATTAATGAGATAAGAAATGTTATATAGATAAAATTTTATATGCATTTGTAAGATCATTTAAAAGATAGAGAAATTAAGTCCAAGCATGTGTCCCTTTGAAGTAAACTCTTGACTCATTAAGTCCTAAGGATCGTAAAAGGTATTGGATAAATTTAAGTTTTTTCTATTCCTCTGCACCAACAATGTTAAACTAGCTTTATTTTTGTGAGAAAGTGTATAATAGCTAGTTTTGGTAAAGTAAATTTTTGAAGGTATTACAAACATAATCTAAAATTTCAAAATACTTAAATGTTATAAACATAAGTATGATTTCAAAAATACCTTGAAGAGTTTAAAAAGTTGTAATATAGCAAATTTTAGCCCTAGATATTAGTATTTCCCCCTTAGACAATCACACGAAACCTAGAAGGTTTTAGGGGTCTAAACTTGGCCTAACTTATATGTTTAATATTGGCCAATTAAATATATATTAAATGCAACAATCATGAAGATACATATTCTTAAAAGTTTTGAAAATATTTCAAAAATTATGCTATTCTCATTTTAATTGTCCTTAGCATCTCACTCATTGTATGTGTCTCAAAGCATATTCACCTTATATGTTCTTGTGAGATGATTTCAATTTTACTTGGTTAAATTTAGTGATTTAAAAATTAATCAACCTTGGGTTAGATTCAGATTTAAACTTTAGGTCGTTAAGTGGGCCTTTCAAAAAGTGGCTTCTAGGTCATGGCAAGGCACAAAGGTCTTCTTTGATCGGAACAACGATCACTTCCTTAGACAAAGCCAACTTTGAGAAATTGCACACTTAATTTATTTGAGGTTACATCCTGGTCTAACTAGTTTAGGATGTGGTGAGGTAGCTTCAGCTAGTTTCACTTAGCCAAGTGCACCAATCTAGATACGCCTTATCTAACTCAGATACACAAGACCTTATTTCCCTAACGTGCTATCATCTCACCGCGTCCTGTTACTATATTGTCAAGTTTGATTAATCATTTGTCCTATCTAGACATTCTAAAAATTAAAATAAGGACTAAGCATGTAAAGTTGCACTAAGAGATTGGGTACACAATTTTAGTATTATCTCCCCCTGGACCATTGAACCAATACGGTCTATCCGCATAGTGGATTTGATCCTTGGGAATCCAATACTTAGTAGTACTTATATGTGAATTTAATAAGACCTTAGGGACCCATGCCTGGACTCTTCGATTACTACGATTAACAATTGACATATAAGATTTGTTCGTAGTGTTAGTAATATATGAGAGATGTCCTAAGGCAATCGCCTTATGTATGAACCATTTATATGATAAATGAAGATTCACTATTTGAGTATACATGTTTTATGTATTTGATTGGATCTTAAACTCATTTATCAATGTCCACGATCGATTCACAGCATGAGAGAATTTGTGATTGGATCACAACTAGTGAGTATCTCTACATGTGTAATTGTGATGTATCGGAATTATCCCTAGTCGATGAATTGATGGATTTGGACACCATCAATTTTGTCGAGACTAGCACGAGGTATACTCCTTGGTGTATCCAAGCAGCTGATTCTCACTGGCTGGAGACATAGTGATGTCCGGAGTTAATCGTGGATGCTAGTTATGGTAACTAGTTCATTGGAGTGACCAGCCGTAAGACTTCATATGGTTCTCTGCATATATAGATATGTCAATGAAGTTCTTACTGTGGCTTAAGTGCGATGTTCCTTTGACTTGCGGTATTCAAGTCATCTTGATCATGGAGACTTATGCTTTGACATCTTAAGCAAACATCTCTGAGGAGATGTGGACCCGGGATGATTGGGTATAAGTCGAAGTGATCGAAGGTGTTTGAATAGCCTATAAAGGATTCACCACTCATTGCGAGGAGATGTATACCCATGGCCTCTCGTCGGATTGTTACTAAAGTCTTTGGCCAAAGCATTACATGTTTAGAGTAAGGTACTCTTCGATACATGTGGAGTAACTAGAATCCGTAGGACGAGGAAATGATACTGGGCTAGGTGTGACGAGTCACCTAGTGGGGATCGACACAATAGACCATGTCCGAACCAAGTGGGTATAAGATGAGTGAAGGGAATGGGGCACGATTCATTCGAGCCATCAAGGGTTTCGTAAATAGTTCGATCAACCGTTGATCTTTTCGGTTAATTGGGGATCATGATGTACTACTAGGTGCCACTCATGATCGTTCTATAATTAATGGTTAATTATAGACGGCCAACATAAACCGAGAACCTATTTGGTCACACGCACAACGAGTATAATCCAAAGGATTTAAAACGAGCTTGAGAATGGGATTCTCAGACCGAGAGAAACTATGTTTGGTTGGACCAAACATAAAGCGAGCATGAAATTGTTTCAGTCGCAATGGAAGCGTGGATGGGCCGGGTCTTATGAAGACATAATGGATGAACCAAAATGGTTTGGTTCTAATCCAATGGAGGAGAATAAACCAAAGGGTTTGGTTTATTTTAAACGAATGAACCAAAAGTTGGTTCGGTTCGTTTTAACTTAAAATAAACCATCATGGTTTGGTTTATTTTAACTTATCTTAATGGAGCGGGTTAACGGGCTTTATGGATATGATCCATTAACCATTAAGAGAATTAGTTCTCTATAAAAGTGGGCTTAAGGGATTGTTAAACCCTAACTAATCCAATCGGCGCCAACCCTAAAGCTGCCGCCCAGCTTTGTGCCGCCGCCCAAGACCCTTGCCGCGCCAAAGCTCAGCCGGTGAACCTCCGGCGACCCTCCGTGATCTCCTATAGGTTCGGCATCAAGGTGAGCTTTTCTCTCCTTGTTTTGGCCGGCGCCTACTCCTTCCACCAAGCTGTCCAGTTTTCTGACAGCTTCTCCTGTTCGCCGGAGCGCTGCTTGACGACGGTTAGTGCCCGACAGCGGCTAACTTACCGGGGATTTGATCTCCGGTAATCCTCTGAGGTGGAGGACGGCGATTCGCCAAACGGCTGACGAACACCTCTCCGAGAAGCGAAGTTTTGAGAACTCGCTTTTGGATCCGAATTTGATTCGGATCGTGATCATCTCGATCACGCCGCCTTCAACACGAGGCTAGTAACCCGCATTTAAGACGGCTCGTGACTTAGCGTCATCCCGAGGAGCTCGGCGTGATACGGATAGAGACGATTCTACGAGGATCGCTCCGCTTGATGTCGTTTCGCTACACGTCATACGGAAGGTATAACGTAGTTTAATTTCCTTTTATTGCAAATTTTAATTTACGGTTATGTCTACACTTGTTGTAATAGCATGCGTGTGTTGTGTGTGTTGTAATAAATATAGATTTATTATTTTAATTGCTTCCGCTGTGCTCATGTTTACGAAACATGATCGAACACACACACGCCGCGGTGCCGGAAACCCAACAGTGGTATCAGAGCCCAGGTTGTGTTTCGACATAATCGTAAAATGGTTTTGCGATAGTCATAATGTATTTCTGGAAATTTTCTAAATTTTGGAAATTTAGAAGTATTTATGGAAATTTTTCAATTTTGGAAAGTCTAGAAGTATTTATGGAAATCTTCCACTTTTGGAAAGTTGGAAGTATTTATGGAAATTTATATTTTCCATAAATAAAATATTTGATTAGATTCTGGAAATTTGTTTCCTAATTTAATCATGATTTGATTTGGGAAATCAAATCTTAAAATATTTAATTTCCATAAGTAGTTTTAAAGATTTAGGAAATTGGTTTCCTAAATAGATTTTCCTTAATCAAATAATTCCATGAATAAAATATGTGATTAGATTTGGAAATTTGTTTCCTAATTTAATTATGATTTGATTTGGAGAATCAAATCTTAATCATATTTTATTTCCATAAATAGTTATGACATATAAGGAAATTATATACATGACATAATTGTATGCCATGTAATTGCATTAGATGCATAACATTATGCCATGCGTGTCGTGACATGTAGATGTATGCCATGTATGTCATGCCATGTAGATAATAGTTATTTGCATGCAAAGAGGATGAGACATAAAAACCCTTAATCAATATTAAAGCCTACACCTTCCATTAATATGGTTAGAACCGTAGTTCTCGCTTTCTTGTTTGGGTTGTTGGACTTTCCAAGCCCGGCCAACTCAATATGTTCAAACCATGGAATAGTTTAATACTAATATGGTAAGAGTCGAGGTCAATCGTTAGCTTTGGTTGTTGGACTCTCTCCAAGCTGGGCTAATTGGTTGAATGCGCCTAACCATATTAAAACTATTTCCGATTAATGGGTTGGCTTTAACCTCGAGCATCGGCTTGTTGGACTCTCCAAGGTCGATGTAAAGGAGGTGAAGTTGGGTGCTATGCATATGATGCATACTTGTTAATGTGTTAACAACCCGATGTATGTGTGAACATTCAATTAGTTGATAGCACATTGTGATAGTTGCATATACGTGATATGCAATCGTATAGATAATACCTACCGTCAGAGTTATGAATGGCTTGTTGGACTCTCTCCAAGGTTGTTCATAACTATGATGGATATCACCATTCGAGATGGACCTACAATCTCCAAGTGATTTTGGGGTTTTTGAAATTCAAAAATGAATGGGATTTATAAATGTATATTGATGCATTTTAAAATCATTTTCTCATATATGCTCGCTTTGTATTTCTAGGTCAATAAATTGATCATGACGCTTTGAATTTGCGACTATTTTGGATTCAATAAACCGATCGGGCCTAACTTCTTGATCGGCTTAGAAACCTGAGAATTGTTCTCAAGGCGGAAAAGCTTGCAAATGTCCTCGAAGCGCCTCTTCCCGCCCGTCCTAGTGACGATGCAACTCTGGACCAATTGTTGGCCTATCAGAAACATGTGAGTGATTCTGAACAAATGAGTTGCATCATGCTAGCCACGATGGAACCCAAGCTACGAAAGCAGCATGAGCATATGGATGCTCATATCGTAGTTCTTCATCTTTGTGAGTAGGTTGATGAGCAAGTGAGATTCGAAAGGTTCGAAATCTCAAAGCTCCTCTTCACCTCTTAGATGCTAGGAGGCTCATCTGTGGTACTGCTCAATATGCTGAAGACTGTGGAGTCTTCTGAGAAGCATGAGAAGGGGACGGTGCTGTTAGTTGATTCCTCGAAGAAAGGTTCTAAGAGGAAGTCAAAGGAACAGCAGAAGGGAAAGAAGAGAAGGGCTAAGAAGGTAGAACTAGCAAAAGGAAACTTGCCATCATTATGGCAAGGAGAGCCATTAAGAAAGTGTAAGATTTATCTTGAGTCCATGAAGAAGGATAAGGCATCGATGCCCCATCTTCTTCGAAATCTTCTTTATTGATTGTCATTCTATTTCCTCACTTGGGTATTTGATATCGGGTGTGGCTCACATATATGTAATGACATACATGGGCTAAGGAATAGAAGAAGACTCCAAGGAGAGTCAAATTTACGTGTTGGGAATGGAGCAAAGGTTGTCGCACTCGCCATCTAACGTATTTGTTGGAACTCCTCAGAGGACTTGTCTTAGAACTGGACAATTGCTTTTATGTTCCTTCGTTGATAAAGAACATCATTTCTATTTCTTGTTTAAATAGAAATGGGTACCATTTGACTTTAGTAACAATTGTTGTTACATAACTTTGAATGGAGTTCTTTATGGATTGGAACTTTAAGCAATGGTGTTTATACGCTGGACGATCCAAAGGATACAATTTCAATATCGGTTTAACAACACGCTGCGTGCTCGAAAGGATAATCAATTAGACTCCTATATGTGGCATTGTCGTCTTGGCCATGCAAGTAAGAAACGCATGTCCGAATTACACCGATGTGGAATTCTGGAATCGTTTGAATTGGATTCATACGATACATGCGAATCATGCTTAAAAGGCAAGATGACTAAGTTACCTTTTACTGGAAAAGGTGAACGAGTGGGAGAGTTACTAGGTTTAGTACATACTGATGTATGTGGACCTATGTCAACTCAAGCATTAGGAGGCTATAGCTACTTCATTACCTTCACCGATGATCACTCACGGTTTGGGTATGTGTTCTTGATGAAACACAAGTCTGAAGCCTTTGAAAGGTTCAAAGAATTCAAATGAAGTAGAGAAACAACATGACAAGAGTATTAAAATACTTCGATCGGATCGAGGTGGTGAATACTTAAGTCAAGAGTTTCTTGATTATCTAAGAGACAATGGCATATTGTCTCAATGGACTCCGCCCTATACACCACAGCATAATGGTGTATCTGAGAGGCGTAACCGGACCTTGTTGGACATGGTCAGGTCAATGATGAATCATGCAACTCTTCCCAAGTCCTATTGGGGTTATGCACTTCAGACAGTTGTTTACTTGTTAAACAGAATGTCTACCAAGGTAGTCTCAACTACTCCATATGAGATATGGAATGGTAAGAAACCTCATGTATCTTACTTGAAGATATTGTTAGTAATATATGAGAGATGTCCTAAGGCAATCGCCTTATGTATGAACCATTTATATGATAAATGAAGATTCACTATTTGAGTATACATGTTTTATGTATTTGATTGGATCTTAAACTCATTTATCAATGCCCGATTATTCACAAAGATGAGAGAATTTGTGATTGGATCACAACTAGTGAGTATCTCTACATGTGTAATTGTGATGTATCGAATTATCCTAGTCGATGAATTGATGGATTTGGACACCATCAATTCAGACTAGCACGAGGTATACTCCTTGGTGTATCCAAGCCCGATTCTCCCGGAGACATAGTGATGTCGGAGTTAATCGTGGATGCTAGTTATGGTAACTAGTTCATTGAGTGACCCCGTAAGACTTCATATGGTTCTCTGCATATATAGATATGTCAATGAAGTTCTTACTGTGGCTTAAGTGCGATGTTCCTTTGACTTGCGGTATTCAAGTCATCTTGATCATGGAGACTTATGCTTTGACATCTTAAGCAAACATCTTCGAGGAGATGTGGACCCGGGATGATTGGGTATAAGTCGAAGTGATCGAAGGTGTTTGAATAGCCTATAAAGGATTCACCACTCCTTGCGAGGAGATGTATACCCATGGCCTCTCGTCGGATTGTTACTAAAGTCTTTGGCCAAAGCATTACATGTTTAGAGTAAAGTACTCTTCGATACATGTGGAGTAACTAGAATCCGTAGGACGAGGAAATGATACTTGGGCTAGGTGTGACGTAGTCAGCCTAGTGGGGACTAACACAATAGACCATGTCCTGAACCAAGTGGGTATAAGATGAGTGAAGAGAATGGGGCACGATTCATTCGAGCTACTGAAGGGTTTCAGAAATAGTTCTGGATCAACCGTTGATCTTTTCGGTTAATTGGGGATCATGATGTACTACTAGGTGCCACTCATGATCGTTCTATAATTAATGGTTAATTATAGACGGCCAACATAAACCGAGAACCTATTTGGTCACACGCACAACGAGTGTAATCCAAAGGATTTAAAACGAGCTTGAGAATGGGATTCTCAGACCGAGAGAAACTATGTTTGGTTGGACCAAACATAAAGCGAGCATGAAATTGTTTCAGTCGCAATGGAAGCGTGGATGGGCAGCGTCTTATGAAGACGTAATGGATGGACCAAAATGGTTTGGTTCTAATCCAATGGATAAGAATAAACCAAAGGGTTTGGCTTATTTTAAACGAATGAACCAAAAGTTGGTTCGGTTCGTTTTAACTTAAAATAAACCATCATGGTTTGGTTTATTTTAACTTATCTTAATGGAGCGGGTTAACGGGCTTTATGGATATGATCCATTAACCATTAAGAGAATTAGTTCTCTATAAAAGTGGGCTTAAGGGATTGTTAAACCCTAATCATCCAAAACCCTAAACCTTGGCCGCCAAACATAGTTGTCGCCCACCTCCTTGGTGATTTCGGCGCCAAGCTTTGTGCCGCCGTCCAAGACCATTGCCGGCGTCCAAGCTCCAGCCGGTGAACCTCCGGCGACCCTCCGGTGATCTCCTATAGGTTCGGCATCAAGGTGAGCTTTTTCTCTCCTTGTTTAGGCCGGCGCCTACTCCTCCACCAAGCTGTCCAGTTTTCTGGACAGCTTCTTCTCCTCTCGTCGGAGCGTCGTTTGGACGACGGTTAGTGCTCCGACAGCGGCTAACTTACCGGGAATTTAATCTCCGGTAATTCTCTGAGGTGGGGGACGAAGGATTAGTCAAACGGTTGACGAATACCTCTCCGGAGAAGCGAGTTTTGAGAACTCGTTTTAGGATCCGAATTTGGATTCGGATCGTGATCATCTCTCGATCACGTTGTCTTCAACACGAGGCTAGTAACCCGTACGAAGACGAAGCTCGTGACTTAGCGAAGTCATCCCGAGGAGCTCGGCGTGGATACGGATAGAGACGATTCTTACGAGGATCGTTCCGGTTGATGCCGTTCCCGCTACACGTCATACGAAAGGTATAACGTAGATAATTTCTTGTTTGGGTTGTTGGACTCTCTCCAAGCCCGGCTCGAACCTGAATATGTTCAAACCATGGAATAGTTTAATACTAATATGGTAAGAGTCAGAGGTCAATCGTTAGCTTTGGTTGTTGGACTCTCTCCATGCTGGGCTAATTGGTTGAATGCGCTCTAACCATATTAAAACTATGTCCCGATTAATGGGTTGGCTTTAACCTGGAGCATCGGCTTGTTGGACTCTCTCCAAGGTCGATGTAAAGGGAGGTGAAGTTGGGTGCTATGCATATGATGCATACTTGTTAATGTGTTAACAACCCGATGTATGTGTGAACATTCAATTAGTTGATAGCACATTATGATAGTTGCATATACGTGATATGCAATCGGTATAGATGATACCTACCGTCATAGTTATGAATGGCTTGTTGGACTCTCTCCAAGGTTGTTCATAACTATGATGGATATCATCCATTCGAGATGGACCTACAATCTCAAGTGATTTTGGGGTTTTTGAAATTAAAAATGAATGGGATTTATAAATGTATATTGATGCATTTTAAAATCATTTTCTCATATATGCTCGTTTTGTATTTCTAGGTCAATAAATTGATCATGACGTCTTTGAATTTGTGCACTATTTTGGATTCGAACAAACTGACTGGGCCTAACTTCCTGGACTGGCTTAGAAACCTGAGAATTGTTCTCAAGGCGGAAAAGCTTGCATATGTCCTTGAAGAGCCTCTTCCGATCCCCTAAGGACGATGCAACCTGCATCAAATGTTGGTCTATCAGAAGCATGTGGCAGATTCTGAGCTGGCGAGTTGCATCATGCTAGCGGCGATGGTACCTGAGCTGCAGAAGCAGCATGAGCATATGGATGCTAACACTATGGTCTTCCATCTTCATGAGTTGTTCGATGAGCAAGCGAGATCCGAAAGGTTCGAGGTCTCTAGGCTCCTCTTCACCACGAAGATGCAAGAAGGTTCGTCAGAGTCCTTTGTGCTAAAGATGAACGGTACATCGAGCGCTAGCTACCCTCGGTTTTGTGATGGATCATGAGTTAAGTATTGACTTAATTCTGCATTGTTTGCCCAAGAGTTTCTCGCAATTTGTGATGAACTATCGGATGAACAAATTGGAATCCACCATTCCCGAGCTCCTCAATATACTGAAGACTGTGGAGCCTTCTGTGAAGCATGAGGAGAAGGCGGTTCTGTTAGTTGATTCCTCAAAGAAAGGTTCTAAGAGGAAGGCAAAAGAACAGAAGAAAGGAAAGAAAAAGGCAAAGAAGGCGGAACTAAAAAAGGGCACTTGCCATCATCATGGGCAAGGAAGGCCACCGCGAAGAAATGCAAGATTTATCTTGAGTCCATGAAGAAGAAGAAGGCATCCGATGCCCCATCCTCTTCGTATCTTCGTTATTGATTGTCATTCTATTTCCTTAGACACTTGGGTATTGGATACTGGGTGTAGCTCACATATATGTAATGACATACAGGGCTAAGGAATAGAAGAAGACTTGTCAGAGGGGAGTCAAATTTGCGAGTTGGCAATGGAGCAAAGGTTGCTGCGGTCGCCATCGGAACTTATTTGCTGAAGCTCCCTAGTGGACTAGTCTTGGAACTGGACAATTGCTATTCTGTTCCTTCTCTAATAAAGAACATTGTTTCTATTTCCTGCTTAAATAGAAATGGTTTCCATTTAACGTTTAGTAACAATTGTTGTTATATAACTTTGAATGGCGTACTTTATGGAACTGGAACTTTGAGTAATGGCATTTATACGTTGGACGTATCCAGTGACATTTTCAATATCGAAGCGAGCAACACGCGTGCTCGAAAGGATAATCACATTGACTCCTATATGTGGCATTGTCGTCTTGGCCATATAAGCAAGAAATGCATGTCCGAATTACACCGATGTGAAATTCTGGAATCGTTTGAATTGGATTCATACGATACATGTGAATCATGCTTAAAAGGCAAGATGACTAAGTTACCTTTTACTGGAAAAGGTGAACGAGTGGGAGAGTTACTAGGTTTAGTACATACTGATGTATGTGGACCTATGTCAACTCAAGCATTAGGAGGCTATAGCTACTTCATTACCTTCACCGATGATCACTCACGGTTGGGTATGTGTTCTTGATGAAACACAAGTCTGAAGCCTTTGAAAGGTTCAAAGAATTCAGAAATGAAGTAGAGAAACAACATGACAAGAGTATTAAAATACTTTGATCGGATCGAGGTGGTGAATACTTAAGTCAAGAGTTTCTTGATTATCTAAGAGACAATGGCATATTGTCTCAATGGACTCCGCCCTATACACCACAGCATAATGGTGTATCTGAGAGGCGTAACCGGACCTTGTTGGACATGGTCAGGTCAATGATGAATCATGCAACTCTTCCCAAGTCCTTTTGGGGTTATGCACTTCAGACAGCTGTTTACTTGTTAAACAGAATGCCTACCAAGGTAGTCTCAACTACTCCATAAGAGATATGGAATGGTAAGAAACCTCATGTATCTTACTTGAAGATATGGGGTTGTCCTGCTTATGTGAAGCGGACTGTATCAGACAAACTGGATGCTAAGTCTGATAAATGTCTATTTATTGGATACCCTAAGGAAACAAGGGGTTACCAATTCTATCATCCTGTGGAACAAAAGGTGTTTGTTTCAAGGCATGCTGTGTTTCTAGAGAAAGAGTTTCGCTTGCAAGAAAACAGTGGGAGTGTCGTCGAGCTTGAGGAGGCTCCAGAGACTTAAATAGACATTGATGAGATACCTGGTGAAGCACAACAGCCGACAACTCATAGTGATGAGCAATCGGCTGGACCTATTGTAACACCACATCTTCGTAGATCTAGTAGAACACGCAATATTCCTGAGAGATATGGATTTCTCGTAAGCGAATCGAACGACGTGTTACTCATTGATGATGAGGAGCCTACCAGTTATGAAGAAGTGCTGACAAGTTCAGAAAGGGATAAGTGGCTTGGTGCCATGAAGTCGGAAATGGATTCCATGTACTAAAACCAAGTTTGGAACTTGGTTGACCCACCTGAAGGCATAAAGCCTATAGGGTGCAAGTGGGTTTTCAAGAAGAAAACCGACATGGATGGTAATGTGATTACCTATAAGGCTAGATTGGTGGTGAAAGGATATCGTCAAAAACAAGGTGTTGATTATGACGAAACCTATTCGCCTGTAGCTATGCTTAAATCCATTCGGATGCTCCTGGCCATAGCGGCTCATTATGATTATGAGATATGGCAGATGGATGTGAAAACAGCTTTCCTTAATGGAAACTTGCTCGAGGACGTGTATATGATACAGCCTGAGGGTTTCACATCGGTTGATAAAACCAAGGTATGCAAATTGCGACAGTCCATTTATGGATTGAAGCAAGCATCCAGGAGCTGGAATATCCGTTTTGATGAGACGATCAAAAAGTTTGATTTCTCACAAAAATCCAGACGAACCTTGTGTGTACAAGAAGGTTAGTGGGAGTGTAGTCGTGTTCCTAGTATTGTATGTCGATGACATATTACTTATAGGAAACGATGTGTCCATCTTACAGTCAGTTAAGGTTTGGTTATCCAAGACATTCTCCATGAAAGACCTGGGAGAAGCAACCTACATCCTTGGGATTAAGATCTATAGAGATAGATCGAAACGGTTGCTTGGTCTTTCGCAGTCTACATATATAGACCGAGTGCTAAAGAGGTTTAGCATGTCGGAATCCAAGAAAGGTTATCTGCCCATCAGGCATGGGGTACACCTTTCGAAGTCTATGTGTCCGCGCACAGAAGACGAGAGGATTTGCATGAGTAAGATTCCCTATGCATCCGCAATAGGATCTATCATGTATGCTATGTTATGTACGAGGCCCGATGTATCGCATGCTCGAGTGTCACGAGCAGATACCACCGATCCAGAATGGATCATTATGTTAAGACGATCCTTAAGTACTTGAGAAGAACTAAGGATGTGTTCCTAATATATGGAGAAGGGGACATGGTGATACGGCGGGTATACAGATGCGGCTTCCGATGCATAAGGATGATTCCAGTGTCTCACCGATACGTGTTCACCTTGAATGGGGCGCAGTGAGTTGGAAAAGTTCCAAACAAGAGATCAGAGCGGATTCTACCATCGAGGCGTAATATATTGCGGCCGCAAAGAAGGAAGCGGTTTGGATCAAGAAGTTCGCTTCATGAACTTGGTGTGATTTCGCCATTGTTGAAGCAATACCGGCTCATCGCGACAACAATGGAGCAATTGCACAGCGAAGAGCCAAGGTCTCATCAACGATCCAAACATGTGCCGCCGCTATCATCTTATCGAGATCATCGAGGGAACGAAATACAAATCGAGAAAATTCCCAATGAAAGGAACTTAGCGGATCCTTTGACTAAAGCATTACCTCAAAGTAAGTTTGAGGGTCATGTTAGAGCTTATGGTATTGGATACCGTAGCGATTGGCATTAGGCCAAGTGGGAGTCTGTTAGTAATATATGAGAGATGTCCTAAGGCAATCGCTTTATGTATGAACCATTTATATGATAAATGAAGATTCACTATTTGAGTATACATGTTTTATGTATTTGATTGATCTTAAACTCATTTATCAATGCCCACGATACGATTCACAAAGATGAGAGAATTTGTGATTGGATCACAACTAGTGAGTATCTCTACATGTGTAATTGTGATGTATCTAATTATCCTAGTCGATGAATTGATGGATTTGGACACCATCAATTGCACGAGACTAGCACGAGGTATACTCCTTGGTGTATCCAAGCTGATTCTCACCGGGCCGGAGACATAGTGATGTCCTGAGTTAATCGTGGATGCTAGTTATGGTAACTAGTTCATCGAGTGACCACCGTAAGACTTCATATGGTTCTCTCGCATATATAGATATGTCAATGAAGTTCTTATCGTGGCTTAAGTGCGATGTTCTTTGACTTGCGTATTCAAGTCATCTTGATCATGGAGACTTATGCTTTGACATCTTAAGCAAACATCTCCGAGGAGATGTGGACCCGGATGATTGGGTATAAGTCGGTGATCAAGGTGTTTGAATAGCCTATAAAGGATTCACCACTCCTTGCGAGGAGATGTATACCCATGGCCTCTCGTCGGATTGTTACTAAAGTCTTTGGCCAAAGCATTACATGTTTAGAGTAAAGTACTCTTCGATACATGTGGAGTAACTAGAATCCGTAGGACGAGGAAATGATACTTGGGCTAGGTGTGATGTAGTCAGCCTAGTGGGGACTGACACAATAGACCATGTCCTGAACCAAGTGGGTATAAGATGAGTGAAGAGAATGGGGCACGATTCATTCGAGCTACTGAAGGGTTTCAGAAATAGTTCTGGATCAACCGTTGATCTTTTCGGTTAATTGGGGATCATGATGTACTACTAGGTGCCACTCATGATCGCTTCTATAATTAATGGTTAATTATAGACGGCCAACATAAACCGAGAACCTATTTGGTCACACGCACAACGAGTGTAATCCAAAGGATTTAAAACGAGCTTGAGAATGGGATTCTCAGACCGAGAGAAACTATGTTTGGTTGGACCAAACATAAAGCGAGCATGAAATTGTTTCAGTCGCAATGGAAGCGTGGATGGGCAGCGTCTTATGAAGACGTAATGGATGGACCAAAATGGTTTGGTTCTAATCCAATGGATAAGAATAAACCAAAGGGTTTGGCTTATTTTAAACGAATGAACCAAAAGTTGGTTCGGTTCGTTTTAACTTAAAATAAACCATCATGGTTTGGTTTATTTTAACTTATCTTAATGGAGCGGGTTAACGGGCTTTATGGATATGATCCATTAACCATTAAGAGAATTAGTTCTCTATAAAAGTGGGCTTAAGGGATTGTTAAACCCTAATCATCCAAAACCCTAAACCTTGGCCGCCCAACATAGTTGCCGCCCACCTCCTTGGTGATTTCGGCGCCAAGCTTTGTGCCGCCGTCCAAGACCCTTGCCGGCGTCCAAGCTCCAGCCGGTGAACCTCCGGCGACCCTCCGGTGATCTCCTATAGGTTCGGCATCAAGGTGAGCTTTTTCTCTCCTTGTTTAGGCCGGCGCCTACTCCTCCACCAAGCTGTCCAGTTTTCTGGACAGCTTCTTCTCCTCTCGTCGGAGCGTCGTTTGGACGACGGTTAGTGCTCCAACAGCGGCTAACTTACCGGGAATTTGATCTCCGGTAATCCTCTGAGGTGGGGGACGAAGGATTCGTCAAACGGTTGACGAATACCTCTCCGGAGAAGCGAGTTTTGAGAACTCGTTTTAGGATCCGAATTTGGATTCGGATCGTGATCATCTCTCGATCACGTTGTCTTCAACACGAGGCTAGTAACCCGTACGAAGACGAAGCTCGTGACTGAGCGAAGTCATCCCGAGGAGCTCGGCGTGGATACGGATAGAGACGATTCTTACGAGGATCGTTCCGGTTGATGCCGTTCCCGCTACACGTCATACGGAAGGTATAACGTAGTTTAATTTCCTTTTATTGCAATTTTAATTTACGGTTATGTCTACACTTGTTGTAATAGCATGCGTGTGTTGTGTGTGTTGTAATAAATATAGATTTATTATTTTTAATTGCTTCCGCTGTGCTCATGTTTACGAAACATGATCGAACACACACACGCCGCGGTGCCGGAAACCCAACAGATATGGGGTTGTCCTGCTTATGTGAAGCGGACTGTATCAAACAAACTGGATGCTAAGTCTGATAAATGTCTATTTATTGGATACCCTAAGGAAACAAGGGGTTACCAATTCTATCATCACTGTGGAACAAAAGGTGTTTGTTTTGAGGCATCTGTGTTTCTAGAGAAAGAGTTTCTCTTGCAAGAAAGCAGTGGGAGTGTCGTCGAGCTTGAGGAGGCTCGAGACTCAAATAGACATTGATGAGATACAGTGAAGCACAGTCAACTCATAGTGATGAGCAATCATTTGGACCTATTGTAACACCACATCTTCGTAGATCTGGTAGAACACAATATTCACGAGAGATATGGATTTCTAAGTAAGTGAATCGAGCGACGTGTTACTCATTGATGATGAGAGCCTACAGTTATGAAGAAGTCTTGACAAGTTGAGAAAGGGATAAGTGGCTTGGTGCCATGAAGTGGAAATGGATTCCATGTGAAAACCAAGTTTGGAACTTGGTTGACCCACTGAAGGCATAAAGCCTATAGGGTGCAAGTGGGTTTTCAAGAAGAAAACCGACATGGATGGTAATGTGATTACCTATAAGGCTAGATTGGTGGCGAAAGGATATCGTCAAAAGCAAGGTGTTGATTATGGCGAAACCTATTACTTTGTAGCTATCTTAAATCCATTCGGATGCTCTGGCCATAGCGGCTCATTATGATTATGAGATATGGCGGATGGATGTGAAAGCGACTTTCCTTAATGGAAAACTTGCTCGAGGGGCGTGTATATGATACGGCTGAGGTTTCACATCGGTTGATAAAACCAAGGTATGCAATTGCGGCGATCCATTTATGGATTGAAGCAAGCATCCGAGATTTGGAATATCCGTTTTGATGAGACGATCAAAAGTTTGATTTCTCACAAAATCGACGAACCTTGTGTGTACAAGAAGGTTAGTAGAGTGCGATCGTGTTCCTAGTATTGTATGTCGATGACATATTACTTATAGGAAAGCGATGTATCAATCTTACGATCATTAAGGTTTGGTTATCCAAGACATTCTCCATGAAAGACACAGGAGAAGCAACCTACATCCTTGGGATTAAGATCTATAGAGATAGATCGAAGCAGATTGCTTGGTCTTTCGGTCTACATATATGCCGAGTGCTAAAGAGGTTTAGCATGTCGGAATCCAAGAAAGGTTATCGCCCATCGGGCATGGGGTACACCTTTCGAAGTCTATGTGTCCGCGCCTGAGAAGGATTTGCATGAGTAAGATTCCCTATGCATCCATGATAGGATCTATCATGTATGCTATATGTTATGTCACGAGGCCCGATGTATCGTATGCTCACGAGTGTCACGGCGGATGCGATCGATCGAGGAATGGATCATTGGGCGGTATTAAGGCGATCCTTAAGTACTTGAGAAGAACTAAGGATGTGTTCCTAATATATGGAGAAGGGACATGGTGATACGGGTATCTGGATGCGGCTTCGGACGAGACAAGGATGATTCCGGTCTCGATGGATCGTGTTCACCTTGAATGAAGGGCGATGAGTTGGAAAAGTTCCAAACAAGAGGCGTAGCGGATTCTGCTACCATCGAGGCGAATATATTGCGGCGAGCGGCAAAGGCGGTTTTGATCAAGAAGTTCTTTCATGAACTTGGTGTGATTCCGTCCATTGTTGAAGCAATACCGGTCTACTGCGACAACAATGTAGCAATTGCCGCAGAGCGAAAGAGCCAAGGTCTCATCAAGCGATCAAACATGTGCTTCGCCGCTATCATCTTATCAGAGAGATCATCAGTAGGAACGAAATACAAATCGAGAAAATTCCCACTGAAAGGAACTTGGCGGATCCTTTGACTAAAGCATTACCTCAAAGTAAGTTTGAGGGTCATGTTAGAGCTTATGGTATTGGATACCGTAGCGATTGGCATTAGGCCAAGTGGGTGTCTGTTAGTAATATATGAGAGATGTCCTAAGGCAATCGCCTTATGTATGAACCATTTATATGATAAATGAAGATTCACTATTTGAGTATACATGTTTTATGTATTTGATTGGATCTTAAACTCATTTACTGAATGTCCACGATACGATTCACGGCATGAGAGAATTTGTGATTGGATCACAACTAGTGAGTATCTCTACATGTGTAATTGTGATGTATCGAATTATCCTAGTCGATGAATTGATGGATCCGGACACCATCAATTCATGAGACTAGCACGAGGTATACTCCTTGGTGTATCAAGCGGTGATTCTCAGCTTTGGAGACATAGTGATGTCGGAGTTAATCGTGGATGCTAGTTATGGTAACTAGTTCATTGGAGTGACCCGGTAGTAAGACTTCATATGGTTCTCTGCATATATAGATATGTCAATGAAGTTCTTCTTGTGGCTTAAGTCGATGTTCCTTTGACTTGCGGTATTCAAGTCATCTTGATCATGGAGACTTATGCTTTGACATCTTAAGCAAACATCTCTAAGGAGATGTGGACCCGGGATGATTGGGTATAAGTTGAAGTGATCGAAGGTGTTTGAATAGCCTATAAAGGATTCACCACTCCTTGCGAGGAGATGTATACCCATGGCCTCTCGTCGGATTGTTACTAAAGTCTTTGGCCAAAGCATTACATGTTTAGAGTAAGATACTCTTCGATACATGTGGAGTAACTAGAATCCGTAGGACGAGGAAATGATACTTGGGCTAGGTGTGACGTAGTCAGCCTAGTGGGGACTGACACAATAGACCATGTCCTGAACCAAGTGGGTATAAGATAAGTGAAGGGAATGGGGCACGATTCATTCGAGCTACTGAAGGGTTTCAGAAATAGTTCTGGATCAACCGTTGATCTTTTCGGTTAATTGGGGATCATGATGTACTACTAGGTGCCACTCATGATCGTTCTATAATTAATGGTTAATTATAGACGGCCAACATAAACCGAGAACCTATTTGGTCACACGCACAACGAGTGTAATCCAAAGGATTTAAAACGAGCTTGACAATGAGATTCTCAGACCGAGAGAAACTATGTTTGGTTGGACCAAACATAAAGCGAGCATGAAATTATTTCAGTCGCAATGGAAGCGTGGATGGGCAGTGTCTTATGAAGACATAATGGATGGACCAAAATGGTTTGGTTCTAATCCAATGGATGAGAATAAACCAAAGGGTTTGGTTTATATTAAACGAATGAACCAAAGGTTGGTTCGGTTCATTTTAACTTAAAATAAATCATCATGGTTTGGTTTATTTTAACTTATCTTAATGGAGCGGGTTAGCGGGCTTTATGGATATGATCCATTAACCATTAAGAGAATTAGTTCTCTATAAAAGTGGGCTTAAGGGATTGTTAAACCCTAACTAATCCAAACCCTAGCCCCCTTGTTGCCACTCCTTGGAGGAGTTAATCGGCGCCAACCCTAAAGCTGTCGCCGCCCAGCTTTGTGCCGCCGTCCAAGACCCTTGCCGGCGTCAAAGCTCCAGCCGGTGAACCTCCGGCGACCCTCCGGTGATCTCCTATAGGTTCGGTATCAAGGTGAGCTTTTTCTCTCCTTGTTTTGGCCGGCGCCTACTCCTCCACCAAGCTGCCCAGTTTTCTGGACAGCTTCTCCTCCTCTCGTCGGAGCGTCGTTTGGACGACGGTTAGTGCTCCGACAGCGGCTAACTTACCGGGGATTTGATCTCCGGTAATCCTCTGAGGTGGAGGACGAAGGATTCGTCAAACGGTTGACGAACACCTCTCCGGAGAAGCGAGTTTTGAGAACTCGTTTTGGATCCGAATTTGGATTCGGATCGTGATCATCTCTCGATCACGTCTTCTTCAACACGAGGCTAGTAACCCGTACAAAGACGAAGCTCGTGACTTAGCGAAGTCATCCCGAGGAGCTCGGCGTGGATACGGATAGAGACGATTCTTACGAGGATCGTTCCGGTTGATGTCGTTCCTGCTACACGTCATACGGAAGGTATAACGTAGTTTAATTTCCTTTTATTGCAAATTTTAATTTACGGTTATGTCCACACTTGATGTAATAGCATGCGTGTGTTGTGTGTGTTGTAATAAATATAGATTTATTAATTTTAATTGCTTCCGCTGTGCTCATGTTTACGAAACATGATCGAACACACACACGCCGCGGTGCCGGAAACCCAACACGTAGTTGTTATCCTAAACCCGAGTTCGGCCTTGTTGTACATGGCTCTTTGTGATCCAAGAAGTAGGTTAAGACCCTTGGATCCCAATGTGAACTTTTCCAACCTAGCCTTGAGATCTTGAACTTGCCCTTTCAAGAGAGAATTCTCTTCCTCAAGTTTTTCGACTTGAGTTGAGTTTCCCTTTTGAACTTGACTCGTTGAAGAGGTTAGGGTGGTCTCATGCTTGAGGAGTTTAACTTCCTCAAGTAATGACTCGACCCTAGACTCAGACTTAGCTAACTTCTTATCTAATAATTTAATTGCACGATATAAATTGTCGATTAATGAATGGATTACCTTGATCTTCTCCTTTGAGCCGGCTTTGAGTCTTGACTCGAATTCATCCTTAGAGTCGGAGTCGGAGTTGGATTCGTAGTCGACTTCAGACTCGGACATAGATGGTCTTGCCATGAACACATAGTTATCGCCTTGAGTGTCTTCTACCTCATCCCAATCGTTTGAAATGACTTCTTCGGTTGCTTTTGTCTTGGCTTCATTTTTGGGCAGTCTGACTTAAAGTGCCTCTTCTTGTTTCACTCATAGCACTTGTAGTTCTGTGGGGGTTTCTTGTCCTTCGATTGCTTTTTTTTCTTTTCTGATCATTCTCCGAACTAGGTTGACTAGTTTGGTCTTCATTTCTTCCTCTGATTCCTACTCGGATTCGCCCTCAGATTCAGACTCTTCTTCTTCGGGAGGTGGCTTGCTATTTCCCTTTCTTCTTTGTCCTACAACCAAAGCAACACCTCTCTCGACCAGGGCCGAGTTAGATTCTTCATGCAATTCGAATTCAAAAAATAACTCATCTAATCTAATTTTTGATAAGTCTCTAGATACTTTGTAGGAATCAACCATAGATGCCCACAAAATGGTCCTAGGAAATGCATTTAACGCGTACCTTATTATGTCTCGATTCTCCACCTTTTGTCCGATCGAATGGAGATCATTCATTATGTCTTAGATCCTTGCGTGGAGTTGCATCGTCGTCTCATGGTCCTGCATTTTTAGATTAAATAGTTTATTTAAAAGGAGGTCCTATTTGCATACCTTTGTGTCGGTCATCCCTTTGTGTAGCTCGATGAGCTTGTTCCATAAGTCTTTTGCGCTGATGAAGGGGTCGATGCGGTTGAGTTCTTCCTTGAAGAGGCCACACTGCAAGATTTGCATAGCTTTTGCATCGGCCTCCACTTGTCGCTTCATGGCATTCGTCCACTTATCGCAGTCCAATAACTCACCGTCTTCATTGGTTGGTAGAGTGAAGCCGGTCTGGATGACTATCTACATCTCGACTAGGGTCTTGAGGTAGCACTCCATCTGACCCTTCCAGTAACGAAAATCATCTCCGTTGAAAAACAGAGGTCGAGCGGTGCTAAACCCCTCGAGATATGCCATTGAATAACCTTGCAAACAAAAACACGAAAAATACACGAATTGCCAAGACTTGGTCTTGGATTAGTAGTGTAGCATAAAAGAAAAACTTAAATTAAATTACGAAACGACAAAACACGAAAAGAGAAAAATTGCTAGATCGGTGGTTGCACCGAATTTAAGTTCCCCCTCTCTGATATCAATTGTTGGATCAAGTGAATACGCTAGAGGGGGTGAATAGCGTACGAGAAATCTTTCTTTTCGTTTCATTGAAAACACGAGTAAGCATAGTGGAAGTAAAGATAATAAAAGAAAATAATGTTGGAGGATCGGTGGTCGGCTAGAGGGGGGTGAATAGCCTTTTATCGTGTCTTGATTGTCTACGATTAGGTTAGTGCAACGAAAACAAAGCTAAACAAACAATTAAGACAAATACAAAGAGAAATGAAAGCACAAACGCTAACAAGGTGATGAAACGTGGTTCACGGACCTTACCGCTAATCCACGACCGATTCGTCCCAGGTGAATCATGCCTAAACCAATTTCAATAGTCTCTCCTTTGCACTAAGCTAGGTGGAGGTAAACCTTTCTTTTACAAGAATCACTCCTCTTACAATATGATTAAAATAAACTCAAGGAAGAGGAGCAAAAATGTGTTGGGCACTTGGGAGATGTTTATAGGTTAAGCATTACCCATCCCAAGTGACCCAAGGCCCCTTCTTATAGGGAAGAGGTCATTCTTCCCTTTGGGCACCGAGCAGTCGAATGCTGCTGTAGCCGTTGCCTCACAACGGCTTCATCCATGTTGGATTCCAACCAACGGCTCCCACATCAGTAGACTGATCTTCCCATCAGTCGACTGATGGAGTCAACAGTCGAGTGGTCAACGAGATCACTCGACTGCCAAAGCTTCTGTGCCCGAACCTGCCTCGATCAGTAGATTGTCGTCCCTTGGCAGTTGACTGATGGTCGAGCAGTCGACTGTCAAACCCTAGCAGTTGACTGTTGGACCAGAAATGGTTTAGTCGAACACCGATCGAGTCCAATCGACCTAGAGCAGTCGACTGCTACCTATAGCAGTCGACTGGTGTCGGGTAAAACCTTAAACCAACCTTTGGTTGAGCATCCAACACTTGACTTAGCCATTCAGCCAAGTTCACCTATGAACTACCCCGTCCCGGGTTACAATCGCTCACTCTCATCTCCCTTGGAGTCCTTCGCCTTGAAGCTCTCTTCGTCGAGCCACGTCCTTCGGATGCACCAAGCACACGACTTTGCAATGTCATCCTTCATGTCTTGCCCTGAAGTCTGCTTCCTTGTCTTCACTACAATTATCCTCATCCGGTGGTCCCTCGGATGCATCAAGCGCACGGCTTCACAATGTCGTCCTTAACCGACTCAAGGACCAAGTCATGAGATGGTGGTCTTGTTGATGCTTTGTCAAGCTAACCATGTGTGAATTACTAAGTCCTGCACGACTTCAACACACATATCAAATCCACATACAACCTAACTTAAACCTTTACCACACATATCAAAACACATCATTCATGGGTTGGTTACCCTAACAATCTCCCCCTTTTTGATGTGTGGCAACCATGTTTAAGTTAGGTAAAACATTAATCAAAATACATAAGGAAGAAAAGCATGTAAAACATGGATATCAAACATGAATATCAACTCCCCCTTAATACATGTAACTCCCCCTTAACACATGCTAATTTCTCCCCCTAGCATGATTAACTTAAACTTAATCATTTCTCCCTCTTTGACACCATCAAAAATATCTAACATAAGTTATATAAGCATGACATCAAGTCTAGGGAACGAAAATCACCAAAATCAATTTAAAACCTAGTAAAAATAGCTTACTGTGCTCGTGCACAATACATCAGTCGACTGAATCAGAGCATCAGTCGACTGGCACCTATATTTCAGAATTTCTAATTTCCGAAGTCCAACTTCAGAAATGCATTAAAAATTTCAGAAAATTTGAAAAATAATGAAATTTGGGAAACATATTTCTCATAAGTCCCTTTATCAGTGAAAAATAATTTTTCATGAAAATTCATTCTATTTTCAAAATTTAGGCAAAAACTCAAAAAGTTTGAAAATAGTCTCAAATTTGTATCAACTTGAAAGCTAGTTTTGTCTTAGAATCTTTTCAAAGCATGAACTTGCAGATTATCAAACATAAAATGATTTTAAAACATTTGAAATATCCAACCATGATCTTTGGGTAATATGTCTATGAATTAAACATATGCTCTCCCTATGATTGGTCTATTATTTCTATCATGATACTTATAATGACTCATCAAAATGTTATAATCATAAGTGAGTCATTTATATCATCCTAGCATCTCGCCCATGCTATGTTTTCAATCAAGTTAACCTATAGTGAGTGTGAGATGAACCTAAAGGTATTTCATACTTAACCATCAATTTTATGTAATTCTACCCAAGGTTAAGTATCATATATAAAGCCCCTATTATGATCATAACACAAGATTATCATTTAATTTGCATATTATGATCATGAATCAAATATTATTATCCAAATTATAAATCATGATTATTTATCAACTATAAAATCAAGCATAAATCATGATTTAAGCATTTAATTCATGGGTTACACATTATCATCACCCAACACTAAATCAAAAAATCATCACCCACATCCTTATAAGTCAACCATTTTACATGATATAAAATAAGTTCACTCATGGTTGACTATCCTAGGGTTTTCCTAACCCTTAAGGATGGACTTGGGAACCCAATATAGATTCTTTCCAATAGGGTTCCCCAAATACTCTTTTGGGATCCATTTCCTAGCTACCATTGTTGTTTTTGTTTGTCCCCTAGCAATCAAACAATGGTAGGCTTTCTCATTTTTGGATCCCTTATATCCTAGGCCTTTCTTGTTAAAGCTAGCCCTTTGGCTCCCAATTATCATGTTCAAAGTATTGGAGCCTATTGTGAATTTCTCTAGGGATTTAGTTAGATGATCTATCTTTTCCCTTAAGGCCTTGTTTTCTTCAATACATGCATCATTAACATTAAGAGGAATATAATCATCATGTGAGCATGCATTTGCTAGTTTTTCTTCTAAAACCTTAATTTGATCAAACATGCATTTGTTATTTTTCTTAGCCTTAAACAAATCCCTAGTTAGGCTAATAATCATAGAAACTACATCATTGGAGGGTAATTTAGTTACCTTGCTTACCCAATCCCCTTCCAATGATGAAGATGAAGATGAAGCTCCCCCTTCACTTGAGCTCTCCTCACTTGAACTTGTTTCTTCTTTTTTGGAGGAGGTGGAGTCCAAGTCTTCTATTTCCATAAGTGCAAGGCTTATGAAGGCTTGATCTTCCTCCGATGAGGATGGATCATCTCATGTCGCCTTGTGTGCCTTGGCCTTCCCTTTTTCTTTTGATTTTCTTTCTTCTTCCTTTTTCTTGCTCCCCTTCTTCTTGTCTTCTTTCTTTCTCATTTCTTCCTTGCTTTTTTTCAAGAGGGGACAATCATCCTTTATGTGTCCCTCTCCTTGGCAATTGTAGCAAATGATTTTTTTTCTAGGCCTTCTTCCCCTATCATGAGATTTATTAAACTTAAAATTCTTTAATGCACGCCTGACCTTCCTTACCATATATGCTTCCTCATTGCTATCCATTGATGAGGAAGATGAATCTTCATCGGATGAGGAGGGTGGCATCACCTTCTTCTTCTTTCCCTTCTCAGCTATGAGTGCTACTCCCTTTGATGGCTTGATTGGCTCTTCAACTATGCCTTCAAGCCTAGTCTCATGCAATTCCATGGTGGAGAAAAACTCTTCTAGAGTGCTTACCTCTAGATTCTTTGAAATGTAAGAGTCCACCATGGAGCTCTACTTTGATGATCGGGGAGAGGCATCTATAGCCTTCATGATCATATCCCGGTTTGAAAGTTTTTCTCCTACACTTGACAAACCGGTTATTATTTCCTTAAAACGTGAATGTAAAGATAATGCCTTCTCCCCTTTATCGAGTTTGATGCTGTTGAGTTGGGAGCGGAGAAGGTCCCATCTTGCAAGCTTCACCTCGGAAGTGCCTTCATGAAGTTCTACCAATTTTTCCCACATCTCCTTGGCGCTTGAGCATTCTCCTATTCGATTGATCTCTTGTTGAGGGAGCACATTATATAGATGGTGCTTGGCCTTTGAATTCGCCAAGTGCTCCTCTCTTTGCCTCTTGGTCCATCTTGACTTTTCAATTGGTTCACCCTCTTCGTTCCTAGGCATCTCAAAACCGCTTTCCATTATTAGCATGATATCGAAGTCAGTTTCAAAGAATACCTCCATACGCTTCTTCCCCCATGCGAATTCACCCTCAAACTTGAGTGGATGGATATTTGAGTCGGTCATCTTTGTTGTCGTGCTTATTGCGGCAGTGAGTCCGGTGACAAGCAACCTTGGCTCTGATACCACTTGTTGGAGGATCGGTGGTCGGCTAGAGGGGAGTGAATAGCCTTTTATCGCGTCTTGATTGTCAACGATTAGGTTAGCACAACGGAAACAAAGCTAAACAAACAATTAAGATAAATATAAAGAAAAATGAAAGCATAAACGCTAACAAGGAGATGTAACGTGGTTCACGACCCTTGCCACTAATCCACGACCGATTCGTCCCACGTGAATCACGCCTAAACCAATTCCAATAGTCTCTCCTTTGCACTAAGCTAGGTGGAGGTAAACCTTTCTTTTACAAGAATCACTCCTCTTACAATATGATTGAAATAAACTCAAGGAAGAGGAGCAAAAACGTGTTGGGCACTTGGGAGATGTTTAGAGGTTAAGCATTACCCATCCCAAGTGACCCAAGGCTGCTTCTTATAGGGAAGAGGTCATTCTTCCTGTTGGGCACCGAACAGTCGACCGATGCATCCTTCAATAGACAATTGCTGTAGTCGTTGCCTCGCAACGGCTTCATCCACGTTAGATTGCAACCAACGGCTCCCACATCAGTCGACTGATCTTCCCATCAATCGATTGATGGAGCCAATAGTCGAGTGGTCAACGAGATCACTCAACTGCCAAAGCTTCTGTGCCCAAACTTGCCTCAATCAGTCGACTGATGGTCGAGCAGTCGACTGCCAAACCCTAGCAGTCAACTATTGAGCCAGAAACGGTTCAGTCGAACACCGGTCGAGTCCAATCGACCTAGAGTAGTCGACTGCTACCTATAGCAGTCGACTGGTGTCGGGTAAAACCTCAAATCAACCTTTGATTGAGCTTCCAACACTTGACTTAGCCATTCGGCCAAGTTCACCTATGAGCTACCCCGTCCCGGGTTACAATCGCTCACTCTCATCTCCCTTGGAGTCCTTTGCCTTGAAGCTCTCTTCGTCCGGCCACGTCCCTCGGATGCACCAAGTGCACGACTTCGCAATGTCATCCTTCGCGTCTCGCCCTGAAGTCTACTTCCTTGGCTTCACTTCAATTCTCCTTGTCCGGCGGTCCCTCGGATGCATCAAGTGCACGACTTCACAATGTCATCCTTCACCGACTCAAGGACCGAATCATGAGATGGTGATCTTGCCAATGCTTTGTCAAGCTAACCACGTGTGAATTACTAAGTCCTGCACGACTTCAACACACATATCAAATTCACATACAACCTAACTTAAATCTTTGTCACACATCAAAACACATCATTCATGGGTTGATTGCCCTAACAAATAACACTTTGTTGGAGGATCGTGGCCCGGCTAGAAAGGGGTTGAATAGCCAAACGCGTGCTCGATGGACTTTGTTAGTTCTTGTCGTATAAATAATGATTAGCGCAGTGGAATAATGAAACTAATACGAATACAAAGACAATTAAGCTAAAGCAAAGTAAAGAAGAAAAGAGCAATCGCAAACTCAAGGATGTAACACGGTTCACGACCCTTGCACTACAACAAAAATGCTAAAAGACAACACAACAAAGACAATAATTTTAGGAAAAACCGTAGTGATTTTGATAAAAGACAATGGTTTTTGACAAAACTGTTGTCTTTGAGCGCCCATAAACACAAAAGACAACGATTTTACACTATCCGTTATCGTTGAGCATATTTTTTTTAATCAACAACGTATTTTATAATGGTTTTCTAGAACTGTTGTCTTTAAGAATTTTTTTTTATCTTAACAACAGTTGGGATAACAGTGCAATCAACCATTGTCAATGAAAATATTTTCATAACGTTTGGTACAACAGTAAAATATTATTGTCGTTGTGATAATAATACAATGATTTTAAACCGTTGTTAATGAAATTTTAATAGTGTAATTGAATTAGGAGAAATACAACATAATTCGTTAATAATAATTATTAAATTTAAAATATTTTTAAAACAAATAAAAATTATTTTTTATTATTATTAATACTATTTTTAAAAAAATTATTGGAAATAAGTTTTCTTATTTTTTTTTATAAATATATAAGATTTAAAAAATAAAATAAAATTATTTAACCAATAATAAATTAAATACATTTTAATGCATTACAAAATTTAAATCATGATATATATATATATATATATATATATATATATATATATATATATATATTATTATTATTATTATTATTATATTATATATATTTATTCATTTATTTATTTTTATATATATTTAAGTTAAAAGGTTAATTTTATAAACCTTCGTTGTTTTTCTACCTGATAGTTCTCTTCCGTCGTTTTCGCGAGCTTCCGCCATTTTTCCTTTCTACGTTTTTCCCATAGCTTCCGCCTTGCCCATCTTCGGACGGCGTGCACTGCATGCTGGAGATCAGGAGCTGCGGCACGGGGCACGCATGCGCGGCGTCGGAGATCAGCACAGCGGCGTTCGCAGGGCTGGTGGAGACTAACGAGTGCATCATCGCACTGGCTCGACCGGCCGACCAGTGTCGCTTGACGTGCTTACCGAGTGCCCCAACATAGTGCACCTCTTCTCCAACCTCGCAGCCGGAGAAGATACGCGCCGTTTAGAAAAGGAAAAGAAAAAACAATCATGTTGTTGTCCTCGTAGTTTTAGAGCATCTCCAACGGTAGAAGCTCTGGAAGAACTCCTATCTTAATATTTTATTTAAAAAAAATGAAAAAACATGAACTCCCTAAACATCTCTCTCCACGTTGGAGAGAGATGTCAAATCATCACAGCTCTTATGTTTCTAAAATGGATTCTCCATCTTGCTGAAGTTAACTAAAATTACCAAGTGTAAAATCAATAGTTTTGAATTAAAAACGGTGTTTGTGATTTAAATTTGAACAGGTATGTATTTTTTCGAATTCTGTGCAAGTAAACAAGGAAAGAGGAATAATGGTCGGAGAATAGTGGAGGTGAGAAGCAGCGGAGGAGAAGCATTGAATCCAGCGAAGACTATTTTTCCTCCGGCTCAAGCACCTACGCATATTTAAAATGATCCACATATATAAATCATTTAAATAAAAAAGGACAAGATTTTTAAATCTCTTTTCTCAAATTATAAATTCTTAATAGACTATTGTGATTGGTAATGGTTAATATTGTTGTCTTGTTTATTTTTTAAGGAAATAAGTGGGAAACAATAGGAAAGAAGAGCCCAAAACAAATACCCCATCAAATTTCTCACAAAGGATATGCACGGTTTGCTAAAGAAATAGTAAGTAATCTTTAATTATCAATTACAATAAATTTGATATCTTATCGGGGAGCAATTTAAATATAATTGAATTATTTATTATTGTTATTAGAAGGATGAATTATGTAATGATAATGAAATCAATCAATCTATCTTTTGGAAGAAAGGACGACTCAATAAAGAAGGGGAGTTTGTTGGTGATCAGAGGATAAAAACCTCAAAAATTGTAAGTAAATGTTTTAGATTTAAGTTTGTTATGTTAATAATTTCCATCCAAATAATAGTCAATATATATTTTTTTGTGCATTACAGGATGATATCTTACAGAAAAGGAAGGGAAAGCTAGTGCTTAGTGAACCAAGACATTCTAACGGTTGCACTTGAATCTAAGGAACATGGTGGGCATATAAGGGCAGTTGGAGCTTACGTCACTCCAAGTACATATTTTGGCTTGTCAAAGTGGGGGTCTCACGTTTAGCAAGTTGTACTTAATGATCAACAAAATATGTTGTTGGAGCAATATAAAAAAAATTTAGAGCAGGAGGATCAGATAAACAAGTTAGAAGCAATGGTTTTTAAAAAAGGCATATGTGAGTTTGAGAATGATGAGAAAGGAAGTTGTAGTGTGAAGTTTCCTCCTACCTTGCATGAAAATGAGTTTAACCATGATCTTGGTCCGTTAAATGAGATGAAAGCAGACAGTGATGGCGATGTGGATATGATTAACGAGGTCGAGGCTTTACAGGTATCTTTAATCTCTAATGATATCATTGAATTGTCCAATTTAAAGATATTTATTTTTTATAGGTTGAAACATTATATTTTGTCTTATAGGGTCAATTAGTTGCATTGAGTGTGGAATTTGGCATCCATGTAGCTTTTGGTACAATTGTTAGTATTGGGGGAGTTGATGAGCATCTTAATGGTGATCCAAGTAAATGTACGAACTATTGTTTCGTCACAGTTGATGAAACATTGGATGAAATGACCCCTTTGCCAGTGTCAAACCCTATGTGTCAAAGCATTGGTGATGTTATCGGATCACATGTAGCCTGGCCCAGACACTTGATGCAAATACAAGATTCTTCGGTAAATACTACAGTCTATTTAAATTTAGTTGTACAAGTAACTAACAAGTATATATTGTCATTTACTAGAAGCTCAAGGGGGAAAAAGCTGATTGTGCTAAAAAGAAGCATCAATTGCAATCACCAAATGTGCAATCATTAGCAGTGCGATCATCAAGTGTGCGTAGATCACTATGGTTGTTGTATTGTTATTGCAAGTGTACTCTTCATGATCACTAGGCTATCAAATTAATGTTGGAGTATGATGTATTTGGTGGTAAGTTCAAAGCCAGTGTTTGCCTTCAAGACATCATTTCTTTCTGCAACTTGGCACCAATTTCATACAATTGCATAGTTGTGTAATTATGGTACGTATATTGTTTTCATGTACTAACACTTTGACTCTTGATTTGTAAGTTTTAATTATCCTGGTCTTATGCATTTTCTTGTATGTTTAAATGGTAGGCATTTATATAGAAAGATGAAGGAGGAAAATAAGCTAGAGAGGTTTTGATTTGTGGATCCATATGTTGTTGAGTGTCACTTCACATTAGTTGATAAGAGGCCCTTGGTTTGGCAACTAGGTTGAATGACACACCAACAAACCAACTAGTTCTGGTTCCAGTTAATATAAGGTGTGTAAAACAGATGTGGAACACTCAATTTTTACTTTGATAAACACTTGCTTAACTACATGCACTAATATTGTGTATATATGTAGTTTTCATTGGATTTTGACTGTCATCGATCCTCACAAAGAGGTTGTTTCATTGTTGGATCCTCTCGGTCAACATAATCGTGATGAGACTTAGAAGAATATTGTGAATATGTAAGTTTTAGTAGGAAAATATTGTGAATATTTATTATAATTTTTTATATATATACTAGATGCACTAAAAGTCTATAATCTCTTATGATTTTATGAAGGGCTTTGAAATTGTTCAACACAGAGATTGACAAGCACGAGAAGAAACAACCTTTGTGGGAAATAGTCAAGGTATGTTTTACATTGTGGGGAGCTTATACAATTTGAGGAGTAATTATTTAGTGATATTTTTATTAAAATAGATGTGAGAATAAATAAAAAGACAATATTGTAGAAGATGTTAGTAATATATGAGAGATGTCCTAAGACAATCGCCTTATGTTTGAACCATTTATATGATAAATGAAGATTCACTATTTGAGTATACATGTTTTCATGTATTTGATTGGATCTTAAACCCATTTACTGAATGTCCACGATACGATTCACAGCATGAAAGAATTTGTGATTGGATCACAACTAGTGAGTATCTCTACATGTGTAATTGTGATGTATCGAAATTATCCCTAGTCGATGAATTGATGGATTTGGACACCATCAATTCTGTCAAGACTAGCACGAGGTATACTTCTTGGTGTATCCAAGCAGTTGATTCTCACTGGTTGGAGACATTGTGATGTCCGGAGTTAATCGTGGATGCTAGTTATGGTAACTAGTTCATTGGAGTGACCAACCGTAAGACTTCATATGGTTCTCTGCATATATAGATATGTCAATGAAGTTCTTACTATAGCTTAAGTGTGATGTTCCTTTGACTTGCGATATTCAAGTCATCTTAATCATGAAGACTTATGCTTTGACATCTTAAGCAAGCATCTCTGAGGAGATGTGGACCCGGGATGATTGAGTATAAGTCGAAGTGACCGAAGGTGTTTGAATAGCCTATAAAGGATTCACCACTCCTTGCGAGGAGATGTATACCCATGGCCTCTCGTCGAATTGTTACTAAAGTCTTTGGCCAAAGTATTACATGTTTAGAGTAAGGTACTCTTCGATACATGTGCAGTAATTAGAATCCGTAGGACGAGAAAACGATACTTGGGCTAGGTGTGACGTAGTCAACCTAGTGGGGACTGACACTATAGACCATGTCCTGAACCAAGTGGGTATAAGATGAGTAAAGGGAATGGGGCACGATTCATTGGAGCTACTGAAGGGTTTCAGAAATAGTTTTGGATCAACCGTTGATCTTTTCGGTTAATTGGGGATCATGATGTACTACTAGGTGCCACTCATGATCGTTCTATAATTAATGGTTAATTATAGACAACCAACATAAACCGAGAACCTATTTGGTCACACGCACAATGAGCGTAATCCGAAGGATTTAAAACGAGCTTGAGAATGAGATTCTCAGACCGAGAGAAACTAGGTTTGGTTGGACCAAACATGGAGCGAGCATGAAATCATTTCAGTCGCAATGGAAGCGTGGATGGGTCGTGTCTTATGAAGACATGATGGATGAACCAAATTGGTTTGGTTCTAATCCAATGGAGGAGAATAAACCAAAGGAGTTTGGTTTGTTTTAAACGAATGAACCAAAGTTGGTTCGGTTCGTTTTAACTTAAAATAAATCATCTTGGTTTGGTTTATTTTAACTTAAATTAATGGAGCGGGTTAACGGGCTTTTGGTTATGATCCGATAACCATTAAGAGAATTTGTTCTCTATAAAATAGGGCTTAAGAGTTTTTGTTAAGCCCTAATCCTTGCAACCCTAAAGTTGCCGCCCACCCTCTCCCTCTTCTCCAAGTGGTCGGCGCCCAACTCCTTGCCACCGCCCAAGCTCCTCCAATCGGCGTCCAGCAGCTACCGTCCTCCCCACTTGCCGGCGTCTAGCTGTTGCCGGAGGAGCTCCGGTGATCTTCCTTGGCTCCAGCGACAAGGTGAGCATATTGGTTTCCTTATTTAGCCGGCGCAAGGTCTCCACCAAAGCTGTCTAGTTTTCTGGACAGCTTGTTTCCTTCTTGTTGGAGCGTCGTTTGGACGACGTTTGGAGCTCCGACAGCGCCTTCCTTACCGGGGATTCGATATCCGGTAATCCTCATAGGTGGAGGACGAAGGATTCGTCAAACGGTTGACGAATACCTCTCCGGTGAAGCGAGTTTTTGAGGACTCGTTTTGGATCCGAATTTTGATTCGGATCGTGATCTTCTCTCGATCACATCGTCTTCAACACGAGGCTAGTAACCCGTACGAAGACGAGGCTCGTGACTTTGTAAAGTCATCCCTGTTGGTGCAATCGGCCCAGGTCACGATTGACCAGGACTCGAGTTTGACTCGAGTGATGTTTTGATGTTTCGACAAAAACATATGACAATGTAATTGTCATGGGAAAGTCCACGTCTTGTGTACTTGGCATGAAAAGTCCAAGTGGGACACTTGGCAATGTAAAAGTCCAAGAATGGGTCTTGGCAATGTAAAAGTCCAACATGGGTTGGCAAGGGAAAGTCCAAGCAATGGTCTTGGCATTTGAGAAGTCCAACATGGGTTGGCAAGGGAAAAGTCCAAGCATGGGTCTTGGCAATGTAAAAGTCAAACATGGGTTCACAAGGGAAAGTCCAAGCTTGAGTCTTGGCATGAGAAGTCCAAGGGGTTTGATATTGGCTGCGTAAAGTCCAAGCGGGAGTCTTGGCAGCATAAGTCCAATGGTTGGCGGCGTAAAGTCCAAGCGGAGTCTTGGCGGCGTAAGTCCAATGTGCCTTGGCGGTGTAGACACCGTTAGCATGACATAGCCAATGGAAGCACCTAGAGGCTAGCGCGATGGATGAACAAGTCATGGATGACTTGGAGGGATCCGAGATGCGTGAGGCTGATGGAGGTGGCTAGAAGGCTTAGGTCTAGGCTAAGGGTGGTCTAGCAAGTATGGGGGCACCATACTTAGGTTAAAACCTCATTTTTGAGATTGGCAGTCGACTGGCATTATGGTCGGTTCGACTGCCGTGAGTCGACTTGAGTTTGACCGCCCTTAGAGCCGAAATGCTCGCAATCGATCGCTTATCGGAGCCGATCAGGTCGACGGCAGCCGATCGCTAAGGGTCGGCAATGACCGCCACCCAATATCGAGCACGTAACGCCCGTAGCCGATCGCCGGGCCGGTTACGGGCGCCGCGGCCGATCGCTAATGTTGGCGGCCGATCGCCAAGAGTCCCGTTGGAACTTGTCTGACGTGGATTGAGCCGTTGTCTCACGACAACAGTGGCATCAGTCGACTGGGGACTTATGGCAGTCAACTGATAGGCGAAAATCCAACCCGACGCAAGATAAAAAGGGGAGCTCGTGAAGGATTTTATCATCAGTTCTTTGGGGGCTTTTGTGAGGCGATTTGCAAGTGCATTTCAGGGTCCTTCAAGCTCATCAAGCAACCGACAAGCAAGCGCTCAAAACCCTAGTTTGTAAAGTGTTCTTTACATTTTCACTTGTATTTGCTTGTATTTCTTTCGTTTATTGTTGTAAACATTTGTACGAGGTTTCTCCGCCTCCGACTTGTTGTCGAGAAGGAGTTTATTGATTAGTGATTGCATTGGCGTCGCTAGAGCTCGTTAGAGCTCAATCCGTGGAGTAGGAACCGTTCGGTTCCGAACCACGTTAAATCCTTGTGTTCGTGATTGTATCTTTTCGTTATTGCTTTTATTATTTCTATTCCGCTGCGCATAACGAGTTTTGTAGAGACGATCGCGAACGAATTCCATCTACATACGGTCAAACGCTATTCGCCCCCCTCTAGCGGCGTCAAATCTCCAACAATCCCGAAGATACTCGGCGTGGATACAGATAGAGACAATTCTAGCGAGAATCGTTCCGGTTGATATCTTTCCCGCTACACGTGATACGTCAGGTATACGTAGTATAAATTTCCTATTATTGCAAAATTTGAATTTACGGTTATGTCTACACATGTTGTACTATGCATGCGTGTGATGTGTGTGTTGTAATAAATTAGATTTATTATTTTATTCCTTCTGCTGTGCACATGTTTACGAAACATGTTCGAACACACACTCGCCGTGGTACCGAAAACCCAACAGTAGAGGAGAGCTAAATAAGAAAATAATTTTTTATTTGCTCTTCATGTACGTAAAGGATGACACCATGCCCAATTTATATTACTCTACATGGAATTTTTTTTTTTCTTACAAAGTCTAGAATTTTCTTAACTCCTAGTTTCTTATAAACTCTAAAATATTTTGTCTAACTCTGCTAGAAGATGAGGGTAATATGATGGTGTGTGGATTTTTTCCTATAAAGGTGATAAATTGGTAGTTTTTTTTGTTTTACTTTTGAGACAAGTTTATTATTTCCTTCTTGTTTTGTCAATTTCAAATATTAAATCTAACATCAACCTAGTCGTTCATTTATATTTCCATGTGTCATTATTCTTTATGTAACTTTTCCTTTGTATAGATATTTAGTTAGCTCAAAATCTACGTTAGTTAAGTTTGGGTCAGCCAATTGACATTTCATACATGTCCATATGTGATATGTAGTTATGCGACCATGTGTATGCATATGTGTTTGCATTAAGTCATTAAGCTTCTTCAACATAATGATTCATTAATTCTGTCGTACTTTCCTTTGTGATATCACTTGTAATTACTAATATATGTATCTTTATTTTCATTTAATGATGTATGATTTGATAAATTTTTCAATATATATATATATATATATTTATTTATTTATTTATTTATTTATTTATCTAGATCAAATAATATGACATAAAAACATGCATATAAAGTGTACTAATCAATTTTTGCAATCTATAGTAACTTTCATGAATGATTCTCTATCCATCATATTCAATATTTTTTCTAAGTTGGCGAGTTTGCCTGCAATAGGTCCTTTAGTAAATAAATCTATTAGTTGTTCTTCCATACTCTTCTGTCTTTACATATTTCAACTTCTTTGTGTAACACTTTCCCTCTAATAAAGTGATAGTACATTTCTATATGCTTTGTTTTGTATAATAAAGTGGATTCTCTGCCAAACGTATTGCTAATTGATGAGTACGATAAAGTGGTATTGCATTATCTATACTTTAATGTATTTCCTTTAATAATTCTTTTAATCATATACTTTCTTGTGTTATTCCTCATTGAGAAAAGCTTTGTGAAAATCTCCACATAATTACTATAATTTTTTTCATCACAAGTTCTCCTTCAATCGGATGGAGTTCAATGCGATTATTTCGTTTTGCGATATATGAGAGATATAATTGAAGGTGCCGCATCCATTGACAAGGATTCCCTACGACCAATAGTAATATTAGACATATTTTTAAATTTTCTTATTGAAACATATTTGTAAAATGATTTGTGCAATTAATTATCACATAGTACTCAAAGTGTTTCCATTTTCATTCGTTTATTCACATGCAGTTCGCAAAATCTGTGATAGCTACAAAGAAAATTGATGAAGTACGTTCGGAGTGGGTTGAATGCATACAAGATCACATATCTGATGATTAAGAAATTTAAGTGTACATACCTCTTTTGGTTAGATGTGGTAATCTATAAGTGTTTTGGTTATTATGCATAATACTTTTGGTGTAGTACTAAGCATATGATGTGTAGTTGTTTTGCTACAAGTACTTTTTTATATATGTTTTTAAGAGTGATCATTTAAAAGAGGATGATGTGAACTTGTACTTTACATTGCTACAAGTGCGAGTGTATATGTGTTTTCTATAATTCTTTTTGATGTTGTTGTATGATTTATATTAAAAATACAACACTATAAATCGACAACGATTTATTGTTCTCTAGAGTGACCGTTGAGAAATGACAACGGTTAAAAACACAAGGATTAAAATAACAAAGACAATACAAATGACATCGGTTAACAACCGTTGTCTGACTCAAAAAATTATAATAAATCCATGCGTTGAGAAAAATAAGGCACTCAAAGACAACGGTTATAACCCGTTGTAATTTTAGTTGAACTACAACAGTGAAAATCCGTTGTCTATGACCCAAAAAATCCGTGGTAAATCGACGTGTTGAGAAAAGTGGGGTGCTCAAATATAACGGTTAAAAATCGTTGTCTTTTCCATAAATCAACAACGATTTTTCACCGTTTCCTTTGAGCGCCCCACTTTTCTCAACGGATCGATTTACCATAATTTTTAGATCACAGACAATGGTTTTTCACCGTTGTCTTTTCGAATTTTTGTTGTAGTGTTGTCGCTAATCCACGACAATTCGTTCCGCAAATCACTCCTACAAACCAATCCACTAATCTCTCCTTTAGCCCAAGACAAGGTGGAGGTAAACCTTCTTACACAATCTCTCCCTCTTATAATAGAATTGAGATAAGAGTAAGGAAGAGGAGAGTAGATACGTTCACAGCACTTGGGGAACAATTAGGAGTGGAAGCATTAACCTCCCCAAGACCCCCAACCCTTCTTTTTATAGAGAAGAAGGGTTTCTGCTCGTTGGGCATGCAGCAGTTTACTGATGCATGCCACCAGTCGACTGCCGCTATAACGGTCGTCTTCCAACGACTTCTGACTTGTAGTCGTCACCGTCCAACAACACCCTTGGCAGTCGACTGCTACTATCAATAGTCGATCACGTCGCCTGATAGCCGATCGATCACGGCTACTTTAACGCCTGCGTTCGCGTTACGCTTGATCGCCATCCTTGGCCGACAGGTGGAGCAATGATCGTCATCCCTTGGCAGTCGACTATTGAGCCACAAAATTCTAGTTGACACCGGTCAACTACTAGTCGACTCGGACCAGTCGACTGCCATTATTTTGCAGTCGACTGTTGTCGGATAAAACCTCAAACATCAAGATATTTGAGCATCCGACCATCGGATAAAATCTCAAACCACATGTTTGAGCATCCAACACTTCCCATCGTCGGGTAAAACCTCAAACACATGTTTGAGCGTCTGACACTTGACTTAGCCACTTGACCAACTTCACCTACTTAAGCTACCCTATTCTAGATTACAATCGCTCAATCTCTCATCTCCCATGGAGTCCCTCACTGAAGCTCTCTTCGTCCGGCTACATCCCTCAGATGTACTAAGCCCGCGGCTTCTCTCGTGCCATCTTTCACGTCTTGCCCTGAAGTCTGCTTCCTTTGTCTTCACTCCATTTGCTCCTTGTCCGGCGTCCCCTCGGATGCACCAAGCTCACGGCTTCTCCCTGTGTCATCCTTCACCGACTCAAGGACCCGAGCCATGAGATGATGAACTCACCAATGCTTCATCAAGCTAACCATGTATGATTTACTAAGTTCTGCACAACTTAAACACACATATCAAATCACATAATCAACCTAACTTAAACCCTTTGTCACACACATCAAAACCAAACACATACTTAGGTTGATTGACCTAACACACTTTTTGTTTTTAATTAGTTCACAACCAAAAGGTTGCTAATCTAAGGCCCCATGATCCTAGACCGCGTTCGATGGGGCAATCCACTAAAAGTCTCCTCCTCGTTAAAGGTAGGAGACGACAATTACAAGAAAAACAAGATAGAGGAAGAGACAACAAGTCTACCTCTCCTCTTAGCAATGGAAAGCTCAAATACAAGAAAGTAAAACAACAACTTGAAATGAAACTACCGACTTAAAAGATGGAAGCTCAACTTGAAGTCGGCATTACGGTGGCGTAGTGTTGTCGTTGAAGCTTGGCATTGTTGGAGCACTTTGGGAGCACAATTAGATTATCCGAAAAGGTGAAAAGCCTCTTCTTTTATAGCCCTTTAAACCCTAGCTCGTTGAGATCTGTGTCTGGGTCAAAGCTCCTCTTCCCCTCATTTTTGGTGGAGCTTATCTTGACTTTCTTCGAGATGATCATCTTGACAATCAGTCGACTGATGCCTCTTAGTAGTCGACTGATGGTAGGATCAGTCAACTACTACTAGCCTTCAGTCGACTATTAGCTTGATCACTCACCTACAAGATAGAGTTAGCACAGAAATGTAGATTAATGGTAAATATGACGGTCCTTACCATCCGACCTCGACCTAGACCTTCCTCTAGAAGTCTTAGTCGGATCGTCGCCTACACGACCTTACCATCGATCCATGCTTGGTGCTTACCTCTGGTCCTTCCTGACCTGTCGCTTAGCTTCCAGTCACCACCGAGGTTCCTCGACTCCAACGAGGTTCTCCTATTGTCGCCCGACCACCACGGTTTCTCGTCCCGAGATTCTCCGGGTGTCGCTGACCTTAGTCTTAGCTTAATATAATTTCTGCACACTCAACACAACACATGAGATAATAATAATAGCTTAACTTTGAACCTTTTGTTAGGGGATCGAATGGCCGGCTAGAGGGGGGTGAATAGCCCTCGTTCGATGATCGTCGTATTTTGTTCGTCTACAAAACGTTAGCGTAAGCGGAATATACAAATACAAACAAAGACAAACAAAATATAAGCAAGCAATACAAACACCGAGATGTAACGTGGTTCACGGCTGCGCCGCTAATCCACGGTCCGATTCGTCCACGGTGAATCACTCCGCAATCTATCCACTAGATTTCTCCTTTGCACAAAGCTAGGTGGAGGTAACCTCTTTACAATCTCTCTTCTTACAATAGAATGGAGATAAAACTAGTAAGAAGAGTGGAAGAACACTTAGAGCACTTTGGGAGCAATTAGGAGCATAAGCATTATCCCCCTAAAGCCTCATCCCCTTCCTTTTTATAGAGGAAGAGGGTTTCTTCCCGTTGACACAGGAGCAGTCGACTGATGGCACCCATCAGTCGACTGGTGCTGTAGCCGTTGCCCAATAATGGCCGCTTTCCATGTTGGATACCATCCAACGGCACTGGCATCAGTCGACTGATGGCACCCATCAGTCGACTGATGTCAACCAGTCGAGTCCTCAACGAGGTCGACTCCATTCTGCGTCTGCTGCACAAGGACATCGCCGACCGCCATCCCCAGCCGATCGATTACATCACCGATCGCCCATGTCGGGCTGACTGATCAACTTGATTCAGCCATATTAGACTAGTCGATCGACCCATCGACTCAGAGCAGTCGACTGCCATGACATGACAGTCGACTGGTGTCAGGAAAACTCATCCGACACTTGGCCAAATGGCCAAGTTTCACCTAAGAGCTACCCTTCCCGGGTTACAATCGCTCACTCTCATCCCTCGGAGTCCCTCGCCTTTGAAGTTCTCTTCGTTCGCGGCCACGTCCCTCGCGATCAGCGACGACTCGCAATGCTCCTTCGCCTCTTGCCTCGAAGTCTACTTCCTCCGGCTTCACTCCAAGCTCCTCGTCCGGCGGTCCCTCGGATGCTCCAAGCGCACGGCTTCCGCAAAGCTATCCTTCACCGACTCAAGGCACGAGTCATGAGATGTGAAACTCGTCATGGCTCCATGTGTGAATTACTAAGTCATGCACGACTTCAACGCACATATCAAATCAACATATCAAACTAACTTAAACCCTTTGCTACACCATCAAAACCATATCACGGCAAGAGATTGCCCTAACAATCTCCCCCTTTTTGATGTGTGGCAATCCGTTTAAGTTAGGTAAAAACATTTGATATAAATTCTAAGGTAAAGAAAGCATGTAAACATAAACATGATATAGCAACATGCAACTCCCCTTTAATCCATGAAACTCTCTATGTAAATTTCTCCCCCTTTTATAATTAACTTAAACATAGTATTTTCTCCCCCTTTGACACCATCAAAAAGATTATCACAAAGTTAAAAACACATGGCATCAAGTCTAATAGAAAGAAAATACCACAAGTTGATTTAAAATTCGGAATTCAGCCTTTACTAGTCTGATATTCAGGCCATCAATGATCGTTCAGATACTACTGACCGCACGAATTTCGGGATTTTCTGATTTTCAGACCGAATTTCAGAAATGCATTAAAAATTCTAGAAAATTCAAAAAATCATGAAATTTAGGGAACACATTTCTTTTAAGTATATCTATCAGTGAAAAATATGTTTTCATAAAAAATCATTATATTTCCACGTATTTGCCAAAAATCCAAAAGCTTTAAAAACTACTAGATTTTTTATCATAAGAGTATTCATTTTAACACCCAGTTTTGCATCCAATTGTTTCAAAACATGAATACATGTATTTTAAAGTAAGAATTTGTTTTGAAAACATATGAAATATCCAACCATGATCTTTGGGCAATATGTCTATGAATTAAACATAAGCCTTCCCCATGATTGGTCTATTATTGCTATTTTGATACTTTAAATGACCATCTAAATGTCATAGGCATCAGTGGACATTTGTATCATCCTAACATCTCACTCATGCTAAGTTTTCAATCAAGGTAGCCTATGGTGAGTGTGAGATGCATCCTAGGGGGTATTTGTATATACTTAACCAATATGTTCATGCAATTCTATCATGGTTAAGTGTCAACCTAATAATCCTCATGATCATAAAGGCAAATATGAATGAATTTCACATTATGATCATGAAACTCATGTATTCATCAAATAATAGTCATGCATTAGGTATTATATGATGATAGTAAACAAAGTATTACCTAAAGCATGATTCAAACCTATTTCTTATGATAACGTGCCAAATTTTAAAAACATAAATCATGATTGTAAATATACATAGGAATTATATCAATCATCATGATTTAAGCATTATTATCTATTTATGGGTACGTTATCATCACCCAACACTATCTAAAAAATGTTGTCCCGTCATCCTAAGTCAACCAAAATATGATATAGGTTAGGTCCATGTGGTTGACTACCCTAGGGTTATTCTAACCCTTAAGGATGGATTTTGGAACCCAAAATAAGTTCTTTCCTATTGGGTTCACTAGATATTCCTTGGGGATCCATTTTCTAGCTATTATCTTCTTCTTATCTTGTCCCCTAGCTATTAAGCATTTGTAGGCCTTTTCATTTTTCTTTTCCTTATATCCTAGGCCCTTTTTGTTAAAGCTTGCCCTTTGGCTCCCTATGATCATATTTAATGTGTTGGAGCCTATTGTGAATTTTTCTAGGGCTTTGGTTAAATAATCTACCTTTTCCCTTAATGCCCTATTTTCCTCTATGCATGCATCATTAACATCCAAAGGCATATAAAGGTCATGTGAGCATGCATCATCATGGCAAGAAGAGGTATCATTATTATTTAAACATGCATTTTCTAGCTTATATTCCAAAGCCTTAATTTGATTAAGCATGCTTTTATTTTTCTTTTTCATTCCAAATAAGTCCTTAGTTAAACTAGAAATTATGGAAACTATTTTCTTAGGAGAGGCTTTCGTTACCATAGTTTCCATGTCCTCTTCTTCTTCTTCGGATGAGGAGGATGTAGAAGCTCCCCCTTCATTTGAGCTCTCCCCACTTGAGCTTGATTCTTCATTTGAGGAGGAGGAGCAATCCGAGTCATGAAGAGCCATTAGTGCTAGGTTGGAGTAGACATGCTCTTCTTCTTCGGATGAGGAGGATGAAGCAACATCATCCCATGTCTTGGCTTTGAGTGCCATGGCCTTCCCTTTTCCTTTTGCCTTCTTTTCTTCTTCCTTTTTCTTGCTCCCCTTCTTCTTCCTCTTTTCTTCTTTCTTTTTCTTCTCTTCCTTGCTCTTGTTTAGGAGGGGACAATTATCCCTTATATGTCCCTCTCCTTGGCAATTGTAGCATATGACCTTCCCCCTTGGTCTTCTATTCCTATCATTAGATTTATCAAATCTAAAATTCTTAAATGCACGTCTTACCCTCCTTACCATATAGGCTTCTTCGGTGCTATCCATGGAGGAGGAGGAAGACGCTTCGTCATCGGAGGAGGAGGGGACTTCCATCTTCTTCTTCCCCTTGTTTGCCATCAAGGCTACTCCCCGTGAATTTTGGACTCTAGGCTCTTCTTGTATACCTTCAAGCCTTGTCTCATGAAGCTCCATGGTTGAAAAGAATTCCTCCAAGGTGCTCACTTCTAAGTTCTTGGAGATATAAAATGAGTCCACCATGGAGCTCCATTTTGAGGACCGGGGAAAGGCATCTATGGCCTTCATTACCATATCCCGGTTGGAGAGTTTTTCACCTACACTTGTTAAACCGCTTAGTATTTCCTTAAATCTAGAGTGTAGGGATTTTACCTTTTCTCCCTTTTCAAGTTTGATATTGGACAATTGGGAGCGAAGGAGGTCTCTCCTTGCTAGCTTGGCCTCGGATGTGCCTTCATGGAGTTCTATAAGCTTCTCCCACATCTCTTTGGCGCTAGCACATTCTCCGATCCGGTTGATCTCTTGTTGGGGGAGCACATTGAAAAGATGATGTTTTGCCTTTGAGTTCGCAAGGTGCTCCTCTCTTTGCTTCTTAGTCCATCGTGATTTTTCGATTTGTTCACCCTTTTCATCCCTAGGCAACTCGAACCCATTTTCCATTATTAGCATAATATCAAAATCAGTCTCGAAGAATACCTCCATTCTCTTTTTCCACCAAGAGAATTCGCCGTCGAACTTCGGTGGGTGGATGTTTGAGCCGGTCATTTTAAAAATTTGCTTGTTGTGGCGGTTAGTCCTCGACAAGCTTTCCTTGGATCTGATACCACTTGTTAGGGGATCGGTACGGCCGTCTAGAGGGGGTGAATAGCCCTCGTTCGATGATCGTCGTATTTTGTTCGTCTACAAAACGTTAGCGCAAGCGGAATATACAAATACAAACAAAGACAAACAAAATATAATCAAGCAATACAAACACCGAGATGTAACGTGGTTCACGGCTGTGCCACTAATCCACGGTCCGATTCGTCCACGGTGAATCACTCCGCAATCTATCCACTAGATCTCTCCTTTGCACAAAGCTAGGTAGAGGTAACCTCTTTACAATCTCTCTTCTTACAATAGAATGGAGATAAAACTAGTAAGAAGAGTGGAAGAACACTTAGAGCACTTTGGGAGCAATTAAGAGCATAAGCATTAGCCCCCCAAAGCCTCATCCCCTTCCTTTTTATAGAGGAAGAGGGTTTCTTCCCGTTGACACAGGCGATCTGATGGCACCCATCATCGATCGGGTCGTCGTGCAATAACGGCGCCGCTTTCCACGTTGGATACCATCCAGCGCATCGATCGGTGATGGCACCCATTAGTCGATCGCGATGTCAACCGATCGAGTCCTCAACGAGGTCGACTCCATTCGTGCCCGTGCGATGACATTCGATCGTCATCCCTCCTCGGTCGGCCGCGTCAGCCATCGATCGCCCATGCGGCGGTCGGTGATCAACTTGATTCAAATATTACGGTCGATCGACCCATCGACTCAGAGCAGTCGACTGCCATGACATGACAGTCGACTGGTGTCGGGAAAACTCATCCGACACTTGGCCAAATGGCCAAGTTTCACCTAAGAGCTACCCTTCCCGGGTTACAATCGCTCACTCTCATCCCTCGGAGTCCCTCGCCTTTGAAGTTCTCTTCGTTCGCAGCCACGTCCCTCGGCAGCATCAGGCGCACGGCTCTGCAATGCTCCTTCGCGTCTCTTGCCTCGAAGTCTACTTCCTCCGGCTTCACTCCAAGCTCCTCGTCCGGCGGTCCCTCGGATGCTCCAAGCGCACGGCTTCCGCAAAGCTATCCTTCACCGACTCAAGGCACGAGTCATGAGATGTGAAACTCGCCATGGCTCCATGTGCGAATTACTAAGTCCTGCACGACTTCAACGCACATATCAAATCAACATATCAAACTAACTTAAACCCTTTGCTACACCATCAAAACCATATCACGGCAAGAGATTGCCCTAACACCTTTGTCATAATCAAAACCTAGGTTCAATTATCTGGTGCCCCTGCACTAGTATTGTGTGCTTAATTTCAAAGAGAAGGTAGAGTGCTACCTATCTCTTATTCATTGTAAAATTGAACCCCTCTGAAGTCAAGAGTTCTCGAGTCTGAGGGCATTATAGTGCATTACCCATCGAGGTAGCTCTTGGAGAGCTATGGGCCTTAGAGTAGCAATCCGACTAGAGTTGTGAACCAAGTAAAAAATGCTTGTCACTCTATTTTATTTATTCCGCTACATACTTATGTTTCTAAAGATTACAAAATATGTTTTAATTTCTAAAGAAAATTTGTAACCTCCGAGATTCACCCCCCCCCTCTCTTGGAGTATTTCAATCCTACAAAGTCGACTGGATCATGTCTAGTTGCCTCAAAACCTTAGAAAGGTAAAAATACAACTCCAGTCGACTGAAACTAATATAGTCGACTGGAACACAACTGTAGATAAGTGATAAGACTAACCCAGTCGACTCAAACTTATACAGTCAATTGGGTAGTGAATGCAGTAAATGGTAAACCTATAATAATCGACTGGACCAAGTCCAATTGACTCAAATTCAGTCGACTGAAAAATTTCCAGTCGATTAGATTTTGTTTATAAAACTAGCGATAGGGTAGCGTCGAGTCAACTCACATCAATCCCAAAGAGCCGACAAACACCCTTTTTCAACCCTTCAAAGTACTTAGGTCGTCAAATCTCTTATATAATGTCATCCATAATGCCGAGGTAACAATTCTAAACTTTGTTTTCAATTATTTTTGAATAAATATTAAATTGATGTAATTTAATTACGGGTAAAAGAAGAGCAGTTGAAACAAAGTCATCCTATGCTCCCAGTATGGACATTAGGTTTCCCAATGAGGGACATAGGATTAGGTTTGATAGCACCAATTATACTCCCATGCATACTAGATATATAAGTAGATCATTTTTTAGTAGATCATGCATACCTAGCATTGAAGTCATATCACATTATGGCCTAGATAAACTAGTTTATTGTAAAAACTCTATTAACATAGACCTATGTATTGAGTTTTTCAATAACTTCACTAGAATTGATGATTTTGCATATTCCACTAGAGTACGGGATAAAGATTTTATCTTTACCCCCTCCTTATTGAGAGATCATTTAGGACTTATGCATTCATCATTTCTAGTAGTGTGTTTTCCCTCTATGGAGTTACCGTATTACTCTCACATCACATTAGATAGGATACATTTGCATCTCTTTGGTGAGGAGAGGACTCCATCTGTGAGTATCTTCAGTTCCACTAGACTTAGAGTACAGGACTATGCCCTGTACAGAGTCATAATGAACTGTATTTTGCCACTCACCACTAGGGGCATCGCCATGATGCGTCCCTATCATTCATTTTAACTTTATGTACTTAGTCATAGATTAGACTTAGATATTAGTTTACAAACGTTTCATTCTATCATCCATCACTCTAGGTAGTTACTAGTAGAAAGGCACATCTGCCTTATTGTCATGTCATCACATCTTTACTAGCCACATTAGGACTTGATGTTACCACAGGTAACGTCAAACAACTCTCTGAGTATGACATGATAGGTTCTAGACAATTTGCATTAGCTAAAATAGGTTTAGATGAAAATAACGTCCTAACCTGGAGGAGGGATGGCCCTCAGCCTCAGCCTCAGCCTCAACCCCAGCACCAGCCTGAGCCTGAGATTGACCCAGAGCATCATTCCAACCCCCAGTCTGAGTATCAGGAGGCACTAAGATTTGATAGTCTATCTCCTTTTCTTGGGCTTCCTGCACCTCCCACAGTAGCAGAGAGATTATCAAGATTGGAGGATGTGATGCAGCGTCAAGAATAGCAGCATCATGCACATCATCTTGAGATGATGCAGATGCTTCAGACGCAGAAAGAGGATCATAGAGAGTTGATGCAGGTGCTCCAGACATAGAGAGATGATCATCGAGAGATGATGGAGATTTTCGATCTTGGAGCATGAGCCATCCACCTCCTTTGGATTAGGATTGTATTAGATACACTAGTTGATGTAGTCTGAACTTATGTAGTTAATATAGTAACTTTTAAATTCTAGTTATTCTTAAACATGAGTTGGGTTATGCTTAGTAGACTAGGATTCTTTGATGTTTCATTTTTCAAAATCTATTTTGTTTTACTAAGTAATATTATTTTCTTAAAGGAAAATTAAAAATTGATCTAACCTAGGTCAAGATTAGATTTCATGATCTTATAGTCCTAGATAAGCCTTCGCATCTCACAAACACCTAGGACTACCTATTTATGTATTGAGCCACGAAGATGGGCGTGAGATGTTAGAACTGCACCCCAGGTTCCAGATATAGATTTAGTGCATCGACATAAACCACAACAGAGTTTAAAAAGCAAATCAATCACTTCGATGACTAACTCTAATCCAAAGCTTGATGTTAATTCTATATCACTTGAGCTACTAAAGAGTTGGAAATTTACTTTAAAGATAATTTTTAGATATATATTTTCAGTATATTATGAATAGGAATTCATGCTTGGACATTTCATATTGCATTACTTAAAATTTTTTAATAAAGGGAGAAAATAATTTCAAGACTATTACAATTTTGAAGAGCTTTATTTAAGGGGAGCTTTATTTAAGGGGGAGTTTTGAAATTTTAATATATTTTAGCTTTATTTAAAACATTTTCAAAAAAAACTCTATCTTTTATTGAGGCGGAGGAAAATCTTGAAAACATTTTTTCTTTATTTAAGGGGAAGTTCAAACTTTGAAACTTTTAAAATTTTGAAAATCTGGTTTAAAAAACTCACTTATAAAAACTTAAGGACTTTTGAATTATTCATTTAAGTATTTTGAGTTTTAAAAAATTTTAATCTTTGAAAATCTTTTGCAGAGCATACATATTTTAAAAAACACTTTTGAAATTTGAAAAACTTAAAGTCTTTTAAAAACTTAAAGCACTTTGAAATGAATATTTATATTGCAAAGCTTAGGTATTTTTGAAATACTTATGAAATGTGTCAAGCTAGTATTTTTTTATCAAAAGTAACTTTCATAAGTTTAATCCTTGTGTTGAAAAGATAAATACTTTGAACTCATCTTTGAATTTTGGTATTTGTGAATAATGGTATCTTTGATGTATGCCAAAGGGAAAGAGAAAGAAGGTTTAAAGTTAGAGAAGTTTAAAGTAAGGAAGCATTTCGTGTATATGAGCAATTCATGCATAAATGATAAACATTTTTATCTTGATGCATTGCTAATATATGATTAAACTTGAATATTGCAAATCGATTCTCCTAACTTTAACTGATGTGTTGTTATACATCAAAAAGGGAAAGATTGTTGGTGCAGAGAGCACCACTCTTTAGTTTTGATGCATGAACCATAGTTAAAGTTAGGAATTACTAGTGGTTTGATATATGTGCTAAGTGTGCAGGCTAACAGAAAAGTCCTAGTAGGTCAGGCAGACCAGATACTAGGCAGAAGTTTTGACAGATCGGAGGACCAGACACTAGGCATGAAGTCCAGATGGGTCGAGTGTATCCGACATCTGGCATAAAGACCGATTGGATTAGGAGAATGGACAATTGGCATGAAGACTAGCTGGGTTAGGGAGATCGGACAACTAGCAAAAGTCCTGGTGGGTCATATTGGATGTCAAGCATAGTAAGTTCGACTGGGTAGCCGGCAAATAAGCCTCGAGTGAAGAGGTGAGGATGAATCCTCAGGTGGGAACAAAGTTAGGCGTCGATCTGATGGATAGTCCACATGGGGCAAAGAAGCCGAGATCGGGCAGTATTATTACTGCCATTACATTTCATATTGTATGCTTTGCTAATCTTGTTTTGCAGGGGACCAGTCGACTGAAAGGTTTCCAGTCGACTGAGTATGGTCTAGTCGACTGGGTACCTAGTTGGCAAGATAAGTTAGTGATCGATCAAAGATCTGGCGACCAAGATGGCAAAAGCTTCAGTCGATTGGGGAGGTCCAGTCGACTAGAAAGGCAAATTTCCTGTTGCAGAGCCAAGTGATCTGGAGTTGATTGAAAAGGCCGATGTACCAAATCAACGAGCTAATTTACCAAATCGACGAGCTGATTTGGAGTTGACTGGAGGGCATTCCAGTCGACTAAAAAAAGCTTATAAAAGAAATGGACGACCAGCTCCGAAAAAGATAACTCTACCACATCCAAGTGTTGTCGCAAGTGTTCTTCATCTGCAAAAGTTTCGCCACATTGCAACGCTACAACTCCGACACTCCGAGCTCCATTTCAAAAGCTACAAGTGTAGGTATATTTAATATTTCATTGTACTTTCGCTTTGTGTACTTTAATTCGAGAGAATGTAGCTTATTACCTTTCTCTTTATCTCTTGTAAAAAGCGAACCCCTCCGAAGTCGAGAGTTCTCGAGTGGGAGGGTCATTTAGTGGATTGCCCATCGAGGTAGCTCTCGGAGAGGTATGGGCCTTGGAGTAGCAACCCGTCTAGGGTTGTGAACCAAGTAAAAATAATTGTCTCTTTATTTTTATTTTTATTTAATTCCGTTGCATACTCTTGAAAAGAAAATTTTTATATTCCAAGATTCACCCCCCTCTCTCGGAAATCTCCAATCCTACACTTCATCCTTGCGCTTGCCTTCAAAAGCTTCCTTCGATTTTGTCATGCTTTGGGTTCCTCCTTTGCCAAGGTCCTCTTGAACTTTACACCGCCAAGACTATATACTTATACTTATGTTGTCAAACCTCACCCTTAGAATTCATTACCAAGATCCACTTGGACTTATGCCAACAAGACTATATACTTGGACTTATGCTGCCAAATCCATATTCTTGGACTTTTCTTGCCAAGGACTCACCCTTGGACTTTCCTTGCCAAGTCTTCACACTTGAATTTTCTTTAAACCTAAAACTTAATCATCCATATTAGATCACAAATATTGTCTAACTATAAATGATTATCCAAACATCAAAATTAAATAATATTTGGGGAATTCTTACACCAACAAGATGGGTCTTTAGGAACAAGTTGGACGATCAAGCTAAAATCACTAGAAATAAAGCAAGGTTAGTGGCCCGAGGATTTAATCAAGTTGAAGGATTTGATGATGATGAGACCTATGCTCCGGTAGCTAGATTAGGTCTATCCAAATCCTCACATGGGTTTCAAACTCTATTAAATGGATGTGAAATCAGCATTCCTAAATGGATTTATTAAGGAAGAAGTCTATGTGGAGCAACCACCCGAGTTTGAAAATATCACTACAAGAAAAAAGGTCATAGACAACGCTTTTTATCCATTATCTATGTGGCTGAAAAAACGTTGTTAAAAGCACTATTGTTAAAAGATTGGTCAATGACAATGGATAAAAAAGTATTGTCGTTGCTAGAAAAGACAACGCTTTTGCAGTGGATAAAAAGCATTGTCCTTTTAACAAAGACAACAGTTTTACAATTGATTAAAAGTGTACTCTTTTTATCATAGATAATGCTTTTTGCAATAGATAAAAAGCATTGTCATTTGAAATAAAATATCACTTTTTATCAACAAATAAAAATCATTGTCTTTTGTATCTAAAAACTATTGTCTATTATATTACACGATCAACTACTTAATTAAACCCTTATAAAAAATACCAATTAAAACATCATTAAAGTACTACTCATCAATTTTCTTACAATTGAAATATAAATGTGTCATGATCGATAAATAATGAAAAACAGAAAGTGTGAATCCATAATCCACAAACTTTGGATCCAAGTTAAGTTTACAAAAACAAAAAAACTACATACTAGACATGCACATTAGTTCCAACTTATCTTGTTGCTTGGATTGAATCTTTCTGATTGCATCTTCTCAGATATATGAGTATCCTTGACAAAATAAAAATCTCACTTTCAGTTTCTTTCCACATTCATCTATGAGGAAGAAAATTCATATGTGGTTAAATTTGGAGGTACTCACGAATCTTTTAAATCTTGAGGAGAAGATGTCAAAGTTAAGGTATCACAAACTCAAAGCAGCTACGGATACTCATGAAATCCTAAAATAAATCAAATAGTACCAGACAAAAGATACTTCAGCCAAGGATACTCACGAACATAATCTGTTCCTGAACACTGACAACTTTATGAATATAAGGTCACATGTTCTATAATAGTAGAAGAAGACAAGTTTTTTTTTCTTTTTCTTCTTTACAATAGGGAAAATTTTCTTTGATGAATAAAGTACCTTTTTAATCTCATATTTGTGACCAGTCTCCTACCAACAGCTCTTGTAAACATTTTATAGCAATACTGTAATCCACAATCAATCTTGTAAAAATGTCCTCAATTTAAGCTGTAAGCTGTTATGACAAGTGCAATGAGTAGACCTGCGCATCACGAATTCCAAGACCAGTAGTTAGTAGTGTTGGTGCAATCGGCCCAGGTCACGATTGACCGGACTCGAGTTTGACTCGAGTAGTATTTTGATGTTTGACAGTAATGTATAACAATGTGTTGGGGAGATTGTTAGTGCAATCGAACCAAGTCATGATTGACCAAACTCGAGTTTGACTCGAGTGGTATTTTGATGTTTAACGATGGTTTGACCATTGTCATGGGAAAAGTCCAAGTCATGGGTACTTGGCATGGAAAGTCCAAGCATGAGTCTTGGCAAGGGAAAGTCCAAGCTTGAGTCTTGGCAAATGGAAAGTCGAACATGGGTTGGCAAGGAAAGACTGTAGAGGATCGTTGGAATGCTAGAGGGGGGTGAATAGCGTCGTGCTATACGTCGATGAAAATCGTTCGCGTTCATCTCTACAAAACTCGTTATGCGCAGCGGAATAATAATAAAAGCAATAACGAAATAAGATAAACATGAACACAAGAATATAACATGGTTTGGAACCGAACGGTTCCTACTCCACGGATCGAGATCTAAAGAGCTCTAGTGATGCACATGCAATCACTAATCACAAATAACTCCTTCTCGACACAAGTCGGAGGTAGAGAAACCTCGTACAATGATTACACTAAGTAATACAAAAGATACAAGCTAATACAAATAAGAAATACAATGCAAGTAAAGAAAAATACTTTACAAGAGCACTTTAGTTGCTTGATCTTTGATTGCCTTGGACTAGCTTTGAAGGACTGGAAAGCACCAACTATCCCCTTCAATTCGCCCAAGAAAATTGCTAGCTTTTTCCTCTTTCACGAGCTCCATTTAAAGCTTCTGTCTGGCTGGAAAAAGCCGATCAGTCGACTGATCGGGACTATCAGTCGACTGATCACACTATTGCTGTGAGACAACGGTGTAATCCATGCTGGAAAAATCCAACGAATCCATCATCAGTCGATTGATCATGACCATCAGTCGACTACTCAAGCCTCCACTCGACTACTAACCCCAACAGTCGAGTCAGACTACATTCTATGCCTGAAAATCGAAGCCACGATCGATCCAAGATCACCGATCGCTTCAGAATGATCACCACTGAAGTCGATCACTGACACATCCCGTAGTCAAACCCTAGTTGACTCTCACTAGTCGACTGTCATATGGCACCAGTCCACTGGCACACCTCAAACATGAGGTTTTAGCCCAAGTATGGTTCCCCCATACTTGCTAGACCACCCTTAGCCTAGACCTAAGCCTTCTAGCCACCTCCATCAACCTCACGCCTCTCGGATCCCTCCAAGTCATCCATGACTTGTTCATTCATCGCGCTAGCCTTCAGGTGCTTCCATCGGCTATGTCATGCTAACAGTGTCTACACCGCCATGGCACATTGGACTTACGCCGCCAAGACTCCGCTTGGACTTTACGCCGTCAACCATTGGACTTATGCTGCCCAGACTTCACCCTTGGACTTTACGTATCAAATTTTCAAACCCCTAGGACTTTCCAAATGCCAAGACTCAAGCTTGGGCTTTCCCTTGCCAACCCATGTTGGACTTTCCATGCCAAGACCCATGCTTGGACTTTCCTTGCCAACTCATGTTGGACTTTCCATTGCCAAGACTCATGCTTGGACTTTCCCAAATGTCAAGTGTCCCACTTGGACTTTTCATGCCAAGTACTCAAGACTTGGACTTTTCCCATGACAATCACATTGTCATATGTTTTTGTCGAACATCAAAACTGTTAGTAATATATGAGAGATGTCCTAAGGCAATCGCCTTATGTATGAACCATTTATATGATAAATGAAGATTCACTATTTGAGTATACATGTTTAATGTATTTGATTGGATCTTAAACTCATTTACTGAATGTCCACGATACGATTCACAGCATGAGAGAATTTGTGATTGGATCACAACTAGTGAGTATCTCTACATGTGTAATTGTGATGTATCAGAATTATCCCTAGTCGATGAATTGATGGATTTGGACACCATCAATTCTGTCGAGACTAGCACGAGGTATACTCCTTGGTGTATCCAAGCAGCTGATTCTCACTGGCTGGAGACATAGTGATGTCCGGAGTTGATCGTGGATGCTAGTTATGGTAACTAGTTCATTGGAGTGACTAGCCGTAAGACTTCATATGGTTCTCTGCATATATAGATATGTCAATGAAGTTCTTACTGTAGCTTAAGTGCGATGTTCCTTTGACTTGCGGTATTCAAGTCATCTTGATCATGGAGACTTATGCTTTGACATCTTAAGCAAACATCTCTAAGGAGATGTGGACCCGGGATGATTGGGTATAAGTCGAAGTGATCGAAGGTGTTTGAATAACCTATAAAGGATTCACCACTCCTTGCGAGGAGATGTATACCCATGGCCTCTCGTCGGATTGTTACTAAAGTCTTTGGCCAAAGCAATACATGTTTAGAGTAAGGTACTCTTCGATACATGTGGAGTAACTAGAATCCGGAGGATGAGGAAATGATACTTGGGCTAGGTGTGACGAGTCACCTAGTGGGATGACACAATAGACCATGTCCTGAACCAAGTGGGTATAAGATGAGTGAAGGGAATGGGGCACGATTCATTCGAGAAGGGTTTCGAAATAGTTCTCGATCAACCGTTGATCTTTTGGTTAATTGGGGATCATGATGTACTACTAGGTGCCACTCATGATCGCTCTATAATTAATGGTTAATTATAGACGGCCAACATAAACCGAGAACCTATTTGGTCACACGACAACGAGTGTAATCCAAAGGATTTAAAACGAGCTTGAGAATGGGATTCTCGCATCGAGAGAAACTATGTTTGGTTGGACCAAACATAAAGCGAGCATGAAATTGTTTCATGCAATGGAAGCGTGGATGGGCCGTGTCTTATGAAGACATAATGGATGGACCAAAATGGTTTGGTTCTAATCCAATGGATGAGAATAAACCAAAGGGTTTGGTTTATATTAAACGAATGAACCAAAGGTTGGTTCGGTTCGTTTTAACTTAAAATAAACCATCATGGTTTGGTTTATTTTAACTTATCTTAATGGAGCGGGTTAACGGGCTTTATGGATATGATCCATTAACCATTAAGAGAATTAGTTCTCTATAAAATAGGGATTAAACCCTAACCCTAACACTAATCTAGTTTTTGGCCGCCCAAACCCCTCCCTCTCCTATTCGCCAACACCAAAAGTCGCCGCCCAGCTTGTGTGCCGCCGTCCAACTTGTTGCCGGTGACCAAGCTTCAGCCGGTGAACCTCCGGCGACCCTCCGGTGATCTCCTAAAGGTTTGGCATCAAGGTGAGGCTTTTCTCTCCTTGTTTAGGCCGGCGCCTACTCCTTCACCAAGCTGTCCAGTTTTCTGGACAGCTTCTCCTCCTCTCGTCGGAGCGTCGTTTGGATGACGGTTAGTGCTCCGACAGCGGCTAACATACCGGAGATTTGATCTCCGGTAATCCTCTGAGGTGGAGGACGAAGGATTCGTCAAACGGTTGACGAATACCTCTCCGGAGAAGCGAGTTTTGAGAACTCGTTTTGGATCCGAATTTGGATTCGGATCGTGATCATCTCTCGATCACGTCGTCTTCAACACGAGGCTAGTAACCCGTACGAAGACGAAGCTCGTGACTTAGAGAAGTCATCCCGAGGAGCTCGGCGTGGATACGGATAGAGACGATTCTTACGAGGATCGTTCCGGTTGATGCCGTTCCCGCTACACGTCATACGGAAGGTATAACGTAGTTTAATTTCCTTTTGTTGCAATTTTAATTTACGGTTATGTCTACACTTGTTGTAATAGCATGCGTGTGTTGTGTCTGTTGTAATAAATAGGAGTATTTATTATTTTTATTGCTTCCGCTGTGCTCATGTTTACGAAACATGATCGAACACACACACGCCGCGGTGCCGGAAACCCAACAAAGGGTATCGAGCCTGTTGTGTTTCACATAATCGTAAATGGTTTTGCGATAGTCATAATGTATTTCTGGAAATTTTCTAATTTTGGAAATTTAGAAGTATTTATGGAAATTTTTCAATTTTGGAAAGTCTAGAAGTATTTATGGAAATCTTCCACTTTTGGAAAGTTGGAAGTATTTATGGAAATTGATATTTTCCATAAATAAAATATTTGATTAGATTCTGGAAATTTGTTTCCTAATTTAATCATGATTTGATTTGGGAAATCAAATCTTAAAATATTTTATTTCCATAAGAAGTTTTAATGATTTAGGAAATTGGTTTCCTAAATAGATTTTCCTTAATCAAATAATTCCATGAATAAAATATGTGATTAGATTTGGAAATTTGTTTCCTAATTTAATTATGATTTGATTTGGAGAATCAAATCTTAAACATATTTTATTTCCATAAATAGTTATGACATATAAGGAAATATAGACATGACATAATTGTATGTCATGTAATTGCATTAGATGCATAACATTATGCCATGCGTGTCGTGACATGTAGATGTATGCCATGTATGCCATGCCATGTAGATAATAGTTATTTGCATGCAAAGAGGATGAGACATTAAAAACCCTTAATCAATATTAAAGCCTACACCTTCCATTAATATGGTTAGAACCAGAGTTCTATTTCTTGTTTGGGTTGTTGGACTCTCTCCAAGCCCGGCTCGAACCTGAATATGTTCAAACCATGGAATAGTTTAATACTAATATGGTAAGAGTCAGAGGTCAATCGTTAGCTTTGGTTGTTGGACTCTCTCCAAGCTGGGCTAATTGGTTGAATGCGCTCTAACCATATTAAAACTATGTCCTGATTAATGGGTTGGCTTTAACCTGGAGCATCGGTTTGTTGGACTCTCTCCAAGGTCGATGTAAAGGGAGGTGAAGTTGGGTGCTATGCATATGATGCATACTTGTTAATGTGTTAACAACCCGATGTATGTGTGAACATTCAATTAGTTGATAGCACATTGTGATAGTTGCATATACGGGATATGCAATCGGTATAGATGATACCTACCGTCGTAGTTATGAATGGCTTGTTGGACTCTCTCCAAGGTTGTTCATAACTATGATGGATATCAGCCCATTCGGAGATGGACCTACAATCTCCCGAAGTGATTTTGGGGTTTTTGAAATTCGAAAAATGAATGGGATTTATAAATGTATATTGATGCATTTTAAAATCATTTTCTCATATATGCTCGTTTTGTATTTCTAGGTCAATAAATTGATCATGACGTCTTTGAATTTGCGTTCCATTTTGGATTCGAATAAATTGACTGGGCCGAACTTCTTGGACTGGCTTAGAAACTTGAGAATTGTTCTCAAGGTGAAAAGCTTGTGTATGTCCTCGAAGCGCCTCTTCCCGCCCGTCCTAGTGATGATGCAACTTTGGACCAATTGTTGGCCTATCAGAAACATGTGAGTGATTCTGAACAAATGAGTTGCATCATGCTAGCCGCGATGGAACCCAAGCTACGAAAGCAGCATGAGCATATGGATGCTCATATCGTAGTCCTTCATCTCTGTGAGTTGGTTGATGAGCAAGTGAGATTCGAAAGGTTCGAAGTCTCCAAGCTCCTCTTCACCACTGAGATGCAAGGAGGTTCATCTGTGGTACTGCTCAACATGCTGAAGACTGTGGAGCCTTCTGAGAAGCATGAGTAGGGGACAGTGTTGTTAGTTGATTCCTCGAAGAAAGGTTCTAAGAGGGAGTCAAAGGAACAACAGAAGGGGAAGAAGAAAAAGGCTAAAAGGCAGAACCAGCTCAAAAGGGCACTTGCCATCATTATGGCAAGGAGGGTCATTGGCGAAGAAATTGCAAGGTTTATCAAGAGTCCGTGAAGAAGGATAAGGCATCGGATGCCCCATCTTCTTCAGAAATCTTTGTTATTGATTGTCATTCCATTTCCTCAGACACTTGGGTATTTGATACTGGGTGTGGCTCACATATATGTAATGACATATATGGGCTAAGGAATAGAAGAAGACTCGTCAAGGGAGAGTCAAATTTACGTGTTGGGAATGGAGCAATGGTTGCTGCACTCGCCATCGGAACGTATTTGTTGGAACTCCCTGTAGGACTTGTCTTAGAACTGGACAATTGCTTTTATGTTCCTTCGTTGATAAAGAACATCATTTCTATTTCTTATTTAAATAGAAATGGGTACCATTTGACTTTTAGTAACAATTTTTGTTACATAACTTTGAATGGAGTTCTTTATGGGACTGGAACTTTAAGCAATGGTGTTTATACGTTGGACGTATCCAGTGACATTTTCAATATCGAAGCGAGCAACACGCGTGCTCGAAAGGATAATCAAATAGACTCCTATATGTGGCATTGTCGTCTTGGCCATATAAGCAAGAAACGCATGTCCGAATTACACCGATGTGGAATTCTGGAATCGTTTGAATTGGATTCATACGATACATGTGAATCATGCTTAAAAGGCAAGATGACTAAGTTACCTTTTACTGGAAAAGGTGAACGAGTGGGAGAGTTACTAGGTCTAATACATACTGATGTATGTGGACCTATGTCAACTCAAGCATTAGGAGGCTATAGCTACTTCATTACCTTCACCGATGATAACTCACGATTTGGGTATGTGTTCTTGATGAAACACAAGTCTGAAGCCTTTGAAAGGTTCAAAGAATTCAGAAATGAAGTAGAGAAACAACATGACAAGAGTATTAAAATACTTCGATCGGATCGAGGTGGTGAATACTTAAGTCAAGAGTTTCTTGATTATCTAAGAGACAATGGCATATTGTCTCAATGGACTCCCTATACACCACAAAGATAATGGTGTATCCGAGAGGCGAATCGGACCTTGTTGGACATGGTCAGTCAATGATGAATCATGCGACTCTTCCCAAGTCCTTTGGGCTATGCACTTGCAAATTGTTTACTTATTGTTAAATGTAATGTCTACCAAGGTAGTCTCAACTACTCCATATGAGATATGGAATGGTAAGAAACCTCATGTATCTTACTTGAAGATATGGGGTTGTCCTGCTTATGTGAAGCGGACTGTATCAGACAAATTGGATGCTAAGTCTGATAAATGTCTATTTGATGGATACCCTAAGGAAACAAGGGGTTACCAATTCTATCATCCTTTGGAACAAAAGGTGTTTGTTTCAAGGCATGCTGTGTTTCTAGAGAAAGAGTTTCTCTTGCAAGAAAACAGTGGGAGTGTCGTCGAGCTTGAGGAGGCTCGAGAGACTCAAATAGACATTGATGAGATACCTGGTGAAGCACAACAGCCGACAACTCATAGTGATGAGCAATCGGCTGGACCAATTATAACACCACATCTTTGTAGATATGGTAGAACACGCAATATTCCTGAGAGATATGGATTTCTCGTAAGCGAATCGAACGACGTGTTACTCATTGATGATGAGGAGCCTACCAGTTATGAAGAAGTGCTGACAAGTTCAGAAAGGGATAAGTGGCTTGGTGCCATGAAGTCGGAAATGGATTCCATGTATGAAAACCAAGTTTGAAACTTGGTTGACCCACCTGAAAGCATAAAGCCTATAGGGTGCAAGTGGGTTTTCAAGAAGAAAACCGACATGGATGGTAATGTGATTACCTATAAGGCTAGATTGGTGGCGAAAGGATATCGTCAAAAACAAGGTGTTGATTATAACGAAACCTATTCGCCTGTAGCTATGCTTAAATCCATTCGGATGCTCCTGGCCATAGCGGCTCATTATGATTATGAGATATGGCAGATGGATGTGAAAACAGCTTTCCTTAATGGAAACTTGCTCGAGGACGTGTATATGATACAGCCTGAGGGTTTCACATCGGTTGATAAAACCAAGGTATGCAAGTTGCGACGATCCATTTATGGATTGAAGCAAGCATCCAGGAGCTGGAATATCCGTTTTGATGAGACGATCAAAAAGTTTGATTTCTCACAAAATCCAGACGAACCTTGTGTGTACAAGAAGGTTAGTGGGAGTGCAGTCGTGTTCCTAGTATTGTATGTCGATGACATATTACTTATAGGAAACGATGTGTCAATCTTACAGTCAGTTAAGGTTTGATTATCCAAGACATTCTCCATGAAAGACCTGGGAGAAGCAACCTACATCCTTGGGATTAAGATCTATAGAGATAGATCGAAACGGTTGCTTGGTCTTTCGCAGTCTACATATATAGACCGAGTGCTAAAGAGGTTTAGCATGTTGGAATCCAAGAAAGGTTATCTGCCCATCAGGCATGGGGTACACCTTTCGAAGTCTATGTGTCCGCGCACAGAAGACGAGAGGATTTGCATGAGTAAGATTCCCTATGCATCCGCAATAGGATCTATCATGTATGTTATGTTATGTACAAGGCCCGATGTATCGTATGCTCTGAGTGTCACGAGCAGATACCAGTCTGATCCAGGAATGGATCATTGGGTGGCTGTTAAGACGATCCTTAAGTGCTTGAGAAGAACTAAGGATGCGTTCCTAATATATGGAGAAGGGTACATGGTGATACGTGGGTATACGGATGCCAGCTCCAGACAGACAAGGATGATTCCATGTCTCAGTCTGGGTATGTATTCACCTAAAATGGAGGCGCAATAAGTTGGAAAGGTTCCAAGCTTGACACTATAGCGGATTCTGCCACTAAGGCAGAATACGTTGCAGCTTTGGAAGCAGCAAAGGAAGCGGTTTGGATCAATAAGTTCATCTATGAACTTGATGTGGTCTCATCAATGATCCAAACATGTGCTTCGCCGCTATCATCTTATCAGAGAGATCATCGTGAGGGAATGAAATACAAATCGAGAAAATTCCCACTGAAAGGAACTTAGCGGATCCTTTGACTAAAGCATTACCTCAAAGTAAGTTTGAGGGTCATGTTGGTGCTTATGGTATTGGATACCGTAGCGATTGGCATTAGGCCAAGTGGGAGTCTGTTAGTAATATATGAGAGATGTCCTAAGGCAATCGCCTTATGTATGAACCATTTATATGATAAATGAAGATTCACTATTTGAGTATACATGTTTAATGTATTTGATTGGATCTTAAACTCATTTACTGAATGTCCACGATACGATTCACAGCATGAGAGAATTTGTGATTGGATCACAACTAGTGAGTATCTCTACATGTGTAATTGTGATGTATCGGAATTATCCCTAGTCGATGAATTGATGGTTTTGGACACCATCAATTCTGTCGAGACTAGCACGAGGTATACTCCTTGGTGTATCCAAGCAGCTGATTCACACTGGCTGGAGACATTGTGATGTCCGGAGTTAATCGTGGATGCTAGTTATGGTAACTAGTTCATTGGAGTGACCAGCCGTAAGACTTCATATGGTTCTCTGCATATATAGATATGTCAATGAAGTTCTTACTGTAGCTTAAGTGCGATGTTCCTTTGACTTGCGGTATTCAAGTCATCTTTATCATGGAGACTTATGCTTTGACATCTTAAGCAAACATCTCTAAGGAGATGTGGACCCGGGATGATTGGGTATAAGTCGAAGTGATCGAAGGTGTTTGAATAGCCTATAAAGGATTCACCACTCCTTGCGAGGAGATGTATACCCATGGCCTCTCGTCGGATTGTTACTAAAGTCTTTGGCCAAAGCAATACATGTTTAGAGTAAGGTACTCTTCGATACATGTGGAGTAACTAGAATCCGTAGGACGAGGAAATGATACTTGGGCTAGGTGTGACGTAGTCAGCCTAGTGGGGACTGACACAATAGACCATGTCCTGAACCAAGTGGGTATAAGATGAGTGAAGGGAATGGGGCACGATTCATTCGAGCATCAAGGGTTTGAAATAGTTCGGATCAACCGTTGATCTTTTCTTAATTGGGGATCATGATGTACTACTAGGTGCCACTCATGATCGCTCTATAATTAATGGTTAATTATAGACGGCCAACATAAACCGAGAACCTATTTGGTCACACGCACAACGAGTGTAATCCAAAGGATTTAAAACGAGCTTGAGAATGGGATTCTCAGACCGAGAGAAACTATGTTTGGTTGGACCAAATATAAAGCGAGCATGAAATTGTTTCAGTCGCAATGGAAGCGTGGATGGGCCGTGTCTTATGAAGACATAATGGATGGACCAAAATGGTTTGGTTCTAATCCAATGGATGAGAATAAACCAAAGGGTTTGATTTATATTAAACGAATGAACCAAAGGTTGGTTCGGTTCGTTTTAACTTAAAATAAACCATCATGGTTTGGTTTATTTTAACTTATCTTAATGGAGCGGGTTAACGGGCTTTATGGATATGATCCATTAACCATTAAGAGAATTAGTTCTCTATAAAATAGGGATTAAACCCTAACCCTAACACTAATCTAGTTTTTGGCCGCCCAAACCCCCTCCCTCTCCTATTCGGCGCCAACACCAAAAGCTGCTGCCGCCCAGCTTGTGTGCCGCCGTCCAACTTGTTGCCGGCGACCAAGCTTCAGCCGGTGAACCTCCGGCGACCCTCCGGTGATCTCCTAAAGGTTTGGCATCAAGGTGAGGCTTTTCTCTCCTTGTTTTGGCCGGCGCCTACTCCTCCACCAAGCTGTCCAGTTTTCTGGACAGCTTCTCCTCCTCTCGTCGGAGCGTCGTTTGGACGACGGTTAGTGCTCCGACAGCGGCTAACATACCGGGGATTTGATCTCCGGTAATCCTCTGAGGTGGAGGACGAAGGATTCGTCAAACGGTTGACGAATACCTCTCCGGAGAAGCGAGTTTTGAGAACTCGTTTTGGATCCGAATTTGGATTCGGATCGTGATCATCTCTCGATCACGTCGTCTTCAACACGAGGCTAGTAACTCGTACGAAGACGAAGCTCGTGACTTAGCGAAGTCATCCCGAGGAGCTCGGCGTGGATACGGATAGAGACGATTCTTACGAGGATCGTTCCGGTTGATGCCGTTCCCGCTACACGTCATACGGAAGGTATAACGTAGTTTAATTTCCTTTTATTGCAATTTTAATTTACGGTTATGTCTACACTTGTTGTAATAGCATGCGTGTGTTGTGTGTGTTGTAATAAATAGGAGTATTTATTATTTTTTAATTGCTTCCGCTGTGCTCATGTTTATGAAACATGATCGAACACACACACGCCGCGGTGCCGGAAACCCAACAAAAACATCTCTCGAGTCAAGCTCGAGTCCTGGTCAATCATGACCTGGGTCGATTGCACCAACAATCTCCCCCTTTTTGATGTTTGACAAAAACCAAACAATCCATTGAGTTAGAACACTAACTCAAATCCCTTACCAATTATCCCAAATTGGTAATTTTACCTTCTCCCCTAAAACATTCTTCCCCTTTTTGACTAACATCAAAAAGGTTCTCTCCAAGGAGGTCAATGTCTCATGTCCCAATGAGATCTTACAATCTCCCCCTTTGTCCAAACATACCTAGGATGTCTACCATCTTCCTAGTGATAAGTCCCATATCACTCAAGAGAGGCAATCCTATACACTCTCCCAATTTCTAAATTGGGTCTCTCAAAATCCCATTTTCCCCCTCATGAGGAAAATTACAATCCATCATTCCATGATGGATACCTCCCCCTAAAGGCTTGCTCCCCCTTGACCATTGCACCAATAATGTCCTTGGGATGTCCCTAAGCCAATAGAAACTCTAAACCATCAAAAATAAGGTTCAAAGTTCAAACATGAACTCTCCCCACCTTAAATTTGATACATAATCATAACACCTCTCCTAATCCATATCCAATGGATTTTCACTCTTTATAATGCTTCCCAAAGTATATCCTAGGGTTAGGAGTGGTTAGGGACCTTAACCGCAGCTGAACACGGGCAAAACAAACCTTGTTTTCCCGAAATCAACGCTATAATGACTCTCACTACTCGATCATTTATTTCATCACATGACCGCCACTGGCCGAATGATCGATAACTAAAATATAAGAATTTCAATTATCAGAAATGAAATTTGAAAATTCATAAGTAATTCTACGTATATCGAAAAATCACGAAACTTCATATGTATATTACTTATAGTCAATACAATGAGTGAAAAATATTTTACCCATAAAATATCAAAATTGATACAAAATCCAAAAGTGAATAAAAACTTCAAAGTTTTAGCTCACTTTGTATCAATCTCATCAATGGTAATTGCTATCAAAAGATAGACTTCACCAAGGTTTTTCAAAAGGATTTTAAAATATTTTCAAAACCTTATTTTGTATCATATTCCTTGGGCTCAATGTACATGACTTGTACACAAGCTTTCCCAATGATCCACCACTCATATAAGATGAGTTTTGGTTCATCTAGATGCAAAAACTATGCACCTTGAACTTAACTCATATCTAGCATCTCATATGTATCTAGGGTATATAAATACACATACATGTCAATGTAATGTGAGATGTGGGTTTTGTTCTCCCTAATCTAGAGTTTCATGTATTTTTTCTAAGACAACTCTACTTGATTCCCTTATAAATGATACTCCAAGTCATGTCAAAGTTCTTAAATCAATTTTCATTAATTTAAATGCATGAAGTATGATCATGGCATAAATGATATCATAAGTAAACATGGCCAATGATCATGATGTCATGGCATATGATTAAATCTAAAACACATGACATTTAATCCTTAATTCTAAACATGATCATGGCATATAAATGATTAAAAATAAACATGATGTCATGGCATGTTATATGGCAAACAAAGCATGGCATATAAAAATTATAGGTATAATAATACCTAAATTTTAATATTAGTTTTCATTTGTTATAATTAGATTTATTTTGCTATATTACTACTAATCTCCTAAGTGTGCCAAAAACCCAAAATGGCACACTAACCTCTAAACCTCAATTGTGCCAATTTAATTGATTTTTCATAATTCTTCAAAATACATTGGCACATCCAAAAATCTTTTAGGATTAACAATCAAATTTATTTCCAAGGTATCCATAACCTTGAAAATTACCTAAAGTGTCACCTTTATCATGGTTGAGTTAACTACCCATCCAATCAAGGTTGGCAAACCCTAAACTCATTTAGCGTAAATCAATCACGCTCTTAGGAACCTAAAACATATTTGAGCTCCTATGGTTAATTAGGTATTCCTTAGGGATGACCTCCCTAGATACCCTCATAATGACCCTTCTAGGCTTGTTAGCCTTGGTCATTTTGGTCTTACCTAGGTTGACTCTAGGGGTAACTCCCCTTGCAACCTTCTTTGTGGTCACCCTAGGTTTCCTTAAAACCCTAGCCACTAGGTGTAGGAGATTTGAGGCCACTAGAGGGGGGTGAATAGCGTCGCGTGATGGAATTTGTTTCGTGTTCATCTACAAATTTCGTTAGCACGCAGCGGAATAATAATGAAGCAATACGAAATAGACAAGCATAAATACACAAGTATTTAACGTGGTTCAGAACCGAATGGTTTCTACTCCACGGATCGGGCTCTAAAAGCCCTAGCAATGCAAACACGCACTACTAATTACAATAACTCCTCGACACAAGTCGGAGGTGGAGAAACCTCGTACAAACGATCTTACAACAACAAGAATGAAATACAAGCAATATACAATGCAAATACGAAAGACAAGTAAAGAAAAACTACTTTACAAGAGCACTTTAGTTGCTTGATCTTTGATTGCCTTGGACTAGCTTTGAAGAATTTGGAAAGCACCAACTATCCTTGATTCGCCCAAGAAAATTGCTAGCTTTTTCCTCTTTCACGAGCTCCATTTAAAGCTTATGCTTTGGAAAAGTCGATCGATCGGGACCGATCGGGACTATCGATCGTGATCACACTATTGCTGTGAGACAATGGTGTAATCCATGCTGGAAAAATCCAACGAATCCATCATCAGTCGATTGATCATGACCATCAGTCGACTACTCAAGCCTCCACTCGACTACTAACCCCAACAGTCGAGTCAGACTACATTCTATGCCCAAAAAGCGAGCGCGGATCGGTGATCACAAGATCGATCATTTGCCAATCGCGCCCACCTGCGTCTCTGGCATCCCGTAGTCAAACCCTAGTTGATTCTCACTAGTCGACTGTCATATGGCACCAGTCCACTGGCACACCTCAAACATGAGGTTTTAGCCCAAGTATGGTTCCCCCATACTTGCTAGACCACCCTTAGCCTAGACCTAAGCCTTCTAGCCACCTCCATCAACCTCACGCCTCTCGGATCCCTCCAAGTCATCCATGACTTGTTCATTCATCGCGCTAGCCTTCAGGTGCTTCCATTGGCTATGGCATGCTAACAGTGTCTACACCGCCATGGCACATTGGACTTACGCCGCCAAGACTCCGCTTGGACTTTACGCCGTCAACCATTGGACTTATGCTGCCCAGACTTCACCCTTGGACTTTACGTATCAAATATTCAAACCCCTAGGACTTTCCAAATGCCAAGACTCAAGCTTGGGCTTTCCCTTGCCAACCCATGTTGGACTTTCCATGCCAAGACCCATGCTTGGACTTTCCTTGCCAACTCATGTTGGACTTTCCATTGCCAAGACTCATGCTTGGACTTTCCCAAATGTCAAGTGTCCCACTTGGACTTTTCATGCCAAGTACTCAAGACTTGGACTTTTCCCATGACAATCACATTGTCATATGTTTTTGTCGAACATCAAAACATCTCTCGAGTCAAGCTCGAGTCCTGGTCAATCATGACCTGGGTCGATTGCACCAACAATCTCCCCCTTTTTGATGTTTGACAAAAACCAAACAATCCATTGAGTTAGAACACTAACTCAAATCCCTTACCAATTATCCCAAATTGGTAATTTTACCTTCTCCCCTAAAACATTCTTCCCCTTTTTGACTAACATCAAAAAGGTTCTCTCCAAGGAGGTCAATGTCTCATGTCCCAATGAGATCTTACAATCTCCCCCTTTGTCCAAACATACCTAGGATGCCTACCATCTTCCTAGTGATAAGTCCCATATCACTCAAGAGAGGCAATCCTATACACTCTCCCAATTTCTAAATTGGGTCTCTCAAAATCCCATTTTCCCCCTCATGAGGAAAATTACAATCCATCATTCCATGATGGATACCTCCCCCTAAAGGCTTGCTCCCCCTTGACCATTGCACCAATAATGTCCTTGGGAAGTCCCTAAGTCAATAGAAACTCTAAACCATCAAAAATAAGGTTCAAAGTTCAAACATGAACTCTCCCCACCTTAAATTTGATACATAATCGTAACACCTCTCCTAATCCATATCCAATGGATTTTCACTCTTTATAATGCTTCCCAAAGTATATCCTAGGGTTAGGAGTGGTTAGGGACCTTAACCGCAGCTGAACACGGGCAAAACAAACCTTGTTTTCCCGAAATCAACGCTATCAATGACGACTCTCACTACCAATGATCACATTCATCATCGATCGCCACCTGTAAGGGCCGATCGATAACTAAAATATAAGAATTTCAATTATCAGAAATGAAATTTGAAAATTCATAAGTAATTCTACGTATATCGAAAAATCACGAAACTTCATATGTATATTACTTATAGTCAATACAATGAGTGAAAAATATTTTACCCATAAAATATCAAAATTGATACAAAATCCAAAAGTGAATAAAAACTTCAAAGTTTTAGCTCACTTTGTATCAATCTCATCAATGGTGATTGCTATCAAAAGATAGACTTCACCAAGGTTTTTCAAAAGGATTTTAAAATATTTTCAAAACCTTATTTTGTATCATATTCCTTGGGCTCAATGTACATGACTTGTACACAAGCTTTCCCAATGATCCACCACTCATATAAGATGAGTTTTGGTTCATCTAGATGCAAAAACTATGCACCTTGAACTTAACTCATATCTAGCATCTCATATGTATCTAGGGTATATAAATACACATACATGTCAATGTAATGTGAGATGTGGGTTTTGTTCTCCCTAATCTAGAGTTTCATGTATTTTTTCTAAGACAACTCTACTTGATTCCCTTATAAATGATACTCCAAGTCATGTCAAAGTTCTTAAATCAATTTTCATTAATTTAAATGCATGAAGTATGATCATGGCATAAATGATATCATAAGTAAACATGGCCAATGATCATGATGTCATGGCATATGATTAAATCTAAAACACATGACATTTAATCCTTAATTCTAAACATGATCATGGCATATAAATGATTAAAAATAAACATGATGTCATGGCATGTTATATGGCAAACAAAGCATGGCATATAAAAATTATAGGTATAATAATACCTAAATTTTAATATTAGTTTTCATTTGTTATAATTAGATTTATTTTGCTATATTACTACTAATCTCCTAAGTGTGCCAAAAACCCAAAATGGCACACTAACCTCTAAACCTCAATTGTGCCAATTTAATTGATTTTTCATAATTCTTCAAAATACATTGGCACATCCAAAAATCTTTTAGGATTAACAATCAAATTTATTTCCAAGGTATCCATAACCTTGAAAATTACCTAAAGTGTCACCTTTATCATGGTTGAGTTAACTACCCATCCAATCAAGGTTGGCAAACCCTAAACTCATCTAGCGTAAATCAATCACGCTCTTAGGAACCTAAAACATATTTGAGCTCCTATGGTTAATTAGGTATTCCTTAGGGATGACCTCCCTAGATACCCTCATAATGACCCTTCTAGGCTTGTTAGCCTTGGTCATTTTGGTCTTACCTAGGTTGACTCTAGGGGTAACTCCCCTTGCAACCTTCTTAGTGGTCACCCTAGGTTTCCTTAAAACCCTAGCCACTAGGTGTAGGAGATTTGAGGCCACTAGAGGGGGGTGAATAGCGTCGCGTGATGGAATTTGTTTCGTGTTCATCTACAAATTTCGTTAGCACGCAGCGGAATAATAATGAAGCAATACGAAATAGACAAGCATAAATACACAAGTATTTAACGTGGTTCAGAACCGAATGGTTTCTACTCCACGGATCGGGCTCTAAAAGCCCTAGCAATGCAAACACGCACTACTAATCACAATAACTCCTTCTCGACACAAGTCGGAGGTGGAGAAACCTCGTACAAACGATCTTACAACAACAAGAATGAAATACAAGCAATATACAATGCAAATACGAAAGACAAGTAAAGAAAAACTTTACAACACTTATTTTTTGATTGCTTGAATGCTTGGTTGCTTGAATTGCATTTGGAGACCTGATTTGCAGCAACAAATCGCCCCAATAGCTCTCAAGAACTGGATGCTTTTTCCTCCATCACGAGCTCCTTTTATAGCTTTAATATGTGCTGGAAAAAGTCGATCAGTCGACTGCTCGGGACTATCAGTCGACTGATCACACTGTTGTTGTGAGACAACGGTATAATCCACGCTGGAAAAATCTAATGGCTAGGACATCAGTCGACTGATCATGACCATCAGTCAACTGTTCAAGCCATCACTCGACTGCTGACTGCAGCAGTCGAGTGAGACTCCATTATGTGCTCCAAAACCTAAGCACCAGTCGACTTATCACAAGATCAGTCGACTGTTCATCCAATCAGTCGACTCCCAATCTCTGGCAGTCGACTGCTGGGACACATCCCGCAGTCAAACCCTAGCTGACTCTCACCAGTCGACTGTCATATGATACCAGTCGACTGGCACACCTCAAACATGATGTTTTAGCCCAAGTATGATTCCCCCATACTTGCTAGATCACCCTTAGCCTAGACCTAAGCCTTCTAGCCACCTCCATCAGTCTCACGCCTCTCGGATCCCTCCAAGTCATCCATGACTTATTCATCCATCGCGCTTGCCTTCAGGTTCTTCCATCGACTATGTCATGCTAACGGTGTCTACACCGCCAAGGCACATTGGACTTACGCCGCCAAGACTCCGCTTGGACTTTACGCCATCAACCATTGGACTTATGCTGCCAAGACTCCCGCTTGGACTTTACGCCGCCAATATCAAATCCCTTGAACTTGTAAAATACCAAGACTCAAGCTTGGACTTTCCCTTGCCAACACATGTTGGACTTTCCATGCCAAGACCCATGCTTGGACTTTTCCTTGCCAAGACCCTGCTTGGACTTTACATGCCAAGTACTCAAGACTTGGACTTTCCCAAATGTCAAGTGTCCCACTTGGACTTTCCCATGACAATCACATTGTCACATGTTTTTGTCGAAACATCAAAACATCTCTCGAGACAAACTCGAGTCCTGGTCAATCGTGACCAGGGTCGATTGCACCAACAATCTCCCCCTTTTTGATGTTTGACAAAAACCAAATAAACCATTAAGTTAGAACACTAACTCAAATCCCTTACCAATTATCCCAAATTTGTAATTCTAACTTTTCCCCCAAAATATTCTCCCCCTTTTTGACTAACATCAAAAAAGGTTCTCTCCAAGGAGGTCAATGTCTCATGTCCCAATGAGATCTTACAATCTCCCCCTTTGTCCAAACATACCTAGGATGCCTACCATCTTCCTAGTGATAAGTCTCATATCACTCAAGAGAGGCAATCCTATACACTCTCCCAATTTTTAAATTGGGTATCTCAAAATCCCATTTTCCCTCCTCATGAGGAAAAATACTATCCATCATCCCATGATGGATACCTCCCCCTAAAGGCTTGCTCCCCCTTAACCATTGCACCAACAATGTCCTTGGGAAGTCCCTAAGCACACAGAAACTCTTAAACAATCAAAAATAAGGTTCAAAGTTCAAAAATGAACTCTTCCACCCTTAAATTTGATACTTTGACCTAACACCTCTCCAAATCCATATCCAATGGATTTTTACCCTTTATAATGCTTTTCAAAGCATATCCTAGGGTTAGAAGTGGTTAGGAGCCTTTGCCATAGCTGAAATCGGGTTAAACAATCTTGTTTATCTCGAAATCAGGCTATCAATCTGAAGTGTCCATCCAAAGACTCGATCCGACATCGCGCTGTAGCTTGGCTTCGCCAGTAGCGGTTTTTGTGAGCGATTTCGGCTAGAGTGTTGCGGCCGAGCGCCGCATCACCAATCGCCTTGTAGAGGTACGATCGATAATCAAAACCTCGCTTTCCAATTATCAGAATCCAACTTTGAAAAATAGTAACTAAATATATATAGCTTGAAAAATCATGAAATTTCACATGTATAATACTTATCACACATACAATCGGTGAAAAATCTTAGAAAAATATTTTAACCATTAAAATCAGAGATTGATACAAAGTTCAAAAATGATTAAAACTTTAAAGTTTTTGATCTACTTTGTATCAACTTCTACAATGATGATTGCTATCAAAAGATAGACTTCACCAAGGTTTTTTAAGGTGATTTTAAAATGTTTTTGAAAACCTATTTTGAACCATGGACGATTGGCTAGATATACATGACTTGTATAATAGCTTTCCTCGTGATTCTTAGTGATGATTTAAATAAGTTTAAGTTCATCTAGATGCACTACCTATGCACCTTGAACCTAACTTATTATCCTAACATCTCACATGTTATCTAAGGTGTATACACACACATACATGTCAATTTAGATGTGAGATGTGGAGTTAGGATTATTATAGCCTCATGCATTATCAATCGACTGATAAACTGTATCAGTCGACTGATATCTGATTTCCAATTCTGAAATTGAGTGAATTTCGATTTCTTCACTCAATTTGTTTCATTTTATCATGTTTACTCTTGTATGTCGAATATATTAATGTCATGCTTATATTCATGTATTTGTTAATTATTTTGATATTTTATTTCATTTTAACAAACATTAACATCCAATGGTTTTAAAATCCTAATATCTCACCCTTTCTAAGTGTTGAAATACACAATCAAGGTGAATGACCTGTTTTGTGAGATGCAATATACCATAAACACTCCTTCCATGCAAACATATGGTAAACCACATGAAGCATGGTAAGTGTAAGACATCAAGGTGTGTAGCACTTGAGTATCACTCTTGATGTAACTTCTAAACCTTAAGACAATTCTCTTGATACATTAATTCCCAAAGCGTGCCAAAACCCAAAATGGCACACTATGACCTCTAAATCTAGATTGTGCCAATTTTATTGATTTTTCATGATTCCAAAAATGTATTAGCACATCCTAAAATCATTTAGGATATAAGATCAAACCTATTTCCAAGGTATCAATAACCTTGAAAATAACCTAAAATGTCAACTTTGCTATGGTTGAGTTAACTACCCATCCAATCAAAGTTGGCACATCCTAACCCATTTAGCGTGAGTCAATCACGCTCCTTGGAACCCAAAATATATTTGAGCTTATTGGATTAGTTAGGTATTCCTTAGGGATGACCTCCCTAGATACCTTTCTAATGACCCTTCTAGGCTTGTTAGCCTTGGTCATTATGGTTTTGTCATGGTTAACCTTAGGGATTGCCTCCCTAGTAACCTTCTTAGTGGCTTCCTTAGGTTTCTTAGAAACCCTAGCCACTAGGCACCCACCATGGTTGGCCTTAGGGATAATTTCCCTAGAGACCTTGGTTTTCTTAGACCTAGGTCTAGTTCCATAATCAAATAGAACATTGTGGTAAGTAGGCATTACTTTCTTGGACATAGGCTTGTGACCCAAACCTTGTCTCCTAGATGATTCTTGCCTCTTACACCCTTTACGTTACTCCTAGATCCTAGAGTTTGACAATTTGACCCTTTAAATTGATTTTGCATATTTGCAAGGGTATTTCCAATTTCTCAAGCCTTGACCTCAAGGCTTGATTTTCTAACTCTAATTGCCCAATTGATTTTTGATTAGGTTTTTGGGCATTACCATTTTCTTTAGGCATATGCTTACCCTTATTAGGGTTAATGCCTAAATGATTTTCGATTTTCTTAATTGTTTTCTTAGGAAGAATGTTTCTAGGGACATTAGTCCCAAATTTCTCCTTCTTTGAAATGGGTCTAGAGTTATTATTTCTAGATTTTTCTTTAGACTTAAAACCAACATGTTTAGTTTCTAGACAAACATACTTATTACTTCTAGCATGCTTTGAATCATGAGTAATAGCAAAATTGTTTAAATTATTTCTAGCATGCTTTTGCCTAAAATTCAAAGAATGAGTATTATGAAAATATACCTTAGGGTTAGTCTTAGAGACTCCCCTCACATGTGATGCTCCCTCTTGAGTCTTCTTGCTCCCCCTAGAGTATTGACTCCTATAGTGCCCCTTTTGATGACACTTAAAGCAAATGATGTGCTCTTTGCTCCTTTGACCTTGAACATCGACATCCTTAACCTTTGACACCGATGGACTTTTCTTGATCCTTTTTAGGCACTTTCTCTTATAGTGCCCAGTTTTCCTACACTCAAAGCAAATTATATGGATTTTATTTTGAACCGAAATGCTTGAGTTACCTAAGTCAATGGTGGAATTTTGAGCTTCTTCTCGACCGGATGTGGATGGTTCTTCTTGAGGTTGCTCCAGTGTAGATGCTCTAATCTCCTCTCCCTCAATCCTCGAGGTGGAGGTCTCCTCTTCTTCCACCGATCCGGAAGTTGATTCCTTCTCAACTTCCGAGTCCTCACTCGCTTGTGAGGATGATGATGATTCTTTCTCGGCTTCTTCCTCTTCTTGAGCTGATGAAGATTCTTCTTCTTCTACTTGTGCCAAGTGAGACTTTTCATGGAACTTGGCCAATTTGTCCCATAGCTCCTTGGCATCTTGAAATTCACCTAAACTAGACAAAATGTCATTAGGTATCAAATCTTCTAAAAGCTTTGTTACCTTGACTTCGGTCTTGAACTTGAGACATTGCTCTTGTGTCCACTTCTTCAACTTCAAGATGTTTCCCTTCCTATCCCGAGGGGGTTCAAAGCCTTCTACAAGGATGGACTAATCCTCTATATCCATCATCAAGAATGTCTTCATTCTTGCTCTCCACGCCGGAAAATCTTCTCGGTCGTATGGTGGTGGAGTATTGATGTCCCATCCAAGCTTGTCTTGGAATTACATCTTCCCTCTAGCTTCTTTAGCTCCCGACGGTTAGTCCGTAGAAGAGCCCCAGGCTCTGATATCAATTGTAGGAGATTTGAGGCCGCTAGAGGGGGGGAATAGCATCGCGTGATGGAATTCATTTCGTGTTCATCTATAAATTTCGTTAGCGCGCAGCGGAATAATAAAGAAGCAATACGAAATAGACAAACACAAATACACAAGTATTTAACGTGGTTCGGAACCGAACGGTTCCTACTCCACGAATCAGACTCTAAAAACCCTAGCAATGTAAACACGCACTACTAATCACAATAACTCCTTCTCGACACAAGTCGGAGGTGGAGAAACCTCGTACAAATGATCTTACAACAGCAAGAATGAAATACAAGCAATTTACAATGCAAATACGAAAGACAAGTAAAGAAAAACTTTACAACACTTATTTTTGATTTCTTGAATGCTTGGTTGCTTGACTTGCACTTGGAGACCTGATTTGCAGCAACAAATCGCCCCAATAGCTCTCAAGAACCGGATGTTTTTTCCTCCATCATGATCTCCTTTTATAGCTTCAACATGTGCTAGAAAAAATTGATCAGTCGACTGATCACACTGTTGTTGTGAGAAAACGGTGTAATCCACACTGAAAAAATTTAACGGCTAGGACATCAGTCGACTAATCATGACTATCAGTCGACTGTTCAAGTCATCACTCGACTGCTGACCGCAGCGGTTGATGTGTTATTTTCCGCAAGTGCACGGTTATCGTCAAGTAATAAAAATATCGATCCCACAGGGATTGGAACAATTACCGAATGATCGGGATACCAAGTTATCTAGTAAATCGATTGTTGGTTTAAGCAAAGAAACTGAGTAGTCAATAACAACGAATGAGAAGAACGAGCTAAAAGTCAAGAATTGAGGAAAATCTCAGGATATGGGTTTCACCACGTCAACGATTTATAAGGTGATTTAATTCTTTCCTACCGCTAGTAGAGTTGTTTTGATGGAACCTATCCTAAGGTAAATCAACGGCCCCTTTCGAGGTCTACGCTAACTGTACCTATCAAACTCATCTTACCTGTCACGGTGTTCGAGCATAGGGGATCATAATCAGCTAAGGGGACCTGTCACAAGACCCCCGCAAACCTCCCTAGTCTTGCCTCCGTTACCTGGTAAAAACTGGATTTGATAGATCCATTAAGTCCATAAGAGTTCCGCTAGAGTCAAATTTCCTTTTCACGGTAGGTTTGCACACGGGACCATAATCACCTAAGGGGACTCACACGAGAGACCCCGCAAGCCCTCATAGATACACTACCGCTACTTGACAGGAGTTATTCCCTAGTTGATTCTGGGTTTCGGGAACTCGGGTTCACCGTTAGGTACTTCCTCTTAGCTCCTTAGGTTTATCAATAAGAATCCAAAAGAACCAGATCAAAACAAACAATGGTTCGAGTAGTATAGATTATATCATCCATCATAAATCGTCAAGGGCTACTCCCCCATCCTAAGATTACAGGGCACTACTCCATAGTCTGACAAGAGTTGCTAGAGAAAGAAAATACAATACTGGATGCCATCTGCTTCCTCTGACTTCTCTTCTCTTGCTTCCTCTGGATCCTTTGCCGCCTTCTCTCCTCCTTTTTGACCATCCGCCGTCCTCCCCTTAGGGTTAGAATATCTTCTCTTTTATAGCTTTGGCCTCCTCTTCAATTAAGGCAATATATTTCCCTTTAATTCAGACGAAGATCCTGATTGCTCACGGAAAAGGAATTCTGGAATCAGGCCAACACGCCCGTGCCAAAGGAGGGCACTGGCGTGTCGCGTATTTCCCACCGAGCGTGTTGCGTTTAGAACTCGGGCGTGTTGCCTTAGGCGTGTTGGTCCGGAACCACGACGCGGCGTGTTGCGCTTTGAATCAGCGTCGATGAACTGGGCGTGTTGTCCGCTGGCTCTCATGACACAGGCGTGTCGATTCCCAACACGCCTGTGTTGTTTTGATACGCCTTCTTCTTCGCTCTGTTAACACAAAAACACCCTGACAGCAGTCTCTTCCTCCAAAATATGCTAAACTTAACTGAATCATGATAAAATACATGCCTAGGATATGAAATGAGATAAAATGCATGTATATGGAGTAGTGAAAACATAGCATGATTTACACACATCAGCGGTCGAGTGAGACTCCATTCTGTGCTCTAAAACCTGAGCACCAATCGACTGATCACAAGATCAGTCTACTGTTCTTCCAATCAGTCGACTCCCAAGCTCTGGCAGTCGACTGTTGGGACACATCCTGCAGTCAAATCCTAATTGAATCTCACCAGTCGACTGTCATATGGCACCAGTCGACTGGCACACCTCAAACATGAGGTTTTAGCCCAAGTATGGTTCCCCCATACTTGCTAGACCACCCTTAGCCTAGACCTAAGCCTTCTAGCCACCTCCATCAGCCTCACGCCTCTCGGATCCCTCCAAGTCATCCATGACTTGTTCATCCATCGCGCTAGCCTTCAGGTGCTTCCATCGACTATGTCATGCTAATGGTGTCTACACCGCCAAGGCAAATTGGACTTATGCCGCCAAGACTCCGCTTGGACTTTACGCCGCCAACCATTGGACTTATGCTGCCAAGACTTCCGCTTGGACTTTACGCAGCCAATATCAAATCCCTTGGACTTCTCAAATGCCAAGACTCAAGCTTTGACTTTCCCTTGACAACACATGTTGGACTTTCCATGCCAAGACCCATGCTTGGACTTTTCCTTACCAAGACTCATGCTTAGACTTTACATGTCAAGTACTCAAGACTTGGACTTTCCCAAATGCCAAGTGTCCCACTTGGACTTTCCCATGACAATCACATTGTCATATGTTTTTGTCGAAACATCAAAACATCTCTCGAGTCAAACTCGAGTCCTGGTCAATCGTGACCTGGGTCGATTGCACCAACACTAGGCACACACCATGGTCAACTCTAGGGATGACTTCCCTATTGATCTTGGTCTTCCTAGACCTAGTTTGTATTCCATAATCAAATGGAACACTATGATAAGCCACCTTAGGCTTAGGTTTGTGACCCAAACCTTGCTTGCCCTTGGTTGACTTTTGTTTCTTAGGTCCTAGGTGTTGAATTTGACTTTTGGACCTAGACTTTTGATCATTTGACCCTTTAAATTGATTTTGTATATTCCTAAGAGTCTTTTCTAATTTCTCAAGCCTTGACCTCAAGGCTTGATTTTCTAATTCTAATTGTCCAATTTTTAAATTTTGATTAAGTTTTTGGGCATTACCATTTCCTCTAGGCATATGCCTAGTCCATTTAGGATTAAGACATAGGTGTTCTCCTATTTTCTTGATAGATTCCCTAGGTTAAATTAATCTTGAATTATTTAACCTAGGTTTGTCCTTAGATAAATTATTTTTAAGGACATTAGTCCTAAATTTCTCCTTTTTAAAAATATTAACATTTTTGGCACCTAAACAAATATATTTGTTATTCCTAGCATTACTAAAATTAGTTCTAGCATGCTTTTGCCTATAATTGAAAGAAAGAGCATTATTTAGATATACCTTAGGGTTTGCCTTAGAGGCTCCCCCTACTTGTGATGCTCTCTTTTTCTCTCCCTTTGGACATTGACTCCAATAATGCTCTTTTGAATTGCACTTGAAGCATATGATATGCTCCTTGCTCTTTTGACTTTGGGCACCGGCATCTTTAATCTTTGGAGCCGGAGGAGTCTTCTTGACTTTCTTTGGGCACTTACTCTTATAGTGCCCAAATTCCCTACACTCAAAGCATATAATATTCATTTTATTTTGAATTGAGGTGCTTGAGTTACCTAGGGTGGTGGTGAGGTTCTCTTGAGCTTGTTCTTCCTCTCTACCAGATGTAGATGGTTCTTCTTGTTGCTCTGGTGTTGAGGATGCTCTAATTTCCTCCCCCTCAATTCTAGATGTGGAGGTCTCCTCCAATTCTTCCTCTTTCTCTTCCTCCTTGAATGTTGATGGTCTCTCAACCTCCAAGTCCTCACTTCCTCGTGAGGATGATGTGCTTGCCTCTTTGGTCCCTTTCTCTTGGACCGGTGATGGACTTTCATGGAGCTTGGCCAAATCGCTCCAAAGCTCTTTGGCATCCATGCACTCACCTAGGCTACACAAGAAGTCATTAGGAATTAAATCAAAAATGAAATTGATTACCTTCTTGTTTTTCTCAAATCTTTGGAGTTGATCCTCACTCCATTTCTTCTTCTTGAGGAAGCCACCCTTTGGTTCTTTTGGATATTCGAATCCTTCCATTAATAAGGATCACTCCTCAAAATCCTTCATCATCAAAAAATCTTCAATCCTTCTCTTTCAAGAATTGAAGCCTTCTCGTTCATAGAAAGCATATAGGACCGACGTGTTGATATCACATCCTAGTTGTTCTTGGACTTCCATCTTCACCCTCTAACGTGCTCCCTTAGTTGTTAAACCTTAAAGAGCGGTCTCGCTCTGATACCACTTGTAGGGGATCGTTGGAACGCTAGAGGGGGGGTGAATAGCATCGTGTTATACGTCGATGGAAATCGTTTGCATTTGTCTCTACAAAACTCATTATGCGAAGTGGAATAATAATAAAAGCAATAACGAAATAAGACAAACACGAACACAAGAATATAACGTGGTTCGGAACCGAACGGTTCCTACTCCATGGATCGAGCTCTAAAGAGCTCTAGTGATGCACACGCAATCACTAATCACAAATAACTCCTTCTCGACACAAGTCAGAGGTGGAGAAACCTCGTACAATGATTACACTAAGTAATACAAAAGATACAAGCTAATACAAATAAGAAATACAATGCAAGTAAAGAAAAACACTTTACAAGAGCACTTTGGTTGCTTGATCTTTGATTGCCTTGGACTAGCTTTGAAGGACTGGAAAGCACCAACTATCCCCTTCAATTCGCCCAAGAAAATCATTAGTTTTTTCCTCCTTCACGAGCTTCATTTAAAGCTTCTGCCTGGGCTAGAAAAAGTCGATCAGTCGACTAATCGGGACTATCAGTCGACTGATGACACTGTTGCTGTGAGACAACGGTGTAATCCACGCTGGAAAAATCCAACGGATCCATCATCAGTCGACTGCTCAAGCCTCCACTCGACTGCTAACCCCAACAGTCAAGTCAGACTACATTCTGTGCTCAAAAAACCGAGCACCAGTCGACTGATCACAAGATCAGTCGACTGCTCGGTCCAGCAGTCGACTGCCCACCTCTGACTGCTGGGACACTTTCAGCAGTCAAACCCTAGCTGACTCATCCCAGTCGACTGTCATATGACACCAGTCGATTGGCACACCTCAAACATGAGGTTTTAGCTCAAGTATTGTTCCCCCATACTTGCTAGACCACCTTTAGCCTAGACCTAAGCCTTCTAGCCACCTCCATCAGCCTCACGCCTCTCAGATCCCTCCAAGTCATTCATGACTTGTTCATCCATCGCGCTAGCCTTCAGGTGCTTCCATCGGCTATGTCATGCTAACGGTGTCTACACCGCCAAGGCACATTGGACTTACGCTGCTAAGACTCCGCTTGGACTTTACGCCGCCAACCATTGGACTTATGCTGCCAAGACTTCACCCTTGGACTTTACGCCGCCAATATTCAAACCCCTTGGACTTTTCAAATACCAAGACTCAAGCTTGGACTTTCCCTTGCCAACCCATGTTGGACTTTCCATGCCAATACCCATGCTTGGACTTTCCTTGCCAACTCATGTTGGACTTTCCATTGCCAAGACTCATGCTTGGACTTTCCCAAATGCCAAGTGTCCCACTTGGACTTTTCATGCCAAGTACCCAAGACTTGGACTTTTCCCATGACAATCACATTGTCATATGTTTTTGTCGAACATCAAAACATCTCTCGAGTCAAGCTCGAGTCCTGGTCAATGGTGACCTGGGCCGATTGTGTAGGGGATCGGTACGGCCGGCTAGAGGGGGGTGAATAGCCCTTTTCGTTTAGATGACGGTATTTGCTCGTCTACAAAACTAATTAGCGCAAGCGGAAGACTAATAAAGACAAACAAATAGAAATATGAGAAAATAATCGCTAACAAAGAATGTAACGTGGTTCACGGCTACGCCGCTAATCCACGATCCCGATTCGTCCGAGGTGAATCACTCCTCCAAAGCCAATAACTATTGGTCTCTCCTTTGCACCAAGCTAGGTGGAGGTAACCTTTACAATCAAGATCACTCTTCTTACAAATAGAATGGAGTAAAAGCAAGTAAGAAGAGTTTAGAGCTTGTGGGGCACTAGGAAGATCACTTGGAGCATAAGCATTAGCCTCTCAAAGGCTTACACCCTCTCTTTTTATAGAGAGGGTTGATTTCTTCCCGTTGGCCGCCACCAGTCGACTGCCGCCCTTGGCAGTCGACTGCCGTCACTACAACGGCCTCCGAACACGTTGGATCCCAACCGTTGTAGTCCAACGAAACTCTTAGCGAATGATCGCTAGACCTCACCCGATCATCGGCCTCCATAGTCGGCCCGCCTATCGGTATGAGCGGTTACGTGCGCGATATCCTCCGGCAATCGATTGTCATTCCATGGCGGTCGACTCACGGGCATAAACCCATCATCGGATACGGTCGAACTCACTCGACTTCAGGAAGCGATCGACTACCATGACATGCGATGACCGGTGTCCGGAAAACCCATCCGACACTTGGCCAAATGGCCAAGTTTCACCTAAGAGCTACCCTTCCCCGGGTTACAATCGCTCACTCTCATCTCTCGGAGTCCCTCGCCTTCGAAGTTCTCTTCGTTCTCGGCCACGCCCCTCGGCAACATCAAGCGCACGGCTCTGCAATGCTCCTTCGCGTCTCTTGCCTCGAAGTCTACTTCCTCCGGCTTCACTCCAAGCTTCTCGTCCGGCGGTCCCTCGGATGCTCCAAGCGCACGGCTTCCGCAAAGCTATCCTTCACCGACTCAAGGCACGAGTCATGAGATGTGAAACTCGCCACGGCTCCATGTGCGAATTACTAAGTCCTGCACGACTTCAACGCACATATCACATCAACATATCAAACTAACTTAAACCCTTTGCCACACCATCAAAACCATATTACGGCAAGAGATTGACCTAACAATCTCCCCCTTTTTGATGTGTCACAATCCGTTTAAGTTAGGTAAAAACATTTGATATAAATTCTAAGGTAAGAAAGCATGTAAAGATAAACATGATATAGCAACATGCAACTCCCCCTTAATCCATGAAACTCTCTATGCAAATTTTCTCCCCCTATCATATATTTCTCCCCCTAAAATAATTAACTTAAACATAATTATTTCTCCCCCTTTGACACCATCATAAAGATTAACACTAAGTTAAAGGCACATGGCATCAAGTATAAAGAGAAACATACATTAAAATCAGTCAAAACCTGATAAAATCAGGTTACTGTACTTGTTCACAGTCCATCAGTCGACTACTATCAGTATGGCAGTCGACTGGCACAAAGGAATCCGAATTTCTGATTTTCTGGATGAATTTCAGAAATGCATTATTAATTCCAGAAAATTCGAAAAATCATGAAATTTGGGGAACATATTTCTTTTAAGTATATCTATCAGTGAAAAATAGGTTTTCATGAGAAATCATTATATTTCTACGTATTTGCCAAAAATCCAAAAGCTTTAAAAACTACTAGGTTTTTGATCATAAGAGTATCCATTTTAACACCTAGTCTTGCATCCAATTGTTTCAAAACATGAATACATAGATTTTAGATTAAGAAATTGTTTTGAAAACATATGAAATATCCAACCATGATCTTTGGGCAATATGTCTATGAATTAAACATAAGTCTTCCCCATGATTGGTCTATTATTGCTATGTTGATACTTTAAATGACCATCTAAATGTCATAGGCATTAGTGGACATTTGTATCATCCCAACATCTCACTCATGCTAAGTTTACAATCAAGTTAGCCTATAGTGAGTGTGAGATGCATCCTAGGGGATATTTGTGTATACTTAACCAATATATTCATGCAATCTATCAAGGTTAAGTATCAACCTAATAATCATCATGATCATAAAGGCATATATGAATTAATTTTACATTATGATCATAAAATACATGTATTCATTAAATAATAATCATGCATTAGGTATTTTATGATGATAATAAGCAAAGTATCACCTAAAGCATGATTCAACCCTATTTCTCATGATTACGTGCCAAATATTAAAATCATAAATCATGATTTCAAGCATACATAGCAATTACATTAATCATCATGATTTAAGCATTATTATCTATTTATGGGCACGTTATCATCACCCAACACTATTCTAAAAATGTTGTCCCGCCATCCTAAGTCAACCAAAATATGATATAGGTCAATTTCATATGGTTGACTACCCTAGGGTTTTCCTAACCCTTAAGGATGGATTTTGAAACCCAAAATAAGTTCTTTCCTATTGGGTTCACTAAGTAGTCCTTGGGGATCCATTTCCTAGCTATTACCTTCTTTTTATCTTGTCCCCTAGCTATAAGGCATTTGTAGGCCTTTTCATTTTTCTTTTCCTTGTAGCCTAGGCCCTTTTTGTTGAAACTAGCTCTTTGGCTCCCTAAGATCATGTTCAATGTGTTGGAGCCAATTGTGAATTTTTCTAGGGCTTTTGTTAAATAATCTACCTTTTCCCTTAATGCCCTATTTTCATCCATGCATGCATCACTAATATTAAGTGGCATATAGTTATCATGTGAGCATGCTTCATCATGGCAAGAAGAATTATTTTCATTTAAGCATGCATTTTCTAGCTTATGCTCTAAATCCTTAATTTGTTCAAGCATGCATTTGTTCTTTTTCTTAGCTCTAAATAAGTCCTTAGTGAGGCTAGAAATCATAGACATAATTTGTTTAGGGGGTAGATTAGTTACCTCACTTACCAAGTCCTCTTCTTCGCATGAGGATGTAGAGGAGGCTCCCCCTTCACTTGAGCTCTCTCCACTTGAGCTTGATTCTTCATTTTCGGTGGAGGAGCAATCCAAGTCATCAAAAGCCATCAAGGCCAAATTGGTGACAAAGGCATTCTCCTCATCCGATGATGATGAGGAGGATGAGGATGGGTCATCCCAAGTCCTTGCCTTGAGAGCTTTGGCCTTTCCTTTTTCCTTTGTCTTCTTCTCCTCTTCCTTTTTCTTCTTGCTCCCCTTTTTCTTCTTCTTTTCTTCCTTCTTTTTCTTTTCTTCTTTGCTTTTGTTTAGGAGGGGACAATTGTCCCTTATGTGTCCTTCTCCTTGGCAATTATAGCATATGACCTTCCCTCTTGGTCTCCTATTCCTATCATTTGATTTGTTAAATTTAAAACCCTTTAAAGCACGTCTTACCCTCCTTACCATATAGGCTTCTTCGGTGCTATCCATGGAGGAGGAGGAGGCTTCATCATCGGAGGAGGAGGGGATCTCTATCTTCTTCTTCCCCTTATTTGCCAACAATGCTACTCCCCTTGAAGGTTGTATTTTTGGCTCTTCTTGTATTCCTTCAAGCCTAGATTCATGTAATTCCATAGTAGAGAAAAATTCATCTAGAGTACTTACCTCTAGATTCTTTGAAATGTAAAATGAGGCCACCATTGAACTCCACTTGGATGATCGGGGGAAAACATCTATGGCCTTCATTATCATATCGTGATTGGAGAGCCTTTCTCCTACACTTGTTAGTCCATTTAAAATTTCTTTGAATCTAGAATGCAAAGAAATTACCTTTTCTCCCTTTTCTAATTTAATGTTGGATAGTTGGGAGCGGAGGAGATCTCTCCTTGCTAGCTTTGCCTCGGATGTGCCTTCATGAAGCTCAATTAGCTTCTCCCACATCTCCTTGGCGCTTAGGCATTCTCCTATTCGGTTGATTTCTTGTTGGGGGAGCACATTGAAAAGATGATGCTTGGCTTTTGAATTTGCAAGATGCTCTTCCCTTTGCCTTTTGGTCCACCTAGATTTCTCTATTGGCTTCCCCTCTTCATCCCTAGGCAAAACGAAACCGGATTCCATTGTAATCATAATGTCAAAGTCCGTTTCGAAAAATACCTCTATTCGCTTCTTCCACCAAGCGAATTCTCCTTCAAACTTCGGAGGATGGATGTTGGAGCCGGCCATTTTGAAAGTTGCTTGTTGTGGCGGTTAGTCCTCGACAAGCTTTCCTCGGCTCTGATACCACTTGTAGGGAATCGGTACGGTCGGCTAGAGGGGGGTGAATAGCCCTTTTCGTTTGGATGTCGGTATTTGCTCGTCTACAAAACTAATTAGCGCAAGCGGAAGACTAATAAATACAAACAAATAGAAATACGAGAAAACAATCGCTAACAAAGAATGTAACGTGGTTCACGGCTACGCCGCTAATCCACGATCCCGATTCGTCCGAGGTGAATCACTCCTCCAAAGTCAATCACTATTGGTCTCTCCTTTGCACCAAGCTAGGTGGAGGTAACCTTTACAATCAAGATCACTCTTCTTACAAATAGAATGGAGTAAAAGCAAGTAAGAAGAGTTTAGAGCTTGTGGGGCACTAGGAAGATCACTTGGAGCATAAGCATTAGCCTCTCGGGGCTTACACCTCTCTTTTATAGAGAGGCTGATTTCTTCCGTTGGCCGCCACTCAACTACCGCCCTTGGCGATCATTGCCCGTCACTCGGCGGCCTCCGAACCGCGTCGGATCCCGACCGTTGTAGTCCAGCGGAACTCTTTGCGATCATTCTGGACCTCACCGATCATTCTGGACCTCACCGATCATTGCCGCCTCCGTAGTCGGCGCCGATCGACTTCTGGCGGTTCTGCGCGATATCCTCTGCGATCATTGTCATTCCATAGCGATCATCGCTGGGCATAAACCCATCAGTCGGATACCAGTCGAACTCACTCGACTCAGAGCAGTCGACTGCCATGACATGGCAGTCGACTGGTGTCGGGAAAACCCATCCGACACTTGGCCAAATGGCCAAGTTTCACCTAAGAGCTACCCTTCCCCGGGTTACAATCGCTCACTCTCATCTCTCGGAGTCCCTCGCCTTCGAAGTTCTCTTCGTTCTCGGCCACGTCCCTCGGCAGCATCAGGCGCACGGCTCTGCAATGCTCCTTCGCGTCTCTTGCCTCGAAGTCTACTTCCTCCGGCTTCACTCCAAGCTTCTCGTCCGGCAGTCCCTCGGATGCTCCAAGCGCACGGCTTCCGCAAAGCTATCCTTCACCGACTCAAGGCACGAGTCATGAGATGTGAAACTCGCCATGGCTCCATGTGCGAATTACTAAGTCCTGCACGACTTCAACGCACATATCACATCAACATATCAAACTAACTTAAACCCTTTGCCACACCATCAAAACCATATTACGGCAAGAGATTGCCCTAACAGATTGCACCAACAAAGACCAAGGGTGCAGTCTTGGCGGTAAAAGTCCAAGTCATAGGTACTTGGCATTTGGGGAAGTCCAAGGGTTGATATTGGCGGCGTAAAGTCCAAGGGTGGAGTTTTGGCAGCATAAGTCCAATGGTTAGTGGCGTAAAGTCCAAGCGGAGTCTTGGCAGCATAAGTCCAATGTGTCTTGACAGTGTAGACCACATTAGCATGATAATAGCCGATGAAAGCACCTGAAGGCTAGCGTATAGATGAACAAGTCTTGGATGACTTGGAAGGATCCGATAAGTGTGAGGCTGACGCAGGTGGCTAGAAGGCTTAGGTCTAGGCTAAGGGTGGTTTAGCAAGTATGAGGGCATCATACTTGGGGGAAAACCTCATGTTTGAGGTGTATCAGTCGACTGAGACTATGGTCAGTTGATTGATGTGTGTCGACTGGTATTCATTGCGCAGAAATGGCCTAGCAATCATCCGGAATGGGCAATGATCGTGATGGCGAGCAATAATCGATGGCGAGCAATCGATCGATATGGTAATCGGTCGATTCTCGAGCCGGGCACAGAAGGTTCCCGAGTCGACTGCTAGGGTTTGACAGTCGAGTGATGGCTAGATCAGTTGACTGATGGTCTATCTGTTGGAACTTATCCAATGTGGCTCGGGTCATTGTGAGACAACGGCTACAAGAGCAGTCGACTGATAGTCTCGATCAGTCAATTGATAGGTGAAATCCAGCCCAAATTGCAGGTTTAAAAGGAGCATGAAGGGAGGGATTTGGCAATCGATTTCTTGGACGATTTGGAGCGATTTGCTGGTGCAAATCAGGATCTTCAAGGCTAGTCCAAGGCATTCAACAAGCAAGCTTCTAAAAGATTTTTATAAAGTGTTCTTTGCATTCTTTTGTTGTATTTACTTGTATATGCTTGTTGTTCATTGTATTACTTAGGGTAATCACTAGTATGAGGTTTCTCCACCTCCGACGTGTTGTCGAGAAGGAGCATTATTAATTAGTGGTGTTGATTGTATCGCTAGAGCTCATTTGAGCTCAATCCGTGAAGTAGAAACCTTGAGGTTCCGAAGCACGTTATATCGGTTGTTTTGTGTGTATTGTGTGTTTGTCTATTTTATTTTTGTATATTCCACTGCGTACTAACGTGTTGTAGACAAGCGCGCGATCAATTCCATAGAACTGACAACAACGCTATTCACCCCCCCCCCCTCTAGCAAGCGCATAGGTCCCAACAATTGGTATCAAAGTCAGGTTGCTCTTCAAGGATTAACAACCAAGAGAGCACCGCTAGAGGAAGAAGATGGAGTTCAAAGATAAATTGGGATGGGACATCAATACCCTAATTCCGTACACCTTTTACGGATGAGAAGGCTTCAATCAATGGAAGGCGAGGATTGAAGACTTCATGATGATGATGGACATTGAAGATTGGTCCACTTTGATAGAAGGGTTTGAATTTCCAAGAGGGACAAAGGGAGGGTTCCTCAAAATGAAGAAGTGGACCGAGGAACAACTCCGAGAATTCAAGAGAAGCAACAAGGTAATAAAATTCTTGATTGAGTTAATTCCTAATGAAATTGTGTCCAAGTTAGGTGAGTACAAGGATGTAAAGGAATTTTGGAGCGAAGTAGCTAAGCTTCATGAAGAACCTTCAATGGCTTAAGAGGAGGAGACCAAAGAAGCAAGCACATCATCCTCACAAGCAAGTGAGGATTCGAAAGTTGAATAGGAGTCAACATCCGGGTCAAGAGAAGAGTGTGAAGAATTGGAGGTTGAGAGACCATCAATGTCCAAGGAAGAGGAAGAATTGGAGGATACCTCCACCTCTAGGATTGAGGGGGAGGAGAGGATTCCCACACCGAAGCAAACTCAAGAGAAACCATCTATCTCCGGTCGAGAAGAAAATGAAGAACCATTTCATTCCACCACCATTCTAGGTAACTCAAACAATTTAGTTCAAAATAAAATTCATATAATTTGCTTTGAGTGTAAGGAAGTCGGGCACTATAAGAGCAAGTGCCCAAAGAAGGTCAAGGAGCCTCAAACGGTGCCAAAGATCAATGATGTCGGTCCCCCAACAATTAAAAGCAAGGAACACAGCATTTGCTTCAAATGTCAACAAAAAGAGCATTATAGGAGTCAATGCCCTAGGAGGAGGAAGAAGACTCAAGAGGGAGCATCACATGTAGAGGGAGTCTCTAAGGCAAACCCTAAGGTATATTTTAATGCACCTTCTAGTTCTAGGATTAAAAAGTATATTTTTAGTACTCTTGCTATTACTCATGAAGAGCATGCTAGTAAAAATAGGTTTTATTGCTTAGGAGCTAAAAATGTCAACTTTAGAAATAAGGAGAAATTTGGGACTAATGTTCCTAGAAAAATTCTACCTAAGGAGTCTATTAGGAAGATAGAAAATCATCTAGGTTTTAATTCAAAGAAATCTAGACATATGTCTAGGAAGGGCAAAAATGAGCAAAGAAATAATGGGCCCACCAAATTAGAGAAATTAGAGTTAGAAAACCAAGTCTTGAGGTCAAGGCTTGAGAAACTTGAAAAGACCCTTAAAAAAATGTAAAATCAAATGCAATGGTCAAATAGTCAAAGCCTAGGGTCTAGGAGTCAAAGTCAAAAGCCTAGGAAACAAGAACCATCCAAGGGCAAGCCTAACAATTTAGTTTCCAAACCCTCTCTATGCCAAAATAACACAGGGAACGACCTGGATCGTCTCCCACGGAAGGTAACGGTGTAAGTCAATACTAGAGTTTAGGTTTTTCTTAATAGGATGGGGTTTGGGTTTGAAGATTACGCAACTACATGGATAACCGGAATTAAAGAGATAAAGTATAACAATGAAAATAAATTCTGTATTCAACAATTAAATGCTAAAAGTAAAAACTATCCTAAACAACAATTCATCAAACACTAAGAATACAAGTTAAACAAACAACTACACAACTAGAAATTCATCCAATATCAAGTAGAAGAAATTGACAACTATCAAATTAATGCACGAAACAGTAAATAGCAATCATCCCACTGATGTACGCCCGAATAATGAGCAAAAAAACCCCAACGAGTTCGACGGAGCTCAATTGAGTCTCCGGAGCGAAAGGATGGCGCAACTCCCAAATTTGGAAATCTAGTGGTGTCTCCTTGCTCGCTCGAATCCGATGAAGCTAGGAGACTGTCGTCGATGCGGCACTCCTCCGTGAATCCACAGAAGGAGAGAACAACCGGCTGAAGGTGAAAAACTCATCGGAGATTTTTGATGGAACGATTCTTCGTCGGATCCGATGAAGAAGGTGGCGGTGGAAGGCTATGACAGCGTGTGCGAGGGCTCTCGATGGGAAGATGACCGGCGATGAGCTGTTCCAACGAAGCAGAAGCTGCGATCCCAGCTCCCGTTTCCTCCGCTCGTGTGAGGAAGAAGACGAAGTCCACCCCCCGCGGCGCCTCTCTGTTGCCCGATGGAAGGGAATTGTTCTACGCCGTCTCTGCCCGCTCTCGCACGAGGAAGAAGATCGGCGTCGCATCTCCAACTGCGCGATTTGGGAGAAGAGTTGTGTCGCGCGATGCCTTTTGCTCGCTCGATGAGAAGGCATTAAGTGGATTATCTCCACTGTCCGATTGCTTTGCCATCAAATCCCAGCCGTCCAATTGAAGCTAGGGTAAATTAATCTAATTAATCAAGTAAAAAAATTATGCATCCGACGGCTATGATCAAGCCAACTTTGGATGGCCGGATCTTATCAATTTGAAGGAATGGTAGAGATCAAACGGTTCGGATGAACGGCCAAGATGTGTGGATCTTAATGTATGGGCCGGATTGCTCCAGATCTAGATGGATGGCTCAGAATCGATCAAATCTCATCAAACGGTCAGGATTGAATAGATCTGAACATTTTGATTAAACTGCTTCTAATCTTGATGAAAGGTCCAGATTAATCCAGTTTGAAATGATCCTTCTAGCCCTATATGAAGTCATATTTGATCCAACTTTAGTCTAGTCCAGTGGCCCATCTCGATCTCCTACAATTAAGATGTAAAATTTGCATATAGGTCCAAAATTTAAGAGAATTTATAATAAGATCCAAAAGATGATCCAACTCATAAAACATATAAATAATCAACAATTAAACACACGAGAGGATTAAAACAGTGATATTAAGGACCAAAATAATACAACAAATTGACCATTATCAATAATATGGAATACTTTAAGTACATACTTAATATTCATATTTACTATTTACTAAAATATATAATCAAGTTGCTTCGATTTAAAATTTTAAATTATCTAGAGTATAACTCTATATATATTAATATATATAAAAAGATATCAAACTTATTTCTCCATTTAATAGAAGCCACAATTCAGAGAGATGAATATGGTACATAGACATGTTATATAATATTCTAACTAGCTATTTATATACGTTCGAATGAACCACCCTCGTAATAAAAATGTACGCAATCCTATTCCTCAAAAATGCTTCAAACGACTTCTTTAAATCATTACACTCTTTAAGTCCTTAGCTTCATGCATCTTCATAGTCATGACTCATGAATGTAACCATGATCTATACTCTTTAGACATAACCCATGAAACTCATACATGAAGTTTTTTTAATAGTCTAAATAGCTAGTTGTAAATATTTGGAATTGAAACACCTTAATATTTGTTATCACGAGTTCATTAATCATTACTCATTAAAGGACTCAAGTATATCATAACACACTCACCAATTTGACTGTCTAACAAAAAAATCGAAAAGAAAGTTATGTAGTAGATTGTTCAACTTAATTGCTCGACTAAAATCAAACGAAAATTAATCAATCAACTAATAGAATCGACTGTTCAACTAAAAAATTAAATAAAAAGTGGAATAGTTTACCACTTGATTGCATTGTTCGACTAAAAAACCAAAAGGAAGTTAAACAGTCATTTTATCAACTTGATTGTTCAACCAAGAAAATTGAGACTGTGGAACAATATGTTTAAGAGTCCATCAATAAATTTGAATGTTTATCATCTACCGACTAATTATGAAAATGCAAGTTTTCAATTTCTGACCAAATTAATTGATTTTTTATTGATTCAATTTGTCCAAAAAATATTGATCTGTTCGCTTGCTCAATCCTACTTGTGACGTAAATGTTGTTTAAGTATTATAATATCTTTTACTATGACGGCTCAAAAATGGTTCTAAAGAATTTTTCAATCCCTCTCAGATAAAAGTGGTGCTCACAATTTTCATAACTGTCAATATTGTCTTAAATTTATTGGTGGATATCATCGATGTTGATCGGATAACCTAAGGTCCAATCAATAGCTCGACGATGAATAAACTGCTCAAACCAATAGATCTCAATAGTGAATCTTATCCCCTTTATACTCACAACACACCTTTTCAATTATTGAAGCACTTAAATGTATGATTCTTTGTATCATCGGCGTCTAATTAATCTCGTCAATCATTAAATTATCCCTTCATATATCAATACACCTCTTCAAGTAAATTAATCCCTACAAATAAAAATTAAAAATCTTCTCTTCTTAGAATGATATTCTCTCATCGATGTGTTTATAATTGATTGACAATTACCTCACAAAATGCAATGACCAATGACTTAAAATAAGAACACTCTAAATTTTAAATTCTAATTAACTTTGGAAATTTTGAAACTCAAGATGAAGAGAGGAATTTTAGAAATAGAATTCACTATTTGAAAATTAAATTAGTTGAATTTAAAAAAAAAACACAAAATCCCTTTTATAGAGATGAAGAATTTTTTAAAGATAAAAAAATAAATATATGTTTTAAAAATATCATTAACTTAATAAATTAATTATATTAATTACTTTAATTTTACTTATGCTATGTTAATCAATCAATTAACTTTAATTAATCAATATCATTAACTAATTAATATTTAGTAAATTAATTAACTAATCAATCAATTACCCAATTAATTTTTAATGATTAATTGATTAATCTCTCAATTGGTAGTTACCTCCTATTTCTCAATCTATTTCTCATATTTATTAGTTATGAAAATTAATTTTCCAACACCTTTGACTAACCACAGCCTCTTTAACCACAACTCATACCTCTAAAACCAAAGAATCTAAGGATACGTTTGGTACGGGGTAATCAACCTTATAATGTAATAGGATTATATTACAAAATGATTTACTTTTTTGGTAACATTTCAAAAATGTAATGTAATGTAATCGCATTACAAAATAAGAGCCAAAATCCGTAATCTCGATTACGAAGGAAAAGCAATGTAATCCGATTACATTACGGACTCAATATTTATCATGACAAATATATCGACCGACGTCCGACCGGTGACACCGGCGACCGGATCGACGTCCGACCGGGCCGACGACCGACCGACGTCCGACCGGGCGATCGACCGACGTCCGACCGGCGACCGACCGACATCCGGCTAACGACCGACCGACGTCCGACGTCGGCGACCGGCCGACGAGCGACGCACGACAACCGACCGGCGGATCGACGAAGCGGCCGGATCGGGCGATCGGCGATCGACCGACGGCGTGACGGCGACGGCGACGGCGACGGGCGACGGCGGCGATCGACGATCGACGGTGATCCCGACGGCGACGGCGACGGCCGACGACCAACCGACGGGCGACGGCCGACGATCGGTGGGCGGCGGCCGACGATCGACGGCCGGTGGCGGCCGACGACCGACGACCGATGGCGGTCGACGACCGGGCGACGATCGATCGGTGCCCACCGGCAATCGGCGACAACCTTATAAGGGTATTTTTGTCATTTTATAATAATATGAATTACATTCCTTATAAAAAATGTGGACACCAAACAAACGAATGTAATCACTTTTGTAATCAAATATTACACATCAATCACTAACCAAACACAGTAATGTATACACATTACATTACATTACATTACAAACTTGATTATATTACGAGGTTGATTACATTACTCCGTACCAAACGTAGCCTAATTGTTAATAGCAGACTCTGGCCCGTCAACACTCGTCATGGTTCTCGGAATGATCCATAGCACACAAGAAAATTCCTTCTATCTTGTTTCATGCCGACTGCAAGCACACAAGAAAATCCATAGCCAACTACAGGAATCTCATACTGACGTGTGTCAATGGGTCTCAGTGCATCTCCCACGTCGGTAGGTAGCACACCAGAATCCATGATTACAGTAAATAGCAGTGCGTTAATAGCACAGAAAGCCAAGTACAAATTGCAACTAGAGAGCGGAAGAAAAATAATGAAACTTAGATCAGAAAAAATTTCCATTAGAGAAAAAAAAAATACTTCAAGGACCTTACAATTCCACAACTGCAGAAAATTATGTAATATCCATAACTTGAATTATTTCGAAATGCATCTGCAAACTGGGCTTCATATTAACAAAATAGAATCTCTCCTCAACCAGCAATTTTCCTTCACATCTATGAGTTTCGTCTTTAAGCATTTGCAGGAGGGTATCTTTTTCTCTATGAATCCATGGACGATGATGGTCAGACCATTGTCGAGGAGTCCCATGAAGAACAAACCGAATACTAGCATTATTAAGCAACAAAAATTGAGCAATCTCCTTAATAACAGAAAGATCAGTCAAATAGGCACCAGCACAATTTAATCCAACGTCAATATAATGGAACTCAGAGATGCTCAACAAGAGATCCTCCTGGGAGATTGGATATATGTGGACTTGCTTTCTATCAAATGACTGGGGCGAAGATATCAACTCGGCATATTCAGTTACAAGCTGGTTTACTACAGTGCCACCTTTGCTGAAACCCAGAATGATTGTTTTAGGAAAAGGAGCTGACAATAATGTAGTAGCATGTAGATTTTCTCTTGTCTGTTCTATCAGGTTGCTTGAGGATGCGGTCACCTGCTAATCAGCAAGAGAAAACAAGGGGAAAAGGAATATGCACGTGGGCCAAGGTTCAAGTCACACTCTCTCTTCATTTCATTTATATTAAGTACGATGATGAATAATATAAAGCAAACACAAAAACTACCAATTGTCCATTTTTTTTTCCATTTACGCAACGAAGTCAATAAAAATAAAAATATTAAGGACATTGAGGTTCATTAATCCAACAATGCTACCATCAACTTCTTAAGATTTAGTGAGAAAGCAATTTAATCAAACTATAACGAAAGAATATTTCCCTTATCATAAACTTGATAGGAGGACCATAGTGAACACTGAATATACAAGGAAAAGAAAAAGATGGTGTTAACGGGACACTGCTGTTGCCTTTGGAGAAATAAACAGATCTAGATCCAGATATGCCTATTTGTAGAATCCACTAGGGATTGTCTAAACCATCCTCTAATCACTCATTTAGAAGATTCCATGTTTCTAGTATTCATGAGCTGCAACCTATATAGAATATTGGAATTCTTCATTCAAATCTTTTGAGCTAAAACTATTACATCATCAACGGTCATATAAGTGCTAACTATTGAGGGTCAGTTATTGGATTTGGATCTTAAGTATAAAACTATATCACTACTAACGTGTACATCAACTGATTCACTTCCTTTTTATATTAACTAAAATTTTCTCTGACAACCTCGAACTCTACAACTCTAATCGATTCATTGACATGTCTTTGAACATGTCCCTACCATTTCAACCTATTTTGTTACATTTATCATCTATCAGAATTACACTCAATTGCTCCCAAATAGCAGTATTTATTTATACAAAAATCTAGGAGAAACCAGACAAAAAAAATATATGTCAAACAACCATGCTAAATACAACAAATATTATGTTTAAACTATTTAGGATCATGCACATGAATCTCCCTTTGTTGAATTCTACAACATCCCTGATCCATGAGATGAAGCTCCAAAAAGGATATGAAAATTTGTAATCTGCGTAGTGCACAATCAGACCCATGTGAATTGGACACTGTTTTATGGAATAATTCCTTGCACAACTATATTTCTGCAGTCGTCTTCTCTACCAACCTACATCCAACTCAACAGCATCAGACCGTAACCCACATCTTCCCCTTCTTATCCTTCCAGTACTCTTCACCCCTGTACATGCCACCCGTCATCAACCTGTGAGGAAGTCTTCCTCTACCTGTGAGGTCACCTTCCGACAAGTCCTCCATTGCAATCTCGCAAGACTCTGCCAGTCTGGATCTGGTCACAGTAGGTGACCTCATGACTACTCAGCCCACTCGCCACCCAATCCAAAACAGCCACCATAGGAGAATACTGAAACTCATCTTCCTACGAGACCACCGTTATAATCAAGAAGATTGAATTCTTCCCATAGTGCATTAATCCTGGCATCTGTTTATTTCTGTAGAACTCAGTAAGCTACTAAAACCAGCTCATCATGCATCTCTTCACCAAACATTAGCACAGTTGGTAACACCATATGATGGAATCTGAATTTTGATATTGACAAAAGTTCAAAATTAAATCTTGTGGTACGATGACTTGGTTAAGTGTGCAAATAACTCAACCAAATAAAAACCCTAGTAGGTCAGCTGGACCGAATACTAGACGACAGTGAAAGACTTTGCAAATCAAGAGGAGCAGACACCAAATAAAAGTCCAGATGGATCAGTGGGACCAAGCATCTAGCAGGTGAACTCAATAGATCAACAAGAATCGAACATCGAAGAAAGCAATGACAGATCAAGTAATCGAATGCTGAGCAAAAAGTCCAAATATATCTGGAGAATCGGATATTTGGCAAAAGTAAACAAAGTAAATACCTTAAATGGAGAGGTTCTTCTGAAAAGAAGAACGAGCAAGGGCGAGTTCTCATTATAGGGACAACCTTATACGTCAATCCGACTAAAGATTTCACTTGGATTACAAAGTCAAGATTGGACAGTTAAGTATCATATTTTACTTAATGTAATCCAAGCGACCGGACATATTCCAGGCGACAGGACTAGTTCCAAGTGATCGAATCTAAATTTAGAGGAAGTCCAAATCCAATCCAAGTTTACGTCATTTTTAGGCGGATCGAAATTGGTCTGAGCGACCAATGTGGGGTAAGGCACGGCTGAATCGAACGAATCAACTTTTGATTGGAGTGTGACACATCAACTCCCGAGCGCCCAGAAGAGATCCAAGTGACCAAAACAAAATAAAGTCTGACTGACTCGAACTAGATCGAGACCGAGCTAGAGGTGCCCAATAGGCTTCCAGGCGACTAGGTTTGCTCTATAAAGTGAGCTTGAATAGAAATAGATCATCAATTGAAGTAATTCAGATCTTCTACTCTGGTTCTGTGCTAAAATATCAACGTTGCGATGGTGTGCCATTTCGACAACAAGCTCCACTTAAATCAATCTTCATGTCGGTATAAGTTTCATTATTTCATTTATATATTTCATGTTTTAACACCTAGTGGCAGTAAGCTTGATTAATGCACTCTATTTTTGTAAAAGAATCGAGTCTCTTTCTCTTCGGAGAAAGAGATTACTAGTAAATTGTCCATTCAAAGGGATCACGAATAATAGACCTTGGATTAGCAATCATTAGCTATGAACCAAGTAAAAACAACTTATCTCTCTTTGTGTGTTTTCATTTCCATAGTGTATTTTACATGTTTTACAAATAAGCAACAATTGCTATTCACTCTCTCTCTCTCTTTCTCCTCCTCTAACGCTTTCTTTCAATCCAAAAATTGGTATTAGAGCGGGGACGCTCAAAATCGGTGCAACCATCATTCGAGGCAAATGTTTTTTGCCTTATTTTTGTATTTCTTTCTTCTCCCGCACTACCAATCCAAAACCAAGTCTTGGTACATTGTTTTCTTGTTTTTATTCGTACGAGGTTTTCAAATGGCCCATTGGAAGGTAGCACAGTTTGACCCCCTTTCTTTTCCAGCGACAATTTCAGCTATTGGAAAGGTCGAATAGAGTGTTTCATGAAGACTCATGTGGAGATGTAAATTGTGATCCGAACGGGATTCACATTACCTATCGATAACTATGGAGAGCCATTAGGGTGCAACAAATAGACCACTAACCTCAAAAGGCAGATTGAGGTTGAGGCTAAGGCAACTCAGATCCTCCAATGCAGCTTATCCAAAAAAGAGTTCGACCAAATCGATCCCTTCATCAATGCAAAGGACCTCTGAGATAAGCTGATCGAGCTTTACAAAGGAACATCCGACACGAAAGCATGTATATGGGATTTGAATTTGAATAAATTATATAACATCAAAATGCAGGACGGAGAATCGACGAGTCAATTATATGCCCAAATTCAATATCTCATCAACGAGTTGCATTCAATCGAACAACAGGTGGAGAACTGTGACGTGATAAGGCACGCATTAAAAGCATTCTCGAGAAATACTTTGGGGGCATCAATGTTAGATGCTTATAAGGTTTCAAGGGATTTTTCAAAGATTAAATTAGATGAATTATTTTCTGAATTTGAGTTACATGAGCACACTAACTAGAGCTAAGCTAAGAAAGGTGTGACTTTGATTGCAGGTTAAGTCAAGAACAAGGAGACCAAACCCAAGTCAAGACCAGAACCTTAATCTGAAGAATCAAATTTCGATCTAGACAACAATGAGATAACCTCCAAACTAGTCAATATAGTTCGGAAATTATTTAAGAAAAGGAAGGGATTCATGAAGCATGAGATCAAGAAAATGATCCAGTCAAAAGACAAGTAGTCAGAAATGGTGTGCTATGAGTGTAATCAAAAGGGATATTACAAGGCTGAGTGTCCAAATCTAAAAAGAACCAAGAAACAAAGCATGAAGAAGATGCTCAAAGCAACGTGGAATGTATCGTCAGCGGATGAAATAAATGAGGAACAAGCTCAGGCAAGCTACATTACATTAATGGTGAAAGAACAAATGGTCGAGTCCAAGTCTGAGTCTGAATCCGAGTCTGAGGTCGAGTTCGAGTCACAAATCCGTATCCGATTTAGATGATCCAAATAATCAGATAAATTCTCCTATAACAACAACAACCAAGCCTTAAGATAAATTCTCCTTTAGTTGAAAATTTATATTCTATGATTTCATACTTAACTACTAATGTCCGAGTCAAGTCACTTCTTAAGGAGGTAAAAATCCTTAAGGAGAAGGCTAACCTCGTTCTTCAACTGATCAACTTCAGGAAAGAACCTCAACTTAAGTTCAAAAACTCGAGGAAGAGAATTGATTTTTAAAAAGTCAAGTTCAAAAATTTAAGGGAGCATTGGAAAGGTTCACCTCGGAGTGATACTTGGGTCTCAACGAGTCGTATACAATAGATTCAGACTTGGATTCAAGATTAAGACCACAAATAAATCTTACAGGTCCTTAGTTAATAGTAATACTAGGAGACAAAAGCATGGGTCCTAAAATCAAGTTTAATTAATCAAGTAGGATCAAATAAATATTTGATTCTTAAGGATCAAATTCATTATTTAGATATACCATATTGAAATCATGATCTAGGAGGAGTGAATACAAAAATTGTTTTCTCTATTAGATAAAAATTGCATGCTCTTTTTCACAATTCTTATATATGTTAGCTTAATTTTCTTCCTTAACTTAGAATGGTTAGATAAGACAAAAGATTAATTGATCTTGATAACATAATATCAAGATATGGTGAAATGATAATACATTAGAAAAACTTAGTCTAAGTATATCCAGTTTGGATAAGGAGTATTCGGATTGGTACACTCAGCTAAGTAGAACTAGCTGAAGCTATCTTACCACATCCTAAACTAATTAGACTAGGATTTTTCATTAAGTTGATTAAGTGCATAATTTTTAGAGTTGACTTTGTCTAAGGAAGTGATCCTTGATCCGACTAATAAAGTCTCTGTGACTAACAACGACCTGAAAGCTAACTTTAGAAATATTCACTTAATCGACTGAAGGTTAAACTTAAAGCTAACCCAAGGTCAAGTAATCTTCAAAATTCAAATTAATTTTAATTAAATAAAATTGATAACCATCTGACAAAACCTATAGAAATAACTTGATTAATAATTTAGAATGGGTGAGATGAAAATTAGGATAAAATCCATTAACTCTTTAAATTCCTAATATAAGTTAGATCTAAGTCAAATATATTGTGTGTAGGAACATAAAGATTTGAACCAATGGGTGCTTGATGCAGGCACATCCAGTACGGCATGCCTGTGCCCCTTGATACGAGCATGCATCATCCTGGACCAAAACAAAGCAGAATAGAATTTCCAGAGGCCAACACAAGCAAGTTGTGGCCACCTCCATGGTCATACCCCATTCTGGGGTTTAACTAGAAGTTCCAGCATGTCGTGTTCCCCTCCACAGTTGTGGTCCAGACCACGGCCAGGTCGTGGATCCTCCATGGCCATAGCGCGGCGCTGCCGCTATTTAGAGTTTCGTTAATATTTTATTATTTTTTTTATTTGGTTTGAATTTTTTATTTAATTTTAAAATTTTTATATTTATTTTTTCTATTTCGTTAAGAAATTTTTATTATTTTGAACTTTTCCCTTTCTCTAGCATATTTAAATATGAGTTTAGACTCTTGTAATAGATAGATTAGTTTTAAATTAATGATAGTTATTTAGTTTCGTTTAAACCTAGAGGTGGATCCTTTTTTGTTTATGAATTCTCTCTTCTCCTTCGATTCTTTTTGCTCACCTCTTTTCTAGCGTCGCCACGTGTGAAAGGATGCCCCCATCCCCCTACCCCGCCTACATCAGTTGGTATCAAAGCCCTAGATCCATGAAGGGACATCATGGTAGTGATCATGGTCGTAATAGGCAAGTTCCAACTAAGGAAGCCTCGCACCAAGATCGAAGTATCAACGAGCACATCAAGGATCTACAGAGAACAGCCGCGGAGTTATCCCGATGATCCATGAATGGTTGTCATGGTTATGATCATGGTCATAAAAGACAGGTTCCTGCTGAGGAAGTCTTGCACCAAGATCGGAGTCCCTACTACGAGATTATCAAAAATATACAGAGAACAATTGAGAAGTTATCTCAATGTCTAACAATGGAAGAAAACCGCAAGTTTTTGTCGGTTAAAGAAAACATAGAAGACCCCGACGACAATGACATTGACGAGAAAATTGAAAAAAAAAAAATGGACAACCCCATCTACGATGATGATATTGATGAGAAAATTAAAGAAAATATGGAAGACTCCCTCTACAACAATGATGATATTAACGAGGTCATGGGCAACCCCATCTATGACGAATAGGACAATGACGAGGTACTTTGCAAAGATGGACACGAGACATTACTTGATCTCTCACTCAAATATGAAACGAGGAATGATTGGTTGATGACTAAAGGACAAAATATTGTACTAGCACCCGACAAGAGGATTTCACTCCTCTTTTGGTATCTTTTATTTCTCCTCTTCTTTCTATGTCCAGGTATTTGGTCGCATATGCCCTACCACTTCATCCAAGCAGCATCTTCGACTCAAGTCCAAATTTCTCCACCAAGAAACAAGTCTACCTAATCGGAACTCGAAGACGAGTTCTTTTCAACCCCGGGAGTCCGATGCAGATGCATCCAGCACAACATGACATGTTCATGCCCCTTGACATGAGCGTGCATCATCCTGGACCAAAACAAAGCAAAACAAGATTTCCAAAGGCCAACATGAGCAAGCGGTGGCCACCTCCACGGTCGTGCACCTTAAAAGTTGAAGAAATAACTAACATTATATTTGATGAAGATAATGACTTCAATAAACCTAGTAAACCTGAATCAAATATTGAACCAAATAGTGAGAACTTAAATGATGATGAACCTGGACTTGAATTAAACTCAAATAAACAAGAACTAAATGCTAACATAAGAATGCCTAGAGTAAGATCTGATCATTCAATAGATCAAATTTTGGGTGACCTAAACCTATGAGTTCGAACTCAATCATATAGAAACCTAAGCCAAATTACACTAATATCCAAGATTGAATCCAAAATTATAGAAGTTGTTCTAGATCCTGATTGGATCATAGCAATGTAAGAAAAGCTAATTCAATTTGAAAGAAACCAAATTTGGGACTCAGTATCTTTAGCTAAAGATAAATTCATTATTAATACTAAATGGGTCCTTCGAAATAAACTTGACGATAAAAGTGAAATTGTTAGAAACAAATCCAGACTAGTAGCAAAGGGTCAAGTTGAAGACTTAGATTATGATAAAACACACTTTTAGCCAAACTTGAATCCATTAAGATATTGCAAACCTATATTGCACATTTCTCAATGGTTTCATAAAAGAAGTTTACATAAGTCAACTATTAGGATTTGAAGACGTAGAACACCCAAATCATGTATTTAAACTCAAGCTTTATATGGTCTAAAACAAGCACCTATGACTTAATATGATAGGTTATCAACTTACTTGGCGTCAAAAGGATTTAAACAAGGACAAATCGACCCAACCCTATTTGTTAAGACCCTTGAAAAAGATATTTATAACCCAAATTTATGTAGATGATATAATTTTTTATTCAACCAATACAAAATTCTTAAATGAATTTATAATCTTAATGGAAAGTGAGTTTGAAAGAGAATTAACATTCTTTTTAAGTTTACAAATAAAACAAACAAAAGATCGAAATTATATGTTTCAAACTAAATATGCTAGGGAATTAATTAAGAAATTTAGTATGAAAAATGCTAAAGAAATTAATACAATTATGGCAATAAATGTAAACATTGATAATGGCTCAAAAGAAAAACCAACAACTAAACTTTATCTCACTAGGTGGGATTAACTATATCGATCATTCTATGTCATTGGACTCTATCCCCTACTATATCATCATCTATACTTAAATAAATTTGATCTTGTTTTACTATTACTAACCAAATCTTTTTGTCTTCCTTTTACTCGTTTAAGGTGCGTATTTGTCATAGTTTCACATCGCCTAACTATAGCATTTATTGATCGTTTAAGTACATATCTGTACCACCTTTAAACATGTCTCTCAGAGTTTTCTCTTAATAGATACAACTCCGACTTTCTCTCTAATCTTCTTATTTTTTATTCAGTCCATCCTCATATGTCCACACATCCATATTAACATCCTCATCTCTGCAACTCTCATCTTTTTTATGTAGGCGCATCCAACAACTCGATCAACTATTATCCTAAGATGCGATCTCACCTGTCTCTAAGTCACGACGAGGAGAAATTAAACTCCAAAACTAGAATTTCAACACCTTTATAGCCCCCTGACATGGATATGCTTCATTTTGGATCAAAACGACACGTAAAAGAGCTCCCAAAGGCTATCACTGCTTACCCATGGTCACCACCACAGACGTGGGCCATTCCATGTTTCAACAAAGGCCTCCAGTGGGAACCACGATTTGCACATGGTCCCTACCACGATTGTGGTCTCCACCATGGCCAAGTCCTAGCCACTAACACGGTCATGGTCCAGACCACAATCGGATCGTGGCCCCTACCACGACCGTGGCGCGTCGCCACCACAAGTTGGTTTAATTTAAGGTTTCATAAATTTTTATAATTTTACTAGTTTTAAATTTTCTATTTAGTTTTCTTTTTCTTTTGTTTGTTCAAACTTTTCACATTCTCTAGCCTATTTAATCATAGGCTTAAGCTGTTGTAATTCATTCATTAGGTATGGATTAATAATATTTCATTTCATTTAAATTTAACGGCGGATCCTTTTTATTTAATGAGTTCCCTTCTCCTTCGATTCTCTCTAGGGGTGTGGAATCGGTCGGTTAAACTGAAAGAACCGACCGAACTTTCAAGTTTGGTTCGGTCCAATCGAAAATTCAGTTTTTTTATTAAAAAATATCAGTTTATTCGATTTTTTCTGCGATTTAGTTTGAAGAAAAAATCGGTTTAACAAACCGACCGATTTTTACTACGATCGATGGCTCAAATCACCGATCGATGGTCTAATCGATCGATGTTATACATCGATCATTGTATCGATCCAACGGATAAAGCAACGCGAGCCGAATGTTTCTTAGTCGATCGATGGCTCAAATCACGATCGTGATGGTCAATCAATCGTGATGTAAATAAAGCGATCATTTGCTTAGTGAAATCACGAAATCACGATTTTCTTCCCTAAACCCTAACCTTTCACTCTCAGCCTCTCGCCAACTCTCCTAAGCCCTCTCTCCGGCCTCCATCAGTCCACTCTTCGTCTCTGTCCATCGTAAACCCTAATTCTCTCCGTCTCCATCTCCGTCTCTATCTCGTCTCCTCTCCTCTCCTAGGTAGCCAGGCTCTACTCGCACGTTGACGGCTGCAGTGCTTCCCACACCCCTTGGATTTCAACTTTCAATTTTCGACGACCGACGGTTAGTTTACTATACTTATTTAGTTGTTTTACTATACTTATTTTTAGGATTCAATCTTCGACGACCGACGATGATCATGATTCATGAATAGTAAAAAATTTAAGTTTAATGGCATAGTTTGTTTATAATTCTAAATTGTTAATCTAGTGAAATAGTTATATATAATTTTTTTAATGAATTGTATGTTTTTATAGATGTCAATGCAAGGAAATCTTTCAAATATGGATGTTGATAATAGTTGTTCAATGTCACAATCTGGATCTTCAATAGGTACAAGACCACCTGTGACAGGCAAAGTAAGCAAACGGAAAACAATAAAACCAAGAAGTGAGGTATGGGAGCATTTTACGAAGTTTACTAATGTCTCTAATGAGATTAAAGTCAAATGCAATTATTATGATAAGGAGATTTTTTGTGATCCATACAAGAATGGAACAAGTTTGAAATCTCATATGACCTCATGCAAGAAACATCCTCATGCTATTGAAACAAATCAAACACAATTGAATTTTCAAGTGGGTGCAAAACAGGATGAGGGATCTCTTATTTCTTGGAAATTTGATCAGGATGCATCTAGAAAAACATTAGCAAGAATGATTATCATGGATGAATTGTCTTTTAAATTTGTAGAAGGAGAAGGGTTTAAAGTATTTATGGCTATGGTATGTCCAAAGTTTAGAATTCCTTCGAGATGGACAGTTGCACGTGATTGTCTTGAATTATACAAAATTGAAAGGGAAAAATTGAAAAGTTTGTTGCATGATTCAACACAAAGAGTTTGTTTAACTACTGATACATGGACATCGATTCAAAAAATTAACTATATGTGTTTGACCGCTCATTTTATCGATAAAGATTGGAAGCTGCATAAAAGAATTTTGAATTTTTATCCAATTACAAGTCATAAAGGCGAGGCCATCAGTGTAGCTATTGAAAATTGTTTAATAGGTTGGGAAATTAATAGAATTTTCACTATTACTGTTGATAATGCAAGTTCAAATGATGTCGTTGTCAATAGTTTCAAGAAAAAGATGGTTAATTGGGATTCTACTGTTTTAAAAGGTGAATTCATTCATATGAAATGTGTAGCTCATATAATCAATTTGATTGTTGTTGATGGCTTGAAAGATATAAATTCATCTGTGATGAGAGTCAGGAAAGCTATTAAATATGTTTTGCAATCCCCCTCTAGATTAAGCAAGTTCAACGAATGTGTAGAAATTGAAAAAATTTAAAGTAAAAAAATCATTATGTTTGGATGTACCAACCAGATGAAATTCAATTTATTTGATGTTGAATATAGCAGAAAAATTTGAAAGAGCTTTTGATAGGTTTGATGAAGACTCATGCTTTAGACTATATCTTCAATATACAGATTGGAGTGTTGTTGTGAATGACAATTGAGATATAATATTTGGACTAGACGAGAATGTCCAAACAGAATTACAGACTATTAATAGGAAGCCAATAAGTGCTGATTGGAATAATATTAGACTCTTTGCATCTATATTGCAAGTTTTTTATGAGTTAACATTAAAAGTCTCAGGATCTTTATATATCACTTCTAACACTTTTGCATATGAAATCAGTTTTATTCATTCCATATTAAAGGAGTGGTAAGAAAATGATGAACCTGGTGTGTATTCAATGGGATTGAGAATGAAAATTAAATTTGACAAATATTGGGGAGATCCAGAGAAAATGAATAAATTGATTTATATTACAGTGGTACTTGATCCAAGACATAAATTAGATTTTTTGAAATTTATGTTGATTGAGTTATATGGAGATGAAAAAGGTGCAATAGCAGGAAAGAATATAAAGGAGACTTTGTTTGCTTTTACAAAAATTATAAGGAGAAAATGGAACCTCAAAGTAACACCTCAAAAATTTCAGTTAATTCAGAATCAGGTGATAGCGACATCGTGTCTAAAAATATGAGTCAAATAGATTTGAAAAGGCAATCAATCTTTACAAAGTATAAGAAAGAAAAGGCCTGAAATTTTTGTGATGATGGCGTACGTCGAATTAATCTGAATGAAATAGTTGAAGAATATTGTGAGACTTTTGACATTTTGGGACGGTGGAAGCAAAATTGTCATAGATTTCCTATACTTGCTCAAATTGCTCGTGATGTGTTAGTCATTCCAATATCAACAATTGCTTCAAATTCCACTTTCAGTACTGGTGGTCGGGTACTTGATTGTTTCAAGATTTCATTGACTCCTAGAGTGGTAGAAAGTCTGATTTGTAGTTAAGATTGGCTTCGATTAAGTTTGGTGTCAATTAATGTCAAAGAAATTTTAGAAGATGTAAAAAAACTTGAAAGCGGTACGTTTTTTTTAAAAAAAATTATAGTTAGTTGTTTGTTTACAATTAAAAATATATAGAGTATTAATTTGTTTAACTTGCATCATGTTATACTTTTTTGTTAGAGTTCTCAAAAGTAATATTGGATTCGTCTTCTTCGACAATACCAATTGAGGTGTAATTAACTACTTCATGGTATGCTTCAATTATTATAATCTAGTTACAAGTGTATTTACTTTTTAATTATCTTGTTCAAATGATAATAACAAATTTGTACTTCTTTATCATTATTTGTTAGGATAAACACAAGTGGTAATGCAGACAAGTTTGAACTTTGAACTATGAAGTCAAGTCACAACTTACAGGGAGTCAAGGAGTGAAGGAAGGACCAAGGACTCGAGTCAACTCTCAAGTCTCAAGTGTCAACTCTCAAAATCTAAGGATACTTTGTATTCATTTTGATATTTGACATGTTCTATAAGTCCATAACTGAAGTGTAAAAAAGTTAAAATTATATGCTTCATTGCTATGTTAGCAACTTGATTGCTTGAATGTTTTAATTTAAACGAGATATTTTTATATATTTTGATGTGTTGACATTTATTAAATTGTGTCTTGTATAGTTGTGCTCTTGTTGACATGTATAATGTATTTAATTTAAATAATTATGTTATTGTGTAATATTGAATGTTTTAACTTTAACGCTGAAATTTAACAATGTACAGAAAAACAACTTATATAAATACAGGGGAGGTATTTTAATTTTTTTTTTTAAATTCTAATAAATCGTGTAAATTTAAGGTTCCACACAATAGGTATAGCATCTAATCGTATATATTCATTAAATGACATCAAATTAGTGTTTCTGATAGAATTTTCTGACGATTAGTATATCGATGTCGATCATTTATTTATTATAAAATTCATTTGGACAACGATCAGATTGTTTAACAGTTGACTAACACTATATTCGATCGGTGATTTAAATCGTCGATCACTATGAAACATTACGTGCTCTGTCCCTTTGGATTTAGTCATTCTTTATATAACGATGATCGTGATTTGAGCCATCGATCGATAATATTAACTCGGCGATTACTCTGTTAAATTGAATATAGTCGACTGATTTATAACATCAATCGACTGATGTATAACATCATCGACTAATTAGATCATCAGTCGGCTGATTTGAGCCATCAGTCGACTGGTCGTAAAAAATCAATTTTTTCGATTAAAAACCGAAAAAATCGATTTTTTTTGGCAAAATCGGTTCGGTTTAGTGAAAAATTTCGGTCGGTTCGGTTTAGTTAAAAAAAATTCAATTTATTCGGTTTCGATCTTAATCGGTTCGGTTTTAACCAAATGCACACCCCTAATTCTCTCTACCCTCTCTCTTCTAACAACACAGGTGGAAGGATGCATCCATCCTGCTACCCTGTATGCATCAATTGGTATCAGAGCCCTAGATCCATGGAGGGGTGTTGTGGTCGTGGTCGTGGATATGATAGGCAGGTTCCGATTAAGAAAACCGCACTCCAGGATCGTAGTACTCATGAGTTCATCAATCTACAAACACAAATCACAAAGCTATATCGACGATTCAGGGATGGTCGTCATGATCATGGTCATGATAGACAGGTTCCGATTGAGGAAGTCACACCTCAGGATTGAAATTCCCAAGAGATCATCAAGAATCTACGAAGAAATATCATAGCATTAACTCGGCGTGTAACACTGTGAGAACTTGAGATAAGTCTTCGACGCTCTAAAAATCCACTTCATTGTAATACCATGGTCACAAAGAATGGTATGAAGACCCCATCTACGATGATGATAACGTTGACGAGGTAATTGAAGAAGACACAGAAGACTATCTACGATGATGATGATGTTGAAAAAAACATGGAAAATCCTATCTATGACGAGGACAACCTTAAGAGCACCGAGTTCAAAGAAGACGTGGAAGACCCCGTCTACGACAAAGATAACATTGATGAGGTAATGGAAGACCCCATCAACAATGAAGAGATAATGGAAGACTCTATCTACGACAATGATAATGTTGACGAGATAATTGAAGACATGGAAGACCCTATCTACGACGTTGAAGATGAGGTGATTGAAGAAAACATAGAAGACCCCATCTACGACAAAGATCATGTTGATGAGGTCATGTACAAAGATGGGTACCAGCAGCCTTGGTTGGTTGAAGTAGTCATGGACATGAGCATTCACGATGAGGACAACATATCTGTTGAAGAAGACTTAGGCATCTACGAAGAAGACACGGACATCTACGAAGAAGACATGGACATCTACGATGAAGACAACATGGGCATCTACGACGAGGGTGACGATGACGAAGTACTTTAAAAAGATAATCACAAGACGTTGAATATTCAAAGGAATCTGCTCCTTCCCAAGGTTAAAGTGATGATTGCACGTTGCATATTGTTGGAACCACTTTGGTCGCCTGATCACAAAGTTATACACGATGGACGAAAAAGCACCTATATTGAAGGACAGGAGATTGTAACTCGACGGAAGGACCCACGCCTATGTTGGTATCTTCTATCTCTCCTATTCTTTTTATGTCCAGGTATTTAGAGGTGATCACACAAGAGAAAACCACCTATGCTCTACTATTTCGCTCGATTCCTTATACCAAAGAAGGTGATGACATTGGTTCGAACTCGAGGACGAGTTCTTTTCAATCTCGGGCGACTGATGCAGGCGCATCCAACAACTCAATCAACTATTATCTTAAGATGTAATCCCGCCTGCCTCTAAGTCATGACGAGGAAAAAATGAGCGACAAAATAAGGATTTCAATACCTCCATAGGCCCCTGACATGGATATGTTTAATTTTAGATCAGAACGAGGCGTAAAAGAGCTCCCAGAGACTACCACAACCTATCCGTGATCACCACCACAATCATGAGTCATTTCGTGGTTCGACAAAGGCCTCCAATGGGAACCACGAGCAGATTGTGGCCACTAACACTGTCACGCCGCATCGCCATCGCAAATTAATTTAATTTAGTGTTTCGTAAATTTTTATAATTTTACTGGTTTTAAATTTTCTATTTAGTTTTAAAAAAAATCTATTTAATTTTTTTTTCTGTTTCGTTAAGAAATTTTTATTATTTTTTTTGTTCGAATTTTTCTCATTCTCTAGCCTATTTAAACATGGACTTAGGCTCTTTAATTCATTCATTGGTTATGAATTAATAATATTCGTTTTGTTTAAGCATAGAGACGGATCCTCTTTGTTTAACGAGTTCCCTTCTCCTTCGATGCTCTCTGCCCCCTCTCTTCTAACAGCACGCATAGAAAGATACACTCATCTCGCTACCTCATCTGCATCACTTCTACTCATGTGCTCGAGTCATAGTCCAACATTCAGCGTCATATAACATAGCAAATCTAACTGTCGTTTTGTAGAAGTTTTTTTTAAATTTTAGAGATATCTTACGATCACATAAAACACCCGACACTTTCCTCCATTTCAACTATCCTGATAGCATTCTATATAAGACATCTCTCTCAATCTCTCTATCATCTTGAAAAAATGATCCTAAATACTTAAAGCTTTCAAGTCCAAATAACTAATCTCCTATCTTAATACTTGTCTCATTACGTTTAATATTGATAAACTTAAATTGCATATATTTTGTCTTTACTAAGCCTAAATCATTTCACTTCTTGTGTTTCCCACTAAAATTCTAATTTAGCATTTACTTCTTCATGTGTCTCATCTACCAAAACAATATCTGTAAACAACATACACCACAGTACTGTCTTGAATGTGTCTAGTGAGTTAATCCATGATTAATATAAAAAGATAGAGATTTAAAACTGATCCTTAAAGTAACCCTATCTTTATTGAAAATGCTTCAGTTAATCCACCTAAAATCTTCACTCTGGTCATTACTTCCTTATTGATATCCTTAATTAGTTCAATATATGTTATGCAAACACCTCTCTTTTCTAAAATTCTCTATATAATTTCTCTTGAAACTTTATCATAAGTTTTTTCTAAGTCAATGAATATTATGTGTAGATCTTGCTTTTGCTCCCGATATTTTTCAATTAATTACTTAAAATGTATAGCTTTTATTGTTGATCTTTCAGACATTAACCCAAATAGATTTTCAGTAACCATGATCTCCTTAATTTTTTTTCTATTACTCTTTCCCAAAATTTCATGGTATGACTCATTAGTTTAATACCCCTACAGTTTGCATAATTTTATACATCCTCTTATTCTTATAAAAGGGAATTATAGTACTTACTCTACATTGATCAAATTTTTTTTTATTTTCAATATCATATTAAATAATTTTATAAGTCATTTAATACCTTATTTCCAAAGACACTTATATACCTCTATCGAAATATCATCTAGTTTAATGATTTTTTCATTTTGCATCCCATTTAAAGCTTGTTCTACTTTTAAAATTTGAATTCTACGATAAAAATTTAAATTTCTATACACATTTAACCTACTTAAATTACCTAAGTTAAGTTGGTCACCTAAATTTTTATTAAAAAGTTAATGAAAATATCTCTTCAACCACTCTTTTATTTTTTTCCTTCATTTATTAATACCTTATTGCATTCATATTTAATACATCTTATTTAGATAAGATTTTTTGTCTTTCTTTTTCTCACTTTAGTTATTCTATAAATGTCTCTTTCTCCTTCTTTTATATCTAATTTTGATATGACAGTCCAAAAAATTTCATTCTTAGCTTTATTCACTGCTTTCTTAGTCTCTTTCTTGGTTATTGTATATTTTTTTATGTTTTTCTCATTCTTACAAACATATAATTCCTTATAGGTGTCCGTTTTACCTTCACTTTCTTTTGTACCCTCTCATTCCATTGTCAAGATTCTTTACTTGGTGGTGCATACCCCTTTCACTCACCGAGTACATTCTTGACTACTATTTACCTTTAATATCATCTTATCTCATGTCATATTAGAATCACCGTATATTTCATCTAATACTTGTATTTCTACCTTTTCCTTAAATATGTTCTGTTTTCCATCCTTTAACTTCCACCACTTAATTATAAGAGTCATATATATTTTTCTTCTATTGATACTATGTCTGAAACATATATCAAGCACTACTAATTATGTTGGATAGTCAAGCTTTCTCCAAAGAAAACCTTACAATCTTTACAAATCTTTCTATCACTCTTTCTAATCATAAGAAAATCAATTTGTGATTTATTATTTCCCTTTTTGAACGTGACCAAGTGTTCTTCTATTTTCTTAAAAAAACGTATTAGCTAATTACGTTTATAATCATATGTTATCGCAAAATTCAATATAGTTTTACCTTCTTATTTCTTGTTCCAAACCCATAATCCCCATGCACTCTCTTATATTCCTCATTTTTCACTTCGACATACCCATTAAAATTGTCTTCTATTAAAATCATTTCATTTTGCAGAATATTTATAATATTTCATCTAGGTCGTCCTAAAACTTTGATTTGATATCTTCATTTATACTAATTACGTTTATAATTTCTTTCTTTACTACTATCTTGAGAACTATAATTATATTCCATTTTTTAACTACTCTTACAAATTTATCTTTTAACAAACTATCTACAACAATACCCACTTAATTTCTTGTTTTATTTTTTTTTATGTATCATAACTTAAAATCCGAGTTCTCTATCATCTATACCTTTTCATCTACTCATTTTTCTCTTGTACACATAAAATATTAATTCTTCTCTTGATCATCGCATCTACTATCTCTATTGTTTTACTAGTAAGGATTTCTATATTCCGTATTCCAAATCTTAGACTATTAGTTTTTTTATCATATTTGTTTTTACTCAACCTATGATGTGAGAATTGTTTGCCTATATACCACCACTCAAATTCTCATGGAGATAAAGCAGCCCTTACCAATACGTTACAGTTACACCCTACAACGCAAACTCCTGCATATTTATCACTACACTCGAGTTCTAGAGATGTAGCGTTCCTTGTCGAGATATCGCAGTCACACCCTACAACGCATTCCTTCTGGAGAACAACCTAGCATTAGCATAATAGTTTAATGGATCCATGCATTGGGCATTTGTCTTAATTTAATACTAACTGACAACCTAACGCAATCCTCCTTTATCTAAGTTTGAGATCAGTCATGATAGGGTTTAACTCGTCATGGGCGGAGTTGACTTGAAATATTATAGGAGTGTGATAGGTAGTCTTTTATACTTAACTGTAAGTCGACCTGACATTCTTTTTGCAATTGGTATGTATGTACGATATCAATCTTGTATCAAAAAATCACACAACCATTGTAACAAGAATTTTTAAGTATATTAAAGGTACCCTAAATGTAAGAATTTAATATTCTATGACAAATAATTTTGGCTTAGTAGGATACTCTAATTCAAACTATGCTGGATGTAAACAAGATAGAAAAGTACAAGTGGCAGTTGTAACTTTTAAGTTAAAGTTTAATCAGCTATTATAGTCAAAAGCAACATTATGTTACATTATCTACTACTCAAGCAGAGTATAAAGCCATGGAGGAATGTGTAGCTCAACTATTATAGATAATGCACACATAAAGGGTATGTTTGGTGCGGGATAACATAATCAAGCTTGTAATGTAATAAAATTTGTAATGTAACAAATTACATTACTGTATTTAGTATACTTATGTATGTAATCTATGATTACAAAGGTAATTACATTCTTTTGTTCGGTGTCTATTATTTTTTTACAAGGAATGTAATTCATATTATTATAAAATGATAAAAATATCCTTATAACTAAATTTAAGTAATTTTATTAAATCTCAATTTTCGTTCGAATATAATCAAAATCTTAGTCGAACGTCCACTACCACCACTGCTATAGTCGGTGCCCGATCGCCGATCTCGTCGACCACCGGTGTCATCGACCATCGATGTCGACCGTCGGCGATCGATCAGCGGTCGTCAGTTGGCTGTGAACGATTGGCGACCGCCGATCATCAGCAACCGGTCGTCGATCGTCGGTAGTCGACAGTCAATTGTCGACCGTCGGTCGCCGATCGCCGATCGCCGATCGTCGGTCATTAGTTTGATCGAAAGAACGAGAACTAAGACATGGGTATATTTGACATTCAAATTTTTGACCTTGTAATGTAATCGGATTACATAGCTTTGGCTTTGTAATCCAGATTACAAATTGTTATTCTCTTTTGTAATGCAAATTATATTACATTACAATTTTAAAATTATACCAAACAAGTTAATCCATCTTATAATGTAATCTTGATTATATTACAAGGTTGATTATCCCTCACCAAACGTAGCCTAAATGATTTTCAATTGCACTTAAAAAACACTAAAATATTAATTGACAACATAAACTCAATTAACTTAACTAAAAATCTTATTACATCATCCAAGAACTAAGCATAGGTAAAACACCACTTTGTTAGGGATTATATAGCTAGAGGTGGTATTATACTTGACTACGTTAAGTTTAAGTCAAACCTAGCAGATATTTAATCCTTACCAGAAGCTGAATTTAACACACTCATAAGACAATTAAAAATGTACTTAATAGAACATAACATTATTTTTACTGGCACAATTTGTATATTATTTATTTATTTACAATTTATTTATTTGCAAAATGTATCTAGCCTAAGTTTTATCTTAGAAATTATGCACATAAATATTTAAGGAGTCATTACATCTCGCAACACTTAGGTTTAACTTAATTGTGTATTGAGTCACATAGATGGGTGCGAGATGTTAGGACTTCACTTCTGATTCCAAATGTAGGTTTAGTACATCAATATGAATCAAAAAGTATAAATACAAATTAATCACTTTAGTGACTAAGTCTATCTAGACTTGATGATCATTCAATATTATTTGAGTCAAATAAACAGAAGTTAGACATTTCTTTAAGTATATATAATTTCTTAGATTATTTACTTTCAAATATTATTTTCTAGAGTTGGTTAAAAACTCAAAATGGATGCATGTTTAGATTCTAAGAACTCACTCAACCTTGATTAAATGTTTAGTTTGAATATGTTAACTTGTTGAGTATTAAATGTTGCATACTAAGTGTTAATTACATGCTTTAATTTGTTTCATTACATGTTTTAACTATTTCATTGAAGTTAAAAACATAGAGAAAAACAATTTTTAGAAACACTTATCACTGCGGATTTAAAATATTTTTCAAAAGTTTATTTTAAGTACTTGAAAAAAATTCTTGATGAAAATTGTTTTGAAAATACTTAATTTTTGAAAACATATTAAAAACACTTCATACATCATGTTTTTTCAAAAATTGTTTCCACAAACTTAAATTTTCTATCCTTGGAAATAAAGTTTTAAAAAAATACTTTCAAAAATTATTATTGTTATACTCTCCAAATGTTTTATAGATGACAAAAAGAAATTTTAAGGTCAATGTTTTTTTCAAAGGAGAAATATGAGGAAAGTTAAAAGTTAAGTTTTCTTTCAAATCCTGTTTTTTTTTATGCATGGCAAAGGGGAGAGTTGGGTTAAAAGTTGCCCAAAAATTTTTAGTGTTAAACCATTTCAAATATTTTCAAAACTTTCAGGATATTAAATTCTAGAGGAAAAGTTTAAATTGACAGGGAATGATAACTCAAACTTTGACATATTAGTGTGGGTTGCTTTTCAACGTTTTAGTCAACTCATGTAATTAACTTGTATGATTTATCATGTTTTATGAGTAGTGGATCGATGTAGCATTTTATTGTAAATACCTTTTAAATGTCGAATCTAACACTGATTTGATCTATACTTTATTTGTAGGGCATCGTAAAGGCAATTAAAGTTAATTTTAGAGATCTATACAATGGAAAACACACCTAAATCGTGCCCTAACTTGCCCCAGTCGTATTCCAAAATGTGGAATTGAAAAAATCGAAGAAAAGGGCATCACAATAGGAACCACAGTTAGGTCGTGGTTCTGACCATGGTCGTGGTTCTCTCTGAGTGTGGTCCTGATTCAACACAGAGGCCACAACGATCGTGGTTCGTGACGGCTAAAGCGAGTATAAAGGTTGCACAAGGATTTCTTAGCAAAGAGAGTCTCCTTCCTCCACATCCATTCTCCTTCACCTCCACCTCTCCTGCTTAGGTTAGAAAGGAGAACTCGCTCCACCCGAGGAACCTCCGGTGATCTCCATCCATCACTCCATCAACACCTCTTCTGCTCGGGTTAGAGAGGAGAGTCTGCTCCGTTGTCGACGACACCTCTTCTCCTACTTAGGTTAGAGAGGAGAGCTCGCTTCGTCTCCAACGACATCCTACGAGCTAAACCAGGTTAGGAAGAGCTCGACTTCATCATCAAACTTCGGGGTTACGAAGCTTGTTCCGTTCACTGGATTTTGCCATCTTACATTGGTGTTAGCTTTATATTTGTACATGTTATGTGTTTGTGAATTATTTCTTACATATCTTGTTTGTTTCATGCTTTGATGTCTTGTCATTTATTTAGATGCAAATAGGTTAAGCTTAGATTAGATTTCATTAAATAATATAAGTGGTGTTAAATGTTTTCGTTTGAATGTCACTTCATGTTTCTTTAATTTCCATGCAATCATAAGAGTAGATTAGTTAAGAATGGTTTTCATGTTTTAGATTTAAAATTCCAAATCCAACCCCCCCCCCCCCCCCGCCCCCACCTCAATTACAATAGGAAAACAAACCCAAGCAACAACACCGATCTTAAGACTATCATTGACGGTGTATACTCGTTGGGAGACGATCCAAGTTATCTTTATACTACATTAGTGTAGAAGGATTTGATAACAAAATTGAATTTGTAATCGCCGTACGATATGCACTTATTAAATTTTGACATCGTTGCAAGAGAGTGTAATCGTACTTGGTAAACTTAGAATTGTTTTCTATTTTTCTATTTGATTTTTCTATCGACACTCAAACTTGGGAGGTTGATGAATTAGGGTATAGGAATCAATATTTATAGATTCGTCATGAATAACAACCAATTTTAACAAAATTCCAAAACTTTTAGATCACCATTTGAATTTTTTTTATTTTTCATTTCATTTTTCTACTTTTATTTTTACTTATTTTTATTCCTTTGGTGGTCACAAAAATTATAAAAATAATTAGGTGTCTTAATTCTTTTATGTCTTGTATATTCATGTATTTTGTCATGTCTATTTCCTGTGTCTTGATTATTTGTCAGTGTTTCAGGTAAGACCAAGAACTATCTTTTCTAAACAACATGGATCCTTATTATAAGCAACTTAGAAGCTTCAATCAGGCTTATTATTCGGGTACTGAACAACAGAGCATAAATTAATTGCAAGAGTCAACTTCTCTTATCAAGCGGATGACAATGAATCAATACACCAGGAATCAATCTCAACAACTCAATTCAACCATTTAACCAGTGCAAGCAATGGCTACCTGTCATATTTGTGAATGTCCAGACCATCCAATTGATGAATGTCCATTCTTGCACCAAGATCAAAGAGTACAAACGAGTGTATTTCCCATCGAGCCTCAGAGTTACCAATACCAACATTAGAATATGTATAATCCAGCTCCTAATTTTTACCTTCGTGATTAGGAAGACCATTCAACTCAGTACTACCAACCCTAACAAATTACCGAGCAGCATGAGTATTTCCAATCTCAACCACAAGATAGGTATGAATCATATTCAAATACCTCTAATTATGGTTGGATGGATCACCCAAAGTTCGAGTGTGGAAACACACAGCAACATGATTTTGGGCAACCTCAGTATAACAGTTATGAGTGGATAGGTCTTCAAAACTGTATGGGAATGGACAACAGATTGATCAAACTTTCCCAGCATATTAAAGTCCACTTGGATTTCAAGATGACTCAACACCTACTTGGTCACAACCTTTCCAACAAGTTGAGACTCCCTATGACACATTCCAAGAGTACAGTGAAGTAATTCCTACTCCCAGCTAATCAGAAACTTCAATACAGGCTCTTAGTGAGTTTATTCAATAGCTAGCAATGCAGCAGCAACAATCTTGTCTGGGAACGCAACAATTTTTACTATAGATGCAACAAGCTGAAGCATCCGGACAGAAATTGCAAATACAGTTAGATTAACTTACATCATCCGTCAGGCAGAAGCAAGCACACAATGCTAGCTAATTTCCCTCAGAGACCATTCCTAATAGTATCGATGTGCTTGAGAAGACGGATTGTAGAATTTGTGATAGGCATGTCTATAATTCTGTCTATAGAACTCCTATGATTTTTTTGTATTGTGGTGATAAAGTTGCTAATGTTGTGGATTTCGATGATAATATTGATGCATACAAAAATCTGGATGGAAATATTAGTCACTAATGTTAATGATTCTGATATTATTGTTGCATGTGAAATTTTTGATGTTGTGCTAGATATGGATGATAATGTCGATGAGTTGTCTATTGAACCTGCTTGCGGTTTGATTGTAGATGATTTTGCAAAGGAAACAATACCCCGAAATTGTTTCCTTCAATTGTGCAACTACATGGTCAGCAGTTAGAGCCTCTTCGTTCATGTTTAGAAATAGAGGAGTAGTTGCTAGAAATCAGTGCCTAAAATTACCAGTCTAACCAAAAGACAAGTGAAAAAGCGGTGGCAAATAAATGTGATAAGTTGATTTCTACATGAGTGATGGATAGCTAGAAGCTCCCAATCTGGACACTCTCATTACAGTCGAAGTCTCCAATAATTCTGCTCAATAAGACCCTAATTTCAAATACAATAATTCAACCTCCAGACTAGATACTTTTGATTAATCGCCTCCGACTGCCAGAGAGAATCTTTAAGGAGATGATGGTGAAAGGTGCAATGCTCGCTTTAGTGTTGGTGCAATAGGCACCTAAGTCGAACCTGAGTTTTGATTATAGCAAACGATACAAAGTTAAGCTCATGTCGTTATCTCACGAGCTGAATCGAGTGTGCAGAAAATTGTTATAGCTGAAACTGAAGGCTAGCGACACCCGGAGGAAGCCACGGTGGTCGGGCGACACTCGAGTGACTTCGTAGGGAGCCGAAGGAATCGAGTGGAAGGCCAGAAGCGAAAGCGACACAGTAAGTATCAAGGTAAGCTCGTGTGTGTGCGAGTGTAAGTGAGGTCGTATCCTCTTTACGGGGATAGACTTAAGCGTAGATCCGACCCAAGACATCCCATCGGTGGTCTAGGTCGAGATCGGACGGTCGGAGGCCGTTGAAATAATGTTATTGTTCAGCTAACTTGTCATTTCAGCTAGCATCGATCGCTACTGGAGGACTCGACGTGATCCCATCGATCCGATCGTCATGTCGAAGATTCGACGATCTTGCCATCACCGATCGGTGGTCAAGGATCAGCCTCGAGGAGTCAAGCCTTATCACTATTTTTCAAGGAGCCATGTGCCTAATTTCCATTGGTTGAAGGTCCTCTCAAAAAGGGGCTCAAAGGCTATAAAAGGAGGACCTCTTCTAGGGTTTCATCATCAATTCTAAGCTTCCAAAAGCCTCCGCCAAGCTACAACTTTCCGACAATGAAGTGCTTCTTCTATGACATCTAGGTTTTAATTGCTTTCATTTTGTTACGTTGGTTTAAGTTTTTATTTCAGTTCATTACTGTACTTTCTCGGAGCTTTTATCGTAACGAGGAGAGGGGGAGTATCCCTCTACCTCAAGCTTTGTGTTATTTGTATCGATTAACTCCTACCTCTAACGAGGAGGAGTTCTTTAGTGTTTTTGCCCTCCGTACGTGGTCAAGGACCACTAGGGCCTTGGAGTAGTAGCCGAAGGCTACGAACCAAGTAAAAAACATTTGTCTCCTTTTATTTATCGCTTAGCTTTCCGCTGCAATTCATTGTCTACTCGGGTTTTAACGAACTAACGAAAAGAAAAGAAAAAAAGGTTTTATCGCTATTCACCCCCCCCCCCTCTAGCGATCCGCTTCGATCCAACAATTGGTATCAGAGCCGGGGGTGCTAAGATCTGGTGAAACCACCAATCTAGTGTTTTTACAGATTTTTTTCTCTTTTTTATTCTGTTTATTTCGAATTTATTTCATTCGTTTAGTTCTTCTCCCGCACTACTAATCCAAGACGCGAGTCTTGGTACTTTTCGATTGTTTGTGTTGTTGTTAGGTTTTTCATCTCCGTTCTCTTGTTTCTTTTTGTTTCAATGGCCCATCTCGAGGGTTTTAGCACCGTCCGACCTCCGTTTTACAACGGAGATGACTTCTGTTATTGGAAGGGTCGGATGGAATGCTTTCTTAAAACCCAAATCGAGATGTGGATCATAATCCAAACGGGATTCACACTTCCGACTAATGAAGTGGGTGAATCCTTGGACTATGACCAATGGACCAATGCGACAAAAAGACAAGTTGAAGCCGACGCCAAGGCAACTCAAATCCTCCAATGCGGCTTGTCTAAGGAGGAGCTTAATCGCGTCGGCCCCTTCATCAGCGCAAAGGACCTTTGGACAAAGCTAGTAGAGCTACACGAAGGGACCGATGAAGTCAAGGTATGTAAGCGCGATCTTTTGTTTAATAAATTGTATAATCTAAAAATGCAGGAACACAAAACGGCGACTCAACTTCACGCCCGCATTCAAGACATAGTCAATAATTTACACGCGATCGGGCAAAAGGTCGAAAACCGCGACCTTATAAGGTATGTTCTTAACTCCTTTCCGAGGACTACCTTGTGGGCATCCATGGTCGATGCCTACAAGGTCTCCAAGGATCTTTCGAAACTTAGGTTAGATGAATTATTTTCCGATTTTGAACTTCATGAGCAGTCAAACTCGGAACCTGAGAAGGGTATAACACTTTTTGCAGGTTCGAGGAAGAAAACCGCAAGCAAGCCACCCCCGAAGGAAGAAGAGGATGAGTCCGATTCAGAGGTCAACTCGGAAATGGAGGCTGAACTAGTCAACCTAGTTCGGAGTATAGTCAAGGGCCGAAAACGAACCGTCACTCAACCCAACGAAGGTAAGCCTAAAAGTTCAAATATTAGATGCTACGAATGCAACAGATTTGGACATATCAAGTCCGAATGCCCAAAACTCAAGAGCAAAGCACCAAAACACAAAAAGGCACTCAACGCTACTTGGGAAGAAGCATCCGAGGAAGAAGATAGTGATCGTGTTCTCATGGCTAAACCGGTGGAATCGGAGACGGAGTCGAAACCGGAACATGAATCGGAAACCGAAGACGAGTCGGACTGCGAAGCACTATTCAAGACAAGCCACGGATACACATCCGGTTCAAAAGATACACTGAAGGTAAGTCGATCTCTCATTAGTACACTTTATAGTGCAATTAAGTTCTTAACTAGGAAATTAGCTAAGTCCGAGTCCAAGGTCGAGACCCTGGTTGAGAAAGTTAAGCTCCTCAAACACGAGATCTCCCTAACCTCTTCGACTAGTCGAGTTCAAGAGGAGGACTCAACTCGGGTTGAAAAACTTGAAGTTGAGAACTCACTCTTGAAGAGTCAAGTCGAAGATCTTAGGAACACGTTGGAAAGGTTTACTTTGGGATCCAAAGGACTTGACCTCCTACTTGGATCGCAAAGGGTCGTGTACAACAAGGCCGTACTAGGGTTTAGCTCAAATACGACCAACAAGTCGTATATGTCGATTGTAAGTCGACATAAAAAACGTGTCCAAGCATGGGTCCCTAAGACCACCTTGATTTCAAACTTAGGATCGAACCAGTACTAGGTTCCCAAGGATCAAATCCACTATGTGGAGAGACCGAACCGATTCAACGGTCCAGGGGGAGCTAGTACGAAACTTGTTTGTATTCTAACTTAGAAATTGCATGCTTAGGTTGTTATTTAGTTTGATTTTTCTTTTTAGAATGACTAGATAGGACTATAACTCGTCAATACTTGATAACATAGTACCAGGACGCGGTGAGATGATAATACGCTAGGAAAGCGGAGTCTCGTGTATTCAGGCTAGATAAGGCGTATCTAGTTCGGTGCACTTGACCGAGCGGAACTAGCTGAAGCTACCTCGCCGTATCCTAGACTAGTTAGACCAGGAAGTGGTCTTAAGTGAGTTAAGTCTCTATTTTCTTGAAAATGACTTTGTCTAAGGAAGTGGTCGTTGTTCCGATCAAAGAAGGCCTCTGTGCCTCGCCACGACCTAGAAGTCATGATCTTGAAAAGGTGACTTGATGAGCCTAAGGTCAAATCCGAATCTAACGCAAAGTTAGCAAGTGTTAAAGTCATTAAATTTAATTCAAGTAAAATTGGAAGTCATCTCACAAGAACATATAGGGTTAACATGTTTGATCATGTAGAAATGGGGGAGATGATTTAGGTTAATAATTTTCAACTAATCTTTAATAAATCCAATATCCGATCCAACTACCTTGCGTGTAGGATCAATGGATATTGGACAGTGGTTGCTCCCGACACATGACCGAGGATCAACTCAAGTTTTCGAAGCTTCGATTCAAACGACAATGATCGGTAGCCTTCGGAAACAACGACAAGCTCAAAATCATCGGATCAGGTGATATCGAGCTCAACTCTAACTTTATTATTCAAAATGTCTTATTGGTAGAAAATTTTCAATATAATTTACTTAGTGTAAGACAATTGTGTGATAATAACTATAAGGTCATATTTTTAGAAAATGAATGCGTAATTAATACAAATGAAACTTCTAAAACAATCCTTAAGGGAACTAGAAATAACAATATTTACACTATTAATTTAACTAACTCCTCAACCAAGTGTCTTATGACACGGCAAAAGGAATCATGGTCAGGCGACTGACGATCACCACTACACCCAAGACTCATCCACAAGATGAGTCAGAGTGACTTAGTCAGAGGTTTGCCTAACCTCAATAACTTGGATAATAAAATATGTAATGCTTGTCAACAAGGTAAACAATATATGACACAACATCAACTAACTAATCAAGAACGAACCAAAAGTGTTCTTGAGCTCCTGCACATGGATCTATTTGATTCACACGGAATTAAGTCACTTAATGGGAGTAAATTCTGCTTAGTCATAATTGATGACTATTCTAGATTTACTTGGGTTAGGTTCATCAAACACAAAAGTGATGCCCTAGATCAATTAATCAACCTATTTAAGTTAATAGAAAATCAACAAAACATTAAAATCAAGAGACTTAGGTCTGATCATGGTGGTGAATTCGAGAACCATAGGTTTACAGAATTCTGTAACCTAAATGGATACCACCATGAGTTCTCTTGCCCTAGAACTCCACAGCAAAATGGCCTAGTAGAACGCAAAAATAGAACCCTACAAGAAGCCGCTAGGACAATGTTAAACGAGTATAACCTACCCGATAGGTTTTGGGCGGAAGCCGTAAGTACGGCATATCCTTATGGTAAAGAGGCACTTTAAGATCTCATACGAGATTTATCACGATAAAATACCTAACATCAAGTACTTTAGGGTATTTGGGTGTAAGGTACATATCCTAAACACTAAGGATTACCTAGAGAAATTTACATCCAAAACCTCGACCGGAATCTTTCTAGGATACTCGACTACAAGTAGAGCTTATAGAGTATATAACCATGACACCCTTAGAGTTGAGGAGACTATCAATGTAGTATTTAATGAAGGACACGAACCTACAAAACCCCCGGCAACCCCAATTAGCGAGCCCATTCATACCAGACTAAACTCCGATCCTGAGATCAAGTCTACTGGTAATCCTAACCTAAGTCAACCAAGTCAGCCTATCGACCAAGTGATAGATGACTCTAACCAAACTAGAACTCAAACGAGTCATCCTATTGATCAAGTTGTAAACTCAAACCCAAATCCAACTAGGACTCAAACGAATCATCCTATCGACCAAGTGATAAGTGATCCAAGTCTAGGAGTTCGAACTAGAGCCTCATACAGAAACCTTAGTCAAATCTCCTTGATTTCTAAAATTGAACCCAAAACTATTGACCAAGCTCTTCTTGATCCCGATTGGATTATTGCAATGCAAGAAGAGCTGACTCAATTCACTAGGAACGAAGTATGGGAATTAGTATCACCACCTAAAGATAAAACAATCATTGGAACAAGGTGGGTGTTTAGAAATAAACTTGATGATAAAGGTGAAGTAGTTAGAAATAAAGCTAGACTAGTCGCTAAAGGGTTTAGTCAAGTCGAAGGGTTAGATTACGACGAGACCTATGCCCCAGTAGCTAGATTAGAGTCCATTCGAATGTTATTAGCGTATGCTGCACATCGAGGATTTAAGTTATTTCAAATGGATGTGGAATCTACGTTCTTGAATGGATACATTAAAGAAGAGGTTTATGTTAGTCAACCCCCCGGTTTCGAAAGTTTAGATAGACCCAACCATGTCCTTAGGTTAAAGAAAGCCCTCTATGGACTTAAACAAGCTCCTCGAGCTTGGTACGAGAGACTTTCGGTGTATCTTAAGTCCAAAGGATTTAACTAAGGTGTAGTTGACCCAACCCTTTTCGTAAAAACCTTAGGTAAAGACATATTCATAGCCCAAATCTACGTAGATGATATTATTTTCGGAACCACTAACTCGATTCTACTAAATGAGTTCATTTCACTTATGGAAAGTGAATTTGAAATGAATTTAGTAGGCGAGTTAAGTTTCTTCTTAAGTCTACAAATTAAACAAACTAAAGATAAAATATACCTACATCAATGCAAATATACTAGGGAATTAATTAAACGCTTTGGAATGCAAGACGTTAAAATTATTAATACTCCAATGACAACGAATGTAAAGATAGAAGAAGATGTAATCGGAAATTCAATTGATTTAAAATATTATAGGAGCGTAATAGGGAGTCTCCTTTACTTAACTGTAAGCAGACCTGATATCTTATTTGTAGTAAGTATGTGCGCAAGGTTCTAAACTTGTGCCAAGGAGTCTCACTTAACTCTAGTCAAACGTATCCTTAGATATCTAAAGGGTACACTTAATGTCGGTATTTGGTACCCTAGATATACCGAGTTCGAACTAACCGGCTACTCCGATTCAGACTATGCCGATAGTAAGCTCGATAGAAAGAGTACGAGTGGTTGTTGTCAACTTCTCGGCTCGAGTCTAGGAAGTTGGTGCAGTATGAAGCAACACTGTGTTGCCTTATCTACCACCGAAGCCGAATACATCACGATGGATGAGTGTGTCACTCAGCTTCTTTGGATGAAGAACACTCTCCGCGACTTTAAGTTAGACTTTACAAATACTAAACTTCACGTAGATAAAATTAGCTCAATTAACCTAACTAAGAATCCGATATGTCATTCTAGAACCAAACATATAGAGGTCAAACATCATTTCATTCGAGAACATGTGGCCAATAAAGTCATACAACTCGAATACGTCGAATCGAAGTCCAACTTGGCAGACTTATTTACTAAACCCTTACCCGAAACCGAATTTAGTCTATTAAGACGAAAATTGGGCATGTGCGTTGTTGGGATGTATACTGAAAAGTCTATCTTTTGTATGAACATTTTTATTTTTGAAATAAAAATCACATGATTATTGTTTGCATATTTATGATTATGCAATATTGTCTAATACATTACATTGTAGATAACATGGTGTGTGGTATCACACGGGAGATCATGTTATCGGCTCCTTGTAAAGTATAAGTAAAGGCTCACAACCGAGATGGTTTTGGACCAACCATTGGTATGGTTGTAGTGTGATTTGGTATTGATTTGTCTTGACCATAGAATCAGACTAGTGCACTTTGTGTGTATTGAGCAGGACCGACTTAGAGGTGATTCGATTTATTGCTGACTACATAATCGAATCGGACCTCAGATATTATTTTGTACATGCTCTTAATCCCGATATAATAACGGGCACATATACTTAGTATTCATCTCTTTTATTTACCAATGGGCGAGATTTATAGATTAAATCGATAGGCTCAGTAAGTTGAGAGATGATATTATTTATATGGTGTGTCGTTGATTATAGGAGGAAACCGTGTCCTATATATTAGGATGATGATGTCCCCTTGAGGAGCTCATAAGGTTCATCATGTAAACCCTGCAGGTGGACTTGGTCCGGTATGATGAAAAGGTTGAGCGATACTACTCATGGAGTTAGATGTTGATTAATTAATGGTCAGTAAATTAATTAATCGACGGGCATTCGAGATCTTAAACACGGGGAGAAAAATGTACAAATAATATATGGAACTCATATTAACTTATGGGGATTGGTGATGTAGATCAATGATAATCCTCTAGTGAAATGGATAATCATTAATGGATCGGACTTTATGTGGGCTTGATCCATTGGGTGGCCAAGATCCAACTCCTCCTCATGGTCCCTATTGTAGCCTATTAACACCTCATGAAGCTTAGATCCAATGGATGAAAACAAAACTCTAGATACAACAGTAAAGATTAAATCTCTAGATCCGACGATTGAGATTAAATCTCTAGATCCGACGGTTGAGATTAAATCCCTAGAACCAATGGTGGAGATTAAAACAAGGCTTGAGCCCAACTCTATAAATAGAGCATTAAGGTGGGCGGCAAGGCATGATGGATGAGGGTTAGGGTTTGCTTCCTTATGGGCAGCAAGCAATCCTAGTTGGGATAGGATTAGGAGTGGGCGGCTAGGGTTAGGGTTTGGGTGTTGGTGGTGGGCAGCAACTAGTGGATGAGAAGACCTTTTCTTCTTCTTCCAAGGTTGGCCGGCCCCTATTCTTCTTCCCTCTACCTTGGCCGGAGCTCAACCTATTCTTCTTCCCTTCATCCTTGGCCGGAAATTAGGAGAGCTTAGTTTAGGGTTTGGGCGGCAACAAGGAGGAGGATTGCTTTCCTTTCTCTTTTCCAAGTGTTGGTCGGCGCCCATGCCCTCTTTGATTCTCCTTTGGCCGGTTCCTATACTCCATGTTCTCTTCCTTGGCCGGCGGTAACATCGAGTCTATTGACTTAGTGGCCGATTCTAGATAGGAAGAAGAGTTTTGTTTGATGATCTTCTTTTATTCGGAGTGAACAAGGAAAGGAAGATTGGTGATCTAGGAGGCTTCAACTTTTGGAAGATCGTCGCCCACACAACGTTCAAAAGGAGAAAGAACATACAATAGAAGATCAAGAGGTATAATCTTATTTATTTTGATTAGTCTTCCTTTGTATTATGTTTATAATTGTTTTTCAATTATATGCATGTTTTATGTGGATGTTTGCTTTATGTATGTGGCTAAATATACTTGGACCCCGAACATAAACACAAAAACCGGCGATCCGTATATCGTCTATTCCGCGGCTACTCGTAGTATAGAGGTTGGTCGCTTGAACAACAAGTTTGTTCAAGTGACTACTCTATACGAATAGCACGACGATGACAAGGTTGTTTGGGTGTTCCCTTTTGTCTAGAATTAAATTTTTAATCCGGGCACATCGATGGGATCGCCATGAATAAGCGACCGAGTTGAAGTGGGAAGCGAAGTTTCCCCTCACGGATCAATGAGATCAACCTAACAATTGGTATCAGAGCCAAGGTTTCCAATTTTGTGTGTTTAGGATTCGGTTAATTTTTATGCACTTTTCATATATTATATGTGTCAGATAATAGTAGGATATGCGTAGGTTAACTCTTTGGTTGCAGGCATAAGATCCAACTATTATGGTCATATGTGTGTAAATGTTTATTTTGTTGAATCCTCGGGGTTGACGAGGCTAGTATTTAATTTTTTGTAAATTAGATACGGCATTATTTAGCCACTCTTTTTATTTTAGTTTACTTTCGATCTAGATTTCATGTACACTCCCTCGTGGAGTATAGGATCGATGGATGTGAATTAAAATAGGTTTTAGTCTCGGCTCGGATCTCCGGATGGCTCGTAAATGCGTAAGGGCGTAGGACGAGATGGCGATGGACGAGTCGATGTGAGTCGTATTGAAGACAAAAGCCATAATAGTTGGAAAATAATTTATTTTTCATATTTATTGCTTTTGTTTGATATGCAAGTCGAGGCTATGAAAATTCTCGATTTAATTCTTAAGTGGGAGAGGATATTTTTATAAATTCCCGCGAATTATTTAATAGTGATGCAAACAAACTTGCGCATCGGCTCTGAGTGCCTTCCTCCCCATCGGATGAGTTTGTTTGCGAATCACAAGATCGAATATGGTTATAGGAAATTATTAAGGAGCGTATGTACTTGCCCATCGTAAGGCACATAACCCGAGATAATTACCTTGGTACCAAGTAATGGTGAACACTTAGATACGAATATAAGTATCCTCCCATCGAGTCACCGCTTTTATTTGTAGGTCGAAGAGAAACCATTATTAATTTTACTTGTCAAAAAGTTAGGTTGTGACAAGATAATAAAATTAATGGGTAAAACCTCCTCTTCAATGTAGAATTCAGATATCGTCACTATGGCATCGATATTCTCGGTGTTTCGAGTGTTGGTTGATTTTAAAATTTTATTGTTTGAGGAATCGATAATTTTTCAAATCTAAAGTAATGATCTATGTGATTCTTAGGATTTTCAAAAATGACTTTCACTCTTTATGATACTAAAGGAAAATAAACTTCGACCCAATAATATTGATTGGAAAAGAATCTAGATATTGTCTTATCGCTAGTGCACAAGTATGTACTCTTGAAGAGTGTCCTCTAAGCTGCGAACGAGGAAGTCCTTGGAGATGAGATCGATGGGAAACCCAGTCGATATCGTTCTCTCCAATGATGTAAAGGCTCGCTTCGTAGTTGCTCGAAAGATTTCTACTGGCCGAAAGGCAAGAAGAAGAAACAGTGGAGCAAAGATGGTGGGAGGATCTCGAGGAGGAGTGAAGAAGCGAAGGTAAGTACTTCACTTACAATAGGTAGACATTAGAAGGATCTGTCTAATCCGGCGTAACGAAAGGAATATCCTTCGTCAGTCGTTGAAACATGGTTAGCGGTATTCTCTACCGGCTGGTGTGTAGATACGGAGCCTCGATCGTATGCAATACTTTGCGGGGTTCCAGAAACCCAACGTGGTGAGGAGAGATTACCGTTACTTGAAGCGATCTTTATGAAGGTAGCGGCTGTTGTAGTGGGAGATGTTCATTTATCTTTTGAGAAAAATAAACTGTTGGTTCTTAAGAATTGTTTTTATGTACCTTTATTTAGAAAGAATTTAATTTCGGTTTCTAAATTGTTTATGGATGGATATTCTATTTCTTTTAATGACAGAGTTGTTATAAAAAGGAATAGGGACCTTATCTGTTCAGGTACATTGATAGGAAATCTATACACACTTGAACCAAAACCTTCCACGATGCAAATAAAAGTTAATAACTCATCTTTTAATTCCAATAAGAGAAAAGAACCTTCGAAGATGAACCAAACATATCTTCGACATCTTAGGCTTGGTCATATTAACCTAAGCAGAATTCAAAGGTTGATAGCTGATGGACCTTTGGGTTCATTAGTGGTGGAAGATTTCTCAACCTGTGAATCTTGCTTAGAGGGTAAAATGACCAAGAGGCCTTTTAAGGCCAAGGGGTATAGAGCCAAAGATGTGTTAGAATTGGTTCATTCTGATTTGTGTGGTCCTATGTCTATCCAGGCTAGAGGTGGTTTTGAGTATTTCGTCTCTTTTATAGACAATTACTCAAGATATGGATACATTTACCTGATGCGCCGCAAGTCTGAATGCTTTGACAAGTTCAAAGAATTCAAGGCTGATGTGGAGAAACGTCAAGGTAAAAGTATCAAGACACTACGATCTGATCGTGGTGGTGAGTACCTCTTGGGAGAGTTTAGAAACTACTTATCAGAGGCTGGGATTCAATCCCAATTGTCTGCACCTGGCACACCCCAGCAGAACGGTGTAGCAGAGCGAAGGAATAGGACTCTTATGGAGATGGTTAAATCAATGATGAGTTATTCTGAGTTGCCAGATTCGTTCTGGGGATATGCTCTAAATACGGCGGTGTACATTCTGAACTTGGTTTCATCTAAATCAGTGCTTTCTACTCTCACAGAATTGTGGACTGGGCGAAAGCCTAGTCTAAGACATATTCGGATATGGAGGAGTCCAACACATGTGCTGAAGGCAAATGCTGGTAAGTTGGAACCTCGTACAGAAGTACGCATGTTCGTTGGCTATCCTAGAGGAATGAAGGGTGGTTTGTTTTATAGTCCTAGAGATCAGAGGGTGATCGTTAGCACGAACGTCAGATTTCTAAAGGAAGATTATGTGATGAGCCACGTACCTAAGAGTAAAATTGTTCTGGAAGAATTAAAAGAGGAAGTCACTTCTTGATCTCGGTCTGAGAGGATATCTGAAGTCATCGCGCATGTCGCAGAGGATACGAGGAGATACCTCGTCGTAGTGGGAGGGTTGTGAGAGACGACTGATAGATTCGTATTCTTAGGAGAATCTTCCGATTTGGTCACGACGAGCGTGAACACGATCCACTGGGCGTATACGACGATGCAATCCAAGATAAAGATCACGATATCTTGGCGAAAGTCTGATGAATCGAGATTGAATCTATGGATTGAATCAGTCAAGTTCTTTGGTAGAACCACCCGATGGTGTAAAAACCATTGGATGCAAGTGGATCTACAAGAAAAAGAGAGGAATAGATGGGAAGGTTGAGACATTCAAAGCGAGGCTTGTTGCGAAAAGGTATACTCAGAAAGAGGGTATCGATTATGAGGAGACCTTTTCGCCGGTAGTCATGCTTAAGTCTATCCGGATTCTCTTATACATTGCAGCTCATATGGATTATGAGGTGTGACAGATGGATGTCAAGACAGCTTTCCTTAATGGAAGTCTTGAGAAAAACATCTATATGAAGCAACCAGAGGGATTCATTGCTAAAGGCAAAAGAGCATCTCGTATGTAAGCTTAATCGGTCCATTTATGGATTGAAGCAAGCTTCGAGGTCTTGGAACATCCGCTTTGATAAGGTAATACAGTCTTATGGATTTATTCAAAGTCCGGATGAGTCTTGTGTATACAAGAGATGTGACGGAAACGTAGTGGTATTTCTTGTACTATACGTAGATAACATTTTGGTGATTGACAACAATATCAAGGTGTTATTGGACGTAAGGGTATGGTTGTCCAAACAGTTTGATATGAAGGACTTGGGAGAAGTGGGACATATCCTTGGGATCAAGGTTGTAAGGGATCGCAGGAAAAGGATGTTGTGCTTATCCCAAGCTTCATACATAGACACAATTATGGATCGTTTTAGCATGCAGAACTCCAAGAAGGGTTTTTTACCTTTCAGGCATGAAGTTCCTTTATCTAAGGAGATGTGTCCTAGAACATATGAGGAGATAGAGAAGATGAGCGATCCGAGACGGATAGCTATCTGGTAGGCGTAGTGGTGAATATCGAGTAATCGACGTGGACGTTGGGTGCGAGAAAGCAAAGCATATATCAAGTACTCGAGAAGGACTAGATTATATTCGTTTACTGTGCGCACTAATTACTCCACGCTGGTTATACGGATTCCGACTTCCAACTGATAGGGATAACAAAGAAGTTTATCTCGTGTCAGGTTTACTTGGGAGGCGGAGCCATCAGAGGAGGAGTGTCAAGCGTAAACGCGCGGACTCACCACGAAGCCGAGTACGCTGGCGCCTCCGAGGCGCCAAAAAGTCATGCTCAGAACTTCCGATGGACTGACGCGATTCACGGTTTACCTGTAACTATCACAATTTATTGTGATAATAGGTGCAGCTTGCAAACTCAAGGAACCACGAGCCCATAAGAGTAAACACATAGAGCAAATACCACCCGATACGCAGAAATCGTAAAGGAGGTAGGTTGTCGCTAGATCAGACAGAGGACGACCTCGCAGACTTTTCACTAAGGCCCTTCTAGCGAGAGCTGATAGTATGCATGGAGAGAAGGGGAATCGATGTATGGCAAGATGAGGACAAGCATTTATCTTTAGATAAGTGGGAGATTATCGACGATAATCAAAAGTCTATCTTCAGATAAACATCTTTATTTTCAAATAAGAATCACATGATCATTATTTGCATATTTATGGTTACGCATATTGTCTAATACATTACATTTAGATAATACATGGTGTGGTGTCACACGAGATCATGTTATCTACCTCAGAAGTATAAGTAAAGGCTCACAACCGAGATGTTTTGACCAACCATCGTACGGTCAGAGGTGATTCGTATCGATTTGTCGACCATGTAATCATACTAGGCACTTCTGGTGTATCGAGCAGATCGACTTAGAGGTGATTCGATTTATCACGACTACATAATCTAATCGACTCGTATATTATTTAGTACACGCCTTAATCCCGATATAATAATCTGACACATATACTTAGTATTCATCTTCGATTTACCAACGGGCAGATTTATGATTAAATCGACAGTTCTGTGAAGTCGAGATATATTATTTATACGGTGTCGCTGATTATAAGAGGAAACCGCGCCCTATATATTAGATGACGACGTCCCCTCGAGGAGCCTCATAAGGTTCAACACGTAAACCCCGCGCAGTGGACTCGTCCTGCATTTACGAAAAGGTCGAGTGCGGTACTACTCACGGAATTAGATGTCGATTAATTAACGGTCAAGAAATTAATTAATCGACGCATTCGAGATCTTAAACACGAGAAAACGCGCAAATAATATACGTGAGTCCATATTAACTTACGGGGTCATGAGGTAGATCAACGATAATCCTCAATGGAACGGATAATCATTAACGGATCGACTTTACGCTGGCTCGATCCATCGCGGCCAAGATCCAACTTCTCACGGTCCCTATCAGAGCCTATTAACACCTCATGAAGCTTAGATCCAACGGATGAAAACAAAACTCTAGATCCAACGGTAGAGATTAAATCTCTAGATCCGATTTATCGAGATTAAATCTCTAGATCCGACTACGAGATTAAATCCCTGTAACCAACGCGAGATTAAACAAGGCTTAAGCCCAATTCTATAAATAGAGCATTGGCGCGGGCGGCAAGGCACGATGGATTTAGGGTTAGGCTCGCTCTTATGGGCGCAAGCAATCCTAGTGGGATAGATTGGGAGGCCAGGGTTGGGGCTGGGTGGGGCAAGAACTGGGACGAGAAGACCTTTTCTTCTTCTTCCAAGGTCAGTCGCCTACTATTCTTCTTCCTCTACTCGCCTGAGCTCAACCTATTCTTCTTCCCTTCATCCTCGGGCCTAAATTAGAGAGCTTAGTTTAGGGTCTGAGTGGCAACAAGGAGGAGGATCGCTTCTTCTCTCTCCAAGTGTTGGCGCGCCTACGCCTCTTTCGATTCTCCTTCGCCGATTCATATACTCCATGTTCTCTTCCTCGTCGTGGCAGAACATCGAGTCTATCGACTTGGTGGCGATTCTAGATAGAAGAAGAGTTTTGTTTGATGATCTTCCTTTGCTCGAGCAACAAGGAAAGGAAGATCGCGATCTAGAGGCTTCAACTGGAAGATCGTCGCCCACACGACGTCCAAAAGGAGGAAGGACATACAATAGAAGATCAAGAGGTATAACAAGAGGTATAATCTTATTTATTTTGATTAGTCTTCCTTTGTATTATATTTATAATTATTTTTCAATTATATGTATGTTTTATGTGGATGTTTGCTTTATGTATGTGGCTAAATATACTTGGACCCCGAACATAAACACAAAAACCGGCGATCCGTACATCGTCTATTCCATGGTTACTGTAGTAGATAGAGGTCGTCGCCAACAAGTGTGTTCGGGCCGACTACTCTATACCTAATAAGACGACGACGATAAGGTTGCAGTGTTCCTCGTCTAGGATTAAATTTTTAATCCGGACATCACGGGATCACCACGAATAAGTACAAAGTCAATCGAGAAGCTTAAGTTTCTCACTGATCAACGATCAACCCAACATGCATAATAGAATAGGAACTTGCAAATTATATTTTCTTACTACTATTTCTTACTTTTCATTTTCATGGAACTAGCATAAGACATACCTTAGATATCATGCACCTATAGATTTAAGGAGTCAATACATCTCACAACACATAGGACTAATGTGTTTGTGTACTTAGCCACGTAGATGGGCGTGAGAGGTTAGAACCTTACTCCTGGTTCCAGATGTAGAGCTAGTGCATCGCCATGAACCACGGAGTATAATCATACATATTAACCGACTCTGACCAAGACTGGTTGATCTTTCATATCAATCAAGCCAAATATGAGTCGAACATTTTATAGATGAGCTTATTTTCAGTATATTATTTTCAAAATAATGTGAAACATGCTTGGACTATAAATTTAATACTTATTTTTGTTTTCCACACACCCTTACTCTTTTCGATATATGGAAAAAAGGGGAGAAAAAGGCCAAAGTTAAGGGGTCAAAATTTTAATTTTTGATAACTTTTAATTTTTGATAACTTAACTGTTACTTCATATTTATTTACATGACCAAAAGTTAACTTTAAGTTTTGAAAACTCACTTAACTTTTTAACAAAAAGAAGTAAAGGCCAAGTTAAGAGAAATCTTAACTCAAACTTATTTTTAAACACTATGACGTTAATGTTTTACTTAAAGGGGAAGAAAGAGTCAAGTTAAGAAGACCTCTTAACTTAAACGTTTTACTAAGACCAACTTTAAGTAATGTTAATTACTTAAACTCTTCCTAGATAGCAACCCTCAAGGGGGAGGATTAAGGGTTTCCTTCAAGACTCACCCTCGGTCAAGGGGGAGGTTTCCTCAAAGGGGAGTACTTGAAGAAAATCCTCACTACTCCTACTAATCTTTATTATTATTATTTGTTTCTCATGCACATTATTATTCATGCATGCTATTTTCTTAATTTTGTATGCTGGTTCGCTTATAAATCAAAAGGGGAGATTGCAAGAGGGACCTAAGTCGAACCTCGAGTTTCGATTATAGCAACGATACAAAGTTAAGCTTCATGTCGTTATCTCACGAGCCAATCGAGTGCAGAAATGTTATAGCAAGGCGACACCCGAGGAAGCCGCGGTGGTCGGGCGACACTCGAGTGACTTCGTAGGGAGCCAAGGAATCGAGTGGAAGGCGCGTGGAAAGCGATGAAGTATCGAGGTAAGCTCGTGTGCGCGCGAGTGTAAGTGAGGTCAGATCCTCTTTACGGGATAGATTTAAGCGTAGATCCACCCAAGACATCCATGCGGTCTAGGTCGAGATCGACGACGAGGTCGTCGAAATAATGTTATTGCTCACCTAACTTGTCATTTCAACTAAGATCACGACCGCCACCAGAGGACTCGATCGTCCGCCTATCACCGATCGTCTGCTCGAACAAGATTCGATCGATGCATCACCGATCACGATGATGGTCGTGATCGCGGTGGTCAAGGATCAGCCTCGAGGAGTCAAGTCTTATCACCATTTTTCAAGGAGTCATGCGCCTAATTTCCATTGGTCGAAGGTCCTCTCGAAAAGGGGCTCAAAGGCTATAAAAGGAGGGCCTCTTCTAGGGTTTCATCATCAATTCTAAGCTTCCAAAAGCCTCCGCCAAGCTACAACTTTCTGACAACGAAGTGCTTCTTCTCCGACATCTAAGTTTTAATTGCTTTCATTTTGTTACGTCGGTTTAAGTTTTTATTTCAGTTCATTACTGTACTTTCTCGGAGCTTTTATCATAACGAGGAGAGGGGGAGTGTCCCTCTACCTCAAGCTTTGTGTTATTTGTATTGATTAACTCCTACCTCTAACGAGGAGGAGTTCTTTAGTGTTTTTGCCCTCCGTACATGGTCAAGGACCACTAGGGCCTTGGAGTAGTAGCCAAAGGCTACGAACCAAGTAAAAAATATTTGTCTCCTTTTATTTATCGCTTAGCTTTCCGCTGCAATTCATTGTCTACTCGAGTTTTAACGAACGAACGAAAAGAAAAGAAAAGAAAAAAAGGTTTTATCGCTATTCACCCCCCCCCCTCTAGCGATCCGCTTCCATCCAACATTTAGCTCTAATCATTCCATTTCCGAGCTAGCTTTATACTTAAACGGTCTTTAACCACCCGGGCGAACATGCGAGGAGGCGATAATATTAGATAGAGTGGCGCAGAATTATTAAAGAAGGCGCTCCCTTCCACTCGGACCATTCCATCCCCGACATGGTTATTAAAGTTGAACTGTCTTCAACGGCCAGGGAGGATTTTTATTTGGTCCATTCCACTCCCTGCATGGCTACTTCTATTGAACCGCTTTCAATCGTCAGGCACTCGGGGGAGTTTGTTCCATCCCACCTCATTTTCTTTCTTTGCTTTAGTTGCTTTGGTTGTCAAACCTTTGTAGTCAAGTTTTTGTTTTATCGTATTTCGAGTTGAATTCTCTATGCATTCCTTTATATCATCTTAGAAATTACGAAAGCCAGTTAAATTTGACTGTCAAGTTTTGAGATTTATTGTCATGAATGAATTTTTTGATTGTACGTGGTTACTAGTTAATGATGAGTTTTATGTTGATAGATTGAGTTGATAATTTTTATATATTTAGTGAGGATTGAGCCTATTTTTCTTACTTGTGTGTGGTGCACTTTTGGTTATCGTTACTCTAGAACCTACTTTGATTCTTTTGAGACCATATTATCACAAATTTACATTATTATAATGAATATCACCTTACTTGTTTCCTTTACTTCTTTTATTGCTAAATGTTTGTTGAATAATATTCTTATCATTTATCATGTCCTTTTTTTTCCTCCTTTCATTAATCTTTCTCTATTGTTCTTTTGGATATAGGGTATTTGGATGTTCCATGATGAGTGTTTTGTTCGGGACGGACAAAAATTCAAGTGTGAGGGAGGAGTAGCTTGGAAGAATTTAGTGGAAGCATAGGCAAGTCGTGCTTGATCACCATAGACGAGTCATGCTCTTTATCTTTTTATGAGTTTAAGAATAGAGTATGGGGAAATGCACTTCATGTCAAGAAAAAGAAAGTTGCAAGAAAAAAATGAATGAAAAAAAAAATAAAAAGAAAAATAAATATTTGACCAAAGGAATAAAGACAATAACAACAAAAAAAAAATTGACATACTGTGTCATGATAGAATTGTTTGCATTATTTTATTTTGTTTGGAAGTGGATTGAATTGTTTACATATTTAGGAAGATGATAAAGCATTGTTTACATGATTATTGGATTGTTGAAAGCTTGGATGAACACTTTTGGGATAATGCTTTCTTGTACTCGTCTATATAGCATTAATTCACATATTCCACCAACTCTAAAATCACATGAATCTATCAACTCTAAAATAAATATCGTGGCTTTTAATTCACATGATTCCACCAACTCTAAAATCAACACCCTATGAATCTATCATTGAGTAAGCAACATAAAAGTATCACACTGCATAGCACCCCTTAGTCTCTAAGCTACAACATAGGAAATAGTTTTTGACTCGGTATTAGATTGTTTGGGAAATAGGAAATTTACTCGGCATATATATCAAATCCTTTAACATTATTATTTTCTAGAATATTTTAGTCTATTTCTAATACTTGTAGATTGAAGCCTGTAAAAGAAACTCCAATTCCTCCATGTTAACCATCTCTACCTTTGTAGTAATTATGGAATCACCTAGCTCCTACACAACAACTAACAATGTGTGGTTCTGGTTCCACCTACTCTAAGATCAACTCCCTATGGCTTATCTATCATTGAGTAAGAAACATATAAGTATCACACTGAATAGAACCCCTTAGACTATCTTTGAGCTACAACATCAATATGAAGATGATCAAAAAATATCTCTAGAACTAACAATGAGAAAAAAACTTACATAAGTGCATAGCAGCAGTAAGGTAGACAAAGGATTCTCACAGCCATTATTTGAAATCTCATTTCATGTCAGGCAAACAGTCAAAACATATTTGCTCCAATAAATTAACAAAATTCGATACTACTTGGCACAAACAATGCATCCTATGCTATTGTGTCAACCATATCGATGAACATCATTTCATGCTAGCACTCACCATCCTTTGACATGCTAAAACACATGAATTAAGATAATATTGTTATTTTTTTTAGGTTGTCTCCATACAAATTAATGAAAAAATCATACTATTCTCGATGAAAAGCAAATTTTGATAAAGTTGTCTTATCTTCTTTTTCTTCTTATCTCATTCCTCTTTGCACCTCCAATTCACTATCGGCACCATACGTTGAGACATTAGCACAACATCAAATTAGTATTGTTCCTATCAAAGAACAAAATTTTGACGTGGCTTGAGATTTTGAACTTTGCTTGCCACAATAGGGCAAGGCAACATCACCAACAATGGATAAGTGTAGGAACAAAAGAAATGATAGCAACACTAGATGTAGCTATAGGAAATAAGATGAGATGAGAAACATAAAAGAAAATGATTCATAGAAGGATATAAAAAGAAGATTAATTCAAATAGCTCAACTTAAGAGAGAAGAAAGAGAGGTAATGAATGAACTTTTACAAGTAACTACAACAAGCGACCTTTCCCAACTCTATACTGCACATGCAATATTATGAATGGAAATTGTTATAAAGTAAATATGAGCATGACAATTTGTTACCAAAATCCTATTGGTGATGGAACATGATCGTGTGTGTGTACCTGAATGATGTTATGCATGAACAGGCTCCGTAAGATCCCATGAAATAAATAAGTGATGTGGCATGATTCAATGTTATGTTTATTCCACTTCCTTATTTATAGTATAGAAATGTATTCATTTTCTCTGCATCAATCTTGATCCATATTACTATCAGAGTGAAATAGGGAACCTAAGGAAGAACAGAGGCTAGACGGACTTGGAAGAGATGTGGCATTATGAGCTACTTGTAGAAGTGGTATACAACTAAATTCCGTACGTGATGCAACACTATGCCACATAATGGATGTCGACCTCCTAAAAAAGGATGTGAATGGAAATAATAAAAAAAAGGATATGATTAGCATTTTGAAGGTCAATGCACAACTTTCAACAAAAAAAGGAATTGATGAAACAGATCAATATAGAATGAACTTTATTTCGACTACAGAAAAAGAAAAGGACTTTTCTAATCCTATATATATACCGAATACTTACTGGTGGAAATAGTCATCCAAGTTTTTCTCTCAGAAAATAAATAACAACTGCCATCCGATCATTACTTCTTTCCAAGGTTTAGATTACATATTGTCACTTTGTTAACTTGAACATTCTACACAAACGTCAATTACAATTCTGATTTACCAAATATTAGACCACAGCATGTTAATCTAAAAGAACATTGAGGAACCTATGAAGAAGTCTAAATTTAAAAAATAATAATTCTTACCTGTTCCAAACACCTGGATAAGATTGAAACTATTGCAAATGAAGCAGGGAATCCACTAGGATCATATTGTTTCGGTTCACCTCGGGAAGTCAATGATGGTATAAATTCCTTATAAAGGGCAAAAGATCCATTATAAGTAGATGCCTCTATCACCCAAACATTAGCTGAAGACCCCAATTTTGATACAAGTGACTCAGATATATTCCTTGAATCTGATAACCTATCAATCACAGAATTTCCAGTTCCTTGGACTTTATCCCCACAAAAGAAGATAGCATTAATGGAAGGAATCTGTTATAAATAACAAAAAACAAGAAAGGACAAGGGAAATATCAGGTTTGACAAGATTCACTAGGATTAGGAGACTGGGAAAATTTACCAGCAGAGTTCTGGAAGATGGAGAGAACATAAGCGAAGAAGTAACTTTGATGCAAGAAACAGATTTGCTTGGATTAAGACAAATTCTAAAGCACCCAATCCAGCGATCCATCACTTGGAAAACTGAGGGAGAATTTTTAGCACTCCATCTAGTGATATGGCAAAGTAATTAAAAGATGATGGAGAAAATGTAGATGATTCTAATTAGTAAAAAACCTCTAATAAAATAAAAACAATCTAAAGTAGGTGAAAAGGGCACGAATAAAATGAGTTAAATAATTTTTTCCCTGGAAAATAAGTGTAGTCACTTTCATAAACAAACAATGACACGAAGTGCATTAACTAATGCATAAGTTCACCTATTTTGGCAAATACAGCCATTTATAATCTCGTAAAGAAAATAGAGGACAAAAAAAAAAGAAAACAAGGGTAGCACTGAGCTACTATCACAACCAAGCAAAAACAACAGGAAAACACAATCTAGAATAGGCAAAAAGGGCATGAAACAAATAGGAAACAATTTCTTTATCCTTGGAAAAATGAGTGGTGTAGTTTTTTCAGAAACAAACAGAGATAAGGAAAAGTAACTCTACGCTACCATCAGAACTAATCAACCAACAATAAAATAAAATACAAAAGGAAGATGTGTAAAGAAAATCCTACATAGAAAACCACAATTTTGTAAATTAGTAAATCAAATCTCTTTTAGTCAACTCTAAATTCTTGTGATTTATAATTCTGAAGGCAGCATCATATTGAAAGTTGACAAGAAAATCCATCACACAAACTTGTTATTCTTAGTAATTTTATAACTGTTCTAAATTATTTGTACAGTTATGCTGACATCAATGCCACAAATAGCAAAAATTAATCTATATGTGAGTTAAATAACACTATCAATGCATGGAACAAAAAGCAAGAACGCTATGCACGAGGAAAAAAAAGTTTTTTCTTCAATGTTTATGAAGCAAATTGCAGCACTTACCAAGATCAATTTTCTATTCAGCTATTATTTTTGAGCAAGTTTTATATCAAATATACAAAGTTTCATGCATGCATAGCTAGTAATTCAACTTTGATATACGCAGCATGCTTTGTATTAACTAATACCTTTTTACATGATGAGTCTCTCGCTCCTTTTTTGCTTCTTAGATAATAATATGATATATCATTCTTTTAATCATCTGGGAAGATCAATTGATTACTTGTTCACAGATTGTTTCCACCAAAAAAGAAGTACAAGGCGCACAGAATATACCACCTAAACTTGATACTGCAGAATTTTCCAGGTTATCAATGTAGAATGAAACGTCGAGTTAGCATTCTCCACCATAACAATGAAACCATACTAGCTCCTGAAAAGATTAAGAAAGCATGGCATATCTTCTGTCCATCATAATCTAACCAATGAGGAGAAACATAGTTTTTTTTTGTGAACCAAAGGCTTCAGAGTTATCAGGTTACGAACCTCCAATATGGCCCTAGAGTTTGATTCTTTTGATTTTGATTCAACATCAATGAATGCATAAACACATGGGAACTGCAAATTATAGCCAACACAATTTCTTTGCAGATTAGCCCTCAGGCTCAAATGGCTCAGTTTCTCTTTGACGTGAAGAACGAAAGTCAAATGAACCAATCCGACAACGGAATCAAACAAGAGAATAAACTCGAAGTTCTAGGGCAAAATCGAAAACCACAAATCAAACAACGATGGAGAAAGTACAATTTCCAATACAAATAACGAGAGGGCCAGGAAACGACAACCCCGGTCCGCGTCATTAGCGCCCGAATTTGGACTTGAAAAAAGGCAGAAAAAGCCTACCAAACGAACTGTTAGGCTCGAAGGGAAAATAGAAGGGCGAGTCGAAACCTTAGGTGCGCTTGCGAGAGGCGTAGGGCGAGAAAGACAGGCAACGCTCACCTGGGCTACACCTACGGCCTCTACGCGATGCCTCCCTCCTCCGCAACTTCCTCTCGTTTTGCCTGCTCCGCAAAATTTGAGGGTATTGCTTCTCCTTGCAAACTATAAAGCTACGTTTGATAAGTTTACAATGTAATCAAGTTTGTAATGTAGACTACATTTGATACAAGATAATATAATCAATCTTCTAATATAACTTTGTAATATAATATAATGTAATGTGTATTATATTACTGTGTTTGATTAACGATTGATATGTAATCTTTGATTACAAAAGTGATTATATTCGTTTGTTTGATGTCCATTATTTATTACAAAGAATGTAATTTATATTATTATAAAATAACAAAAATACTCTTATAATTTCATTTGAAGATAATTAAATTCTTACTCGATCACCTGATCACCGATCGTCGATCCCGGCCGATCACCGGTCGTCGTCCGTCGGCCGCCGATCGTCGGCCACCGCTACCGGTGATCGATTGTCGACCATCGATGCCGTCGGCCGATCGATCGGTCGCCGGCCACCGCCGACCATCGGCCGTCGGCCGATCGATCGCCGATCGGCCATCGGCCGTCGGCCGATCGCCGATCGCCGATCGTCGGCTAATCGCCGATCGATCGTCACGGCAGCTCGGCCGATCGTCGGCCGTCGGCCTCGGTCGCCGACGGCCGCCGATCGATCGATCGGTCCGGCTGCCGATCGTCGGCTTGGCCCCCGATCGTCGGCCCGCGATCGCCGACGGCCATCTATTGGTCGTCGGTTATCGTCGGTTTGGCCGATCATCGATCGGCCGCTCGACCGATCGCGATCGTCGCCGTCATCGGTCGCCGGCCACGATCGGCCGATCACGGTCGTCGCCGGCCAGCCGTCGGGCGCCTCGGTTGTCAGAATCACATCGGTGGTCGCCGTCGACGAGTGTCGGAAAGCAATGAGAAAAATAAAAGAAAGATATATTTGTCATGATAAATATTGAGTCTGTAATGTAATAAGATTACATAACTTTTCCTTTGTAATCCAGATTACGAATCTTGCCTCCTCTTTTGTAATCCGATTACATTACATTACATCTTTAAAATTGTACCAAACAAATTAATCTATATTGTAATGTAATCTTGATTGCCCCTCCCCAAACATGGTCGTGATGTAATGTAATGTGTATTACATTACTGTGTTTGGTTAGCGATTGGTGTGTAATCTTTGATTACAAAAGTAATTACATTCGTTTGTTTAGTGTCCATTATTTATTATAAGGAATGTAATTCATATTATTATAAAATGATTAAAATACTCTTATAATTTCATTTGAATATAATTAAATTCTTATCGATCGTCGATCCCACCGTCGCCGCCATCCCAACCACGATCGCCAGTTGACCGATCGCCGACCGCCGATCGTTAATCGATCGGTCGTCGGTCGCCGATAGTCGGTCGCCGATCGTCGGTCGCCGGTCGGTCGTCGGTCTCCGGTCATCGGTGGTCGCCATCAACGAGTGCTGGGAAGCAATGAGAAAAATAAAAAAAATGATATATTTGTTATGATAAATATTGAATACGTAATGTAATCGGATTACATAGCTTTTCCTTTGTAATTCAGATTACGAATCTTACCTCCTCTTTTGTAATTTGATTACATTACATTACGTCTTTAAAATTATGCCAAACAAATTAATCTATCTTGTAATGTAATCTTGATTACATTACAAGGTTGATTACCTCTCACTAAACATGGCCTAAATGCTTTTTTAATCACTGTTTTACCCTACCATTAGTGTTGTCAATTTGGGTTTGTCGGATTGGCCTGTCCCGTCAAATAATTTGGATAGATTTGATTGAAATTTTATCAATTTATTATTTGATGGGCCTAAATAATTAACTCGTGCGGATTACGAGCCCAAGTGGATTGACCCGTGAGCTGAGAAGGAATACAATTTAGTTGTTCAACGAAAGATAAAAAGCGAAAAGCCCTTCTCTCACCGTCTCATCATCTCTTGTAAGCGGGAAAAGTTAAAAGGTAAAACCCTAATACCCTATTCATTAGTGTGTCTCTTCAGTCTCCTCTCTATCCTAATATTCTCATTCACATCCGCCCATCCGCCTCGCGAGTCACAGCCCTCGCAGTCGCCGATCTAGATTGCCACTTCAAGTCTGCATCTCTCGAAAGTCCGAGACAAGCTAAATTGATCGTTACAAGAGGGAGAGGCCACGGAGTTCCTCAAGCCAAGAGTGTGACTCATAGTTCAACGCGCTCACCTTCCTCAACACCTCATTCTTCACTCACCTTCCTATTTTCTCTGTGGCCAGATCTAGCGAGGGTTGATTGTTTGGAGGACTTTCTGGCGAGATAAGTAGAGTTGGGTGGGTGCTTGTGTCGTGTGTGTGCTAGTGAAACTACATAGCTTCTGTTGATCAAGGTTAGACCTTGTGTTGATCCGGTGGCCTAAGGTTTTTTTCCCTCTCCATCCCTCTATCTCTCTCGCTTTTTACTATTTCTTTTGTCGTTAATGTTTATGTACTCAGGTTGCTTGGTTATGTGATGTTTGTGTTTTACTTGGATAGAAGTAAGGAAAGGAAATAAGAGAAGAAAAGAAAAACTCATTTTCCTTTGATTAATTGGAAGGAATTAGGAAATAAAGAGAATGTAGGAATTTGATTCCATCCATTTCTGTTGGTATTATTTTGGCAAAAATGGATAAAAGTAGAGTGAAAAGAAGATTATGGCCCCACCAAAGACATCAATCCTTGAAAGTCTCAACTTTACAATGGGCTACATCAAGTTTATTATTCAAATAATCAATGAGTATTATATTAAGTAGAATATTTATTGGTTCGGACGTAACCTTTATGTCATTTAGTGTAATTCATTCTTTAGGAGTATCCATTATTATGTGATAAATCTGCTGTCTATGAAGTATGAATTATATATGAATTTATTTAATATAAAATCATTGCGCTTAAGATTTAGAAGTGATACAATGACATGTTTTATCTAAATATTTTTAGGTAACAATGCTGACAATTAGCTAAATCTTCATATTTGACACTTCAAGCCTACCTGTCTAAGCTCAAGTTTTATAGCTTGAACTGCGTTTCCAAGGCCCAAGTTGAAAATTCAAATCTCATCAGTTCGACCGTCTTTGATTTCTAAACTCAAATCTCATCAATCTAGAAGACGATAATCTTTACCTTTCCGATTCGAGATCTTCGACTCCAAGCTCTTGTTTGAGGTGAGATTTTTGCTCCATTTCCTAGTTTCCTTCCATTTCCTTTCTTTTTCTACGTTTTTAGTTTGCACGACCTCTTTGATTGATTTTGTTTGAAACTGAAACTTATTTTTTTCTTTTTTTTATTACAGATTGATTTTGAAATGAACTCTACTTCTCAAAATCAAACTATTAGCTTAGATGTTGATCAATTGGAAAGTGCTAAGAATGATAAGGGATCAATTAAAAGGTCTAGAGAAACTTCTGATATTTGAATGTATTTTAAGAAAATCAAAGGGACTAATAGTATAGATAAAGATGAATGTAATGGATGTAAAAAAACAGTATAAATGTGGAGATAAACTTTATGGAACTTCTACATTGTGATGTTTAAAACTTATTGCAAATTAAAGTTCCATGATGTAGGACAAATGATTCTTGATCAAGATGGAAAGATGAGGTCTAGGAAAAGCTTGTTCAGTTACGTATTGCTAGAGTTGGTGGTTCGTATGTAAGGTTTATATACTTTCTAGCCCAAGTGTTCCTATGAGCAACCCTACGCACATGCGCTTATAAATCATTAGGAATACCCACACCCGTAGCATATCATTATGATTTTAATCAATTACTTTACATGAACCATCATTGCCTTGACATTAGTGTTCTGTATCATCCTATCATCTCACTAATGCTAAGTTTTCCAATCAAGGTAGCCTATAGTGAGTGTGAGATGTATCCTAGTATTGTATATACTTAATGATTGGAATTTGAACAGTAAAATACTTAATTTTCTCATATGCCTCATCAACATTCAGGAGTTAATTTAGCTGCAAAATTATTTGAATATTTGAAGAAATGGGGGATTGAGGAAAAGATTTTCTCTTTGACATTGGATAATGCATCTAGTAACGACAATATGCAAGTTCATTTGAAAGAGCAACTCTCTTTGCATGATAGCCTATTGTGTGATGGTGAGTTTTTTTTATGTCAGTTGTTGTGCTCATATATTGAATCTAATTGTCGAAGAAGGTTTGAAAGTTGCTACTGTATCTTTGAATAAAATTAGAGAATCGGTCAAGTATGTTAAAGGTTCGAAGACTAGGATGAAGAAGTTTAGAGAATGTGTACAAGAAGTTGGTAATATTGATATTAGTATTGGTTTGCGATTGTATGTGTCTACTCGTTGGAACTCAATATATTTAATGTTAGATAGTGCCATCAAATATAAAAAATCTTTTACTTCTCTTCAATTCAATGACAAGAATTATAAATATTGTCCTTCAAGTGAAGAGTGAAAAAGTGGAGAGAAAATATGTGAGTTCCTTGAGTCATTTTATGAGACTACCAATTTGATCTCTGGTTCTTCTTACCCTACATCAAATTTGTATTTTATGCAAGTATGGAAGATTGAAGTTTTATTAAAGGAAAACTTATCAAATGAAGATGATGTGATAAGTTGTATGTGTAAAAGAATGATGGAGAAGTTTGACAAGTATTGGACTCAATATAGCATGATGCTTGCATTTGGGGCTATCCTTGACCCATGAATAAAGCTTTTGATGATGAAGTTTTTTTTTATTTAAAGGTCGAGAGTGATTATGTTAAATGCCAATAAAAGATGGAACTTGTGAAGACAAAATTGTATAAAATTTTTATCAATATTCTAATACTAACAAGACAAGTTCTTCACAACTACAATCTTCTTCTACTACGCATACACTTCCGCAAAGTCAAAGTGTAGGAGGAGTTAAAGGAAAGAATAAAAGAATCTTTGAGGTAAATGTTAGTAATATATGAGAGATGTCCTAAGGCAATCACCTTATGTTTGAACCATTTATATGATAAATGAAGATTCACTATTTGAGTATACATATTTTCATGTATTTGATTAGATCTTAAACTCATTTACTGAATGTCCACGATGTGATTCACAACATGAGAGAATTTGTGATTGGATCACAACTAGTGAGTATCTCTACATGTGTTATTGTGATGTATTGGAATTATTCCTAGTCGATGAATTGATGGATTTGAACACCATCAATTATGTCGAGACTAACACGAGGTATACTCCTTAGGTGTATCCAAGCAGCTGATTCTCATTGGCTGGAGACATTGTGATGTCTGGAGTTAATCGTGGATGCTAGTTATGGTAACTAGTTCATTGGAGTGACCAGCTGTAAGACTTCATGTGATTCTCTGCATATATAGATATATCAATGAAGTTCTTACTGCAGCTTTAGTGCGATGTTCCTTTGACTTGCGATATTCAAGTCATCTTGGTCATGAAGACTTATGCTTTGACATCTTAAGCATGCATCTCTGAGGAGATGTGGACCTGTGATGATTGGGTATAAGTCGAAGTGATCGAAGGTGTTTGAATAGCCTATAAAGGATTCATCACTCCTTTGCGAGGAGATGTATACTCATTGCCTCTCGTCGGATTGTTATTAAAGTCTTTGGCCAAAGCATTACATGTTTAGAGTAAGGTGCTCTTGGATACATGTGCAGTAACTAGAATCCGTAGGATGAGGAAATAATACTTAGGTTAGGAGTGACAGAGTCAACCTAGTGGGGACTGACACTATAGATCATGTCCTGAACCAAGTAGGTATAAGATGAGTGAAAGGAATGGGACACGATTTGTTGTAGTTGCTGAAGTGTTTCAGAAATAGTTCTGGATCAACCGTTGATCTTTTCGGTTAATTGGGAATCATGATGTACTACTAGGTGTCACTCATGATCGTTCTATAATTAATGGTTAATTATAGACGACCAACATAAACCGAGAACCTATTTGGTCACACACACAACGAGCGTAATCCAAAGGATTTAAAACGAGCTTGAGAATGAGATTCTCAGACCGAGAGAAACTAGGTTTGGTTGGACCAAACAAAGATCGAGTATGAAATCGTTTCAGTCGCAACGGAAGTGTGGATGGGTCGTGTCTTATGAAGACATGATGGATGAACCAAATTGGTTTAGTTCTAATCCAATGGTGAAGAATAAACCAAAGGGGTTTGGTTTGTTTTAAACGAATGAACCAATGTTGGTTCGGTTCATTTTAACTTAAAATAGACCAACGCGGTTTGGTTTATTTTAACTTAAGCTATTGGAGCGGATTAACGGGTTTTGGTTATGAACCAATAACTGTTAGGAGATGGTTTCTTAATGGTTAAGAAACATGCTCTCTATAAAAGCGCGGTTAGAGGTTGGAGAGCCCCAAAAGGGTTTTTGGTATTTTTGAAAAATCTTTTCCTCTCCTCCTCTTCTCCTCTTCTTGCTGGCGCCCAACTTCTTGTCGCCGCCCACCACCGCCCAAGCTCCACTAGTTGGCATCCAGCAGCTGCCATCCTCCCCACTTGTCGGTGTCTAGCTACTGGTGGAGGAGCTCCGGTGATCTTCCTTGGCTCCGGCGACAAGGTGAGCACTTAGCTTTCCTTATTTGGTCGGCGCAAGTTCTCCACCAAAGCTATCCAGTTTTCTGGACAGCTTGTTTCCTTCGTGTCGGAGCATCGTTTGGACGGTGCTTGGAGCTCCGACAACGGCTACCTTACCAAGGATTCGATCTTCGGTAATACTAATAGGTGGAGGATGAAGGATTCGCCAAACAATTGACGAATACCTCTCCAGAGAATCGAGTTTTGGGGACTCATTTTTGAATCCGAATTTTGATTCAGATTGTGTTCTTTTCTCGATCACATCATCTTCGACACGAGGCTAGTGACTTGTAAGAAGAAGAGGCTCGTGGCTTTGTGAAGTCATCCCGACGATACTCGGCATGGATACGGATAGAGGTGATTCTAACGAGAGTCGCTCCGGTTGATCCCGTTCCTGCTACACGTGATACGTCAGGTATAACTAGAGTAATTTCCTTTTATTGTAAAATTTGAAATTGCGATTATGTCTACACATGTTGTACTATGCATGCGTGTGGTGTGTGTGTTATAACAAATTAGATTTATTGCTTTTTAATTCTTCCACTGTGCATATGTTTACGAAACATATTCGAACACACACTCGCCGTGGTGCCGGAAACCCAACAGTGGTATCAGAGCCCAGGTTGTGTTTTGACATAATTGTAAAATTATTTTGCGATAGTCATAATTGCATTTATGGAAATTTTCTACTTTTGGAAAGTTTAGAAGTATTTATGGAAATTTTCTAATTTTGGAAAGTTTAGAAGTGTTTATGGAAATCTTCTACTTTTAGAAAGTTTAGAAGTATTTATGAAAATTAACACTTTTCATAAATAAAAAATGTGATTAGATTTGAAAATTTATTTTCTAATTTAATCATGGTTTGATTTGGGAATCAAATCTAAAATATATTTTTATTGCCATAAATAGTTTTGACAATTTAGGAAATTTATTTCCTAAATTAAATTTGACTTTCCTTAATTGAGACCTTCCATAAATAAAATATGTGATTAGATTTGGAAATTTATTTCCTAATTTAATCACGATTTGATTTTGGGAATCAAATCTCAAACATATTTTATTTCCATAAATAGTTATGACATATAAAGAAATTTTGTGCATGTTATAATTATATGTCATGTAATTGCATTAGATGCATATCATTATGTCATGTGTATCGTGACATGTAGATATATGTGTAGGGATTTTTTTTATGCAAAATAGCATATGCGCAACGGAAAAAATAGGATCCCTTCCAAGTGATCCTTGCGAAAGAAAACCTCGTACAAAATAAATAAATAAATTTCTCTAAAAGAAAAACCTATCTTATAGGAGAATATTACCTTTGTTGCGTGCCCTTTTTAATCCCGCTTCTCCTTGGGTTTGTTGGATCTTTTAGCACGTTCAATTGTCCGTGCCTCTATATGTATCCACACAAGCAAGCTCTTGTCTCACAAAAGAAACTAGAAGAGCTCTCCTTTACTTCTTGCTAGAGAAGTCCCTAAAGGAGAGGAAGGTAGGGAAAAAGAGAAAGGAAGAAGAAGACCACTCTTCTTGCTAGCCTACACTCACAAAAACCACACAACCAAAGCCTCTCACCACCAAGCTCTCTCCAAGCCTCAAGCTTCCCCCCACTTTGGCCGGCCACCCCATGGAGTGTTTTATAGGATTGAAAAAACCTTTCACCTCCTATCACATTCAATGCAATCAATTGCATTGAAAAATAATCAAACAAGGCCGGCCACATGTGGAGAAATTCCAAAGGTCAAAACCCTTTGTCTCCTTCCACCTCATCAAGCTTAGGTGGCATGCTTATGTGGCATGCTTAGGTGGCATGCTTATGTGACATTCATGCATGTTGAATTAATCTTATTAATTCAATAAGCTTATGTTATCATATTGAATTAATCTCATTAAATCAATAAGGTAACATATTGAATTAATCTTATTAAATCAATTAAGCTTAGACTATCATGATAACATATTTATTTAATCTTATTAAATTAATAAGCTTAGCATATTGAATTAATCTCATTAAATCAATAAGCTAAAATTCTCATTAAGCTTAAAGTCCAAAAACCATTTTGTACTTAAGCTTATTCCCAAATTATTCTAGTCAAACTAGAATGCACTAATTCTTCTAATCATCATGCTCTTTGTGTGTGACCCTATAGGCTCTCATAACGTTGGCAGTGGATCTAAACTCTTTTAGATACACAAGCAATGAGCGGCATCTAGCAATACATCATTGCTACCCAAGTTACGAAATAAGTCAAGATCCGACTAACCTTTCCGTGACTACTATAATGTATGACCGTGTCCTTCTATCCTTGATATCAGATTGATAAATTAGGCATAGACCGTGTCATCCTCGATCAATCTATGTGTTTCTTGATCCCTGAGTAAACTAACTCAAACAAATGAGCTCAATATCTCATATTGACTCATTCGAGCATGACCATGCGTTTTAGTAGTTCTACTCAATCAATGGGCCCACAGATATCACTCCCATCATATGGGAGGGATAGATCCCATCTACATCACTCACATCCCTCCGCATAATTTGTTATATACCCAGTAATCACCTTTATGGTCCACCCTGTTATGGGTGACGTTTGACGATACCAAAGTACATAACTCCTTATGTAGGGAACCGTAGTGACTTCAGGTTTGAGGAATATTCATACCAATAGTCACATGAGAAAGTTTATGACACTCATATGACGATCCATGAAACTTTCTCATGGCGGGTCAGTTCAGTATATATTCTCTAATATATACCCATGTGTCAACTTGATATCATATATCCATGATTTGTGAGATCAAGTCATCAATTGACCTACATGCTAGTCTTTATGTATTAATATTGCCCTTGCATATTAATACTTGACTAGGAACATTTAGGAAAGTGTTCTCTACAACCTCTCATAATCAATTCTGCCAATTGATGTGCTGTAGATAAGAACCTACTTTTCTAGGGCATTGTTATATTTAATTTAGCTGGCACAAGCAAGACGTAAATATAATAACCAATCCTTTGCCTTTATAGAATATGATACAAAATGTTCCCTATTCAACCATCACATGATTGGTTCTAGGGCTATAACTAACAATCTCCCACTAGCACTAGTATCAATCACTATAATATTTGATACCTAGTGACCTAGTGTGACCATCATGCTTCCTCTGTGCCAAAGACTTGGTCAATGGATCTGCGATGTTAGCTTATGTCGGTACTCTGCATATCCTCACATCTCCTCTATCGATGATCTCTCGAATGAGATGGAAGCGCCGCAGTATGTGTTTGGTCCGCTGATGTGATCGAGGTTCCTTAGCCTGTGCAATAGCCCCATTGTTGTCACAATAGAGGTCTATTGGATCTGCAATGCTAGGAACTACCCCAAGTTCACTGATGAACTTGCGGAGCCAAACAACCTCCTTTGCTGCATCAGACGCAACAATATACTCGGCTTATGTTGTAGAATCAGCAACTGTGTCCTGCTTCGAACTCTTCCAGCTCACAGCTCCACCATTCAGGCAAAACACGTACCCCGATTGCGATCTATAGTCATCCTTGTCTATTTGGAAGCTTGCATCACTGTAACCCTTTACAGTTAGCTCCTCATTGCCTCGAATATCGGAAATATTCTTTCGTTCTTCGTAAGTATTTAAGAATATTTTTGGTGCTATCCGATGACTTTCACCTAGATCAGTATCTACTCGTCATGCTCAAAGCATACGAGGCGTCGGAGCAGTACAAAGCATGACATACATAATAGACCCTATAGCGGATGCATAAAGATCTTATCCATGTGATCTCTCTCCTCCTTAGAAGAGGACATTGAGTCTTGAAAGACTCACACCATGTGATAAAGCGAAATCCTTTCTTGGAATTTTGCATAGCAAAGCGATCTAGCACTTTATCGATGTATGTACTCGACTTAGGCCAAGTAATCTTTTAGATCTATCTCTATAGATCTTGATGCCTAGAATATAGGCACTTCACCTAAGTCTTTCATCGAAATAATTCCCTAACCACATCTTCACATGGAGTGAGGATATCATTTCGAAGTATGTCATCTACATACAAGATAAGAAATACAACTGTGCTCCCACTATTTCTCTTGTAGACACAAGGTTCATCTTCATTCTTGATGAAACCAAACTCCTTGATTGTATCATCGAATCGAAGATTCCAGCTTCGAGTGGCTTGCTTTAGTCCATAAATGGACCTTTGCAGTTTGCATACCTTTCCAGGATGCTTTGGATCTTCAAAACCCTCAGGCTGTGTCATGTACACATCCTCGAGTAGCTTTCCATTCAGAAAAGCGGTTTTGACATCCATCTGCCAGATCTCATAATCGTGGTAGGCTGCAATAGCAAGTATGATCCGAATGGATTTAAGTATCGCAACTGGTGAAAAGGTTTCATCATAGTCAATACCATGAATTTGTTTGAATCCTTTAGCCACCAATCTACCTTTATAGGTATGCTTATTATCATCCATGTCAGTCTTTACTTTAAAGACCCACTTACACCCAATGGGTTTTACCCCTTCAGGTGGATCAACCAAAGTCCATACTTGGTTAGTGTACATGGATTCCATTTCGGATCTCATGGCCTCTAGCCATTTCTCGGAATCTGGGCTCATCATAGCTTCTTGATAGGATGTAGGCTTGTCAAGATCGACAAGCAATACATCACCATTGTCAGTCAAGAGAAAAGAATATCTCTCGGGTTGACGACGGATCCTATCAGATCTACGAAGAGGTTGGTCTACTTGAACAGGTGTTTGCTCCACAACTCTTTGGGCAACAATTTCCTCATCCACAACACTTTGTGGTGCTTGTTCATTTTCCATCGAAGCCTTAGTGTTATCTTCATCTTGAATTTCTTCAAGATGAATTTTACTCCCACTAGTTTTTCTAGAAATAAATTCTCTTTCTAGAAAGACAACATTTCTGGCAACAAACACCTTGCCAAGTGTGGGATTGTAAAAGTAATATCCCTTAGTTTCCTTGGGATATCCTACAAAATAACACTTATCTGATTTGGGTCCTAGTTTATCTGAGACTTGACGTCTAACATAAGCTTCACAACCTCAAATCTTTATAAAAGACATTTTGGGACTCTTCCCAGTCCATAACGTATATGGTGTCTTTTCTACGGCTTTTGATGGGACGCGATTAAGTGTGAAAGCGGCTGCCTCTAGAGCTAAACCCCAAAAGGAAGTAGGTAGATCAGTCTGGCTTATCATTTATCGTACCATATCTAATAGAGTACGATTTCTCCTCTCAGATACACCATTCCATTGTGGTGTTCCAGGTGGAGTGAGTTGGGATATTATCCCACACTCAACAAGGTGATCACGAAACTCTTGACTAAGGTATTCACCACCTCGATCTGATCGAAGTAGCTTAATACGCTTACCAAGTTGGTTTTGTACTTCATTCTTGAATTCTTTGAATTTTTCAAAGGATTCTGACTTATGTTTCATCAAATATAAGTAGCCAAATCTACTCATATCATCAGTGAAAATAATAAAGTACTTATAGCCTCCTCTGGCTTCGACATTGAAAGGGCCACATACATCAGTATGTATGAGTCCTAACAAGTCCGTCGCTCTCTCGCCATGTCCACTAAATGGAGTTTTAGTCATCTTTCCTAAAAGACAAGATTCGCATACCTCATATGATTCAAAATCAAATGAGTCCAATAATCCATCTTTATGGAGTTGGGATATGCGTTTTTCATTTATGTGACCTAGGCGACAGTGCTAGAGATATGTTTGGTTCAAATTATTCGATTTGAACCGTTTGGTATTTACGTTATAAATTGGGTTTTCTAAATCTAGAACATAGAGACCATTCATAAGTGGTGCATTACAATAGAACATTTCATTCAAATAAATGGAACAACATTTGTCCTTTATTATAAAAGAAAAGTTTTTCTTGTCTAAACAAGATACAGAAATTACGTTCTTCGTTAATGCAGGTACATAAAATCACTCCTCTAGTTCTAAGATAAGCCTAGTGGGCAAAGACAAAGAATATGTTCCTACAGCTACAGCAGCAACTTTTGCGCCATTGCTTACTCGTAGGTTCACTTCGCCCTTTGTCATTAGTCTACTATTTCTCAGTCCCTGCACATTAGTATAAATGTGAGATGCACATCCGGTATCTAATACCCATGTAGAAGAAATAGATAGATTAACTTCTATAACGTGTATACCTGAGGCAGAAGTCCCACTTCTTTTCTTCTTTACTTCCTCAAGGTAGACTTTGCAGTTCCACTTCCAGTGTCGATCTCACCGAATGGAAACGATCCCTTCCTTAGGTACTTTACCTTTACCCTTTGAAGTGGATGAATTGGCCTTGCCTTTGGCTTGGGTCTTACCCTTGCCTTTGCACTTACCTTTGCCCTTCTTGACCATTAGTACGTTACTAACTTTCTTCTTGAGATTCGGTTCGTGATTCTTAACATCTTTGAGAATCTTAAGCAAAACTTATCAATTTTATTCATGTTATAATTCATGAATTAATTATATGCTTCGCAATGATTGCGAGGATAACATCGATTGCCAATTCTTGGCTCGATGGAAAACCTAGTCTTTGAGGTTCTCAACGTACCCTATCATTTTAAGTATGTGAGTTCCTACAGGTGTTCCTTCTTGCATCTTACATGCAAAAAGAGCCTTAGACACTTCAAAATGCTCGTTCCTAGCTTGTCCTTGATATAGTTGTTTCAAATGCTCAACCATACCATAGACATCCATGTTCTCATGTTATACGAAGCTCGAGTTCATGGTGGCAAGCATAAGACATGACACATCTAATCGTCATCTTGATGCTTCTTATAAGCATCCTTTTCAGCATGAGTGGCGCGGGGGTGTTTGAGGATAGACTGCTCTAGGACATACAATTTACGTTCTTGCTTGAGGATAATCCTCAAGTTCCTATACCGATCTAGAAAGTTAGCTCCATTGAGCTTGTCTTTCTCAAGACAGATCATGAAGTTGAGGGTGTGTCGTGTTAGATGACATGGGGATCTACAACATTAAAATGCAAAATTAAGTATCATACCTAAGTCATTTAATTAGGCCTTTAATTAAATGAGGCTCCCACTAAATTCTCATAGCTTTGATATGAGCTAATCATTGATGTAGGCAAACACATTTTGCTTACATCATTAGCTTCTATTTAGCTATAAATTTATATGGGATAAAGATCCACATCATACTTTCTTGAGTTAGCTTTGGCTAATCGCCCAAGGCGTAGTATGATTAGGTAAACAATCTTTTGCCAATTACATCTGATGTAACTCTTTAATAGCTTTGGTTAAGTTTAGATTAGTTTAGTGCTTATTCCTAAACCGGCTTCGGTAGTGGCGAGCGAGGCGAGGCCTTCTTTGATATCGAGCAACGACCACTTTCTAAGACAAAGTGATGTTCAGAAATCACACAAAACTAATTTTTAAAACTTATGTTCAAAGCTAATATATGCCTCTACTTTCTTAATTAATTAAGAAAAACTTAATTAAGTCTTAACCAAGTTTGATAGCGGGACATCACGATTGTCCACTCGCACTCTTCCAAGATAAAATGCATTGCTTTGCTTTGACAAACCCAACAACAAATGATCGAGGAAGTAGTGAGTACCAAACTTTGGTAGGCATATCGTTTTTTACTTATTAAGAAATAAACTTAAACATGCATCACATACATATTAGCATACATCACATATAAGCTAAATTAACATGCATCACATACATATTAAACTAAGCGTGTCATGGTTATGACCCTTATTCTACAATCTTCTCAAGCCAATGAAAAGATTGATTGGTCAACCTAGGGATAGCATCTTCTCCCAAGTGCTTCCTTTTGGTTGTCTTGTGTTGTTGACTTCCTCCTTGTAACGTCATCTTCCAATGGACCCTCCATCTTTATTTTGTATATTACAAAAGGAGAAATACTCGAGTTACATTCGAGTCTAAAACTAATTTTACAACAAGAATTTTAGGAGAAAGGCACGACACGCAGGCCGTATTATGAATTACAACACACACATTCACAAACTTTTTGGGACTAGGCCATAACCATGCACCATGTCAATTTTAACTTTTAAAAGACATCGGATATTTTATTATGTTTGAAAAATTGCTAATGCAATTATCAACTCATAATAAAATTTATCCTACTTCTATATCATATATAAAATAGAGAAAACCTATTTTTTATACGATCTTTCATGGCTCTCGATACCCTTTGTAGGGATTTTTTTTATACGATCTAGCATATGCGCAACGGAAAAAATAGGATCCCTTCCAAGTGATCCTTGTGAAAGAAAACCTCGTACAAAAAAAAAATAAATTTCTCTAAAAGAAAAACCTATCTTATAGGAGAATATTACCTTTGTTGCGTGTCCTTTTTAATCCCGCTTCTCCTTGGGTTTGTTGGATCTTTTAGCACGTTCAATTGTCCGTGCCTCTATATGTATCCACACGAGCAAGCTCTTGTCTCACAAAAGAAACTAGAAGAGCTCTCCTTTACTTCTTGCTAGAGAAGTCCCTAAAGGAGAGGAAGGTAGGGAAAAAGAGAAAGGAAGAAGAAGACCACTCTTCTTGCTAGCCTACACTCACAAAAGCCACACAGCCAAAGCCTCTCACCACCAAGCTCTCTCCAAGCCTCAAGCTTCCCCCCACTTTGGCCGGCCACCCCATGGAGTGTTTTATAGGATTGAAAAAACCTTTCACCTCCTATCACATTCAATGCAATAAATTGCATTGAAAAATAATCAAACACACTCCTTGTTTGGCTGGCCACATGTGGAGAAATTCCAAAGGTCAAAACCCTTTGTCTCCTTCCACCTCATCAAGCTTAGGTGACATGCTTATGTGGCATGCTTAGGTGGCATGCTTATGTGACATTCATGCATGTTGAATTAATCTTATTAATCAATAAGCTTATGTTATCATATTGAATTAATCTCATTAAATCAATAAGGTAACATATTGAATTAATCTTATTAAATCAATTAAGCTTAGGCTATCATGATAACATATTTATTTAATCTTATTAAATTAATAAGCTTAGCATATTGAATTAATCTCATTAAATCAATAAGCTAAAATTCTCATTAAGCTTAAAGTCCAAAAACCATTTTGTACTTAAGCTTATTCCCAAATTATTCTAGTCAAACTAGAATGCACTAATTCTTCTAATCATCATGCTCTTTGTGTGTGACCCTATAGGCTCTCATAACGTTGGCAGTGGATCTAAACTCTTTTAGATACACAAGCAATGAGCGGCATCTAGCAATACATCATTGCTACCCAAGTTACGAAATAAGTCAAGATCCGACTAACTTTTGACTACTATAATGTATGACCGTGTCCTTCTATCCTTGATATCAAATTGACCAATGAGACATTGACCGTGTCATCCTCGATCAATCTATGTTTTTATTGATCCCTGTGTAAACTAACTCAAACAAATGAGCTTAATATCTCATATTGACTCATTCGAGCATGGCCATGCGTTTTAGTAGTTCTACTCAATCAAAGGGCCCTGATATCACTCGTCATATGGGAGGATAGATCCCATCTACATCACTCACATCCTCCGCATAATTTGTTATATACCCGATGTCGCCTTTATGGTCCATCCTGTTACGGGTGACGTTTGACGATACCAAAGTACATAACTCCTTATGTAGGGAACCGTAGTGACTTCAGGTTTGAGGACTATTCATACCAATAGTCACATGAGAAAGTTTATGACACTCATATGACGATCCATGAAACTTTCTCATGGCGGGTCAGTTCAGCATATATTCTCTAATATATACCCATGTGTCAACTTGATATCATATATCCATGACTTGTGAGATCAAGTCATCAATTGACCTACATGCTAGTCTTTATGTATTAATATTGCCCTTGCATATTAATACTTGACTAGGAACATTTAGGAAAGTGTTCTCTACAGCCTCTCATAATCAATTCTGCCAATTGATGTGCTGTAGATAAGAACCTATTTTTCTAGGGCATTATTATATTTAATTTAGCTGGCACAAGCAAGACGTAAATATAATAACCAATCCTTTGCCTTTATAGAATATGATACAAAATGTTCCCTATTCAACCATCACATGATTGGTTCTAGGGCTATAACTAACAATATGTCATGTATGCCATGCCATGTAGATAATAGTTATTTGCATGCAAAGAGAATGAGACATAAAAATCCTTACTCAATATTAAAGCCTACACCTTCCATTAATATGGTTAGAACCAGAGTTCTGTTTCCTATTTGGGTTGTTGGATCTCTCCAAACCCGGTTCGAACCTGAACATGTTCAAACCATGAAATAGTTTAATATTAATATGGTAAGAGTCAGAGGTCAATGTTTAGCTTTGGTTGTTGGACTCTCTCCAAGCCGAGCTAATTGGTTAAATGCACTTTAACCATATTAAAACTATTTCTCGATTAATGGGTTGGCTTTAACCTGGAGCATCGGCTTGTTGGACTCTCTCCAAGGTCGATGTGAAGGACGGTGAAGTTGGGTGCTATGCATATGATGCATACTTATTAATGAGTTAACAACCCGATGTATGTGTGAACATTCAATTAGTTGATAGCACATTGTGATAGTTGTATATATGTGATATGCAATCGGTATATTTGATACCTACCATTGTAGCTATGAATGACTTGTTGGACTCTCTCCAAGGTTGTTCATATCTATGTTGGATATCAGCCCATTTGGAGATGGACCTACGATCTCCTGAAATGAATTTGGGATTTTGAAATTCGAAAAATGAATGAAATTTATGAATGTATATTGATGCATTTTAAATCATCTTTCTTATATATGCTCATTTTGTATTTCTAGGTTAATCGATTGATCATGACGTCTTTGAATTTGCAACTATTTTGGATTCAAACAAATTGACTGGGCCTAACTTCTTGGACTGACTTAGAAACTTGAGAATTGTTCTCACTGAAAAACTCGCATATGTCCTTGAAGAGCCTCTTCCCAACCGTCCTAGGGACGATGTAACTCCAGACCAATTGTTGGCCTATCAGAAACATATGACAGATTCTAAACTGACAAGTCGCATTATGCTAGCTGCGATGGTACCCGAGCTGCAAAAGCAGCATGAGCATATGGATGCTAATACCATAGTCTTCCATCTTCATGAGTTGTTTGATGAGCAAGCGAGATCCGAAAGGCTCGAAATCTCCAAGCTCCTCTTCACCTCTAAGATGCAAGAAAGTTCATCTGTAGTGCAGTTTGTGCTAAAGATGAATGGGTACATCGAGCGACTAGCTACCCTCGGGTTTGTGATGGATCATGAATTAAGTATTGACTCAATTCTGCATTGTTTGCCCAAGAGTTACTCACAATTTGTGATGAACTACCGGATGAATAAACTAGAGTCCACTATTCTTGAGCTCCTCAATATGCTGAAGACTGTGGAGCCTTCTGTGAAGCATGAGGAGAAGACGGTTCTATTAGTTGATTCCTCAAAGAAAGGTTCTAAGAGGAAGTCAAAAGAACAAAAGAAAGGAAAGAACAAAAGGCTAAGAAGGCATAACCAACACAGAAGGGCACTTGCCATCATTGTGGCAAGGAAGGTCACCGGCGAAGAAACTGCAAGATTTATCTTGAGTTCATAAAGAAGAAGAAGGCATCCGATGCCCCATCCTCTTCAGGTATCTTCGTTATTGATTGTCATTCTATTTCCTTAGACACTTGGGTATTTGATACTGGGTGTGACTCACATATATGTAATGACATACAGGGGCTAAGGAATAGAAGAAGACTCGTCAGAGGGGAGTCAAATTTGCAAGTTGGCAATGGAGTAAAGGTTGCTGCGGTCGCCATCGGAACTTATTTGCTGAAGCTCCCTAGTGGACTAGTCTTAGAACTGGACAATTGCTATTATGTTCCTTCTCTAATAAAGAATATTATTTTTATTTCCTGCTTAAATAGAAATGGTTACCATTTGACGTTTAGTAATAATTATTGTTATATAACTTTGAATGACGTACTTTATAGGACTGGAACTTTGAGCAATGATATTTATACATTGAACGTATCCAGTGACATTTTCAATATCGAAGTGAGCAACAAGCGTGCTCGAAAGGATAATCAATTAGACTCCTATATGTGGCATTGTCGTCTTGGCCATGCAAGCAAGAAACACATGTCCGAATTACACCTATGTGGAATTCTGGAATCGTTTGAATTAGATTCATATGATACATGCGAATCATGCTTAAAAGGCAAGATGACTAAGTTAACTTTTACTGGAAAAGTTGAACAGGTGGAAGAGTTGCTAGGTCTAATACATACTAATGTATGTGGACCCATGTCAACTCAAGCTTTAGGAGGCTATAACTACTTCATTACTTTCACCGATGATCACTCACAGTTTGGGTATATGTTCTTGATGAAACACAAGTCTGAAGCCTTTGAAAGGTTCAAAGAATTCAGAAGTGAAGTAGAGAAACAACATGACAAGAGTATTAAAATACTTCGATCGGATCGAGGTGGTGAATACTTAAGTCAAGTGTTTCTAGATTATCTAAGAGACAATGATATATTGTCTTAATGGACTCCCCCATATACACCACAACATAATGGTGTATTTGAGAGGCGTAACCGGACCTTGTTGGAAATGGTCAGATCAATGATGGATCATGCGAATCTTCCCAAGTCCTTTTGGGGCTATGCACTTCAGACAGCTGTTTACTTGTTAAACAGAATGCCAACCAAGGTAGTCTCTACTACTCCATATGAGATATGGAATAGTAAGAAACCTCATGTATCTTACTTGAAGATATGGAGTTGTCCTGCTTATGTGAAGCGGACTGCATCAGACAAATTGGATGCTAAGTCTGATAAATATCTATTTTGTTGGTGCAATTAGCCCAGGTTATGATTGACCAGACTCGAGTTTGACTCGAGCGATGTTTTGATGTTTGACATGGAAGTTTGACATCGATGTTTGACATTGATGTCTGATAATATTTTGGGGAGATTATTGGCACAATCGACCCGGGTCATAATTGACCAGACTTGAGTTTGACTCGAGGGGGATTTTGATGGTTGACTAGGGTTGACCATGTCAAGGAAAAATCCAAGCATGAGTCTTGATATGGAAAGTCCAACATGGGTTGGCAAGGAAAAGTCCAAGCATGGGTCTTGGCATTTGAGAAGTCCAAGGGGTTTGATATTGGCGGCGTAAAGTCCAAGCGGGAGTCTTGGCATCATAAGTCCAATGGTTGACGACGTAAAGTCCAAGCGGAGTCTTAGCAGCGTAAGTCCAATGTGCCTTGGCGGTGTAGACACTGTTAGCATGACATAGCCGATGGAAGCACCTAAAGGCTAGCGTATGGATGAACGAGTCATGGATGACTTGGAGGGATCCGATAGGCGTAAGGCTGACGGAGGGTGGCTAGAAGGCTTAGGTCTAGGCTACGGGCGGTTTAGCAAGTATGGGGGTACCATACTTGGGTTAAAACCTCATGTTTGAGGTGTGCCAGTCGACTGGTGTGAGTCAACTAGGGTTTGACTGCGGGAAGTGTCAATGCGACTACCGAAGGTGGGTAGTCATTGGCTCGAAGATGACGATTGTGTGATGATCAGGTGCTCGAGAATTTGGGCACAGAATGGAGTCGAGACTCAACTGCGGGGGTTAGCAGTCGAGTGAAGGCTCCATCAGTCGACTGATGTATATGATCAGTCGACTGATGATGGATCCATTGGATTTTTCCAGCGTGGATCTAGCCATTGTCTCACGATAATAGTGGCATCAGTCGACTGATGGTCCTGAGCAGTCGACTGATCGGCGATTTCTAGCCTAGGCAGCAGCTTTAAAGGGAGCTCGTGGAGGAGGAAATCAATAGCGATTTCTTGAGCATTGTGGAGGCGATTTGCTAGTGCAAATCAAGGTCTTTAACCACGATTCAAGCAATCAAAGATCAAGCAACCAAAGTGCTATTGTAAAGTTATTTTTCTTTACTTGCATTGTATTTTATACTTGTATTAGCTTGCATTTTTTGTATTACTTAGTGTAATCATTGTAAGGGTTTTCTCCGCCTCCGACTTGTGTCGAGAAGGAGTGTTTATTAGTGGTGTGTGATTGGCATCGCTAGAGCTCTTTAGAGCTTGATCCATGGAGTAGGATCCGTTCGGTTCCGAACCACGTTATATGATTGTGTAATTGTGTGCTTGTATTGTTATTGGTTTATTTCCGCTGTGATAACGAAGATTTGTAGATGAGCACACAACGAAATTCATCACGCAATGAATTGACGCTATTCACCCCCCTCTAGCAGTCACCATTTCCTCTACAATTGGTATCAGAGCTAGGAGCTCTTCTACGGACTAACCGTCGGGAGCAAACCGCTAGAGGAAGAAGATGGAAGTTCAAGAACAACTAGGATGAGACATCAACACATCAGGCCCGTATGCATTATATAGACGAGAAGGCTTCAATTCTTGGAAGAGAAGAATTGAAGATTTTATAATGATGAGAGACTTTGAGGAGTGGTCCATCTTAATGGAAGGATTTGAATATCCAAGAGGACCAAAATGTGGCTTCCTCAAAAAGAAGAGATGGAGTGAGGAGCAACTCCAACAATTCGAGAAAAATAAGAAGGTAATCAAATTTATTTTTGATTTAATTCCTAATGACTTCTTGTGTAGCCTAGGTGATTGCATGGATGCCAAGGAGCTTTGAAGGGAATTGGCCAAGCTCCATGAAGATCCATCATCGGCTCAAGAAGAGGAGGCCAAAGATGAATCCTCATCCTCACAAGCGAGTGAGAATTCGGAAGTTGATAGGGAGTCAACCTCCAAAATCGATGAAAGAGGAAGAAAAAGTGGAAGAAACCTCTGTAGGGTCGATGGTGGCCGACTAGAGGGGGGTGAATAGCCCTCTTTCGTCGTATGATGAAATTTGCTCATTCTTGCATGTCGCTTGTCTACGATTCTCGTTAACGCAGCGGAATAACAATAATAATACTAACAAGATAAACAAATAGACACAAGCACACACAATACACCAAGATATACGTGGTTTAGAACCGAATAGTTCCTACTCCACGGGGTGAGCTCAACGAGCTCGTGTTATGCGCACGACACTAACAACACTCCTTCTCGACAACACGTCGGAGGTGGAGAAACCTCTCACAAGCAATTACAACAGTAATATAACAAGCTTAAAGATAATACAAAGACACTAAGAAATACAAGTAAAGAACGCTTTACAACTCTTTGCTTTGAATGCTTTCTTGTTGTTTGCTTTGGTTGGCTCTTAAAGGATTGGAATGCAGCAGCAATTCCCGTTCAAAGTCTCCCTTAAAGTCTAGGCGAAATCTTTCCTCTTTAGCTCCATTTATAACCTGCATCAAGCTAATTTCGTGCTCATTAGTCGACTACCAAAAGACCCTAGTCTACTGCTCATGTAGTCGTTGTCTTACAACAGCCAGATCCACGTTGGATAAGTTCCAACGGATCACCCACCACCGATCGATCATGCCCATCGATCATTGGTGACCTAGTAGTCGATCGCCCGGCCACGAGAGCGTTTGTGCCGCGACATTCCCATCATCAGATTGTCATCCCTCTCATGATCGTCGTCATCGATCATTGCCGACCATAAAGCTAGCCTAACACCAGTCGAACCCTAGTCAACTTAGAGTAGTCGACTGACACCTATGCCAGTCGACTGATGTCGGGTAAAACCTCAAACACTAAGTTGTTTGAGCATCCTACACTCAGTCTTAGCCACTTGGTCAAGTCCACCTCATCCCTTATAGAGTTCCCCACCGAAGCTCTCTTCCCTCGGCCTACGTTCCTCGGATGCGCCAAGCGCACGACTTCGCAATGCCATCCTTCGCATCTCTTGCCCTCGAAGTATGCTTCCCTTAGGCCTCACTCCATTCGCTCCCCGTCCGGCGGTCCCTCGGATGCACCAAACGTACGACTTCGCAATGTCATCCTTTACCAACTCAAGGACCCCGAGCCTAGTGAACTTGCCAAGTCCTTAAGACTTTCCAAATGCACCAAGCGCACGACTTCGCAATGCTTTGGACTTTTCCACACCAAGCCCCATGCTTGGATTTTCCATGTCAACTCCATGTTGGACTTTCCTATGACAATCCCATGTCATAAGTTTTGTCTATCATCAAAATACTACTCGAGTCAAACTCGAATCAACCTGGGCCGATTGCACCAACAATCTTCACCTTTTTGATGATTGACAAAACTACCATCTCAAATCTACCAATTCTCCCATATTGGCAATTCTCATATCCCAATGAGAATTCCAATGAACCCTAATTGGTAACTTGGTAACTTCGTCCCCTTTTTGACATTACATCAAAAAGGTCCTCAAGGGTGTCAATGTCTCATATCCCAATGAGATCTTACAATCTTCTCCTTGGCATGTCCTCAATCTTTATAGTGATAATCGCATATCACTTAAGAGAGGCGCAATCCCTCAATTTTCTCCCGTGAGGAAAAGTACACATCCATCTTCCCATGATGGATACCTCCCCCTAGAGGCTTGCTCCCCCTTGACCATTGCACCAACAATGTCCTTGGAGAGTCCCTAAGCCAATAGGAACACAAAATCATCAAAATTAAGGCAAAGTTCAACAATGAACTTCCATCCACCTCAAAATTGATACTCTCCCTAAACACTTCTCCTAATCCACATCCAATGGATTTCCACCCTTTCTAATGCTCTCCCAAGCATGTCTTAGGGTTAGGAGTGATTAGGGGACCAAAACACAGCTGAACATGGGCCTAACCACCAAGGCTTACCCAAAATCAGCTTGGTCAGTCGACTGAATTAGAAATCGGTCGACTGACACCCTCATCAGTCGACTGGCCTCCATGTCAGTCGACTGATAACTGCATTTGTAATTTTCTGATTTTCAGAAATGAATTTTTGAAATTTGTAAGTAAATATACATAAGTTGAAAAATCTTGAAATTTGGTATGTATAATACTTATCATAAACACTATGGGTGAAAAATATTTGAAAATTATTTTACCCACTAAAATAGGAGATTGATACAAAGTTCAAAAATTTAGAAAAACTTTAATAATGAGCCCTCTTTGTATCATCCCATTCAATGGTGATTGCTATCAAAAGATAGACTTCACCAAGGTTTTCTAAAATATTTTTGAAATGTTTTCAAAACCTTTAATTTCATTTTCCTAAACATCTCACTTGTATCTAGATGTGTAAAATACATTCAAGTCAAATATTTTAGTGAGATGTGGGTTTTTGTTCTTTAATGGTCTCATGCATATTCTAAGGCAACTCTACTTGATTCTCTTATGCATGAGACTTCAAATCATGCTATTGCCCTTAATTCCATTTTATTTTATGCATGATGATGATTATGACATAGATATGATATAAATGAAAGCATATGCCAAAATCATGATGTCATGACATGTGAATGAGAACTAAGCATACATGACATCTAAAAATAAGTCTAAACATGATCATGACATTTTTAGAGATAAAAATGAAAATGATGTCATGACATGACAAGACAAATAAATCATGACAAGTAAAATATACTAAGGTATAAAATACCTAAGTGTTAACTTCAAATTGCCATTTCTATGAATTCATTCTATTTTGCCTTAATACCATGATCTCCCAAGTGTGTCATAAACCCAAAATGACACACCCATACCTCTAAGACCTATTTGTGCCAATTTAATCATTTTTCAACTTCTCAAGCACATTTGCACATCCTAATGTGTCAACTCACCATGACTAGGTTAACTACCCATCCACTTAAGGTTGACACACCCTAACCCATCTAGCGTGAACCAATCACGCTCCTAGGAACCCAATACCTATTAGAGCTCCTTGGATTAACAAGGTATTTACTAGGGATAACTTCCCTAGATACCTTCCTAATTACCCTCTTAGGCTTTGAAGCCATAGTCTTTTGGGTCTTTCCTAAGTCAAACCTAGGGGTAACTCCCCCTTTGACTTTCTTAGTAGTTTTCTTGGTTTTTCTTAAGTCCTTAGCCACTAAGCAAACACCATGACTAGTCTTAGGGATAGCTTCCCTATTAGTCTTGGTTTTCTTAGACCTACAAACTGATCCATAATCAAATGGAACATTATGGTTGTTGGAGGATCGAAACGGCCAGCTAGAGGGGGGTGAATAGCCCTCTTACGATGGATGTCGTAATTTGCTCGTCTACAATTAGATTAGCGAAAGCGGAAACAACAATACAAGCAAATTAAACAAATAAAGACAAAGCAAAGGAAATAGACAATGCTAACACAAGGTCGTAACGTGGTTCACGGCTACGCCGCTAATCCATGATCCCGATTCGTCCGAGGTGAATCACTCCTCCAAAGCCAATCACTATTGGTCTCTCCTTTGCACCAAGCTAGGTGGAGGTAACCTTTACAATCAAGATCACTCTTCTTACAATAAGAATGGAGTAAAAGCAAGTAAGAAGAGTTTAAAGCTTGTGGGGCACTTGGAAGATCACTTAGAGCATAAGCATTAGCCATCCAAAAGCCCACACCCTCTCTTTTTATAGAGAGGAAGCTTTTCTTCCCGTTGGCCGCCACCAGTCGACTGCTGCCCTTGGCAGTCGACTGTCGCCACTCCAACGGCCTCCGAACACGTCGGATCCCGACCATTGTAGTCCAACGGAACACTTGGCAGTCGACTGATGGACCTCATCGATCAGCCTCCGTAATCGCGCGATTGGCTACGAGTGGTTCTGTGGCGAAACTCTTTCTCCCGATCACGCCTTGGCGATCGGTGATGTAACAGTTGACTACCCACATATGGCAGTCGACTGCTGGCCTCAAAACACTCAGTCGAATACAAGTTGAACCACGTTCGACTCAGAGCAGTCGACTGCCATTCCATGGCAGTCGACTGGTGTCGGGAAATCCCATCTGACACTTAGCCAAATGACCAAGTTTCACCTAAGAGCTACCCCTTCCCGGGTTACATTCGCTCACTCTCATCTCTCGGAGTCCCTCACCTTCGAAGTTCTCTTCGTTCGCGGCCACGTCCCTCGGCAACATCAGGCGCACGACTCTGCAATGCTCCTTCGCGTCTCTTGCCTCGAAGTCTACTTCCTCCGGCTTCACTCCAAGTGTTAGTATGAGCCCTTAGTGCCAATTATGAGATGATTGGTGAGGGAAACTTTTGTATTATATTCTTGCATTAATAAAGGCAAAGATTGATCATTATATTTCTTTATGCGTGTGCCAACTAAATAAATATAATAATGTCCATGAATAGTAGGTTGTTATCTACAGTATATCAATTGGTAGAATTGATTATGAGAAGCTGTAGAGAACACTATTCTTAAATATTCCTAGTCGAGTATTGTATTAATAGACAAGGGCTATATTGATACATTGAGACTAGCATGTAGGTCAATGGATGACTTGATCTCACAAGTCATGGATATATGATATCACATTGATACATGGGTATATATATTGGAGACTATATATACTGAATTGACCCACCATGAGAAAGTATCATGGATCGTTATATGAGTGTCATATACTTTCTCATGTGACTATTGGTATGAATAGTCCTTAGACCTGAAGTCACTATGGTTCCCTACATAAGGAGTTATGTACTTTGGTATCGTCTAATGTCACACCGTAATTGGGTGACTATAACGGCGATCACTGAGTATGTAACGAATTATGCGGAGGGATGTGAGTGATGTAGATGAGATCTATCCCTCCCATATGATGGGAGTGATATCTTTGGCCTCTTGATAGAGTAGGACCACGAAATGCATGGCCATGCTCAAATGAGTCAATATGAGATATTGAGCTCATTTGTTTGAGTGAGTCTACTTGGGGATCAAGAAACATAAAGATTGATAAGAGGGTGACACGGTCTATGCCTCATTGATCGATCTGAGATATCAAGGATAGAAGGACACTGTCATATGATAATAGTCACAGAAGAAGTTGTCGGATCTCGACATTCTCATCACTTGGGTAGCAATGATGTATTGCTAGATGCCGCTCATTGATTATGTATCTAAAATGGTTTTGGATACATTGCCAATGTTATGAGAGCCTATAGGGTCACACACAAAGAACATATTATTTTGGAGAGGAAATCATTTTGGTTTGACTAAAATGAATTATTAGTTAATTGGATTAACTAGAATGAGTAAGACTCATTATTTGGCTAAATTTGAGTTGGACTCAAATTGGTTTATGTTGAGTTAGACTCAAGTCAAACCAAGAGAAGAAGGCTAAAATGAATAATACATGAATTAATAATATAATACACGAATTAATAATATAATACACGAATTAATAAATGGGGTTTTAAATGGGATTTAAAACTCATTAATGTGCATTTAATGAGCATTAATTGACTTCCTTTCTTTTACCATGGAGAATAAGGAAGTGCATTTAATGTCTCATTAAGGTGTATTATGGTGGCTTCTTCTTCTTCAACGTGGACAATGAAAAAGAAATTTTATTTTATTTTTTTTCGTTGACAACACAAGAGGGCCAAGTACCGAGTGGAAAAGTGAGACCTTGGAGTGGTTGCTAGCACAACCGAAAGGGCTTACCTCTTCTCTCCATGATCGTGTGTGTGTGCATCGTAGAGGCGTGGACATTCTGACCACGCTGAGATCCGTAAGTGTTGCTGACTGGAATTCGAAGGGCACGCTTCGAAGGTAATCTCGATTCCTATAGGATAGAATCGATAATTGAAACGAGTATATTTTTTTTTACTTGGATCTCTGGAGGGATCCTAAGTTTTCCGCTGCGAATTTTGTTTATCGCTCGGGATCCCTACACCAAGCTCCTCGTCTGGCGGTCCCTCGGATGCTCCAAGCGCACGGCTTCCGCAAAGCCATCCTTCACCGACTCAAGGACCGAGTCATGAGTTGTGAAACTCGCCACGGCTCCATGTGCGAATTACTAAGTCTTGCACGACTTCAACGCACATATCAAATCAACATAATAAACTAACTTAAACCCTTTGCCACACACATCAAAACCTAATCATGGCAAGAGATTGCCCTAACAATCTCCCCCTTTTTGATGTGTGACAATCCGTTTAAGTTAGGTAAAAACATTTGATAAAAATTTCTAAGGTAAGAAAGCATGTAAACATAAACATGATATAGCAACATGCAACTCCCCCTTAATCCATGAAACTCCCCATACATATTTCTCCCCCTATCATAATTAACTTAAACATAATATTTTCTTCCCCTTTGACACCATCAAAAAGATTAATATTAAGTTATAAACACATGACATCAAGTCTAATAGAAGGAAAATACCAAAAATTGGTTTAATAACTGAAATCAGCCTTTACTGTTCAGAATATCAGGCCACCAGTCGACTGGTTCAAACTACCAGTCGACTGGCACCTGCTAGAAATTACGATTTTTAGTGAAATTCAGAAATGCATTAAAAATTCCAAAAAATTCGAAAAATCATGAAATTTGGGGAACACATTTCTTTTAAGTATATCTATCAATGAAAAATAGTTTTTTTTAATGAAAAATCATTATATTTTCTGAGATTTGCCAAAAATCCAAAAGCTTTAAAAACCACTAGGTTTTTGATCATTCTAGTATCAAGTTTACCACCTAGTTTTAGTTCCAATTGTTTCAAAACATGAATACATAGATTTTAGATTAAGAAATTATTTTGAAAACATATGAAATATCCAACCATGATATTTGGGCAATATGTCTATGAATTAAACATAAGCCTTCCCCATGATTGGTCTATTATTGCTATTTTGATACTTTAAATAACCATCTAAATGCCATAGACATTAGTGGACATTTGTATCATCCTAACATCTCACTCATGCTAAGTTTTCAATCATGGTAGCCTATAGTGAGTGTGAGATGTATCCTAGAGGTATTTGTATATACTTAACCATTATATTCATGCAATTCTATCAAGGTTAAGTATCACCCTAACAATCCACATGATCATAATGACATATATGAATGAATTACACATTATGATCATTAAATACATGTATTCATCAAGTAATAATCATGCATTAGGTATTACATGATGATAATTAGCAAATATCACCTAAGGCATGATTTAAATCCTATTTCTCATGATTATGTGCCAAATATCAAAATCATAAATCATGATTGCAAACATGTGTAACAATTACATCAACTATCATGATTTAAGCATTATTATCTATTTATGGGCACATTATCATCACCCAACACTACTTCTAAAAGTGAGGTCCCACCATCCTAAGTCAACCAACATATGATATAGGTGAAATGCATATGGTTGACTATCTTAGGGTTTTCCTAACCCTTAAGAATGGATTTAGGAACCCAAAATAAGTTCTTTCCTATTGGGTTCACTAAATACTCCTTGGGGACCCATTTCCTAGCTATTACCTTCTTTTTATCTTGTCCCCTAGCAATTAGGCATTTATAGGCCTTTTCATTTTTCTTTTCTTTATAACCTAGGCCTTTCTTATTAAAACTAACTCTTTGGCTCCCTATAATCATGTTCAATGTATTTGAGCCAATTGTAAACTTTTCTAGGGCTTTGGTTAAATAATCTACTTTCTCTCTTAAAGCCCTATTTTCCTCTATGCATGCATCATTAACATCAAAAGGCATATAGTTATCATGTGAGCATGCATCATTTAAGCTAGAAGAAATATTATCATTTAAGCATGCTTTTTCTAGCTTATTTTCTAAATCCTTAATTTGATCTAACATGCTCTTATTTTTCTTCTTTGCTCTAAATAAATCCTTAGTTAAGCTAGAAATCATAGAAACTATTTTACTAGGTGAAAGATTGGTTACCATAGTTTCCATGTCCTCTTCTTCTTCGGATGAGGAGGTAGAGGAGGCTCCCCCTTCACTTGAGCTCTCTCCACTTGTGCTTGATTCTTCATTTTCGGTGGAGGAGCAATCCAAGTCGTCAAATGCCATCAATGCTAGGTTGGTGACAAATGTATTTTCTTCCTCGGATGATGATGAAGATGAGGAGGAAGGGTCATCCCAAGTCTTTGCTTTGAATGCCTTGGCCTTTCCCTTTTCCTTTGCTTTCTTCTCCTCTTCCTTTTTCTTCTTGCTCCCCTTTTTCTTCTTCTTTTCTTCCTTCTTTTTCTTTTCTTCCTTCCTCTTGTTTAGGAGGGGACAATTATCCCTTATGTGTCCCTCTCCTTGGCAATTGTAGCAAATGATTTTCCCCCTTTGTCTTCTATTCCTATCATTAGATTTATTAAATCTAAAACCTTTTAAAGCACGTCTTACCCTCCTTACCATATAAGCTTCTTCCATGCTATCCATGGAGGAGGAGGAGGATGCTTCATCATCATCGGAGGAGGGGATCTCCATCTTCTTCTTCCCCTTATTTGCCATCAATGCTACTCCCCTTGAAGGTTGGATTCTAGGCTCTTCTTGTATTCCTTCAAGCCTTGTTTCGTGGAGCTCCATTGTTGAGAAGAATTCTTTCAAGGTGCTTACTTCTAAGTTCTTGGAGATATAAAATGAGTCGACCATAGAGCTCCATTTTGAGGATCGCGGAAAGGCATCTATAGCCTTCATAACCATATCCTGGTTTGATAGCTTCTCACCTACACTTGACAAATCGGTTATAATTTCCTTGAAATGAGAATGTAAGGAAATTACCTTTTCTCCCTTTTCTAGTTTAATGTTGTTGAGTTGGGAGCGGAGGAGATCTCTCCTTGCTAGCTTCGCCTCGGATGTGCCTTCATGAAGCTCAATTAGCTTCTCTCACATCTCCTTGGCACTTAGGCATTCTCCAATTCGGTTGATCTCTTGTTGGGGGAGCACATTGAAAAGATGATGCTTGGCTTTTGAGTTTGCAAGGTGCTCTTCCCTTTGCTTTTTGGTCCACCTAGATTTCTCTATTGACTTCCCTTCTTCATCCCTAGGCAAAACGAAACCGGATTCCATTGTAATCATAATATCAAAATCCGTTTCGAAAAATACCTCCATTCTCTTTTTCCACCAAGCGAATTCTCCTTCAAACTTCGGTGGATGGATGTTGGAGCCGGCCATTTTGAAAGTTGCTTGTTGTGGCGGTTAGTCCTCGACAAGCTTTCCTTGGCTCTGATACCACTTGTTGGAGGATCGAAACGGTCGGCTAGAGGGGGGTGAATAGCCCTCTTACGATGGATGTCATAATTTGCTCGTCTACAATTAGATTAGCGCAAGCAGAAATAACAATACAAGCAAATTAAACAAATAAAGACAAATCAAAGGAAATAGACAATGCTAACACAAGGTCGTAACGTGGTTCACGGCTACGCCGCTAATCCACGATCCCGATTCGTCCGAGGTGAATCACTCCTCCAAAGCCAATCACTATTGGTCTCTCCTTTGCACCAAGCTAGGTGGAGGTAACCTTTACAATCAAGATCACTCTTCTTACAATAAGAATAAAGTAAAAGCAAGTAAGAAGAGTTTAAAGCTTGTGGGGCATTTGGAAGATCACTTAGAGCATAAACATTAGCCATCCAAAAGCCCACACCACTTCTTTTATAGAGGAAGCTTTTTCTTCCGCTTGGCCGCCACCACGATCACGCTTTGGCAAATGACCGCTTTACTCCAATGGCCTCCGAACACATCGGATCCCGACCGCAGTAGTCCAATCTGGAACACTTGGCAAATGATCGATGATGGACCTCATCACGATCACGCTCCATAGTCCGGCTACGAGCGGTTCTCGCGGGCTAAACCTTTCTACTACCGATCACGCCTTCAAAGAATGATCGATGGTCTTGGCAATGATCGCCACATATGACGATCACGGCTTCAAACACTACTGCAATCAATACCAATGAATCCATCGCTCGATTAGAGGCAATGATCGCCATTCCATGGCAATGACCGTGTCGGAAATCCCATCCGACACTTAGCCAAATAGCTAAGTTTCACCTAAGAGCTACCTCTTCCCGGGTTACATTCGCTCACTCTCATCTCTCGGAGTCCCTCACCTTCGAAGTTCTCTTCGTCATGCCACGCCCTCTACAAAGATCAGCGATGACTCGCAATGCTCCTTCAAGGCCTCTTGCCTCAAGTCTACTTCACTCCAAGCTCCTCGTCCGGCGGTCCCTCGGATGCTCCAAGCGCACGGCTTCCGCAAAGCCATCCTTCACAGACTCAAGGACTGAGTCATGAGTTGTGAAACTCGCCACGGCTCCATGTGTGAATTACTAAGTCCTGCACGACTTCAACGCACATATCAAATCAACATAACAAACTAACTTAAACCCTTTGCCACACACATCAAAACATAATCATGGCAAGAGATTGCCCTAACAATGGTAGGACATGGGTTTGTGACCCAAACCTTTCTTGCTTTAGACCGTTCTTGAATCCTAGGTCTTGACTTTTGGGCATTTGACCCTTGAATAGAATTTTCTATAATCCTAAGGGTCTTTTCCATTCTCTCAAGTCTTGACCTCAAGACTTGGTTTTCTAATTCTAATTTTCCCAATTTTGATTTTTCATTAACCTTTTGGGAATTATTTTTCTTCTTAGGCATGTGTCTACCCTTCTTAGGGTTAATGCTTATATTCTTTTCTATTCTCTTAATGCTCTCCCTAGGCAAGATAGGTCTAGTGTTATTGGTCCTAGGTTTGTCCTTAGATATATGAGCATGCTTGGCGCCTAGACAAACATATTTCTTCCTACTAGCATGCTTTTCATTAATAATTGCAAGAGAACTAAAATAGTTCCTAATATGCTTGTTAACCCTAGAAATTGAAGGTGCATTAATTAAATTTACCTTAGGGTTAGCTTTAGAAGCTCCCCCTACATGAGATACACCTTCTTGCCCTTTCTTCCTCCCCCTAGGGCATTGGCTTTTATAGTGCCCTCTTTGGTTGCATTTGAAGCACACAATGTGCTCTTTGCTCTTAATTATGGGGACTCCGACTTTTTTGACTTTTGGTGTTGGTTGAACCTTCTACTTAGCCAATTTAGGACATTTACTCTTGTAATGCCCTTTCTCCCTACACTCAAAGCATATTATATGATCTTTAGTTAAAATCAAAATACTTGAGTTACCTAGGGAGGTGGTGGAAGCCTCTTGATCACATCTTCCGGAGGTAGATGCTTCGTTTTGACTTTGCTCTGGAATGGAAATCCTTTCCTCCCCCTCAATGCGTGGAGGTCTCCACCAAATCATCAACATCTTCAAATGTGGTGGGTGTTTCTTCCCGACATTCTCCTCTACTTGTGTTGGTTGGGAATTTTCTTGGAATTTCATTACTTTATCTCATAATTCCTTTGCATCCCTAAAATTACCCAACCTAGACCAAATGTTATTAGGAATCAAATCACTAAGTAATTCGATTACCTTGACATTTGTCTCGAAGTCCTTGATTTAGTCTTGGGTCCACCTTGGCTTCTCAATTTGCCTATTTCTTTCATCCCTAGGCGATTCAAAATCGTTTTCTAAGATTAGCATGAAATCAAAATCAGTTTCTAGATATACATCCATTTTTCTTCTCCACCATTGAAAATCTCCTTCGAATTTTGGTGGTTGGAGGTTGTAGCCGGTCATCTTGTAGTGCTTGTGTCGGCGGTTAGTCCTCGACAAGCTCCTAGCTCTGATACCACTTGTAGGGTCGATGGTGGCCGACTAGAGGGGGGTGAATAACCCTCTTTCGTCGTATGATGGAATTTGCTCGTTCTTGCGTGTCGCTTATCTACGATTCTCGTTAGCGCAGCAAAATAACAATAATAATACTAACAAGATAAACAAATAGACACAAGCACACACAATACACCAAGATATACGTGGTTCGGAACCGAATGGTTCCTACTCCACGGGGTGAGCTCAACGAGCTCGTGTTATGCGCACGACACTAACAACACTCCTTCTCGACAACACGTCGAAGGTGGAGAAACCTCTCACAAGCAATTACAACAGTAATATAACAAGATTAAAGCTAATACAAAGACACTAAGAAATACAAGTAAAGAATGTTTTACAACTCTTTGCTTTGAATGCTTTCTTATTGCTTACTTTGGTTGGCTCTTGAAGGACTGGAATGCAACAGTAATTCCCCTTCAAAATCTCCCTTAAAGTCTTGGCAAAATCCTCCTTCTTGAGCTCCATTTATAACCTGCATCAAGCTGATTTCATGCCCATCAGTTGACTGCCAAAGACCCCAGTTGACTGCTCCTGTAGCTGTTGTCTTACAACGGCCAGATCCACATTGGACAAGTTCCAACGGATCACCCACCAGTCGACTGATCATGCCCATCAGTCGACTGGTGACCTAGTAGTCGATTGCCCGATCCTTCTGGCGTTACGTACGGCGACATTTCCATCCATCGTGCCATCCTATCCTGATAAATCATCGATCGTTGTCGATCCATACCCATCGATTACCATTGCCAACCACAAAACTGCAGTATAATACCAGTCAAACCCTAGTCGACTTGGAGCAGTCGACTGACACCAATGGCAGTCGACTGATGTCGGGTAAAATCTCAAACACCAAGTTATTTTAGCATCCGACACTTAGTCTTAGCCACTTGGTCAAGTCCACCTCATCCCTCATGGAGTTTCCCACCGAAGCTCTCTTCCCTCGGCCTACATCCCTCGGATGCGCCAAGCGCACGGCTTCGCAATGCCATCCTTCGCATCTCTTTCCCTCAAAGTATGATTCCCTTGGGCCTCACTCCATTCGCTCTCCGTACGGCGGTCCCTCGGATGCACCAAGCGCATGACTTTGCAATGTCATCCTTCACCTAGGTCTTAATCCTAAATAGACTTGGCATATGCCTAAGAAGAACAATGTCCAAAGAATAGATGAAAAATCAAAAATTGGACAATTAGAATTAGAGAACCAAGTCTTGAGGTCAAGGCTTGAGAAATTAGAAAAGACCCTTAGGAATATACAAAATCAATTTAAAGGGTCAAATAGTCAAAGCCTAGGGTCTAGAAGTCAAATTCAAAGACCTAGGAAGCAAGAACCATCCAAGGGCAAGGCTAAGCCCAAAAAGACCTACCACAATGTTTCATTCGATTATGGAACTCAAACTAGGTCTAGGAAGACCAAGATTACTAAGGAAGTTATCCCTAAGGGTAACCAAGGTGTATGCTTAGTGGCCAAGGTTTCTATGAAACCTAGGAAGACCACTAAGAAGGTTACTAGGGAGGCAATTCCTAAGGTTAACCATGATAAGACCCAAATGACCAAGGCCAACAAGCCTAGAAGGGTTATTAGGAAGGTATTTAGGGAGGTTATCGCTAAGGAATACCTAGTAAACCCTAGGAGCTCAAATATGTTTTGGATTCCTAAGTGCGTGATTGATTCATGCTAGATGAGTTTAGGGTGTGCCAACTTTAAATGGAAGGGTAGTTAACCTAACCATGACAAAGGTGACACTTTAGGTAATTTTCAAGGTTATGGGTACCTTGAAAATAAGTATTGATTCTAATCCTAAAAGATTTTAGGATGTGCCAATACATTTTTGGATTATGAAAAATAAATTAAATTGGCACAATTTAGGTTTAAAGGTTGTAGTGTGCCATTTTGGGTTTTTGGCACACTTGGGAGATTAGTGGTAATATGACAAAATATACTTAATTATATCAAATGACAACAAATATTAAAATTGAGGTATTATTATACCTATACATTTTATGTGCCATTCTTTATTTTCCATATAACATGTCATGACATCATGTTTATTTTTATCATTTATATGTCATGATTATGTGTAGGATTAAGGTTAATAATGTCATGTATTTCTAGATTATATCATATGCCATGACATCATGATCATTGACCATGCTTAATTATTGCTATTATTTATGCCATGATCATTCATGCATTTAAGTTAATGAAAATTGATTTAAGGACAATGGCATGACTTGAAGTCCCATTTATAAGGGAATCAAGTAGTGTTGCCTTAGAAAATGCATGAAGCTTTAGTTTAAGATGAACCAAAACCCACATCTCACATTAAATTGATATGTATATATATTTATACACCCTAGATATATGTGAGATGCTAGGATATGAGTTAAGTTCAAGGTGCATAGTTTTGCATCTAGATAAACTAAAACTCATCTTATTTTAATGGTGGATCATTGGGAAAGCTTGTGTACGAGTCATGTACATTGAGCCCAAGGAACATGATCCAATATAGGGTTTCAAAATCATTTTAAAATCCTTTTAGAAAACCATGGGGAAGTCTATCTTTTGATAGCAATCACCATTGATGAAGTTGATACAAGGTAAGGCCAAAACATTGAAAATTTCAATGGTTTTGAACTTTGTGTCAATTTCACTATTTTATGGGTAAATTATTTTTCCAATATTTTCACCCATTGTATTGGTTATAAGTATTATACATATGAAATTTCGTGATTTTTCAAGCTATGTATAATTACTTATGATTTTTCAAAATATGATTCTGATAATTGAAAAACTCAGTTTTCAGTTATCAGTTGAATGCCATGGATGACAATGATCGATGGAGTGGCGATTACCTGGCGGCAACTTCTCGTGGAAATCGCCTGGCGTAAAACCGCCGATGGAAACCGCCTGGCACAGCGCAGACGAATCGCTCGCGAAAATCGCCTTAGCGTAATCCGCCCTGGAGGAAACCGCCCTGGCATAACTGCCCTAGCAGAACTGCCCTAACGCAATTATCAATCGACTGCTGCTTGGTGCCAGTCGACTGATGGACTCGGCAGTCGACTATTTTCTGATAAAGTCGACTGCCAATGCTGATTTCGGGTAAACAAGGATGTTTAGCCCATGTTCAGCTAGGGTAAGGTTCCCTAACCACTCCTAACCCTAGGATATGCTTTGGGAAGCATTAGAAAGGGTGAAAATCCATTGGATATGGATTAGAAGAGGTGTTAGGGTGATGTATCAAATTTAAGGGTGAAAAGTTCAATGTTAAACTTTAGACCTTAATTTTGATGGTTTAAAGTTCCTATTGGCTTAGGGACTTCCCAAGGACATTGTTGGTGCAATGGTCAAGGGGGAGCAAGCCTTTAGGGGGAGGTATCCATCAAGGGATGATGGATGGTATTTTTCCCCATAAGAGGGAAAATGGAATTTTGAGATACCCAATTTGAAAATTGAGAGAGTGTATAGGATTTCCTCTCTTGAGTGATATGAGACTTATCACTAGGAAGATGATAGACATCCTAGGTATTTTTGGACAAAGGGAGAGATTGTAAGATCTCATTGGGACATGAGACATTGACCTCCTTAGAGAGAAAACCTTTTTGATGTTAGTCAAAAAGGGGGAGAATATTTTGGGGGAGAATGTTATGGAGAGTGTTATCAATTGATGTTATCAATTGTCAATTCGGAGAATTGGGGAGAATGTTTGGGATTACCAATTTGGGATAATTGGTAAGAATAATTGAGTTAGTGTTCTAACTCAAAGGTATGTGTTTTTCTGTCAAACATCAAAAAGGGGGAGATTGTTAATACAATCAGCCCAGGTCACGATTGACTAGACTCGAGTTTAACTTGAGCGATATTTTGATGTTTGACATGGAAGTTTGACATCGATGTTTGATATTGATGTCTGATAATATTTTGGAGAGATTGTTGTCACAATCGACCCAGATCATGATTGATCGGACTCGAGTTTGACTCGAGGGGGATTTTGATGGTTGACTAGGGTTGACCATGTCAAGGAAAAGTCTAAGCATGATTCTTGGCATGTAAAGTCCAACATGGGTTGGCAAGGAAAAGTCCAAGCATGGGTCTTGGCATTTGAGAAGTCCAAGGGGTTTGATATTGGCGGCATAAGGTCCAAGTGAGAGTTTTGGCAGCATAGTCCAATAGTTGGCGGCGTAAAGTCCATGCGGAGTCTTGGCAGCATAAGTCCAATGTGCCTTGGCGGTGTAGACATCGTTAGCATGACATAGTCGATGGAAGCACCTGAAGGCTAGCGTATGGATGAATGAGTCATGGATGACTTGGAGGGATCCGATAGGCGCGAGGTTGACGAAGGTGGTTAGAAGGCTTAGGTCTAGGCTACGGGTGGTCTAGCAAGTATGGGGGCACCATACTTGGGTTAAAACTTCATGTTTGAGGTGTGCCAATCGACTGGTGCCATATGGCAATCGACTGGTGTAAGTCAACTGGGGTTTGACTTTGGGAAGTGTCCCAGCAGTCGACTGCCAGAGGTGGGTAGTCGACTGCTGGTTCGAGAAGATGACTGATCGTGTGATCAGTCGATTGGTGCTCGAGAATTTAGGCACAGAATGGAGTCGAGACTCTACTGCGGGGGTTATCAGTCGAGTGAAGGCTCCATCAATCGACTGATGTGTATAATCAGTCGACTGATGATGGATCCGTTGGATTTTTCCAGCATGGATCTAGCCGTTGTCTTACGACAATAGTGACATCAGTCGACTGATGGTCCTAAGCAGTCGACTGATCGACGATTTCTAGCCTAGGCAGCAGTTTTAAAGTGAGCTCGTGGAGGAGGAAATCAATAGCGATTTCTTGAGCATTGTTGAGGCAATTTGCTGGTGCAAATCAGAGTCTTCAACCATGATTCAAGCAATCAATGATCAAGCAACCAAAGTGCTATTGTAAAGTTGTTTTTCTTTACTTGCATTGTATTTTATACTTGTATTATCTTGCATCTTTTGTATTACTTAGTGTAATCATTGTAAGGGGGTTTCTCCGCCTCCGACTTGTGTCGAAAAGGAGTGTTTATTAGTGGTGTGTTATTGGCATCGCTAGAGCTCTTTAGAGCTCGATCCGTGGAGTAGGAACCGTTCGGTTCCGAACCATGTTATATGATTGTGTAATTTTGTGCTTATATTGTTATTGCTTTATTTACGCTGTGCTAACGAAGATTTGTAGATGAGCACACAACGAAATCCATCACGCAACGAATCGACGCTATTCACCCCCCTCTAGCGGTCACCGTTTCCTCTACATATTTATTGGATACTCTAAGGAAACAAGGGGTTACCAATTCTATCTTCCTGTAGAACAAAATGTGTTTGTTTCAAGGCATGTGGTGTTTCTAGAGAAAGAGTTTCTCTTGCAAGAAAATAGTGGGAGTGTCGTCGAGCTTGAGGAGGCTCGAGAGACTCAAATAGACATTGATGAGATACCTGGTGAAGCACCACAGCCAATAACTCATAGTGATGAACCATTGGCTGAACCTATTGAGACACCACATCTTTTTAGATCTGGTAGAACACGTAATATTCCTGAGAGATATGAATTTCTTGTAAGTGAATCAAACGACGTGTTACTCATTGATGATGAGGAGCCTACCAGTTATGAAGAAGTTCTGAAAAGTTCAGAAAGGGATAAGTGGCTTGACGCCATGAAGTCGGAAATAGATTCCTTGTATGAAAACCAAGTTTGTAACTTGGTTGACCCACTTGAAGGCATCAAGCCTATAGGGTGCAAGTGGGTTTTCAAGAAGAAAACCGACATGGATGGTAATGTGATTACCTATAAGGCTAGATTGGTGGCGAAAGGGTATCGTCAAAAGCAAGGTGTTGATTATGACGAAACCTATTCACCTGTTGCTATGCTTAAATCCATTCGGATGCTCCTGGCCATAGCGGCTAATTATGATTATAAGATATGACAGATGGATGTGAAAATAGCTTTCCTTAATGGAAACCTACTCGAGGATGTGTATATGATACAACCTGAGGGTTTCACATCGGTTGATAAAACTAAGATATGCAAATTGCGATGGTCCATATATGGACTGAAGCAAGCATCTAGGAGCTAGAATATCCATTTTGATGAGACAATTAAAAAGTTTGATTTCTCATAAAATCTGGACGAACCTTGTGTGTACAAGAAGGTTAGTGGAAGTGCAGTCGTGTTCCTAATATTGTATGTTGATGACATATTACTTATAGGAAACCATGTTTCTGTCTTACAGTCGGTTAAGATTTAGTTGTCCAAGACATTCTCCATGAAAGACCTGGGAGAAGCAACTTACATCCTCGGGATTAAGATCTATAGAGATAGATCGAAAGGGTTGCTTAGTCTTTCATAGTCTACATATATAGACCGAGTGCTAAAGAGGTTTAGCATGTCAAAATCCAAGAAAGGTTTCCTATCCGTCATGCATGGGATACACCTTTCGAAGTCTATGTGTTCGCGCACAGAAGACGAGAGGATTTGCATAAGTAAGATTCCCTATGCATCCGCAATAGGATCTATCATGTATGCTATGTTATGTACGAGGCCCGATGTATCGTATGCTCTGAGTGTCACGAGCAGATACCTATCTGATCCAGGAATGGACCATTGGGCGACTGTTAAGACGATCCTTAAGTACTTGAGAAGAACTAAAGATGTGTTCCTAATATATGAAGAAGGGGACATGGTGATACGCGAGTATACGGATGCCAGCTTCCAGACAGACAAGGATGATTCCAGGTCTCAATCTGGGTACGTGTTCACCTTGAATGGGGGCACAGTGAGTTGGAAAAGTTCTAAACAAGATACTGTAGCGGATTCTACCACTGAGGCAGAATACATTGCAGCTTCGGAAGCAGCAAAGGAAGTAGTTTGGATCAAGAAGTTCATTTATGAACTCGGTGTGGTTCCAGCCATTGTTAAAGCAATACCGGTTTACTGCGACAACAATGGAGCAATTGCACAGGCGAAAGAGCCAAGGTCTCATCAACGATCCAAACATGTGCTTCGCCACTATCATTTTATTAGAGAGATGATAAGTAGAAAGGAAATACAAATTGAGAAGATCCCTACTGAAAGAAACTTAGTGGATCCTTTAACTAAGGCATTACCTCAAAGTAAGTTTGAGGGTCATGTTAGAGCTTATGATATTGGATACCGTAGCGATTGACATTAGGCCAAGTGGGAGTTTGTTAGTAATATATGAGAGATGTCCTAAGGCAATCACCTTATATTTAAACCATTTATATGACAAATGAAGATTCACTATTTGAGTATACATGTTTTCATGTATTTGATTAGATCTTAAACTCATTTACTGAATATCCATGATACGATTCACAGCATGAGAGAATTTGTGATTGGATCACAACTAGTGAGTATCTCTACATTTGTCATTGTGATGTATCGGAATTATCCCTAGTCGATGAATTGATGGATTTGGACACCATCAATCCTATCGAGACTAGCACGAGGTATACTCCTTAGGTGTATCAAAGCAGCTGATTCTCACTGGCTAGAGACATTGTGATGTCCAGAGTTAATTGTGGATGCTAGTTATGGTAACTAGTTCATTGGAGTGACCAGCTGTAAGACTTCATATGGTTCTCTGCATATATAGATATGTCAATGAAGTTCTTACTGCAGCTTAAGTACGATGTTCCTTTGACTTGCGATATTCAAGTCATCTTGGTCATGAAGACTTATGCTTTGACATCTTAAGCAAGCATCTCTGAGGAGATGTGGACCCGAGATGATTGGTTATAAGTCGAAGTGATCGAAGGTGTTTGAATAGACTATGAAGGATTCACCACTCCTTGCGAGGAGATGTATACCCATGGCCTCTCGTCAGATTGTTACTAAAGTCTTTGGCCAAATCATTACATGTTTAGAGTAAGGTACTTTTGGATACATGTGTAGTAACTAGAATCCGTAGGACAAGGAAATGATACTTGGGCTAGGAGTGATGGAGTCAACCTAGTGGGGACTGACACTATAGACCATGTCCTGAACCAAGTGGGTATAAGATGAGTGAAAGGAATGGGGCATGATTCATTGTAGCTGCTGAAGTGTTTCAGAAATAGTTTTGGATCAATCGTTGATCTTTTCGGCTAATTGGGGATCATGATGTACTACTAGGTGCCACTCATGATCGTTCTATAATTAATGGTTAATTATAGAGGGCCAACATAAACCAAGAACCTATTTGGTCACACGCATAATGAGCATAATCCAAAGGATTTAAAATGAGCTTGAGAATGAGATTCTCAGACCGAGAGAAACTAGGTTTGGTTGGACCAAACAAGGATCGAGCATGAAATCGTTTTAGTCACAATGGAAGTGTGGATGGGCCGTGTCTTATGAAGACATGATGGATGAACCAAATTGGTTTGGTTCTAATCCAATGATGAAGAATAAACCAAAGGGGTTTGTTTTGTTTTAAACGAATGAACCAAAGTTGGTTCAGTTCATTTAACTTAAAATAGATCAACGCGGTTTGGTTTATTTTAACTTAAGTTATTGGATCGGATTAACGGGTTTTGGTTATGTACCAATAACCGCTAGGAGATGGTTTCTTAATGGTTAAGAAATATGGGCTCTATAAAACCGCGGTTAGAGGTTGGAGAGCCCCAAAAGGATTTTTGGTATTTTTGGAAAATCTTTTCGTCTCCTCCTCTTCTCCTCTTCTTCTCTTCTTGCCGGCGCCCACCACCGCCAAAGCTCCACTAGTTGGCGTCCAGCAGATGCCGTCCTCCGCAATTACCGGCTTCTAGCTGCTGTCGGAGGAGCTCCGGTGATCTTCCTTGGCTCCGGCGACAAGGTGAGCACCTAGCTTTCCTTATTTGGCCGGCGTAAGTTCTCCACCAAAGCTGTCCAGTTTTCTCGACAGCTTGTTTCCTTCGTGTCGGAGCGGATGGCGTTTGGAGCTCCGATAGCGGCTACCTTATCGGGGACTCGATCTCCGGTAATTCTAATAGGTTAAGGATGAAGGATTCATCAAACGGTTGACGAATACCTCTCCGGAGAAATGAGTTTTGGGGACTCATTTTTGAATCTGAATTTTGATTCGGATTGTGATCTTCTCTCGATCATATCGTCTTCGACACGAGGCTAGTGACTCGTAAGAAGACGAGGCTCGTGGCTTTGTGAAGTCATCTCGACGATACTCAGCGTGGATACGGATAGAGCCGATTCTAGCGAGTGTCGCTTCGGTTGATGCCTTTCCCGCTACACGTGATACGTCAGGAATAACTAGAGTAATTTCCTTTTATTGCAAAATTTGAAATTGCGATTATGTCTACACATGTTGTACATGCATGTGTGTGGTGTGTGTGTTGTAATAAATTAGATTTATTGTTTTTTAATTCTTCCGCTGTGCACATGTTTACGAAAAATGTTCGAACATACACTCACCGCGGTGCCGGAAACCCAACAGTAAATACTCTAATATTTTTTTTTGTATACTCTAATTAGTTTATCTTTTCTTATCACTACTCATTATTGTTGGGTTTCCGGCACCACAACGAGTGTGTGTTCGAACATGTTTCCTAAACATGTGCACAGCGGAAGGAATAAAAATAATAAATCTAATTTATTACAACACACACATCACACGCATGCATAGTACATCATGTGTAGATATAACCGTAAATTTAAATTTTGCAATAAAAGGAAATTTAACTACGTATACCTTACGTATCACGTGTAGCGGGAACAGCATCAACCGGAACGATCCTCGCTAGAATCGTCTCTATCCGTGTCCACGCCGAGTATCTTTGGGATGACTTCACTAAGTCACGAGCCTCGTCTTCGTACGGGTTACTAGCCTCGTGTTGAAGACGATGTGATCGAGAGAAGATCACGATCCGAATCCAAATTCGGATCCAAAGATGAGTCCTCAAAACTCGCTTCTCCGGAGAGGTATTCGTCAATCGTTTGACGAATCCTTCATCCTCTACCTATGAGGATTACCGGAGATCGAATCTCGGTAAGGCCCTGTCGAGGCTCCAAACGCCGCCCAAACGACGCCCGACGAGAAGGAAACAAGCTGTCCAGAAAACTGGACAGCTTTGTGGAGACTCATACGCCAAATAAGGAAAGCGACTTGCTCACCTTGTCGCCGGAGCCAAGGAAGATCACCGGAGCTCCTCCGGCAGCAGCTCGACACCGGCAATGGGAGAAGACGGCAACAGCTGGTCGCCGGTTGGAGGAGGTGGGCGGCGGCAACAATGTTGGCGCCGAGTAGAAGGAGAGGAGGGAGAGGTTGGGCGGCAACTCTAGGTTAGGGCTTTTTGATTAGGGCTTAACAAACCCTTAAGCCCTCTTTTATAGAGAACTAATTCTCTTAATGGTTATTGGATTATAACCATAAGGCCCGTTAACCCGCTCCATTAATATAAGTTAAAATAAACCAAACCATGATGGTTTATTTTAAGTTAAAACGAACCGAACCAACTTTGGTTCATTCGTTTAAAATAAACCAAACCCTTTGGTTTATTCTCCTCCATTGGATTAGAACCAAATCATTTTGTTTCATCCATTATGTTTTCATAAGACACGGCCCATCCACGCTTCCATTGCGACTGAAACAATTTCATGCTCGCTTCTTGTTTGGTCCAACCAAACCTAGTTTCTCTCGGTCTGAGAATCTCATTCTCAAGCTCGTTTTAAATCATTCGGATTACGCTCGTTGTGCGTGTGACAAAATAGGTTCTCGGTTTATGTTGGCCGTCTATAATTAACCATTAATTATAGAACGATCATGAGTGGCACCTAGTAGTACATCATGATCCCCAATTAACCAAAAAGATCAACGGTTGATCCAGAACTATTTCTGAAACCCTTCAGCAGCTCGAATGAATCGTGCCCCATTCCCTTCACTCATCTTATACCCACTTGGTTCAGGACATGGTCTATAGTGTCAGTCCCCACTAGGCTGACTACGTCACACCTAGCCCAAGTATCATTTCCTCGTCCTATGAATTCTAGTTACTGCACATGTATCAAAGAGTACCTTACTCTAAACATGTAATGCTTTGGCCAAATACTTTAGTAACAATCTGACGAGAGGCCATGGGTATACATCTCCTCGCAAGGAGTGGTGAATCCTTTATAGGCTATTCAAACACCTTCGATCACTTCGACTTATACCCAATCATCCCGGGTCCACATCTCCACAGAGATGCTTGCTTAAGATGTCAAAGCATAAGTCTTTATGATCAAGATGACTTGAATACCGCAAGTCAAAGGAACATCGCACTTAAGCTACAGTAAGAACTTCATTGACATATCTATATATGCATAGAACCATATGAAGTCTTACGGCTGGTCACTCCAATGAACTAGTTACCATAACTAGCATCCACGATTAACTCCGGACATCACAATGTCTCCAGCCAGTGAGAATCAGCTGCTTGGATACACCAAGGAGTATACCTCGTGCTAGTCTCGACAGAATTGATAGTGTCCAAATCCATCAATTCATCGACTAGGGATAATTCCGATACATCACAATTACACATGTAGAGATACTCACTAGTTGTGATCCAATCACAAATTCTCTCATGCTGTGAGTCGTATCGCGGACATTCAGTAAATGAGTTTAAGATCCAATCAAATATATGAAACCATGTATACTCAAATAGTGAATCTTCATTTATCATATAAATGGTTCATACATAAGGCGATTGCCTTAGGACATCTCTCATATATTACTAACAATTATTATTCTGATTACTATAGGAAATGATGGCATATGAGAATCAAACAATTACAAATACTGAAAAATCTCAATTCACTACAAGAAAAAAGCTAATAGACAATGCTTTTTATCCGTTCTCTATGTGGATGCAAAAGCGTTGTTAAAGGTGCTATTGTTAAAAGTCCGACTAATGACAACATATTAAAAAGCGTTGTCTTTTCTAGCAAAGACAACGCTTTTGCAGCGGAAAAAAAGCGTTGTCGTTTTTTACAATGACAACGCTTTTGCAACGGAGAAAAAGCGTTGTCATTTCTAGCAAAGACAAGGCTTTTGCAACGGAGAAAAAGTGTTGTTGTTTTTTACAATGACAATGCTTTTGCAACGGAGAAAAAGCGTTGTCGTTTCTAGCAAAGACAACGCTTTTGCAACGGAGTAAAAACATTGTCATTTTTTGCAATGACAACACTTTTGCAACGGGAAAAAAGCATTGTCGTTTTTTTCAAGGACAACGCTTTTGTAACAAATCAAAAGCGTTGTCCTTGTAACAAAGATAATGCTTTTACAACGGATAAAAAGTATTGTCGTTGTTAGAAACGACAATGCTTTTACAATGAATTTAAAGCATTGTCATTTTAGCACAAATAAAAATCGTTGTCTTTTATATCTACAAAAACACTGTCTATTATATTACATTAATAATCTATTTAATTAAACACTTATAATAACACCAATTAAAATATCATTAACAACTAATCAATCTTCTTACAATTGAAACATAAATATTGCATAATCAACAAATAATGAAAAAGGAAAGTATGAAGTCATAATCCATAAACTTGGGATCCAAGTTAAGTTTACAAAATTAAAACAAAAAACCTACATACTCCAAGTTTGTTACAAAATTAAATAAAATTAATCTCCAAGTTAAGTTGAACTGGTATCAAACCCTCAGAAATGCCTAAAGCTGCCGTCAGAAAGATGAAAGCACCTTCGCCCATGTTTGAGGAGATCATGTATCTGCCAATAGAAATGAGATTGATCATGGGTAATATCATAAACAAAAAATAAGGAAGGAATTAGAAATTGAACTAATTAAAATGAGAAGCAGGTATATTCTGGTAACTTAAGAACATGCATTCATTTTGGGATATTCTAGTAACTTAAGAATAAGCCAACTATATTTTGATAATATTACATAACAGAAATGATAATAATATGCTCAGTACATGGCTGCAAGCTTTGAAATTATTTGATGTTACCATAGAGAAAGTTGTTGTCATATTCTCCAACTGAGAATCATCAAAAACCTCAGATATATCATCTCCCTAAAAGTAACAGAAGATAAAAAAAAGGGTAGATTCAGTGGAGAACAATATGTTTTAGTACCAGTGATGGCCACAACCAGTAAGTAGACCCAGTCAATGTTAGTAATATATGAGAGATGTCCTAAGACAATCGCCTTATATTTGAACCATTTATATGATAAATGAAGATTCACTATTTGAGTATACATGTTTTCATGTATTTGATTAGATCTTAAACTCATTTACTGAATGTCCACGATACGATTCACAGCATGAGAGAATTTGTGATTGGATGACAACTAGTGAATATCTCTACATGTGTCATTGTGATGTATCAAAATTATCCCTAATCGATGAATTGATGGATTTGGACACCATCAATTCTGTCGAGACTAGCATGAGGTATACTCCTTGGTGTATCCAAACAGCTGATTCTCACTGGCTTGAGACATTGTGATGTCCGGAGTTAATTGTGGATACTAGTTATGGTAACTAGTTCATTGGAGTGACCAGCTGTAAGACTTCATATGGTTCTCTGCATATATAGATATGTCAATGAAGTTCTTACTGCAGCTTAAGTGCGATGTTCCTTTGACTTACGGTATTTAAGTCATCTTGATCATGAAGACTTATGCTTTGACATCTTAAGCAAGCATCTCTGAGGAGATGTGGACCCGGGATGATTGGGTATAAGTCGAAGTGATCGAAGGTGTTTGAATAACCTATAAAGGATTCACCACTCCTTGCGAGGAGATGTATACCCATGGCCTCTCGTCGGATTGTTACTAAAGTCTTTGGCCAAAACATTACATGTTTAGAGTATGGTACTCTTGGATACATGTGCAGTAACTAGAATTCGTAGGATGAGAAAATGATACTTGGGATAGGTGTGACGTAGTCAACCTAGTGGGGACTGACACTATAGACCATGTCCTGAACCAAGTGGGTATAAGATGAGTGAAGGGAATGGGGCACGAATCATTATAGCTGCTGAAGGGTTTCAGAAATAGTTCTGGATCAACCATTGATCTTTTCGGTTAATTGGGGATCATGATGTACTACTAGGTGCCACTCATGATCGTTCTATAATTAATAATTAATTATAGAGGGCCAACATAAATCGAGAACCTATTTGGTCACACGCACAACGAGTGTAATCCGAAGGATTTAAAACGAGCTTGAGAATGAGATTCTCAGACCGAGAGAAACTAGGTTTGGTTGGACCAAACAAGGAGCGAGTATGAAATTGTTTCAGTCACAATGAAAGTGTGGATGGGTCGTGTCTTACGAAGACATAATGGATGAATCAAATTGGTTTGGTTCTAATCCAATGGTGAAGAATAAACCAAAAGGGTTTATTTTTTTTTAAACGAATAAACTAAAGTTGGTTCGGTTCGTTTTAACTTAAAATAGACCAAATCGGTTTAGTTTATTTTAACTTAAATTAATGGAGTGGTTTAACGGGTTTGTGGTTATGAACCAATAACCAATAGGAGAATTTGTTCTCTATAAAATAGGGCTTAAGGGTTTTGAGAAAGCCCTAACCCTAATCTTGCCGCCCCTCTCCCTCTTCTCCTTGTAGTCGGCGCCCAACCCCTTGCCGTCGCCCAACCCTTGTGCCGCCGTCCAAGTTGTTGCCGACATCCAAGCTCCTACTGACGATCCTCCGGCGACCCTCCGATGATATTCCTTGGCTCCGGCAACAAGGTGAGCATCTAGCTTTCCTTATTTGGCCAGCGCAAATTCTCCACCAAAGCTGTCCAGTTTTTTGGACAGCTTGTTTTCTTCTTGTCGGAGTGTCGTTTGGACGACATTTGGAGCTCCGACAGTGGCTTCCTTGCCGGGTATTCGATCTCCGGTAATCCTCATAGGTGGAGGACGAAAGATTCGTCAAACGGTTGATGAATACCTCTCCGGAGAAGCGAATTTTGGGGACTCGGTTTTGAATCCGAATTTTGATTCGGATTATAATCTTCTCTCGATCACATCGTCTTCGACACGAGGCTAGTGACTCGTACGAAGACGAGGCTCGTGACTTTGTGAAGTCATCCCGAAGATACTCGGTGTGGATACGGATAGAGGCGATTCTAGCGAGGGTCGCTCCGGTTGATGCCTTTCCCGCTACATGTGATACGTCAGGTATACATAGAATAATTTCCTTTTATTGTAAAATTTGAATTTATGGTTATGTCTACACATGTTGTATTATGCATGTGTGTGGTGTGTGTGATGTAATAAATTAGATTTATTGCTTTTTATTTATTCTGCTGTGCACATATTTACGAAACATATTCGAACACACTCTCCGCAGTGTCGGAAACCCAACAATCAAATGTGATTTAGATCATTTTCAGAATCATAGCCTTGAGAGTATATTAGAAAATTTAACCTTGAAAAGCATATGCAAAGAAGATCTATAGAAATTAATACACGGCATAACAATCAGAAAAACATACTAAAGATGTATGATAATATCGAAACATTAAGGAGAAGGCAAAAGGATAGAGCTTGTAGCATGAGCCAAATACACACCAACAGATTGAGCAAAGTGGACAAGGTTACATATGATAAATCCAATGTGATCCAACCTTTTCCTATGACCTTGCATTGACAAGAGCTTCGTGTACTAGACTGTCCTTTTCTCGATTGAAAAAGAATAAGAGAAATAAACATGTACATGTAGCTAAACATAGTTTACACTTCATTTAGCTTCCTTTGGAATTCATTAGCAAAGAGAAGTTTGTCTCATTGCAACTTCTACTCTCAAGTCATTAATAGACTACCTGAGACTTAAAGTGAGTCCCATAAGCTATTGATTCTATTATTTAGATGGCATACACTTTACTTTTCATATGCTATTTGCTTCTTTTATTTGCATGCTTACTATATACTAGGAATTGGCAGCCTATTTGTTTTTCGTTGTTAAAAAAATTGTAATAATGTTTTTTTGATGAAAATAAAGTATAAAACGAGAGACTAATGTTGAGGATTCGGTGGCCGCTAGAGGGGGGGGGGTGAATAGCGTTTTGGATGCGTCGATGGAATTTGTTCGCAATTGCATCTACAAATCGTGTTAGTGCGCAGCGGAATAATAATAATAAAAACAATACACGAGACACAATCACAAACACTACACAAGATATAACGTGGTTCGGAACTGAACGATTCCTATTCTACGGATCGAGCTCTAAAGAGCTCTAGCGATGCCACAAACACCACTAAACAATAAACTCCTTCTCGATAACACGTCGGAGGTGGAGAAACCTCATACTGTTAGAGAAAGCCCTAGAGCCAATCATGTGATGATTGTTGTATGGACTTTATTGTATCATATTCCTATTTATAAAGGCATGGTTATTATATTTACTTGTATTGGTGCCAAATAACTAAATATAATAATGTCTTTGAGTAGTAGGTTCTTATCTATATCAATTGATTGGTTGAATCGATAATGAGATGATATAGAGAACACTACTCTTAATCATTCCTAGTCGAGTATTAACATTCAGGGACAATATTAATGCGTAGAGACTAGCATGTAGGTCAACACGATGACTTGATCTCACAAGTCATGGATATGAGATATTAAGTTGACACATGGGTATGCATTGGAGAATGTATACTGAATGATCCGCCATGAGAAAGTATCATGGATCGTTATATGAGTGTCATATACTTTCTCATGTGGCTATTAGTATGACTATTAGTCCTTAGACCTGAAGTCACCATGGTTTCCTACATAAGGAGTTGCATACTTTGGCTTTGTCAAACGTCACCCGTAAATGGGTGGACTATAAAGGCGATTACTGGGTATGTAACAAATTATGCAGAGGGATGTGAGTGATGTAGATGGGATCTATCCCTCCTATATGACGGGGGTGACATCGATATTCTTGATAGAGTGAGACCACAAAGTGCATGACCATGCCCAAATGAGTCAATATGAGATATTGAGCTCATTTGATTAGAGTGAGTCTACTTGGAGTTCAAGATATAGATTGTACCGAGGATGACACGATCTATGCCTCAATTGGTCAATCTTGTTGGGGATCGAACGACTGGCTAGAGGGGGGTGAATAGCCCTCAATCGATGGATGTCGTAATTTACTCATCTACAAAAGGTTAGCGCAAGCGGAATATAATAAGACAAGACAAGTAAATATACAAGACAAGAATCAAAACGCTAACGCAAGATGTAACGTGGTTCATGGCTACGCCGCTAATCCACGATCCCGATTCGTTCGAGGTGAATCACTCCTCCAAAGCCAATCACTATTGGTCTCTCCTTTGCACCAAGCTAGGTGGAGGTAACCTTTACAATCAAGATCACTCTTCTTACAATAAGAATGAAGTAAAAGCAAGTAAGAGGAGTTTAAAGCTTGTGGGGGACTTGGATGGTCGTTTGGAGTAAGAGCATTAGCCATCCAAAAGCCCACACCCTCTCTTTTTATAGAGAGGAAGCTTTTTTTCCCGTTGGCGCCATCGATCGGCTTCTTTGCCCTTGGCGATCGGCTGCCCCTCAACGGCCTCCGAACACGTCGGATCCCGACCGTTGTAGTCCAACAGAACACTTGGCAGTCGACTGATGGACCTCATCGATCGGCTAACGCCTCGTGATTGCCCGATCGGCTATGGCGGTTACGTGGCCAAACCCTTCGACTACCGATCGCGCGCTTGGCGATCGGTGATGTCTTAATGATCGCGCCCACATATGGCGATCCGCTAGCCTCAACACACTCAGTCGAATACCAGTCGAACCACGTTCGACTAAGAGCAGTCGACTGCCATTCCATGGCAGTCGATTGGTGTCGGGAAATCCCATCCGACACTTAGCCAAATGGCCAAGTTTCACCTAAGAGCTACCCCCTTCCTGGGTTACATTCGCTCACTCTCATCTCTCGGAGTCCCTCGCCTTCGAAGTTCTCTTCGTTCGCGGCTACGTCCCTCGGCATCATCAGGCGCACGACTCTGCAATGCTCCTTCGCGTCTCTTGCCTCGAAGTCTACTTCCTCCGACTTCACTCCAAGCTCCTCATCCGGCGGTCCCTCGGATGCTCCAAGTGCACGACTTCCGCAAAGCCATTCTTCACCAACTCAAGGACCGAGTCATGAGATGTGAAATTCGCCACGGCTCAATGTGCGAATTACTAAGTCCTGCACGACTTCAACGCACATATCAAATCAACATAACAAACTAACTTAAACCCTTTGCCACACACATCAAAACCTTATCATGACAAGAGATTGCCCGAACAATCTCCCCCTTTTTGATGTGTGGCAATCCGTTTAAGTTAGGTAAAAGCATTTGATATAAAGTTCTAAGGTAAGAAAGCATGTAAACATAAACATGATATAGCAACATGCAACTCCCCCTTAATCCATGAAACTCTCTCTACAAATTTCTCCCCTATCATAATTAACTTAAACATAATTATTTCTCCCCCTTTGACACCATCAAAAAGATTAACATTAAGTTATAAACTCATGGCATCAAGTCTAATAGAAAGAAAATACCAAAAATTGTTTTAAAACCTGAAATCAGCCTTTACTGTTCGGAATATCAGGCCACCAGTCGACTGGTTCAGACTACCAGTCGACTGGCACACTGTTTTCAAGAATTCTGATTTCCGGGGTGAATTTTCGAAATGCATTAAAAATTCTAAAAAATTCGAAAAATCATGAAATTTGGGGAACATATTTCTTGTAAGGTTCTTTATTAGTGAAAAATAGTTTTTCATGAAAAGTCATTATATTTTCACGTATTTGCCAAAAATCCAAAAGCTTTAAAAACCACTAGGTTTTTGATCATGTGAGTATCAAGTTAATCACCTAGTTTTGATTCCAATTGTTTCAAAACATGAATACATAGATTTTAGATTGAGAAATTGTTTTGAAAACATATGAAATATCCAACCATGATCTTTGGGCAATATGGATTGGTCTATTATTATTTTGATACTTTAAAATGACCATCTAAATGCCATAGGCATTAGTGGACATTTGTATCATCCTAACATCTCACCCATGCTAAGTTTTCAATCATAGTAGCCTATTGTGAGCGTGAGATGCATCCTAGAGGGTATTTGTATACACTTAACCATTATATTTATGCAATTCTATCAAGGTTAAGTATCAACCTAACAATCCTCATGATCATAAAGACATATATCAATTAATTCTACATTATGATCATGAAATACATGTATTCATCAATTAATAATCATGCATTAGGTATTATATGATAATAAGCAAAGTATCACCTAAAGCATGATTTAACCCTATTTCTCATGATTATGTGCCAAAACTCAAAATCATAAATTATGATTGCAAACATACATAGGAATTACATTAATCATCATGATTTAAGCATTATTAACTATTTATAGGCACGTTATCATCACCTAACACTATTTCAAAATGTTGTCCCGCCATCCTAAGTCAACCAAAATATGATATAGGTTAAGTCCATATGGTTGACTACCCTAGGGTTACTCTAACCCTTAAGGATGGATTTTGGAACCCAAAATAAGTTCTTGCTTATGGGGTTCACTAGATACTCCTTAGGAATCCATTTCCTAGCTATTACTTTCTTCTTATCTTGTCCCCTAGCAATTAGGCATTTATAGGCCTTTTCAATTTTCTTTTCTTTATATCCTAAGCCCTTTTTATTGAAGCTAGCTCTTTGGCTCCCTATGATCATGTTCAAGGTGTTTGAGCCTATAGTGAATTTTTCTAGGGCTTTTTTCAAGTAATCTACCTTTTCCCTTAGAGCCCTATTTTCATCCATACATGCATCACTAACATCCAAAGGCATATATTCATGTGAGCATGCATCATTTAAGCTAGAAGAATCATTTAAGCATGCTTTTTCTAGTTTATTTTCTAGATCCTTAATTTGATCTAGCATGCTCTTATTCTTCTTCTTAGCTCTAAATAAATCCCTAGTTAAGCTAGAAATCATAGAAACTATTTTACTAGGTGAAAGGTTAGTTACCATAGTTTCCATGTCCTCTTCTTCTTCGGATGAGGAGGATGTAGAGGAGGCTCCCCCTTCACTAGAGCTCTCTCCACTTGAGTTTGATTCTTCGTTTTTGGTGGAGGAGCAATCCAAGTCATCGAAGGCCATTAGAGCAAGATTTGAGTAGACATGCTCTTCTTCTTCGGATGAGGATGAGGAAGAAGGGCCATTCCATGTCTTTGCTTTGAATGCCTTGGCCTTCCCCTTTTCCTTTGTCTTCTTCTCCTCTTTCTTCTTGCTCCCCTTCTTCTTCTTCTTTTCTTCCTTCTTTTTCTTCTCTTCCTTGCTCTTGTTTAGGAGGGGACAATTATCCCTTATGTGTCCCTCTCCTTGGCAATTGTAGCAAATGATTTTTCCCCTTGGTCTTCTATTCCTATCATTAGATTTATTAAAATGAAAACCCTTTAAAGCACGCCTTACCCTCCTTACCATATACGCTTCTTCCGTGCTATCCATGGAGGAGGAGGAGGATGCTTCATCATCATCGGAGGAGGAGGGGATCTCTATCTTCTTCTTCCCCTTGTTTGCCAAGAATGCTACTCCTCTTGAAGGTTGGATTTTTGGCTCTTCATGTATTCCTTCAAGCCTCGTTTCGTGGAGCTCCATTGTTGAGAAGAACTCCTCCAAGGTACTTACTTCCAAGTTCTTGGAGATGTAGAACGAATCCACCATAGAGCTTGAGGACCGGGGAAAGGCATCTATGACCTTCATTACCATATCCCGGTTGGAGAGCTTTTCACCTACACTTGTTAAACCGGTTAGTATTTCCTTAAATCTAGAGTGTAGGGATTTTACCTTCTCTCCCTTTTCAAGTTTGATATTGGACAATTGGGAGCGAAGAACATCACTCCTTGCTAGCTTTGCCTCAGATGTGCCTTCATGGATTTCTATTAGTGTCTCCCACATTTCCTTGGCGCTAGCACACTCTCCTATCCTATTGACTTCTTGTTGAGGGAGGACATTGTATAGGTGGTGCTTGGCCTTTGAATTTGCCAAGTATTCTTCTCTTTGCCTCTTGCTCCACCTTGATTTCTCCAATGACTCCCCATTTTCGTTCCTAGGCAACTCTAAACCATTTTCCATTATTAATAGAATTTCAAAGTCGGTTTCTAAGAATACCTCCATTCGCTTCTTCCACCAAGCGAATTCGCCGTCGAACTTCGGTGGGTGGATGTTGGAGCTGGCCATTTTGAATGTTGCTTGTTGTGGCAGTTAGTCCTCGACAAGCTTTCCTTGGCTCTGATACCACTTGTTGGGGATCGAACGGCTGGCTAGAGGGGGGTGAATAGCCCTCAATCGATGGATGTCGTAATTTACTCTTCTACAAAAGGTTAGCGCAAGCGGAATATAATAAGACAAGACAAGTAAATATACAAGACAAGAATCAAAATGCTAACGCAAGATGTAACGTGGTTCACGGCTACGCCGCTAATCCACGATCCCGATTCGTCCGAGGTGAATCACTCCTCCAAAGCCAATCACTATTGGTCACTCCTTTGCACCAAGCTAGGTGGAGGTAACCTTTACAATCAAGATCACTCTTCTTACAATAAGAATGAAGTAAAAGCAAGTAAGAGGAGTTTAAAGCTTGTGGGGGACTTGGATGGTCGTTTGGAGTAAGAGCATTAGCCATCCAAAAGCCCACACCCTCTCTTTTTATAGAGAGGAAGCTTTTCTTCCCGTTGGCCGCCATCGATCATTCGCCCTTGGCGATCGGCCGCCACTCAGCGGCCTCGAACATGTCGGATCCCGGCCGTTGTAGTCAACGGAACACTTGGCGATCGTGATGAACCTCATCAATCATTGCGCCTCCATAATCGGCGCCGATCGGCTACAGCGATTACAATGGCTAAACCCTTTCGGCCGTCATTGCTACCTTCGATGATCGTGATGGTCTTAGCGATCGGCCAGCCACATATGGCAGTCGACTGCTGGCCTCAACACACTCAGTCGAATACCAGTCGAACCACGTTCGACTAAGAGCAGTCGACTGCCATTCCATGGCAGTCGACTGGTGTCGGGAAATCCCATCCGACACTTAGCCAAATGGCCAAGTTTCACCTAAGAGCTACCCCCTTCCCGGGTTACATTCGCTCACTCTCATCTCTCGGAATCCCTCGCCTTCAAAGTTCTCTTCGTTCGTGGCTACGTCCCTCGGCAGCATCAGGCGCACGACTCTGCAATGCTCCTTCGCGTCTCTTGCCTCGAAGTCTACTTCCTCCGGCTTCACTCCAAGCTCCTCGTCCGGCGGTCCCTCGGATGCTCCAAGCGCACGGCTTCCGCAAAGCCATCTTTCACCAACTCAAGGACCGAGTCATGAGATGTGAAACTCGCCATGGCTCAATGTGTGAATTACTAAGTCCTGCATGACTTCAACGCACATATCAAATCAACATAACAAACTAACTTAAACCCTTTGCCACACACATCAAAACCTTATCATGGCAAGAGATTTCCCTAACAAATCTAGATGTCAAGAATAGAGGGACATTGTCACATATTGTGAGAGTCACAATTAGTAGTCACAAATGAGATGTTGGAGCTCAACATTCTTGTAACTTGGGTAGCAATGATGTGTTGCTAGATACCGCTCATTGCTTATGTTCCTAAATCAGTTTAGGGACATTGCCAACGTTACAAGAACCTATAGGGTCACACACTAAGAGCAATTAGATGGAGATTAGGTTCATATGATGAACCATGAGGATTAGGTTCATGGGATGAACCAAATTGGATTAAGAGTAATCCTAATTAGACTAATTGAGTTGGACTCAATTTGATTCAAGTATTGAATGAGTCAAATTTAGATTTGATTCATCAAATCAATTTAAATTAATGAATAGAGATTCATTAAATTAAATTGACTTGAGTCAAGTGGTTAGATTTGATCAACCATGGGAGATAAGAGGTCAAGTTTGACTTGACTTGAGAGGGAAGATGAAAGGTCAAGTTTGACTTGACCAAATGCCATGTCATGATGATGACTTGGCATGGCTGGCCAATGATGATGCTCCACATCATCATTGACTTATCATGTGGTGCCACCTCATGAGGGAGACCAAGAGCCATTGGAATTACATGCATGCATGTAACCTCCCAAGCCTTATTGTGGCCGACCACTTTACTCCATTTGATGGTGAAATTCATTTTGGTGAGTTACTACAACTTCATCTTCTTCCTTGGATCATCCTCTCAAGCTCTCTCCCTCTTCTTCCTCATCTTGCCGTGAGCATCTAAGGAGTGCTAGCACACTCAAGAATGCTTTTCTCCACCTATTGCTTGTGTGGATACCAATAGAGGAGTGTGCACTTGACGCTCTTGAGTTCCGGCGAAGCTTTTGGATGAGCAGGATTTGCGAAGGGCGTCGCATCGAGGGTAATGATCTTACCTCCTAGATCTAAGGTAGATCTAGGGTTTTTAGTAAACACATACATGTTTTAGTTTTAATACATCTTCGCACAGATCCGTGGCCGGACTTCCGGGGTTTCGCAACGCAAAAAGAGGTTTTTGCAGCTCGAAAAGTCCAACACGTACAATAACTCTTACAATAGTAAGAAACAAATACAAGCAAGATACAACAATAAAATGCAATTACAAGTAAAGAAAACAACTTTACAAGAGCTTTAGGATTGCTTGCTTGTTGATCGCTTGAATCGTGCTTGAAGACCCTGATTTGCACTAGTAAATCGCCTCAAAAATGCCCAAGAAATCGTTGCCAAAATCACTCTTCCGAGCTGCTTTTATAACCTACAATCAGGCTGGATTTTTGCCTATCAGTCGACTACTCGGGACCATCAGTCGACTGATACCACTGTTGTCGTGAGACAACGGCTACATCCACACTGGAAAAATCCAACGGATGCACCATCAGTCGACTAACCAAACCCATCAGTCAACTGATGTCTCAACCTGTCGAGTGGTCGAGCCGATCACTCGACTAGAGAATATTCTGTGCCCGAAATTCCGGCCATCAGTCGACTGATCACCTTGATCAGTCGACTGCTCAGGCCAGTAGTCAACTGCCCACCTTTGGCAGTCGACTGCTAGGACACTTTCCGCAGTCAAACCCTAGTTGACTCACACCAGTCGACTGCCACATGGTACTAGTCGACTGATACACCTCAAACATGAGGTTTTAACCTCAAATATGAGGTTTAACCCAAGTATGGTGCCCCCATACTTGCTAGACCACCCGTAGCCTAGACCTAATCCTTCTAGCCACCTCCGTTAGCCTCGCGCCTATCGGATCCCTCCAAGTCATCCATGACTTGTTCATCCATACGCTAGCCTTCAGGTGCTTCCATCGGCTGTCATGCTAACGGTGTCTACACCGCCAAGGCACATTGGACTTACATTGCCAAGACTCCGCTTGGACTTTACGCCGCCAACCATTGGACTTATGCTGCCAAGACTTCACCCTTGGACTTTACATCGCCAATATCAAACCCCTTGGACTTTCCAAATGCCAAGTACTCATGACTTGGACTTTCACCGCCAAGACTACATCCTTGGATTTACGTGGCCAAGACTACACCCTTGGACTTTACTTGCCAACCCATGTTGGACTTTCCATGCCAAGACCCATGCTTGGACTTTTCCTTGCAAAGACCCATACTTGGATTTTACATGCCAAGTACTCAAGGCTTGGACTTTCCATGACATGGTCAACTCCAATCAACCATCAAAATTCCCCTCGAGTCAAACTCGAGTCTGGTCAATCATGACCCAGGTCGATTGCACCAACAATCTCCTCAAAATATTATCAGACATCAATGTCAAACCTTCATGTCAACCATCAAAACATCGCTCGAGTCAAACTCGAGTCCGGTCAATCGTGACCTGGGCCGATTGCACCAATAATCTCTTCCTTTTTGATGTTTGACAAAAACACATACCTTTGAGTTAGAACACTAACTCAAATCTTCTTACTAATTATCCCAAATTGGTAATCCCATAAAATCTCCCAAACATTCTCCCTAAATATTCTCCCCCTTTTTGATTAACATAAAAAAGGTTTTCTCCAAGGAGGTCAATGTCTCATGTCCCAATGAGATCTTATAATCTCCCCCTTGGTCCAAAAATACCTAGGATGCCTGCAATCTTCCTAGTGATAAGTCCCATATCACTCAAGAGAGACAATCCTACAAACTCTCCCAATTTTTAAATTGGGTATCTCAAAATTCCCATTTCCCCCTTATGAGAAAAAATACTATCCATCATCCCATGATGGATACCTCCCTCTAAAGGCTTGCTCTTCCTTGACCATTGCACCAACAATGTCCTTGAGAAGTCCCTAAGCCAATAGGAACTCTAAACCATCAAAAATAAGGTTCAAAGTTCAACATTGAACTTTCCAACTTCTTAAATTTGATACATCATCCTAACAACTCTCCTAATCCATATCCAATGGATTTTCACCCTTTATAATGCTTCCCAAAGCATATCCTAGGATTAGGAGTGGTTAGGGAACTTTACCGTAGCTGAAAATGGACAAAACAACCTTATTTTTTCCCAAATCAACCTGGCAATCGACTATATCAGAGATCAGTCGACTGCCGTGCCAATCAGTCGACTGCCAACAAGGGAAGTCGACTGATAATTGAAAAATCAAAATTTCAGTTATCAGAAATAAAATTCGGAAAGATATAAGTAATTCTACATATATTGAAAAATCGTGAAAATTCATACGTATATTACTTATAAGCAATACAATGGGTGAAAAATGTTAGAAAAATATTTTACCCATAAAATAGTGAAATCGACACAAAGTTCAAAAATGAAGAAAGACTTCAATATTTGAGTTCACTTTGTATCAACTTCATCAATGGTGATTGCTATCAAAAGATAGACTTCACCAAAGTTTTCTAAAATGATTTTAAAATATTTTTGAAAACCTATATTGGATCATATTCCTTGGGCTTAATGTATATGACTTGTACACTAGCTTTCCCAATGATCCACAATTAAGATAAAATGAGTTTTAGTTCATCTAGATACAAAAGCTATGCACCTTGAACTTAACTCATATCCTAGCATCTCACATGTATCTAGAGTGTATAAATACACATACATGTCAATTTAGATGTGAGATGTGGGTTTCGGTTTATCTTAAACTAAAGCCTCATGCATTTTCTAAGACAACCCTACTTGATTCCCTTATGCATGAGACTTCAAGTAATGCCATAGTCTTTAAATCGATTTTAATTATTTTAAATGTATGAATGATCATGACATAAATGATAACATAATTAAACATGACCAATGATCATGATGTCATGACATATGATAGAGTCTAAGCATACATGATATTTTACCTTAATCCTAGACATGATCATGACATATTAAATAATCAAAAATAGATATGATGTTATGGCATGTTATATGACAAACAAAACATTACAAATAAAATGTATAGGTATAATAATACCTAAATTTTAATATTAATTGCCATTTGATATAATTAAGTATATTTTGTCATATTGCCAATTATCTCCCAAGTGTGCCAAAGACCCAAAATGGCACACTAAGACCTCTAAACCTAAATTGTGCCAATTTGATTGATTTTTCATAATCTTCAAAGTTGGCACATCCTAAAAGCTTTTAGAATTTAGCTCCATACTTATTTCCAAGGCACCCATAACCTTGAAAATATCCTAAAGTGCCAACTATGCTATGGTTGGGTTAGCTACCCTTCCAATCAAAGTTGACACACCTAAACCCATCTAGCGTGAATCGATCATGCTCCTAGGAACCCAAAACCTATTTGAGCTCCTTGGGTTAATTAGGTATTCCTTAGGGATGACCTCTCTAGATACCTTCCTAATGACCCTTCTAGGCTTGTTAGCCTTGGTCATTTGGGTCTTGCCTAGGTTAATTCTAGGGGTGACTCCCCTTGTAACCTTCTTAATAGCTTCCCTAGGTTTCTTCGAAACCCTAGCCACTAGGCATATACCTTGGTTACCCTTAGGGATGACTTCCCTAGTAACCTTGGTTTTTCTAGACCTAGATTGTGTTCCATAATCGAATGGAACATTGTGGTAGGTCTTTTTTGGGCTTAGGCTTGCCCTTGGATGGTTCTTGTTTTTTAGGTCTTTGACTTTGACTTCTAGACCCTAGAGTTTGACCATTTGACCTTTGCATTTGATTTGTCATTTTTGCAAGAATCTTTTCAAGTTTCTCAAGCCTCGACCTCAAGACTTGATTTTCCAACTCCAATTGCCCAATTTTTGAATTTTGATTTGGTCCTTGGGCAATACCATTTCCTCTAGGCATATGCCTACCATTCTTAGTGTTAATGCCTAAATAATTTTTTATTTTCCTAATGCTTTCCTTAGGAAAAGTTTTTCTAGGGACATTAGTCTCAAATTTCTCCTTAGTTTTAAAATGAACATTCTTAGCTCCTAGGCAAAAATATTTGTTATTCCTACTAGCATGCTTTTGTTCTTGAGAAATAGCAAGATTGTTAAAATTATTCCTAGCATGCTTTTTGACATTTAAATTAGAACTTGAAGGTGCATTAAAATATACCTTAGTGTTTGCCATAGAGACTCCCCCTACTTGTGATGCTCCTTCCTTATCTTTGATTTCCTTCTTCCTAGGGCATTAACTTCTATAGTGCCCCTTCTTATGGCACTTGAAGTATACTACGAGCTCCTTGGTCTTCTTGGTGAGGACACTGGCATCCTTTGACTTTTCTTGACTTTTAGGTGCCGGTGGACTTTTCTTGACCTTCTTTGGGCACTTACTCTTATAGTGCCCAAACTCTCTACACTCAAAACACATTATATCAATTTTATTTGAAATTGAAGTGTTTGAGACGCCTAGGGTAGTGGTGAGGGTCTCTTGAGCTTGCTCTTCCTCTCGATCAGATGTAGATGGTTCTTCTTGTTGCTCCGGTATTGAGGATGTCCTAATCTCCTCCCTCTCAATCCTAGAGATGGAGGCTTCTTCCAACTCCTCTTCCACCGATCCAGAAGTTGACTTCTCTTCAATTTCCGAATCCTCACTTGCTTGTGAGGATGAGGATTCATCTTCGACCTTCTCTTCTTGAGCTGGTGATGGGTCTTCATGGAATCTTGCCAATTCCCTCCAAAGTTCCTTGGCATCCATGCAATCCCCTAGGCTACACAAGATGTCATTAGGAATCAAATCAAAAATAAATTTGATTACCTTCTTGTTTTCAAATTGTTGGAGTTGCTCCTCGGTCCATCTCTTCTTCTTGAGGAAGTCTCCCTTTGGTCCTCTTGGATATTCAAATCCTTCCATTAAGATGGACCACTCCTCAAAGTCCCTCATCATCAAGAAGTCTTCAATCCTTGCCTTCCATTGGTTGAAGCCTTTTCGTCCATATAAAGCATATGGGATTGGGGTGTTGATGTCCCAACCTAAATTCTCTTGAATTTCCATCTTGTTCCTCTTCACCCTCTAGCGTCTTGGCTCTGGGTTGTTAATCCGTAGAAGAGCCCTGGGCTTTGATACCAATTGTTGAGGATTCAGTGGCCGCTAGAGGGGACGGGTGAATAGCATTTTGGATGCGTCGATGGAATTCGTTCGCGATTGCGTCTATAAATCGTGTTAGTGCACAGCGGAATAATAATAATAAAAACAATACATGAGACACAATCACAAAAACTACACAAGATATAATGTGGTTTGGAACTGAACGGTTCCTACTCCACGGATCGAGCTCTAAAGTGCTCTAGCGATGCCACAAACATCACTAAACAATAAACTCCTTCTCGACAATACGTCAGAGGTGGAGAAACCTCGTACAATAACTCTTACAACAGTAAGAAATAAATACAAGTAAGATACAACAATAAAATGCAATTACAAGTAAAGAAAACACCTTTACAAGAGCTTTAGGATTGCTTGCTTGTTGATCGCTTGAACCGTGCTTGAAGACCCTGATTTGCACCAACAAATCGCCTCAAAAATGCCCAAGAAAGCACTGCCAAATGATGTGAGCAAAACATATAGAGTTTTAGGAGTAGTTTTCGCTCACATCTCATTACATTTTATGTTAGTTTCATGCATATGTTACTCTATTTTGCACGCATTTCCTATTTTCTGGTTCGGAGATCTGCTCTTTGTACTTTTGTGTGCAAGATAGCATTTCATGGAAAAACGGTGCACTTTTGGAGCAAAAATGGAGCAATTTGTGGAGCACAGACCTTAGGGAACATGCACTGGCCATGTCCCAAGACTTGGGCATGTTTCCGAAGCGAAACGGATCAAAACCGAGGCTCCAGGAAAAGACACGGCCATGCCGTGTGAAAACACATGGCCGTGCTTTTTTCCAGCTCAATTCCAGCTGAGATTTAACCTATTTTCCTGCCTTGCACATGGCCAGGCTGTGTGAAATTCACACGGCCATGTGGCAGCGTCGCGAATTCAAGGAAATAGGGTTTTTCAAGCATTTATGGAAAGCCGGAGCCGCCTCTATATATAGGAAACTCATCCAAGAGGCGAGGGATCGCGAGGGAGCCGCCCTAGGGCTCCCAAACCCTAGAGAGGAGGCATGACGGCTAGGACGACATGATGAAGCCCTAAAAAGCTTCGGGAACTCACAATGGGGAGGAGGAATGCCACCGGAGGTCCACGCCTTGCACTTCAATGCCGGAGAGAAGACCACAAAAGCATTGTAATCTTTTGTTCCTGCGTTTTATTCCCTATGTATTCGAACATAAACATGCTTTGTGATTCTTCCTTCATATACATAGAGTAGTTCTTTCGATTCTAGGATTAGGGAGTAGCTTGTGTGCACATTACAATGTTGGTTCATGTTAAATTCTGCCTTTGAGTTTAATTTGGCAATTGGTAGTTGTTTTTTACTTTATCTATGCGTGTTTGGTTTTCTATCTGCTGTGCTTAGGTGATACGAGGGGTGACAACCCTCGTATCTAAGATTTAGGGGATTTGATACAAGGAACCTAGGGGTAAACTTGATCTCCTGTAACCGTGGGTAGAAGGATGCGATGGAACCAGACACGGTTCATCGTAGGGATTGATTCGACATCCTCGTACCATCTATCCCATCCTTCTAGGCAGAGATAGCTCCCGGCAGATGCGGTGGCTCTTCGGGAGAGTGTATGATGTTCCTTCCACAAAACCATAGCTAAACGTCTAGACAACGCCAATTGACAGTATTGTTTTGTGACACACAAGTGAAATCAAAGTCCTAGAATCACCTTTGAAGACCTCGGCACACTCCTTTCCTCCTCCGTGTGACACCGTATAGAGTATAGTCCACCGACAACCCTCACCAGTCAAAAACCCCTTAGAGTTTATGTCCGACGATTACAACCACTAAACGTACCGATATTCGAATCCCAGTCCCTGTGGGATCGATAAATCTTTTATTACTTGATGACATCCATGCACTTGCGGGCGTTGAGTGCGATCGCACACTTTGAGTCCTCAACGGCCTTCATCGCGAGATTTGAGGTCGCGATCACGTGCATCAAGTTTTTGGCATCGTTGTCGGGGACTGATCGATTCAATATCAAACCGAATAGTGGATAATTGGATAGGACTTAGGATAGATTTACTTTTCTTGTTTTATTTTATTTTATTTTATTTCAGTTTTGTTTATTCAGTTGCTCTTTTCTTATTTATAATTTTCCACATATAACGATGCATGATTTTACTCATGATTATGGGCAATTTAATTCTATAAGTTTTGGTAATATTTATTGTGAACATTGTGGTGAAACATGGCATACCATTAATGATTATCCGGATATATTTGAACCTTCACAATTTGAACAAAAAGATGTCACCTACAATTACAACCAGTGGCTACAAGATGATTTCTATTCATATAGTTATGACCCTGAGTACTTAAACCCACAATATTGTCCGCCTAAATCCTGACTTAAGCAAATAATGGAAGATTTCATTCGAACAGGCCAAGCAGTGAACGATGAATTCCGACGGTGGCATTCGCAGACAAAGACTCAATATCGTTTCCAAAATGAGAACGAGAGCTATGAGTCACCATGCAAATTTTATCCAAAACCAAGCCCCCACTTAGAAGCCCCGCTAGATAATTTTACTAGGGAATGCAAAGAGCATAGCCAACAATTTACAGAGATGATGGAACGAGATCTAGTTAGAGTAGAAACCAAACAACTAGAAGGTGGCTTTAATGACTCGATCACACTTAATAGGGTGGAGACTCACTTTGAGCGAATGAATGAGGAGGGCGTAGATGACATAGGAAGTGAAGAAGGACAATCAATTCAATCATCATTGGAAGAAGAACTTGAGGATTATATAATCGATACTTTAATCGAGGAGAGCATTGCTTCAATCCAAACACCTCCTAACCTCAAGGATCTAGAAGAGCCTACCATAACCCTCACCGAAGCTTTAGCTACCAATAACGAAGCCCATCTAGCGATTTGTAATGATAAAATTTCATTCGACATAATAGAATCTGCTAACCAATCTTTTGTTGAGGATGTTCATGGTGAGTTATGTTATTTACAACATTTGGACAAAATAGAATATTATGATCAAACTCCTAATGATTACTTGAGGCTAAGCATGTTTAATCTTGAACCAAGGAAGACAGCTAATAAATACCTTGCCCCTCCACGAGCAAGATTTAAGAGATATGGTGATAAGGTACCACAAGGGAGGAGGTGTAAGGTGAGCAAATATCTTGTTCCCCCACGAGCAAGATTCAAACACCTTAAATGAAATGTAGGAATAAGGTCGAGCTAAAATACCTTAAACAAAGAGCTTCTTGGGAGGCAACCCTAGTTTAGTTTTTAGGATTTCTTTTTATTGCATTTAATTTTTTTGTAATTCGAACTTCGATTTATGGTATTTAGCATTTGTAGGTAAGGAAAGAACTTGCTAGGTAAATACAAAAGTCATTTTATGTTTATGTAGTGAAGTGAAGCGAAATCAGACCATTATGCACCACGAGAAAAGAAACAAAGGGCGCACGGTCATGCCATGTGTTTTCACACAGCCGTGCCCTGACTTCCAGAGTCCCACACGGTTAGATAGTGTGTTTTTACACGGCCATGCCCTGACTTCCAGAGGCGCACACGGTCAGGCCGTGTGACTTCACACAGCCGTGTCGCGCCCCCTAGTCCATGTGAAAAGCCTACACCTACACCGTTTTCTTTTCCTACTTTTGAGCAGGATGCAGGTACTTCTGCCTACGATTTCTCGGAGTTCTGATCGCGCCTCGATGACATATACGCTGAGCAGCAGATGCAGGGGCAGCGATGGGATGATCATAGCTCCTATACAAAGGCAGAGTTTACAGGTGTACGGGAGCACTTCCAGTGGGCCAAGGACTTCTACGACGAGGCTCGTATTTACTTTCAGGAGGAGGATGCCCGACGCCAAGAGGAGGCCACCTACAACCAGGAGATGCGACAGCATATGCGTGCCCAGCAGGCATAGTGGGCTCGGGAGGAGGAGAATAGAGCGGTTGTTGCATCCACTAGCTCTCAGATCAACCACATATACATGTGGCATCAGCGGCTTAGTACCAGGCTTTCCTAGGAGCCTGACATGCCGAGACTACCAGACTTCCCGCCTTGACCATAATATTAGAGGTATATTTTCATTTAAGTCTGGGGGGGACCCCAAAGTTTATTTTGTTTTGTTTCCTAACAGTAGTTTCTTTTCTGGTATTTTCATTCATTTATTCATGCATGGGTTGTTGAGTTTCTTTCAGTACTTAGTTTTTGTTATCTGTAAAGCTGCCTCAGTAGTATTTGTAATAGTTTCTTACTTGAGTTGTTCTCATAGGTAGCTTAACTTCATTTATCTCGTGATATTTTATTTTATTCGCACTAATGAATGTTCTAGACTTACACTGGTTAGCTTTATTTTTACACTTACACATGTCGAACATTCTGAAAGGGATAATCTAGTACATACCTAGTTATGATTCATCTCAGTAGTCTAGTACTTTGGAATCCATAGGTGACTCTAGGTTTAGCATTTTAGTTGCTGGAGATGCTCGGATTGTGTAAGCCCATTTGGAAAAATCAAAATCCCAGTGAGAAGAAAAAAAAAGGGAGAGAAAGAGAAAAAAAAAGATGAAAAAGAAAACAAAGAAAAAGAAAAGAAAAAAAGAGAGAGAGAGAAGATTATGAGGGATAAAAAATAGTTGTCGTGGGTGGAAATGGCTAGGTGCCCCTTTGAGACCGAGTTAGGTTACTGGGGAAACACCTATCAATTTCTCTCAATACCGAGCACGCCTTTGAGACTTTATGCTAGATCTAAGGAACGACCCTCGCTTTGGGCAGGTAAGTGCCTAAGAGCCAAAACCCTTAGGAAAGCTATGGGGTGATTGTTGGTTTTGCCCGGAAGCTCTGATACCAAGTGTTGGGGTTGATCCGTGAGGGGAAACTTCGCTTCCCCTTCACCTCGGTTGCTTGACCATGGCGATCCCTTCGATGTCCCCGGATTGAAAAAAAATTTAATCCTAGACAAAAGGGATTGCCAAAGCAACCAAGTCATCGTCGTGCTATTCGTTTAGAGAGGTCACTTGAACAAACTAGTTGTTCAAGCGACCATTCTCTATTCTACGAGTAGCCGCGGAATAGACGATGTCCGGATCGCCGGTTTTTGTGTTTATGCTCGGGATCCAAATATTATTTAGCCATTCACAGAAATATATCATGCTCATAAATGAAAAACAAATATAAACATGTAACATATAAAATTAGAGAATCGATATACCTCTCGATCTTCTAATGTATGTCCTTCCTCCTTTCGGACGTCGTGTGGGCGACGCTCTACCAAAAGTCGAAGCTCCTAGATCACACATCTTCCTTCCTTGCTCATCCAAAGCAAGAGGAAGAATAGAAACAAGGCTCATCTCCTTCCTATGGCCAACCAACAAGCAACAAAAGAAATGCTTGCTGTCGGCCAACAAGGAGAAGGAGATAATGGTGAAACCGACCAAGACATCAAGGGAAACCCCTTAGTCTTGTTTCCACCACCCAAGGAGAGGGAGAAGGGGTCTTTAGATGCTGTCCAAGGGTTGGAGAAGGTGATATGGGTGCCGGCCACCAAACCATGAAGAAGAAAGGAAGAAACTTTCCTTATTTGGTGCCACCCAAACCTCCTAAACCCTAAGCTTCCAAACCCTAATCCAAGCTCACCTTGTGGCCGGCCATGGAAGTGAGGACAAAGATTAGGATGAGCTCAATCCAAGGTAAAGAGGAGAACCATAGTGGCGGGCCAACCCTTAGGAAGAAGAAGAACATCTCCTATAGTTGCCGCCCACCCTTTTCTCCCAAAAACCTAGCCACCCAAACCCTAATCCTAACTTACCTTATATCCGGCCATGGAAGAGGGGAAGAAGAATAGGATAAGTTCAAGCTAAGGTAGATAGGAGCAGCATAGTGGCCGGCCAACCCAAGGAAGAAGAAGAACAACCTCCATTAGTTGCCGCCCACCCTTGCTCCAAAACCCTAGCCACCAAACCCAATCCTAAACCAACTAGGATTCCTAGCCACCAAAGGAAGCAAACCCTAATCCCCTCATCCCTTGTGTTCTCCACGCCAACAATCCCTAATCCACCCTTATATAGAGTTTAGGGATAAGTCTTGGTTTAATCTCCACCATTGGTTCAAGGGATTTAACCTCAACCGTCGGATCTAGAGATTTAATCTCAACCGTCGGATCTTAGAGATTTAATCTCTACCAATGGATCTTAGAGTTTTGTTTCTATCCATTGGATCTAAGCATCATGAGGTGTTAATAGGCTACATTAGGGACCATGAGGAGTTGGGTCTTGGCCACCCATGGATCAAGCCCACATAAAGTCCGATCCACTAATGATGATCCAATCCACTAAAGGTCCATCATTGATCTACCTCACCAACCCCCATATGATAATATGGGCTCCATATATTATTTGTACATTTTCTCCCTGTGTTTAAGATCTCGAATGTCCGTCGATTAATTAATTTACTAACCATTAATTAATCAACATCTAACTCCTTGAGTAGTACCACTCAACCTTTTCATCATGCCGGACCAAGTCCACCTGCAGGGTTTACATGATGAACCTTATGAGCTCCTCAAGGGGACATCATCATCCTAATATATAGGACACGGTTTCCTCCTATAATCAACGGCACACCATATAAATAATATCATCTCCCAACTTACCGAGTCTATCGATTTAATCTATAAATCTCGTCCATTGGTAAATCAAAGAGATGAGTACCAAGTATATGTGCCCGTTATTATATCGGGATTAAGAGCATGTACTAAATAATATCTGAGGTCCGATTCGATTATGTAGTCAGCAATAAATCGAATCACCTCTGTGTCGGTCCTGCTCAATACACACAAAGTGCACTAGTGTGATTCTATGGTCAAGACAAACCAATACCAAATCACACTACAACTATTCCGATGGTTTGTCCAAAGCCATCTCGGTTGTGAGCCTTTACTTATACTTTACAAGGAGCCGATAACATGATCTCCCGTGTGACACCACACACCATGTTATCTACAATGTAAGGTATTAGACAATATTGCATAACCATAAAAATATGCAAACAATGATCATGTGATTCTTATTTCAAAATAAAGATGTTCATACAAAAGAGCTAGGCTTTCAGTATACATCCCAACAGTGATGACTTAACTCACCATGGAATGGGCATCCCCTAAGAATGATTTGCTTAGAACGAGCACGAGGAGATAACTTAGTGAATTTCTAGAACATATTTATTTTGCTTTGATTGTAAATACCACTTGATAAATTTAGTTAACATGCTAAGTATGGAACAATGTCTTTTTAAATTTCATGACACTGAGGTTTGCTTGAGGACAAGCAAAGATTTAAGTCTGGGGGAAGTGATGTGAGCAAAACATATAGGGTTTTAGGAGTAGTTTTCGCTCACATCTCATTACATTTTATGTTAGTGTCATGCATATGTTACTCTATTTTGCACACATTTCCTATTTTCTGGTTCAGAGGTCTTCTCTTTGTACTTTTGTGTGCAGGATAGCATTTCATGGGAAAATGATGCACTTTTGGAGCAAAAATGGAGCAATTTATGGAGCACGAACCTTAGGGAACATGCACTGGCCATGTCCCAAGACTTGGGCATATTTTCGAAGCAAAACGGATCAAAACCGAGGCTCCAGGAAAAGACACGGCGGTGCCGTGAAAACACGATCGTGCCTTTTTCGGCTTAATTTTCAAATTTGAGATTTCACTGTTTTCGACCTTGCACGGCCAGGGCAGTGTAAATTCTACAGGTGTGGTGGTAGTGAATTCAAGGAAATAGGGTTTTTCAAGTATTTATGGAAAGTCGGAGCCGCCTCTCTATATAGGAAACTCATCCAAGAGACGAGGGATCCTCGTAGCTGGCAGCTGCTTCCTCAAGAGTGAGCTAAGGAAAGGACCCTCCCTTAGCCCATGCAGAATGGCTACTCTGAAGGCATTTGATCTTGCTGAGGGGATATTTCGGGCAGTGGAAGTGAATCGATGAAGATATCCTCTGAGTGACTCTGAAGGTCCCTGCATAATGTGCACCAGGACAGAAGCATCATGTTTGTACGCCTTACAACTGGCGAACTCTTAACGGAACATCCCCTGAAAATCAGCAAAACAAGTAATAGACCCCGGGGGGCAGAGTATTAAACCATTTTTGCGCCGAGCCGATTAAAGTGGTATGGAAGACCCGACACTTGAGGGCGTCGGTATAGCAATGGAGCGAGGCGTCTCCTGCAAACTGTGATAGATGCTCCTCAGGATCCGTTGTGCCATCATACTTGTCCACCTAAAGATTTCTGAAGTATGAAGGCAGGACTTCAAAAAGGATGTCCATGGTGAAAGGATTGGGCTCATAAGTCTTCGGAGCCTTAGTTGAATGGCTTTCGCCTTGCTCTTCCCGTCGAGCCTGGGTTACTAGCACAGTGGTTTGAGGTACTCGTCCCCCCAACCCTTCCCCAGGCAATACTTTGACATTGGTGGTTGTACGAAGTGGAGGGGGCATTTCTTGTGGCGGTCCACGGGGGGAAGGTTCACCAGAATGAGGATGAAGGTACCCAGTCCTCCTCCTCTCTTTAGCAAGGGCTTCAGCCACGACAGTGTCCACCATGGCTCTCAGCTGTGACGGTAGTATTGTAATGGGGTTTTCCTCCACGGAGGAGGCTGTCGGATGATGTATCTCCTCTGGCTGCACCTCTACGTCTTGCTCAGAATGTTCTCACAGACGGTGCCAACTGATGCTGTACGGAGAAGGATTTTCTGGCTTCCTTTCTACACCGAGGAGTGTGCAGGAAGCTTGAGGGTTCTCTTCGCCCGCAACAGTAATGAGGTACAAAGAAAGGAAATGCATGCAACATAGGAAATAAGCATATACACAAGATATAACGTGGTTCGGAACAAAGGTTCCTACTCCACGGGGGTGAGCCCTTCCACGAGCTGCGGTGCCAAAGCACTTTCACTGTAAACTTCCTCCTTCACGGAAAGAACTTCCGGAGGTGGAGGAGAAAACCTCTTACAATTATCTCAACACATAGAAAGTATCAGAAAGATGGAGCTCACTACTCTCCTTGTCTCCTTCTCCGGCGATGTGGTTGCTCTCCCCTTCGGATGTGCCTTCGTCTCTCGCCTGTTGGAATAATACGGATCCCCTTTCCTCTTGCCCTGCTTCTCCTTTTTTTCCTCCTTCCTCTGGGCAGCTATTGCACCACGAACCTCCTTCATCGTACACGTGGCCACCTTGCTTATCTTGTTAGTAATATATGAGATATGTCCTAAGGCAATCGCCTTATGTTTGAACCATTTATATGATAAATGAAGATTCACTATTTGAGTATACATATTTTCATGTATTTGATTAGATCTTAAACTCATTTATTGAATGTCCACGATACGATTCACAACATGAGAGAATTTGTGATTGAATCACAACTAGTGAGTATCTCTACATGTGTAATTGTGATGTATCAGAATTATCCCTAGTCGATGAATTGATGGATTTGGACACCATCGATTATGTCGAGACTAGCACGAGGTATACTCCTTGGTATATCCAAGCAGCTGATTCTCACTGGCTGGAGACATTGTGATGTCCGGAGTTAATCGTGGATGCTAGTTATGGTAACTAGTTCATTGGAGTGACCAGCCGTAAGACTTTATATGGTTCTCTGCATATATAGATATGTCAATGAAGTTCTTACTGCAGCTTAAGTGCGATGTTCCTTTGACTTGTGGTATTCAAGTCATCTTAATCATAAAGACTTATACTTTGACATCTTAAGTAAGCATCTCTGAGGAGATGTGGACCCGGGATGATTGGGTATAAGTCGAAGTGATCGAAGGTGTTTGAATAGCCTATAAAGGATTCACCACTCCTTGCGAGGAGATGTATACCCATGGCCTCTCGTCTGATTGTTACTAAAGTCTTTGGCCAAAGCATTACATGTTTAGAGTAAGGTACTCTTGGATACATGTGCAGTAACTAGAATCCGTAGGACAAGGAAATGATACTTGGGCTAGGTGTGACGTAGTCAACCTAGTGGGGGCTGACACTATAGACCATGTCCTGAACCAAGTGGGTATAAGATGAGTGAAGGGAATGGGGCACGATTCATTGTAGCTGTTGAAGGGTTTCAGTAATAGTTCTGGATCAACCGTTGATCTTTTTAGTTAATTGGGGATCATGATGTACTACTAGGTGCCACTCATGATCGTTCTATAATTAATGGTTAATTATAGATGGCCAACATAAATAGAGAACCTATTTTGTCACACGCACAACGAACGTAATCCGAAGGATTTAAAACAAGCTTGAGAATGAGATTCTCAGACCGAGAGAAACTAGGTTTGGTTTGACCAAACAAGGAGCGAGCATGAAATCGTTTCAGTCGCAATGGAAGCGTGAATGGGCCGTGTCTTATGAAGACATGATGGATGAACCAAATTGGTTTGGTTTTAATCCAATGGAGGAGAATAAACCAAAGGGGTTTGATTTGTTTTAAATGAATGAACCAAAAGTTGATTCGGTTCGTTTTAACTTAAAATATACCAACATGGTTTGGTTTATTTTAACTTAAATTAATGGAGCGGGTTAACGGGCTTTTGGTTATGATCCGATAACCATTAGGTGAATTTGTTCTCTATAAAATAGGGCTTAAGCGTTTTGTTAAGCCCTAATCCAAGCAATCCAGAAGTTGCCGCCCACCCCTCCTCTCCTCTAGTGGTCGGCGCCCAGCCCTAGCCGCCGCCCAGCTTTGTGCCACCGTCCAAGCTAGTTGCCGGCATCCAAGCTTCAGCCGGTGATCCTCCGGCGACCCTCCGGTGATCTTCTTTGAGTCCGGCGACAAGGTGAGCATCAAGCTTCCTTATTTGGCCGACCCCTATTCATCTACCAAAGCTGTCCAGTTTTATGGACAGCTTGTTTATTTCGTGTCGGAGCGTCATTTGGACGACATTTGGAGCTCCGACAGCGACTTCCTTACCGGGGATTCGATTTCCGTTAATCCTCATAGGTGGAGGACGAAGAATTCGTCAAACGGTTGGCGAATACCTCTCCGGAGAAGGAAGTTTTTGAGGACTCGTTTTGGATCCGAATTTTGATTCGGATCATGATCTTCTCTCGATCACATCGTCTTCAACACGAGGCTAGTAACTTGTACGAAGATGAGGCTCGTTACTTTGTGAAGTCATCCTGAAGATACTCGGCATGGATACAGATAGAGACGATTCTAGCGAGGATCGTTCCGGTTGATGCCTTTCCCGCTACACGTGATACGTTAGGTATACGTAGTATAAATTTCCTTTTATTGCAAAATTTGAATTTACGGTTATGTCTACACATGTTGTACTATGCATGCGTTTGGTGTGTGTGTTGTAATAAATTAGATTTATTATTTTTATTTCTTCCACTGTGCACATGTTTATGAAACATATTCGAACACACACTCGCCGCGGTGTCGGAAACCCAACATATTCGGAGAATCATTCTGTTACAGACACGAAGAGCGAAGACTCCTCCGAATATTATGTGGGGGGCCCTCTTTTGTTGTGTAACAACCTCTTATCTATATTTCGGAAAATATTCTAGCCCATCCCTTTCAACCACTTACCTTCAGTAACACTAGCCTAGACCTACCGCTCACGTGTAGCGTAGCTCTTAGGCTTTTCCCGGTAGCCTGAACCAACTCCTATTCTTCCCGTACCGAACCATCTCTAGGCCCGCTAGACTGAGCTGATTCTCATCCATCCCATATCGGAGTAATCTTCAAGATCACCCGGCCGTGCCAACTCCCTCAAACCGTCCTCCCGTGCCAATTGCCCCAAACTGACGTGCCCGAACCGTTCTTCTCAGACTTCTCCCGCCGAACTGGCTACTTGGTTCGGACAACGACCTACGCGCGGGTATTCTTACCTTATTCATAAAAAAGGGGTAGCAGCAGTATCAGATATTTATTTAGGTTACAGTACCTTTCCACTCTATGTTTTTTCTGAATTACTTTGACCTTATATTTGCTTGACCTTTTTATATTTTACTTGGTTTCTGGGTTGCTTGCTCATCATTAACATGTATTTATTTATTCTAGTGTTTGACTGATATTACTATTATATGCTTTTTTATTGTTTTGGTATAAATTAGTAGATGTTATTGGTATATGTTTATTTATTTATTATTTCGGTTGATATTGTGATTGGACTACTAGAGATAGTATGATTAAGATGAGATTATTCCTTAAAAGGTATTTAACGTTTCGCATATATCGACTACGAACTATGTCTCCCATTCGTAGTTGAGAGAGTCTGCAGTAGAGTTTTCTTATTTTTGAATCATGGTTGCATTTATATACTTGTGGTCAATCATGTCTCCCATTCGTGGTTGAGAGAATCTACCGTAGAGTTATACGCTTGGACTACCCATTTGAAGTTAGTGATAGTTGGTTTCGTGTGTTATCTGTAGCTAGATAGCTACTTTACATCTTAACTGCCCATGAGACCCGTTCGTGGTAGCATATTGTTGTGTGCATGATTGAACTGGTAGAAATAGTATAATTTAGATGAGATTATTCCTTAGAAGGGAATGTAAAGAATGAAACAACATTTATGGAACACGTACTTATTAGTAGATTTATTATCTTTATCAGCTTTGATAGGCATTTCATGTTAGATGAGTTGGAACCCTAGGCTTAACTACCTCAACGTGCTTATTAGTAGATTGATGATCTTTATCGACCTTGATAGATGTTTCATGCTAGATGTGTTGAATAACCCTAGGCTTAACAACCTAGGATAATCAACTGCCCACGAGACCCATTCGTGGTATCATATTGTTGCGCTCTATCAATAGCTAGATAGTTATATACTCTGTCTGCCCACGAGACCTATTCATGGTAGCATGTCGTTGTCTGCAGACATTGAGTCTTTATATTGCCTGTATACCCACGAGTCCCATTCGTGGTAACATGTGGTTGCGCGTAGACAGTGCTATGTATATTGCCTATCTGCCCACAAGTTCCGTTCGTGGTAGCATGTTATTGACCACAAATAGTGCCCCTTTGTATTACCTCAAGAGCCACGAGGCTTTGTCGCGGTATCTTGATATGCATTTCTTGTAGGTTTGCAGTTGATTTGTGTATGTTGCAAGTGTATTTGTTATACTGCTAACTAGATTAGTTGTAGATTGATATTACTACTCAAAGATTTGGGTTACTCGAGTTTGCTTCCTTTGATCTCTATTTTATTTTTATTATCATGTACTATCTTTCGATACACCCACTGAGTGATTTGCACTCACTCCCTCTTTTCTTTGGCTTCCAAGTTAGCTGATAGAGGACATGCCCTATTGACCTACCTTCGCGTCGCTTAGAGAGTCCCTTATCGTACTGGTCCCACTGTATCGTCGAGATGCCGATTTATTTTCTTTATTATTATCGCATTTTGTTTATGCACTTTGGTTTTTTGTCGCAATTTGATTTGGATGTTAAAACCTATTTTACTTTCACTGACTTATGTTTTAGTCATGCATACATGCAGTTAATAAAATAATAATATTTTATATTTTGATTATTTCAAAGTTTTTATCATATCTGATTCCAGTAATGTGTTTTGGAATATTGTCACTAAGGGGCTCCTCCGTCATTTAGATGACGAATATGCCCCTGAGGCATGATAATTTTATTGGTATCAGAGCTCAGGTTTGCAATTTCAATTTTTGAATTTTGTGTTTCAAGTTTTTTCTCTACCTTTGTTTTGGAGTTTTGTGTTTTGAGACCAAGCAAGCTTAAGGACATCTCTGAGCTATAGGAAAAGTAGTTGTCTTTAGTGGTCACTGTACTTTCCTTATGTAATAGGAAGTTATCATTATGTTTTTGCTAGATACTTAACATATTTGGTCATAGTAGGAAATGCTACCTAGTGAGATTACCCCTATACATGGTCATGGATGAGGTTAACCTTGAAAGTGACCCGTTGACAATCGATAGGCTTGGTAAGTTGAAAAATAATATTATTTACATGGTGTGCCGTTGATTATAGGAGGAAACCGTGTCCTATGTATTAGGATGATGATGTCCCCTTGAGGAGCTCATAAGGATCATCATGTAAATCCTGCAGGTGGACTTGGTCGAGCATGATGATAAGGTTGAGTGGTACTACTAATGGAGTTAGATGTTAATTAATTAATTGTCAGTAAATTAATTAATTAACAGACATTTGATATCTTAAACGCGGGGAGATATTTGTACAATTAATATGTAGAGCCCATATATAATTATGGGGTTGGTGAGGTAGATCAATGATGATCGTTTTAGTGGAATGGATTATCATTAATGGATCGGGTTTGGATCCATTGGGCGGCCAAGATCCAACTCCTCCTCATGGTCCCTATTGTAGCCTATTAAAACCCTCACGAAGCCTAGATCCAATGAACACGATTAAAAGGAGGCTTGGGCGAAATCTATAAATAGATTCTAAGGCTTGGTCGGCAAGAAGAAGGTGTTGTGTGATGCACGCGAACGCGACCTCAAATCTCGCGACGGAGGCCGTCGAGGACTCGAAGCGAGCGCTCGCGCTCAATGCCCGCAAGTGCACGATGTCGTCAAGTAATAAAAGATTATCGATCCCACAGGGACTGGGATTCGAATATTGATATGTTCAGTGGTTGAAATTGTTCGGAAGTAAACTCTAAGAGGTTTCGATTTGTGAGGGCTGTCGGTGGACTATACTCTATACGGTGTCACACGGAGGAAGAAGAGAGCGTGCCGAGGTTTTCAAAGGTGATTCTAGGACTTCGGTTTTGCTTGTGTACCACAAAACAATGCTGTCAACTGGCATTGTCTAGACGTTTAGCTATGGTTTTGTGGAAGGGACATCATACACTCTCCCGATGAGCCACCACATCTACCGAGAGATATCTCTGCCTTAAAAGGACGGGATAGACGATACGAGGATGCCAAAGCAATCCCTACGAGAACCGTTTCCAGTTCCATCACATCCTTTTACCCACGGTTACAGGAGATCAGGTTTACCCCTAGGTTCCTTATATAAAATCCCCTAAATCTTAGATACGAGGGCTGCCACCCCTCGTATCGTCTAAGAACAGTAGGTAGAAAACCAAACACACATAGATATAGTATAAACAACTTACAATTGCCAAATTAAACTCAAAGACAGAATTTAACGTGAACCAACATGTAATGTGAACACAAGCTACTCCCTAATCCTAGAATCGAAGGAACTACTCCATGTATATAAGGGAGGAATCACAAGGCATGTATGATGTGTGTAATTCATGTTACATTTTAGGTATTCAATATGCATGCATTTCATCCCATTCTATGTTTTAGTCATGTATTTTGTTATGTTTTAGTCAAGTTTAACATATTTTGGACAAAGAAACTGTTTTGGGGTATTTTTCATGTTAACAGGGTGAAGAATCAACAATTATTAAGGCGTATCAAAATAACACAGCCATGCCATCAGAGACATGTCCGTGTCAGAACTTCTAGACCTCAACACACCCTGGGTGTATTGGCCGACACACCCACGCTTCGTGCCCGACACGCCTATGCCCTCCATTGGCATGGGCGTGTCGCCCTATTTCCTGCCTTTCCTTTTTTTGCGTACAACACGGTGAAGCCCGGGATGTCCGTCTTAATTGAAGAGAATTTCTGCCTTAATTGAAGACCAAGCCAAGGCTATAAAAGAGGAGATATTCTAACCCTAAAGGGGGTGCGGCGGAATTGGAAGAAGGACGACAGAGCCGATGGCGGAGGAAACACAACGATGGCATTAAGGATTGTAATTTCTTTCTCTGGCAATTCTTATTCATCTATGGAGTAGTGTCTTGTAATCTTAGGATGGGGGAGTAGCCCTTGACGATTTATGATGGTTGAATGAATCTCTTCTACTTGAGTTGTCATTTGTTTTGATTTGGTATTAGATTCTTAATGATAAATCTAAGGAACCTTGGGGAAGTACCTAACAATGAACCCAAGTTCCCGAAACCTAGATCCAAACTAGGGATTAACTCTTACCAAGTATCGATAGCGTATCTATGAGGGCTTGCGCGAATCATTGATGATTCCTTAGCTGATTAAGGTCCCGTGTGCAAACCTATCGTGAAAAGGAAATTTAGTCTCTAGAGGAACTCTTATAGACTTAATGGATCTATCAAATCCAATTTTTACCAAGTAACGGTAGTAAGACTAGGGAGGTTTGTGGGGGTCTCGTGACAGGTCCCCTTAGCTGATTATGATCACCTACGCTCGAATACCGTGACAGGGAAATTGAGTTTGATAGGTACAATTGGCGTAGACCTCGAAAGGGGCCGTTGATTTACCATAGGACAGGTTCTATGGAAACAACTCTAAGGAGTAGGAGAGAACATAATCACCTTATAATTCGTCGATGCGGTGAAACCCATATCCTGAGATTCCCCTCAATTATTGACTTTTAGCTCGTTCTTCTCATTCGTTGTTCTTGACTGCTTAGTTTCTTTACTTAATTCACAAATTTAATTTGACTAGATAACTTGGTATTGTTGATGCAGTAGGCACCTAAGTCGAACCTGAGTTTTGATTATAGCAAATGATACAAAGTTAAGCTCATATCATTATCTCATGAGCTGAATCGAGTGTGCAGAAAAGTGCTATAGATAGAGCTGAAGGCTAACGACACCCGGAGAAAGCCGCGGTGGTCGGACGACACTCGAGTGACTTTGGAGGGAGCTGAAGGAATCGAGTGGAAGGCCAAAAGCGAAAGCGACACAGTAAGTATCGAGGTAAGCTCGTGTGTGTGCGAGTGTAAGTGAGGTCGTATCCTCCTTACGGGGATAAGCTTAAGCGTAGATCTGACCCAAGGCATCCCATCCGTGGTCTAGGTCAAGATCGGATGGTCGGAGGCCATCGAAATAATGTTTTTATTTAGCTAACTTGTCATTTTAGCTAGCATCAGTCAACTGCCAGCTTGGAGGACTTGACTGCTGTCAATCAGTCGACTATCTACGGTCAACATTTGACTGATGCTGCCATTAGTCGACTGATGATGGCTATCAGTCGACTGATGGTCAAGGATCAGCTTTGAGGAGTCAAGGCTTATCACCTCATTTCAAGGGGAGTGGTGCTCAATTTTGTTTGGCTGAAGTTCCTCTCGAAAAGGAGCTCAAAGGCTATAAAAGGAGGGCCTATCCTAGGGTTTCATCATCAATTCTAAGCTTCCAAAAGCCTCCGCAAAGCTACAACTCTCCGACAATGAAGTGCTTCCTCTCCGACGTCTAGGTTTAAATTGTTTTTATTTTGTTACGTCGGTATAAGCTTTATTTCAGTTTATTGCTTTACTTTCTCGGAGTTTTTATCGTAACGAGGAGAGGGGGAGTGTCCCTCTACCTCAAGCTTTTGGTGTGTTCTTGTATTGATTAACTCCTACCTCTAATGAGGAGGAGTTCTTTAGTGATTTGCCCTCCGTGCATGGTCAAGGACCACTAGGGCCTTGGAGTAGTAGCCGAAGGCTACGAACCAAGTAAAAATATTATTGTGTCTTTATTTTGTGTTTTTCCGCTGCATTTACTCGTGCCTCAATGAACGATTTCAAACGAAAAGTTTCTATCGCTATTCACCCCCCTCTAGCGATCCGCTTCAATCCAACAATTGGTATCAGAGCCGGGGGTGCTAAGATTTGGTGAAACCACCGATCTAGCTTTTTACAGATTTTTTTCTTTTTATTCTGTTTATTTCGAATTTATTTCATTTGGTAAGTTTTTTTCTCCCGCACTACTAATCCAAGATGCGAGTCTTGGTACATTTCGTGTGTTTGTGTCGTTGTTAGGTTTCTCGTCTTCATTTTCTTGTTTCTTTTGTATCAATGGCCCATCTCGAGGGTTTTAGCACCGTCCGACCTCCGTTTTACAACGGAGATGACTTCCGTTATTGGAAGGGTCGGATGGAATGCTTTCTTAAAACTCAAATCGAGATGTGGATCATAATCCAAACGGGATTCACACTTCTGACTAACGAAGTGGGTGAATCCTTGGATTATGACCAATGGGCCATTGCGACAAAAAGACAAGTTGAAGTCGATGCTAAGGCAACTCAAATCCTCCAATGCGGCTTGTCTGAGGAGGAGCTTAATGGCGTCGGCCCCTTCATCAGCGCAAAGGACCTTTAGACAAAGCTAGTGGAGCTACACGAAGGAATTGACGAAGCCAAGGTATGTAAGCGCGACCTTTTGTTTAATAAATTATATAATCTAAAAATGTAGGAACACGAAACGGTGACGCAACTTCACTCCCGCGTTCAAGACATAGTCAATAATCTACACGCGATCGGGCAAAAGGTCGAAAATCGCGACCTTATAAGGTATGTTCTTATCTCTTTTTCGAGGGCTACCATGTGGGCATCCATGGTCGATGCCTACAAGGTCTCCAAGGATCTTTCGAAACTTAGGTTAGATGAGTTATTTTCCAATTTTGAACTTCATGAGCAGTCTAAGTTGGAAACCGAGAAGGGTATATCACTTTTTGCAGGTTCGAGGAAGAAAACCGCAAGCAAGCCAACCCTGAAGGAAGAAGAGGATGAGTTCGATTCGGAGGTCGACTCGGAAATGAAGACTGAACTAGTCAACCTAGTTCGGAGGATAGTCAAGGGCCGAAAATGAACCATCACTCGACCCAACGAAGGTAAGCCTAAAAGTTCGAATATTAGATGCTACGAATGCAACAGGTTTGGACACATCAAGTCGGAGTGCCCAAAACTCAAGAACAAAGCACCAAAATACAAAACCGCACTCAACGCTACATGGGAAGAAGCATTCGAGGAAGAAGATGATGATCGCGTCCTCATGGCTAAACAGATTGAATCGGAGATGGAGTCGGAATCGGAACATGAATTGAAAATCGAAGATGAGTCGGACTGCGAAGCACTATTCAAGACAAGCCATGGATACGTATCCGGTTCAAAAGATACACTAAATGTAAGTCGATCCCTCATTAGTACACTTTATAGTGCAATTAAGTTTTTAACTAGGAAATTAGCTAAGTCTGAGACCAAGGTGGAGACCTTGGTTGAGGAAGTTAAACTCCTCAAACACGAGGTCTCCCTAACCTCTTCGACTAGTCGAGTTCGAGAGGAGGACTCAACTCGGGTTGAAAAACTTGAAGTTGAGAACTCACTCTTGAAGAGTCAAGTTGAAGATCTTAGGAACACGTTGGAAAGGTTTACTTTGGGATCCAAAGGGCTTGACCTCCTACTTGGATCGCAAAGGGCCGTGTACAACAAGGCCGGGCTAGGGTTTAGCTCAAATACGACCAACAAGTCATATATGTTGATTGTAAGTCGACATAAAAAATGTGTCCAAGCATGGGTCCCTAAGACTACCTTGATTTCAAACTTAAGATTGAACCAGTACTGGGTTCCCAAGGACGAAATCCACTATGTGGAGAGACCGAACCGATTCAACGGTCCAGGGGGAGCTAGTACGAAACTTGTTTGTATTTTAACTTAGAAATTGCATGCTTAGGTTCTTTATTTAGTTTGATTTTTCTTTTTAGAATGGCTAGATATGACTATAACTCATCAATACTTGATAACATAGTACCAGGACGCGGTGAGATGATAGTACACTAGGAAAGCGGAGTCTTGTGTATTCGGGCTAGATAAGGAGTATCTAGTTTGATGCACTTGACCGAGTGGAACTAGCTGAAGCTACCTCATCGTATCCTAGACTAGTTAGACCAGGAAGTGGTTTTAGGTAAGTCAAGTCTCTATTTTCTTGAAAATGGCTTTGTCTAAGGAAGTGGTCATTGTTCCGATCAAAGAAGGCCTCTGTGCCTCGCCACGACCTGGAAGCCATGATCTTGAAAAGGTGACTTGATGAGCCTAAGGTCAAATCCGAATCTAATGCAAGGTTGACAAGTGTTCAATTCATTAAATTTAAATCAAGTAAAATTGGGAGTCATCTCATAAGAACATATAGGGTTAACATGTTTGATCATGTAGACATGGGTGAGATGATTTAGGTTAATAAACTTCAACAAATCTTTAATAAATCTAATATCCGATCCAACTACCTTGTGTGTAGGATCAATGAATGTTGGATAGTGGTTGCTCCCGACACATGACCGGGGATCAACTCAAGTTTTCGAAGCTTCGATTCAAATGACAAGGATCGGTAGCCTTCGGAAACAACGACAAGCTCAAAATCATCGGATCAGGTGATATTGAGCTCAACTAGGGGTGTAAACGAATCGAGCCGGTTCACGAGCTTTTCGAGCCGGTTCGAATAATATTCGATTCGAATTCGAAATTATCGAATTCGAGCCGAACTCGAATATGTACAAATATTTTTCGAATCGAACTCGAGCCGAAATAATATCGTTCGAACTGTTCGCGAACTTTTTTTTTTGAAAAAAAAAATTTGAATATTAAATCGAGTATTAATTTTCGAATATCAAACCGAGCCTCATTCGAATATTAAATCGAGCCTCAATTTCGAATAGTAATCGAACCGTTCGAATTAATATTCGAAAATTTCGAATCGAATCCGAACTCGAGCTTTGATTCGAATCGAATTCGAGCCCAAAATTATTAAATTTTTGAATTTCGAATCGAATTCGAATATCTCAATTCGAACTTCGAATCGAACTCGAATACTAAATTTTTTTAAAAATTCGATTCGATTCTGTTCGTTTACACCCCTAAGCTCAACTCTAACTTTATTATTCAAAATGTCTTATTGGTAGAAAATTTTCAATATAATTTACTTAGTGTAAGCCAATTGTGTGATAATAACTATAAGGTCATATTTCTAAAAAATGAATGCGTAATTAATACAAATGAAACCTCTAAAACAATCCTTAAGGGAACCAGAAATAACAATATTTACACTATTAACTTAACTAACTCCTCAACTAAGTGTCTTATGACACGACAAGAGGAATCATGGTTGTGGCACCAACGACTTGGTCACTCACACCCAAGACTCATCCACAAGATGAGTCAGAGTGACTTAGTCAGAGGTTTGCCTAACCTCAATAACTTGGATAATAAAATATGTAATGCTTGTCAACAAGGTAAACAATCTAGGACACAACATCAACTAACTAATCAAGAAGGAACCAAAAGTGTTCTTGAGCTTCTACACATGGATCTATTTGATTCACACGGAGCTAAGTCACTTAATGGGAGTAAATTCTCCTTAGTGATAATTGATGACTATTCTAGATTTACTTGGGTTAGGTTCATCAAACACAAAAGTGATACCCTAGATCAATTAATCAACCTATTTAAGTTAATAGAAAATCAACAAAGCATTAAAATCAAGAGACTTAGGACTGATCATAGTGGTGAATTCGAGAACCATAGGTTTACAGAATTCTGTAACCTAAATGGATACCACCATGAGTTCTCTTGCCCTAGAACTCCACAACAAAATGGCCTAGTAGAATGCAAAAATAGAACCCTACAAGAAGCCGCTAGGACAATGTTAAACGAGTATAACCTACCCGATAGGTTTTGGGCGGAAGCCGTGAGTACGACGTGCTATGTCCAAAATAGGATCCTTATGGTAAAGAGGCACCTTAAGGCCTCATACGAGATTTATCACGATAAAATACCTAACATTAAGTACTTTAGGGTATTTGGGTGTAAGGTACATATCCTAAACACTAAGGATTACCTAGGGAAATTTACATCCAAAACCACGACCGGAATCTTTCTAGGATACTCGACTACAAGTAGAGCTTATAGAGTATATAACCATGACACCCTTAGAGTCGAGGAGACTATCAATGTAGTATTTGATGAAGGACACGAAACTACAAAACCCCCGACAACCCCAATTAGCGAGCCAATTCATACCAAACTCAACTCCGATCTGGAGATCAAGTCTACTGGTAATCCTAACCTAAGTCAACCAAGTCAGTCTATCGACCAAGTGGTAGATGACTCTAATCAAACTAGGACTCAAACGGGTCATCCTATTGACCAAGTGGCAGACTAAAACCCAAATCCAACTAGGACTCAAACGAATCATCCCATCGACCAAGTGATAGGTGATCCAAGTTTAGGAGTTTGAACTAGAGCCTCATACAAAAACCTTAGTCAAATCTCCTTGATTTCCAAAATTGAACCCAAGACTATTGACCAAGCTCTTCTTGATCCCGATTGGATTATTGTAATGCAAGAAGAGCTAGCTCAATTCACTAGGAACGAAGTATGGGAATTAGTACCACCACCTAAAGATAAAACAATCGTTGGAACAAGGTGGGTGTTTAGAAATAAACTTGATGACAAAGGTGAAGTAGTTAGAAATAAAGCTAGACTAGTCGCTAAAGGGTTTAGTCAAGTCGAAGGTTTAGATTACGATGAGACCTATGCCCCAGTAGCTAGATTAGAGTCCATTCGAATGCTATTAGCGTATGCTGCACATCGAGGATTTAAGTTGTTTCAAATGGATGTGAAATCAGCGTTCTTAAATGGATACATTAAAGAAGAGGTTTATGTTAGTCAACCCCCTGGTTTCGAAAGTTTAGATAAACCCGACCATGTCCTTAGGTTAAAGAAAGCCCTCTATGGACTTAAACAAGCTCCTCGAGCTTGGTACGAGAGATTTTCGATGTATCTTAAGTCCAAAGGATTTAACCAGGGTGTAGTTGACCCAACTCTTTTCGTAAAACCTTAGGTAAAGACATATTCATAGCCCAAATCTACATAGATGATATTATTTTCGGAACCACCAACTCGATTCTACTGATTGAGTTCATTTCACTTATGGAAAGTGAATTTGAAATGAATTTAGTAGGCGAGTTGAGTTTCTTCTTAGGTCTACAAATCAAACAAACTAAAGATGGAATATACCTACATCAATGCAAATATACGAGGGAATTAATTAAACGCTTTGAAATGCATGACGCTAAAATTATTAATACCCCAATGACAACTAATGTGAATATAGAAGAGGATTTAATCGGAAACTCAATTGATTTAAAATACTATAGGAGTGTAATAGAGAGTCTCCTTTACTTAATTGCAAGCCGACCTGATATCTTATTTGCAATAAGTATGTGCGCAAGGTTCCAAACCTGTGCCAAGGAGTCTCACCTAACTCTAGTCAAGCGTATCCTTAGATATCTAAAGGGTACACTTAATGTCGATATTTGGTACCCTAGATCTACCGAGTTCGAACTAATCGGCTACTCCGATTCAGACTATGCCGGTCGTAAGCTCGATAGAAAGAGTACGAGTGGTTGTTGTCAACTTCACGGCTCGAGTCTAGTGAGTTGGTGCAGTAGGAAACAACACTGTGTTGCCTTATCTACCACTGAAGCCGAATACATCACGATGGGTGAGTGTGTCACTCAGCTTCTTTGGATGAAGCACACTCTCCGTGACTTTAAGTTAGACTTTACAAACACTAAACTTCATGTAGATAATATTAGTTCAATTAACCTTACTAAGAATCTGATATGTCACTCTAGGACCAAACATATAGAGGTCAAACACCATTTCATTCGAGAACATGTGGCCAACGGAGCCATACAACTCGAATACGTCGAATCGAAGTCTAACTTGGCAGACCTATTTACTAAACCCCTACCCGAAGCCGAATTTAGTCTATTAAGACGAAAATTGGGCATGTGCGTAGTAGAATAGGAACTTACAAATTATATTTTCTTACTACTATTTCTTACTTTTCTTTTTCATGGAACTAGTATAGGACATACCTTAGATATCATGCACCTATAGATTTAAGAAGCCAATACATCTTACAACACATAGGACTAATGTGTTTGTGTACTTAGCCACGTAGATGGGCGTGAGATGTTAGGACCTTACTCCTGGTTCTAGATGTAGAGCTAGTGCATCGCCATGAACTACGGAGTATAATCATACATATTAACCGACTCTGACTAGGACTGGTTGATCTTTCATATCAATCAGGTCAAATATGAGTTGAACATTTTATAGATGAGTTTATTTTCAATATATTATTTTCAAAATAATATGGAACATGCTTGGACTTTGAATTTAATACCTATATTTGTTTTTCACACACCCCCACTCTTTTCGATATATGGCAAAAGGGGGAGAAAAAGGCCAAAGTTAAGGGATCAAAATTTTTGATAACTTAACTCACTTCATATTTATTTACATGGCCAAATGTTACTTAACTTAAAGGCCAAGTTAAGAAAATTCTTAACTTAAACTTACTTAACTCACTTCATATTTATTCACATGGCCAAACGTTACTTAACTTAAAGGCCAAGTTAAGAAAATTCTTAACTTAAACTTACATAACTTAACTTCATATTTATTTACATGGCCAAAAGTTAAGTAAATGTTTACTTAACTTGTTAACAAAAAGGAAGTAAAGGCCAAGTTAAGAGAATTCTTAAGTTAAACTTATTTTTAAACACTATGGCCAAACATGTTTTACTTAAGAAAGGGGGAGAAAGGACCAAGTTAAGAAGTCCTCTTAACCTAAACGTTTTACTAAGGCCATGTTAATTACTTAAACTCTTCCTAAATAGCAACCCTCAAGGGGGAGGATTAAGGTCTTCTTTCAAGACTCACCCTCGGTCAAGGGGGAGGTTTCCTCAAGGGGGAGTACTTGAAGAAAACCCTTACTACTCCTACTAATCGTTATTATTATTGTTTCTCATGCACATTATTATTCTTCATGCATGCTTTCTTAAATTTGTATGTGGGTTTGCCATAAATCAAAAAGGGGGAGATTGTTGGTGCAGTAGGCACCTAAGTCGAACCTAAGTTTTGATTATAGCAAACGATACAAAGTTAAGCTCATATCGTTATCTCACGAGATGAATCGAGTGTGCAGAAAAGTGCTATAGCTAGAGCTAAAGGCTAGCGACACCCGGAGGAAGCCGCGGTGGTCGGGCGACACTTGAGTGACTTCGGAGGGAGCCGAAGGAATCGAGTGAAAGGCCGAAAGCGAAAGCGACACAGTAAATATCGAGGTAAGCTCGTGTGTGTGCGAGTGTAAGTGAGGTCGTATCCTCCTTACGGGGATAGGCTTAAGCGTAGATTCGATCCAAGACATCCCATCGGTGGTCTAGGTCGAGATCGGACGATCGGAGGCTATCGAAATAATGCTTTTATTTAGCTAACTTTTCATTTCAGCTAGCATCAGTCGACTGCCAGCTTGGAGGACTCGACTGCTATCAATCAGTCGACTGTCTACGGTCAACATTCGACTGATGCTGCCATCAGTCGACTGATGATGGCTATCAGTCGACTGATGGTCAAGGATCAACTTCGAAGAGTCAAGGCTTATCACCTCATTTCAAGGGGAGTGGTGCTAAATTTTGATTGGCTGAAGTTCCTCTCGAAAAGGGGCTCAAAGGCTATAAAAGGAGGGCCTATCTTAGGGTTTCATCATCAATTCTAAGCTTCCAAAAGCCTCCGGAAAGCTACAACTCTCGGACAACGAAGTGCTTCCTCTCCGACGTCTAGGTTTAAATTGTTTTTATTTTGTTACATCGGTATAAGCTTTATTTCAGTTTATTGCTTTACTTTCTCGGAGTTTTTATCGTAACGAGGAGAGGGGGAGTGTCCCTCTACCTCAAGCTTTTGGTGTGTTCTTGTATTGATTAACTCCTACCTCTAACGAGGAGGAGTTCTTTAGTGATTTGCCCTCCATGCATTGTCAAGGACCACTAGGGCCTTGGAGTAGTAGCCGAAGGCTACGAACCAAGTAAAAATATTATTGTGTCTTTATTTTGTGTTTTTTCGTTGCATTTACTCGTGCTTCAATGAACGATTTCGAACGAAAAGTTTCTATCGCTATTCACCCCCTCTAGCGATCCGCTTCGATCCAACAGGTATCATGATAATTCGGTAATTAACCCAATCCCTGTGGGATCGATATTTTTATTATTTGACGACAACCGTGCACTTGCAGAAATCGACACACCAAGTTTTTGGCGCCATTGCCGGGGATTGACACTCAATATTGAATTGACCATGATTTAGTTAATCTAGATTTCTATTTCTATTTTTTTCCTTTATCTATTCTGAATTCTTATTTTGGAAGTTTCTCTTGTTGTTACATGCACAGATTTAACAGGGAAATTCTTGATATCGATCCTGAGATAGAGAGAACGTTCCTTGCTAGAAGATGACTCTAGCAACAACAGGAAGAAAATTTGAACTCTAACATGGCTGATCAGAACGAGAATAAACCTTTAAGGGATTACGCAGTGCCTAGTACAAGGGGATTGAGATCAAGTATTAGAAGACCCCCCATTGAAGCGATCAATTTTGAATTGAAACCGGCTCTACTTTCCATGGTCTAACAGCATCAATTTGGAGGAGTGCCCACTGAAGATCCTAATCTGCACTTGGAAGTATTTTTAGAATTTTGCGAAACTTTAAAACTGAATGGAGCCTTAGCTGATGCTATTAGATTGCGCTTGTTTCCCTTCTCATTGCGAGACAAAGCTAGAGCATGGTTACACTCTCTTCCAGCGGACTGCATAACTACATGGGATTAGCTGGAGCAAAGATTTCTAGATAAGTATTTTCTACCAAGCAAAACTGCAAGTCTTCGTCATCAAATCACTAATTTTGCACAGCAGGATGGAGAAACATTATTTGAAGCTTGGGATAGATTTAAGGGATTACTACAGCAATGTCCTCATCATGGGCTGGAGAAATGGCTCATTGTTCATACTTTCTATAATGGAATCTCGTATGCCACTAAAGTTTCTCTTGATTCTGCTGCAGGAGGAGCTCTCATGAACAAAACATTGGATGAAGCATTTGAGATCATCGAGAATGTGACAATGAATTCTCACCAATGGGCTATAGAATGAGGGTGTCCAATTAAAACGCCAAGTAAGTACTCTCGATTTACTTAGTTCTAAAGTTGATGCATTAACTCAAAAGCTTGAATGTTTTAATGTATCAGCTGTAAACTCATCTAATGTCACTTGTGAGATTTGTGGTGTAACAGGACATATGACCACAAATTGTCAAATCCTACACGCACCATCATCGGGAGCAGGGGTTGAGCAAGTAGATGCGCTGAATAATTTTAATCAGAAGCCTAATGGTGGCAACCCTTATTCGAACACATACAATCCCGGTTGGAGGAATCATCCCAACTTTTCGTATCAAGCCAACCAAAATTCTTCTGGACAGAACAATTTTGGAGCACTTTCGGGATTTCAACCAGGGCCCAAGTCAAACTTAGAGAAGATGATGGAAAATTTTATCACATGCCAAGGGGAAGATAAACCATTAATTTCAACAGCATGTTATAGAATCCAATCAGCAACATCAAAATAATATCGAGGTGATTAAGCAATTGGGAAGTAAGGTTGATAATTTGATTAATCACACAAGAATGTTGGAGAATCAAATCTCTCAAATTGCTAGCTCTGTAACGCCCATAAAATTTCTAGCAAATTTACAAGAATTTTTGGCATGAATATAATGGGCTTTATGTGGGCTCTTTCAAAAATAAAAGAAATAAAGCCAAAAAGGATGCATGGCCTAGGAATTGAACCCCAAATCTCTAGTAGATAACTAAGCCCTAAAGATGCATCCAATAACCAGAAGCCCAGCAGGGTTGTGCTATTAGAGGAATATGAGAGATGATAGTTAAGGGTAAGGGAGGCTAAGGGACACTTCAAGAGAATAAATAGGGAATGAGGAGACAAGAGAAAAACCATTTCTCATTCTCCACTTCTCCTCTCCTTCTCTTCTTCTTCCTCACCGAAATCTACTCCCCTTACCTTCCATTTTTCCGAGAGCTAGACAAGCAAGAAGAAGGTGCTAGGTTGGCATCCCTTAGGGTATCTTCCAACTAATAGCAAAGCGAAGGATGTAAGTATCCCCTCACCTGCATACAAGTAGTTGTTTGATTGATGTTGTTATGTCAAACTCTTCATGAACCATTTGGCCAAGACCTTTACTTGAGTTTTCAATGAGGATCCATGCCATACCTTGTATGAATATGATGATGATAGGTTGCTAAATAGGTTAGGTTAAGTGTTTGACCTTAAAAACCCCAAGAAACTTTCGGCCAAGACCATTACTTGTGCTCTCCATGATGATCCATGCTATACCTTGTATTAATATGAAGATGATAGGTTTCTAGATGGGTTTGGTTAAGTGGTTGATCCTCAAACCCTTCTAAGACTCTCGGCCAAGTCCCTTTGGACCTCTAATGTGTTTTTCTATGCTATGTTTAGATGAGTTTATGCTATGTTTAGATGTTAGATGAAGATAACATGTTCTATGCTAGGTTTTAAATGAGTTCATGCCATGTTGATGGTAGAAGAAGATAACATGTTCTATGCCATGCTAGAGATGAGTTTATGCTATGTTTTGATGGTAGATGAAGATAACATGTTATTGGCTAACCTAGAGTTAAGTGGATGAGCCTTTAAGTCCTTTGAACCATTCGGCCAAGACCCCTAATGTGTTTTTCTATGCTATGTTTTAGATGAGTTTATGCTATGTTTTGATGTTAGATGAAGATAACATGTTCTATGCTAGGTTTTAAATGAGTTCATGCCATGTTGATGGTAGAAGAAGATAACATGTTCTATGCCATGCTATAGATGAGTTTATGCTATGTTTTGATGGTAGATGAAGATAACATGTTGTTGGATAACCTAGATTTAAGTGGTTGACCCTTTTAGTCCTTTGAACCATTCGGCCAAGACCCATTTAAGTCTATCATGCTATGATCTACAAATTACCATGTTATGTTTTGAATGTAGATATAGGTAACATGTGAAAGCTAAGTTAGATTTAAGAAATGAATCTTAGGTTTTCTTGAAACTCTCGGCCAAGGCTTATCTAAAATCCTAAGTGCCCTCCCATGATATGCTTTATATGTTAAAGAATTAACATGTGGTTAGTTAGACCATATATAAGTTGTTTGGTGTTTAAAACTTTGATAGAGCTCCATGAAGTTTAGGTCACTCCATGTATCCTTGTTCATGATGTTTATGCCTTATGCCATGCCCTATATGTGTGTGATGTTAACATGATGTTAAGGGGTCCTTGCTCAAGTGGTTTAACATGATTGGTTATGACACTACCATATGTCTATGTCAATAGTAGGGATGCATGATAAATTTCTGCTCATTACCATGTTAAATTTATGATCATGTTATGCTCATTGCCTTAACATGATATGCATGAAAAGAAATATGATATGTTATGAAGAAGAAATATGTTATGATGTATGATATGTTATGAAAAAGAAATATGTTATGAAAAGCAATACGATATGTTATGAAGAAGAAATATGTTATGATATGAAGAAGAAACACGATATGCCATGATAAGGAACATGATATGTTTATGAAATGAAATATAATATGTTATGATAAGAAGCATGATATGTATTTTACTTTCTGCATGACTTGTACCAGGACCCTAACAAGGTCCAAAGGATGGGCTCCTACGTTCCCCTGGGTCAACGGTCGTAGTACGGACTCAGTACGGGATGGGCTCCCAGATGACCTAGGCCGACGGTCATAAGTACGGGCTTAGGATGGGCTTCTGTTATGCTGCCCCTAGGCCGACGGACTTAGTACGGGCCTAGTACTCTAGTGGGTTCGGGATTAGTTACCTCGGGTCTATTAGGGATGCGCGCTATGATGATGATGATGTGGTACAATGTCGGGCCCAATATGTTGAGATTTATGTTTAAATACCTATAATATATGTTTTCAAAGAGCATCCTGCATATATCTTTATGTTATACCTGTTTATGTTCTATGATGTTATACTCATGTTATGTCTGCTTATGTTCTATGATGTTATATTCATGTTATGCCTGCTTATGTTATATGATGTTATATTCATGTTATGCCTGCTTATGTTCTATGATGTTATATTCATGTTATGCTTGCTTATGTTCTTGTATGTTTATATGAATGTTATGCTTATATGTGTTATATGATCATGTCACTACTCTATGCTTAATGTTTGACGTATGGTTTTTGTGAGTAGGACAGGATCTTACTAAACCTATGTGCTTATAGTTTATGTTCCCTTGTACTGCAGATAAGGGTAAAGGGTGGCTAAACTAAAGGGAGCAGCAGGAGGGGCAAAGTGTGTGTGGTAGTGGCATGGTGGAGGAGATCTGTTATGTTTCCTTATGCATGTTTTCCTTTATGATGATTTTTATGAACTTGAACTAAGTACTTATGAAATGATGATGCATGCTCTATGTTTAAAAAGAAGTAATTATGAAATGATGATGCATGTTTATGTTTAAAAGAAGAAAAAAAAATAAGTCTAAAGTCTTCCGCTGTAAGAAGTATATGTAGTCTTCCGCTGAAATGCATGTATGTACGATCGCGTCGCACCGCCCCTCCGAACCCCTGGAAAGGGTGGGCGTGACAAGCTCTACATCTAGGATGCTCGGTAGATTTCCTAGAAATTCAAAAGTAAACCCAACTGATCATTGTAATTCTATAAGTTTGAGAAGTGGAAGAATTTTAGAAGGAGACAAGGAAGGAGAACCACCTACCAGAGCTCAACAAGCCTCACCTGTGCTCAAGAACATGGGTGTGCCAGAGTTTGAAGAAGTGCCCATGCCTAGCAGCACGCCTGTGTTGAACGATTTTGAGATAAGCAACCGCCAACACACCCAGGGTGTGTTGTCCAACACACCCATGGCGGGTGATGCCCATAAGCACACCCAGGGTGTGTCAGCCGACACACCCGTGGCGGGTCGCTCCAATAGCCAACACGCCCCAGCCAAGTTAGAGGACACAGCCGTGTGGTACAAAGAGCCAAGAACATATAAGCCTCTGATCCCATTCCCTCAGAGGTTGATTAAGGAGAAATTGGATGAACAATTTGGTAAGTTCCTTGAGGTAATTAGAAATCTTTATGTTAATATACCTTTTATAGAAGCTCTTCAACAAATGCCTACGTACTCCAAGTTCTTGAAGGATATTTTAACCAATAAAAGGAAAGTTAAGGAGCATGTAACAGTGGCTCTTACCGAAGAATGCAGCGCTTTAATTAAAAACATGGTACCTCCCAAGCTAAATGATCCAGGTAGTTTTTCCTATCACTTGCATAATTAATGACTCTAATTTTGATAAGGCTTTTTGTGATCTAGGTGCTAGTGTCAATTTGATTCCTCTTTCCATATGCAAGAAATTAGATTTGGGAGAAATGAAACTAATAACTATGGCCTTGCAGTTAGCCGATCGCTCCATTAGATATCCTTTGGGAATCTTAGAAGATGTACCTGTGAAGGTGGGAAACTTTATTATTCCCGCCGATTTTGTAGTGCTTGACATGGATGAAGACCCATGTATTCCACTTATTTTAGGGAGACCTTTCCTGGCTACTGCAGGGGCAATGATAGACGTCAAGAACCATAAACTTTCACTTGCATTTAGAAATGATAAGATTGAATTTGACCTTTCAAAAGCTGTTAAACAACCTTCTAATTTCGATGTTTGTTGCAGGGTTGACAGTTTCCAGTCAAGTGCACTAAAAGGATCACAAGAACAAACTTATCTTGATAGGCTCGAAAGGGATTTCGAGGATGAAGAGACAGAGATTGTCGACCTTGACCTACCACCATAGGTAGAACTTAAGCCTCTTCCATCGACGCTTAGGTATGAATTTCATGGCGAAAACTCTACTTATCCCGTGATCATGAACGCTAATCTTAGCGATGCAGAGACTGAGAAACTGATTGAGGTGCTAAAAACACATAAGAATGTCATTGGATACAAGATTGATGATATAAAGGAAATTAGTCCATCGGTTTGCATGCATAGAATTCTACTCGAAGATAACTATAAACCTTCAATAGAACATCAACGAAGGCTGAACCCGGTCATGAAAGAGGTGGTCAAGAAAGAGGTCCTGAAATTACTAGATGCAAGAATTATCTATCCTATATCCAATAGCGAATGGGTAAGTTCTGTCCATGTAGTGCCTAAGAAATGGGGGATAACCGTGATAAAAAATGCTACGAATGAGTTAATCCCCACGAGAGCAGTCATCGGGTGGAGAATGTGTATTGATTATAGAAGATTGAACAAGGAAACTAGAAAGGACCACTTTCCTATCCCATTTATTGACCAAATGTTAGACCGGTTGGCAAAACATTCACATTTCTATTACCTAGATGGATACTCCGATTTCTATCAAATCCCCATCTATCCTAATGACCAAGATAAAACAACTTTTACTTGCCCATATGGTACTTATGTTTTCAGGAGAATGCCTTTTGGACTTTGCAATGCACCGACCACTTTTCAGAGATGCATGACTTTAATTTTTTTCAATATGATCGAGAATATAATGGAAGTATTCATGGATGATTTTTCTGTATTTGGTGCAAATTTTGATATGTGCTTATCTAATTTGGTCAAGGTTTTGCAGAGATGCGAGGAAATGAATTTAATGCTTAATTGGGAGAAGTGCCACTTCATGGTGCGAGAAGGCATAGTGCTTGGGTACCTAGTTTCACAATGTGGTATCGAGGTGGACATTGCTAAAATTGAAGTGATCAAGAAGTTGCCTTCTCCAACCGATGTTAAGGGAGTGCGTAGTTTTCTGAGACATGTGGGGTTTTACCGGCGGTTCATCAAGGACTTTTCAAAAATCTCAAAGCCATTGACTAATTTGCTTGCTAAGGATGCCGAGTTTCATTTTGATAATTCTTGTCTTGATGCGTTTTTCAGATTAAAAGAAGCATTGACAACCGCCCCAATAATGCAACCTCCAGATTGGAGTCTTCCTTTTGAAATTATGTGTGATGCAAGTGATTTCGCTGTAGGTGCAGTATTGGGACAAAGGAAGGATCGCAAGGTGTATGCAATTTACTACGCTAGTAAAACATTGGATGAAACACAAGTGAATTATGCTACTACGGAGAAGGAACTCTTGGCTATAGTCTTCACCTTCCACAAGTTCAGATCTTATATCATTGGGTCTAAGGTGATAGTTTACACAGATCATGCAACTATAAGATACTTGTTGAGCAAAAAGGAATCCAAGCCAAGACTCATCCGGTGGATACTTCTTCTGCAAGAGTTTGATCTGGAAATTTGAGACAAATAAGGAACGGAGAATGTAGTTGCAGATCATCTATCGAGACTACGCCAAGAAACAAATGCAGGAAGTGATGATGATCTTGCTATTAATGATTTCTTTCCGGATGAGCATCTACTAGCTATCAAGAAAATCAAGGCTCCGTGGTACGATGATTTTTCCAATTACTTAGCTTGCGGGATAATACCTTCCCATATGACTTATCATCAGAGGAAGAAGTTTTTTGCGGATGTAAAGCAATATGTGTGGGATGAGCCATTCTTGTTCAAGCAAGGAGCCGATACTATTTAACAAAGATGTGTATCCGAAGAAGAAATTGAGGACATATTGTATCATTGTCATTCTTCTGCTTATGGAGGTCATACTAGCACGGACAAGATTGTGGCAAGGGTCTTACAAGCAGGATTTTACTAGCCTCATATTTTTAGAGACTCCCGGAATTATGTGATGACTTGTGACCGCTGTCAAAGGATCGGGAACGTATCAAGAAGACACGAGATGCCTCAAAATTCGATATTGGAAGTCGAATTATTTGACATCTGGGGAATTGACTATATGGGACCTTTCCCTTCTTCCTATAACAATGCCTACATATTGGTGGTGGTGGACTATGTGTCTAAGTGGGTTGAGGCTCTCCCATCTCCCTCTTGTGATGCAAAAATGGTTATAAAACTTTTCAAGAGTATAATATTTCCAAGATTTGGAGTACCGAGAGCAATAATAAGCGATGGAGGCTCACATTTTATCAAAAGACAATTTGAAAGCCTTCTCAAGAAGTATGGAGTAACCCATAAAGTAGCCTCACCATATCATCCACAAACAAGCAGGTAAGTCAAAGTTTCAAATAGGGAAATAAATGCTATCTTGGAGAAAACAGTATCAAGGTCACGGAAGGACTGGTCTTTGAAGCTTGACGATGCTCTGTGGGATTATCGAACTGCTTACAAGATACCCATTGGAATGACTCCATTTCGATTAGTTTATGGAAAACCATGTCATCTTTCAGTTGAAATAGAGCACAGGGCATATTGGGCAATTAAATGGCTTAATTTTGACCTAAAGAAAGACGGAGAGAAAAGAAAATTGCAGCTAAATGAACTTGAAGAACTACTCCTTGATGCTTATGAACATGCAAAATCTTACAAGGAGAAAACAAAGAGATGGCATGACTGGAATATCAGCGTAGAGAATTCCATGAAGGAGACTTGGTATTACTCTTTAACTCGAGATTGAATTTTTTTCCTGGAAAGCTGAAATCCAGATGGTCGGGACCATACCAAGTTAAAAAGGTTTATCCTCATGGAGATATTGATATATCAAGTGAGTCTACCGGAATTTTCAAAGTGAATGGACAAAGACTTAAGAAATACTTCCCAAACAAACTTGCGGAGCTGATTGAAGAGGAGGAGCAGAGTACACTTCTCGAGCCACATCCATCCAACTAGGGAGTAATTGAGGGGTCAAGCCAATGACCTTAAACAAGCGTTTCTTGGGAGGCAACCCAAGCTATTTTCATTTTTTAATTTTTATTCATTTTATTTTATTTTCTTCGTTTTTATTTTAACTTTGAGTTTTGCATTTTTTAGGTTTTCAGGTTTACAGGACACAACATGTCCGTGTCGCTCGTCGACACGGCTGAATCAAGAACCAACTGCAGTCTAGAGGCTAGCACGGTGAGACCGTGTTGTTTGATGCGGTCGTGTTATTGTCGTGCCACTGCATGTCAGATTTATATGACCCACCTATGCCAAACAACATGGGAATGTCAAGACAAACCCTGTACCTTTGCACGCTTTGTGTCGCTTGTGTCGCGAAAAAGAGGCGCGGTCCTTCGCACGCTGTTATGCAAAAGGGATGGGCGACACGCCCATATCGCCGCTAACCCTTAAAACCGCCCCGAACACACCCTAACTTTCACACGTCGTTCACAAGCTTGGAGCAGCCACTGTCTCTCTCTCAACCAACCCGGAAGCTCAACCGACTCTCTCCCTCCCCAACGCCATGAGTAAGCGAGTGAAGACTAGGGGAGGAGTTTCTTCTCAACCTATGACTCGGGACAAGGGAAAGAGAAAAGCTCAAGATTTGGGTAACGATCCTCCGTCCTCTTGTCATCTGTGTGGAATTGTATTTAGAGATGATGTTATGAAATCTAGGTTCAGTAAGCTTGAGAAAAAAAATGGTTTCTACACGAACCATAAATTTCTACACGTTGACAACCCTAGGAATTAGGGATGATATAATTTGGTTGACTAATAGGATAGGTTGGACTGACTTTATCACATATCATCATCTTACTTATCCTAGTATTAGTCTTGAATTCCTTAGCTCTTTATCCGCTGAAATACTTCAAGGAAAGAATTGTGAAGAAGGAAAAATCCAATTTAGATTAATGAATCATGAGTTTACACTTTCCCTAAGTAATTTTAATGTGATATTTGATTTCCCTTGCGGAGGGGAGAGGCAAATTCATAGACATTTTATTGATCATCAGTTTTGGAAATTAATTTCTGATGACCCTCATCCTTATGATGCATCTAGGTCTAAATCATTCAATATCCCGAATCCTATTTTTCGTTAACTCCTTAGGTTTATGGAAAATACAATTTTTGGGAGATATGATAGTGCAGGGGTAGCTAGGTAGAGCGAGCTATAGTTTTTATGGGCTATGCTAAATGAAGTTAACATTGATTCTGGAGCCCATATGGTGAGACACACCTAGTTAAAGTTAGTTATAGCCCATCTGGGGTTATAGTCGTAGGTGGTCTTATCACTAGAATTGCCATAGCTTTGGGATGTGACCTAGATAACCTTGAATATTGTTCTGCTAGCCCTAGATTGGATTTGGATGCTTGTATCAATATGAAGATAATTGAGGCATTTGAAGAGGGATATCGTTTGGTGTTGAAAAATGGAATTAAAATCCCTCTTCCAAACCCCGAGTGGATCACCGTACGTAATGAAGCCAATTGGCTTTTCAGAGATGTCCACGGTTCCTTGCCTACCCCTATTGCCTATGCTCCATCACCCTCACCTAGGGAGCCATCTCACATAGCCCTTAAGCCATCCCATTCGACTCCTGAGCCCCCTCGATTTTCTACTGACAATTTTTCTGCAGGATACTCTTCATTTGTTTTTTCAGGATTTCGATTGTCATTCGAGGCTTTCAGGGTTGAGCATACCTCACACATGGGTGTGTGGGATCGGTTTGCCTAGACTACAGAGGAGCACCATCGTATGGTGACTCAACATTTGGATAGGGTAGCATATTTTCATAGGAGGGCTGATGAGTTCTTCACCGCTGAGGCCGCCAAGAGGGAGGATGATGTTAGATTTCGGCAGGAGTCTCGGGAGTTTTACCATGAGCAGCGACGTAGGTAGGCAGAGGAGGATGCTAGTAGCGAGGATGGCGACCTGTGATCCCCTTGAGCTATTTTGTGAGTTTCGATGCCTTTCATTTATTGCTTATGCTGTCTCTTCTTAGATTTCTAATTTGGTTATTGCATAATTTAGGTCTAGGGGAGTATGTTTCATTGTGTAAGCTGATTCCGTTTTTATCTTTTCATATATCATAACATTGCATTCTTATATCATCTAGCGTAGTATAACTGAACCTTGGTCGAATCATGATATTCCTTTTTGCTTATTTGATAAGGACCCTATTTCACTTTTCACACGACCAATAGGTTTGAGGTATCCGAAAAGGGTTTAAATCCCCCATATCAGACTAGTACTCGATTTTCCATTGGGGACTTCCCTGTGCAATTTGGTAACTGGAGAAACACTTTTCCTAGAAGTCTTCTGAAAAAAAAAGAGGACTGGAATTGTTTTGAAGCAACCCTTTGAGACTAAGTAGTTACTGGGGAAACACCTAAAAGGTGCCCCTTTGAGGCTAACTAGTTACTGGGGAAATGCTTACTATAAATTTCATCCCTTCTTTCTTCTTGGTAAGTGCTCCTTTGAGACCTTTTGTTGATAGGTGAGGATGATCCATGCGTTAAGGCAGGTAAGTGCCTCTACGCCGGAAATGAGAGGAAAATGATAGAGGGGATGTCAAATCTAGATTGGTGTCCAATGCCTTTGGATCGACTTTTCACGTGCACTATATAGAGATCTTTCAAGTTTTGCCACTAGGAATGATTTGATAAGATTAAGATCAGATTTTATACCTCTGGAAGGTTTCTTGCAACTCCACACATAAGTTGTCTTTTGTGTTTTTCCCTTTTCTTTGCTTGAGGACAAGCAAAAGTTTAGGTCTAGGGGATTTTTGATGTGTGTAATTCATGTTACATTTTGGGTATTCAATATGCATGCATTTCATCCCATTTTATGTTTTAGTCATGTATTTTGTTATGTTTTAGTCAAGTTTAACATATTTTGGACAAAGAAATTATTTTGGGGTATTTTTCATGTTAACAGGGTGAAGAATCGGCAATTATCAAGGCATATCAAAATAACACAGCCGTGCCACAGCCGACACACCCACGCTTCATGCCGGACACACCCATGCCCTCTATTGGCATGGGCGTGTCGCCCTATTTCCTGCTTTTCCTTTTTTGTGTACAACACGGCGAAGCCCGGGATTTCCGCCTTAATTGAAGAGAATTTCTGCCTTAATTGAAGACCAAGCCAAGGCTATAAAAGAGGAGATATTCTAACCCTAAAGGGGGGGGAGGAGGAATTGGAAGAAGGATGACAGAGCCGATGACGGAGGAAACACAACGATGGCGTTAAGGATTGTAATTTCTTTCTCTGGCAATTCTTATTCAGCTATGGAGTAGTGTCTTGTATGAAGGTGGGAAACTTCGCTTCCCACTTCAACTCGGTCGCTTGTTCATGACAATCCCGTCTACATCCCTGGATAAAAAAATTTATTCTTGACAAAGATGGATTACCCAAGCAACCGTTCCATCATCGTGCTATTCGATTAGAGTGGTTACTTAAACAAACTTGTTGTTCAAGCAACCCACCTCTATTCTTCGATTAGCCGCGGAATAGACGATGTAAGGATCGTCGGTTTTTGTGTTTGTATTCAGGGTCCAAGTAAATTAGCCACATAACAAAGCATACAACATGTGTAGAATAAGAAAAGATTCATAAACAAGCATTATACCTCTCGTTATACCTCTTGATCTTCTATCGTATGTCCTTCCTCCTTTTGGACGTCGTGTGGGCGATGATCTTCCAAAAGTCGAAGCCTCCTAGAACACGTTCTTCCCTTCCTTGCTCGCTCCGAACAAAGGGAAGAATGAAATGAAACTCTTCTTCCTTTCTAAAACCGGACACCAAGTCAAAGACCTTGATGTTGCCGCCGGCCAAGGAATAGGTGATGGATCGCCGGCCAACCTTGAAGAAGGGTTGCCGCCGACCTAAGGAGAGGAGAGGACGCCGACCAAGGATGAATAAAGGGAGGGTATGAGCGCTGGCCAAGGATGAGAGGATGATAATGGGTGCCGGCCAACTCTTAGGAAGAGAAAGGAAGCAAACCTCAACCTTCCACCTTGTTGCCGCCCAAGCCAAAACCCTAACCCTAGTCGCCCAAAGCTTGCAGCCCCAAACCCTAATCTCCCTTATGTGTTCTTGCCGCCCACCCCTTAAGCCTCCTTTTATAGAGCTAGGCATAAGCCTCCTTTTAATATCCACCGTCGGATCTAGGGATTTAATCTCAACCATTGGAACTAGGGATTTAATCTCAATCGTCGAATCTAGAGATTTAATCTCCACCGTCGGATCTAAAGATTTAATCTCCACCGTTGGATCTAGAGATTTAATTGTTGGGATGTATACTGAAAGCCTAGCTCTTTTGTATGAACATTTTTATTTTGAAATAAGAATCACATGATCATTATTTGCACTTTATATTTATTATATGTGTGCATATTGTCTAATACTTTATATTGTAGATAACATGGTGCTTGGGTGTGGCACAGAAGATCATGTTATCAGTCCCTTGTAGAGTATAAGTAGAGGCTCACAACCAAGATGATTTTGGACAAACCATTGGGATGATTGTAGTGTAGCTTGGTATTGTTTTGTCTTGAACATAGAGTTACGCTAGTACACTTAGGTGTATTGAGCAAGACCGACATAGAGGTGATTCAATTTATTGCTGACTATATAATTGAATCGGACCTCGGATATTATGTTGAACATGCTCTTAATCCCGATATAATAACGGGCACATGTTCTTAGTATTTATTTCTTTGATTTACCAAAGGGTGAGATTTAGATGGATTAAATCAATATGCCCGGTAAGTTGGGAAATGATATTATTTACATGGTGTGCCATTGATTATAGGAGGAAACCGTGTCCTATATATAGGTTGATGATGTCCCCTTGAGGAGCTCATAAGGTTCATCATGTAAACCCTGCAGGTTGACTTAGTCAACATGATGATAAGATTGAGTGGTACTACTCGAGGAGTTAGATGTTAATTAATTGATGGTCAGTAAATCAATTAATTGACGGACATTCGATATCTTAAACACGGGAAGATGGATGTACAAATAATATATGGAGCCCATATTAATTTATGGGGGCTGGTGAGGTAATTCAATGATGATCCTCTAGTGGAATGAATCCCAAGGATGTGTCCCACTTCTCCTAAGTCCTTCATATCAAACTGTTTGGACAACCATACCCTTACATCTGATAACACCTTGACATTGTTGCCAATTAACAAAATGTCATCTATGTATAGTACAAGAAATACCACTTCATTTCCGTCACATCTCTTGTATACACATGACTCATCCGGACTTTGAATAAATCCATAAGACTGGATTACCTCATCAAAGAGGATGTTCCAAGACCTCGAAGCTTGCTTAAATACATAAATGGACCGATTAAGCTTGCACACAAGATGCTCTTTGCCCTTTTCAATGAATCCCTCTAGTTGCTTCATATAGATGTTCTCCTCAAGACTTCCATTAAGGAAAGCTGTCTTGACATTCATCTGCCACACCTCATAATTGATATGAGCAGCAATACATAAGAGAATCCGGATAGACTTAAGCATGGCTACCGGCGAAAAGGTCTCCTCATAATCGATGCCCTCTTTCTGAGTATACCCGTTTGCAGCAAGCCTCACTTTGAAGGTCTCAACCTTCCTGTCTATTCCTCTCTTTCTTTTGTAGATCCACTTGCATCCAATGACTTATACACCATTGGGTGGTTCTACTAGCTCCCAGACCTGATTTGAATCCATAGATTCTATCTCAAAATTTATTGCACTTTGCCAAGATACCACATCTTTATCTTGGATCACCTCATCATATGTCCAGGGATCAGGTTCATGTTCTCCAGGGACCAAATCAAAAGATTCTCCCAAGAACATGAATCTATCAGGCTGTCTAACAACCCTCCCACTACGACGAGGTATCACCTGTGTATCCTCTGTGACACGCAGTGCAGTGACTTGTGGTATATCCTCTTATACCGGTGGTACTGAAGCAGTGACTTCCCCTCTTAATTCCTCCAGAACAATCTTACTCATGGGTTTGTGGTTCATCACATAGTCTTCCTCTAGAAATCTGGTGTTCGTGCTAATGATCACCCTCTGATCTCTAGGACTATAAAACAAACCACCTTTCGTTCCACTAGGATAGCCAACGAACTTGCACACTTTTGTATGAGGTTCCAACTTACCAGCATCTGCCTTTAGCACATGTGCTGGACTCCCCCAAATTCGAATATGTTTCGGACTGGGCTTTCGCCCAGTCCATAATTCTATGGGAGTAGAAGACACTGATTTTGATGGTACTAGGTTCAGAATATACACTGCCATATTTAGAGCATATCCCCAGAACGAATCTGGCAACTCAGAATAACTCATCAACGATCAAACCATCTCCATAAGAGTCTTATTCCTTCGCTCTGCTACACCATTCTGCTGGGGTGTGCCAGGTGCAGACAATTTGGATTGAATCCCAGCCTCTGATAAGTAATTCCTAAACTCTCCCAAGAGGTACTCACCACCACGATCAGATTGTAGTGTCTTGATACTTTTGCCTTGATGTTTCTCCACATCAGCCTTGAATTCTTTGAACTTGTCAAAGCATTCAGACTTGCAGCGCATCAAGTAAATGTATCCATATCTTGAATAATCGTCTATGAAAGAGATGAAATACTCAAAATCACCTCTTGCCTGGATAGACATAGGACCACACAAATTAGAATGAACCAACTCCAATATATCTTTGGCTCTATACCCCTTGGCCTTAAAAGGCCTCTTAGTTATTTTACCCTCCAAGCAAGATTCGCAGGTTGGGAAATCTTCCAACACTAATGAACTCAGAGGTCCATCATCTATCAACCTTTAAATTTTGCTAAGGTTAATATGACCTAGCCTTAGATGCCAAAGATATGTTTGGTTCATCTTCAAAGGTTCTTTTCTCTTATTGGAATTAGAAGATGAATTATTTGCTTCTATTTGCATCATGGGAGCTTTTGGTTCAAGTGTATATAAATTTCCTATCAATGTACCAGAACAGATAATCTCCCTATTCCTTTTTATAACAACTCTGTTATTAAAAGAAATAGAATATCCATCCATAAACAATTTAGAAACCGAAATCAAATTCTTTCTAAATAAAGGTACATAAAGGCAATTTTTCAGAACCAAAACTTTATGCCTCTCAAAAGACAAATAAACATTTCCCACTTCAACAACTGCTACCTTAGTAGCATCACCCAGTAGACAATGATAATCTTCCCTTGACGATCGTCTAGTTTCCTGGAACCCCTGCAAAGTATTGCAGACATGATCAGTGACTCCCGTATCTACACACCAGGTGCCGGTAGATAACACCGCTAAACATGTTTCAATGACTAGACCAAAAGATATACCTTTGCTTCGATTGGGGCATCCTTCTTCCGATTCATCCCTTGCATAAGTGAAGCACTTGCCTTTCAGCTTCTTCACTCCTCCCTGAGATCCTCCCGCCACTTCGCCCCAGTTTGTTTCTTCTTCTTCTTGCCTTTTGGCTTAGAAACAGAAACCTTTTGGGTGACCATGGCCTGAGCCTGAGCACTCTGACGAAAAAGCCCCTCTGTCGCCTGGAGTTCTATCAAAAGCTCCGCCAACGAATACAACCTTTTATTCATGTTGTAGTTCAGGCGAAACTACTCAAAACTCCTAGGTAGAGACTGAAGAATGATATCGACCTAGGTTTCCCCATCGATCTCAGCTCCGAGGACTTCTAGCTCATTCAAATGAGCCATCATCTTGAGAACATGATCCCTCACGGGTGTTCCCTCGATCATGGTGGTTGTCATCAAGTTTCTCATGGCTTCCTGCCTAGCAACCCAATTCTGGTGTCCGAAAAGCTCTTTGAGATTGAGCATCATGTCATAAGCAGTGGGCACGGTTTGATGCTGATGTTGCAATACATTTGACATATAAGCCAAAATGTAACACTGCGCCATCTCATCATCCTTAATCCACTTCTTATATCTCTCCTTCTCCTTTTCCCCAGAATCATCCGAGACTTAGGAGGACACTCTTTGAAGAGTACATATTTGTACTCCTCAGCAGTTAAGACAATATCAAGATTCCTCTTCCAATCATTCAAGCTTGCCTTGATTTCTTTTTTGTTGAGCTTGAACTTTGTCTAAGCTTTGCTTGAGCTTGGTCCGTTTAGATGTCATCAAACTTTTAATTTGAGCTTTTCTGATTGATCGAAACTTTTACATTTTTTAAGCTTGTTAGTTTGGTAAGAGTTTGTTGATGAAAATAATTCACAATCTTTATTCGTAAACATTGTTCATGAATATTGCTTATAAATAATATACAATCTCTATCCATGAACATTAATGAGCTGGACATATATGTATTCAAGTTTGTTCAGTTAATTGATTTTGTGTATATTAAATGAACATAAACAAACTCTTATCAAGCTAAATATTAAGTTCGCTCATGAACATTTGTTTCATTTATAGCCCTACAATGAATGTATACATTATAACTTTATAATAAAGGGTAGAACGGTGCATAAAGATCCCGCCATTGTAGAGTTCCAGAGAAGGATCTAGACCACATTGATCTATTATGCGCAACCTTATCTGTATAGCAAAAGACTATTTCACGTGATTCAAACTAGTGACCTCAAGGGTACATAGCAAGAACTTTTTGTTGCCAAGACTTTCCTTGGTATAACTTTGTAATCATAAAAATAAAAATTTGAGACACTAAAGTTCTAAAGCCTTATGTTGGTTTTTGTCTTGTTGCATTGGATGCTTAATCACAGTTGGATTCACTAGGTCAATATCACTAGTTATTGAAAGAGTAATTTCCATTTGTTTTGTCACCTCTACTTGTAATGGCATTTCCTTGTTTTTCTTTATATGAAATCCATTTTTTTATTTCATCTTTGAGTTTACTAAATTTCTTGTTAAGGTATTTCCTAATTGATAAAACCAATCGATGAAACACATTTGACCATGGAATTGTCATCGGACAAACTTGTGCTAATTGTTCAAGTTGGTGAATGTCCAAAGTGACACATTTGATGATTCTCTTACACATTTTTCATAATAATCACTTGACTTTTGTGTGTGTTTGTGTTTTCTTTCTTTTCCATACCTAATTGTTCTATGTTTCACTATGTTCTGTGCTTTATAGTTTCAATTAAACATGCAATTTTGTCAAACAATTCAATTAACCTTGATCCCAAGGATGTGTCCCACTTCTCCTAAGTCCTTCATATCAAACTGTTTGGACAACCATACCCTTACATCTGATAACACCTTGACATTGTTGCCAATTAACAAAATGTCATCTATGTATAGTACAAGAAATACCACTTCATTTCCGTCACATCTCTTGTATACACATGACTCATCCGGACTTTGAATAAATCCATAAGACTGGATTACCTCATCAAAGAGGATGTTCCAAGACCTCGAAGCTTGCTTCAATACATAAATGGACCGATTAAGCTTGCACACAAGATGCTCTTTGCCCTTTTCAATGAATCCCTCTAGTTGCTTCATATAGATGTTCTCCTCAAGACTTCCATTAAGGAAAGCTGTCTTGACATTCATCTGCCACACCTCATAATCCATATGAGCGACAATACATAAGAGAATCGGATAGACTTAAGCATGGCTACGGTGAAAGGTCTCCTCATGTCGATGCCCTCTTTACAGGTATACCCCTTCACAACAAGCCTCGCTTTGAAGGTCTCAACCTTCCCGTCTATTCCTCTCTTTCTTTTGTAGATCCACTTGCATCCAATGGCTTTTACACCATTGGGTGGTTCTACTAGCTCCCATACCTGATTTGAATCCATAGATTCTATCTCAGAATTCATCGCACTTTGCCAAGATACCGCATCTTTATCTTGGATCACCTCATCATATGTCCAGGGATCAGGTTCATGTTCTCCAGGGACCAAATCAAAAGATTCTCCCAAGAACATGAATCTATCAGGCTGTCTAACAACCCTCCCACTACGACGAGGTATCACTGTGTATCCTCTGTGACACGGTCGATGACTTGTGGTATATCCTCTTATCGGTGTGGCTAAAGAAGTGACTTCCCCTTTTATTTCCTCCAGAAAAATCTTACTCATGGGTTTGTGGTTCATCACATAGTCTTCCTCTAGAAATCTAACGTTCGTGCTAACGATCACCCTCTGATCTCTAGGACTATAAAACAAACCACCTTTCGTTCCTCTATGATAGCTAAGGAACATTGCACTTTTGTATGAGGTTCCAACTTACGGCATCGCCTTTAGCACATGTCTTTGGACTCCCAAATCTCGAATATGTCTTAGACTAGGCTTTGCCCGATCCATAATTCTATGGGAGTAGAAGGCACGATTTAGATGGTACTAGGTTCGAATATACATGCGCCATATTTAGAGCATATCCCCAGAACGAATCTGGCAACTCAGAATAACTCATCAACGATCAAACCATCTCCATAAGAGTCTTATTCCTTCGCTCTGCTACACCATTCTGCTGGGGTGTGCCAGGTGCAGACAATTTGGATTGAATCCCAGCCTCTGATAAGTAATTCCTAAACGCTCCCAAGAGGTATACTCTACCACGATCAGATCAGAGTGTCTTGATACTTTACCTTGACGCTTTCTCCACATCAGCCTTGAATTCTTTGAACTTGTCAAAGCATTCAGACTTGCAGCGCATCAAGTAAATGTATCCATATCTTGAATAATCGTCTATGAAAGAGATGAAATACTCAAAATCACCTCTTGCCTGGATAGACATAGGACCACACAAATTAGAATGAACCAACTCCAATATATCTTTGGCTCTATACCCCTTGGCCTTAAAAGGCCTCTTAGTTATTTTACCCTCCAAGCAAGATTCGCAGGTTGGGAAATCTTCCAACACTAATGAACTCAGAGGTCCATCATCTATCAACCTTTAAATTTTGCTAAGGTTAATATGACCTAGCCTTAGATGCCAAAGATATGTTTGGTTCATCTTCAAAGGTTCTTTTCTCTTATTGGAATTAGAAGATGAATTATTTGCTTCTATTTGCATCATGGGAGCTTTTGGTTCAAGTGTATATAAATTTCCTATCAATGTACCAGAACAGATAATCTCCCTATTCCTTTTTATAACAACTCTGTTATTAAAAGAAATAGAATATCCATCCATAAACAATTTAGAAACCGAAATCAAATTCTTTCTAAATAAAGGTACATAAAGGCAATTTTTCAGAACCAAAACTTTATGCCTCTCAAAAGACAAATAAACATTTCCCACTTCAACAACCGCTACCTTAGTAGCATCACCCAAGTAGACAGTAATCTTCCCTTCAGCCAGTCGTCTAGTTTCCTGGAACCCCTGCAAAGTATTGCAGACATGATCAGTGACTCCCGTATCTACACACCAGGTGCCGGTAGATAACACCGCTAAACATGTTTCAATGACTAGACCAAAAGATATACCTTTGTTCTGCTTCCAGTTGGGGCAGTCCTTCTTCCAGTGTCCAGTCTGCTTGCAAGTGAAGCACTTGCCTTTCAGCTTCTTCACTCCTCCCTGAGATCCTCCCGCCACTTCGCCCCAGTTTGTTTCTTCTTCTTCTTGCCTTTTGGCTTAGAAACAGAAACCTTTTGGGTGACCATGGCCTGAGCCTGAGCACTCTGACGAAAAAGCCCCTCTGTCGCCTGGAGTTCTATCAAAAGCTCCGCCAACGAATACAACCTTTTATTCATGTTGTAGTTCAAAAAAACTACTCAAAACTCCTAGGTAGAGACTGAAGAATGATATCGACCTAGGTTTCCCCATCGATCTCAGCTTCGAGGACTTCTAGCTCATTCAAATGAGCCATCATCTTGAGAACATGATCCCTCACGGGTGTTCCCTCGATCATGGTGGTTGTCATCAAGTTTCTCATGGCTTCCTGCCTAGCAACCCAATTCTGGTGTCCGAAAAGCTCTTTGAGATTGAGCATCATGTCATAAGCAGTGGGCACGGTTTGATGCTGATGTTGCAATACATTTGACATATAAGCCAAAATGTAACACTGCGCCATCTCATCATCCTTAATCCACTTCTTATATCTCTCCTTCTCCTTTTCCCCAGAATCATCCGAGACTTAGGAGGACACTCTTTGAAGAGTACATATTTGTACTCCTCAGCAGTTAAGACAATATCAAGATTCCTCTTCCAATCAACATAATTGGGTCCAGTAAGTTTATTTTCTTTCAGTATCACAACAAGCGGGTTGAAAGTCATTTTTGAAAAACCTAAGAATCACATAGATCAAAACATTAGATTTCAAAAAATTATTGATTCCTCAAACAATAAAATTTTAAAATCAACTAACACCTCAAAACACCAAGAATATCGTATGCCACGATAGTGTGGACGTATACGAATTCTACATTTATAAGAGGAGGTTTTACCCATTAATTTTACTATCTTGTCAACCTAACTTTTTGACAAATAAAATTAATAGTTGGTTCCTCTTCAGCCTTACAAATAAAAGAAGTGACTCCGATGGGGAGGATACTCCTATTAGCATCTAAGTCTTCACCATTACTCGGTACCAAGGCAATTATCTCGGGTTATGTGCCTTCCGATGGTGCCTTCCGATGGGAAAGTACACACGCTCCTTAATAATTTCCTATAACCATATTCAACCCTTTGATTCACAAACAAACTCATCTGATATGGAGGAAGGCACTCAGAGCCGACGCACAAGTTTGTTTGCATCACATGTCAAATTGTAATGGAGGCCGCGAGAATTTATAAAAATATCCCTCTCCCACTTAGTAATTTAAAAGTTAAGGAATTTTCCTAGCCTACGACATGCATATCGAACAAGAAGCAATAGATAAGAAAAAAATATTTTCCAACTATTATGACTTTTTTTCTCCAATATGCCTCCCGTCGTATCGCCATCTCGTCCGCTCCTCCCTACGCCATGTACAAGCCATCCGGAGATCCGAGCCGAGAAAAACTATTTTAATTTACATCCATAGATCCTATACTCCACGAAGGAGTGTACATGAAATCTAGATCGAAAGTAAACTAAAATAAAAAGACTGGCTAAACAATGCCGTACTTAATTACAAAAATTAAATACTAGCCTCGTCAACCCCGAGGATTCAAATAATATACAATTACACACATACAATCACATACACACATATGACCATAATAGTTGGATCCTATGCCTGCAACTAAAAAGTTAACTTACGCATATCCTACTATTATCCGACACATATAATATATGAAAAGTGCATAAAAGTAACCGAATCCTAAACACACAAAATCGAAAACCGTGGCTCTGATACCACTTGAAGGTGAGAAACTTTGCTTCCCACATCAACTCGGTCGATTGTTCATGGCAATCCTGTCTATGTCCCCGGATAAAAAAATTTATCCTTGACAAAGTTGGATTACCCAAGCAACCATTCCATCGTCATGCTATTCGATTAGAGTGGTTACTTGAACAAACTTGTTGTTCAAGCAACCCACCTCTATTCTTCGATTAGCCGTCGAATAGACGATGTACGGATCGCCGATTTTTGTGTTTGTATTTGGGGTCCAAGTAAATTAGCCACATAACAAAGCATACAACATGTGTAGAATAAAAAAAGATTCATAAACAAGCATTATACCTCTCGTTATACCTCTTGATCTTCTATCGTATGTCATTCCTCCTTTTGGACGTCGTATGAGCGACAATCTTCCAAAAGCCGAAGCCTACTAGAACACGTTCTTCCCTTCCTTGCTCGCTCCGAACAAAGGGAAGAATGAAATGAAAATCTTCTTCCTTTCTAAAACCGGCCACCAAGTCAAATGACTTGATGTTGCCGCCGGCCATGGAATAGGTGATGGATCGTCGTCCAACCTCGAAGAAGGGTTGCCGCCGGCCTAAGGAGAAGAGAGGATGCCGACCAAGGATGAATAAAGGGAGGGGTTGAGCACCGGCCAAGGATGAGAGGATGATGATGGGCGCTGGCCAACTCTTAGGAAGAGAAAGGAAGCAAACCTCAACCTTCCACCTTGTTGCCGCCCAAGCCAAAACCCTAACCCTAGCCGCCCAAAGCTTGCCGCCCCAAACCCTAATCTCCTGTGTGTTCTTGCCGCCCACCCCTTAAGCCTCCTTTTATAGAGCTAGGCATAACCCTCCTTTTAATATCCATCGTCGGATCTAGGGATTTAATCTCAACCGTCGGAATTAGGGATTTAATCTCAACCGTTGGATCTAGAGATTTAATCTCCACTGTCGGATCTAAAGATTTAATCTCCACCGTTGGATCTAGAGATTTAATCTCCACCATCGGATCTAGAGTTTCATTTTTCATCATCGGATCTAGGCTCCATGAGGGTTTTAATAGGCTACAATAGGGATCAGAGGAGGAGTTGGATCTTGGCCACCCAATGGATCAAGCCCACATAAAGTCCGATCCATTAATGATAGTCCATTCCACTAGAAGATTATCATTGATCTACCTCACCAACCCCATAAATAAATATGGGCTCCATATATTATTTGTACAAATGTCTCCCCGTGTTTAAGATCTCAAATGTCCGTCAATTAATTAATTTACTGACAATTAATTAATCAACATCTAACTCCATGAGTAGTACCACTCAACCTTATCATCATGCCAGACCATGTCCACCTGCAGGGTTTACATGATGAACCTAATGAGTTCCTCAAGGGGACATCATCATCCTAATATATAGGACATGGTTTCCTCTAATAATTAACGACACACCATATAAATAATATCATTTCCCAACTTACCGAGCCTATCGATTTACTCTATAAATATCTCCCATTGGTAAATCAAAGAAATGAATACTAAGTATATGTGCCCATTATTATATTGGGATTAAGAGCATGTACAACATAATATCCGAGGTCCGATTCAATTATGTAGTCAGCAATAAATCGAGTCACCTCTAAGTCAGTCCTGCTCAATACACACAAAGTATACTAGTGTAATTCAATGGTCAAGACAAACCAATACCAAATCACACTACAACCATTCCAATGGTTTGTCCATAACCATCTAGGTTGTGAGCCTTTACTTATACTTTACAAGGAACTGATAACATGATCTCTCGTGTGACACTACACACCATGTTATCTACAATGTAATGTATTAGACAATATGCATAACCATAAATATGCAAACAATGATCATGTGATTCTTATTTCAAAAATAAAGATATTCATATAAAAGATAGACTTTTCAGTATACATCCCAACATTGTAATCTTAGGATGGGGGAGTATCACTTAACGATTTATGATGGTTGATTGAATCCCTTTTACTTGAATTGTCATTTGTTTTGATTTGGTTTTAGATTCTAATTGATAAATCTAAGAAACCTTGGGGAATTACCTAACAGTGAACCCAAGTTCCCGAAACCTAGATCCAAACTAGGGATTAACTCCTACCAAGTATCGATAGCGTATCTATGAGGGCTTGCGTGAATCATTGATGATTCCTTAGCTGATTAAGGTCCCATGTGAAAACCTATCTTGAAAAGGAAATTTAGTCTCTAGAGGAACTCTTATGGCCTTAGTGGATCTATCAAATCCAATTTTTACCAAGTAATGGCAGTAAGACTAGGGAGGTTTATGGGAGTCTCGTGACAGGTCTCCTTAGCTGATTATGATCACCTACGCTCGAATACCGTGATAGGGAAATTGAGTTTGATAGGTACAATTGGCGTAGACCTCGAAAGGGGCCGTTGATTTACCTTAGGACAGGTTCTATCAAAACAACTCTAAGGAGTAGGAGAGAACATAATCACCTTATAATTCGTCGATGCGGTGAAACCCATATCCTGAGATTCCCCTCAATTATTGACTTTTAGCTCGTTCTTCTCATTCGTTGTTCTTGACTGCTTAGTTTCTTTACTTAATTCACAAATTTGATTTGACTAGATAACTTGCTATCACGATCATTCGGTAATTGACCCAATCCCTGTGGGATCAATATTTTTATTACTTGACGACAATCGTGCACTTGCGGAAATCGACACACCAAGTTTTTGAACTCTCATAGATACACTATCGATACTTGGTAGGAGTTAATCCCTAGTTTGGATCTAGGTTTCAGGAACTTGGGTTCACTGTTAGGTACTTCCGCAAGGTTCCTTAGATTTATCAATAAGAATCTAAAACCAAATCAAAACAAATGACAATTCAAGTAGAAGAGATTCAATCAACCATCACAAATCGTCAAGGGCTACTTACCCATCCTAAGATTACAAGACACTACTCCATAGTTGAATAAGAATTGCCAGAGAAAGAAATTACAATCCTTAACGCCATCATTGTGTTTCCTTCGCCGTCGGCTCTGTCGTCCTTCTTCCAATTCCGCCGCCCCCTTTAAGGTTAGAATATCTCTTCTATTATAGCCTTGGCTTGGTCTTCAATTAAGGCAGAAATTCTCTTCAATTAAGCTGGACATCCCGAGCTTCGCCGTGTTGTACGCAAAAAAGGAAAGGCAGGAAATAGGGCGACACGCCCATGCCAATGGTGGGCATGGGCGTGTCGGGCATGAAGCGTGGGTGTGTCGGCCAACACACCCGGGGTGTGTTGAGGTCTAGAAGTTCTGACATGGACGTGTCTCTGATGGCACGACTGTGTTATTTTGATATGCCTTGATAATTGCTGATTCTTCACCTTGTTAACATGAAAAATACCCCAAAATAGTTTCTTTGTCCAAAATATGTTAAACTTGACTAAAACATAACAAAATACATGACTAAAACATAAAATGGGATGAAATGCATGCATATTGAATACCCAAAATGTAACATGAATTACACACATCAATGTATATGTTTGAATACATCAGAAATAAAGCGCAGGAACAAGGGATTACAATGCCTTTCTGGTCTTCTCTCTGGCGTTGAAGTGCAAGCGTGGACCTCCGGCGGCGTTCTTCCTCCTCGTTGCGATTTCCCGAAGCTTTTTAGGGTTTCGGTGTGCCATCCTAGACATCGTGCCTCCTCCCTAGGGTTTGAGAGCCCTAGGGAGGCTCCCTCATGATCCCTCGCCTCTTGGATGTGCTTCCTATATATAGAGGCGGCTCTGGCTTTCGATAAATGCTTGAAAAACCCTATTTTCTTGAATTCGCAGCGCCGCCACATGACCGTGCAAATTTCACACGGCCTGGCCGTGTGCATGGCTGGAAAATAGATGAAATCTCGGCTTGAAATTGAGCTGGAAAAAAGGCACGGTCATGTGTTTTCACACGGCTTAGCCGTGTCTTTTCCTGGAGCCTCCATTTTGATTTGTTTCGCTTCGGAAACATACCCAAGTCTTGGGACATGGCCAGTGCATGTTCCCTAAGGTTCGTGCTTCACAATTTGCTCCATTTTTGCTCTAAAAATGCACCGTTTTCCCATGAAATGCTATCCTGCACACAAAAGTATAAAAAGTAGATCTCTACACTAGAAAATAGGAAATGCATGCAAAACAAAGTGAAATATGCATGAAATAAACATAAAATATAATGAGATGTGAGCGAAAACTACTCCTAAAACCCTATATGTTTTGCTCACATCACTTCCCCCAGACTTAAATCTTTGCTTGTCCTCAAGCAAACCTTAGTGCCATGAAGTTTTAAAAAGATATTGTTCCATACTTAGCATGTTAACTAAATTTATCAAGTGGTATTTGCAATCAAAGCAAAATAAATATATTCTAGAAATTCACTAAGTTAGCTCCTCGTGCTCGTGCTAAGAGAATCATTCTTAGGGGATACTCGTTTCATGGTGAGTTAAGTCGTCATCCTATAGCTTACCTAAGGTCTCCGGCTCTTAGGAACTTACCTGCCCAAAGCGAGGGTCGTTCCCTAGATCTAGCACAAAGTCTCAAAGGCGTGCTCGGTATTGAGAGAAATTGGTAGGTGTTTCCCCAGTAACCTAACTCGGTGTCAAAGGGGCACCTCATCATTTCCACCCACGACAACTGTTTTTTTATCCCTCATAATATTTATATATATATATTTCTTTTCTTTTTTTTCTCTCTCTCTTTTTTTTTCTCTTTTATTTTTCTGCTCACTGGGATTTTGATTTTTCCCAATAGACTTACACAATCCTAGCATCTCCAGTAACTAAAATGCTAAACCTAGAGTCACCTATGGATTCCAAAGTACTAGATTACTAAGATGAATCATAACTAGGTACGTACTAGATTCTCCCTTTCAGAATGTTCAACATGTGTAGGTGTAAAAATAAAAACTAACCAGTGTAAGTCTAGAATATTCATTAGAGAAAATAAAATAAAATACCACGAGATAAATGAATTTAAGCTACCTATGGGAACAACTCAAGTAAGTAACTTTAAAAATACTATTGCGGCAGCTTATAGATAGCAAAAACTAAGTGCTAAAAGAAACTGAACAACCTATGCATGAACAAATGAATGCTAACTAAAATGCAAATATCATTAAAGAAACTGCTGCTAGAAACAAAATAAATCAAAACTTGAGGTCCCTCCCCCAGACTTATATGAAACAATACCTCTAATATTATGGTCGAGGCAGGAATTCTGGTAGTCTCGGCATGTCGGGCTCCTAGGAAAATCTGGTGCTAAGCCGCTAATGCCACATGTACATGTGGACGATCTGAGAGCTGGTGGATGCAGCGACCGTTCTGTGCTCCTCTTCCTGGGCCCACTATGCCTGCTAGGCACGCATATGCTATCGCATCTCCTGGCGGTAGGTGGCCTCCTCTTGGCATCGGCATCCTCCTCTTGAAAGTAAATATGTGCCTCATCGTAGAAGTCCTTGGCCCACTGGAAGTGCTCCCGTAAGCCTGTAAACTCCGCCTGCGTATAGGAGCTATGATCATCGCATCACTGCCCCTGCATCTGCTGCTCAGTGTATTTGTCATCGAGGCGCGATCAGAACTCTGAGAAATCATAGGCAGAAGTATCTGCATCATGCTCAAAAGTAGGAAAAGAAAATGGTGCAGGTGTAGGCTTTTCACGTGGACTAGGGGGTGCGACACGACCGTGTGAAATCACACGGCCTGACCGTGTGCGCCTCTGGAAGTCAAGGCACACCCGTGTGAAAACACACTGCCTGATCGTGTGCGACTCTGGAAGTTAGGGCACGACCGTGTGAAAACACACTGCATGACCGTGTGCAACTCTGGAAGTCAGGGCATGACCGTGTGAAAACACATGGCCTGGCCGTGCACGACTCTGAAAGTCAGGGCACGACCGTGTGAAAACACATGGCCTGGTCGTGCACCCTTTGTTTCTTTTCTCGTGGTGCACAATGGTCTGATTTCTCTCACCCACTTCATCGCATAAACTTAAAATGACTTTTGTTTTTGCCTAGCAAGTTCTTTGCTTACCTACAAATGCTAAATACCATAAATCAAAGTTCGAATTACAAAAAATTGAATGCAATAAAAAGAAATCCTAAAAAGTAAACTTGGGTTGCCTCCCAAGAAGCGCTTTGTTTAAGGTCTTTTAGCTTGACCTTATTCCTACGTTTCATTTGATGTGTTTGAATCTTGCTCATGGTGTTAGTAATATATGAGAGATGTCCTAAGGCAATCGCCTTATGTATGAACCATTTATATGATAAATGAAGATTCACTATTTGAGTATACATGTTTCTTGTATTTGATTGGATCTTAAACTCATTTACTGAATGTCCACGATACGATTCATAGCATGAGAGAATTTGTGATTGGATTACAACTAGTGAGTATCTCTACATGTGTAATTGTGATGTATCGGAATTATCCCTAGTCGATGAATTGATGGATTTGGACACCATCAATTCTGTCGAGACTAGCACGAGGTATACTCCTTGGTGTATCCAAGCAGCTGATTCTCACTAGCTGGAGACATAGTGATGTTCAGAGTTGATCGTGGATGCTAGTTATGGTAACTAGTTCATTGGAGTGACCAGCCGTAAGACTTCATATGGTTCTCTGCATATATAGATATGTCAATGAAGTTCTTACTGTAGCTTAAGTGCGATGTTCCTTTGACTTGCGGTATTCAAGTCATCTTGATCATGGAGACTTATGCTTTGACATCTTAAGCAAACATCTCCAAGGAGATGTGGACCCGGGATGATTGGGTATAAGTCAAAGTGATCGAAGGTGTTTGAATAGCCTATAAAGAATTCACCACTCCTTGTGAGGAGATGTATACCCATGGCCTCTCGTCGGATTGTTACTAAAGTCTTTGGCCAAAGCATTACATGTTTAGAGTAAGGTACTCTTCGATACATGTGCAGTAACTAGAACTGTAGGACGAGGAAATGATACTTGGGCTAGGTGACGTAGTCAACCTAGTGGGGTGACACTATAGACCATGTCCTGAACCAAGTGGGTATAAGATGAGTGAAGGGAATGGGGCACGATTCATTCGAGCCATCAAGGGTTTCGTAAATAGTTCTCGGATCAACCGCTGATCTTTCGGTTAATTGGGGATCATGATGTACTACTAGGTGCCACTCATGATCGTTCTATAATTAATGGTTAATTATAGACGGCCAACATAAACCGAGAACCAATTTGGTCACAAGCACAACGAGCGTAATCCAAAGGATTTAAAACGAGCTTGAGAATGGGATTCTCAGACCGAGAGAAACTAGTTTTGTTGGACCAAACATAAAGCGAGCATGAAATCGTTTCAGTCGCAATGGAAGCGTGGATGGGCCGTGTCTTATGAAGACATAATGGATGGACCAAAATGGTTTGGTTCTAATCCAATGGAGGAGAATAAACCAAAGGGTTTGGTTTATTTTAAACGAATGAACCAAAAGTTGGTTTGGTTCGTTTTAACTTAAAATAAACCATCATGGTTTGGTTTATTTTAACTTATCTTAATGGAGCGGGTTAACGGGCCTAATGGTTATGATCCAATAACCATTAAGAGAATTAGTTCTCTATAAAAGAAGGCTTAAGGGATAATTAAGCCCTAATCCAAAAACCCTAGCTCAAGTTGCCGCCCACCTCATCCCCTCTAAGAGTTGGCGCCAACCTCCATTGCCGCCCAACCTCTTGTGCCGCCGTCCAAGTTGTTGCCGGCGTCCAAGCTTCGGCCGGTGATCCTCCGGCGACCCTCCGGTGATCTCCTTTAGGTTTGACATCAAGGTGAGCTTTATCTTCCCTTGGTTGGCCGGCGCCTATCTCCTCCACCAAAGCTGTCCAGTTTTCTGGACAGCTTGTTCTCCTCTCGTCGGAGCGTCGTTTGGACGACGGTTAGAGCTCTGACAGCGGCTAACTTACCGGGGATTCGATCTCTAGTAATCCTCTGAGGTGGAGGACGAAGGATTCATCAATCGGTTGACGAATACCTCTCCAGAGAAGCGAGTTTTGAGGACTCATTTTTGGATCCGAATTTGGATTCGGATCGTGATCATCTCTCGATCACGTCGTCTTCAACACAAGGCTAGTAACCCGTACGAAGACGAAGCTCGTGGCTTAGTGAAGTCATCTAGAGGATACTCGGCGTGGATGCGGATAGAGACGATTCTAGCGAGGATCGTTCCGGTTGATACCGTTCCCGCTACACGTCATACGAAAGGTATAACGTAGTTAAATTTCCTTTTATTGTAAATTTAAATTTAGGGTTATGTCTACACATGTTGTACTATGCATGCGTGTGATGTGTGTGTTGTAATAAATGTAGATTTATTAATTTTATTGCTTCCGCTGTGCTCATGTTTACGAAACATGATCGAACACACACACGCCGCGGTGCCGGAAACCCAACAGTGGTATCAGAGCCCAGGTTGTGTTTCGACATAATCGTAAAATGGTTTTGCGATAGTCATAATGTTATTTCTGGAAAATTTCTAATTTTGGAAATTTAGAAGTATTTATGGAAATTTTTCAATTTTGGAAAGTCTAGATGTATTTATGGAAATTGATATTTTCCATAAATAAAATATTTGATTAGATTTTGGAAATTTGTTTCCTAATTTAATCATGATTTGATTTGGAGAATCAAATCTTAAAATATTTTATTTCCATAAGTAGTTTTGATGATTTAGGAAATTGGTTTCCTAAATTGATTTTCCTTAATCAATTATTTTCATAAATAAAATATGTGATTAGATTTGGAAATTTGTTTCCTAATTCAATCATGATTTGATTTGGAGAATAAAATCTTAAACATATTTTATTTCCATAAATAGTTATGACAAATAAGAAAAATATGTACATGACATAATTGTATGCCATGTAATTGCATTAGATGCATAACATTATGCCATGCGTGTCGTGACATGTAGATGTATGCCATGTATGCCATGCCATGTAGATAATAGTTATTTTCATGCAAAGAGGATGAGACATAAAACCCTAACTCAATATTAAAGCCTACACCTTCCATTAATATGGTTAGAACCAGAGTTCTGTTTCTTGTTTGGGTTGTTGGACTCACTCCAAGCCCGGCTTGAACGTGAACATGTTCAAATCATTGGAATATTTTAACTCTAATATGATAAGAGTCAGAGGTCAATCGTTAGTTTGGGTTGTTGGACTCACTCCAAGCCTGACTAATTGGTTGAATGCGCTCTAACCATATTAAAACTATTTCGCGATTAATGGGTCGGCTCTAACTTGGAGCATCGATTTGTTGGACTCACTCCAAGGTCGATGTGAAGAGAGGTGAAGTTGGGTGCTATGCATATGATGCATACTTGTTAATGTGTTAACAACCCAATGTATGTGTAAACATTCAATTAGTTGATAGCACATTGTGATAGTTACATATACATGATATGTAATCGGTATACTTGATACCCACCATCATAGCTAAGAATGGCTTGTTGGACTCACTCCAAGGTTGTTCTTATCTATATTGGATATCAGCCCATTCGGAGATTGACCTACGATCTCGAATTGATTTTGGGGTTTTTGAATTGAAAAAATGAATGGGATTTTGTAAATGTATGTGGATGCATTTTAAAATCATCTTTCTCATTTATGCTCGTTTTGTATTTCTAGGTTAATCGCTTGATCATGATGTCTTTGAATTTGCGCTCTATTTTGAATTCGAATAAATTGACTGGGCCGAACTTCTTGGACTGACTTAGAAACTTGAGAATTGTTCTCAAGGCAGAAAAGCTTGAGTATGTCCTCGAAGCGTCTCTTCCCGCCCGTCCTAGTGATGATGCAACACCGGACCAATTGTTGGCCCATCAGAAACATGTGAGTGATTCTGAGCAAGTGAGTTACATCATGCTAAGGGCGATGGTACCCGAGCTGCGAAAGCAGCATGAGCATATGGATGCTCATACCATAGTCCTTCATCTTTATGAGTTGTTTGATGAGCAAGTGAGATTCGAAAGGTTCGAAGTCTCCAAGCTCCTCTTCACCTCTGAGATGCAAGAAGGTTCATCTGTGGTACTGCTCAACATTCTGAAGACTGTGGAACCTTCTGAGAAGCATGAGCAGGGGACGGTGCTGTTAGTTGATTCCTCGAAGAAAGGTTCTAAGAGGAAGTCAAAGGAACAGCAGAAGAAAAAGAAGAGAAGGGCTAAGAAGGTAGAACTAGCACAAAAGGAAACTTGCCATCATTATGGCAAGGAGAGCCATTGGCGAAGAAAGTGCAAGATTTATCTTGAGTCTGTGAAGAAGAATAAGGCATCGGATGCCCCATCTTCCTCAGATATCTTCGTTATTGATTGTCATTCTATTTCCTCAGACACTTGGGTATTGGATACTGGGTGTGGCTCACATATATGTAAAGACATACATGGGCTAAGAAATAGAAGAAGACTCGTCAAGGGAGAGTCAAATTTATGTGTTGGGAATGGAGCAAAGGTTGCTGCACTTGCCATCGGAACATATTTGTTGAGTCTCCCTACAGGACTTGTCTTAGAACTGGACAATTGCTTTTATGTTCCTTCGTTGATAAAGAACATCATTTCTATTTCTTGTTTAAATAAAAATGGGTACCATTTGACTTTTAGTAACAATTGTCGTTACATAACTTTGAATGGAGTTCTTTATGGGACTGGAACTTTAAGCAATGGTATTTATACGTTGGACGTATCCAGTGACATTTTCAATATCGAATCGAGCAACAAGCGTGCTCGAAAAGATAATCAATTAGACTCCTATATGTGGCATTGTCGTCTTGGCCATGCAAGTAAGAAATGCATGTCCGAATTACACCGATGTGGAATTCTGGAATCGTTTGAATTGGATTCATATGATACATGCAAATCATGCTTAAAAGGCAAGATGACTAAGTTACCTTTTACTGGAAAAGGTGAACGAGTGGAAGAGTTGCTAGGTCTAATACATACTGATGTATGTGGACCCATGTCAACTCAAGCTTTAGGAGGCTATAGCTACTTCATTACCTTCACCGATGATCACTCACGGTTTGGGTATGTGTTCTTGATGAAACACAAGTCTGAAGCCTTTGAAAGGTTCAAAGAATTCAGAAATGAAGTAGAGAAACAACTTGGCAAGAGTATTAAAATACTTCGATCGGATCGAGGTGGTGAATACTTGAGTCAAGAGTTTCTAGATTATCTGAGGGACAATGGTATATTGTCTCAATGGACTCCGCCGTATACACCACAACTTAATGGTGTATCTGAGAGGCAAAACCGGACCTTGTTGGACATGGTCAGGTCAATGATGAATCACGCGAATCTTCCCAAGTCCTTTTGGGGCTATGCACTTCAGATACTGTTTACTTGTTAAACAGAGTCCCGACCAAGGTAGTCTCTACTACTCCATATGAGATATGAGCTAGTAAGAAACCTCATTTATCTTACTTGAAGATATGGGGTTGTCCTGCTTATGTGAAGTGGACTATGTCAGACAAATTGGATGCTAAGTCTGATAAATGTCTATTTATTGGATACCCTAAGGAAACGAGGGGTTACCAATTCTATCATCCCTTGGAACAAAAGGTGTTTGTTTCAAGGAATGCTGTGTTTCTAGAGAAAGAGTTTCTCTTACAAGAAAATAGTGGGAGTGTCGTTGAACTTGAGGAGGTTGAGATCAATTGAAGCACTTCGACCGATGACTCATAGTGATGAGCCATCGGCTCGACCTATTGAGGCACCACATCTTCGTAGATCTAGTAGAGCACGCAATATTCCCGAGAGATATGGATTTCTCATAAGTGAATCGAACGACGTGTTACTCATTGATGATGAGGAACCTACCGGTTATGAAGAAGTGCTGACAAGTTTAGAAAGGGATAAGTGGCTTGGTGCCATGAAGTCGGAAATGTATTCCATGTATGAAAACCAAGTTTGGAACTTGGTTGACCCACCTGAAGGCATAAAGCCTATAGGGTGAAAGTGGGTTTTCAAGAAGAAAACCGACATGGATGGTAATGTGATTACCTATAAGGCTAGATTGGTGGCGAAAGGATATCGTCAAAAGCAAGGTGTTGATTATGACGAAACCTATTCGCCTGTAGCTATGCTTAAATCCATTCGGATGCTCCTGGCCATAGCAGCTCATTATGATTATGAGATATGGCAGATGGATGTGAAAACAGCTTTCCTTAATGGAAACTTGCTCGAGGACGTGTATATGATACAGCCTGAGGGTTTCACATCGGTTGATAAAACCAAGGTATGCAAATTGCGACGGTCCATTTATGGATTGAAGCAAGCATCCAGGAGCTGGAATATCCGTTTTGATGAGACAATCAAAAAGTTTGATTTCTCACAAAATCCAGACGAACCTTGTGTGTACAAGAAGGTTAGTGGGAGTGCAGTCGTGTTCCTAGTATTGTATGTCGATGACATATTACTTATAGGAAACGATGTTTCAATCTTACAGTCAGTTAAGGTTTGGTTATCCAAGACATTCTCCATGAAAGACCTGGGAGAAGCAACCTACATCCTTGGGATTAAGATCTATAGAGATAGATCGTAACGGTTGCTTGGTCTTTCGCAGTCTACATATATAGACCGAGTGCTAAAGAGGTTTAGCATGTCGGAATCCAAGAAAGGTTTCCTACCCATCAGGCATGGGGTACACCTTTCGAAGTCTATGTGTCCGCGCACAGAAGACGAGAGGATTTGCATGAGTAAGATTCCCTATGCATCCGCAATAGGATCTATCATGTATGCTATGTTATGTACAAGGCCCGATGTATCGTATGCTCTGAGTGTCACGAGCAGATACCAGTCTGATCCAGGAATGGATCAATGGGTGGCTGTTAAGACGATCCTTAAGTACTTAAGAAGAACTAAGGATGCGTTCCTAATATATGGAGAAGGGTACATGGTGATACGTGGGTATACGGATGCCAGATCCAGACAGACAAGGATGATTCCATGTCTTAGTCTGGGTATGTATTCACCTGGAATGGAGGCGCAATAAGTTGGAAAGGTTCCAAGCTTGACACTATAGCGGATTCACGCCACTAAGGAGAATACATTGCGACTTTAGGCGAAAAGGAAGCGGTTTGGATCAAGAAGTTCATCTCTGAACTTGATGTGGTCTCATCAATGATCTAAACATGTGCTTCGCCGCTATCATCTTATCAGAGAGATCATCAGTAGGAACGAAATACAAATCGAGAAAATTCCCACTGAAAGGAACTTAGCGGATCCTTTGACTAAGGCATTACCTCAAAATAAGTTTGAGGGTCATGTTAGAGCTTATGGTATTGGATACCGTAGCGATTGGCATTAGGCCAAGTGGGAGTCTGTTAGTAATATATGAGAGATGTCCTAAGGCAATCGCCTTATGTATGAACCATTTATATGATAAATGAAGATTCACTATTTGAGTATACATGTTTCATGTATTTGATTGGATCTTAAACTCATTTATCAATGTCCACGATACGATTCACAAAGATGAGAGAATTTGTGATTGGATCACAACTAGTGAGTATCTCTACATGTGTAATTGTGATGTATCGAATTATCCTAGTCGATGAATTGATGGATTTGGACACCATCAATTCCGAGACTAGCACGAGGTATACTCCTTGGTGTATCCAAGCATGATTCTCAATAGCGGAGACATAGTGATGTCCGAGTTGATCGTGGATGCTAGTTATGGTAACTAGTTCATTGGAGTGACCGTAGTAAGACTTCATATGGTTCTCTGCATATATAGATATGTCAATGAAGTTCTTACTGTAGCTTAAGTGCGATGTTCCTTTGACTTGCGGTATTCAAGTCATCTTGATCATGGAGACTTATGCTTTGACATCTTAAGCAAACATCTCCAAGGAGATGTGGACCCGGGATGATTGGGTATAAGTCAAAGTGATCGAAGGTGTTTGAATAACCTATAAAGGATTCACCACTCCTTGTGAGGAGATGTATACCCATGGCCTCTCGTCGGATTGTTACTAAAGTCTTTGGCCAAAGCATTACATGTTTAGAGTAAGGTACTCTTCGATACATGTGGAGTAATTAGAACTGTGAGGACGAGGAAATGATACTTGGGCTAGGTGTGACGAGTCGACCTAGTGGGATGACACTATAGACCATGTCCCAACCAAGTGGGTATAAGATGAGTGAAGGGAATGGGGCACGATTCATTCGAGCTGAAGGGTTTCGTAAATAGTTCGGATCAACCGTTGATCTTTTCGGTTAATTGGGGATCATGATGTACTACTAGGTGCCACTCATGATCGCTCTATAATTAATGGTTAATTATCGACCAACATAAACCGAGAACCTATTTGGTCACACGACAGGCGTAATCCAAAGGATTTAAAACGAGCTTGAGAATGAGATTCTCAGACCGAGAGAAACTAGGTTTGGTTGGACCAAACATGAAGCGAGCATGAAATCGTTTCAGTCGCAATAGAAGTGTGGATGGGCCGTGTCTTATGAAGACATAATGGATGAACCAAAATGGTTTGGTTCTAATCCAATGGAGGAGAATAAACCAAAGGGTTTGGTTTATTTTAAACGAATGAACCAAAAGTTGGTTCGGTTCGTTTTAACTTAAAATAAACCATCATGGTTTGGTTTATTTTAACTTATCTTAATGGAGCGGGTTAACGGGCCTAATTGTTATGATCCAATAACCATTAAGAGAATTAGTTCTCTATAAAAGAGGGCTTAAGGGATAATTAAGCCCTAATCCAAAAACCCTAGCTCAAGTTGTCGCCCACCTCATCCCCTCTAAGAGTTGGCGCCAACCTCCATTGCCGCCCAACCTCTTGTGCCACCGTCCAAGTTGTTACCGGCGTCCAAGCTTCGGCCGGTGATCCTCCGGCGACCCTCCGGTGTTCTCCTTTAGGTTTGGCATCAAGGTGAGCTTTATCTTCCCTTGGTTGGCCGACGCCTATCTCCTCCACCATAGCTGTCCAGTTTTCTGGACAGCTTGTTCTCCTCTCGTCGGAGCGTCATTTGGACGACGGTTAGAGCTCCGATAGCTGCTAACTTACCGGGGATTCGATCTCCGGTAATCCTCTGAGGTGGAGGACGAAGGATTCGTCAATCGGTTGACGAATACCTCTCCATAGAAGCGAGTTTTGAGGACTCGTTTTTGGATCCGAATTTGGATTCGGATTGTGATCATCTCTCGATCACGTCGTCTTCAACACGAGGCTAGTAACCCGTACGAAGACGAAGCTCGTGGCTTAGCGAAGTCATCCAGAGGATACTCGGCGTGGATACGGATAGAGACGATTCTAGCGAGGATCGTTCCGGTTGATACCGTTCCCGCTACACGTCATACAAAAGGTATAACGTAGTTAAATTTCCTTTTATTGCAAATTTAAATTTACGGTTATGTCTACACATGTTGTACTATGCATGCGTGTGATGTGTGTGTTGTAATAAATGTAGATTTATTAATTTTATTGCTTCCGCTGTGCTCATGTTTACGAAACATAATCGAACACACACACGCCGCGGTGCCGGAAACCCAACAGTGGTATCAGAGCCCAGGTTGTGTTTCGACATAATCGTAAAATGGTTTTGCGATAGTCATAATGTTATTTCTGGAAATTTTTTAATTTTGGAAATTTAGAAGTATTTATGGAAATTTTTCAATTTTGGAAAGTCTAGATGTATTTATGGAAATCTTCCACTTTTGGAAAGTTGGAAGTATTTATGGAAATTGATATTTTCCATAAATAAAATATTTGATTAGATTCTGGAAATTTGTTTTCTAATTTAATCATGATTTGATTTGGAGAATCAAATCTTAAAATATTTTATTTCCATAAGTAGTTTTGATGATTTAGAAAATTGGTTTCCTAAATTGATTTTCCTTAATCAATTATTTTCATAAATAAAATATGTGATTAGATTTGGAAATTTGTTTCCTAATTCAATCATGATTTGATTTGGAGAATCAAATCTTAAACATATTTTATTTCCATAAATAGTTATAACAAATAAGGAAATTATGTACATGACATAATTGTATGCCATGTAATTGCATTAGATGCATAACATTATGCCATGCGTGTCGTGACATGTAGATGTATGCCATGCCATGTAGATAATAGTTATTTGCATGCAAAGAGGATGAGACATAAAACCCTAACTCAATATTAAAGCCTACACCTTCCATTAATATGGTTAGAACCAGAGTTCTGTTTCTTGTTTGGGTTGTTGGACTCACTCCAAGCCCGGCTTGAACCTGAACATGTTCAAATCATTGGAATAGTTTAACTCTAATATGGTAAGAGTCAGAGGTCAATCGTTAGTTTGGGTTGTTGGACTCACTCCAAGCCTGGCTAATTGGTTGAATGCGCTCTAACCATATTAAAACTATTTCGCGATTAATGGGTCGGCTCTAACTTGGAGCATCGATTTGTTGGACTCACTCCAAGGTCGATGTGAAGAGAGGTGAAGTTGGGTGCTATGCATATGATGCATACTTGTTAATGTGTTAACAACCCAATGTATGTGTAAACATTCAATTAGTTGATAGCACATTGTGATAGTTACATATACATGATATGTAATCGGTATACTTGATACCCACCATCATAGCTAAGAATGGCTTTTTGGACTCACTCCAAGGTTGTTCTTATCTATATTGGATATCAGCCCATTCGGAGATTGACCTACGATCTCCCGAATTGATTTCAAGGGTTTTTGAATTCGAAAAAAAATGAATGGGATTTTGTAAATGTATGTGGATGCATTTTAAAATCATCTTTCTCATATATGCTCGTTTTGTATTTCTAGGTTAATCGCTTGATCATGATGTCTTTGAATTTGCGCTCTATTTTGAATTCGAATAAATTGACTGGGCCGAACTTCTTGGACTGGCTTAGAAACTTGAGAATTGTTCTCAAGGCAGAAAAGCTTGAGTATGTCCTCGAAGCGTCTCTTCCCGCCCGTCCTAGTGATGATGCAACACCGGACCAATTGTTGGCCCATCAGAAACATGTGAGTGATTCTGAGCAAGTGAGTTACATCATGCTAGGGGCGATGGTACCCGAGCTGCGAAAGCAGCATGAGCATATGGATGCTCATACCATAGTCCTTCATCTTTATGAGTTGTTTGATGAGCAAGTGAGATTCGAAAGGTTCGAAGTCTCCAAGCTCCTCTTCACCTCTGAGATGCAAGAAGGTTCATCGTAGTCGCTCGACATCTTTGAAGGCATGGAGCCTTCTGAGAAGCATGAGCAGGGGACGGTGCTGTTAGTTGATTCCTCGAAGAAAGGTTCTAAGAGGAAGTCAAAGGAACAACAGAAGGGAAAGAAGAGAAGGGCTAAGAAGGTAGAACTAGCACAAAAGGAAACTTGCCATCATTATGGCAAGGAGAGCCATTGGCGAAGAAAGTGCAAGATTTATCTTGAGTCTGTGAAGAAGAATAAGGCATTGGATGCCCCATCTTCCTCAGATATCTTTGTTATTGATTGTCCTTCTATTTCCTCAGACACTTGAGTATTGGATACTGGGTGTGGCTCACATATATGTAAAGACATACATGGGCTAAGAAATAGAAGAAGACTCGTCAAGGGAGAGTCAAATTTATGTGTTGGGAATGGAGCAAAGGTTGCTGCACTCGCCATCGGAACGTATTTGTTGAGACTCCCTACAGGACTTGTCTTAGAACTGGACAATTGCTTTTATGTTCCTTCGTTGATAAAGAACATCATTTCTATTTCTTGTTTAAATAGAAATGGGTACCATTTGACTTTTAGTAACAATTGTTGTTACATAACTTTGAATGGAGTTCTTTATGGGACTGGAACTTTAAGCAATGGTATTTATACGTTGGACGTATCCAGTGACATTTTCAATATCGAAGCGAGCAACAAGCGTGCTCGAAAAGATAATCAATTAGACTCCTATATGTGGCATTGTCGTCTTGGCCATGCAAGTAAGAAATGCATGTCCGAATTACACCGATGTGGAATTCTGGAATCGTTTGAATTGGATTCATACGATACATGCGAATCATGCTTAAAAGGCAAGATGACTAAGTTACCTTTTACTGGAAAAGGTGAACGAGTGGAAGAGTTGCTAGGTCTAATACATACTGATGTATGTGGACCCATGTCAACTCAAGCTTTAGGAGGCTATAGCTACTTCATTACCTTCACCGATGATCACTCACGGTTTGGGTATGTGTTCTTGATGAAACACAAGTCTGAAGCCTTTGAAAGGTTCAAAGAATTCAGAAATGAAGTAGAGAAACAACTTGGCAAGAGTATTAAAATACTTCAATCGGATCGAGGTGGTGAATACTTGAGTCAAGAGTTTCTAGATTATCTGAGGGACAATGGTATATTGTCTCAATGGACTCCACCGTATACACCACAACTTAATGGTGTATCTGAGAGGCGAAACCAGACCTTGTTGGACATGGTCAGGTCAATGATGAATCACGTGAATCTTCCCAAGTCCTTTTGGGGCTATGCACTTCAGATAGCTGTTTACTTGTTAAACAGAGTCCCGACCAAGGTAGTCTCTACTACTCCATATGAGATATGGGCTAGTAAGAAACCTCATTTATCTTACTTGAAGATATGGGGTTGTCCTGCTTATGTGAAGCGGACTGTGTCAGACAAATTGGATGCTAAGTCTGATAAATGTCTATTTATTGGATACCCTAAGGAAACGAGGGGTTACCAATTCTATCATCCCTTGGAACAAAAGGTGTTTGTTTCAAGGAATGTTGTGTTTCTAGAGAAAGAGTTTCTCTTACAAGAAAACAGTGGGAGTGTCGTTGAACTTGAGGAGGTTCAAGAGACTTCAGTAGACATTGAAGAGATACCTGGTCAAGCACTTCGACCGATGACTCATAGTGATGAGCCATCGGCTCGACCTATTGAGACACCACATCTTCGTAGATCTAGTAGAGCACACAATATTCCCGAGAGATATAGATTTCTCGTAAGTGAATCGAACGACGTGTTACTCATTGATGATGAGGAGCCTACCAGTTATGAAGAAGTGCTGACAAGTTCAGAAAGGGATAAGTGGCTTGGTGCCATGAAGTCGGAAATGGATTCCATGTATGAAAACCAAGTTTGGAACTTGGTTGACCCACCTGAAGGCATAAAGCCTATAGGGTGAAAGTGGGTTTTCAAGAAGAAAATCGACATGGATGGTAATGTGATTACCTATAAGGTTAGATTGGTGGCGAAAGGATATCGTCAAAAGCAAGGTGTTGATTATGATGAAACCTATTCGCCTGTAGCTATGCTTAAATCCATTCGGATGCTCCTGGCCATAGCGGCTCATTATGATTATGAGATATGGCAGATGGATGTGAAAATAACTTTCCTTAATGGAAACCTGCTCGAGGATGTGTATATGATACAGCCTGAGGGTTTCACATCGGTTGATAAAACCAAGGTATGCAAATTGCGACGGTCCATTTATGGATTGAAGCAAGCATCCAGGAGCTGGAATATCCATTTTGATGAGACCATCAAAAAGTTTGATTTCTCACAAAATCCAGACGAACCTTGTGTGTACAAGAAGGTTAGTGGGAGTGCAGTCGTGTTCCTAGTATTGTATGTCGATGACATATTACTTATAGAAAACGATGTTTCAATCTTACAGTCAGTTAAGGTTTGGTTATCCAAGACATTCTCCATGAAAGACCTGGGAGAAGCAACCTACATTCTCAGGATTAAGATCTATAGAGATAGATCAAAACGGTTGCTTGGTCTTTCGCAGTCTACATATATAGACCGAGTGCTAAAGAGGTTTAGCATGTCAGAATCCAAGAAAGGTTTCCTACCCATCAGGCATGGGGTACACCTTTCGAAGTCTATGTGTCCGCGCACAGAAGACGAGAGGATTTGCATGAGTAAGATTCTCTATGCATCCGCAATAGGATCTATCATGTATGCTATGTTATGTATGAGGCCCGATGTATCGTATGCTCTGAGTGTCACGAGCTGATACCAGTCTGATCCAGGAATGGATCAATGGGTGGCTGTTAAGACGATCCTTAAGTACTTAAGAAGAACTAAGGATACGTTCCTAATATATGGAGAAGGGTACATGGTGATACGTGGGTATACGGATGCCAGCTCCAGACAGACAAGGATGATTCCATGTCTTTGTCTGGGTATGTATTCACCTGGAATGGAGGCACAATAAGTTGGAAAGGTTCCGAGCTTGACACTATAGCGGATTCTACCACTAAGGCAGAATACATTGCAGCTTTGGAAGCAGCAAAGGAAGCGGTTTGGATCAAGAAGTTCATCTCTGAACTTGATGTGGTCTCATCAATGATCCAAACATGTGCTTCGCCGCTATCATCTTATCAGAGAGATCATCAGTAGGAACGAAATACAAATCGAGAAAATTCCCACTGAAAGGAACTTAGCGGATCCTTTGACTAAGGCATTACCTCAAAGTAAGTTTGAGGGTCCTGTTAGAGCTTATGGTATTGGATACCGTAGCGATTGGCATTAGGCCAAGTGGGAGTCTGTTAGTAATATATGAGAGATGTCCTAAGGCAATCGCCTTATGTATGAACCATTTATATGATAAATGAAGATTCACTATTTGAGTATACATGTTTCATATATTTGATTGGATCTTAAACTCATTTACTGAATGTCCACGATACGATTCACAGCATGAGAGAATTTGTGATTGGATCACAACTAGTGAGTATCTCTACATGTGTAATTGTGATGTATCGGAATTATCTCTAGTCGATGAATTGATGGATTTGGACACCATCAATTCTGTCGAGACTAGCACGAGGTATACTCCTTGGTGTATCCAAGCAGCTGATTCTCAATAGCTGGAGACATAGTGATGTCCAGAGTTGATCGTGGATGCTAGTTATGGTAACTAGTTCATTGGAGTGACCAGCCGTAAGACTTCATATGGTTCTCTGCATATATAGATATATCAATGAAGTTCTTACTGTAGCTTAAGTGCGATGTTCCTTTGACTTGCGGTATTCAAGTCATCTTGATCATGGAGACTTATGCTTTGACATCTTAAGCAAACATCTCCAAGGAGATGTGGACCCGGGATGATTGGGTATAAGTCAAAGTGATCGAAGGTGTTTGAATAACCTATAAAGGATTCACCACTCCTTGCGAGGAGATGTATACCCATGGCCTCTCGTCGGATTGTTACTAAAGTCTTTGGCCAAAGAATTACATGTTTAGAGTAAGGTACTCTTCGATACATGTGCAGTAACTAGAATCCGTAGGATGAGGAAATGATACTTGGGCTAGGTGTGACGTAGTCAGCCTAGTGGGGACTGACACTATAGACCATGTCCTGAACCAAGTGGGTATAAGATGAGTGAAGGGAATGGGGCACGATTCATTCGAGCCGCTGAAGGGTTTCAGAAATAGTTCTGGATCAACCGTTGATCTTTTCGGTTAATTGGGGATCATGATGTACTACTAGGTGCCACTCATGATCGTTCTATAATTAATGGTTAATTATAGACGACCAACATAAACCGAGAACCTATTTGGTCACACGCACAATGAGCGTAATCCAAAGGATTTAAAACGAGCTTGAGAATGAGATTCTCAGACCGAGAGAAACTAGGTTTGGTTGGACCAAACATGAAGCGAGCATGAAATCGTTTCAGTCGCAATGGAAGCGTGGATGGGTCATGTCTTATGAAGACATAATGGATGAACCAAAATGGTTTGGTTCTAATCCAATGGAGGAGAATAAACCAAAGGGTTTGGTTTATTTTAAACGAATGAACCAAAAGTTGGTTCGGTTCATTTTAACTTAAAATAAACCATCATGGTTTGGTTTATTTTAACTTATCTTAATGGAGCGGATTAACGGGCCTAATGGTTATGATCCAATAACCATTAAGAGAATTAGTTCTCTATAAAAGAGGGCTTAAGGGATAATTAAGCCCTAATCCAAAAACCCTAGCTCAAGTTGCCGCCCACCTCATCCCCTCTAAGAGTTGGCGCCAACCTCCATTGCCGCCCAACCTCTTGTGCCGCCGTCCAAGTTGTTGCCGGTGTCCAAGCTTCGGCCGGTGATCCTCCGGCGACCCTCCGGTGATCTCCTTTAGGTTTGACATCAAGGTGAGCTTTATCTTCCCTTGGTTGGCCGGCGCCTATCTCATCCACCAAAGCTGTCCAGTTTTCTGGACAGCTTGTTCTCCTCTCTTCGGAGCGTCGTTTGGACGACGGTTAGAGCTCCGACAGCGGCTAACTTACCGGGGATTCGATCTCCGGTAATCCTCTGAGGTGGAGGACGAAGGATTCGTCAATCGATTGACGAATACCTCTCCAGAGAAGCGAGTTTTGAGGACTCATTTTTGGATCCGAATTTGGATTCGGATCGTGATCATCTCTCGATCACGTCGTCTTCAACACGAGGCTAGTAACCCGTACAAAGACGAAGCTCGTGGCTTAGCGAAGTCATCCAGAGGATACTCGGCGTGAATAAGGATAGAGACGATTCTAGCGAGGATCGTTCTGGTTGATGCCGTTCCCGCTACACGTCATACGAAAGGTATAACATAGTTAAATTTCCTTTTATTGCAAATTTAAATTTATGGTTATGTCTAAACATATTGTACTATGCATGCGTGTGATGTGTGTGTTGTAATAAATGTAGATTTATTAATTTTATTGCTTCCGCTGTGTTCATGTTTACGAAACATGATCGAACATACACACGCCGCGGTGCCGGAAACCCAACACGTGGGGGAGCAAGATATTTGCTCACCTTACGCCTCCTCCATTGTGGTCCCTTATCACCATATCTCTTAAATCTTACTCGCGGAGGGGCAAGATATTTATTAGCTGCCTTCCTTGATTCGAGAGTGAACATGCTTATCTTTAATGAATCATCTGGAGTTTGATCATAATATCCTATTTCATCCATATGCTGTGAATAATGTAAGTCACCACAAATATTCTCACAAAAAGATTGATCAGCTGATTCTATTAGGTCGAATGAAATTTTGTAGGGATGTATACTGAAAAGACTATCTTTTCTATGAACATCTTTATTTTTGAAATAAGAATCACATGATCATTGTTTGCATATTTTTATGGTTATGCAATATTGTCTAATACTTTACATTGTAGATAACATGGTGTGTGGTGTCACACAGGAGATCATGTTATCGGCCCCTTGAAAAGTATAAGTAAAGGCTCACAACCGAGATGGCTTTGGACAAACCATCGGAATGGTTGTAGTGTGATTTGGTATTGGTTTGTCTTGACCATAGAATCACACTAGTGCACTTTGTGTGTATTGAGCAGGACCGACTTAGAGGTGATTCGATTTATTGCTGTCTACATAATCGAATCGGACCTCAGATATTATTTAGTACATGCTCTTAATCCCGATATAATAATGGGCACATATACTTAGTACTCATCTCTTTGATTTACCAATGGGCGAGATTTATAGATTAAATCGATAGGCTCGGTAAGTTGGGAGATGATATTATTTATATGGTGTGCCGTTGATTATAGGAGGAAACCGTGTCCTATATATTAGGATGATGATGTCCCCTTGAGGAGCTCATAAGGTTCATCATGTAAACCCTGCAGGTGGACTTGGTCCGGCATGATGAAAAGGTTGAGTGGTACTACTCAAGGAGTTAGATGTTGATTAATTAATGGTCAGTAAATTAATTAATCGACGGACATTCGAGATCTTAAACAAGGAGAGAAAATGTACTAATAATATATGGAGCCCATATTATCATATGGGGGTTGGTGAGGTAGATCAATGATGAACCTTTAGTGGATTGGATCATCATTAGTGGATCGGACTTTATGTGGGCTTGATCCATGGGTGGCCAAGACCCAACTCCTCCTCATGGTCCCTAATGTATCCTATTAACACCTCATGATGCTTAGATCCAATGGATAGAAACAAAACTCTAAGATCCATTGGTAGAGATTAAATCTCTAAGATCCGACGGTTGAGATTAAATCTCTAGATCCAACGGTTGAGATTAAATCCCTAGAACCAATGGATGAGATTAATTCATGACTTATCCCTAACTCTATAAAAGGATGGCATGGGAGTTGGCATAAACTACATTGAAGGAGAGCTAGGGTTTGGGCGGCAAGAAGGAATCCTAGTTGAGATAGGATTAGGATTAGGGTTTGGAGGTTAGGGTAGAACCAAATAAGGAAGGTATTCTTCTCTTCTTCTTCCTCTTTTGGCCAACGTCCAGCACCTCTCCAGCCTCTTTTCTAGCCTTGGCCGGCACCCAAAAGCTCCCTTCTCCTTCTTCTTAGGTGGTGGAAACAAGATATAGGGCTTCCCTTGGTGTCTTGCTTGTTTTCCACCATCTTCTCCTTCACCTAGTTGGCCGGCGGCAAGGATAGTTTTAGTTCCTTGTTGGTTGTTTCTAGTGAGGAGAAAAATCTTGTTTCTATTCTTCCTCTTGCTTTGGAAGAGCAAGGAAGAAAGATTTTCGATCTAGGAGCTTCGACTTTTGGTAGATCGTCGCCCACACGACGTCTAAAAGGAGGAAGGTCATACATTAGAAGATCAAGAGGTATATCTATTCTCTTTTCTCTTTTGTTCCTTGCTTGTTTTTGTTTTTCAAATATAAGCATGTTATATTTCTGTAAATGGCTAAATAATACTTGGATCCCGAGCATAAATACAAAAACCGACGATCCGGACATCGTCTATTCCGCGACTACTCGTAGAATAGAGGATGGTCGCTTGAACAACTAGTTTGTTCAAGTGACCTCTCTAAATGAATAGCACGACGATGGCTTGGTTGCTTTGGCAATCCCTTTTGTCTAGGATTAAATTTTTTAATCTGGGGACATAGAAGGGATCGCCATGAAGGAAGCTACCGAGGTGAAGTGGGAAGCGAAGTTTCCCCTCACGGACTTAATAAGCAAAACCGTACAATTAGTAGGAGAGCTTCCGGGCAAAACCCTTCAATTGGTATCAGAGCCAAAGTTTCCGGTTTTATGTGTTTAGGATTTGGTTAATTTTTATGCACTTTTTCATATATTATATGTGCCGGATAATAGTAGGATATGCATAGTTTAACTCTTTGGTTGCAGACATAAGATCCGACTATTATGGCCATATGTGTGTATGTGATTGTATGTGTGTAAATATTTATTTTATTGAATCCTCGGGGTTGACGAGGCTAGTATTTAGTTTTTGAAAATTAAATATGGCATTGTTTAGCCACTCTTTATTTTATTTTACTTTCGATCTAGATTTCATGTACACTCCCTCGTGGAGTATAGGATCGATGGATGTAAATTAAAATAGGTTTTAGTCTCAGCTTGGATCTCCGGATGGCTCGTACATGGCGTAGGAGGAGTGGACGAGATGGCGATGCGACGAGAGTCATATTGAAGACAAAAGCCATAATAGTTGGAAAATAATTTATTTTTCATATTTATTGCTTTTTGTTTGATATGCAAGTCGTAGGCTAGGAAAATTCCTCAATTTCAAATTACTAAGTGGGAGAGAGATATTTTTATAAATTCCCGCGGCCTCCATTACAATTTGACAAGTGATGCAAACAAACTTGCGCATCGGCTCTGAGTGCCTTCCTCCCCATCGGATGAGTTTGTTTGCGGATCTAAAGGTCGAATATGGTTATAGGAAATTATTAAGGAGCGTGTGTACTTGCCCATCGTAAGGCACATAACCCGAGATAATTACCTTGGTACCAAGTAATGGTGAACACTTAGATACGAATATAAGTATCCTCCCCATTGGAGTCACTGCTTTTATTTGTAGGGCCAAAGAGAAACCAACTATTAATTTTACTTGTCAAAAAGTTAGGTTGACAAGATAGTAAAATTAATGTGTAAAACCTCCTCTTACAAATGTAGAATTCGTATACGTCCACACGATCGTGGCATGCGATATTCTCGGTGTTTAGAGGTGTTGGTTGATTTTAAAATTTTATTTTTTGAGGAATCAATAATTTTTTAAAATCTACAGTAATGATCTATGTGATTCTTAGGATTTCCAAAAATGACTTTCAGTCCACTTACTATGATACTAAAGGAAAATAAACTTACTGTACATAATTATGTTAATTGGAAAAAAGAATCCTGATATTGTCTTAACTGCTGAGAAGTACAAGTATGCACTCTTCGAAGAGTGTCCTCAAGCCATGGTTGCTCAAAAAGGTTTCTACTTCTATGCCAAGAGGCAAGAAGAAGGAGAATCAAGGTGGAGCAAAGGTGGTGGGAGGATCTCAGGGAGGAGTGAAGAAGCCGAAAGGCAAGTACTTCACTTACAAGCAGGATGGACATTGGAAGAAGGACTGTCCCAGTCCAAAATAGAACAAAGGTATATCTTTTGGTCTAGTCGTTGAAACATGATTAGCGGTGATATCTACCAACACCTGGTGTGTAGATACGGGAGCCACTAATCATGTCTGCAACACTTTGCAGGGGTTCCAGGAAACCCGACGACTAGCTAAAGGGGAGATTACTATTTACTTGGGCAATGCCATAATGGTGGCGGCTATTGCAGTGGGAGAAGTTTTATTTATCTCTTGAGAAAAATAAAACTTAGGTTTTTGAAAATTCCCTTTATGTACCTTTATTTAGAAAGAACTTAGTTTCAGTTTCTAAATTGTTTATGGATGGATATTCTATTTCTTTAATGACAGAGTTGTTATAAAAAGGAACAGGGAGAATATCTGTTCAGATACATTGATAGGAATTTTGTATACACTTGAACCAAAACCTCCCACGATGCAAATTGAAGTTAATAACTCATCTTCTAATTCCAATAAAAGAAAAGAACCTTCGAAGATGAACTAAACATATCTTTGGCATCTTAGGCTTGGTCACATTAACCTAAGCAGAATTCAAAGGTTGATAGATGATGGACCTTTGGGTTCATTAGTGGTGGAGGATCTCCCAACCTGTGAATCTTGCTTGGAAGGTAAAATGAACAAGAGGCCTTTCAAGGCCAAGGGGTATAGAGCCAAACATGTGTTAGAATTGGTTCATTCTGATTTGTGTGGTCCTATGTCTATCAAGGCTAGAGGTGGTTTTGAGTATTTCGTCTCTTTTATAGACGATTACTCAAGATATGGATACATTTACCTGATGCGCCGCAAGTCTGAATGCTTTGATAAGTTCAAAGAATTCAAGGCTAATATGGAGAAACGTCAAGGTAAAAGTATCAAGACACTACGATCTGATCGTGGTGGTGAGTACCTCTTGGGAGAGTTTAGGAACTACTTATTAGAGGCTGGGATTCAATCCCAATTGACTGCATCTGGCACACCCCAACAGAACGGTGTAGCAGAGCGAAGGAATAGGACTCTTATGGAGATGGTTAGATCGATGATGAGTTATTCTAACTTGTCAGATTCGTTCTGGGGATATGCTCTAGATATGATGGTGTACATTCTGAACTTGGTTCCATCTAAATCAGTGCCTTCTACTCCCACAGAGTTGTGGACTGGGCGAAAGCTTAGTCTAAGACATATTCGGATATGGGGGAGTCCAGCACATGTGCTGAAGGCAGATGCTGGTAAGTTGGAACCTCGTACAGAAGTATGCTTGTTCGTTGGCTATCCTAGGGGAACGAAGGGTGGATTGTTTTATAGTCCTAGAGATCAGAGGGTGATCGTTAGAACGAATGCCAGATTTCTAGAGGAAGACTATGTGATGAGCCACAAGCCCAAGAGTAAAATTGTTCTGGCAGAGTTAAAAGAAGAAGTTTAGTACCATCGGTACAAGAGGATATACCACATGTCACTGCACCACGTGTCACAGAGGATACACAGATGATACCTCGTCGTAGTGGGAGGGTTGTGAGACAGCCTGATAGATTCATGTTCTTGGGAGAATCTTCTGATTTAGTCCCTGGCTAACATGAACCTGATCCCTTGACATATGACGAGGCAATCCAAGATAAAGATCCAGTATCTTGGCAAAGTGCAATGAATGCTGAGATTGAATCTATGGATTCAAATCAGGTGTGGGAGCTAGTAGAACCACCCGATGGTGTAAAAACCATTGGATGCAAGTGGATCTACAAGAGAAAGAGAGGAATAGATGGGAAGATTGAGACCTTCAAAGCGAGGCTTTTTGCGAAGGGGTATACTTAGAAAGAGGGTATTGATTATGAGGAGACCTTTTCGCCGGTAGCCATGCTTAAGTCTATCCGGATTCTCTTATGCATAGCAGCTCATATGGATTATGAAGTGTGGCAGATGGATGTCAAGACAACTTTCCTTAATGGAAGTCTTGAGGAAAACATCTACATGAAGCAACTAGAGGGATTCATTGCTAGCTTAATCGGTCCATTTATGGATTGAAATAAGCTTCGAGGTCTTGGAACATTCGCTTTGATGAGGTGATCCAGTCTTATGGATTTATTTAAAGTCCGGATGAGTCTTGTGTATACAAGAGATGTGACGAAAACGTAGTGGTATTTCTTGTACTATATGTAGATGACATTTTGTTGATTGGCAATAATATCAAGGTGTTATCGGACGTAAGGGTATGGTTGTCCAAACAGTTTGATATGAAGGACTTGGGAGAAGTGAGACACATCCTTGGGATCAAGGTTATAAGGGATCGTAGGAAAAGAATGTCGTGCTTATCCCAAGCTTCATACATAGACAAGATTATGGATCGTTTTAGCATGAAAAACTCTAAGAAGGGTTTTCTACCTTTCAGGCATGGAGTTCCTTTATCTAAGGAGATGTGTCCTAGATCATCCGAGGAGATAGAGGAGATGAAGGCGGTTCCTTATGCTTCGGTAGTAGGAAGCCTCATGTATGCGATGCTATGTACGAGACCAGATATCTGCTTTGCCGTGGGCATGGTTAGCAAATATCAGAGTAATCCAGGACAGACCAATTACCGGGCTAGGTAATTGGACTGCGGTAAAGCATATATTGAAGTGCCTGAGAAGGACTAGGGAATATATGCTAGTTTACCGGGCAGACCAATTACTCCCAGTGGGTTACATGGATTGCGACTTCCAATCAGATAGGGATAATAGTAAGTCTACCTCAGGTTTTGTGTCTACTTTGGGAGGTGGAGCCATTGTATGGAGGAGTGTCCAGTAGAAATGCATGGCGGACTCCACCATGGAAGCTAAGTATGTGGTAGCTTCTGAGGCGGCCAAAGAAGCTGAATGGCTCAGGAACTTCCTGATGGACTTGGATGTGATTCCTGGTTTGCCTAGTACTATCACAATTTATTGTGATAATAATGGTACAGTTGCAAACTCGAAGGAACCACTAGCCCATAAGGTGAGTAAACACATCACTTGATACGAGAAATCGTAAAGGAGGTAGAAGTTGTTGTCGCCTAGATTGCATCAGAGGATGACCTGGTGGACCCTTTCACTAAGGCCCTTCTAGCGAGAGCTTTGATAGGCACGTGGAGGGAAGGGGAATCAGATATATGGCAGTATGCGGACAACATAGTCTTTTAGTATAAGTGGGAGATTGTAGGGATGTATACTGAAAAGTCTATCTTTTCTATGAACATCTTTATTTTTGAAATAAGAATCACATGATCATTGTTTGCATATTTTTATGGTTATGCAATATTGTCTAATACTTTACATTATAGATAACATGGTGTGTGGTGTCACAAAGGAGATCATGTTATCAGCCCCTTGAAAAGTATAAGTAAAGGCTCACAACCAAGATGGCTTTGGACAAACCATCGGAATAGTTGTAGTGTGATTTGGTATTGGTTTGTCTTGACCATAGAATCACACTAGTGCACTTTGTGTGTATTGAGCAGGACCGACTTAGAGGTGATTCGATTTATTGCTGACTACATAATCGAATCGGACCTCAGATATTATTTAGTACATGCTCTTAATCCCGATATAATAACGGGCACATATACTTAGTACTCATCTCTTTGATTTACCAATGGGCGAGATTTATAGATTAAATCGATAGGCTCGGTAAGTTGGGAGATGATATTATTTATATGGTGTGTCGTTGATTATAGGAGGAAACCGTGTCCTATATATTAGGATGATGATGTTCCCTTGAGGAGCTCATAAGGGTCATCATGTAAACCCTACAGGTGGACTTGGTCCGGCATGATGAAAAGGTTGAGTGGTACTACTCAAGGAGTTAGATGTTGATTAATTAATGGTCAGTAAATTAATTAATCGACGGACATTTGAGATCTTAAACACGGGAAGAAAATGTACAAATAATATATGGAGCCCATATTATCATATGGGGGTTGGTGAGGTAGATCAATGATGAACCTTTAGTGGATTGGATCATCATTAGTGGATCGGACTTTATGTGGGTTTGATCCATGGGTGGCCAAGACCCAACTCCTCCTCATGGTCCCTAATGTAGCCTATTAACACCTCATGATGCTTAGATCCAATGGATAGAAACAAAACTCTAAGATCCATTGGTAGAGATTAAATCTCTAAGATACGACAGTTGAGATTAAATCTCTAGATCCGACGGTTGAGATTAAATCCCTAGAACCAATGGATGAGATTAATTCATGACTCATCCCTAACTCTATAAAAGGATGGCATGGGAGTTGGCGTAAACTACATTGAAGGTGAGATAGGGTTTGGGCAGAAAGAAGGAATCCTAGTTGAGATAGGATTAGGATTAGGGTTTGGAGGTAAGGGTGGCACCAAATAAGGAAGGTATTCTTCTCTTCTTCTTCCTCTTTTGGCCAACATCCAGCACCTCTCCAGCCTCTTTTCTAGCCTTGTCCGGTGCCCAAAAGCTCCCTTCTCCTTCTCCTTAGGTGGTGGAAACAAGATATAGGGCTTCCCTTGGTGTCTTGGTTGTTTTCCACCGTATTCTCCTTCACCTAGTTGGCCGGCGGCAAGGATAGTTTTAGTTCCTTGTTGGTTGTTTCTAGTGAGGAGAAAAACCTTGTTTCTATTCTTCCTCTTGCTTTAGAAGAGCAAGGAAGAAAGATTTGTGATCTAGGAGCTTCGACTTTTGGTAGATCATCGCCCACACGATGTCCAAAAGGAGGAAGGTTATACATTAGAAGATCAAGAGGTATATCTATTCTCTTTTCTCTTTTGTTCCTTGCTTGTTTTTGTTTTTCAAATATAAGCATGTTATATTTCTGTAAATGGCTAAATAATACTTGGATCCTGAGCATAAACACAAAAACCGACGATCCGGACATCGTCTATTCCGTGGCTACTCGTAGAATAGAGGATGGTCGCTTGAACAACTAGTTTGTTCAAGTGACCTCTCTAAATGAATAGCACGACGATGACTTGGTTGCTTTGGCAATCCCTTTTGTCTAGGATTAAATTTTTTAATCCGGGGACATAGAAGGGATCGCCATGAAGGAAGCTACCGAGGTGAAGTGGGAAGCGATGTTTCCCCTCATGGACTCGATAAGCAAAACCCTACAATTAGTAGGAGAGCTTCCGGGCAAAACCCTTCAATTTTATCATCACAAATCACTAGATGGGCTTCGTTATTAGTAACTAAAGTTTTGGTGAGGGTTAAGGCAGGCTCTTTTAGATCCTTTAGGTTATGAGGTGTTTTGATTGAAGTAATGCACCCGTCGATTAAAGTATCAATTATATAATCCTCAAGTTTTCTTTCTAGTGGTGATTGAATGGATTGTCCTTCCTGGAAATCGACTCAGTGTTCTAGCAAAATGACTGGCGATCTGTGCTATCTGAATCTCCAGCTTCTTTTGTCGGCTAGCAATGTCATTCACAGATGAACTTAATTCTTCAATCATTGTTTCTGTCTGTGAATGCCACTGTTGAAATTCAACGTTCGCCTCTTGTTGTGTCTAAACAAAGCTTTCTATAATCTGCTCTAGTTGAGATTTAGGCGAACAATATTGAGGGTTTAAGTAACCAGGGTCATAACTATATGAATAGGAATCATCTTGTGGCCACTGGTTGTAATCATGGGTGATATCTTCTTGTTCACATTGTGAAGGTTCAAATATATTCGGACAATCTTTAATGTTATGCCATATTTCACCACAATGCTCACAATAAATGTTACCAAAACTCACAACATTAAATTTGTTGGGAATTGAATGCCCGCTAGAGGGGGGGGGGTGAATAGCGTCGATCGTACGAAGATGGAAATCGATCGCGTTCGTGTCTACAATTACGTTAGTGCGCAGCGGAATATATATAATAAAAGCAATAACGAAAAGCAATCACACGAACACAAACATATAACGTGGTTCGGAACCGAATGGTTCCTACTCCACGGGTCGAGCTCTAAAGAGCCCTAGTGATGCACACGCACTCACTAATCACAAATACTCCTTCTCGACACAAGTCGGAGGTGGAGAAACCTCATACAAAAGATTACAACAATAATCTACAAGATGCAAGCAAATACAAGTAAGAAATACAATGCAAGTAAAGGAAAAACAACTTTACAAGAACTTTGGATTGCTTGATCTTTGATTGCCTTGAACTAGCTTCAAGGACCGAAAGCACCAACTTCCCTTCAATTTCGCCTAAGCTAAATCCCTCCTTCCGAGCCGCTTTTATAACTCGCCGGCCGATTTTCGCCATCACCGATCGCCATAAGTCCTGGGCCGATCGATGCCATCGTTGTCATGAGACAACGGGTCGATCCACGCCGAAAAACCTAACGGATCTTTGGCCGATCGCTAACATTGGCGGCCGATCGCTAACGCCTGTAGTCGACGCCTACGGCTACGGAGCGCTCGCGTTTCGCAGAAGATAATCGGGCAATGATCGCTATTCATGGCAGCCGATCGCCATCACCAATCGCTTCAAAGGAGAGCAATCCGCCAGAGCATCCCAGCCTTAACCTCGGCAATAACTCGTCGATTTCACGGCAATGAACCGCCATAATGCCGGGCCGACCGCCAACCTCAAGAATGAGGTTTTAACCCAAGTATGGTGCCCCATACTTGCTAGACCACCCTTAGCCTAGACCTAAGCCTTCTAGCCACCTCCATCACCTCACGCCTCAGATCCTCCAAGTCATCCATGACTTGTTCATCCATCGCGCTTAGCTTTGTGCTTCCATCGGCTATGTCATGCTAACTGTCTACACCGCCAAGGCACATTGGACTTACGCCGCCAAGACTCCGCTTGACTTTACGCCGCCAATATCAATCCTTGACTTCAAATGCCAAGACTCAAGCTTGACTTTCCTTGCCAACCCATGTTGGACTTTCCATTTGCCAAGACCCATGCTTGACTTCATGCCAAGTACCCATGACTTGACTTTACCTTGCCAAGACCCATGCTTGACTTTCCATGATCACATGGTCAACCCCGTCAACCATCAAGTCAATTATAACTGGGTCGATTGTATAAACAATCTCCCCAACATATTAACCGACATTAATGTCAAACATCAATGTCAAACCTATGTCTAACATACTTTGTCAAACATACTTTGTCAAACATCAAAACATCACTCGAGTCAAACTCGAGTCCCGGGTCATCGTGACTGGGGCCGATTGCACCAACAATCTCCCCTTTGATGTTTGACAAAACCAATAAAACCATGAGTTAGAACACTAACTCAAATCCCTTACCAATTATCCCAAATTGGTAAACACTCACCAAATGTTCTCCCCAAACATTTAAGTGAAAAGTAAATCAAATGTTCTCCCCAAACATTCTCCCCTTGACTAACATCAAAAGGTTTTCTCCAAGGAGGTCAATGTCTCATGTCCCAATGAGATCTTACAATCTCGATCAAAATACCTAGGATGCCTACCATCTTCCTAGTGATAAGTCCCATATCACTCAAGAGAGGCACTCCTATCTCACTCTCCCAATTTCCAAATTGGGTATCAAACACCCATCAATTTTCAATTGATAACATTCTCCCTAAAAAAAACATCCATCATCCCACGATGGATACCTCCCCCTAAAGGCTTGCTCCCCCTTGACCATTGCACCAACAATGTCCTTGGAAAGCCCCTAAGCCAATAGGAACTCTAAACCATCAAAATTAAGGTTCTAAGTTCAACATAGAACTTTTACTCACCCTAAATTTGATACTTTGACCTAACACAACTCCTAATCCATATCCAATGGATTTTCACCCTTCATAATGCTTCCCAAAGCATATCCTAGGGTTAGGAGTGGTTAGGAACCTTTACCATAGCTGAACATGGGCTAAACAAACTTTGTTATCAGACTCACGACCGTCATCGATCACACCATCATGGCCACCAATGATCGCTATTGAAATTTCGAAATTCAACTATCGAATCAATTTAAAATCATAACTAATTATAATTATATCGAAAAATCACTAAATTTGATAATGTATAATACTTTATGACCAATACAATGGGTGAAAAATGTTTGAAAAATATTTTACCCATAAAATAGTGAGTTTGATACAAAACTCAAAACCATTGAAATTTTCAATGTTTTGGCCCTATTTTGTATCAACTTCATCAATGGTGATTGCTATCAAAAGATAGACTTCACCAAGGTTTTCTAAATTGATTTTAAAATGATTTCAAAACCTTATTTTGGATCATATTCCTTGGGCTCTAAGTACATGACTTGTACACAAGCTTTCCCAATGATCCACCAATTAAAATTAGATGAGTTTTAGTTCATCTAGATGCAAAAACTATGCACCTTGAACTCAACTCATATCTTAGCATCTCACATGTATCTAGGGTGTATAAATACACATACATGTCAATTGGATGTGAGATGTGGGTTTTGTTCTCCCTAAACTAGAGTTTCATGCATTTTTCTAAGGCAACTTTACTTGATTCCCTTATAAATGGGACTCCAAGTCATGCCATAGTCCTTAAATCAATTTTAATCAATTTAGATGCATGAAGATGATCATGGCATAATGATAGCAAAGTAAATCATGGCCAATGATCATGATGTCATGGCATATGATAAAATTTAAAAACACATGACATTTTAAAACTTAATCCTAAGCATGATCATGACATTTAGATGATAAAAGTAAACATGATGTCATGTCATGGCATATGGCAAACAAATCATGGCATATAAAATATATAGGTATAATAATACCTAAATTTTAATATTAATTGCCATTTGTTGAGACTTGTTGAGATTTAAACATATTTTGCCATATTAACCTAATCTCCCTAGTGTGCCAAAAACCCAAAATGGCACACCAACCTCTAAACCTAAATTGTGCCAAAATGATCATTTTATCAAACTTCATAATTAATATTGGCACATCCTAAAATCTTTAGGATTAAAGACTCAAATGTATTTTCAAGATAACCATAACCTTGAAAATAACCTAAAGTGTCACTTTGTGGTTGAGTTAACTACCCATCCAATTAAGGTTGACACACTAACCCATCTTAGCGTGAATCAATCACGCCTTAGGAACCCAAAACGATTTGAACTCCTAGGGTTACTTAGGTATTCCTTAGGATAACTTCCTAGATACCTTCCTAATGACCCTCCTAGGCTTGTTAGCCTTGGTCATTTGGGTCTTACCTAGGTTGACTCTAGGGTGACTCCTGCAACCTTCTTAGTGGCCACCCTAGGTTTCCTAGAAACCCCAGCCACTAGGCATACCCTTTGGTCAACTCTAGGATGACTTCCTAGTGACCTTGGTCTTCCTAGACTTAGTTAGTGTTCCATAATCTAATGGAACACTATGATAAGCCACCTTAGGCTTAGGTTTGTGACCCAAACCTTGCTTGCTCTTGACTTTTGACTCTTAGGTCTTACTTGTTGACTTTGACTTTTGGACCTAGAAGTTTGACCATTAGACCCTTGAAATTGATTTTGTATGTTCCTAAGGGTCTTCTCAAGTTTTTCAAGCCTTGACCTCAAGACTTGATTCTCTAATTCTAATTGCCCAGTTTAGAATTTTGATTTTGATCATGGGCATGAGACTTTCTAGGCATATGCCTAGTCCATTTAGGTTTAAGACCTAGGTGATCCCCTATTTTCTTAATTGATTCTCTAGGTAAGATATTTTTAGGACATTAGTCCCAAATTTCTCCTTTCTTGAAAGGTTTACCCTCTTGGCTCCTAAGCAAAATTCCTTACTTCTAGCATGCTCTTGATGATAAATAGCAAGACTATTAAAATTATTCCTAGCATGCTTTTGACTATAGGAATTAGAAAGAACATTACTAAAATGTACCTTAGGGTTAGCCTTAGCTCCCTACATGTGAAGCTCCATTTTGCCCCTTCTTTTCCCCTTTGGGCATTGACTCCTATAGTGCCCTTTGATGGCACTTGAAACAAATGATGTGCTCTTTGCTTCTTTGACTTTGGGGCACCGACTTCCTTGATTTTTGGCACGGGTGGAGTCTTCTTGACCCGCTTAGGACACTTACTCTTGTAATGTCCTTGCTCTCTACACTCAAAGCAGATAATATGAATTTTATCATTATTTGAAATGCTCGAGTTACCTAGAGATAGGTGCCGGAGTTGAATTTTGGGCTTCTTCATCTTGACCGGATGTCAAGCTTCTTGGTATTGCTCCGGTGTTGAGGATGGCCTCTCCTCAATTCTAGAAGTGGATGCTTCTTCCACTTCCTCCACCAACCCGAAATTGACTCCTATCAACTTCCGATTCTACTTCCTCTTCCTCTTGGATGTTGATGATCTCTCAACCTCCAAGTCCTCACTTCCTTGTGAGGATGATGCATTAGCCTCTTCGGTCTCTTCCTCTTGGACCATGAATGGGCTTTCATGGAGCTTTGCCAAATCGCTCCATAGCTCTTTAGCATCCATGCATTCACCTAGGCTACACAAGAATTCATTTGGAATTAAATCAAAAATAAATTTGATTACCTTCTTGTTTTTCTCGAATCTTTGGAGTTGATCTTCACTCCATCTCTTTTTCTTGAGGAAGCCACCTTTTGATCCTCTGGGATACTCAAATCCTTCCATTAATAGAGACCATTCCTCAAGGTCTCTCATCATCAAAAACTCTTCAATTCTCGCCTTCCAAGAATTGAAACCTTCTCGTCCATAGAATGAATAAGGGACCGGTGTGTTGATATCCCATCCTAATTGATCTTGGACTTCCATCTTTTACCCTCTAGCTTCTAAGCCTAGCTCCCGGCGTTTAGTCCGTAGAAGAGCCCCGGGCTCTGATACCACTTGTTGGGAATTGAATGCCCGCTAGAGGGGGGGGTGAATAGCGTCGATCGTACGAAGATGGAAATCGATCGCGTTCGTGTCTACAATTACGTTAGTGCGCAGCGGAATATATATAATAAAAGCAATAACGAAAAGCAATCACACGAACACAAACATATAACGTGGTTCGGAACCGAATGATTCCTACTCCATGGGTCGAGCTCTAAAGAGCCCTAGTGATGCACACGCACTCACTAATCACAAATACTCCTTCTCGACACAAGTCGGAGGTGGAGAAACCTCGTACAAAAGATTACAACAATAATCTACAAGATGCAAGCAAATACAAGTAAGAAATACAATGCAAGTAAAGGAAAAACAACTTTACAAGAACTTTGGATTGCTTGATCTTTGATTGCCTTGAACTAGCTTTGAAGGACTGGAAAGCACCAACTTCCCTTCAATTTCGCCTAAGAAAATCGCCGCTAAATCCTCCTTCCGAGCCGCTTATAACCTCGCGCCGGCTGATTTTCGCCATCACCGATCGCTATAAGTCCTGGCCGATCGATGCCATCGTTGTCATGAGACAACGGGTCGATCCCCGCTGAAAAACTCTAACGGATCTCTTGATCGATCGCCAACATTGGCGCCGATCGCTAACGCTCGTAGTCGATCGCCTACGGCTACGGAGCGCTTCGCCGCAGAAGACAATCGCGCCGATCGCCATCCATGGCGATCGCCATCACCAATCGCTGAGCGAGCCGACCGCTGAGCATCCTAAATTTAACTCGCAATAACTCGTCGATTACTCACGGCAATGAATCCGCCATAATGCCAGTCGACTGCCAACCTCAAGAATGAGGTTTTAACCCAAGTATGGTGCCCCCATACTTGCTAGACCACCCTTAGCCTAGACCTAAGCCTTCTAGCCACCTCAATCAGCCTCACGCCTCTCAGATCCCTCCAAGTCATCCATGACTTGTTCATCCATCGCGCTAGCTTCCAGGTGCTTCCATCGGCTATGTCATGCTAACGGTGTCTACACCGCCAAGGCACATTGGGCTTACGCCGCCAAGACTCCGCTTGGACTTTACGCCGCCAATATCAATCCCCTTGGACTTCCCAAATGCCAAGACTCAAGCTTGGACTTTTCCTTGCCAACCCATGTTGGACTTTCCATTTGCCAAGACCCATGCTTGGACTTCTCATGCCAAGTACCCATGACTTGGACTTTACCTTGCCAAGACCCATGCTTGGACTTTCCATGATCACATGGTCAACCCTGGTCAACCATCAAGTCAATTATAACCTGGGTCGATTGTATAAACAATCTCCCCAACATATTAACCGACATTAATGTCAAACATCAATGTCAAACCTATGTCTAACATACTTTGTCAAACATACTTTGTCAAACATCAAAATATTACTCGAGTCAAACTCGAGTCCTGGTCAATCGTGACCTGGGCCGATTGCACCAACAAAATTGACCAAAATCATGAGTAAAAGCATGTATCGTTATATGTAAGAAATTATAAATAAGGAAAGAGCAACTGAATAAACAAAACTGAAATAAAATAAAATAGAATAAAACAAGAAAAATAAATCTATCCTAGGTCTGATCCAGCTATCCACTTCTTGATTCGATATCGAATCAATCAGTCCCCGACAATGGTGCCAAAAACTTGATGCACGCGAACGCGACCTCAAATCTCGCGACAGAAGCCGTCGACGACTCGAAGCACGCGCCCGCGCTCGCGCTCAATGCCCGCAAGTGCACGAATATCGTCAAGTAATAAAAGATTATCGATCCCATAGGTACTGGGATTCGAATATCGATATGTTTAGTGGTTGAAATTGTTCGGAAGTAAACTCTAAGAGGTTTTAATTTGTGAGGGATGTCGGTGGACTATACTCTATACGGTGTCACACGGAAGAAGAAGGGAGCGTGCCAAGGTTTTCAAAGGTGATTCTAGGACTTCGGTTTCTCTTGTGTGTCGCAAAATAATGCTGTCAACTGGCGTTGTCTAGACGTTTAGCTATGGTTTTGTGGAAGGGACATCATACACTCTCTCGATGAGCCACCGCATCTACCGGGAGCTATCTTTGCCTTAAAAGGACGGGATAGATGGTACGAGGATGCCAAATCAATACCTACGATGAACCGTTTCTGGTTCCATTGCATCCTTCTACCCACGGTTATAGGAGATCAGATTTGTTGGATTGAGCGGATCGCTAGAGGGGGGGGGGTGAATAGCGATAAAACCCTTTTTCGAAATCGTTCGTTGAGACACGAGTAAACACAATGGAAAGTAAATCTAAAACAGAAGAGACAATGGGTTTTTTACTTGGTTCGTAGCCTACGGCTACTACTCCAAGGCCCTAGTGGTCCTTGACCACGCACGGAGGGAAAAACACTAAACGAACTCCTCCTCGTTGGAGGTAGGAGTTAAACGAATACAAAACTCAAGAAGGACTCAAGGTAGAGGGACACTCCCCCTCTCCTTGATACGATTTAAAGATCGAAATAAAAAGAATAACTTATACAAATTAAAACTTATACCGATGACTTTTGAAGACTTGAATCTTGGAGCTTGAGTCGTCGTCTCGGTAGCGCTTCGTCGTAGGGATGTCGGAGACTCGTAGCATATCGGAAGCACTTGGAAGCTTTTGAATTGATGAAAAACCCTAGGGCAAGCCCTCCTTTTATAGCCTTTGAGCCCTTCATCGAATGGGTCTTCAACCAATCACAAATGGGCACAAAACTCCTTGGAATGAGGTGCCTGGCCGTGTCTTTTCCTGGAGCCTCCATTTTGATCCGTTTCGCTTCGGAAACATGCCCAAGTCTTGGGACATGGCTAGTGCATGTTCCCTAAGCTCCATGCTCCACAAATTGCTCCATTTTTGCTCCAAAAATGTACCGTTTTCCCATGAAATGCTATCTTGCACACAAAAGTATAAAAAGTAGATCTCCACACTAGAAAATATGAAATACATACAAAACAAAGTGAAATATGCATGAAACAAACATAAAATGTAATGAAATGTGAGCGAAAACTACTCCTAAAACCCTATATGTTTTGCTCACATCATTGTGCTAAGGGTTTGGAGTTGGGTTGGAGGCTTTGGTGGTAACCTAGGGTTTGGCTTCTCCATTGGGAGGTGGCAACACAACCTAGGGTTTGACTCTTGTCTTGGGCGGCGCCACTTCATCTCCTTTCTCACTTTTGCCGGTGACAACAAGGGCTAGGACTTCTCTTCCTTGCTCTTGGCTGGCGCCTCCCACTCCTCTCCAAGGGCTGGTTAGGGTTTTGCTTTGGGTTTCCCTAGAGTCGGCTCACCTCTACTTCTCCCTCTCCTTGGCCGGTGGCAACAACCAAGCTTGGAGGCTTGGTGGTCGACACTAGATAGAAGAAGAAAGGAGGATTGTCTTCCCTTTGTTCGGAGCGAGCAAGGAAAGGGAAGATATAAGATCTAGGAGGCTTCGACTCTTGGAAGATTGTCGCCCACACGACGTCCGAGAGGAGGATAGGTCATACGATAGAAGATCAAGAGGTAAAGAAGAGGTATAATTCCTGTTTTGGTTTCCTTTTGTTCTATGTAATTGTTTATAATTGTATGATCATGGAGCCCGATGATAAACACAAAAATCAGCGATCCGTACATCATCTATTCCGCGACTAATCGAGGAAAAGAGTTAGGTTGCTTGAACAACAAGTTTGTTCAAGTGACCACTCAAATCGAATAGCACGATGATGAATCAGTTGCTTGGGTAATCCATCTTCGTCCGGATTAATTTTTTTTATCCAGGGACATTTGAGAGGATCGCCATGTACTAGCGACCGAAGCGAAGCTTCAACCTTCAAGTGGTATCAGAGCCACGATTTTCGGTTTTGTGTGTTTAGGATTTGATTACTTTTATGCACTTATCATATATTATGTGTGCCGGATAATAGTAGGATGTGCGTAGGCTAACTTTTTAATTGCAGGCATAAGATCCAACTATTATGGCCATATGAGTGTGTATGTGATTGTATGTGTGTAATCGTAATATTATTTGAATCCTCGGGGTTGATGAGGCTAGCATTTAATTTTTGTAATTAAGTACGATATTATTTAGCCACTCTTTTATTTTAGTTTACTTTCGATCTAGATTTCATGTACACTCCTTTGTGGAGTATAGGATCAATGGATGTAAATTAAAATAATTTTTCTCAGCTTGGATTTCCGGATAGCTTGTACATGGCGTATGGAGGAGCGGACGAGGTGCCAACACGACTGGAGGCATATTGGAGAACCAAAAGCCATAATAGTTGGAAATTTTTTTATTTTTCGTATTTATTGCTTTTGATTTATATACTTGTTGTGCTTGCACAGTTAAAATTCCTCAATTTTAAATTACTAAGTGGGAGAGGGATATTTTTTTAAATTTCTGTGGCCTCCATTATAATTTGACATGTGATGCGAACAAACTTGCACATGTACATGCTCAGATATTATGGTGTACATGCTCTTAATCCCGATATAATAACGAGTACATGTACTTAATATTTATTTCTTTGATTTTCCAATTGGTGAGATTTATGTGTTAAATCGATAGGCTCGGTAAGTTGGAAAATAATATTATTTACATGATGTGCCATTGATTATAGGAGGAAACCATGTCCTATGTATTAGGATGATGATGTCCCCTTGAGGAGCTCATAAGTATCATCATGTAAATCCTGCAAGTGGACTTGGTCCAGTATGATAATAAGGTTGAGTGGTACTACTCATGGAGTTAGATGTTAATTAATTAATTATCAGTAAATTAATTAATTAACAGACATTCAATATCTTAAACATGGAGAGATATTTGTACAATTAATATGTGGAGCCCATATATAATTATGGGGTTGGTGAGGTAGATAATGATGATTTCTTTATTGGAATGGATCATCATTAATGGATCAGGTTTGGATCCATTGGATGGCTAAGATCCAACTCTTTTTCATGGTCCCTATTGTAGCCTATTAAAACCCTCACGAAGCCTAGATCCAACGGACACGATTAAAAGGAGGCCTGGGCAAAATCTATAAATAGATTCCAAGCCTTGGGAGGCAAGAAGAAGGTGTTGTGCTAAGGGTTTGGAGTTGGGTTGGAGGCTTGGGCGACAACCTAGGGTTTGGCTTCTCCATTGGGCGGTGGCAACACAACCTAGGATTTGGCTCTTGTCTTGGGCGATGCCACTTCATCTCCTTCCTCACTTTGGCCGGTGGCAACAAGGGCTAGGACTTCTCTTCCTTGCTCTTGTCCGACGCCTCCCACTCCTCTCCAAGGGTTGGTTAGGGTTTTGCTTTGGCTTTCCCTAGAGCTGGCGCACCTCTACTTCTCCCTCTCCTTGGCCGGCAACAACAACCAAGCTTGGAGGCTTGGTGGTCGGCACTAGATAGGAGAAGAAAGGAGGATTGTCTTCCCTTTGTTCGAAGCGAGCAAGGAAAGGGAAGATATAAGATCTAGGAGGCTTCGACTCTTGGATGATCGTCGCCCACACGACGTCCGAGAGGAGGATAGGTCATACGATAGAAGATCAAGAGGTAAACAAGAGGTATAATTCTTGTTTTGGTTTCCTTTTTTTCTATGTAATTGTTTACAATTGTATGATCAAGGACCCCAATGATAAACACAAAAACCAACAATCCGTACATTATCTATTCCGTGGCTAATCGAGGAAAAGAGTTAGGTTGCTTGAACAATAAGTTTGTTCAAGCAACCACTCAAATCGAATAGAACGATAATGAATCGATTACTTGGGTAATCCATCTTCGTCCGGATTAATTTTTTTTATCCGGGGACATTTGATAGGATTGCCATGTACTAGTGACTGGAGCAAAGCTTCAACCGTCAGAGTTCCCAGCCAAACAAGTTGGCCGACTACAGCTTTATGGCCGACGACTGTAAGGACCGGCGGCTAGGATGCTGGCCGGAAGATGGTTGGCGATTGGTGGTTGGCCGATGGTTGGAGGAGGAGGAGGGGTGGCCAAGCTTGGGTGGCGGCAACTAGGTTGGGAGGTGCACAAGCAAGGAGAGGAGAAGAGAAAACGACTAGGGTTTCACAAAACCTCATTCATCTACGAAATATCTCTCAACCCTTTTATTTATAGAGAACGTGTTTCTTAACCATTAAGAGACATTTTCTCAAGGGTTATTGGTTCACAACCAAAACCCATTAACCCGCTCCATTAATTTAAGTTAAAATAAACCAAACCGTGTTGGTCTATTTTAAGTTAAAATAAATCAAATCAATTTTGGCTCATTCGTTTAAAACAAACCAAACCCCTTTGGTTTATTTTCCACCATTGGATTAGAACCAAATTAATTTGGTTCATCCATCATGTCTTCAAAAGAATCGACCCATCCATGCTTCTGATGTGACTGAAACAATTTCTTGCTCACTCCTTGTTTGGTCCAAACAAACCAAGTCTCTCTCGATATGAGAATCCTATTCTCAAACTTGTTTTAAATCCTTTGTATAACATTCGTAGTGTGTGTGACCAAATAAGTCCCTGGTTTATGTTGTCGTCTATAATTAACCATTAATCATAGAATGATCATGAGTGACACCTAGTATATAGTACATCATGATCCCCAATTAACCAAAAAATCAACAGTTGATCCCATAACAACTTCTGAAACCTTTTAGCAGCTACAGTGAGTAGTGCCCCGTTCCTTTCACTCATCTTAAACCCACTTGGTTCAGGACATGATTTATTGTGTCAGTCCCCACTAGGTTGACTACGTCACACCAAGCTCAAGTATTATTTCCTCGCCCTACGCATTCTAGTTATTGCATATGTATCCAAGAGTACCATACTCTAAACATGTAATGCTTTGGCTAAAGACTTTAGTAACAATCCGACGAGAGGTCATAGGGTATACATCTCCTAGAAAGGAGTGGTGAATCCTCTGTAAGCTATTCAAACACCTTCAGCCACTTCGACTTATACCCAATCATCCCGGGTCCACATCCCCTCAGAGATGCTTGCTTAAGATGTCAAAGCATAAGTCTACATGGCCAAGATGACTCAAATATTGCAAGTCGAAGGAACATTGCACTTAAGTTGTAGTAAGGACTTCATTGACATATCTATATATGCAGAGAACCATATGAAGTCTTATAGCTAGTCACTCCAATGAAATTGTTACCATAACTAGCATCCACGGTTAACTCCGGACATCCCAATATCTTTAGTCAGTGAGAAACAGTTGCTTGGATAAACCAAAGAGTATAACTCGTGGTAGTCTCAACAGAATTGATGGTGTTCGAATACATCAATTCATCGACTAGGGATAATTCCAATACATCACAATTACACATGTAGAGATACTCACTAGTTGTGATCCAATCACAAATTCTCTTATGTTGTGAATCGTATTGTGTATATTGAGTAAATGAGTTTAAGATCTAATCAAATACATGAAAACATCTATACTCAAATAGTGAATCTTCATTTATCAAATAAATTGTACAACCATAAGGTGATTGTCTTAGGACACCTTTCATATATAACTAACAAACTCCCTCTTGGCCTAATGCCAATCGCCATGGTATCCAATACCATAAGCTCTAATATGACCCTCAAACTTATTTTGAGGTAAGGCCTTAGTTAAAGTGTTCGCTAAGTTCCTTTTAGTGGGAATCTTCTCGATTTGTATTTCCTCCCTACTGATGATCTCTCTGATCAGATAATAGAGTCAAAGCACATGTTTGGATCATTGATGAGACCACACCAAATTCAGAGACGAACTTCTTGATCCAAACCACTTCCTTTGTTGCTTCCGAAGCTGCAATGTATTCTTCCTCAGTGGCAGAATCCACTATAGTGTGTTGCATGGAACTTTTCTAACTTATTGCGCCTCCATTCAAGGTGAATATATACCTAGACTGAGACTTGGAATCATCCTTGTCTGTCTGAAAGCTGACATCCGTATACCCGTGTATTACCATATCACCTTCTCCATATATTAGAAACACATCCTTAGTTCTTCTCAAGTACTTAAGAATTATTTTAACAGCCAGCTAATGATCCATTCTTGGATCAGACTGGTATCTGCTCATGACACTCAGAGCTTATGATACATCGGTCCTCGTATATAACATAACTTACATGATAGATCCTATTACGGATGCATAGGGGATCTTACACATGCAGATCCTCTCGTCTTTTGTGCGCAGACACATATACTTTGAAAGGTGATCTCATGCCTGATGGGAATGAAACCTTTCTTGGATTTTGACATGCAAAACCTCTTTAGCACTCGGTCTATATATGTAGACTGTCAAAGACCAAACAACTATTTTGATCTCTCTATAGATCTTAATCCCGAGGATATAGGTCGCTTCTCCCAGGTCTTTCATGGAGAATGTATTGGATAACTAAATTTTGACCGACTGTAAGACAGATATATCATTTCCTATAAGTAATATGTCATCGACATACAACACTAGGAACACGACTGCACTCCCACTAACCTTCTTGTACACACAGGGTTCGTCTAAATTTTGTTAGAAATCAAACCTTTTGATTGTCTCATTAAAATGGATATTCTAGCTCCTGGATGCTTGCTTCAGTCCATATATAAATCGTCGAAGTTTACATACCTTGGTTTTATCAACTGATGTGAAACCCTCAGGTTGTATCATATACATGTCTTCAAGTAGGTTTCCATTAAGGAAAGTTATTTTCACATCCATCTGTTATATCTTATAATCATAATGAGCCGCTATGGCTAGAAGCATCCGAATAGATTTAAGCATAGCTACTGGTGAATAGGTCTCATCATAATCAACACCTTGCTTTTGACGATAGCCTTTCGCCACTAATCTAGCCTTATAGGTAATCACATTACAATCAATGTCGATTTTCTTTTTGAAAACCCACTTGCAACCTATAGTCTTAATGCCTTCAGGTGGGTCCACCAAGTTCCAAACTTGATTTTCATACATGGAATCCATTTCCAACTTCAGGGCTTCAAGTCACTTGTCCCTTTCTGAACTTTTTAGAACTTCTTCATAACTGGTAGGCTCCTCATCCTCAATGAGTAACACGTCGTTTGATTCACTTATGAGAAATCCATATCTCTCAAGAATATTGCGTGTTCTACTAGATCTATTAAGATGTGGTGTTACAATAGGTTCAGCCGATGGCTCATCACTATGAGTTATTGGTTGAGGTGCTTGACCAGGTATCTTATCAATGTCTATTGAAGTCCCTTGAACCTTCTCAAGTTCAACGTCACTCCCACTACTTTCTTGCAAGAGAAACTCTTTCTCTAGAAACACAATATGCCTTGAAACAAATACATTTTGTTCCACAAGGTGATAAAATTGGTAACCCCTCGTTTCCTTAGGATATCCAATAAATAGATATTTATCATACTTAGAATCCAATTTATTTGATACAGTCCACTTCACATAAGCAGGACAACCCCATATCATCTAGTAAGATAAATGAGGTTTCTTACTATTCTATATCTCATATGGAGTAGTAGAGACTACTTTGGTCGGGACTCTGTTTAGCAAGTAAACAACTGTCTGAAGTGCATAGCCCAAAAAGGATATGGACAAATTTGCATGATTCATCATTGACCTAATCATGTCCAATAAGGTTCGATTTCGCCTCTCAGATACACCATTATGCTATGGTGTATACGATGGAGTCCATTGAGACAATATACTATTATCCCTTAGATAATCCAAAAAATCTTGACTCAAGTATGTTGGATCGAGCTGATCGCTAGAGGGGGGGGGGTGAATAGCGATAAAACTTTTTCTTCGAATTCGTTCGGTAGACAATTAAATGCAGCGGAAAGATAAATGACAAATAAAAAAGACAAATGGATTTTTTACTTGGTTCATAGCCTTCGGCTACTACTCCAAGGCCCTAACGGTCCTAGACCGTGTACGGAGGACAATTCACTAAAACACTCCTCCTCATTGGAGGTAGGAGTTTGACGATTACAAAAACCTTCGAAAGCAAAAGATAGAGAGACAAAACCTCTCTTCTATTAAGGTAAAATGCAACAATAGAAAACCTTGATTAACAAAAAGAATTGCAATATTAAAGAAATGACAAAGTAAGGTTATACCAACAACTAGGGAATAGAAATTAAGCTAGGGTTGTTGGTGTTTCGACAACACTTCATCGTTGTAGAGTCGTCGGAGAGTCACAGCGTTGCAGAGACTTTTGGGCACTAAGAATTGATGAGAATACCCTAGGATAGGCCCTCCTTTTATAGCCTTTGAGCCCCTTTTCGAGAGGAACTTCAGCGAATAAGATTTGAGCACCACCCCCCTTGAAATGAGGTGATAAGCCTTGACTCCTCGAAGCTGATCCTTGACCATCAGTCGACTGATGGCCATCATCAGTCCACTGATGGCAACATTAGTCGAATGCTGACCGCAGGCAGTCGACTGATGGATGACAGTCGAGTCTTCCAAGCTGGCAGTTGACTGATGCTAGTTGCAAGGCAAAGTTAGCTTAACAAAAACATTATTTCGACGGGCTCCGACCGTTCGATCTCGACCTAGACCACCTATAGGATGTCTTTGGTCGGATCTACGCTTAAGATCATCCCCGTAAAGAGGATACACCCTCACTTACTCTCACACACACACGAGCTTACCTCGATACTTACTGTGTTGCTTTCGCTTTCGGCCTTCCACTTGATTCTTTCGGCTCCCTCCGAAGTCACTCGAGTGTCGCTCGACCACTGCGGCTTCCTCCGAGTGTCGCTAGCCTTTAGCTCCAGCGTTGACACTTTTTTGCACACTCGATTTAGCTCATGAGATAACAATATAAACTTAACTTTGTATCGTTTACTATAATCAAAACTCAGGTTTGACTTAGGTACCTACTGCACCAACAATCTCCCCCTTTTTGATCTATGGCAAACCCACATACAAAGTTAAGAAGATAATATGCATGAAGAATTAAAATATGCATGAGACACAAGAATAATAAAGATTAGTAGGAGTAGTAAGGATTTTCTTCAAGTACTCCCCCTTGAGGAAACCTCCCCCTTGACCGAGGGTGAGTCTTTGAAAGATGACCTTAATCCTCCCCCTAGATGGTTGCTATTTAGGAAGAGTTTAAGTAATTAACATTACTTAAAGTTGGCCTTAGTAAAACATTTAAGTTAAGAGGACTTCTTAACTTGGCCCTTTCTCCCCCTTTCTTAAGTAAAGCATTAACGTTTGGCCATAGTGTTTAAAAATAAGTTTAAGTTAAGAATTGGCCTTTACTTCCTTTTTGTTAACAAAAACAAGTCAAGTAAATTTTTAAAACTTAAGGTTAAGTAAACATTTACTTAACTTTTGGCCATGTTAATAAATATGAAGTGAGTTAAGTTATCAAAAATTTTGATCCCTTAACTTTGGCCTTTTTCATTTACTTAACTTTTGGCCATGTGAATAAATATGAAGTGAGTTAAGTTATCAAAAATTTTGATCCTTTGATCCCTTAACTTTGACCTTTTTCTCCCCCTTTTGCCATATATCGAAAAGAGTGGGGGTGTGTGAAAAACAAATATAGGTATTAAATTTAAAGTCCAAGCATGTTCCATATTATTTTGAAAATAATATACTGAAAATAAACTCATCTATAAAATATTCGACTCATATTTGACTTGATTGATATGAAAGATCAACCAGTCCTTGTCAGAGTCGGTTAATATATATGATTATACTCCATGGTTCATGGCGATGCACTAGCTCTACATATAGAACTAGGAGTAAGGTCCTAACATCTCACGCCCATCTACGTGGCTAAGTACACAAACACATTAGTCCTATATGTTGTGAGATGTATTGACTCCTTAATTCTATAGGTGCATGATATCTAAGGTATGTCCTATGCTAGTTCCATAAAAATGAAAATTAAGAAATAGTAGTAAGAAAATATAATTTGCAAGTTCCTATTCTACTACGCACATGCCCAATTTTCATCTTAATAGACTGAATTTGGCTTCGGGTAGGGGTTTAGTAAATAGGTCTGCCAAGTTGGACTTTGATTCGACGTATTCGAGGTGTATGGCTCCGTTGGCCACATGTTCTCGAATGAAATGATGTTTGACCTCTATATTGTAGGGGATCGATTGGCCGGCTAGAGGGGGGTGAATAGCCCTCTTCCAATGGATGTTGGAATTCTCGCGTTCGTTTGCTCGTCTACAAAAACTTAGCGCAAGCGGAATATACAAATACAAATAGACAAAGCAAAAGATAAACAATAAAACAAATGCTAACACGATGGTGTAACGTGGTTCACGGCTACGCCGCTAATCCACGGTCCCCGATTCGTCCTCGGTGAATCACTCCGCTAAACCAATCCACTAAATGGTCTCTCCTTTGCACCAAGCTAGGTGGAGGTAGCCTTTACAACTCAAGCACACTCCCTCTTTTACAATAGATGTGAAAGAAAGCTAAAAGAAGGAGTTTAAATCTTGTGGAGCACTTGGATGGTCGTTTAGAACTTGAGCATTTTTCTACCAAAGCTCCACACCTTCCCTTTTTATAGAGAAGGCTGATTTCTTCCCGTTCGCCATCACCCATCCGTGGCGTCATTGCCGTCACTACAACGGCCTCGAACACGCCGGATCCGACCGCCAGTAGTCCAATGGAACTCTTGGCGCGATGATGGGCCTCATCGCGATCGCTGCCTCCGTAGAATCGACGATCGGCCAAGCGAATGGTCGGAAACCCTATTGATCGATCAGATCGGCCGCTGCCGATCGGTGATAATCTTAGTCGCCACGTATAACTTAACATAAGTTTGAGCTTCCACGGTCGGATAAACCTTAACCCTTGCGGTCAAGTCTCCGACACTCTGCCATTCGGCCAAGTTTACCTAATGAGCTACTTACATTTCACTCATTCTCTCATCTCACTCGAAGTCCCTCGCTGAAGCTCTCTTCGTTCGCGGCCACGTCCCTCGGCAATGCTCCTTCGCGTCTCTTGCCTCCGAAGTCTGCTTCCTTGGCTTCACTTCAAGTCATCTCGTCCGGCGGTCCCTCGGATGCTCCAAGCGCACGGCTTCCGCAAAGTCATCCTTCACCGACTCAAGGACCGAGGTTGTGAGGGTGAACCCGCCAAGGCTCTATGTGCGAATTACTAAGTCCTACACGACTTCAACGCACATATCAAATCAACATATCAAACTAACTTAAACCCTTTGCCACACCATCAAAACCATATTATGGCAAGAGATTGCCCTAACAATCTCCCCCTTTTTGATGTGTGGCAATCCGTTTAAGTTAGGTAAAAACATTTGATATAAATTCTAAGGTAAGAAAGCATGTAAAGATAAACATGATATAGCAACATGCCACTCCCCCTTAATCCATGAAACTCTATATTGCAAATATTCTCCCCCTATCAAATATTTCTCCCCCTAAAATAATTAACTTAAACATAAATTATTTCTCCCCCTTTGACACCATCAAAAAGATTAACACAAAGTTATAAGCTCATGGCATCAAGTATAATGGAGGGAAAATACCAAAAGCATGATTAAAATCTGAAATCAGAAAATTGCAGGCTGATTTTCAGGTGAGCAATGATCGCTATCGTATGTCAATGACCGCACAATTGATTCAAATTCGATTTTCGGGCGATAATTTGTAAATGCATTAAAAATTCTAGAAAATTCGAAAACTCATGAAATTTGAGGAGCATATTTCTATTAAGTATATCTATCAAGGAAAAATAGTTTTTCATGAAAAATCATTATATTTTCCGAGATTTGCCAAAAATCCAAACACTTGAAAAACCACTAGTTTTTGAGCATGTTAGTATCCATTTTAACACCTAGTCTTGCTTTGAATTATTCCAAAACATGAATACATAGATTTTTGATTAAGGAATTGTTTTGAAAACATATGAAATATCCAACCATGATCTTTGGGCAATATGTCTATGAATTAAACATAAGCTTTCCCCATGATTGGTCTATTATTGCTATGTTGATACTTTAAATGATCATCTAAATGCCATAGGCATTAGTGGACATTTGTATCATCCTAACATCTCACCCATGCTAAGTTTGCAATCAAGTTAGCCTATAGTGAGTGTGAGATGCATCCTAGGGGGTATTTGTATATACTTAACCAATATATTCATGCAATTCTATCATGGTTAAGTATCAACCTAACAACCTACATGATCATAATGACATATATGATTTAATTTCACATTATGATCATGAAATGCATGTTTTCATCAATTTATAACCATGCATTAGGTAATATATGATGATAATAAACAAAGTATCACCTAAAGCATGATTCAAACCTATTTCTCATGATAACGTGCCAAATTTCAAAAACATAAATCATGATTGCAAATATACATAGGGATTACATTAATCATCATGATTTAAGCATTATTACCTATTTATGGGTACGTTATCATCACCCAACACTATCTAAAAAATGTTATCCCGTCATCCTAAGTCAACCAAAATATGATATAGGTTAGGACCATGTGGTTGACTACCCTAGGGTTATTCTAACCCTTAAGGATGGATTTTGGAATCCAAAATAAATTCTTTCCTATTGGGTTCACTAAATATTCCTTGGGGATCCATTTTCTAGCTATTACTTTCTTTTTATCTTGTCCCCTAGCTATTAGGCATTTATAGGCCTTTTCATTTTTCTTTTCCTTGTAGCCTAGGCCCTTTTTGTTGAAACTAGCTCTTTGGCTCCCTAAGATCATATTTAAGGTGTTGGAGCCAATTGTGAATTTCTCTAGGGCTTTGGTTAAATAATCTACCTTTTCCCTTAATGCCCTATTTTCCTCTATGCATGCATCATTAACATCCAAAGGCATATAATCATGTGAGCATGCATCATCATTTAAGCTAGAAGAAATATTATCATTTAAGCATGCATTTTCTAGCTTATTTTCCAATGCCTTAATTTTATCTAACATGCTCTTATTTTTCTTTTTCATGCCAAATAAGTCCTTAGTTAAACTAGAAATTATGGAAACTATTTTCTTAGGAGAAGCTTTCGTTACCATAGTTTCCATATCTTCTTCTTCTTCTTCGGATGAGGAGGATGTAGAAGCTCCCCCTTCACTTGAGCTCTCTCCTCTTGAGCTTGATCCTTCATTTTCGGAGGAAGAGCAATCCAAGTCATCAAAGGCCATCAAGGCTAAATTGGTGACAAAGGCATTCTCCTCATCCGATGATGATGAGGAGGATGAGGATGGGTCATCCCAAGTCCTTGCCTTGAGAGCTTTGGCCTTTCCTTTTTCCTTTGTCTTCTTCTCCTCTTCCTTTTTATTCTTGCTCCCCTTTTTCTTCTTTTCTTCTTTCTTCTTTCTTTCTTCCTTGCTCTTGTTTAGAAGGGGACAATTATCCCTTATATGTCCTTCTCCTTGGCAATTATAACATATGACCTTCCCCCTTGGTCTTCTATTCCTATCATTAGATTTATCAAATCTAAAATTCTTAAATACACGCCTCACCTTCCTTACCATGTAGGCTTCTTCGGTGCTATCCATGGAGGAGGAGGAGGCTTCATCGGATGAGGAGGAGGGGACTTCTATCTTCTTCTTCCCCTTGTTTGCCAGCAATGCTACTCCTCTTGAGGGTTGAATTCTAGGCTCCTCTTGTATTCCTTCAAGCCTAGTTTCGTGGAGCTCCATTGTTGAGAAAAATTCCTCCAAGGTACTTACTTCCAAGTTCTTGGAGATGTAGAACGAATCCACCATGGAGCTCCACTTTGAGGACCGGGGAAAGGCATCTATAGCCTTCATGAGCATGTCCCGGTTTGATAGCTTCTCACCTACACTTGTTAGCCCAATTAAAATTTCTTTAAACCTAGAGTGTAGTGAGGTTACCTTTTCTCCCTTTTCTAGTTTTATATTGGATAGTTGGGAGCGGAGGAGGTCTCTCCTTGCTAGCTTGGCCTCGGATGTGCCTTCATGGAGTTCTATAAGCTTCTCCCACATCTCTTTGGTGCTAGCACATTCTCCGATCCGGTTGATCTCTTGTTGGGGGAGCACATTGTAGAGATGATGCTTGGCTTTTGAATTTGCAAGGTGCTCTTCCCTTTGCCTTTTGGTCCACCTAGATTTCTCTATTGGTTTCCCTTCTTCATCCCTAGGCAAAACGAAACCGGATTCCATTGTAATCATTATATCAAAATCCGTTTCGAAAAATACCTCCATTCGCTTCTTCCACTGCTTAATTCTCCTTCAAACTCGGAGGATGAATGTTGAGCCGCCATTTTGAAAATTGCTTGTTGTGGCGGTTAGTCCTCGACAAGCTTTCTCGCTCGATACCACTTGTAGGGGATCGATTGGCCGGCTAGAGGGGGGTGAATAGCCCTCTTCCAATGGATGTTGGAATTCTCGCGTTCGTTTGCTCGTCTACAAAAACTTAGCGCAAGCGGAATATACAAATACAAATAGACAAAGCAAAAGATAAACAATAAAACAAACGCTAACACGATGGTGTAACGTGGTTCACGGCTACGCCGCTAATCCACGGTCCCCGATTCGTCCTCGGTGAATCACTCCGCTAAACCAATCCACTAAATGGTCTCTCCTTTGCACCAAGCTAGGTGGAGGTAACCTTTACAACTCAAGCACACTCCCTCTTTTACAATAGATGTGAAAGAAAGCTAAAAGAAGGAGTTTGAATCTTGTGGAGCACTTGGATGGTCGTTTAGAACTTGAGCATTTTTCTACCAAAGCTCCACACCTTCTCTTTTTATAGAGAAGGCTGATTTCTTCCCGTTGGCCGCCATCACGATCACGCTGGCGGGCCGATCGTCACTACAACGGCCTCCGAACACGTCGGATCCCGACCGTTGTAGTCCAACGGAACTCTTGGCAGTCGACTGATGGGCCTCATCAGTCGACTGCTGCCTCCGTAGTCGACTGCCCAGTCGGCTACGAACGGTTCTGTGGCCGAAACCCTATTGATCCGATCCGCCGCTTTTCAAGAATGATCGATATCGGCAATACGATCGCCACGATGGCCCGATCGCAGCTACAATCCGGCCGATACCACCGAACTCACTCGACTCGAGCAATGATCGCCATGACTTGGTAGTCGATCGGCGGTCCGTAAAACTCAAACTTAACATAAGTTTGAGCTTCCGGCGGTCGGATAAACCTTAACCCTTGCGGTCAAGTCTCCGACACTCAGCCATTCGGCCAAGTTCACCTAATGAGCTACTTACATTTCACTCATTCTCTCATCTCACTCGAAGTCCCTCGCCGAAGCTCTCTTCGTTCGCGGCCACGTCCCTCGGCAATGCTCCTTCGCGTCTCTTGCCTCCGAAGTCTGCTTCCTTGGCTTCACTTCAAGTCATCTCGTCCGGCGGTCCCTCGGATGCTCCAAGCGCACGGCTTCCGCAAAGTCATCCTTCACCGACTCAAGGACCGAGGTTGTGAGGGTGAACCCGCCAAGGCTCTATGTGCGAATTACTAAGTCCTACACGACTTCAACGCACATATCAAATCAACATATCAAACTAACTTAAACCCTTTGCCACACCATCAAAACCATATTATGGCAAGAGATTGCCCTAACATATATGTTTGGTCCTAGAATGGCATATTGGATTCTTGGTTAGGTTAATTAAGCTAATGTTATCTACGTGGAGTTTAGTGTTTGTAAAATCTAACTTAAAGTCTCGGAGAGTGTGCTTCATCCAAAGAAGCTGAGTAACACACTCACCCATCGCGATGTATTCGGCTTCGGTGGTAGATAAGGCAACACAGTGTTGCTTCCTACTGCACCAACTTACTAGACTCGAGCCAAGAAGTTGACAACAACCACTCATACTCTTTCTATCGAGCTTACTACCGACATAGTCCGAATCGGAGTAGCCGGTTAGTTCAAACTCGGTAGATCTAGGGTACCAAATGCCGACATTAAGTGTACCCTTTAGATATCTAAGGATACGCTTGACTAGAGTTAGGTGAGACTCCTTGGCACAGGTTTGGAACCTTGCGCACATACTTACTGCAAATAGGATATCAGGTCGGCTCGCAGTTAAGTAAAGGAGACTCTCTATTATGCTCCTATAGTATTTTAAATCAATTGAATTTCCGATTACATCTTCTTCTATATTTACATTAGTTGCCATTGGGGTATTAATAATTTTAGTGTATTGCATTCCAAAGCGTTTAATTAATTCCCTAGTATATTTGCGTTGATGTAGGTATATTCCATCTTTAGTTTGTTTAATTTGTAGACCTAAGAAGAAACTTAACTCACCTACTAAATTCATTTCAAATTTACTTTCCATAAGTGAAATGAATTCATTCAGTAGGATCTAGTTGGTGGTTCTGAAAATAATATCATCTACGTAGATTTGGGCTATGAATATGTCTTTACCTACGGTTTTTACAAAAAGGGTTGGATCAACTACACCTTGGTTAAATCCTTTGGACTTAAGATAAACTGAAAGCCTCTCGTACCAAGCTCGAGGAGCTTATTTAAGTCCATAGAGAGCTTTCTTTAACCTAAGAACATGGTCAGGTTTATCTAGACTTTTGAAACTAGGGGGTTGACTAACATAAACCTCCTCTTTAATATATCCATTCAAGAATGCTGACTTCACATCCATTTGAAACAACTTAAATCCTCGATGTGCAGCATATGCTAATAACATTCTAATGGACTCTAATCTAGCTATTGGGGCATAGGTCTCATCGTAATCTAAGCCTTCGACTTGACTAAACCCTTTAGCGACTAATCTAGCTTTATTTCTAACTACTTCACCTTTATCATCAAGTTTATTTCTAAACACCCACCTTGTTCCAATGATTGTTTTATCTTTAGGTGGTGGTACTAATTCCCATACTTCGTTCCTAGTGAATTGAGCTAGCTCTTCTTGCATTGCAATAATCCAATCAGGATCAAGAAGGGCTTGGTCAATATTTTTGGGTTTAATTTTGGAGATCAAGGAGATTTGACTAAGGTTTCTGTATGAGGCTCTAGTTTGAACTCCTAGGCTTGGATCACCTATCACTTGGTCGATAGGATGATTCGTTTGAGTCCTATTTTGGTTTGGGTTTGGGTCATCTACCACTTGGTCAATAGGATGACTCGTTTGAGTCCTAGTTTGACTAGAGTCTTCTACCACTTGGTCGATAAAATGACTTGGTTGACTTAGGTTAGGATTAATACTAGACTTGATCTCCATATCGGAGTTAGGTCTGGTATGAATTGGCTCATGAATTGGGGTTGCTAGGGGTTTTGTAGGTTCGTGTCCTTCATCAAATACTACATTGATGGTCTCCTTGACTCTAAGGGTGTCATGGTTATATACTCTATAAGATCTACTTGTAGTCGAGTATCCTAGAAAGATCCCGGTCGAGATTTTGGATGTAAATTTCCCTAGGTAATCCTTAGTGTTTAGGATATGTACCTTACACCCAAATACCCTAAAGTACTTGATGTTAGGTATTTTATCGTGATAAATCTCGTATGAGGTCTTAAGGTACCTCTTTACCATAAGGATCCTATTTTGGACATAGCATGCCATACTCACGGCTTCCGCCGAAAACCTATCGGGTAGTTTATACTCGTTTAAGATTGTCCTAGCGGCTTCTTGTAGGGTTCTATTTTTACGTTCTACTAGGCCATTTTGTTGTGGGGTTCTAGGGCAAGAGAACTAATGGTGGTATCCATTTAGGTTACAGAATTCTGTAAACCTGTGGTTCTCGAATTCACTACCATGATCAGTCCTAAGTCTTTTGATTTTAAGGTTTTGTTAATTTTCTATTAATTTAAATAGGTTGATTAATTGATCTAGGGTATCACTTTTGTGTTTGATGAACCTAACCCAAGTAAATCTAGAATAGTCATCAATTATGACTAAGCAGAATTTACTCCCATTAAGTGACTTAGCTTCGTGTGAATCAAATAGATCCATGTGCAGAAGCTCAAGAACACTTTTGGTTCGTTCTTGATTAGTTAGTTGATGTTGTATCCTAGATTGTTTACCTTGTTGATAAGCATTACATATTTTATTGTTCAAGTTATTGAGGTTAGGTAAACCTCTGACTAAGTCACTCTGACTCATCTTGTGGATGAGTCTTGGGTGTGAGTGACCGAGTCGTCGGTGCCACAACCATGATTCCTCTTGCCGTGTCATAAGACACTTAGTTGAGGAGTTAGTTAGATTAATAGTGTAAATATTGTTATTTCTGGTTCCCTTAAGGATTGTTTTAGAAGTTTCATTTGTATTAATTACGCATTCATTTTCTAGAAATATGACCTTATAGTTATTATCACACAATTGGCTTATACTAAGTAAATTATTTTGAAAATTTTCTACCAATAAGACATTTTGAATAATAAAGTTAGAGTTGAGCTCAATATCACCTGATCCGATGATTTTGAGCTTGCCGTTGTTTTCGAGGGCTACCGATCCTTGTCATTTGAATCGAAGCTTCGAAAACTTGAGTTGATCCCCAGTCATGTAGGGATGTATACTGAAAAGTCTACCTTTTGTATGAACATCTTTATTTTGAAATAAGAATCACATGATCATTGTTTGCATATCTATATGGTTATGCAATATTGTCTAATATATTACATTGTAGATAACATGGTGTGTGGTGTCACATGGGAGATCATGTTATCGGCTCCTTCTAAAGTATAAGTAAAGGCTCACAACCGAGATGACTTTGGACAAACCATCGGAATGGTTGTAGTGTGATTTGGTATTGGTTTGTCTTGACCATAGAATCACACTAGTGCACTTTGTGTGTATTGAGCAGGACCGACATAGAGGTGATTCAATTTATTGCTGACTACATAATCAAATCGGACCTCAGATATTATTTAGTACATGATCTTAATACCCATATAATAACGGGCACATATACTTAGTAATCATCTCTTTGATTTACCAATGGGCGAGATTTATAGATTAAATCGATAGGCTCAGTAAGTTGGGAGATGATATTATTTATATGGTGTGCCGTTGATTATAGGAGGAAACCATGTCCTATATATTAGGATGATGATGTCCCCTTGAGGAGCTCATAAGGTTCATCATGTAAACCCTGCAGGTGGACTTGGTCCGGCATGATGAAAAGGTTGAGTGGTACTACTCAAGGAGTTATATGTCGATTAATTAATGGTCAGTAAATTAATTAATCGACGGACAATTGAGATCTTAAACACGGGGAAAAAATGTACAAATAATATATGGAGCCCATATTATCATATGGGGGTTGGTGAGGTAGATCAATGATGATCCTTTAGTGGATTGGATCATCATTAGTGGATCGGACTTATATGTGGGCTTGATCCATGGGTGGCCAAGATCCAACTCCTCTTCATGGTCCCTAATGTAGCCTATTAATACCTCATGAAGATTAGATCCAATGGATAGAAACAAACCTCTAGATCCAAAGGTAGAGATTAAATCTCTAGATCCGACGGTTGAGATTAAATCTCTAGATCCGACGGTTGAGATTAAATCCCTAGAACCAATGGAGGAGATTAAATCATGGCTTGAGCCCAACTCTATAAATAGAGATCATGAAGTGGGCAGCAAGAGAGAGCATGGCTTAAGGGGAGTAGGGTTTGCTTCCTTTGGAGGCTAGGAAACCTAGTTGGTTTAGGATTAGGTTTGGGTGGCTAGGGTTTTGGAAGCTATGGGTGGGCGGCAACTCAAGGAGGAGTTTTTATTCTTCCTCCTAAGGTGTGGCCGGTTCCTTCCATCTTCCCTCTACCTTGGCTTGTGGTCATCCCAATCTTCTTCCCCACTTCCATGGCCGGCCATAAGGAGAGATAGGATTAGGGTTTGGAGGCTTAGGGTTTAGGAGGCTTGGGTGGCACAAAATAAGGAAGTAGTTTGCTTTCTTCTTCCTCTCCTTTGGTGGCCGGTGCCCACAGCCCTTTCCCAGCCCTTGGCCAGCATCCAAAGACCCCTTCTCCTTCTCCTTAGGTGGTGGAAACAAGATATAGGGCTTTCCCTTGGTGTCTTGGCCCGTTTCCACCATTATCTCCTTCTCCTTGTTGGCCGGCGGCAAGCATTCTCCTTGTTGCTTGTTGGTTGGCTATAGAAAGGAGAAGAGCTTTGTTTCTATTCTTCCTCTTGCTTTGGAAGAGCAAGGAAGAAAGATTTGCGATCTAGGAGCTTCGACTTTTGGTAGATCATCCCCCAAACTACGTCCGAAAGGAGGAAGGTCATACATTAGAAGATCGAGAGGTGTATCGATTCTCTAATTTTTATATGTTACATGTTTGTACTTGTTTTTCAATTATAAGCATGATATAAATCTGTATATGGCTAAATAATACTTGGATCCCGAGCATAAACACAAAAACTGGTGATCCGGACATCGTCTATTCCACGGCTACTCGTAGAATAGAGGATGGTTGCTTGAGCAACGAGTTTGTTCAAGTGACCTCTCTAAACGAATAGCACGACGATGACTTAGTTGCTTTGGCAATCCCTTTTGTCTAGGATTAAATTTTTTTTTATCCGGGGACATAGAAGGGATCACCATGATCAAGCAACCGAGGTAAAGTGGGAAGCGAAGTTTCTCCTCACGGACTCGATAAGCAAAATCCTACAATTAGTGGGAGAGCTTCCGGGCAAAAACCTTCAGGTCATGTGTCGGGAGCAACCACTGTCCAACATCCATTGATCCTACACGCAAGGTAGTTAGATCGGATATTGGATTTATTAAAGATTGGTTGAAGATTATTAACCTAAATCATCTCACCTATGTCTACATGATCAAATATGTTAACCCTATATGTTCTTGTGAGATGACTTCCAATTTTACTTGATTTAAATTTAATGATTTGAACACTTGTCAACCTTGCGTTAGATTCAGATTTGACTTTAGGCTCATCAAGTCACCTTTTCAAGATCATGGCTTCCAGGTCGTGGCGAGGCACAGAGGCCTTCTTTGATCGGAACAATGACCACTTCCTTAGACAAAGCCATTTTCAAGAAAAATAGAGACTTGACTGTTGGGTTTTCGGCACCGCGGCGAGTGTGTGTTCGAACATGTTTCGTAAACATGTGCACAGTGGAAGGAATAAAATAATAAATCTAATTTATTACAACACACACACCACACACATGTATAGTATAACATGTGTAGACATAACCGTAAATTAAAATTTTGCAATAAAAGGAAATTTATACTACGTATACCTGACGTATCACGTGCAGCGGGCAAGACATCAACCGGAGCGATCCTCGCTAGAATCGCCTCTATCCGTATCCATGCCGAGTATCTTTGGAATGACTTCACAAAGTCATGAGCCTCGTCTTCGTACGGGTTACTAGCCTCGTGTTGAAGACGATGTGATCGAGAGAAGATCACGATCCAAATCAAAATTCGGATCCAAAATGAGTCCTCAAAAACTCGCTTCTCCGGAAAGGTATTCGTCAACCGTTTGATGAATCCTTCGTCCTCCACCTATGAGGATTACCGGAGATCGAATCTCTGGCAAGGCTACCACTGTCGAAGCTCCAAATGTTGTCCAAATGACGCTCTGACAAGAAGGAAACAAGGTGTCCAGAAAATTGGACAGCTTTGGTGGAGGAATAGGGGCCAGCCAAATAAGGAAGGTTGAAGCTCACCTTGTCGTCGGACCCAAAGGAGATCACCGGATCTCCCTCGGCAGCAGCTCGATGCCGGCAAGGGGAGAGGACGGCAGTTGATGGACGCTGGCAAGGAGCTTTGGGCGGTGGTGGGCGGTGGCAAGGAGTTGGCGCCGACCACTTGGAGAAGAGGGAGAGGGTGGGCGGCAACAACTAGGGTTGCAAGGATTAGGGCTTAACAAAAACCCATAAGTCCTATTTTATAGAGAACAAATTCTCTTAATGGTTATCGGATCATAACAAAAAGTCCGTTAAACCGCTCCATTAATTTAAGTTAAAATAAACAAAACCATGATGATTTATTTTAAGTTAAAACGAACCAAACCAACTTTGGTTCTTTCGTTTAAAACAAACCAAACCCCTTTGGTTTATTCTCCTCCATTGGATTAGAACCAAACCAATTTGGTTCATCCATCATGTCTTCATAAGACACGACCCATCCACGCTTCCATTGCGACTGAAACAATTTCATGCTCGCTCCATGTTTGGTCCAACCAAACCTAGTTTCTCTCGGTCTGAGAATCTCATTCTCAAGCTCATTTTAAATCCTTCGGATTACGCTCGTTGTGAGTGTGACCAAATAGGTTCTCAGTTTATGTTAGCTGTCTATAATTAACCATTAATTATAGAACGATCATGAGTGACACCTAGTAGTACATCATGATCCCCAATTAACCAAAAAGATCAACGGTTGATCCAGAACTATTTCTGAAACCCTTCAGTAGCTCGAATGAATTGTGCCCCATTCCCTTCACTCATCTTATACCCACTTGGTTCAGGACATGATCTATAGTGTCAGTCCCCACTAGGTTGACTACGTCACACCTAGCCCAAGTATCATTTCCTCGTCCAACGAATTCTAGTTACTGCACATGTATCGAAGAGTACCTTACTCTAAACATGTAATGCTTTGGCCAAAGACTTTAGTTACAATCCGACGAGAGGCCACGGGTATACATCTCCTCGCAAGGAGTGGTGAATCCTTTATAGGCTATTCAAACACCTTCGATCAGTTCGACTTATACCCAATCATTCCGAGTCTACATCTCCTCAGAGATGCTTGATTAAGATGTCAAAGTATAAGTCTTTATGATCAAGATGACTTGAATACCGCAAGTCAAAGGAACATCGCACTTAAGCTGCAGTAAGAACTTCATTGACATATCTATATATGCAGAGAACCATATGAAGTCTTACGGCTGGTCACTCCAATGAACTAGTTACCATAACTAGCATCCACGATTAACTCCAGACATTACAATGTCTCCAGCCAGTGAGAATCAACTGCTTGGATACACCAAGGAGTATACCTCATGCTAGTCTCGACAGAATCAATGGTGTCCAAATCCATCAATTCATCGACTAGGGATAATTCAGATACATCACAATTACACATGTAGAGATACTCACTAGTTGTGATCCAATCACAAATTCTCTCATGCTGTGAATCGTATTGTGGACATTCAGTAAATGAGTTTAAGATCTAATCAAATACATGAAAACATGTATACTCAAATAGTGAATCTTCATTTATCATATAAATGGTTCAAACATAAGGCGATTACCTTAGGATATCTCTCATATATCACTAACAAACTCCCACTTGGCCTAATGCCAATCGCTACGGTATCCAATACCATAAGCTCTAACATGACCCTCAAACTTACTTTGAGGTAATGCCTTAGTCAAAGGATCTGCTAAGTTCCTTTCAGTGGGGATTTTCTCGATTTGTATTTCCTTCCTACTAATAATGTCTCTGATAAGATGATAGCGGCGAAGCACATGTTTGGATCGTTGATAAAACCTTGGCTCTTTCGCCTGTGTAATAGCTCCATTGTTGTCGCAGTAGATCGGTATTGCTTCAACAATGGCTGGAATCGCACCAAGTTCATAAATGAACTTCTTGATCCAAACCGCTTCCTTTGCTGCTTCCGAAGCTGCAATGTATTCTGCCTCAGTGGTAGAATCCGCTTCTTGTTTGTAACTTTTCCAACTCACTGCGCCCCCATTCAAGGTGAACACGTATCCAGACTGAGACCTGGAATCATCCTTGTCTGTCTGGAAGCTGGCATCCGTATACCCGTGTATCACCATGTCCCCTTCTCCATATATTAGGAACACATCCTTAGTTCTTCTTAAGTACCTAAGGATCATCTTAACAGCCACCCAATGATCCATTCCTGGATCAGACTAGTATCTACTTGTGACACTCAGAGCATACGATACATCGGGCCTCGTACATAACATAGCATACATGATAGATCCTATTGCGGATGCATAGGGAATCTTACTCATGCAAATCCTCTCGTCTTCTGTGCGCGGACACATAGACTTCGAAAGGTGTATCCCATGCCTGATGGGTAGGAAACCTTTCTTGGATTCCGACATGCTAAACCTCTTTAGCACTCGGTCTATATATGTAGACTGTGAAAGACCAAGCAACCGTTTCGATCTATCTCTATAGATCTTAATCCCGAGGATGTAGGTTGCTTCTCCCAGGTCTTTCATGGAGAATGTCTTGGATAACCAAATCTTAACTGACTGTAAGACTGAAACATCGTTTCCTATAAGTAATATGTCATCGACATACAATACTAGGAACATGACTGCACTCCCACTAACCTTCTTATACACACAAGGTTCGTCTAGATTTTGTGAGAAATCAAACTTTTTGATTGTTTCATCAAAACGGATATTCCAGCTCCTGGATGCTTGCTTCAATCCATATATGGACCGTCACAATTTGCATACCTTGGTTTTATCAACCGATGTGAAACCCTCAGGTTGTATCATATACACGTCCTCGAGCAGGTTTCCATTAAGGAAAGTTGTTTTCACATCCATCTGCCATATCTCATAATTATAATGAGCCGCTATGGCCAGGAGCATCCGAATGGATTTAAGCATAACTATAGGCGAATAGGTTTCGTCATAATCAACACCTTGTTTTTGACAATATCCTTTCGCCACTAATCTAGCCTTATAGGTAATCACATTACCATCCATGTCGGTTTTCTTCTTGAAAACCCACTTGCACCCTATAGGCTTGATGCCTTCAGGTGGGTCAACCAAGTTCCAAACTTGGTTTTCATACATGGAATCCATTTCCGACTTCATGGCATCAAGCCACTTATCCCTTTCTGAACTTGTCAGCACTTCTTCATAATTGGTAGGCTCCTCATCATCAATGAGTAACACATCATTCGATTCACTTACGAGAAATCCATATCTCTCAGGAATGTTGCGTGTTCTACCAGATCTACGAAGATGTGGTGTTTCAATAGGTCCAGCCGATTGCTCATCACTATGAGTTATCGGCTGTTATGCTTCACCAGGTATCTCATCAATGTCTATTTGAGTCTCTCGAGCCTCCTCAAGCTCGATGATACTCCTACTATTTTCTTGCAAGAGAAACTCTTTCTCTAGAAACACAACATGCCTTGAAACAAACACCTTTTGTTCCACAGGGTGATAGAATTGGTAACCCCTTATTTCCTTAGAGTATCCAATAAATAGACATTAATCAGACTTAGCATCTAATTTGTCTGATATAGTCCGCTTCACATAAGAAGGACAACCCCATATCTTCAAGTAAGATACATGAGGTTTCTTACTATTCCATATCTCATATGAAGTAGTAGAGACTACCTTGGTTGACATTCTGTTTAACAAGTAAACAACTGTCTGAAGTGCATAGCCCCAAAAGGACTTGGGAATGATTCATCATTGACCTGACCATGTCCAACAAGGTCTGGTTATGCCTCTCAGATACACCATTATGCCGTGGTGTATATGGCAGAGTCCATTGAGACAATATACCATTGTCTCTTAGATAATCAAGAAACACTTGACTTAAGTATTCACCACCTCGATCCGATCGAAGTATTTTAATACTCTTGTCATGTTGTTTCTCTACTTCATTTCTGAATTCTTTGAACCTTTCAAAGGCTTCAGACTTGTGTTTCATCAAGAACACATACCCATACCGTGAGTGATCATCGGTGAAGGTAATGAAGTAGCTATAGCCTCCTAAAGCTTGAGTTGACATAGGTCCACATACATCAGTATGTATTAGACCTAGTAACTCTCCCACTCGTTCACCTTTTCCTATAAAAGGTAACTTAGTCATCTTGCCTTTTAAGCATGATTCGCATGTATCGTATGAATCCAATTCAAACGATTCCAGAATTCTACATCGGTGTAATTCGGACATGCATTTCTTGCTTACATGGCCAAGAAGACAATGCCACATGTAGGAGTCTAATTGATTATCCTTTCGAGCACGCTTGTTGCTCGCTTCGATATTGAAAATGTCACTGGATACGTCCAACGTATAAATGCTATTTCTCAAAGTTCCAGTTCCATAAAGTACGTCATTCAAAGTTATATAACAACAATTGTTACTAAACGTCAAATGGTAACCATTTCTATTTAAGCAATAAATAGAAACAATGTTCTTTATTAGAGAAGGAACACAATAGCAGTTGGCCAGTTCTAAGACTAGTCCGCTAGGGAGCTTCAGCAAATAAGTTCCGATGGTGACCGCAGCAACCTTTGCTCCATTGCCAACTTGCAAATTTGACTCCCCGTTGACGAGTCTTCTTCTATTCCTTAGCCCCTGTATGTCATTACATATATGTGAGCCACACCCAGTATCCAATACCCAAGTGTCTAAGGAAATAGAATGACAATCAATAACGAAGATACCTGAAGAGGATGGGGCATCAGATGCCTTCTTCTTCTTCATGGACTCAAGATAAATCTTGCAGTTTCTTCGCCAGTGGCCTTCCTTGCCACAATGATGGCAAGTGCCCTTTTGTACTGGTTCTGCTTTCTTAGCCTTCTTGTTCTTCCCTTTCTTCTGTTCCTTTGCCTTCCTCTTAGAACCTTTCTTTGAGGAATCAACTAACAGAACAACCTTCTCCTCATGCTTCATAGAAGGCTCCATAGTCTTTAGCATATTGAGGAGCTCAGGAATAGTGGATTCTAATTTGTTCATCCGATAGTTCATCATAAATTGTGAGAAACTCTTGGGCAAAAAATGCAGAATTAAGTCAATACTTAATTCATGATCTATCACAAACCCGAGGGTGGCTAGCCGCTCAATGTACCCGTTCATCTTTAGCACAAACTGCACTACAGACGAACCTTCTTGCATCTTCGTGGTGAAGAGGAGCCTGGAGACTTCGAACCTTTCGGATCTCGCTTTCTCATCAAACAACTCATGAAGATGGAAGACCATGGTATTAGCATCCATATACTATCGTAGCTAGCATGATGCAACTCGCCAGCTCAGAATCTGCCACATGCTTCTGATAGACCAACATTTGGTCTGGAGTTGCATCGTCCCTAGGACGGTTGGGAAGAGGATCTTCAAGGACATATGCTAGCTTTTCTGCCTTGAGAACAATTCTCAAGTTTCTAAGCTAGTCCAGGAAGTTAGGCCCAGTCAATTTGTTTGAATCCAAAATAGTGCGCAAATTCAAAGACGTCATGATCAATCGATTAACCTAGAAATAAAAAATGAGCATATATGAGAAAATGATTTTAAAATGCATCAATATACATTCATAAATCCCATTAATTTTGCGAATTTCAAAAACCCCAAAATCACTTCGGGAGATCATAGGTCCATCTCCGAATGGGTTGATATCCATCATAGATATGAACAACCTTGGAGAGAGACCAACAAGCCATTCATAACTACGATGGTAGGTATCAAATATACCGATTGCATATCACATATATGCAACTATCACAATGTGCTATCAACTTATTGAATGTTCACACATACATTGGGTTGTTAACACATTAACAAGTATGCATCATATGCATAACACCCAACTTCACCTCCCTTCACATCGACCTTGGAGAGAGTCCAACAAACCGATGCTCCAGGTTAAAGCCAACCCATTAATCGAGAAATAGTTTTAATATGGTTAGAGCGCATTCAACCAATTAGCCCGGCTTGGAGAGAGTCCAACAACCAAAACTAATGATTCACCTCTGACTCTTACCATATTAGTATTAAACTATTTCATGGTTTGAACATGTTCGAGTTCGAGCCGGGCTTGGAGAGAGTCCAACAACCCAAACAAGAAACGGAACTCTGGTTCTAACTATATTAATGGAAGGTGTAGGCTTTAATATTGAGTAAGGGTTTTTATGTCTCATCCTCTTTGCATGTAAATAACTATTATCTACATGACATGACATACATGACATACATCTACATGTCACGACACGCATGACATAATGATATGCATCTAATGCAATTACATGACATACAATTATGTCATGTACAAAATTTCCTTATATGTCATAACTATTTATGGAAATAAAATATGTTTAAGATTTGATTCTCCAAATCAAATCATGATTAAATTAGGAAATATATTTCCAAATCTAATCACATATTTTATTTGTGGAAAGAGTTGATTAAGGAAAGTCAATTTAGGAAACCAATTTCCTAAATCATCAAAACTACTTATGGAAATAAAATATTTTAAGATTTGATTTCCCAAATCAAATCAAGATTAAATTAGGAAACAAATTTCTAAATCTAATCAAATATTTTTATTTATGGAAAATATCAATTTCCATAAATACTTCCAACTTTTCAAAAGTAGAAGATTTCCATAAATACTTCTAGACTTTCCAAAATTAAAAATTTCCATAAATACTTATAACTTTCCAAAAGTAGAAAATTTCCAGAAATACCATTATGACTATCGCAAAATAATTTTACGATTATGTCGAAACACAACCTGGGCTATGATACCACTGTTGGGTTTCCACCACCGCGACGAGTGTATGTTCAAACATGTTTCGTAAACATGTGCACAGCGGAAGGAATAAAATAATAAATCTAATTTATTACAATGCACACACCACACGCATGCATAGTACAACATGTGTAGACATAACCGTAAATTCAAATTTTGCAATAAAAGGAAATTTATACTACGTATACCTGACGTATCACGTGCAGCGGGCAAGACATCAACCGGAGCGATCCTCGCTAGAATCGCCTCTATCCGTATCCACGCCGAGTATCTTTGGAATGACTTCACAAAGTCACGAGCCTCGTCTTTGTACGGGTTACTAGCCTCGTGTTGAAGAAGATGTGATCGAGAGAAGATCACGATCCAAATCAAAATTCGGATCCAAAACGAGTCCTCAAAAACTCGCTTCTCCGGAAAGGTATTCGTCAACCGTTTGACGAATCCTTCATCCTCCACCTATGAGGATTACCGGAGATCGAATCCCCGGCAAGGCTACCACTGTTGGAGCTCCAAACGTTGTTCAAATGACGCTCCGACAAGAAGGAAACAAGCTGTCCAGAAAACTGGACAGCTTTGGTGGAGGAATAGGGGTCGGCCAAATAAGGAAGGTTGAAGCTCACCTTGTCGCCGGACCCAAAGGAGATCACCGGAGCTCCTCCCGAAGTAGCTCGATGCCGGCAAGGGGAGAGGACGGCAGCTACTGGACGCTGGCAAGGAGCTTTGGGCGGTGGTGGGCGGTGGCAAGGAGTTGGCGCCGACCACTTGGAGAAGAGGGAGAGGGTGGGCGGCAACAACTAGGGTTGCAAGGATTAGGGCTTAACAAAAACCCTTAAGCCCTATTTTATAGAGAACAAATTCTCTTAATGGTTATCGGATCATAACCAAAAGCCCGTTAAACCGCTCCATTAATTTAAGTTAAAATAAACCAAACCATGATGGTTTATTTTAAGTAAAAACGAACCGAACCAACTTTGGTTCATTCGTTTAAAACAAACCAAACCCCTTTGGTTTATTCTCCTCCATTGGATTAGAACCAAACCAATTTGGTTCATCCATCATGTCTTCATAAGACACGACCCATCCACGCTTCCATTGCGACTGAAACGATTTCATGCTTGCTCCATGTTTGGTCCAACCAAACCTAGTTTCTCTTGGTCTGAGAATCTCATTCTCAAGCTCATTTTAAATATTTTGGATTACGCTCGTTGTGTGTGTAACCAAATAGGTTCTCGGTTTATGTTGGCCGTCTATAATTAACCATTAATTATAGAACGATCATGAGTGACACCTAGTAGTACATCATGATCCCCAATTAACCGAAAAGATCAACGGTTGATCCAAAACTATTTCTGAAACCCTTCAGCAGCTCGAATGAATCGTGCCCCATTCCCTTCACTCATCTTATACCCACTTGGTTCAGGACATGGTCTATAGTGTCAGTCCCCACTAGGTTGACTACATCACACCTAGCCCAAGTATCATTTCCTCGTCCTACGGATTCTAGTTACTGCACATGTATCGAAGAGTAACTTACTCTAAACATGTAATGCTTTGGCCAAAGACTTTAGTAACAATCCGACGAGAGGCCACGGGTATACATCTCCTCGCAAGGAGTGGTGAATCCTTTATAGGCTATTCAAACACCTTCGATCACTTCGACTTATACCCAATCATCCTGAGTCCACATCTCCTCAGAGATGCTTGCTTAAGATGTCAAAGTATAAGTCTTTATGATCAAGATGACTTGAATACCGCAAGTCAAAGGAACATCGCACTTAAGCTACAGTAAGAACTTCATTAACATATCTATATATGCAGAGAACCATATGAAGTCTTACGGCTGGTCACTCAAATGAACTAGTTACCATAACTAGCATCCACGATTAACTCCGGATATTACAATGTCTCCAGCCAGTGAGAATCAGCTGCTTGGATACACCAAGGAGTATACCTCGTGCTAGTCTCGACAGAATCAATGGTGTCCAAATCCATCAATTCATCGACTAGGGATAATTCAGATATATCACAATTACACATGTAGAGATATTTACTAGTTGTGATGCAATTACAAATTCTCTCATGCTGTGAATCGTATTGTGGACATTCAGTAAATGAGTTTAAGATCTAATCAAATACATGAAAACATGTATACTCTGTTGGGTTTTCCGAGCCGCAAAAACCGCTTTTTGCGTTGCGGAAACCTCGGAAGCCCCAGCCACGGATCTGTGTGAAGATGTATTAAAAACAAAACATGTATGTGTTTATATAAAACCCTAGATCTACCTTAGATCTACATGATAAGGATGTTACCCTCGTAGCGATGCCCTTCGCAAATCCCGCTCGTCCAAAAGGTTCGCCGGAACTCGAGAGTGTCAAGTGCACACCTCTCTATTGGTATCCACACAAGAAATAGGTGGAGAAAACACACCCTTGAGTGTGCTAGCACTCTATGGATGATTCGGCCAAGGAGGTTGGGAGAGGGAGAGAGCTTGAGGGAAGTTGATCCAAGGTTGAAGATGAAGTTGTGTAACCCACACAAAATGAATTACCACATGAATAACCATCAAGTGGCCGGCCACTTCATGGAGAGGGGGTTACATGCATGCATGTAACTCCCATGACCCTTGGTCTCCCTCATGAGGTGGCACCACATGACAAAGTCAATGATGATGTGGAGCATCATCATTGGCCGTCCATGCCAAGTCATCATCATGACATGGCATTTGGTTAAGTCAAACTTGACCTTTCATCTTCCCTCTCAAGTCAAGTCAAACTTGACCTCTTATCTCCCATGGTTGATCAAATCCAACCATTTGATTCAAGTCAATTTTAATTTAATGAATCTCTATTCATTAATTTAAATTGATTTGATGAATCAAATCTAAATTAGACTCATTCAACACATGAATCAACTTGAGTCTAACTCAATTAGTCTAATTTAGATTACTCTTAATCCAATTTGGTTCATCCCATGAACCTAATCCTCATTGTTCATCATATGAACCTAATCTCCATCTAATTGCCCTTATGTGTGTGACCCTATAGGTTCTTGTAACGTTGGCAATGTCCCTAAACCGATTTAGGAACATAAGCAATGAGCGGTATCTAGCAACACATCATTGCTACCCAAGTTACAAGAATGTTGAGCTCCAACATCACCTTTGTGACTACTAATTGTGACTCTCACAATATGTGACAATGTCCCTCTATCCTTGACATCTAGATTGACCAATCGAGGCATAGACCGTGTCATCCTCGGTACAATCTAAATCTTGAACTCCAAGTAGACTCACTCTAATCAAATGAGCTCAATATCTCATATTGATTCATTTAGGCATGGCCATGCACTTCGTGGTCTCACTCTATCAAGAATATCGATGTCTCTCCCATCATATAGGAGGGATAGATCCCATCTACATCACTCACATCCCTCAACATAATTTGTTACATACCCAGTAATCACCTTTATAGTTTACCCATTTACGGGTGACGTTTGACGAAGCCAAAGTATGCAACGCCTTATGTAGGGAACCATGGTGACTTCAGGTCTAAGGACTAATAGTCATACTAATAGCCACATGAGAAAGTATATGACACTCATATAACGATCCACGATACTTTCTCATGGCGGGTCATTCAGTATACATTCTCTAATGTATACCCATGTGTCAACTCGATATCTCATATCCTTGACTTGTGAGATCAAGTCATCATGTTGACCTACATGCTAGTCTCTACGCATTAACATTGTCCCTGAATGTTAATACTTGACTAGGAATGATTAAGAGTAGTGTTCTTTATATCATCTCATTATCGATTCAACCAATCGATTGATATAGATAAGAACCTACTACTCAAGGACATTATTATATTTAGTTATTTGGCACCAATACAAGTAAATATAATAACAATGCCTTTATAAATAGGAATATGATACAATAAAGTCCATACAACAATCATCACATGATTGGCTCTAGGGCTTTCACTAACATACTCAAATAGTGAATCTTCATTTATCATATAAATGGTTCAAACATAAGGCAATTGCCTTAGGACATCTCTCATATATCACTAACATTGACTCACCTAAGACCACTTTTTGCTCTAACTAGTCTAGGATATGGCGAGGTAGCTTCGGCTAGTTCCACTCGGTCAAGTGCACTGAACTAGATACACCTTATCTAGCCCGAATACACAAGACTCCGCTTTCCTAGCATACTATCATCTTGCCGCGTCTTGGTACTATGTTATCAAGTATTGACGAGTTATAGTCCTATCTAACCATTCTAAAAAAAAAATCAAACTAAATAAAGAACATAATCATGCAATTTCTAAGTTAAAATACAAACAAGTTTTGTACTGGCTCCCCCTGGACCGTTGAATCGGTTCGGTCTCTCCACATAGTGGATTTGGTCCTTGGGAACCCAGTACTGGTTCAATCCTAAGTTTGAAATCAAGGCGGTCTTAGGGACCCATGCTTGGACACATTTTTTATGTCGACTTACAATCGACATATACGACTTGTTGGTCGTATTTGAGCAAAACCCTAGTCCGGCCTTGTTGTACACGACCCTTTGCGATCCAAGTAGGAGGTCAAGTCCTTTGGATCCCAAAGTAAACCTTTCCAATGTGTTCCTAAGATCTTCGACTTGACTCTTCAAGAGTGAGTTCTCAACTTCGAGCTTTTCAACCCCAGTTGAGTCCTCCTCTTGAACTCGACTAGTCGAAGAGGTTAGGGAGACCTCGTGTTTGAGGAGTTTAACTTCATCAACCAGGGTCTCGACCTTGGACTCAAACTTAGCTAATTTCCTAGTTAAGAACTTAATTGCACTATAAAGCGTACTAATAAGGGATCGACTTACCTTGAGTGTATCTTTTGAACCGGATGCGTATCCGTGGCTTGTCTTGAATAGCACTTCGCAGTCTGACTCGTCTTCGATTTCAGATTCGTGTTCCGATTTCGACTCCGTCTCTGATTCAACCGATTTAGCCATGAGGACGCGATCATCATCTTCTTCCTCGGATGCTTCTTCCCATGTAGCATTGAGTGCTTTTTTGTGTTTTGGTGCTTTGCTCTTGAGCTTTGGGCATTCATACTTGATGTGTCCAAACCTATTGCATTCGTAACACCTAATATTAGAACTTTTAGGCTTACCTTCATTGGGTCGAGTGACGGTTCACTTTTGGCCCTTGACTATCCTCTGAACTAGGTTGACTAGTTTGGCCTCCATTTCCAGGTCGACCTCCAAATCGGACTCATCTTCTTCTTCCTTCGGGGGTGGCTTGCTCGCGGTTTTCTTCCTTGAACCTGCAAAAAGTGCTATACCCTTCTCGGGTTCCGAGTTAGACTGCTCATAAAGTTCGAAATCGAAAAAAAACTCATCTAATCTAAGTTTTGAAAAGTCCTTGGAGACCTTGTAGGCATCGACCATGGATGCCCACAAGGTAGTCTTAGGAAATGAGTTAAGAACATACCTAATAAGATCGCGATTTTCGACCTTTTGCCCGATCGCGTGTAGGTTATTGACTATGTCTTGAACGCGAGCGTGAAGTTGCATCGCCGTTTCGTATTCCTGCATTTTTAGATTATATAGCTTATTAAACAAAAGATCACGCTTACATACCTTGGCTTCATCGGTCCCTTCGTGTAGCTCCACTAGCTTTGTCCAAAGGTCCTTTGCGCTGATGAAGGGGCCGACGCGATTAAGCTCCTCCTTGGACAAGCCGCATTGGAGGATTTGAGTTGCCTTGGTGTCGGCTTTGACTTATCTTTTTGTCACATTGGTCCATTGGTCATAATCCAAGGATTCACCCACTTCATTAGTTGGAAGTGTGAATCCCGTTTGGATTATGATCCACATCTCGATTTGGGTTTTAAGAAAGCATTCCATCTGACCCTTCCAATAATGGAAGTCATCTCCGTTGTAAAACAGAGGTCAGACGGTGCTAAAACCCTCAAGATGGGCCACTGAAACAAAAAAGACAAAAAGAACGAAGCAAAGAAAACCTAAAACCACAAACAACGAAAATGTCCCAAGACTCGCGTCTTGGATTAGTAGTGCGGGAGGAAAAAGACTACACAAATGAGAAAAAAAAATCAAAATAAACAGAAAATAAATCGAAAGAAAATTCGTAGAAAGCTAGATTGGTGGTTTCACCAAATCTTAGCACCCCAGCTCTGATATCAATTGTTGGATCGAGCAGATCGCTAGAGGGGGGGGGGTGAATAGCGATAAAACTTTTTCTTCGAATTCATTTGGTAGACAATTAAATGCAACGGAAAGATAAATAAAAAATAAAAAAGACAAATGGATTTTTTACTTGGTTCATAGCCTTCGGCTACTACTCCAAGGCCCTAACGGTCCTAGACCATGTACGGAGGGCAATTCACTAAAACACTCCTCCTCGTTGGAGGTAGGAGTTTGACGATTACAAAAACCTTCGAAAGCAAAAGATAGAGAGACAAACCCTCTCTTCTATTAAGGTAAAATGCAATGATAGAAAACCTCGATTAACAAAAAGAATTGCAATATTAAAGAAATGACAAAGTAAGGTTATACCAACAACTAGGGAATAGAAATTAAGCTAGGGTTGTTGGTGTTTTGACAACACTTCGTCGTTGTAGAGTCATCGGAGAGTCGCAGCGTTGCGGAGACTTTTGGGCACTTAGAATTGATGAGAAAACCCTAGGATAGACCCTCCTTTTATAGCCTTTGAGCCCCTTTTTGAGAGGAACTTCAGCGAATAAGATTTGAGCACCACCCCCTTGAAATGAGGTGATAAGCCTTGATTCCTCGAAGTTGATCCTTGACCATCAGTCGACTGATGGCCATCATCAGTCGACTGATGGTAGCAACAGTCGAATGTTGACCGCAAGCAGTCGACTGATGAACGACAGTCGAGTCCTCCAAGCTAGCAGTCGACTGATGCTAGCTGCAAGGCAAAGTTAGCTTAACAAAAACATTATTTCGACGGCCTCCGACCATCCGATCTCGACCTAGACCACCTATAGGATGTCTTTGGTCGGATCTACGCTTAAGATCGTCCCCGTAAAGAGGATACGACCTCACTTACTCTCGCACACACATGAGCTTACCTCGATACTTACTGTGTTGCTTTCGCTTTCGACCTTCCACTCGATTCCTTCGGCTCCCTCCAAAGTCATTCGAGTGTCGCCCGACCACCGCGACTTCCTCTGGGTGTCGCTAGCCTTCAGCTCCAGCGTTGGCACTTTTCTACACACTCGATTTAGCTCGTGAGATAACAATATAAGCTTAACTTTGTATCGTTTGCTATAATCAAAACTCAGGTTCGACTTAGGTGCCTATTGCACCAACAAAGTATTCACCACCTCGATCAGATCAAAGTATTTTAATACTTTTGTCAAGTTGTTTCTCTACTTCATTTCTGAATTCTTTGAACGTTTCAAAGGCTTCAGACTTGTGTTTCATCACGAACACATACCTAAATCCTGAGTGATCATTGATAAAGATAATGAAGTAGCTATAGGCTCCTAGAGCATGAGTTGACATAGGTCCGCATACATCAGTATGTATTAGACCAAGGAACTCTCCCACCGGTTCACCTTTTTTAGTAAAAGGTAACTTAGTCATCTTGCCTTTTAAGCAGGATTCGCATGTATCAAATGAATCAAATTCTAACGATTCCAGAATTCCACATCGGTGTAATTCGGACATGCGTTTCTTGCTTATATGGCCAAGATGACAATGCCACATATAAGAGGCTAATTCATTATCTTTTCGAGCACGCTTGTTGCTTGCTTCAATATTGAAAATGTCACTGGATACGTCTAACGTATATATACCATTGCATAAAGTTCCATCGCATAAAGAACGTCATTCAAAGTTATGTAACAACAATTGTTACTAAAAGTCAAATGGTACCCATTTCTATTTAAGCAAGAAATAGAAACAATGCTCTTTATTAACGAAGGAACATAATAGGAATTATCCAGTTCTAAGATAAGTCCTGTAGGGAGCTTTAATAAATATGTTCTGATGGAAACTACAACAACCTTTGCTCCTTTGCCAACTCGTAAATTTGATTCTCCCTTGATAAGTCTTCTTCTATTCCTTAGCCCCTGTATGTCATTACATATATGTGAGCCACACCCAGTATCCAATACCCAAGTGTCTAAGAAAATAGAATGACAATCAATAACAAAGATACCCGAAGAGGATGGGGCATCGGATGCCTTCTTCTTCTTCATGGACTCAAGATAAATCTTGCAATTTCTTCGCAAATGACCCTCCTTGCACAATGATAGCAAGTGACCTTTTGAGCTAGTTCTGCCTTCTTAGCCTTCTTCTTCTTCCCCTTATGTTGTTCTTTTGATTTTCTCTTAGAACCTTTCTTTGAGGAATCAACTAATAGCACTGTCTTCTCCTCATGCTTCATAGAAGGCTCCACAATCTTTAGCATGTTGTGGAGTTCAGGAATGGTGGATTCAATTTTGTTTATCTGGTAGTTCATCATAAACTGTGAGTAACTCTTGGGCAAACAATGTAGAATTAAGTCAATACTTAATTCATGATCCATCACAAACCCGAGTGTAACTAATCGCTTGATATATACATTCATCTTTAGCACAAATTGCACTACAGATGAACCTTCTTGCATCTTAGAGGTGAAGAGGAGCTTGGAGACCTTGAACCTTTCGAATCTCGATTGGTGAGATGAACCTTTTGGAATTCTTAAGTTCAGTGGAGGTGAAGATCTTTACGGGGAGAGATAGTGAAGAGGAAAAGGTCACTTTTAGGCTATTTAATATAGAACATGAGTGGACCTTACACCAATGGAACCTATGCTTTGGATTGCCTAGTGGGGGAGAGAGAAGGACCCCTAATGAGTTTAATGAACAAACCTTTCATTTTGATTTGACAAGGGAGAGTGCATATGACCCTTCTAGGACAAAAGCATCGGGCCTCCAAAATCCTATTTTCCGGTATATTCACCGAGTTATGGCAAGTACTATTTTTGGAAGAGGGGAGAGCAATGGTGTAGTGAGGATGAGTGAGCTTCTTTACCTATGGGACATGCTACAATAGAGAAGTACAATTGATGAAGGATCCCATTTCATTTGGCATCGAGTGAAGATGAGCAAGGCGGCCCGGGGAGAGATTATTTTAGGGGGATTAATCACTCACATTTGCAATAGGATGGGGTATGTCTGCACAAAGTGATGGCAACTCATGCTTCTCGGAGGCTCATTGGCTCCCATGTCCCCGGATTAAAATTTTCACTAATGAAAACTAATCCGGATGGGATGAGTTTCCTAAGCACAACCAATTCGTCATCGTGCTAACAACTTGAGCGATCGCTTGAACAAACTAGTTGTTCAAGCAACACAACTCTTCTAGTTGGTTAGCCGCGGAAGAGACGACGGACGGGTCACCGGTTTTTGTGTTTCTTATCGGGGTCCATGATTATACAAATATATACAAATGTAAACTAGTATAATCAACACATACATAAAGTAAGCATCCACACAAAACATGCATATAATCGAAAAGAAATTATAAACATAATACAAAAGAATATTAATCAAAATAAACAAGATTATACCTCTTGTTATACCTCTTGATCTTCTATTGTATATCCTCCCTCCTTTTGGACGTCGTGTGGGCGACGATCTACCAAAAGTTGAAGCCTCCTAGATCACCAATCTTCCTTTCCTTGTTCACTAGGAACAAAGGAAGATCCTAAAACAAAACTCATCTTCCTTTCTAGAACCGGCCACCAAGTCAATAAACTCGATGTTGCCGCCGGCCAAGGAAGATCAAATGGAGTATGGAAACCAACCAAAAGAGAAACAACAAGGGCATGGGCGCCGGCCAACACTTGGAGAAAGGAAAGGAAAACAATCCTCCTCCTTGTTGCCGCCCAAACCCTAGACAAAGCTCTCTCAATTTTTGGCCATGGATGAAGGGAAGGAGAATAGGTTGAGCTCTGGCCAAGGTAGAGGGAACAAGGATAGTGGCCGGCCAACACTTAGAAGGAAGAAGAAAAGGATCTTCATCTTCTTGTTGCCGCCCACCCTAATCCCAAAACCCTAACCCTAGCCGCCCAACCCCAATCCTATCCCAACTAGGATTTGATTGCCGCCCAAGGGAAGCTATCCTAATGCCATCCAACCTAAGCCATAGAAGGAAGGGAGAAGCTTGGGCGCCAGCCAAACCAAGGAGGAAGGAGGAAGAAGGGTTGCCGCCCACCATTGTGAACCAAACCCTAACCCTAGCATCCTCCTATTTCTTGCCGCCCAAGCCACCTTATCTCAATTAGGTTTTTCCATCATCTTTGCCGCCCAAGCCTAAGCCCATATATATAGAGTTAGGTTTAGGCCTTGGTTTAATCTCCTCCATTGGATCTAGGGTTTTAATCTCAACCGTTCTAGAGTCGGTTCTAGAATTTAATCTCAACCGTCGGATCTAGAATTTAATCTCAAGTCGGATCTAGAATTTAATCTCACCGTCGGTTCTAGATTTAATCCCAGCACTCGGATCTAGAGATTTAAATCTCAACCGTCGGATTCTAGATTTAATCTTTTGTTTTCCATCATTGGATCTAGACTTCATGAGTGTTATATTAGGCTACGATAGGGACCATGAGGAGGAGTTGGATCTTGGCCACCCGATGGATCGGAACCACACAAACTTGATCCATCAATGATGTTCCATTCCACTAGAGGATCATCATTGAACTACCTCACCAACCCCCATAAATTAATATGGGCTCCATATATTATTTGTACATCCATCTCCCGTGTTTAAGATATCGAATGTCGTCAATTGATTGATTTCTTGACCATCGATCAATTAACATCTAACTCCTCGAGTAGTACCACTCAACCTTATCATCATGTTGACTAAGTCAACTGCGGGGTTTACATGATGAACCTTATGAGCTCCTCGAGGGACATCATCAACCTAATATATAGGACACGGTTTCCTCCTATAATCAGCGACACACCATGTAAATAATATCATTTCCCAACTTATATTGATTTAATCCATAGAAATCTCACCCTTTGGTAAATCAAAGAAATAAATACTAAGTACATGTGCCCATTATTATATCGGGATTAAGAGCATGTACAACATAATATCCGAGTCGATTCAATTATGTAGTCGACAATAAATTGAATCACCTCTATATCAGTCTGCTCAATACACCTAAGTGTACTAGTGTAACTCTATGTTCAAGACAAAACAATAGCTACACTACAACCATGCCAATGGTTTGTCCTCATCTTGGTTGTGAGCCTCTACTTATATTCTACAAGGGTGATAACATGATCTTACGTACCACACCAAGCACCATGTTATCTACAATGTAAAGTATTAGACAATATGCACACATATAATAAATATAAAGTGCAAACAATGATCATGTGATTCTTATTTCAAAATAAAATGTTCATACAAAGAGCTAGGCTTTGATTATACATCCCAACAATCTCCCACTTATACTAAAGACTATCTTTGTCATCATACTTCCATACATCGATTCCCTTCCCTCCATGCCTATCAAAGCTCTCGCTAGAAGGCCTTAGTGAAAGGTCTACCAGTTATCCTCACGATGCAATCTAGGCGACAACAACTTCTACCTCCTTTACGATTTCTCGTGTCGGGTGGTACTTGCGCTCTATGCATTTACTTACCTTATGGGCTCGTGGTTCCTTGAGTTTTGCAATTGCACCATTATTATCACAATAAATTGTGATAGTTACGGGCAAACCGGGAATCACATCCAAGTCCATCGAAGTTCTGAGCCACCCACTTCTTTGGCGCCTCATAGGTGCCACATACTCGACTTCCATGGTGGAGTCCATCACGCATTTCTTTGGACACTCCTCCATACAATGGCTCCACCTCCCAAGTAAATACAAAACACGAGGTAGACTTCTTATCCCTATCAGTTGGAAATCGGAATCCATGTAACCCCATATAATCCTAGTCCTTCTCGGGCACTACAATATATGCTTTCTGGCGATCCAATGTCACATCTGGATTACTCGATATCTTGACCATGCCACGGCATAGCGGATATCGGTCTCTCGTCATAGCATAGCATACATGAGGCTTCCCTCTTGCCGAAGCATAAGAACGCCTTCATCTCCTCTATCTCCTCAGATGATCTAGGACACATCTCCTTAGATAAAGGAACTCCATGCCTGAAAGGTAGAAAACCTTTCTTGGAGTTATGCATGCTAAAACGATCCATAATCGTGTCTATGTAAGAAGCTTGGGATTAGCACACTAACCTTGATCCCAAGGATGTGTCCCACTTCTCCCAAGTTTTTCAAATCAAACTGTTTGGACAACCATACCCTTACGTCTGATAACACTCTGATATTGTTGCAACTACCAAAATATTATCTACGTATAGTACAAGAAATACCACTATGTTTCCGTCACATCTCTTGTATACACAAGACTCATCCGGACTTTGAATAAATCCATAAGTCTGGATTTACTTCATCAAAGCGGATATTCCAAGACCTCAAAGCTTGTTTCAATCCATAAATGGACCGATTAAGCTTACATACAAGATGCTCTTTGCCCTTAGCAATGAATCCCTCTGGTTGCTTCATATAGATGTTTCCTCAAGACTTCCATTAAGGAAAGCTGTCTTGACATCCATCTGCCATACCTCATAATCCATATGAGCTGCTATGCATAAAAGCTCCCAGACCTGATTTGAATCCATAGATTCAATCTCAGTATTCATTGCACTTTGCAAAGATGCTGTATCTTTATCTTGGATTGCCTCGTCATATGTCCAGGGATCAGGTTCATGTTCGCTAGGGACCAAATCAGAAGATTCTCCCAAGAACATGAATCTATCAGGCTGTCTCACAACCCTCCACTCTGACGAGGTATCACTGTGTATCCTCTGTGACCGCAGTGATGCGGTGACATGTGGTATATCCTCTTATGCGGTGGTACTAAAGTTGACTTCCTTTTAACTCCTCGAGAACAATCCTACTCTTGGGCTTGTGGTTCATCACATAGTCCTCCTCTAGAAATCGTTACGTGTACTGATCACCCTCGATCTCTAGGACTATAAAATAAACCACCCTTCGTTCCCTAGGATAGCCAACAAACAAGCGCGCCATGCGAGGTTCCAACTTACGGCATGACCTTGGCACATGTCTTTGGACTCCCCATATCGAATATGTCTTAGACTAGGCTTTCGGTCCACAACTCTGTGGGAGTAGAAGGCCGATTTAGATGGAACCAAGTTCAGAATGTACACCGACGTATCTAGAGCATATCCCCAGAACGAATCTGGCAAGTCAGAATAACTCATCATTGATCTAACCATCTCCGTAAGAGTCCTATTCCTTCGCTCTGCTACATTCTTTGGGGTGTGCAGTGCAGACAATTGGGATTGAATCCCAACCTCTGATAAGTAGTTCCTAAACTCTCCCAAGAGGTACTAACCACCACGATTAGATCGTAGTGTCATCCATATCTTGAATAATCATCTATGAAAGAGACAAAATATTCGAGACTACCTCTTGCCTAGATAGTCATAGGACCACACAAATCAGAATGAACCATTCCTAACACATCTTTGGCTCTATACCCCTTGGCCTAAAGAGGCCTCTCGATCATTTTACCTTCCAAGCAAGATTCGCAGGTTGGGAGATCCTCCACCACTAATGAACCCAAAGGTCCATCAACTATCAACCTTTGAATTCTACTCAGGTTAATATGACCAAGCCTTAGATGCCAAAGATATGTTTGGTTCATCTTCGAAGGTTCTTTTTTCTTATTAGATTTAGAAGATGAGTTATAAACTTTAATTTGCATCGTGGGAGGTTTTTGGTTCAAGTGTTTACAAATTTCCTATCAATGTATCTGAACAGATATTTTCCCTATTCCTTTTTATAACAACTCTGTCATTAAAAGAAATAGAATATCCATCCATAAATAATTTATAAACCGAAATTAAATTCTTTCTAAATAAAGGTACATAAAGAATTTTCCAGAACCAAAATTTTATTTTTCTTAAGAGATAAATAAAACTTCTCCCACTGCAATAGCCGTCACCTTCATGGCATTGCCCAAGTAAATGGTAATCTCCCCTTTAGCTAGTCGTCGGGTTTCCTAGAACCCTTGCAAAGTGTTGCAGACATGATTAGTGGCTCTCGTATCTACACACCAGGTGCCGGTAGATAATGCCTCTAACCATGTTTCAACGACTTGACCAAAGGATATACATTTGTTCTTGCTTCGGATTGGGATAATCCTTCTTCCTATGTCCAGTTTGCTTGCAAGTGAAGTACTTGTCTTTCGGCTTCTTCACTCCTCCCTGAGATCCTCCCACCACCTTTGCTCCACCTTGTTTCTCCTTCTTCTAGCCTTTCGGCTTAGAAGTAGAAACCTTTTTGAGCAACCATGGCTTGAGGATGCTCTTCGAAGAGTGCATACATGCACTTCCTAGCAGATAAGACAATATCTGGATTCTTTTCCAATCAACATTATTTGGAAACAGTAAGTTTATTTTCTTTAGTATTACAACAAGTGGACTGAAAGTCATTTTAAAAATCCTAAGAATCAAAATGATCAAAATATTAGATTTCAAATATTATTGATTCTTCAAAACAATAAAATTCCGAAATCAACCAACACCTCAAAACACCGAGAATATCGCATGCCATGATAGTGTGGACGTATACGAATTCTACATTTGTAAGAGGAGGTTTTACCCATTAATTTTATTATCTTGTCAACCTTACTTTTTGACAAATAAAATTGATAGTTGGTTCCTCTTTGGCCTTACAAATAAAAGCAGTGACTCCGATGGGGAGGATACTTTTTATTTGCATCTAAGTGTGTACCATTACACGATACTAAGGGAATTACCTCGGATTATGTGCCTTACCGATGTGGAAGTACACACGCTCCTAAATAATTTCCTATAACCATTATTTGACCTAGTGATCCGCAAACAAACTCATCCGATGGGGAGGAAGGCACTCAGAGCCGACGCGCAAGTTTGTTGCATCACACGTCAAATTGTAATGGAGGTCGCGGGAATTAATTAAAATGTCCCTCTCCCACTTAGTAAATTGAAAATGAGGAATTTTCAAGCACACACAACATGCATACAAAACAAATCAGCAATAAATATGGAAAAAAATCAGAATTTTCCCAACTATTATGCCATTGTTCTCCAATATGCATCCCGTCGTGTCGCCACCTCGTCCGCTCCATCTTTTCCCGTGCGCAAGTCACCAAAGAGATCCGAGCCGAGATAAACTATTTTAATTTACATCCATCGATCCTATACTCCACGAAGGAGTGTACAAATAATCTAGATCGAAAGTAAACTAAAATGAGTGGCTAAACAATGCCGTATTTAATTAAAAAAATGTAATACTAATCTAGCCTCGTCAATCCTGAGGATTCAAATAATATACATACAATCACACACAAACAATCACATACACACATATAGCCATAATAGTCGGATCTTATGCCTGCAACACAAAAGTTAGCCTACGCACATCCTACTATTATCCGGCATACTCAATATATGATATGTGCATGAAAGTAACCGAATCCAAAACACACAAAACCGGAAACCGTGGCTCTGATACCAATTGATGGCAACTCATGCTTCTCGGAGGCTCATTGGCTCCCATGTCCCCGGATTAAAATTTTCACTAATGAAAACTAATCCGGATGGGATGAGTTTCCTAAGCACAACCAATTCGTCATCGTGCTAACAACTTGAGCGATCGCTTGAACAAACTAGTTGTTCAAGCAACACAACTCTTCTAGTTGGTTAGCCGCGGAAGAGACGACGGACGGATCGCCGGTTTTTGTGTTTCTTATCGGGGTCCATGATTATACAAATACATACAAATGTAAACTAGTATAATCAACACATACATAAAGTAAGCATCCACACAAAACATGCATATAATTGAAAAGCAATTATAAACATAATACAAAAGAACATTAATCAAAATAAATAAGATTATACCTCTTGATCTTCTATTGTATGTCCTCCCTCCTTTTGGACGTCGTGTGGGCGACGATCTACCAAAAGTTGAAGCCTCCTAGATCACCAATCTTCCTTTCCTTGTTCACTAGGAACAAAGGAAGATCCTAAAACAAAAACTCATCTTCCTTTCTAGAACCGGCCACCAAGTCAATAAACTCGATGTTGCCGCCCGGAAGATCAAATGGAGTGAAACCAACCAAAGAAACAACAAGGGCATGGCGCCGGCCAACACTTGGAGAAAGGAAAGGAAAACAATCCTCCTCCTTGTTGCCAAACCCTAGACAAAGCTCTCCCAATTTCTATGGATGAAGGGAAGGAGAATAGGTTGAGCTCGGCCAAGGTAGAGGGAACAAGGATAGTAGCCGACCAACACTTAGAAGGAAGAAGAAAAGGATCTTCATCTTCTTGTTTCCGCCCACCCTAATCCCAAAACCCTAACCCTAGCCGCCCAACCCCAATCCTATCCCAACTAGGATTTGATTGCCGAGGAAGCTATCCTAATGCCATCAACCTAAGCCATAGAAGGAAGGAGAAGCTTGGCCGCAAACCAAGGAGGAAGGAGGAAGAAGGGTTGCCGCCCACCATTGTGAACCAAACCCTAACCCTAGCCTTCTCCTATCTTGCGCCCAAGCCACCTTATCTCAATTAGGTTTTCCATTATCTTTGCCGCCTAAGCCCATATATATAGAGTTAGGTTTAGGCCTTGGTTTAATCTCCTCCATTGGATCTAGGGTTTTAATCTCAGTCGGTTCTAGAGATTTAATCTCCACCGTCGGTTCTAGAGATTTAATCAACCGTCGGATCAAGAGATTTAATCTCAGCGTCGGATCTAGAATTTAATCCCAACCGTCGGATCAAGAGATTTAATCTCAGCGTCGGTTCTAGAGATTTAATCTCAAATCGGATCTAGAGATTTGATCTCAACCATCGGTTCTATAGTTTTGTTTTCCATCATTGGATCTAGACTTCATGAAGTGTTAATAGGCTACAATAGGGACCATGAGGAGGAGTTGGATCTTGGCCACCCGATGGATCGGAACCACACAAACTTGATCCATCAATGATGTTCCATTCCACTAGAGGATCATCATTGAACTACCTCACCAACCCCATAAAAATATGGGCTCCATATATTATTTGTACATCCATCTCCCGTGTTTAAGATATGAATGTCAAATTGATTGATTGATTCAAATTAACATCTAACTCCTTACCACTCAACCTTATCATCATGTTGACTAAGTCAACCTGCAGGGTTTACATGATGAACCTTATGAGCTCCTCAAGGGGACATCATCAACCTAATATATAGGACATGGTTTCCTCCTATAATCAACGACACACCATGTAAATAATATCATTTCCCAACTTACCGGGTATATTGATTTAATCCATAGAAATCTCACCCTTTGGTAAATCAAAGAAATAAATACTAAGTACATGTGCCCGTTATTATATCGGGATTAAGAGCATGTACAACATAATATCCGAGGTCCGATTCAATTATGTAGTCAGCAATAAATTGAATCACCTCTATGTCGGTCCTGCTCAATACACCTAAGTGTACTAGTGTAACTCTATGTTCAAGACAAAACAATATCAAGCTACACTACAACCATGCCAATGGTTTGTCCAAAACCATCTTGGTTGTGAGCCTCTACTTATACTCTACAAGGGACTGATAACATGATCTTCTGTGCCACACCCAAGCACCATGTTATCTACAGTGTAAAGTATTAGACAATATGCACACATATAATAAATATAAAGTGTAAACAATGATCATGTGATTCTTATTTCAAAATAAAAATGTTCATACAAAAGAGCTAAGCTTTTAGTATACATCCCAACACAAAGTTGGATAGAGTAGAAGGGAACCCTAGCATCGATTTAGGGGTGTACATGGCTATGAAAATGATAGTGAGAGAGGGGCACTTTAGGCTCCCCGACACCGATCATACCACCATCACCAACCATTTCAACTGGAGATTGGATCTCATAGTAGAGTCCCCACCACACGTAGGGCATTCCACTCATGCACCCCTCTCACCTCCTGCCCATCACTCACCTATAGATCCACCCATGTATAGGAGCTCCCATAGTCCACACCGCAAGCCTACACCTGCACCTCCTTCTTTTTCCACTTTTAAGCAGGATGCAGGTACATTGACTTATGACTTCTTTGAGTTTCGATCGATCCTCGATGATATTTATGCTGAGCAGTAGACATACGGGTAGCGATGGGAGGAGCACAGGACCTATACACAGCCAGAGTTCCAAGATATACGGGAACATTTTCAAAGGGCCGAGGAGTTCTACGGCGAGGCCCGAGCCTATTTTTAGGAGGAGGCTGCCTATTGCAAGGAGGTTCAGGAGTACATGCATGCTACACAGGCATAGTGGGAGGAGAAACACAGAGCTACCACTGTATCCACTAGTTCCCAGATCGACCACATGAACTATGGCACCAGTGGCTAAGCACTAGATTTCCCTCAGAGCCCGACATGTCGAGACTGTCGGATTTCCTACCTCAACCACTATTTAAGTTTGGGGGGGACCCCAAATTTTGATATGCTCTTCTTCTAGTGATGCACGCAAATGCGACCTCAAATCTCGCATAGAGACCATCGAGGACTCGAAGTGCGCACTTGCGCTCAACGCCTGCAAGTGCACGGATGTCATCAAGTAATAAAAGATTATCGATCCCACAGGGACTGAGATTCGAGTACCAATTTGTTTAGTGGTTGAAATTGTTCGGAAGTAAAATATAAAGGTTTCGATTGCGAAGGTTGTCAGTGGACTAAACTCTAGTACGGTGTCACACGGAGGAAGAAAGGAGCGTGCCGAGATCTTTAAATGGGATTCTAGGACTTCGGTTTCGCTTGTGTGTCGCAAAACATGCTATCAACTGGGTGTTCTCTAAATGTCTAGCTATGGTTTTATGGAAGGGACATCATACACTCTCCCGATGAGCCACCGCATCTATCGGGAGCTATCTCTGCCTTACAAGGATGGGATAGGCGGTACGAGGATGCCAAATCAATCCCTGCGACGAACCGTTTCCAGTTCCATCGCATCCTTCTACCCACGGTTACAGGAGATCAGGTTTACCCCTAGATTCCTTGTATAAATCTCCTAAATCTTAGATATGAGGGCTCTCGCCCCTCATATCACCTAAGCACAGTAGGTAGAAAACCAAATAAGCATAGATATTGGTATAAACAATTTCCAATTGCAAATTCAAACTCAAAAATAGAATTCAATTTGAAGCAACATGTCATGCGTACACAAGCTACTCCATAATCCTAGAATCGAAGGAACTACTCTATATATAGAAGAGGAGAATCACAAGGCATGTTCATGTTCGAATATATTAGAAATAAAATGCAAGAACAAGAGGTTACAATGCCAAAGTGGCCTTCTCTCCGACGTTAAAGTGCAGAACTTGGATATCCGACAGCGTTCTTCCTCCCCGTTGCTAGTTCTCAAAGCTTTTTAGGGCTTCGGTGTGCCATCCCAGCCGTCGTGCCTCCCCCCTAGGGTTTGGGCGGAGCTCTCCTTATATAGACATCACATCGGATCACTGCAAAATCCAAAAAAAACCCTAATCGCATCAATCTGCTGGGCTGCCACACGATCATGTGTTTCCACATGGGTAGGCCGTGTGCGGCCCTGGGGTGGCTGATCTCGCCCATTGGACACGACCGTGTGTAGCCACATGCCCTAGCCGTGTCCCATTCTACATCTAGCTACAAAATTCCCTTCTTTTGCTCCGAAAGTGTGCCTTTTTCCCCCAGAATGCTATCCTGCACGCAAAAGTACAAAGAGCAGATCTTTGAACAAGAAAATAGGAAATGCATGCAAAACAAAGTAATATACACATGAAACTAACATGAAATGTAATGAGATGTGAGTGAAAACTACTCCTAAAACCCTATATGTTTTGCTCACATCACTTCCCCCAGACTTAAATCTTTGCTTATCCTCAAGGAAATCTCAGTGCTATGAAATTTTAAAAGGATATTGTTCCATACTAGCATGTTAACTAAATTTATCAAGTGATATTTGGAATCAAAGAAAAATAAATATATTCTAGAAATTCACTAAATTAGCTCCTCGTGCTCGTACCATGCGAATCATTCTTAGGGGATACTCATTCCATAGTTAGTTAAGTTGTCATCCTATAGCTTTCCTAAGGTCTCCGGCTCTTAGGCACTTACCTGCCCAAAGAGAGGGTCGTTCCCTAGATCTAGCACAAAGTCTCAAAGGCGTGCTCGATATTGAGAGAAATTGATAGGTGTTTCCCCAGTAACCTAACTCGGTCTCAAAGTGGCACCTAGCCATTTCCACCCACGATTTTTTTTATCCCACATAATCTCTCTCTCTCTCTCTCTCTCTCTCTTTTTCTTTCTTCTCTTTTTTTTTTCATTTTTTTTCGGCTCACTCAGATTTTGATTTTTTCGAATGGGCTTACACAATCCGAGCATCTTTAGTAACTAAAATGCTAGTCTTAGGGTCACCTGTGGATTCCAAAGTACTAGACTACTGAGATGAATCATAACTGTTGGTGCAGTAGGCACCTAAGTCGAACCTGAGTTTTGATTATAGAAAACGATACAAAGTTAAGCTCATGTCATTATCTCACGAGCTGAATCAAGTATGCAGAAATGCTAAGCTAAGCCGAAGGTCAGCGACACTCGGAGAGAACCGTAGTGGTCGGGCGACACCGGGAGGACTTCGGAGGGAGGCGAAGGAATCAGGTGGAAACCGAAAGCAAGGCTTCAAAGGTAAATGTTGAGGTAAGCTCGTGTGAGTGAGCGTAAGTAAGGTCGAGTCCTCCATACGGGGACATCCTTAGGCGACGATCCGACCAAGACTTCCCATGGAAGGTCTATGTTGAGATCGGATGGCAAGTGGCCGTCAAATTCACTTATATTTCGAGCTAACTCTTTATTACAATCGAAGAGTCTGAAAATCAGTTCAACCAACCAAGGATCAGTTCAACTGCTGAGCCATCAGTTCAACTGGCCAAGGATCAGTTCAACTGATGAGCCATCAGTTCAACCGGCCAAGAAATCAGTTCAACCGATGGTCAAAAATCAGCCTCGAGGAGTCAAGCTTTATCACCATTTTTCAAGGAGTTTTGTGCCCAATTCCTATTGGTTGAAGACCCATTCGATGAGGGGCTTAAAGGCTATAAAAGGAGGGCTTCTCCTAGGGTTTTTTTATCATCTCTAAGTGCTCAAAAACCTTTGCAACTCCGTGATTCTCCGACGACTCTACGACGAAGTGCTGTCAACAACTTTAGCTTAGTTTCTACTCTTTAGTTGTTGATATTTTAATTTGTCGTCTCTTTAAATATTGTAATTCCTTTTATTAATCAAGGTTTTCTATCGTTTCACTTTACATTAATAGAAGAGAGGGTTTGTCTCTCTATCTTTTCTTTCGAAGGTTTTTTTGTAATCGTCAAACTCCTACCTCCAACGAGGAGGAGTGTTTTTAGTGAATTGCCCTCCGTGCGTGATCAAGGATCACTAGGGCCTTGGAGTAGTAGCCGAAGGCTACGAACCAAGTAAAAATATTTGTCTCATTTTATTTATTGCTTATCTTTCCGCTGCAAATAAATTATCTACTCGAGTTTTAACGAACGAACAAAAAAAGGTTTTATCGCTATTCACCCCCCCTCTAGCGATCCGCTTCGATCCAACAATAACTAGGTATGTACTAGACTCTCCCTTTCAGAATGTTCGACATGTGTAGGAGTAAAAATAGAAGCTAACCAGTGTAAGTCTAGAATATTCATCCAAAGCTAATAAAATAAAATACCATGAGGTAAATGAAGTTACACTACTCATGGAAATAACTCATGAAGAAAACTCTAAAAAAATACTACTGAGGCAACTTTACAGATAGCAAAAACTAAGTGCTGAAAGAAACTCAACCACCTATGCATGAACAAATGAATGCCAATAATGATGCAAATATCAAGAATGAAACTACTTCTAGAAACAAAATAAAATTTGGGGTCCCCCCAGACTTAAATGAAAGTATACCTCTAGTATGGTGGATGAGGTGGAAAGTCTGGAAGCCTCGACATTTCGGGATCCTGGGAGAACTTGCTGCTGAGCTGCTGATGCCACATGTACATGTGGTCAATCTGAGAGCTGGTGGATGCAACAGTTGCTCGGTGCTCCTCCTCCCTAGCCCACTGTGCCTGTTAGGCATGCATGTGCTGCCGCATCTCCTGGCGGTAGGCGGCCTCATCCTGGCGATGGGTAGCCTCCTTCTGGAAGTAGATGTGGGCCTCGTCGTAGAACTCCTCAGCCCACTGGAAGTGCTCTCGAAAACCCTAGAACTCTGCCTGCGTGTAGGCATTCTGCTCCTCCCATCGCTGCCTTTGTGTCTGCTGCTCGGCATATATATCGTCGAGGCACGATCGAAACTCCGAGAAATCATAGGCCGACGTACCTGCATCCTGCTCAAAAGTAGAAAAAGGTGGTGGTGCAGGTGCAAGCTCATGTCGACGTGGACTAGGTGGGCCCCTATGCATGTGTGGACTGGAGGGAGAGTGATGTAAAGGGGGAGAGATGGGCGCCGATGTGGATGGTCCCTCGTGTGGCGGGGACTCCACTATCAGGACCAAGCGCCAGTTGGTGCGTGTGGTGATGGTGGTACGATCAGGGTCGGGGATCCTAAGGGCCGTCAGGTTTTTACTTACAAAGCATAAGGAGTGTCCCTCTCTTATAATCATTTTCATCGCCATGCACACTCCTAGGTCGATCCTAGGGCTCCCCTCTACACTCTCTAATGCAGTGTAATCGTACCCCATCCTATGACAAATGTGGGTAAGTAGGCCTCCCACATTAATCTCTCCTCTTGCTGCTTTGCCCATCTTCACTAAGTGTCTGATGAAGTGGGACCCTACATCGATGCTACTCCTTTCTTGTAGCATGTCCCTGAGACAAAGTAGCTCGCTAGCTCTTACTACACCATCACTCTCCCCACGATCAAATATAGTACTGGCCATGATTCGATGGAGGTATCGGAAAACGGGGTTTTGGAGACGCGATGCTTTGGCCCTAGAAGGGTCATAAGCATGCTCCCCCGTCAACTCGGTCCAAAATATCCGAGAGTTAAACCTAATAGGGATTCTTCTCTCTCCCCCACTCGGCAAGCCAAAGCATGAATTCCATTGGTGGAGGGTCCATTAATGCTCAATGTTAAATATTCTAAAAGTTATCCTCCCCTCTTCGCTCTCTATACCCGTTAAAATTTTAGCCTCTAAGGAACTCAAAAATTCTAGAACTATCCTAGGGTAGGTTGGGTGTCTTATTCCCATTATCTCTTCCCACCCCATTTTTGTAAATAGGGCTTGAATGTCTCCCAACAACCCTAAGGACTCTAGCGAATCTTCATTAAGGTACCTAGTAGTAGTGAGTTTACGATTAGAAAGCATATTATATCTATCTCTATCTTCATTATTGCGAAAAAGGAGGGTTGGTATAGCGTTACCCTCCTCCGGAGCTTGAGGGGTGTCGATTCTCCTTGCTCGTCGCTCTGAAGCACCGAATCGAGGTGCCACATGCTTGGTCCTCCTCATCCTTGCTTTTTTTGGCTTCCTTGAAGGTTAGAAAAGCTTCTAGGTGGCGGGGAAGAAGAAACCACACGGCAAGGGCAAGAGAAATCGAAGCACACGACACAAACGGGGTGAAAACACATGGCTCGCCCTACTTTACCTTGCGTGACATGACCGTGTGCACCTCGGGTTGATGGGGTACGACCGTGGGAAAACACACGGCTAGGCCGTGTGACCCCTTTCTTCTCCCCTTTTTGCTCCACGGTCCGAATTTCCTCATACGCCTCACTGCGTAAGCTAATATTGATTTTATTTTTACCTAGCAAAGTTCTCTTCTGATCCTAATGCTAAATGAAATGGAAATCAAAGTTCAAATTAAATAAATGCAAGCAATACAATCAAAGGGAAATCTAAAAACTAAACTTGGGTTGCCTCCCAAGAAGTGCTTTGTTTAAGGACGTTTAGCTCGACCATACTCCATTATCAACTTGGCTCTGGAGGTTTAGTGAACCTCCATTCATCTGTCTCAGGATCTTCATGAAGGTTTTGCCCGGAAGCTCTGATACCAATTGTAGGGTTTTGCTTATCGAGTTCGTGAGGGGAAACTTCGCTTCCCACTTCACCTCGGTAGCTTGTCCATGGCGATCCCTTCGAAGTCCCCAGATTAAAAATAATTTAATCCTAGATAAAAGGGATTGCCTAAACCACCAAGTCATCATCGTGCTATTTGTTTAGAGAGGTCACTTGAACAAACTAGTTGTTCAAGCGACCATCCTCTATTTTACGAGTAGTCACGGAATAGACGATGTCCGGATCGCCGATTTTTGTGTTTATGCTCTGGATCCAAGTATTATTTAGCCATTTATAGATTTATAATATGCTTATAATTGAAAAACAAAAACAAGCAACAAACAAAAGAATAAAGTAGAATAGGTATACCTCTCGATCTTCTAATGTATGACCTTCCTCCTTTTGGACGTCGTGTGGGCGACGATCCACCAAAAGTTGAAGCTCCTAGATCGCAAATCTTCCTTCCTTGCTCTTCCAAAGCAAGAGGAAGAATAGAAACAAGGTTTTTCTCCTCACTAGAAACAACCAACAAGGAACTAAAACTATCCTTGCCGCCGGCCAACTAGGTGAAGGAGAAGATGGTGGAAAACAACCAAGACACCAAGGGAAGCCCTATATCTTATTTCCACCATGTAAGGAGAAGGAGAAGGGGGTTTTTGGGTGCCGGCCAAGGTTGGAAAAGAGGCTGGAGAGGTGCTGGACGTTGGCAAAAAGAGAAAGGAGAAGAGAAGAATACCTTCCTTATTTGGTGCCACCCTTGCCCCCAAACCCTAATCCTAATCCTATCTCAACTAGGATTCCTCTTCCTTGCCGCCCAAAAACCCTAGCTCTCATCAATCTTTTTTTACGCCAACTTTTTTGACATCCTTTTATAGAGTTAGGGATAAGTCATGAATTAATTTCATCCATTGGTTTAGGGATTTAATCTCAACCGTCGGATCTAGAGATTTAATCTCAACAGTCGGATCTTAGAGATTTAATCTCTACCTATAGATCTTAGAGTTTTGTTTCTATCCATTGGATCTAAGCATCATGAGGTGTTAATAGGATACATTAGGGACCATGAGGAGGAGTTGGGTCTTGGCCACCCATGGATCAAGCCCACATAAAGTCCGATCCACTAATGATGATCCAATCCACTAAAGGTTCATCATTGATCTACCTCACCAACCCCCATATGATAATATGGGCTCCATATATTATTTGTATATTTTCTTTCCGTGTTTAAGAACTCGAATGTCCATCGATTAATTAATTTACTGACCATTAATTAATCAACATCTAACTCCTTGAGTAGTATCACTCAACCTTTTCATCATGCCGGACCAAGTCCACCTGTAGGGTTTACATGATGAACCTTATGAGCTCCTCAAGGGGACATCATCATCCTAATATATAGGACACGGTTTCCTCCTATAATCAACGACACACCATATAAATAATATCATCTCCCAACTTACCGAGCCTATCGATTTAATCTATAAATCTCGCCCATTGGTAAATCAAAGAGATGAGTACTAAGTATATGTGCCCGTTATTATATCGGGATTAAGAGCATGTACTAAATAATATCTGAGGTCCGATTCGATTATGTAGTCAGCAATAAATCGAATCACCTCTAAGTCGGTCCTGCTCAATACACACAAAGTGCACTAGTGTGATTCTATGGTCAAGACAAACCAACACCAAATCACACTACAACCATTCCGATGGTTTGTCCAAAGTCATCTCGGTTGTGAGCCTTTACTTATACTTTTCAAGGGGTTGATAACATGATCTCCTGTGTGACACCACACACCAAGTTATCTACAATGTAAAGTATTAGACAATATTGCATAACCATAAAAATATGCAAACAATGATCATGTGATTCTTATTTCAAAAATAAAGATGTTCATAGAAAAGATCGACTTTTCAGTATACATCCCTACAATCTCCCACTTATACTAAAAGACTGTTGTCCTCATACTACCATACATCTGATTCCCCTTCCCTCCACATGCCTATCAAAGCACTCGCTAGAAGGGCCTTAGTGAAAAGGGTCTACCAGGTCATCCTCTGATGCAATCTAGGCGACAACAACTTCTACCCCCTTTACGATTTCTCGTATCAGGTGGTACTTGCGCTCTATGCGTTTACTAGCCTTATGGACTCGTGGTTCCTTCGAGTTTACAACTACACCATTATTATCACAATAAATTGTGATAGTTCTGGGCAAAACAGGAATCACATCCAAGTCCATCAGGAAGTTCCTGAGCCACACGACTTCTTTTGCCGCCTCAGAGGCTGCCACACACTCAGCTTCCATGGTGGAGTCCGCCACACATTTCTGCTGGACACTCCTCCATACAATGGCTCCACCTCCCAAAGTAAACACAAAACCTGAGGTAGACTTACTGTTATTCCTATCAGATTGGAAGTCGGAATCTGTGTAACCCACAGGGAGTAATTGGTCTGCCCGGTAAACTAGCATATGATCCCTAGTCCTTCTCAGGCACTTCAATATATGCTTTACCGCAGTCCAATGTCCCTATCCTGGATTACTCTGATATCTGCTGACCATGCCGATGGCATAGCAGATATCTAATCTCGTACATAGCATCGAATACATGAGGCTTCCTACTGGCGAAACATAAGGAACCGCCTTCATCTCCTCTATCTTCTCAGATGATCTAGGATACATCTCCTTAGATAAAGGAACTCCATGCCTGAAAGTAAGAAAACCCTTCTTGGAGTTCTTCTTGCTAAAATGCTCCATAATCGTATCTATGTATGAAGCTTGGGATAAGCACAACATCCTTTTCCTGCGATCCCTTATAACCTTGATCCCAAGGATGTGTCCCACCTCTCCCTAGTCCTTCATATCAAACTGTTTGGACAACCATACCCTTACGTCCGATAACACCTTGATATTATTGCCAATCAGCAAAATGTCATCTACGTATAGTATAAGAAATACCACTAAGTTTCCGTCACATCTCTTGTATACACAAGACTCATCCAGACTTTGAATAAATCCATAAGACTGGATCACCTCATCAAAGCGGATGTTCCAAGACCTCGAAGCTTGCTTCAATCCATAAGTAGACCGATTAAGCTTACATACAAGATGCTCTTTGCCCTTAGCAATGAATCCCTCTGGTTGCTTCATGTAGATGTTTTCCTCAAGACTTCCATTAAAGAAAGCTGTCTTGACATCCATTTGCCACACCTTATAATACATATGAGCTGCTATGCATAAGAGAATCCGGATAGACTTAAGCATGGCTACCGGCGAAAAGGTCTCCTCATAATCGATACCCTCTTTCTGAGTATACCCCTTCGCAACAAGCCTCGCTTTGAAGGTCTCAACCTTCCCATCTATTCCTCTCTTTCTCTTATAGATCCACTTTCATCCAATGGTTTTTACACCATAGGGTGGTTTTACTAGCTCCCATACCTGATTTGAATCCATAGATTCAATCTCAGCATTCATTGCCCTTTGCCAAGATGCTTCATCTTTATCTTGGATTGCCTCGTCATATGTCCAGGGATCAGGTTCATGTTCGCCAGGGACCAAATCAAAAGATTCTCCCAAGAACATGAATCTAACAGGCTGTCTTATAACCCTCCCACTACGACGAGGTATCACCTGTGTATCCTCTGTGACACGCGGTGTAGTGACATGTGGTATATCCTCTTGTACCGGTGGTACTAAAGAAGTGACTTCCCCTTTTAACTCCTCCAGAACAATTTTACTCTTGGGATTGTGGCTCATCACATAGTCTTCCTCTAGAACGTAGCTAACGATCACCCTCCGATCTCTAGGACTATAAAACAATCCACCCTTCGCTTCCTCTAGGATAGCCAACTAACAAGCGCATTTCACGAGGTTCCAACTTACCAAAGATCCGCCTTCAACACATGTCATGTGCCGACTCCCCATATCCGAATATGTCTTAGACTAGGCTTTCGCCAATCCACAACTCGTGGAGTAGAAGGCACGATTTAGATGGAACCAAGTTCGAATGTACACCGCCATATCTAGAGCATATCCCCAACTAACTGCAAGTCGTAATAACCCATCATCGATCTAACCATCTCCATAAGAGTCTTCTACTTAGTGTCACATCAATTGGGATTGAATCCCAGCCTCTGATAAGTAGTTCCTAAACTCTCCCAAGAGGTACTCACCACCACGATCAGATTGTAGTGTCATCCATATGTTGAATAATCATCTATGAGAAAGATGAAATATTTAAGACTACCTCTTGCCTGGATAGACATAGGACCATACGAATCAGAATGAACCAATTCTAACACATCTTTGGCTCTATACCCCTTAGCCTTAAAAGGTCTCTTGGTCATTTTACCTTCCAAGCAAGATTCACAGGTTGGGAGATCCTCCACCACTAATGAACCCAAAGGTCCATCAGCTATCAACCTTTGAATTCTGCTTAGGTTAATGTGACCAAGCCTAAGATGCCAAAGATATGTTTGGTTCATCTTCGAAGGTTCTTTTCTCTTATTGGAATTAGAAGATGAGTAATTAACTTCAATTTGCATCGTGGGAGGTTTTGTATACAAATTTCCTTTCAATGTACCTGAATAGATATTCTCTCTATTCCTTTTTACAACAACTCTGTCATTAAAAGAAATAGAATATCCATCCATAAACAATTTAGAAACTGAAACTAAATTCTTTCTAAATAAAGGTACATAAAGGGAATTTTCTAGAAGCTAAGTTTTATTTTTCTCAAGAGATAAATAAAACTTCTCCCACTGCAATAGCCGCCACCTTCATGGCATTACCCAAGTAATTGGTAATCTCCCCTTTAGCTAGTCGTCGGGTTTCCTGGAACCCCTGCAAAGTGTTGCAGACATAATTAGTGGCTCTCGTATCCACTCACCAGGTGCTGGTAGATAACACCGCTAATCATGTTTCAACGACTAGTCCAAAGGATATATCTTTGTTCTGCTTTGGATTGGGACAGTCCTTCTTCCAATGTCCATCCTGCTTGTGAAGTACTTGCCTTTCGGCTTCTTCACTCCTCCCTGAGATCCTCCCACCACCTTTGCTTCACCTTGTTTCTTCTTCTTCTTGCCTTTCGGCTTAGAAGTAGAAACCTTTTTGAGAAACCATGGCTTGAGGACACTCTTCGAAGAGTGCATACTTGTACTCCTTAGCAGATAAGACAATATCTAGATTCTTTTCCAATCATCATAATTATGTACAGTAAGTTTATTTTCCTTTAGTATCAAAGCAAGTGGACTGAAAGTCAATTTTGAAAATCCTAAGAATCACATAGATCATTACTATAGATTTCAAAAAATTATTGATTCCTCAAACAATAAAATTTTAAAATCAACCAACACCTCTAAACACCGAGAATATCGCATGCCACGATCGTGTGGACGTATACGAATTCTACATTTGTAAGAGGAGGTTTTACCCATTAATTTTACTATCTTGTCAACCTAACTTTATAACAAGTAAAATTAATAGTTGGTTTCTCTTCGGCCCTACAAATAAAAGCAGTGATTTCGATGGGGAGGATACTTATATTTGTATCTAAGTGTTCACCATTACTTGGTACCAAGTTAATTATCTCGGGTTATATGCCTTACGATGAGCAAGTACACACGCTCCTTAATAATTTCCTATAAACATATTCGACCTTGTGATCCATAAACAAACCCATCCGATGGGGAGGAAGGCACTCAGAGCCGACGCACAAGTTTATTTGCATAACTTGTCAAATCGTAATGGAGGCCGCGGGAATTTATAAAAATATCCCTTTCCCACTTAGTAATTTGAAATTGAGGAATTTTCCTAGCCTACGACATGCAAAAAGCAATAAATATGAAAAATAAATTATTTTCCAACTATTATGGCTTTTGTCTTCAATATGACTCCCATCGCATCGCCATCTCGTCCGCTCCTCCTACGCCATGTACGAGCCATCCGAAGATCCAAGCCGAGACTAAAACCTATTTTAATTTACATCCATCGATCCTATACTCCACTAGGGAGTGTACATGAAATCTAGATCGAAAGTAAAATAAAATAAAGAGTGGCTAAACAATGTCGTATTTAATTTACAAAAACTAAATACTAGCCTCGTCAACCCCGAGGATTCAACAAAATAAATATTTACACACATACAATCACACACACACATATGGCCATAATAGTCGGATCTTATGCCTGCAACCAAAGAGTTAAAATACGCATATCCTACTATTATACGGCACATATAATATATGAAAAAGTGCATAAAAATTAACCGAATCCTAAACACACAAAACCGGAAACCATGGCTCTGATACCAATTGAAGGTTTTGCCCGGAAGCTCTGATACCAATTGTAGGGTTTTGCTTATCGAGTCCGTGAGGGGAAACTTCGCTTCCCACTTCACCTCGGTAGCTTGTCCATGGCGATACCTTCGATGTCCCTGGATTAAAAATAATTTAATCCTAGACAAAAGGGATTGCCTAAACCACCAAGTCATCGTCGTGCTATTCGTTTAGAGAGGTCACTTGAACAAACTAGTTGATCAAGCGACCATCCTCTATTCTATGAGTAGCCGTGGAATAGACGATGTCTGGATCACCGATTTTTGTGTTTATGCTCGGGATCCAAGTATTATTTAGCCATTTACAGATTTATAACATGCTTATAATTGAAAAACAAAAACAAGCAACAAACAAAAGAAGAAAGTAGAATAGGTATACCTCTCGATCTTCTAATGTATGACCTTCCTCCTTTTGGACGTCGTGTGGGCGACGATCCACCAAAAGTTGAAGCTCCTAGATTGCAAATCTTCCTTACTTGCTCTTCCAAAGAAAGAGGAAGAATAGAAACAAGGTTTTTCTCCTCACTAGAAACAACCAACAAGGAACTAAAACTATCCTTGCCGTCGGCCAACTAGGTGAAGGAGAAGATGGTGGAAAACAACCAAGACACCAAGGGAAGCCCTATATCTTATTTCCACCACGTAAGGAGAAGGAGAAGGGGGTTTTTGGGTGCCGGCCAAGGTTGGAAAAGAGGCTGGAGAGGTGCTGGATGTTGGCAAAAAGAGGAAGGAGAAGAGAAGAATACCTTCCTTATTTGGTGCCACCCTTGCCTCCAAACCCTAATCCTAATCCTATCTCAACTAGGATTCCTCTTCCTTGCCGCCCAAAAACCCTAGCTCTCATCAATCTTTTTTTACGCCAACTCCCTTGACATCCTTTTATAGAGTTAGGGATAAGTCATGAATTAATTTCATCCATTGGTTCTAGGGATTTAATCTCAACCGTCGGATCTAGAGATTTAATCTCAACAGTCAGATCTTAGAGATTTAATCTCTACCTATAGATCTTAGAGTTTTGTTTCTATCCATTGGATCTAAGCATCATGAGGTGTTAATAGGCTACATTAGGGACCATGAGGAGGAGTTGGGTCTTGGCCACCCATGGATCAAGCCCACATAAAGTCCGATCCACTAATGATGATACAATCCACTAAAGGTTCATCATTGATCTACCTCACCAACCCCCATATGATAATATGGGCTCCATATATTATTTGTATATTTTCTTTCCGTGTTTAAGAACTCGAATGTCCATCGATTAATTAATTTACTGACCATTAATTAATCAACATCTAACTCCTTGAGTAGTACCACTCAACCTTTTCATCATGCCGGACCAAGTCCACCTGCAGGGTTTACATGATGAACCTTATGAGCTCCTCAAGGGGACATCATCCTCCTAATATATAGGACACGGTTTCCTCCTATAATCAACGGCACACCATATAAATAATATCATCTCCCAACTTACCGAGCCTATCGATTTAATCTATGAATCTCGCCCATTGGTAAATCAAAGAGATGAGTACTAAGTATATGTGCCCGTTATTATATCGGGATTAAGAGCACGTACTAAATAATATCTGAGGTCCGATTCGATTATGTAGTCAGCAATAAATCGAATCACCTCTAAGTCGGTCCTGCTCAATACACACAAAGTGCACTAGTGTGATTCTATGGTCAAGACAAACCAACACCAAATCACACTACAACCATTCCGATGGTTTGTCTAAAGCCATCTCGGTTGTGAGCCTTTACTTATACTTTTCAAAGGGCCGATAACATGATCTCCTGTGTGACACCACACACCATGTTATCTACAATGTAAAGTATTAGACAACATTGCATAACCATAAAAATATGCAAACAATGATTATGTGATTCTTATTTCAAAATATTCCATCTTATCCACTCCCACTTTTAGGGTCAGTTTGTGATTCTTTACATCAATAACCATTCCTACAGTCGCTAAAAATTGTCGCCCCACGATGACGGGTATCTTTGGATCCTCTTTCATCTCCATGACCACAAAGTCAGTTGGCAGTGTAAAGTTTCCCACCTTAATAGGAACATCTTCTAAAATCCACAACGGGTAGCGGTATGTTTGGTCAGCTAGTTGTAGTGTCATAGTAGTGAATTTTAAATTTCCTAACCCAAGATTTTTGCATAAGGTGTAGGGCATAAGACTCACACTTGCTCCCAAGTCACAGAAGGCTTTGCTAATCAGTGTCGTCCCTATATAACATGGAATATAGAAGCTCCCCGAATCTTTTAGTTTCTGAGTGGTTTCGTTTCGGAGATAAGCGCTTAATTTGTCTGTGAGGGCCACTGTTTCAGACTTTGCGACCTTCCTACGATGCGCCAGAACATCTTTCATGAATCTAGAGAATCCAGTATCGGCACCTGAGATCGAGATGTCCAAATTTACGATCCTTCTTTGCATTAGTTAACGGGAATGGTATAGGGGTGGTTGAGTCCAGCTTTTTTATTTTTTCCTTCTCCCAAAGGTTCCTGTTTCAGTCCCAGTCCTCTGACCGGCATCATCTCTTAAACCCTCCTACTTCACAAAGATTCCGCCTGCTCTACCAGATTGACCTCTGCTTTTCCTAATAGCTTCCCTAGTACCCTGGATATCTGGTTTGCAATCTGAGCTACTTGAATCTCTAGCAACTTTTGCCTATTGGCAAGATCCCTTACAGATGATCCCAACCCTTTGATCATCATATCTGTCTGCGAATGTCGCCGCTGAAATTCAGTATTTGCCTCCCGTTGTGTTCGGATGAAGCTCTCCAGCATATTCTCCAGACGAGTGTTAGGTTGTTGTGGTTTCCCCTTTTCTCCCGACTGTTGGAAACTTCCCAAGTTATTCTTATAGGGAAAATTTGGGTGGTTCCTCCATTTGAGATGGGAAATGCTGGAGTATTAGCCTTTTTGTTTAGGTCACCAACTGCGTCACAGTGCTCGATCTGCTCTTCTGAGATTTCCTGCCCTCCATAGTAGTCCTCTCGATATGCTACTAGGTGGTCCATGGAGTTGATAGCATATCGTCCTGCCGCAGGAGCTGGGTGACCACGTTCAGAAGGCCATTGATGGTGGTTCTGGGCCACCTCTTCTATCAGCTCTTCCGCTTCCTCTATGGTCTTATTCATAAGCGCTCCTCAGAGTAATCCGTGGACATCTTCTAATACAATCCCATTGTAGAAGATGTGGATCACCAGCCACCTTTCCAGTCCGTGGTGGGGGCATTGGTAGAGTAGCCCCTTGTAGCGATCCCAAACTTCGAATATGGACTCCTCCTCCTTCTGACGGAAGCTCGTGATAAGATGGCGCATGTGAGCAGTCTTGCTTGGCGGGAAGTATTTGTTCAAAAACTGCTGATCACATTGCTCCCATGTAGTGATGCTTCCCGAAGGTAGGGAGTGAAGTCATGCCTTAACCTTATCCCACAATGAGAACGTGAATAGGCTCAGGCGGATCGTGTTAGCAGGGACTCCGTTCATCATCATTGTTGAGCAGATTTCCAAAAATGCCTCTAGGTGCGGCTCGTGTCTCACCACTGCCTTCAATTGACTCTACTGGACCATATGTATAAGTGTTGGTTTAAGTTCAAAGTTGTTTGCTGAAATAGATGGTCTAGCTATACTCGGCCTAAATCCTCTAGCGCTAGGAGCTGCATAATCCCGCAGAGGTCAACCACCTATATGTACTTTAGATGTAGCTTGGTCCTTCATCCTCTTCTGTTCTACCTTCCGGCAATGAAAGGTTCGTTCGATTTCTAAGTCGATCGGAATCAGGCCTTCCGATCCTAAGTGTCTAAGCATACGAAGAACTGAGTCACAAAAATTAGGAGTGCTACCTAATACTAAGAAACAGGAAATAAACAAATCTTAATAAAATCAAAGAGGCAGTAAGGAAATAGAAAACTACTGCTAAAATAAAAAGAAAAACTAAATCTAAATATGGAATTTAAAACTAAAGTAAATGAAGCAAACTAAAAAGAAAATTAAACAAGTAAATAAATCTAATCCTAAGTCCGATCCAATTTTCCACTTCTCGATTCGATATCGAATCGACCAGTCCCCGACAACGACACCAAAAACTTGATGCACACGAACGTGACCTCAAATCTCGTGATGGAGACCATTGAGGACTCAAAGCGCGCACTCGTGCTCAACGACCGCAAGTGCATGGTTGTCGTCAAGTAATAAAAGATTATCGATCCCACAGGGACTGAGATTCGAGTACCGATTTGTTTAGTGGTTGAAATTGTTCGAAAGTAAAATCGAAAGGTTTCGATTGTGAGGGTTATCGGTGGACTAAACTCTAGTACGGTGTCACATGGAGGAAAAAAGGAGCGTGCCGAGATCTTTAAAAGGGATTCTAGGACTTCGGTTTCGCTTGTGTGTCACAAAACATGCTATCCACTGGGCGTTGTCTAAACGTCTAGCTATGGTTTTGTGGAAGGGACATCACACACTCTCCCGATGGGCCACTGCATCTATCGGGAGCTATCTTTGTCTTACAAGGATGGGATAGGCAGTACAAGAATGCCAAATCAATCAACCTCAAGCCGCCCATCGATCCTTCTACCCACTTGCCATCAGGAGATCAAGTTTACCCCTAGGTTCCTTGTATAAATCCCCTAAATCTTAGATACGAGGGTTGTTACCCCTCGTATCGCCTAAGCACAACAGGTAGAAAACCAAATATGCATAGATATTGGTATAAACAATTTCCAATTGCAAATTCAAACTCAAAAATAGAATTCAATTTGAAGCAACATGTCATGTGTCCACAAGCTACTCCCTAATCCTAGAATCGAAGGAACTACTCCATATATAGAAGAGGTGAATCACAAGGCATGTTCATGTTCGAATATATCAGAAATAAAATGCAAGAAAAAGAGGTTACAAAGCCGATGTGGCCTTCTCTCCGGTGTTGAAGTGCAGAATTTGGATCTCCGACGGTGTTGTTCCTCCCTATTACGAGTTCCCGAAGCTTTTTAGGGCTTCGATGTGCTGTCCCAACCGTCGTGCCTCCCCCCTAGGGTTTGGGCGGAGCTCTCCTTATATAGACATCACATCGGATCACTGGAAAATCCGAAAAAAACCCTAATCGCATCAATCTGCTGGGTCGCCACATGGCCGTGTGCGGCCCTGGGGTGGTTAATCTCGCCCATTGGACACGACCGTGTAGCCACACGCCCTGGTCGTGTCCCATTCTACGTCTAGTTGTAAAATACCCTTCTTTTTCTCCGAAAGTGCGCCTTTTCCCCCCGAAATGCTATCCTACATGCAAAAGTACAAAGAGCAGATCTCCGAACCAGAAAATAGGAAATGCATGCAAAACAAAGTAACATACGTATGAAACTAACATGAAATGTAATGAGATGTGAGCGAAAACTATTTCTAAAACCCTATATGTTTTGCTCACATCATCTAGCCGTAGTTTTTTCTTAACATTTAGGTTTAGTTTTAGATTATTTGCATTTACTTGTCCATGCATACATTATTTAGTTTCCTTTCAGCACTTAGTTGTTTGTCATTCTAAGCTGCCTCAGTAGTATTTTAAAAAATTTTCACGATTTGCTTCCACGCCATAGATAGCTTAACTTCATTTATCTTGTGGTATTTTATTTTTAGTTTCTTTGATGGGTGTTCTAGATTTGTACTTGTTAGCTTTCACCTTTCACTTACACTTGACGAATATTCTGAAAGGGAGAATCTATTACATACATAGTTATGATTCATCCCAGTAGTCTAGTACTTTGCAATCTATAGGTGACTCTAGATTTAGTATTTTAGTTACTAGAGATGCTCGGATTGTGTAAACCCATTTGGAAAAATCGAAATGCTACGGAGGATGATAAAAGGAAGAAATAGAAAAAACAATAGAGAGAAAAAAAATGAGAGTATAAAAAATAGTTGTCGTGGGCGAAAATAGCTAGGTGCCCCTTTGAGACCGAGTTAGGTTACTAAGGAAACATCTACCAATTTCTCTCAATACCGAGCATGCCTTTGAGACTTTATGCTAGATCTAGGTAATGACCCTGGCTTAGGGCAGGTAAGTGCCTAAAAGCTGGAGACCTTAGGAAAGCTATAGGATGACGACTTAACTCACTGTAGAACGAGTATCCCTTAGGAAAGTTCTCTCAGCACATGCTTGAAAATCTAACTTAGTGAACTTTTAGAACATATTTATTTTCTTTGATTGAAAATACCACTTAATAATTTAGTTAAAATGCTAGGTATGGTAACAATTTTTTTAAATTTATGGGCACTGAGGTTTTCTTGAGGACAAGCAAGATCTAAGTCTTGGGGAATTGATGTGAGCAAAACATATAAGGTTTTAGGAGTAGTTTTCAAACACATTATATTTTATACTTGTTTCATGCAAATTCTACGTTATTTTCTGTGCATTTCCTATTTTCCAATTCGGAGATCTGCTCTTGCTATTTTTATGTGTAGGACGACATTTTGGGAGATAAAATGATACATATTTGGAGCCGAAGGTGAAGGTAGGAAACTTCGCTTCCCACTTCAACTCGGTCGCTTATTCATGGCGATCCCTTCTATGTCCCCGGATAAAAAAATTTATCCTTAATAAGGAGGGATTACCTAAGCTACTGTTTCATCGTCGTGCTATTCGATTAGAGTGGTCACTTGAACAAACTTGTTGTTCAAGCCACCAACCTCTATTCTACGAATAGCTGCGGAGTAGACGATGTACGGATCGCCAGTTTTTGTATTTGTATTCGGGGTCCAAATAAATTAGCCACATAACAAAACATAAAACATGCATATAATTGAAAAACAATTATAGACATAATACAAAAGAATATAAACAAGCATTATACCTCTCGATCTTCTATTGTATGTCCTTCCACCTTTTGGACGTCGTGTGGGTGACGATCTTCCAAAAGTCGAAGCCTCCTAGATCACCAATCTTCCTTTCTTTGCTCGCTCCAAACAAAAGGAAGAATAAAACAAAACTCTTCCCTATATAGGACCGGCCACCAAGTCAAGAGACCTAGTTGTAGCTGTCGGCCAAGGAAAGGAGATGAAGGTTATGGACGCCGACCAAAAGCTCCAAGGAATCACCTTAACCCTTGTTTCCACTGGCCAAAGAGAAGAGGGAAATTAGGCTGAGTGCCGGCCAAGGTAGAGAGAAAAAGATGGGCGCCGACAACACCTAAGGAAGAAGAACAAAAACTTCCAAAATTGTGGCCGCCCAAGACACCTCCAAAAACCCTAGCCACCCACTTGTATCCTGCCGCCCAAGCCAAGGAAGAAAAACCCTAATCTCTCTAATTCATATCTACGCCCAAGTCTTAAGCCCTTATTTAAAGAGTTAGGCTTAAGCCTCCTTTTAATCTCCATCGTCGGTTCTAGGGATTTAATCTCAACTGTCGGATCTAGAGTTTTGTTTTCCATCATTGGATCTAGACTCCATGAGGTTTTAATAGGCTACAATAGGGACCATGAGGAGGAGTTGGATCTTGGCCACCCAATGGATCAAGCCCACATAAAGTCCGATCCATTAATGATAATCCATTCCACTAGAGGATTATCATTGATCTACCTCACCAACCCCCATAAATTAATATGGGCTCCATATATTATTTGTACATATATCTCCCCGTGTTTAAGATCTCGAATGTCCGTCGATTAATTAATTTACTGACAATTAATTAATCAACATCTAACTCCATGAGTAGTACCACTCAACCTTATCATCATGTCGGACCAAGTCCACCTGCAGGGTTTACATGATGAACCTTATGAGCTCCTCAAGGGGACATCATCATCCTAATATATAGGACACGATTTCCTCCTATAATCAATGACACACCATATAAATAATATCATTTCCCAACTTACCGAGCCTATCGATTTACTCTATAAATCTCGCCCATTGGTAAATCAAAGAAATGAATACTAAGTATATGTGCCCGTTATTATATCGGGATTAAGAGCATGTACAATATAATATATGAGGTCCGATTCGATTATGTAGTCAGCAATAAATCGAATCACCTCTAAGTCGGTCCTGCTCAATACACACAAAGTGTAATAGTGTAATTCTATGGTCAGGATAAACCAATACCAAATTACACTACAACCATACCAATGGTTTGTCCATAGCCATCTCGGTTGTAAGCCTTTACTTATACTCTACAAGGAGCTGATAACATGATCTACCGTGTGACACTACACACCATGTTATCTACAATGTAATGTATGAGACATTATGCATAACCATAAATATGAAAACGATGATCATGTGATTCTTATTTCAAAATAAAGATGTTCATACAAAAGATAGACTTTTCAGTATACATCCCAACAATCTCCCACTTATACTAAAAGACTATGCTGTCCTCAAACTGCCATACGTCTGATTCCCATTCCCTCCACATGCCTATCAAAAGCTCTCGTCGGAAGGGCCTTAGTGAAAGGATTTGCCAAGTTATCCTCTGATGCAATCTTGGCCACAACAACTTCTCCTCTCTTTACGATTTCTCATATCAGGTGGTACTTGCGCTCTATGTGTTTACTTGCCTTATGGGCTCGTGGTTTTTTCGAGTTTGCAACTGCACCACTATTATCACAATAAATTGTGATAGTTCTGGGCAAACCAGGAATCACATCCAAGTCCATCAAGAAGTTCCTGAGCCACATAGCTTCTTTGGCCGCCTCAGAGACCGCCACATACTCAGCTTCCATGGTAGAGTCTGCCATGCATTTCTGCTTGACACTCCTCCATACAATGGTGTTGGTGCAGGGGCACCAGATAATCGAACCTGTGTTTTGATTATGGCAAAGACACAAAGTTAAGTTTACATCGTTATCTCACGAGCTAAATCGAGTATGCAGAAAAGTACTAAAGCTAGAGCTGAAGGCTAGCGATACCCGGAGGAAGCCGCGGTGGTCGGGCGACACTCGAGTGACTTCGGAGGGAGCCGAAGGAATCAAGTGGAAGGTCGGAAGCGAAAGTGACACAGTAAGTATCGAGGTAAGCTCGTGTGAGTGAGAGATGGTAAGGTCGTATCCTCTGTACGGGGACGACCGTAGGCGGCGATCCGATTAAGACTTCTTGTGGAAGGTCTAGGTCGAGATCGGACGGTTAGAAACCGTCGTATTTATCATTTTCTGACCTAACCTCTCACTGCAGGGAAGTGGCCAGCCGGCGATCATGTTGACATTGGGGCCGATCGATGTGCTCATCACCGATCGATGGGAATCATCAGATCGATGGCGATTTAATCGCCTGAAATCATTAAGTCAAATGGATAAGATTTGATGCGCGTACTTGATAAAAATTACAACTTCGTGATCTGCTCAAAAAGAGAAGACATATTCAGAGGCCAAAATCTATAAAAGAGGGTGGATTCCAACTCCAAACATCATCAAGTTTATTCATCAAGTCTGGCACAACGCCAATGCTCCAACACTGCCATAACGCGACGTATGACAACAAGTTCAGATCTTCTTCATCGGCAGCAACATCTAGTAATATATTTTCATATTGTATTCATTGTTTTTATTCGTAACGAGATGAGGTAGGCTTGTTGCCTCATCCTTGTACATTCGGTTTTGTGATCATTGTCTCCTACCTCCAACAAGGAGGAGACATTTTAGTGCTTTGCCCTCCGTACGCAGTCTAGGACCGATAGGGCCTTGGAGTAGCAACCGCTGGGTTGTGAACCAAGTAAAATAAACGTGTCTCTTTATTTTCCGCTGCGTTTAATTGTCTACTCGAACGAAACGACGAAAAGATTTATGATCGCTATTCACCCCCCCCTCTAGCGACGCTTCTGTTAGTAATATATGAGAGATGTCCTAAGGCAATCGCCTTATGTATGAACCATTTATATGATAAATGAAGATTCACTATTTGAGTATACATGTTTTATGTATTTGATTGGATCTTAAACTCATTTATCAATGCCCAGATACGATTCTACAAAGATGAGAGAATTTGTGATTGGATCACAACTAGTGAGTATCTCTACATGTGTAATTGTGATGTATCGATTATCCTAGTCGATGAATTGATGGATTTGGACACCATCAATGCCGAGACTAGCACGAGGTATACTCCTTGGTGTATCCAAGCGGTGATTCTCACTGGCTGGAGACATAGTGATGTCCGGAGTTAATCGTGGATGCTAGTTATGGTAACTAGTTCATTGGAGTGACCAGCCGTAAGACTTCATATGGTTCTCTGCATATATAGATATGTCAATGGAGTTCTTACTGTGGCTTAAGTGCGATGTTCCTTTGACTTGCGGTATTCAAGTCATCTTGATCATGGAGACTTATGCTTTGACATCTTAAGCAAACATCTCTAAGGAGATGTGGACCCGAGATGATTGGGTATAAGTCGAAGTGATCGAAGGTGTTTGATAACCTATAAAGGATTCACCACTCCTTACGAGGAGATGTATACCCATGGCCTCTCGTCGGATTGTTACTAAAGTCTTTGGCCAAAGCATTACATGTTTAGAGTAAGGTACTCTTCGATACATGTGGAGTAACTAGAATCCGTAGGACGAGGAAATGATACTTGGGCTAGGTGTGACGCAGTCAGCCTAGTGGGATCGACACTATAGACCATGTCCTGAACCAAGTGGGTATAAGATGAGTGAAGGGAATGGGGCACGATTCATTCGAGCTACTGAAGGGTTTCAGAAATAGTTCTGGATCAACCGTTGATCTTTTCGGTTAATTGGGGATCATGATGTACTACTAGGTGCCACTCATGATCGTTATATAATTAATGGTTAATTATAGACGGCCAACATAAACCGAGAACCTATTTGGTCACACGCACAACGAGTGTAATCCAAAGGATTTAAAACGAGCTTGAGAATGGGATTCTCAGACCGAGAGAAACTATGTTTGGTTGGACCAAACATAAAGCGAGCATGAAATTGTTTCAGTCGCAATGGAAGCGTGGATGGGTCGTGTCTTATGAAGACATAATGGATGGACCAAAATGGTTTGGTTCTAATCCAATGGATGAGAATAAACCAAAGGGTTTGGTTTATATTAAACGAATGAACCAAAGGTTGGTTCGGTTCGTTTTAACTTAAAATAAACCATCATGGTTTGGTTTATTTTAACTTATCTTAATGGAGCGGGTTAACGGGCTTTATGGATATGATCCATTAACCATTAAGAGAATTAGTTCTCTATAAAATAGGGCTTAAACCCTAACCCAAAACCCCAATGAAGTTTAACCCTAGCCTCCTGTTGTTGCCCCAACATGGTGTTGCCGCCAACTTCATGGAGCTGCTGCCACCTCCTTGCCGCCGGCATCCAAGCTTCAGCCGGCGATGCTCCGGCGACCCTCCGGTGATCTCTTGTGGGTTCGGTGATAAGGTGAGCTCCACATCTCCTTTGGCCGGCCTCTATTCTTCCACCAAAGCTGTCCAGTTTTTCTGACAGCTTGTTTCTTTGTTGTCGGAGCGCCGCTTGACGACGGTTAGTGCTCCAACTGTGGCTAACTTACCGGGATTTGATCTCCGATAATCCTCTGAGGTGGGGGACGGCGATCTGGCCAAACGGTTGACGAATACCTCTCCGGAGAATCGAGTTTTGAGGACTCGGTTTTGGATCCGAATTTGGATTCGATTGTGATCATCTCTCGATCACGCCGCCTTCAACACGAGGCTAGTAACCCGCACGAAGACGGCTCGTGGCTTAGCGGTCATCCCGAGGAGCTCGGCGTGGATACGGATAGAGACGATTCTACGCAGGATCGCTCCGGTTGATGCCGTTCCCACACGCCATACAAAAGGTATAACGTAGATAAATTTCCTTTATTGCAAATTTTAATTTACTTATGTCTACACTTGTTGTAATATGCATGCGTGTGTTGTGTGTGTTGTAATAAATATAGATTTATTATTTTTAATTGCTTCCGCTGTGCTCATGTTTACGAAACATGATCGAACACACACACGCCGCGGTGCCGGAAACCCAACAGTGGTATCAGAGACCAGGTTGTGTTTCGACATAATCGTAAAAATGGTTTTGCGATAGTCATAATGTATTTCTGGAAATTTTCTAAATTTTGGAAATTTAGAAGTATTTATGGAAAATTTTTCAATTTTGGAAAGTCTAGAAGTATTTATGGAAATCTTCCACTTTTGGAAAGTTGGAAGTATTTATGGAAATTTATATTTTCCATAAATAAAATATTTGAGTAGATTCTGGAAATTTGTTTCCTAATTTAATCATGATTTGATTTGGGAAATCAAATCTTAAAATATTTTATTTCCATAAGTAGTTTTAATGATTTAGGAAATTGGTTTCCTAAATAGATTTTCCTTAATCAAATAATTCCATGAATAAAATATGTGATTAGATTTGGAAATTTGTTTCCTAATTTAATTATGATTTGATTTGGAGAATCAAATCTTAAACATATTTTATTTCCATAAATAGTTATGACATATAAGGAAATTATATACATGACATAATTGTATGCCATGTAATTGCATTAGATGCATAACATTATGTCATGCGTGTCGTGACATGTAGATGTATGCCATGTATGCCATGCCATGTAGATAATAGTTATTTGCATGCAAAGAGGATGAGACATAAAAACCCTTAATCAATATTAAAGCCTACACCTTCCATTAATATGGTTAGAACCAGAGTTCTGTTTCTTGTTTGGGTTGTTGGACTCTCCAAGCCCCTCGAACTCGAATATGTTCAAACCATGGAATAGTTTAATACTAATATGGTAAGAGTCGAGGTCAATCGTTAGCTTTGGTTGTTGGACTCTCCAAGCTGGGCTAATTGGTTGAATGCGCCTAACCATATTAAAACTATGTCCCGATTAATGGGTTGGCTTTAACCCGAGCATCATTGTTGGACTCTCTCCAAGGTCGATGTAAAGGAGGTGAAGTTGGGTGCTATGCATATGATGCATACTTGTTAATGTGTTAACAACCCAATGTATGTGTGAACATTCAATTAGTTGATAGCACATTGTGATAGTTGCATATACGTGATATGCAATCGGTATAATTGATACCTACCGTCGTAGTTATGAATGGCTTGTTGGACTCTCTCCAAGGTTGTTCATAACTATGATGGATATCAGCCCATTCGGAGATGGACCTACGATCTCCCGAAGTGATTTTGGGGTTTTTGAAATTCGAAAAATGAATGGGATTTATAAATGTATATTGATGCATTTTAAAATCATCTTTCTCATATATGCTCGTTTTGTATTTCTAAGTTAATATATTGATCATGATGTGTTTGAATTTGCGTTCCATTTTGGATTCAAATAAATTGACTGGGCCGAACTTCTTGGACTAGCTTAGAAACTTGAGAATTGTTCTCAAGGTTGAAAAGCTTGCAAATGTCCTCGAAGCGCCTTTTCCCGCCCGTCCTAGTGACGATGCAACTCTGGACTAATTGTTGGCCTATCAGAAACATATGAGTGATTCTGAACAAATGAGTTGCATCATGCTAGCCGCGATGGAACCCAAGCTACGAAAGTAGCATGAGCATATGGATGCTCATATCGTAGTTCTTCATCTTTATGAGTTGGTTGATGAGCAAGTGAGATTCGAAAGGTTCGAAGTCTCAAAGCTCCTCTTCACCTCTGAGATGATAGAAGGTTCATCTGTGGTATTGCTCAATATGCTGAAGACTGTGGAGTCTTCTGAGAAGCATGAGCAGGGGACGGTGTTGTTAGTTGATTCCTCGAAGAAAAGGAACAGCAGAAGGGAAAGAAGAGAAAGGCTAAGAAGGTAGAACTAGCACAAAAGGAAACTTGCCATCATTATGGCAAGGAGAGCCATTTGCGAAGAAAGTGCAAGATTTATCTTGAGTCCGTGAAGAAGGATAAGGCATCGGATGCCCCATCTTCTTCAGAAATCTTCTTTATTGATTGTCATTCTATTTCCTCAGACACTTGGGTATTTGATACTGGGTGATGCTCACATATATGTAATGACATACATGGGCTAAGGAATAGAAGAAGACTCGTCAAGGGGAGAGTCAAATTTACGTGTTGGGAATGGAGCAACGGTTGCTGCACTCGCCATCGGAATGTATTTGTTGGAACTCCCTGTAGGACTTGTCTTAGAACTGGACAATTGCTTTTATGTTCCTTCGTTGATAAAGAACATCATTTCTATTTCTTGTCTAAATAGAAATGAGTTCCATTTGACTTTTAGTAACAATTGTTGTTACATAACTTTGAATGGAGTTCTTTATGGGATTGGAACTTTAAGCAATGGTGTTTATACGTTGGACGTATCCAGTGACGATTTCAATATCGAAGCGAGCAACACGCGTGCTCGAAAGGATAATCAAATAGACTCTTATATGTGGCATTGTCGTCTTGGCCATATAAGCAAGAAACGCATGTCCGAATTACACCGATGTGGAATTCTGGAATCGTTTGAATTGGATTCATACGATACATGCGAATCATGCTTAAAAGGCAAGATGACTAAGTTACCTTTACCGAAAAGGTGAATGAGTGGGAGAGTTACTAGGACTAATACATACTGATGTATGTGGACCTATGTCAACTCAAGCATTAGGAGGCTATAGCTACTTCATTACCTTCACCGATGATCACTCATGGTTTGGGTATGTGTTCTTGATGAAACACAAGTCTGAAGCCTTTGAAAGGTTCAAAGAATTCAGAAATGAAGTAGAGAAACAACATGACAAGAGTATTAAAATACTTCGATCGGATCGAGGTGGTGAATACTTAAGTCAAGAGTTTCTTGATTATCTAAGAGACAATGGTATATTGTCTCAATGGACTCCATATACACCACAGCATAATGGTGTATCTGAGAGGCGAATCGATCCTTGTTGGACATGGTCGTCAATGATGAATCATGCGACTCTTCCCAAGTCCTTTTGGGGCTATGCACTGTAAATTGTTTACTTGTTAAATGTAATGCCTACCAAGGTAGTCTCAACTACTCCATATGAGATATGGAATGGTAAGAAACCTCATGTATCTTACTTGAAGATATGGGGTTGTCTCGCTTATGTGAAGCTGATCAGACGTACAAATTGGATGCTAAGTCTGATAAATGTCTATTTATTGGATACCCTAAGGAAACAAGGGGTTACCAATTCTATCATCCCGTGGAACAAAAGGTGTTTGTTTCAAGGCATGCTGTGTTTCTAGAGAAAGAGTTTCTCTTGCAAGAAAACAGTGGGAGTGTCGTCGAGCTTGAGGAGGCTCGAGAGACTCAAATAGACATTGAGATACCGGTGAGCACAACAATGACAACTCATAGTGATGAGCAATCTACCGACCTATTGTAACACCACATCTTCGTAGATCTGGTAGAACACGCAATATTCCTGAGAGATATGGATTTCTCGTAAGTGAATCGAACGACGTGTTACTCATTGATGATGAGGAGCCTACCAGTTATGAAGAAGTGCTGACAAGTTAAGAAAGGGATAAGTGGCTTGGTGCCATGAAGTCGGAAATGGATTCCATGTATGAAAACCAAGTTTGGAACTTGGTTGACCCACCTGAAGGGATAAAGCCTATAGGGTGCAAGTGGGTTTTCAAGAAGAAAACTGACATGGATGGTAATGTGATTACCTATAAGGCTAGATTGGTGGCGAAAGGATATCGTCAAAAAACAAGGTGTTGATTATGACGAAACCTATTCGCCTGTAGCTATGCTTAAATCCATTCGGATGCTCCTGGCCATAGCGGCTCATTATGATTATGAGATATGACAGATGGATGTGAAAACAGCTTTCCTTAATGGAAACCTGCTCGAGGACGTGTATATGATACAGCCTGAGGGTTTCACATCGGTTGATAAAACCAAGGTATGCAAATTGCGACGATCCATATATGGATTAAAGCAAGCATCCAGGAGCTGGAATATCCGTTTTGATGAGACCATCAAAAAGTTTGATTTCTCACAAAATCCAGACGAACCTTTTGTGTACAAGAAGGTTAGTGGGAGTGCAGTCGTATTCCTAGTATTGTATGTCGATGACATACTACTTATATGAAACGATGTTTCAATCTTACAGTCAGTGAAGGTTTGGTTATCCAAGACATTCTCCATGAAAGACCTGGGAGAAGCAACCTACATCCTCGGGATTAAGATCTATAGAGATAGATCGAAACGGTTGCTTGGTCTTTCGCAGTCTATATATATAGACCGAGTGCTAAAGAGGTTTAGCATGTCAGAATCCAAGAAAGGTTTCCTACCCATCAGGCATGGGGTACACCTTTTGAAGTCTATGTGTCCGCGCACAGAAGACGAGAGGATTTGCATGAGTAAGATTCCCTATGCATCCGCAATAGGATCTATCATGTATGCTATGTTATGTACGAGGCCTGATGTATTATGCTCACAGTGTCACGGCGGATACCGATCCGATCGAGAATGGATCATTGGGTGGCTGTTAAGGCGATCCTTAAGTACTTAGAAGAACTAAGGATGTGTTCCTAATATATGGAGAAGGGTACATGGTGATCGTGGGTATCACGGATGCGACTCGGACGGACAAGGATGATTCCATGTCTGATGCAGGTATGTATTCACCGGAATGGGCGCAATAAGTTGGAAAGGTTCCAAGCTTGACACTATAGCGGATTGCCACTAAGGCGAGAATACGTTGCGACTTTGGAAGCGACAAGAGCGGTTTGGATCAAAGTTCATCTGAACTTGATGTGGTCTCATCGATGATCAAACATGTGCTTCGCGCTATCATCTTATCGGAGAGATCATCGGTAGGAGCGAAATACAAATCGAAAATTCCCCTTTGAAAGGAACTTAGCGGATCCTTTGACTAAGGCATTACCTCAAAATAAGTTTGAGGTCATGTTAGAGCTTATGGTATTGGATCTAGTAGCGATTGGCATTAGGCCAAGTGGGAGTCTGTTAGTAATATATGAGAGATGTCCTAAGGCAATGCCTTATGTATGAACCATTTATATGATAAATGAAGATTCACTATTTGAGTATACATGTTTTATGTATTTGATTGGATCTTAAACTCATTTCTTGAATGTCACGATCGATTCACGGCATGAGAGAATTTGTGATTGGATCACAACTAGTGAGTATCTCTACATGTGTAATTGTGATGTATCGGAATTATCCTAGTCGATGAATTGATGGATTTGGACACCATCGATTACATGAGAACAGTATACTCCTTGGTGTATCAAGCGGTGATTCTCCTTTGGTGGAGACATAGTGATGTCGGAGTTAATCGTGGATGCTAGTTATGGTAACTAGTTCATTGGAGTGACCGGTAGTAAGACTTCATATGGTTCTCTGCATATATAGATATGTCAATGAAGTTCTTCTTGTGGCTTAAGTGCGATGTTCCTTTGACTTGCGGTATTCAAGTCATCTTGATCATGGAGACTTATGCTTTGACATCTTAAGCAAACATCTCTAAGGAGATGTGGACCGGGATGATTGGGTATAAGTCGAAGTGATCGAAGGTGTTTGAATAGCCTATAAAGTTCACCACTCCTTGCGAGGAGATGTATACCCATGGCCTCTCGTCGGATTGTTACTAAAGTCTTTGGCCAAAGCATTACATGTTTAGAGTAAGGTACTCTTGATACATGTGGAGTAACTAGAATCCGTAGGGGCGAGGAAATGATACTTGGGCTAGGTGTGGCGTAGTCGACCTAGTGAGGTGACACAATAGACCATGTCTGAACCAAGTGGGTATAAGATGAGTGAAGGAATGGGGCGCGATTCATTCGAGCTCTTGAAGGGTTTGAGAAATAGTTACGGATCAAGCGTTGATCTTTTGGTTAATTGGGGATCATGATGTACTACTAGGTGCCACTCATGATCGTTCTATAATTAATGGTTAATTATAGGCGGCCAACATAAACCGAGAACCTATTTGGTCACCGCACTGCTGCAGTGTAATCCAAAGGATTTAAAAGCGAGCTTGAGAATGGGATTCTCGGGCCAAGGAGAAACTATGTTTGGTTGGACCAAACATAAGCGAGCATGAAATTGTTTGATCGCAATGGGCGTGGATGGGCCGTGTCTTATGAAGACATAATGGATGGACCAAAATGGTTTGGTTCTAATCCAATGGATGAGAATAAACCAAAGGGTTTGGTTTATTTTAAGCGAATGAACCAAAAGTTGGTTGTTCGTTTTAACTTAAAATAAACCATCATGGTTTGGTTTATTTTAACTTATCTTAATGGAGGCGGAGTTAGCGGGCTTTATGGATATGATCCATTAACCATTAAGAGAATTAGTTCTCTATAAAATAGGGGTTAAACCCTAACCCAAAAACCCTAATGAAGTTTTGGCCCACCCCTAGCCTCCTTTTGTTGTTGCGCCCAACATGGTGTTGCCGCCAACTTCATGGAGCCGCCACCTCCTTGCGGCATCCAAGCTTCAGCGATGCTCGGCGACCCTCGGTGATCTCTTGTGGGTTCGGTGATAAGGTGAGCTCCACATCTCCTTTGGCGGCCTCTATTCCTCCACCAAGCTGTCCAGTTTTCTGGACAGCTTGTTTCTTTGTTGTCGGGCGTCGTTTGGGCGGCGGTTAGTGCTCCGACAGCGGCTAACTTACGAGGATTTGATCTCCGGTAATCCTCTGAGGTGGAGGGCGAAGGATTCGTCAAGCGGTTGTGAATACCTCTCGGAGAATCGAGTTTTGAGGACTCGGTTTTGGATCCGAATTTGGATTCGGATCGTGATCATCTCTCGATCACGTTGTCTTCAACACGAGGCTAGTAACCCGTACGAAGACGAAGCTCGTGGCTTAGCGAAGTCATCCCGAGGAGCTCGGCGTGGATACGGATAGAGACGATTCTTACGAGGATCGTTCCGGTTGATGCCGTTCCCACTATACGTCATACAAAAGGTATAACGTAGATAAATTTCCTTTTATTGCAAATTTTAATTTACGGTTATGTCTACACTTGTTTTAATATGCATGCGTGTGTTGTGTGTGTTGTAATAAATATAGATTTATTATTTTAATTGCTTCCGCTGTGCTCATGTTTACGAAACATGATCGAACACACACACGCCGCGGTGCCGGAAACCCAACAGCTTCTCGATCCAACAAATAGCTCCACCTCCCAAAGTAAACACAAAATCTGAGGTAGACTTACTGTTATCCCTATCTGATTGGAAGTCGGAATCTGTGTAACCCATAGGGAGTAATTGGTCTGCCTGGTAAACTAGCATATAATCCCTAGTCCTTCTCAGGTACTTTAATATATACTTCATTGCAGTCCAATGTCCCTGTTCTAGATTACTCTGATATCTGCTAACCATGCCGACGGTAAAGAAGATATCTGGTCCCGTACATAGCATCGCATACATGAGGCTTCCTACTGCCGAAGCATAAGGAACTGCCTTCATCTCCTCTATCTCCTCAGATGTTCTAGGACACATCTTCTTAGATAAAGGAACTCCATGCATGAAAGGTAGAAAACCTTTCTTGGAGTTCTGCATGCTAAAACGATCCATAATGGTGTCTATGTTTGAAGCTTGAGATAAGCACAATATCCTTTTTGTTGGGATGTATACTGAAAAGTCTATCTTTTGTATGAACACCTTTATTTTTGAAATAAGAATCACATGATCATTGTTTGCATATTTTTATGGTTATGCATATTGTCTAATACATTACATTGTAGATAACATGGTGTGTGGTGTCACACGGGAGATCATGTTATCGGTTCCTTGTAAAGTATAAGTAAAGGCTCACAACTGAGATGACTTTGGACAAACCATTGGTATGGTTGTTGTGTGATTTGGTATTGGTCTGTATTGACCATAGAATTACACTAGTACACTTTATGTGTATTGAGCAGGACTGATTTAGAGGTGATTCAATTTATTGCTGACTACATAATCGAATTGGACCTCAGATATTATATTGTACATGCTCTTAATCCCAATATAATAACGGGCACATATACTTAGTATTCATCTCTTTGATTTACCAATGGGAGAGATTTATAGATTAAATCGATAGGCTCGGTAAGTTGGGAGATGATATTATTTATATGGTGTGCCGTCGATTATAGGAGGAAACTGTGCCCTATATATTAGGATGATGATGTCCCCTTGAGGAGCTCATAAGGTTCATCATGTAAACCCTGTAGGTGGACTTGGTCCGACATGATGAAAAGGTTGAGTGGTACTACTCTTGGAGTTAGATGTTGATTAATTAATGATCAGTAAATTAATTAATCGACGGATATTCGAGATCTTAAACACGGGGAGAAAATGTAGAAATAATATATGGAGCCCATATTAACTTATGGGGGTTGGTGAGGTAGATAAATGATAATCCTCTAGTGGAATGGATAATCATTAATGGATTGGACTTTATGTGGGCTTGATCCATGGGTGGACAAGATCTAACTCCTCCTCATGGTCCCTATTGTAGCCTATTAACACCTCATGAAGCTTAGATCCAATGGATAGAAACAAAACTCTTGATCCAAAGGTAGAAATTAAATCTCTAGATCCAACGGTTGAGATTAAATCTCTAGATTTGACGGTTGAGATTAAATCCCTAGAACTAATGGAGGAGATTAAATCATGGCTTATCCCTAACTCTATAAAAGGAGGTTATAGGGGTGGGCGGCAACATGATGGAAGAGGTTAGGGTTTGCTTTCTTTGGGCGGCAACAATCCTAGTTGGGATAGGATTAGGAGTGGGCGGCTAGGGTTAGGGTTTGGGTGTTGGTGGTGGGTGGCAACAATGAGGAGAAGACCTTTTCTTCTTCTTCCAAGGTTTGGTTGGCTTCTATCCTTCTTCCCACTACCTTGGCCGGAGCTCAACCTATTCTTCTTCCCTTCATCCTTGGTCGGAAATTAGGAGAGCTTAGTTTAGGGTTTGGGTGGCAACAAGGAGAAGGATTGCTTTGCTTTCTCTTCTCCAAGTGTTGGCCGGCACCCCATGCCCTCATTGATTCTCCTTTGGCCGGTTCTTACACTCCATGTTCTCTTCCTTGGCCGGTGGCAACATCGAGTCTATTGACTTGGTGGCCGGTTCTAGATAGGAAGAAGAATTTTGTTTGATGATCTTCCTTTGTTCGGAGTGAACAAGGAAGGAAGATTGGCGATCTAGGAGCTTCGACTTTTGAAAGATCGTCGCCCACACGATGTCCAAAAGAAGGAAGGACATACAATAGAAGATCAAGAGGTATAATCTTGTTTATTTTGATTAGTGTTCTTTTGTATTAAGTTTATAATTTCTTTTAAATTATATACATGTTGTATGTGTTAGTTATAGCCCTAGAACCAATCATGTGATGGTTGAATAGGGAACATTTTGTATCATATTCTATGAAGGAAAAGGATTGGTTATTATATTTACATCTTGCTTGTGCCAGCTAAATTAAATATAATAATGCCCTAGAAAAGTAGGTTCTTATCTACAGCACATCAATTGGCAGAATTGATTATGAGAGGCTGTAGAGAACACTTTCCTAAAATGTTCCTAGTCAAGTATTAATATGCAAGGGCAATATTAATACATAAAGACTAGCATGTAGGTCAATTGATGACTTGATCTCACAAGTCATGGATATATCATATCAAGTTGACACATGGGTATATATTAGAGAATATATACTGAACTAATCCGCCATGAGAAAGTTTCATGGATCGTCATATGAGTGTCATAAACTTTCTCATGTGACTATTGGTATGAATAGTCCTCAAACCTGAAGTCACTATGGTTCCCTACATAAGGAGTTATGTACTTTGGTATCGTCAAACGTCACCTGTAAAAGGGTGGACCATAAAGGTGATTACTGGGTATATAATAAATTATGCGGAGGGATGTGAGTGATGTAGATGAGATCTATCCCTCCCATATGACGGGAGTGATATCTATGGGCCCCTTGATTGAGTAGAACTACTAAAATGCATGGCCATGCTCAAATGAGTCAATATGAGATATTGAGCTCATTTGTTTGAGTTAGTTTACTCAGGGATCAAGAAACACATAGATTGATCGAGGATGACACGGTCTATGCCTCATTGGTCAATCTGATATCAAGGATAGAAGGACACGGTCATACATTATAGTAGTCACGGAAAGGTCAGTCGGATCTTGACTTATTTCGTAACTTGTGTAGCAATGATGTATTGCTAGATGCCGCTCATTGCTTATGTATCTAAAAGAGTTTAGATCCACTGCCAACGTTATGAGAGCCTATAGGGTCACACACAAAGAGCATGATGATTAGAAGAATTAGTGCATTCTAGTTTGACTAGAATAATTTGGGAATAAGCTTAAGTACAAAATGGTTTTTGGACTTTAAGCTTAATGAGAATTTTAGCTTATTGATTTAATGAGATTAATTCAATATGCTAAGCTTATTAATTTAATAAGATTAAATAAATATGTTATCATGATAGCCTAAGCTTAATTGATTGAATAAGATTAATTCAATATGTTACCTTATTGATTTAATGAGATTAATTCAATATGATAACATAAGCTTATTGAATTAATAAGATTAATTCAACATGCATGAATGCCACATAAGCATGCCACCTAAGCATGCCACATAAGCATGCCACCTAAGCTTGATGAGGTGGAAGGAGACAAAGGGTTTTGACCTTTGGAATTTCTCCACATGTGGCCGGCCAAACAAGGAGTGTGATTATTTTTCAATGCAATTGATTGCATTGAATGTGATAGGAGGTGAAAGGTTTTTTCAATCCTATAAAACACTCCATGGGGTGGCCGGCCAAGGTGGGGGGAAGCTTGAGGCTTGGAGAGAGCTTGGTGGTGAGAGGCTTTGGTTGTGTGGCTTTTGTGAGTGTAGGCTAGCAAGAAGAGTGGTCTTCTTCTTCCTTTCTCTTTTTCCCTACCTTCCTCTCCTTTAGGGACTTCTAGCAAGAAGTAAAGGAGAGCTCTTCTAGTTTCTTTTGTGAGACAAGAGCTTGCTCGTGTGGATACATATAGAGGCACGGACAATTGAACGTGCTAAAAGATCCAACAAACCCAAGGAGAAGCGGGATTAAAAAGGGCACGCAACAAAGGTAATATTCTCCTATAAGATAGGTTTTTCTTTTAGAGAAATTTATTTTTTTTACGAGGTTTTCTTTCGCAAGGATCACTTGGAAGGGATCCTATTTTTTCAAGCAGTATATGCTATTTTGCATAAAAATCCCTACAAAGTGGTATCGAGCCACTATAAAGATCGATATAAAAAGGTTTTCTATTTTATATATGATATAGAAGTAGGATAAATTTTATTATGAGTTGATAATTGCATTAGCAATTTTTCAAACATAATAAAATATCCGATGTCTTTTAAAAGTTAAAATTGACATGGTGCATGGTTATGGCCTAGTCTCAAAAAGTTTGTGAATGTGTGTGTTGTAATTCTTAATACGGCCTGCGTGTCGTGCCTTTCTCCTAAAATTCTTGTTGTAAAATTAGTTTTAGACTCGAATGTAACTCGAGTATTTCTCCTTTTGTAATATACAAAATAAAGATGGAGGGTCCATTGGAAGATGACGTTACAAGGAGGAAGTCAACAACACAAGGCAACCAAAAGGAAGCACTTGGGAGAAGATGCTATCCCTAGGTTGACCAATCAATCTTTTCATTGTCTTGAGAAGATTGTAGAATAAGGGCCATAACCATGACACGCTTAGTTTAATATGTATGTGATGCATGTTAATTTAGCTTATATGTGATGTATGCTAATATGTATGTGATGCTTGTTTAAGTTTATTTCTTAATAAGTCTAAACGATATGCCTACCAAAGTTTGGTACTCACTACTTCCTCGATCATTTGTTATTGGGTTTAAAAGCAAAGCAATGCATTTTATCTTGGAAGAGTGCGAGTGGACAATCGTGATGTCCCGCTATCAAACTTGGTTAAGACTTAATTAAGTTTTTCTTAATTAATTAAGAAAGTAGAGGCATATATTAGCTTTGAACATAAGTTTTAAAACAGAGGTTTGTGTGATTTCAGAACATCAGCTTTGTCTTAGAAAGTGGTCGTTGCTCCGATATCAAAGAAGGCCTCTGTGCCTCACCACGGCCTGGAAGCTGGTTTAGGAATAAGCACTAAACTAATCTAAACTTAACCAAAGCTATTAAAGAGTTACATTAGATGTAATTGGCAAAAGATTGCCTACCTAATCATACTACGTCTTGGGCAATTAGCCAAAGCTAACTCAAGACGAAGTATGATGTGGATCTTTATCCCATATAAATTTATAGCTAAATAGAAGCTAATGATGTAAGCAAAATGTGTTTGCCTACATCAATGATTAACTCATATCAAAGCTATGAGAATTTAGTGGGAGCCTCATTTAATTAAAGGCCTAATTAAATGACTTAGGTACGATACTTAATTTTGCATTTTAATGTTGTAGATCACCATGTCTTCTAACACGACACACCCCCTCAACTTGCGATCTGTCCTTGAGAAAGACAAGATCAATGGAGCTAACTTTCTAGACTGGTATAGGAACTTGAGGATTATCCTCAAGCAAGAACGTAAACTGTATGTCCTAGAGCAGTCTATCCCTGAAACACCCGCCTTTGTGGCCACTCGTGCTGAAAAGGATGCTTATAAGAAGCATCAAGATGATGCATTAGATGTGTCATGTCTTATGCTTGCCACCATGAACTCTGAGCTTCAGAAGCAACATGAGAACATGGATGCCTATGGTATGGTTGAGCATTTGAAACAACTATATCAAGGACAAGCTAGGCATGAGCGTTTTGAAGTGTCTAAGGCTCTTTTTGCATGCAAGATGCAAGAAGGAACACCTGTAGGAACTAACGTACTTAAAATGATAGGGTACGTTGAGAACCTTGAAAGACTAGGTTTTCCACTGAGCCAAGAATTGACAACCGATGTTATCCTGCAATCATTGCCAGAAGAATATAATCAATTCGTCATGAATTATAACATGAATGAAATTGATAAGCCTTTGCCTGAGATTCTCAGCATGTTAAGAACTGCTGAACCGAATCTCAAGAAGAAAGTTAGTAACGTACTAATGGTCAAGAAGGGCAAAGGTAAGAGCAAAGGCAAGGGTAAGACCCAAGCCAAAGGCAAGGCCAATTCATCCACTTCAAAGGGTAAAGGTAAAGTACCTAAGGAAGGGGATTGTTTCCATTGCGGTGAGACTGGACACTGGAAGTGGAACTGCAAAGTCTACCTTGAGGAAGTAAAGAAGAAAAGAAGTGGGACTTCTGCCTGAGGTATACATGTTATAGAAGTTAATCTATCTATTTCTTCTACATGGGTATTAGATACCGGATGTGCATCTCACATTTGTACTAATGTGCAGGGACTGAGAAATAGTAGACTAATGGCAAAGGGCGAAGTGGACCTACGAGTAGGCAATGGTGCAAAAGTTGCTGCTGTAGCTGTAGGAACATATTCTTTGTCTTTGCCCACTGGGCTTATCTTAGAACTAGAGGAGTGCTTTTATGTACTTGCATTAACGAAGAACATAATTTCTGTATCTTGTTTAGACAAGAAAAACTTTTCTTTTATAATAGGACAAATGTTGTTCCATTTATTTGAATGAAATGTTCTATTGTAATGCACCACTTATGAATGGTCTCTATGTTCTAGATTTAGAAAACCCAATTTATAACGTAAATACCAAATGGTTCAAATCGAATAATTTGAACCAAACATATCTCTGGCACTGTCGCCTAGGTCACATAAATGAAAAACACATATCCTAACTCCATAAAGATGGATTATTGGACTCATTTGATTTTGAATCATATGATGTATGCGAATCTTGTCTTTTAGGAAAGATGACAAAAACTCCATTTAGTGGACATGGCGAGAGAGCGACGGACTTGTTAGGACTCATACATACCTTTGTATGTGGCCCTTTCAATGTCTAAGCCAGAGGAGGCTATAAGTACTTTATTACTTTTACTGATGATATGAGTAGATTTGGCTACTTATATTTGATGAGACATAAGTCAGAATCCTTTGAAAAGTTTAAAGAATTCAAGAATGAAGTACAAAACCAACTTGGTAAGCGTATTAAGCTACTTTGATCAGATCGAGGTGGTGAATACCTTAGTCAAGAGTTTCGTGATCACCTGGCTGAGTGTGGGATAATATCCCAACTCACTCCACCTGGAACACCACAATGGAATGGTGTATTTGAGAGGAGAAATCGTACTCTATTAGATATGGTACGATCAATGATGAGCCAGACTGATCTACCTACTTCCTTTTGGGGTTTAGCTCTAGAGACAGCCGCTTTCACACTTAATCGCGTCCCATCAAAAGCCGTAGAAAAGACACCATATATGTTATGGACTAGGAAGAGTCCCAAAATGTCTTTTATAAAGATTTGGGGTTGTGAAGCTTATGTTAGATGTCAAGTCTCAGATAAACTAGGACCCAAATCAGATAAGTGTTATTTTGTAGGATATCCCAAGGAAACTAAGGGATATTACTTTTACAATCCCACACTTGGCAAGGTGTTTGTTGCCAGAAATGCTGTCTTTCTAGAAAAACTAGTGGGAGTAAAATTCATCTTGAAGAAATTCAAGATGAAGATAACACTAAGGCTTCAATGGAAAATGAACAGGCACCATAAAGTGTTGTGGATGAGGAAATTGTTGCCCAAAGAGTTGTGGAGCAAACACCTGTTCAAGTAAACCAACCTCTTCGTAGATCTGATAGGATCCGTCGTCAACCCGAGAGATATTCTTTTCTCTCCGACATGATGATGTATTGCTTGTCGATCTTGACGAGCCTACATCCTATCAAGAAGCTATGATGAGCCCAGATTCCGAGAAATGGCTAGAGGCCATGAGATCCAAAATGGAATCCATGTACACTAACCAAGTATGGACTTTAGTTGATCCACCTAAAGGGGTAAAACCCATTGGGTGTAAGTGGGTCTTTAAAGTAAAGACTGACATGGATGGTAATAAGCATACCTATAAAGGTAGATTGGTGGCTAAAGGATTCAAACAAATTCATGGTATTGACTATGATGAAACCTTTTCACCAGTTGCGATGCTTAAATCCATTCGGATCATACTTGCTATTGCAGCCTACCACGATTATGAGATCTGGCAGATGGATGTCAAAACTTCTTTTCTGAATGGAAAGCTACTCGAGGATGTGTACATGACACAGCCTGAGGGTTTTGAAGATCCAAAGCATCCTGGAAAGGTATGCAAACTGTAAAGGTCCATTTATGGACTAAAGCAAGCCTCTCGAAGCTGGAATCTTCGATTCGATGATGCAATCAAGGAGTTTGGTTTCATCAAGAATAAAGATGAACCTTGTGTCTACAAGAGAAATAGTGGGAGCACAGTTGTATTTCTTATCTTGTATGTAGATGACATACTTCTCATCGGAAATGATATTCCCTCACTCTAGTCTGTGAAGATGTGGTTAGGGAATTGTTTCTCGATGAAAGACTTAGGTGAAGCTGCCTATATTCTAGGCATCAAGATCTATAGAGATAGATCTAAAAGATTACTTGGCCTAAGTCAGAGTACATACATTGATAAAGTGCTAGATCGTTTTGCTATGCAAAATTCCAAGAAAGGATTTCTGCCTTTATCACATGGTGTGAGTCTTTCGAAGACTCAATGTCCCTCTTTTAAGGAGGAGAGAGATCGCATGGATAAGATCGCTTATGCATCTGCTATAGGGTCTATCATGTACGCCATGCTTTGTACTCATCCTGACGTCTTGTATGCTTTGAGCATGACGAGTAGATACCAGTCGGATCCAGGTGAAAGTCACTGGATAGCAGTCAAAAATATTCTTAAATACTTACGAAGAACGAAAGAATATTTCCTGATATTTGGAGGCAATGAGGAGCTAACTGTAAAGGGTTACAGTGATGCAAGCTTCCAAACAGACAAGGATGACTATAGATCGCAATCGGGGTACGTGTTTTGCCTGAATGGTGGAGCTGTGAGCTGGAAGAGTTCGAAGCATGACACAGATTCTTGATTCTACGCGAAGCGAGTATATATTCTTTGCGTCGATGCGAAAGGAGGCTGTTTGGCTCCGCAAGTTCATCAATGAACTTGGGGCAGTTCCTAGCATTGCAGATCCAATAGACCTCTATTGTGACAACAATGGGGCTATTGCACAGGCTAAGGAACCTCGATCACATCAGCGGACCAAACACATACTGCAGTGCTTCCATCTCATTCGAGAGATCATCGATAGAGGAGATGTGAGGATATGCAGAGTACCGACAGAAGCTAACATCGCAGATCCATTGACCAAGGCTTTGGCACAGAGGAAGCATGATGGTCACACTAGGTCACTAGGTATTAGATATTATAGTGATTGGTACTAGTGCTAGTGGGAGATTGTTAGTTATAGCCCTAGAACCAATCATGTGATGGTTGAATAGGGAACATTTTGTATCATATTCTATAAAGGCAAAGGATTGGTTATTATATTTACGTCTTGCTTGTGCCAGCTAAATTAAATATAATAATGCCCTAGAAATGTAGGTTCTTATCTACAGCACATCAATTGACAGAATTGATTATGAGAGGCTGTAGAGAACACTTTCCTAAAATGTTCCTAGTCAAGTATTAATATGCAAGGGCAATATTAATACATAAAGACTAGCATGTAGGTCAATTGATGACTTGATCTCACAAGTCATGGATATATGATATCAAGTTGACACATGAGTATATATTAGAGAATATATACTGAACTGACCCGCCATGAGAAAGTTTTATGGATCGCATTATGAGTGTCATAAACTTTCTCACGTGACTATTGGTATGAATAGTCCTCAAACCTAAAGTCACTACAGTTCCCTACATAAGGAGTTATGTACTTTGGTATCGTCAAACGTCACCCGTAACAGGGTGGACCATAAAGGCGATTACTGGGTATATAACAAATTATGCGGAGGGATGTGAGTGATGTAGATGGGATCTATCCCTCCCATATGACGGGAGTGATATCTATGGGCCCCTTGATTGAGTAGAACTACTAAAACGCATGGCCATGCTCGAATGAGTCAATATGAGATATTGAGCTCATTTGTTTGAGTTAGTTTACTCAGGGATCAAGAAACACATAGATTGATCGAGGATGACACGGTCTATGCCTCATTGGTCAATCTGATATCAAGGATAGAAGGACACGGTCATACATTATAGTAGTCACGGAAAGGTTAGTCGGATCTTGACTTATTTCATAACTTGGGTAGCAATGATGTATTGCTAGATGTCGCTCATTGCTTGTGTATCTAAAAGAGTTTAGATCCACTGCCAACGTTATGAGAGCCTATAGGGTCACACACAAAGAGCATGATGATTAGAAGAATTAGTGCATTCTAGTTTGACTAGAATAATTTGGGAATAAGCTTAAGTACAAAATGGTTTTTGGACTTTAAGCTTAATGAGAATTTTAGCTTATTGATTTAATGAGATTAATTCAATATGCTAAGCTTATTAATTTAATAAGATTAAATAAACATGTTATCATGATAGCCTAAGCTTAATTGATTTAATAAGATTAATTCAATATGTTACCTTATTGATTTAATGAGATTAATTCAATATGATAACATAAACTTATTGAATTAATAAGATTAATTCAACATGCATGAATGCCACCTAAGCATGCCACATAAGCATGATGAGGTGGAAGGAGACAAAGGGTTTTGACCTTTGGAATTTCTCCACATGTGGCCGGCCAAACAAGGAGTGTAATTATTTTTCAATGCAATTTATTGCATTGAATGTGAAAGGAGGTGAAAGGTTTTTTCAATCCTATAAAACACTCCATGGGGTGGCCGGCCAAGGTAGGGGAAAGCTTGAGGCTTGGAGAGAGCTTGGTGGTGAGAGGCTTTGGTTGTGTGCCTTTTGTGAGTGTAGGCTAGCAAGAAGAGTGGTCTTCTTCTTCCTTTCTCTTTTTCCCTACCTTCCTCTCCTTTAGGGACTTCTCTAGCAAGAAGTAAAGGAGAGCTCTTCTAGTTTCTTTTGTGAGACAAGAGCTTGCTCGTGTGGATACATATAGAGGCACGAACAATTGAACGTGCTAAAAGATCCAACAAACCCAAGGAGAAGCGGGATTAAAAAGGGCACGCAACAAAGGTAATATTCTCCTATAAGATAGGTTTTTCTTTTAGAGAAATTTATTTTTTTACGAGGTTTTCTTTCGCAAGGATCACTTGGAAGGGATCCTATTTTTTCCGTTGCGCATATGCTATTTTTCATAAAAAAAATCCCTACAGTATGTGGTTGTTTACTTTATGCATGTGGCTAAATAATACTTGGACATCGTCTATTCTTCGGCTACTCGTAGAATAGAGGTTGGTCGCTTGAACAACAAGTTTGTTCAAGTGACCTCTCTAAACGAATAGCACGATGATGACTTGGTTGTTTGGGTAATCACTTTTGTCTAGGATTAAATTTTTTAATCCGGGGACATCGATGGGATCGCCATGAACAAACAACCGAGGTGAAGTGGGAAGCGAAGTTTCCCCTCACGGATCAATGAAACCAACCCTTCAATTTGTATCAGAGCCAAGGTTTCCGGTTTTGTGTGTTTAAGGATTCGGTTACTCTTATGCATTTTTCATATATTATATGTGACAGATAATAGTAGGATATGCATAGTTTAACTCTTTGATTGCAGGCATAAGATCTGACTATTATGGCCATATGTGTTTATGTGATTGTATGTATGTAATAGTATATTTTGTTGAATCCTCGGGGTTGATGAGGCTAGTATTTAATTTTTTGTAAATTAGATATGACATTAGTTAGCCACTCCTTTTATTTAGTTTACTTTCGATCTAGATTTTATGTACACTCCCTCGTGGAGTATAGGATCGATGGATGTAAATTAAAATAGATTTTAGTCTCGGCTCGGATGTTTGGATGGCTCGTACATGGCGTAGGAGGAGCGGACGAGAAGGCGATGCGACGGGAGACATATTGAAGACAAAAGTCATAATAGTTTGAAAATAATTTATTTTTTATATTTATTGCTTATTGTTTGATATGCATGTTGAAGGCTAGAAAATTTCTCAATTTCAAATTACTAAGTGGGAGAGGGATATTGTTATAAATTCCCACGGCCTCCATTACGATTTGACATGTGATGCAAACAAACTTACGCGTCGGCTCTGAGTGCCTTCCTCCCCATCGGATGGGTTTGTTTGCGGATCACAAGGTCGAATATGATTATAGGAAATTATTAAGGAGCGTGTGTACTTCCCCATCGTAAGGCACATAACCCGAGATAATTACCTTGGTACCAAGTAATGGTGAACACTTAGATACAAATATAAGTATCCTCCCCATTGGAGTCACTGCTTTTATTTGTAGGGCCAAAGAGAAATCAACTATTAATTTTACTTGTCAAAAAGTTAGGTTGACAAGATAGTAAAATTAATGGGTAAAACCTCCTCTTACAAATGTAGAATTCGTATACGTCCACACTATCGTGGCATACGATATTCTCGGTGTTTTGAGGTGTTGGTTGATTTTAAAATTTTATTGTTTGAGGAATCAATAATTTTTTAAAATCTAAAGTAATGATCTATGTGATTCTTAGGATTTTCAAAAATGACTTTCAGTCTACTTGCTATGATACTAAAGGAAAATAAACTTACTATACCCAAATAATGTTGATTGGAAAAGAATCTAGATATTGTCTTATCTGCTAAGGAGTACAAGTATGTACTCTTCGAAGAGTGTCCTCCTAAGCCTGCGAATGAGCTGGAAGTCCTTGGAGTTGAGATCGATGGGGAAACCCAGGTCAATATCATTCTCCAGTCGACAGAAAGGCTTGCTCAGGCTCAGGCCATGGTTGCTCAGAAGGTTTCTACTTCTAAGCCGAAAGGCAAGAAGAAGAAGAAACAAGGTGGAGCAAAGGTGGTGGGAGGATCTCAGGGAGGAGTGAAGAAGCCGAAAGGCAAGTACTTCACTTGCAAGCAGGATGGACATTGGAAGAAGGACTGTCCCAATCCGAAGCAGAACAAAGGAATATCCTTTAGTCTAGTCGTTGAAACATGGTTAGCGGTATTATCTGCCGACACCTGGTGTAGATATGGGAGCCTCTGATCATGTCTGCAATACTTTGCAGGGGTTCCAGGAAACCCGACGACAAGCTGAGGGAGAGATTACCATTTACTTGGGCAATGACATGAAGGTGGCAGCTATTGCAGTGGGAGATATTTTATTTATCTTTTGAGAAAAATAAAGTTTTGGTTCTTAAGAATTGGCTTTATATACCTTTATTTAGAAAGAATTTAATTTCGGTTTCTAAATTGTTTATGGATGGATATTCTATTTTTTTTAATGACAGAGTTGTTATAAAAAGGAATAGGGAGAATATCTATTCAGGTACATTGATAGGAAATTTGTATACACTCGAACTAAAAGCTCTCATGATGCAAATAAAAGTTAATAACTCATCTTCTAATTCCAATAAGGGAAAAGAACCTTTGAAGATGATCCAAACATATCTTTGGCATCTTAGGCTTGGTCATATTAACCTAAGAAGAATTCAAAGGTTGATAGCTGATGGACATCTGGGTTCATTAGTGGTGAAAGATTTCCCAACCTGTGAATCTTGCTTGGAGGGTAAAATGACCAAGAGGCCTTTTAAGGCCAAGGGGTATAGAGCCAAAGATGTGTTAGAATTGGTTCATTCTGATTTGTGTGGTCCTATGACTATCCAGGCTTGAGGTGGTTTTGAATATTTCTTTTTTTATTCATAGACGATTATTCAAGATATGGATGACACTACGATCTGCTCGTGGTGGCGAATACCTCTTGGGAGAGTTTAGGAATTACTTATCAGAGGCTGGGATTCAATCCTAATTGTCTGCACCTGGCACACCCCAGCAGAACGGTGTAGCAGAGCTAAGGAATAGGACTCTTATGGAGATGGTTAGATCAATGATGAGTCATTCTGAGTTGCCAGATTTGTTAAAGGGATATGCTCTAGATACGACAGTGTACATTCTGAACTTGGTTCCATCTAAATCAGTGCCTTCTACTCTCACAAAATTGTGGACTGGGCGAAAGCCCAGTCTAAGACATATTCGGATATGGGGGAGTCCAGCACATGTGCTGAAGGCAGATGCTGGTAAGTTGGAACCTCGTACAGAAGTACGCATGTTCGTTGGGTATCCTAGAGGAACGAAGGGTGGTTTGTTTTATAGTCCTAGAGATCAGAGGGTGATCGTTAGCACGAACGTCAAATTTCTAGAGAAAGACTATGTGATGAGCCACAAGCCCAAGAGTAAATTTGTTATGGAGGAATAAAAAGGGGAATTCACTTCTTCAGTACCATCGGTACAAGAGGATATACCACAAGTCACTGCACCGTGTGTCACAAAGGATACACAGGTGATACCTCGTCCTAGTGGGAGAGTTGTGAGATAGCCTGATAGATTCATGTTCTTGGGATAATCTTCTGATTTAGTCCCTGGCAAACATGAACCTGATCCCTGGACATATGACGAGGCAATCCAAGATAAAGATGAAGTATCTTGGCAAAGTGCAATGAATGCTGAGATTGAATCTATGGATTCAAATCAGGTCTGGGAGCTAGTAGAACCACCCGATGGTGTAAAAACTATTGGTTGCAAGTGGATCTACAAAAGAAAGAGAGGAATAGACGGGAAGATTGAGACCTTCAAAGCAAGGCTTGTTGCGAAAGGGTATACTCAGAAAGAGGGTATCGATTATGAGGAGACCTTTTCGCCGTTAGCCATGCTTAAGTCTATCCAGATTCTCTTATGCATTGCAGCTCATATGGATTATGAGGTGTGGCAGATGGATGTCAAGACAGCTTTCCTTAATGGAAGTCTTGAGGAAAACATCTATATGAAGCAACCAGAGGGATTCATTACAAAGGGCAAAGAGCATCATGTGTGTAAGCTTAATCGGTCCATTTATGGATTGAAGCAAGCTTCGAGGTCTTGGAACATCCACTTTGATGAGGTAATCTAGTCTTATGGATTTATTCAAAGTCCGGATGAGTCTTGTGTATAGTGACGGAAATGTAGTGGTATTTCTTGTAGTATACGTAGATGACATTTTGTTGATTGGCAACAATATCAAGGTGTTATCGGATGTAAGGGTATGGTTGTCCAAACAGTTTGATATGAAGGACTTGGGAGAGGTGGGACACATCCTTGGGATCAAGGTTATAAGGGATCGCAGGAAAAGGATGTTGTGCTTATCCCAAGATTCATACATAGACACGATTATGGAGCATTTTCGCATGCAGAACTCCAAGAAGGGTTTTCTACCTTTCAGGCATGGAGTTCCCTTATCTAAGGAGATGTGTCCTAGAACATCTAAGGAGATAGAGGAGATGAAGGCGGTTCCTTATGCTTCGGCGGTAGGAAGCCTCATGTATGAGATGCTATGTACGAGACCAGATATCTGATTTGTCGTGGGCATGCTCAGCAGATATCAGAGTAATCCAGGATAGGGATATTGGACTGCAGTAAATCATATATTGAAGTACCTGAGAAGGACCAGGGATTATATGCTAGTTTACCAGACAGACAAATTATTCCCTATGGGTTATATGGATTCCAACTTCCAATCAGATAGGGATAACAGTAAGTCTTCCTCAGGTTTTGTGTTTACTTTGGGAGGTGGAGCCATTGTATGGAGGAGTGTCAAGAAGAAATGCGTGGTGGACTCTACCATGGAAGCTGAGTATGTGGCAGCCTCTGAGGCGGCCAAAGAAGCTGTCTGGCTCAGGAACTTCCTGATGGACTTAGATGTGATTCCTGGTTTGCCCAGAACTATCACAATTTATTGTGATAATAATGGTGCAGTTGCAAACTCGAAGGAACCACGAGCCCATAAGGCGAGTAAACACATAGAGCGCAAGTACCACCTGATACGAGAAATCGTAAAGGAGGTAGAAGTTGCTGTCGCCTAGATTGCATCAGAGGATGACCTGGTAGACCCTTTTCACTAAGGCCCTTCTAGCGAGAGCTTTGATAGGCATGTGGAGGGAAGGGGAATCAGATGTAAGGCAGTATGAGGATAGCATAGTCTTTTAGTATAAGTGGGAGATTGTTAGGATGTATACTGAAAAGTCTATCTTTTGTATGAATATATTTATTTTTGAAATAAGAATCACATGATCATTGTTTGCATATTTTTATGGTTATGCATATTGTCTAATACATTACATTGTAGATAACATGGTGTGTGGTGTCACACGAGAGATCATGTTATCAGTTCCATGTAAAGTATAAGTAAAGGCTCACAACCGAGATGACTTTGGACAAACCATTGGTATGGTTGCAGTGTGATTTAGTATTGGTTTGTCTTGAATATAAAATTACACTAGTACACTTTGTGTGTATTGAGAAGGACCGATTTAGAGGTGATTCGATTTATTGCTGACTACATAATCGAATCGCACCTTAGATATTATACATGCTCTTAATCCCGATATAATAACGGGCACATATACTTAGTATTCATCTCTTTGATTTACCAATGGGCGAGATTTATAAATTAAATTGATAGGCTCGGTAAGTTAGGATATGATATTATTTATATGGTGTGTCGTTGATTATAGGAGGAAACTGTGTCTTATATATTAGGATGATGATGTCCCCTTGAGGAGCTCATAAGGTTCATCATTTAAACCCTGCAGGTGGACTTGGTCTGGCATGATGAAAAGGTTGAGTGGTACTACTCATGGAGTTAGATGTTGATTAATTAATGGTTAGTAAATTAATTAATCGACGGACATTCGAGATCTTAAACACGGGGAGAAAATGTACAAATAATATATGGAGCCCATATTAACTTATGGGGTTTGGTGAGGTAGATCAATGATAATCCCCTAGTGGAATGGAGAATCATTAATGGATCGGACTTTATGTGGGCTTGATCCATGGGTGGCCAAGATCCAACTCCTCCTCATGGTCTCTATTGTAGCCTATTAACACCTCATGAAGCTTAGATCCAATGGATAGAAACAAAACTCTAGATCCAAAGGTAGAGATTAAATCTCTAGATCCGACGGTTGAGATTAAATCTCTAGATCTGACGGTTGAGATTAAATCCCTAGAACCAATGGAGGAGATTAAATAATGGCTTATCCCTAACTCTATAAAAGGAGGTTATAGGGGTGGGTGGCAACTTGATGGATGAGGTTAGGGTTTGCTTCCCTTGGGCGGCAACAATCCTAGTTGGGATAGGATTAGGAGTGGGCGGCTAGGGTTAGGGTTTGGATGTTGGTGGTGGGCGGTAACAATGAGGAGAAGACCTTTTCTTCTTCTTCCAAGGTTTGGCCGGCTTCTATCCTTCTTCCCTTTACCTTTGCTGGAGCTCAACCTATTCTTCTTCCCTTCATCCTTGGCCGGAAATTAGGAGAGCTTAGTTTAGGGTTTGGGGGGCAACAAGGAGAAGGATTGATTTGCTTTCTCTTCTCCAAGTGTTGGCCGGCGTCCATGCCCTCATTGATTCTTCTTTTGTCGGTTCTTACACTCCATGTTCTCTTCCTTGGCCGGCAGCAACATCGAGTCTATTGACTTGGTGGCCGGTTCTAGATAGGAAGAAGAGTTTTGTTTGATGATCTTCCTTTGTTCGGAGTGAACAAGGAAGGAAGATTGGCGATCTAGGAGCTTCGACTTTTGAAAGATCATCGCCCACACGACGTCCAAAAGGAGGAAGGACATACAATAGAAGATCAAGAGGTATAACAAGAGGTATAATCTTGTTTATTTTGATTAGTGTTCTTTTGTATTATGTTTATAATTTCTTTTCAATTATATGCATGTTGTATGTGGTTGTTTACTTTATGTATGTGGCTAAATAATACTTGGATCCCGAACATAAACATGAAAGCCGACGATCCGGACATCGTCTATTCCGCGGCTACTCGTAGAATAGAGGTTGGTCGCTTGAACAACAAGTTTGTTCAAGTTACCTCTCTAAACGAATAGCACGACAATGACTTGGTTGTTTGGGTAATCCCTTTTGTCTAGGATTAAATTTTTTAATCCGGGGACATCGATGGGATCGCCATGAACAAACGACCGAGGTGAACTGGGAAGCGAAGTTTCCCCTCACGGATCAATGAAACCAACCCTTCACTTTTCCTGCGATCCCTTATAACCTTGATCCCAAGGATGTGCCCCACTTCTCCCAAGTCCTTCATATCAAACTGTTTGGACAACCATACCCTTACGTCCAATAACACCTTGACATTGTTGCCAATTAACAAAATGTCATCTACGTATAGTACAAGAAATACCACTATATTTTCGTCACATATCTTGTATACACAAGACTCATCCGGGCTTTGAATAAATTCATAAGACTGGATTACCTCATCAAAGCGGATGTTCCAAGACCTCGAAGCTTGCTTCAATCCATAAATGGACCGATTAAGCTTACACACAAGATGCTCTTTGCCCTTTGCAATGAATCCCTCTGGTTGCTTCATATAAATGTTTTCCTCAAGACTTTGATTAAGGAAAGCTGTCTTGACATCCATCTTCCATACCTCATAATCCATATGACCAGAAATGCATAAGAGAATCCGGATAGACTTAAGCATGGCTACCGACGAAAAGGTTTCTGAAGGGATTTCCATTGTCGAGTCCATGAGAGGAAACTTCGCTTCCTACTTCACCTTGGTCGTTTGTTCATGGAGATCCCCTCGATATCCCCGGATTTCAAAAATTTAATCCTAGACAAAAGGGATTGGCCAAACAACCAAGTCATTGTCGTGTTATTCGTTTAGAGAGGTCACTTGAATAAACTCGTTGTTCAAGCGACCATCCTCTATTTTATGAGTAGCCGAGGAATAAACGATGTCCGGATCACCAGTTTTTGTGTTTATGCTCGGGATCCAAGTATTATTTATCCATATAAAGATTTATATCATGCTCATAGTTGAAAAAACAAAACAAGCAAGTAACAAAAGAGAATAGAGAATAGGTATACCTCTCGATCTTCTAATGTATGACCTTCCTCCTTTCGGACGTCGTGTGGGCGCCGATCTACCAAAAGTCGAAGCTCCTAGATTGAAAATCTTCCTTCCTTGCTCTTCCAAAGCAAAAGGAAGAATAGAAACAAGGTTCTTCTCCTCCCTAAAACCAACCAACAAGGAACAAAAGGAATCCTTGCCGCCGACCAACTAGGAGGAGGAGATGATAATGGAAACCGACCAAGACACCAAGAAAGACCCCTAAGTCTTGTTTCCACCACTCAAGGAGAAGAGAGGAGAGTCTTTTGGGCGCTGGCCAAGGGCTGGAAAAGAGCTTGAGAGGTTGCTGGATGCCGTCCAAGTTGAAGGAAGAAGAAGAAAAGGAACAACTTCCTTATTTGGTGCCGCCCAAGCCTCCAAACCCTAATCCTATCTCAATTAGGATTCCTCTCTTGCCGCCCAAAACCCTAGCTCTCCTTGGATTGATCCCACGCCAACCCCTTTCCCTCCTTTTATAGAGTTAGAGATAAGCCTCCTTTTAATCTCCACCATTGGTTCTAGGGATTTAATCTCAACCGTCGGATCTAGAGATTTAATCTCAATCATCGGATCTAGAGATTTAATCTCTACCTTTGGATCTAGAATTTTGTTTCTATCCATTGGATCTAAGCTTCATGAGGTGTTAATAGGCTATATTAGGGACCGTGAGGAGGAGTTGGATCTTGGCCACCCATGGATCAAGCCCACATAAAGTCCGATCCACTAATGATAATCCAATCCACTAAAGGATTATCATTGATCTACCTCACCAACCCCCATATGATAATATGGGCTCCATATATTATTTGTACATTTTCTCCCCGTGTTTAAGATCTCGAATGTCCATCGATTAATTAATCTACTGACCATTAATTAATCAACATCTAACTCCATGAGTAGTACCACTCAACCTTTTCATCATGTCGGACCAAGTCCACCAGTAGGGTTTACATGATGAACCTTATAAGCTCCTCAAGGGGACATCATCATCCTAATATATAGGACACGGTTTCCTCCTATAATCAATGACACCCCATATAAATAATATCATCTCTCAACTTACCGAGCCTATTGGTTTAAATTAATAAATCAAAGAGATGACTACTAAGTATATGTGCCTGTTATTATATCGGGATTAAGATCATGTACAAAATAATATCTGAGGTCCGATTCGATTATGTAGCCAGTAATAAATCGAATCGCCTCTATGTCGGTCCTGCTCAATACACACAAAGTGCACTAGTGTGATTCTATGGTCAAGACAAACCAATACCAAATCACACTATAACCATTCCGATGGTTTGTCCAAAGCCATCTCGGTTGTGAGACTTTACTTATACTTTACAAGGAGCCGATAACATAATCTCCCGTGTGACACCACACATCATGTTATCTACAATGTAATGTACTAGACAATATTGCATAACCATATAAATATGCAAATAATGAACATGTGATTCTTATTTCAAAAATAAAGATGTTCATAGAAAAGATAGACTTTTCAGTATACATCCCTACAATCTCCCACTTATACTAAAAGACTATGCTGTCATCAAACAACCATACATCTGATTTTCCTTCCCTCCACATGCCTATCAAAGCTCTCGCTTAGAAGGGCCTTAGTGAAAGGGTCTACCAGGTCATCCTTTGATGCAATCTAGGCGACAACTTCTACCTCGTTTACGATTTCTCGTATCAGGTGGTACTTGCGTTCTATGTATTTACTTACCTTATGGGCTCGTGGTTCCTTTGAGTTTGCAACTGCACCATTATTATCACAATAAATTGTGATAGTTCTGGGCAAACCAGAAATCTCATCCAAGTCCATCAGGAAGTTCATGAGCCATACAACTTCTTTGGCCACCTCAGAGGCTGCCACATACTCAGCTTCCATGGTGGAGTCCGCCACGCATTTTTGCTGGACACTCCTCCATACAATGGCTCCACCTCCCAAAGTAAACACAAAACCTGAGGTAGATTTACTTTCATCCCTATCTGATTGGAAGTCGGAATCCGTGTAACCCACAGGGAGTAATTGGTCTGCCTGGTAAACTAGCATATAATCCCTAGTCCTTCTCAGGTACTTCAATATAGGCTTTATCGCAGTCCAATGTCCCTGTGCTGGATAACTCTGATATCTGCTAACCATGCCCATGACATAGCATATATCTGGTCTCGTACATAGCATTGCATACATGAGGCTTCCTACCATCGAAGCATAAGGAACTGCCTTCATCTCCTCTATCTCCTCAGATGTTCTAGGACACATCTCCTTAGATAAAGGAACTCCATGCCTGAAAGGTAGAAAACCTTTCTTGGAGTTTTGCATGCTAAAACGATCCAAAATTGTGTCTATGTATGAAGCTTGGGATAAGCACAACATCCTTTTCCTGCGATCCCATATAACCTTGATCCCAAGGATGTGTCCCACCTCTCCCAAGTCCTTCATATCAAACTTTTTGGACAATCATACCCTTACGTCCGATAACACCTTGATATTGTTTCCAATCATCAAAATGTCATCTACGTATAGTACAAGAAATACCACTACGTTTCCGTCGCATCTCTTGTATACACAAGACTCATCTGGACTTTGAATAAATCCATAATCCTGGATTACCTCATCAAAGCGGATGTTCCAAGACCTCGAAGCTTGCTTCTATCCATAAATGTGTTAGGGCAATCTCTTACCGTAATATGGTTTTGATGGTGTGGCAAAGGGTTTAAGTTAGTGTGTTATGTTGATTTGATATGTGCGTTGAAGTCGTGCAGGACTTAGTAATTCGCACATGGAGCCGTGGCGAGTTTCACATCTCATGACTCGTGCCTTGAGTCGGTGAAGGATAGCTTTGCGGAAGCCGTGCGCTTGGAGCATCCGAGGGACCGCCGGACGAGAAGCTTGGAGTGAAGCTGGAGGAAGTAGACTTCGAGGCAAGAGACGCGAAGGAGCATTGCAGAGCCGTGCGCCTGATGCTGCCGAGGGACGTGGCCGAGAACGAAGAGAACTTCGAAGGCGAGGGACTCCGAGAGATGAGAGTGAGCGATTGTAACCCGGGGAAGGGTAGCTCTTAGGTGAAACTTGGCCATTTGGCCAAGTGTCGGATGGGTTTTCCCGACACCAGTCGACTGCCATGTCATGGCAGTCGACTGCTCTGAGTCGAGTGAGTTCGACTGGTATCCGACTGATGGGTTTATGCCCAGCAGTCGACTGCCAGAGGATATCGCGGGCACAGAACCGCTCGTAGCCGACTGGGCAGTCGACTACGGAGGCAGCAGTCGACTGGTGAGGTCCATCAGTCGACTGCCAAGAGTTCCGTTGGACTACAACGGTCGGGATCCGACGTGTTCGGAGGCCGTTGTAGTGACGGCAGTCGACTGCCAAGGGCGGCAGTCGACTGGTGGCGGCCAACGGGAAGAAATCAGCCCTCTCTATAAAAAGAGAGGGTGTGAGCCTTTGAGAGGCTAATGCTTATGCTCTAAGTGATCTTCCTAGTGCCCCACAAGCTCTAAACTCTTCTTACTTGTTTTTACTCCATTCTTATTGTAAGAAGAGTGATCTTGATTGTAAAGGTTACCTCCACCTAGCTTGGTGCAAAGGAGAGACCAATAGTGATTGGCTTTGGAGGAGTGATTCACCTCGGACGAATCGGGATCGTGGATTAGCGGCGTAGCCGTGAACCACGTTACATTCTTTGTTAGCATTTGTATTTTCATTTATTGCTTTGTCTTTATTGTTTATTCTTTCGCTTGCGCTAACGATTGTGTAGACGAGCAAACGAACGAGAGAATTCCGACATCCATAGAAGAGGGCTATTCACCCCCCTCTAGCCGGCCGTACCGATCTCCTACAAGTGGTATCAGAGTCGAGGAAAGCTTATCGAGGACTAACCGCCACAACAAGCAACTTTCAAAATGGCCGGCTCCAACATCCATCCTCCGATGTTTGAAGGAGAATTCGCTTGGTGGAAGAAGCGAATGGAGGTATTTTTCGAAACGGATTTTGACATTATGATTACAATGGAATCCGATTTTGTTTTGCCTAGGGATGAAGAGGGGAAGCCAATAGAGAAATCTAGGTGGACCAAAAGGCAAAGGGAAGAGCACCTTGCAAATTCAAAAGCCAAGCATCATCTCTTCAATGTGCTCCCCCAACAAGAAATCAACCGAATAGGAGAATGCCTAAGTGCCAAGGAGATGTGGGAGAAGCTAATTGAGCTTCATGAAGGCACATCCGAGGCAAAGCTAGCAAGGAGAGGTCTCCTCCGCTCCCAACTATCCAACATTAAATTAGAAAAGGGAGAAAAGGTAACTTCTTTGCATTCTAGATTCAAAGAAATTTTAAATGGACTAACAAGTGTAGGAGAAAGGCTCTCCAATCGCGATATGATAATGAAGGCCATAGATGCTTTCCCCCGATCATCCAAGTGGAGTTCAATGGTGGACTCATTTTACATTTCAAAGAATCTAGAGGTAAGTACTCTAGATGAATTTTTCTCCACTATGGAATTACATGAATCTAGGCTTGAAGGAATACAAGAAGAGCCTATAATTCAACCCTCAAGAGGAGTAGCTTTGATAGCGAACAAGGGGAAGAAAAAGATGGAAATCCCCTCCTCCTCCGATGACGAAGCATCTTCCTCCTCCTCCATGGATAGCACCGAAGAAGCCTATATGGTAAGGAAGGTAAGACGTGCATTTAAGAATTTTAGATTTGATAAATCTCATGATAGGAATAGAAGACCAAGGGGGAAGGTCATATGCTACAATTGCCAAGGAGAAGGGCACATAAGAGACAATTGTCCTCTCTTAAACAAGAGCAAGGAAGAGAGGAAAAAGAAAGAAGAAAAGAAGAAGAAAAAGGGGAGCAAGAAAAAGAAGGAAGAGGAGAATAAGACAAAGGAAAAGGGAAAGGCTAAAGCTCTCAAGGCAAGGATTTGGGATGATCCATCCTCATCATCATCGGATGAGGAGAATGCCTTTGTCACCAATTTGGCCTTGATGGCCTTTGATGACTTGGATTGCTCTTCATCCGAAAATGAAGGATCAAGCTCAAGTGGGGAGAGCTCAAATGAAGGGGGAGCTTCTACATCCTCATCATCCGAAGAAGAAGAGGACATGGAAACTATGGTAACGAAAGCCTCTCCTAAGAAAATAGTTTCCATAATTTCTAGTTTAACTAAGGACTTATTTGGAATGAAAAAGAAAAATAAAAGCATGCTTAATCAAATTAAGGCATTGGAAAATAAGCTAGAAAATGCATGCTTAAATGATAATATTTCTTCTAGCTTAAATGATGCATGCTCACATGACCTTTATGTGCCATTAGATGTTAGTGATGCATGTATAAATGAAAATAGGGCCTTAAGGGAAAAGGTAGATTATTTAACAAAAGCCCTAGAAAAATTCACAATTGGCTCCAACACATTGAACATGATCTTAGGGAGCCAAAGAGCTAGTTTCAACAAAAAGGGCCTAGGCTATAAGGAAAAGAAAAATGAAAAGGCCTACAAATGCCTAATAGCTAGGGGACAAGATAAAAAGAAAGTAATTGCTAGAAAATGGATCCCCAAGGAATATCTAGTGAACCCAATAGGAAAGAACTTATTTTGGGTTCCAAAATCCATCCTTAAGGGTTAGGATAACCCTAGGGTAGTCAACCACATGGACCTAACCTATATCATATTTTGGTTGACTTAGGATGACGGGACAACATTTTTTAAATAGTGTTGGGTGATGATAACGTGCCCATAAATAGATAATAATGCTTAAATCATGATGATTAATGTAATTGCTATGTATGTTTAAATCATGATTTATGATTTTAATATTTGGCACGTAATCATGAGAAATAGGGTTGAATCATGCTTTAGGTGATACTTTGCTTATTATCATCATATAATATCTAATGCATGATTATTATTTAATGAATACATGAGTTTCATGATCATAATGTAGAATTTATTCATATATGTCTTTATGATCATAAGGATTATTAGGTTGATACTTAACCTTGATAGAATTGCATGAATATATTGGTTAAGTATACACAAATACCCTCTAGGAGGCATCTCACACTCACCATAGGCTACCTTGATTGAAAACTTAGCATGAGTGAGATGTTAGGATGATACAAATGTCCACTAATGCCTATGGCATTTAGATGGTCATTTAAAGTATCAAAATAGCAATAATAGACCAATCATGGGGAAGTCTTATGTTTAATTCATAGACATATTGCCCAAAGATCATGGTTGGATATTTCATATGTTTTCAAAACAATTTCTTACTTTAAAATACATGTATTCATGTTTTGAAACAATTGGATGCAAGACTAGGTGTTAAAATGGATACTCTTATGATAAAAAAACCTAGTAGTTTTTAAAGCTTTTGGATTTTTGGCAAATACGTGGAAATATAATGATTTTTCATGAAAACCTATTTTTCACTGATAGATATACTTAAAAAAAATATGTTCCCCAAATTTCATGATTTTTCAAATTTTCTGGAATTAATAATGCATTTCTGAAATTCATCCAGAAAATCAAAAATTCGGATTCCTTTGTGCGATGATCGCCATACATCGATAGAATGATCGATGATGGATCTGAACAAGTACAGTAACCTGATTTTATCAGGTTTTGACTGATTTTAATGTATGTTTCTCTTTATACTTGATGCCATGTGCCTCTAACTTAGTGTTAATATTTTTGATGGTGTCAAAGGGGGAGAAATAATTATGTTTATGTTAATTATTTTAGGGGGAGAAATATATGATAGGGGGAGAAAATTTGTATAGAGAGTTTCATGGATTAAGGGGGAGTTACATGTTGCTATATCATGTTTATGTTTACATGCTTTCTTTCCTTTAAAATTTATATCAAATGTTTTTACCTAACTTAAACGGATTGCCACACATCAAAAAGGGGGAGATTCTTAGGGCAATCTCTTGCCATAATATGGTTTTGATGGTGTGGCAAAGGGTTTAAGTTAGTGTGTTATGTTGATTTGATATGTGCGTTGAAGTCGTGCAGGACTTAGTAATTCGCACATGGAGCCGTGGCGAGTTTCACATCTCATGACTCATGCCTTGAGTCGGTGAAGGATAGCTTTGCGAAAGCCGTGCGCTTGGAGCATCCGAGGGACCGCCGGACGAGAAGCTTGGAGTGAAGCCGGAGGAAGTAGACTTTGAGGCAAGAGACGCGAAGGATCATTGCAGAGCCGTGCACCTGATGCTGCCGAGGGATGTGGCCGAGAACGAAGAGAACTTCGAAGGCGAGGGACTCCGAGAGATGAGAGTGAGCGATTGTAACCCGGGGAAGGGTAGCTCTTAGGTGAAACTTGGCCATTTGGCCAAGTGTCGGATGGGTTTTCGACACGATCGACCGCCATGTCATGGCAATGATCGCTTCCGAGTCGAGTGAGTTTGACCGTATCCGATCGATGGATTTATGCCCAGCGATCGACTACCATGGAATGGCATCCGGAGGATATCACGGCACAGACCGCTCGTAGCCGTCGCGATGACGACGGAGGATCGACCGTGAGGTCCATCAGTCGACTGCCAAGAGTTCCATTAAACTACAACGGTCAGGATCCGACGTGTTCGGAGGCCGTTGTAGTGGCAATGATCGCCAAGGGCGGGCAATGATCGTGGCGGCCAACGAGAAGAAATCAGCCCTGTCTATAAAAAGAGAGGGTGTGAGCTTTTGAGAGGCCAATGCTTATGCTCTAAGTGATCTTCCTAGTGCCCCACAAGCTCTAAACTCTTCTTACTTGTTTTTACTCCATTCTTATTGTAAGAAGAGTGATCTTGATTGTAAAGGTTACCTCCACCTAGCTTGGTGCAAAGGAGAGACCAATAGTGATTGGCTTTGGAGGAGTGATTCACCTCGGACGAATCGGGATCTTGGATTAGCGGCGTAGCCGTGAACCACGTTACATTCTTTGTTAGCGTTTGTATTTTCATTTATTGCTTTGTCTTTATTGTTTATTCTTCCGCTTGCGCTAACGATTATGTAGACGAGCAAACGAACGAGAGAATTCCGACATCCATAGTAAGAGGGCTATTCACCCCCCTCTAGCCGGCCGTACCGATCTCCTACAAAATGGACCGATTAAGCTTACATACAAGATGCTCTTTGCCCTTAGCAATGAATCCCTCTGGTTGCTTTATATAGATGTTTTCCTCAAGACTTCCATTAAAGAAAGCTGTCTTGACATCCATCTGGTACACCTCATAATCCATATGAGCTGCTATGTATAAGAGAATCCGGATAGATTTAAGCATGGCTACCAGCGAAAAGGTCTCCTCATAATCGATACCCTCTTTCTGAGTATACCCCTTCGCAACAAGCCTCGCTTTAAAGGTCTCAACCTTCCCATCTATTTCTCTCTTTCATTTGTAGATCCACTTGCATCCAATGGTTTTTACACCATTGAGTGGGTCTACTAGCTCCCAGACCTGATTTGAATCCATAGATTCAATCTCAGCATTCATTGCACTTTGCCAAGATACTGCATCTTTATCTCGGATTGCCTCGTCATATGTCCAGGGATCAGGTTCATGTTCGCCAGAGGTTCAGGTTCACAGGTTGGGAAATCTTCCACCACTAATGAACCCAGAGGTCCATCAGCTATCAACCTTTGAATTCTACTTAGGTTAATATGAATAAGCCTAAGATGCCAAAGATATGTTTGGTTCATCTTCAAAGGTTCTTTTCTCTTATTAGAATTAGAAGATGAGTTATTAACTTTAATTTGCATCGTGGGAGGTTTTGGTTCAAGTGTGTAAAAAATTTCCTATCAATGCACCCGAATAGATAATGTCCCTATTCCTTCTTATAACAACTCTGTCATTAAAAGAAATAGAATATCCATCCATAAACAATTTAGAAACCGAAATTAAATTCTTTCTAAATAAGGGTACATAAAGGAAATTCTTAAGAATCAAAAGTTTATTATTCTCAAAAGATAAATGAACATCTCCCACTGTAATAGCCGCTACCTTCTTGGCATCGCCCAAGTACACGATAATCTCCCCCTCAGCCAGTCGTCTGGTTTCCTGGAACCCCTGCAAAGTATTGCAGACATGATCAGTGGCTCCCGTATCTACACACCAGGTGTCGGTAGATAACACCGCTAAACATGTTTCAACGACTAGACCAAAAGATATACCTTTGTTCTTGCAGTTAGGGCAGTCCTTCTTCCAATGTCTAATCTACTTACAAGTGAAGCACTTGCCTTTCGGCTTCTTCACTCCTCCCTGAGTACCTCCCACCGCCTTCGTCTCGGTTTGTTTCTTCTTCTTCTTGCCTTTCGGCTTAAAAGTAGAAACCTTTTGGGTCACCATGGCATGTGCCTGAGCACTCTGACAAAATAGCCCCTCTGCCGCCTGGAGTTCTGTCAGAAGTTCCACCAATGAATCAACCTCTTGTTCATGTTGTAGTTCAGGCGAAACTGCTCAAAACTCCTAGGTAGAGACTGGAGTATGATATCGACCTGGGTTTCCCCATCGATCTCAGCTCCAAGGACCTCCAGCTCATTCAAATGAGCCATCATCTTGAGAACATGATCCCTTACGGGTGTTCCCTCGATCATAGAGGTCGTTATCAAGTTTCTCATGGCTTCTTGCCTCGTAGCCCGATTCTGGTGTCCAAAAAGTTTCTTGAGATTGAGCATCATATCATAAGCAGTGGGCATGGCTTGATGCTGATGTTGCAGTACATTTGACATAGATGCCAAAATGTAACATCGCGCCATCTCATCGGCCTTGACCCACTTCTTATAGCTCTCTCTCTCCTTTTCCCCAGAATCATCTGAAGGCTTGGGAGGGCACTCTTCGAGGAGTACATATTTGTATTCCTCAGCAGTCAAGACAATATCTAGATTCCTCTTCCAATCTACATAGTTGGGTCTAATAAGTTTGTTCTCTTTCAGTATCACAGCAAGTGAGTTGAAAGTCATTTTGAAAGAAAACCTAAGAATCACATAAATCAAAATATTAGATTTCAAAAAATTATTGATTCCTCAAACAATAAAATTTTAAAATCAACTAACACCTCAAAACACCGAGAATATCATATGCCACGATAGTGTGGACGTATACGAATTCTACATTTGTAAGAGGAGGTTTTACCCATTAATTTTACTATCTTGTCAACCTAACTTTTTGACAAGTAAAATTAATAGTTGGTTCCTCTTTGGCCCTACAAATAAAAGCAGTGACTCCGATGGGGAGGATACTTATATTTGTATCTAAGTGTTCACCATAACTCGGTACCAAGGTAATTATCTCGGGTTATGTATCTTCCGATGGGGAAGTGCACACGCTCCTTGATAATTCTCTATAACCATATTTGACCTTGTGATCCATAAACAAACTCATCCGATGGGGAGGAAGGCACTCAGAGACGACGCACAAGTTTGTTTGCATCACTTGTCAAATTGTAATGGAGGCCGTGGGAATTAAAAAAAAATTCCCTCTCCCACTTAGTAATTTGAAATTAAGGAATTTTCCTAGCCTACGACATGCATATCAAACAAAAAGCAATAAATATGAAAAATAAATTATTTTCCAACTATTATGGCTTTTGTCTTCAATATGTCTCTCGTCGCAATGCCTTCTCGTCCACTCCTCCAACGCCATTTACGGGCCATCCGGAGATCCGAGCCGAGACTAAAATCTATTTTAATTTACATCCATCGATCCTATACTCCACGAGGGAGTGTACATGAAATCTAGATCGAAAGTAAACTAAAATAAAAATAGTGGCTAAACAATGTCATATCTAATTTACAAAAAATTAAATACTAGCCTCGTCAACCCCGAGGATTCAACAAAATAAATATTTACACACATACAATCACATACACACATATGGCCATAATAGTCGGATCTTATGCATGCAACCAAAGAGTTAAACTACGCATATCCTACTATTATCCGGCACATATAATATATGAAAAGTGCATAAAAATTAATCGAATCCTAAACACACAAAATCGGAAACCTTGGCTCTGATACCAATTGAAGGGATTTCCCTTGTCAAGTCCGTGAGAGGAAACTTTGCTTCCTACTTCACCTTGGTCATTTGTTCATGGCGATCCCCTCAATGTCCCCGGATTAAAAAAATTTAATCCTAGACAAAAGGGATTGCCCAAACAACCAAGTCATCATCGTGCTATTCGTTTAGAGAGGTCACTTGAACAAACTCGTTGTTCAAGCGACCATCCTCTATTCTATGAGTAGCCGCGGAATAGACGATGTCCGGATCGCCGGTTTTTGTGTTTATGCTCGGGATCTATGTATTATTTAGCCATATACAGATTTATATCATGCTCATAGTTGAAAAAACAAAAACAAGCAAGTAACAAAAGAGAATAGAGAATAGGTATACCTCTCGATCTTCTAATGTATGACCTTCTTCCTTTCGGACGTCGTGTGGGCGACGATCTACCAAAAGTCGAAGTTCCTAGATTACAAATCTTCCTTCCTTGCTCTTCCAAAGCAAAAGGAAGAATAGAAACAAGGTTCTTCTCCTCCCTAAAACCAACCAACAAGGAACAAAAGGAATCCTTGCCGCCGGCCAACTAGGAGGAGGAGATGATGATGGAAACCGACCAAGACACCAAGGGAGACCCCTAAGTCTTGTTTCCACCACTCAAGGAGAAGAGAGGAGAGTCTTTTGGGTTCCGTTCAAGGGCTGGAAAAGAGCTTGAGAGGCTGCTGGACGCCGACCAAGTTGAAAGATGAAGAAGAAAAGGAACAACTTCCTTATTTGGTGCCGCCCAAGCCTCCAAAACCCTAAGCCTCCAAACCTTAATCCTATCTCAATTAGGATTCCTCTCTTGCCGCCCAAAACCCTAGCTCTCCTTGGATTGATCCCACACCAACCCGTTGCCCTCCTTTTATAGAGTTAGGGATAAGCCTCCTTTTAATCTCCACCATTGGTTCTAGGGATTTAATCTCAACCGTCGGATCTAGAGACTTAATCTCAACCGTCGGATCTAGAGATTTAATCTCTACCTTTGGATTTAGAATTTTGTTTCTATCCATTGGGTCTAAGCTTCATGAGGTGTTAATAGGCTACATTAGGGACTGTGAGGAGGAGTTGGATCTTTGCCACCCATGGATTAGCCCACATAAAGTCCAATCCACTAATGATAATCCAATCCTCTAAAGGATTATCATTGATCTACCTCACCAACCCCCATATGATAATATGGGCTCCATATATTATTTGTACATTTTCTCCCCATGTTTAAGATCTCGAATGTCCGTCGATTAATTAATTTACTGACCATTAATTAATCAACATCAAACTCCATGAGTAGTACCACTCAACCTTTTCATCATGTCGGACCAAGTCCACCTGCAGGGTTTACATGATGAACCTTATGAGCTCCTCAAGAGGACATCATCATCCTAATATATAGGACACGGTTTCCTCCTATAATCAATGGCACACCATATAAATAATATCATCTCTCAACTTATCGAGCCTATCGATTTAATCTATAAATCTCGCCCATTGGTAAATCAAAGAGATGACTACTAAGTATATGTGCCCGTTATTATATCGGGATTAAGAGTGTGTACAAAATAATATCTGAGGTCCGATTCGATTATGTAGTCAACAATAAATCGAATCACATCTATGTCAGTCCTGCTCAATACACACAAAGTGCACTAGTGTGATTCTATGGTCAAGACAAACCAATACCAAATCACACTACAACCATTCCGACAGTTTGTCAAAAAGCTATCTCGGTTGTGAGCCTTTACTTATACTTTACAAGGAGCCGATAACATGATCTCCCATGTGACACCACACACCATGTTATCTACAATGTAATGTATTATACAATATTCCATAACCATATAAATATGCAAACAATGATCATGTGATTCTTATTTCAAAAATAAAGATGTTCATACAAAAGATAGACTTTTCAGTATACATCCCAACAGTTTCCTCATAATTGATACCCTCTTTCTGAGTATACCCCTTCGCAACAAGCCTTGCTTTGAAGGTCTCAACCTTCCCATCTATTCCTCTCTTTCTTTTGTAGATCCACTTGCATTCAATGATTTTTACACCATTGGGTGGTTCTACTAGCTCCCAGACCTAATTTGAATCCATAGATTCAATCTCAACATTCATCGCACTTCACCAAGATACCGCATCTTTATCTTGGATTGCCTCGTCATATATTCAGGGATCAGGTTCATGTTTGCCAGGGACTAAATCAGAAGATTCTCCCAAGAACATGAATCTATCAGGTTATCTCACAACCCTCCCACTACGACGAGGTATCACCTGTGTATCTTCTGTGACACGCGGTGTAGTGACTTGTGGTATATCCTCTTGTACTGGTGGTACTGAAGTAGTGACTTCCCCTTTCAATTCCTCCAGAACAATCTTACTCATGGGCTTGTGGTTCATCACATAGTCTTCCTCTAGAAATCGGGCGTTCGTGCTAATGATCACCCTATGATCTCTAGGACTATAAAACAAATCACCTTTCGTCCCTCTAGGATAGCCAACGAACATGCACACTTCTGTACGAGGTTCCAACTTACCAGCATCTGCCTTTAGCACATGTGCTGGACTCCCCCAAATCCGAATATGTCTCAGACTAGGCTTTCGCCTAGTCCACAATTCAGTGGGAGTAGAAGGCACTGATTTAGATGGTAACAAGTTCAGAATATACAATGTCGTATCTAGAGCATATCCCCAGAACGAATATGACAACTCAAAAATAACTCATCATTGATCTTACCATCTCCATAAAAGTCTTATTCCTTCGCTCTGCTACACCATTCTGTTGGGGTGTGCCAGGTACAGACAATTGGGATTGAATCCCAGCCTCTGATAAGTAATTCCTAAACTCTCCCAAGAGGTACTCACCACCACGATCAGATCGTAGTGTCTTGATACTTTTACCTTGATGTTTCTCCACATCAGCCTTGAATTCTTTGAACTTGTCAAAGCATTCATACTTGCGCATCAAGTAAATGTATCCATATCTTGAATAATCATCTATAAAAGAGACGAAATACTCAAAACCACCTCTAGCCTAGATAGACATAGGACCACACAAATCAGAATGAACTAATTCCAACACATCTTTGGCTCTATACCCCTTGGCCTTAAAAGGCCTCTTGGTCATTTTACCCTCTAAGCAAGATTCGCAGGTTGGGAAATCTTCCACCACTAATAAACCCAGAGGTCCATCAGCTATCGAACTTTGAATTCTGCTTAGGTTAATATGACCTAGTCTTAGATGCCAAAGATATGTTTGGTTCATCTTCGAAGGTTCTTTTCTCTTATTGGAGTTAGAAGATGAGTTATTATCTTCTATTTGCATCGTGGGAGCTTTTGGTTCAAGTGTATATAAATTTCCTATCAATGCACCAGAACAGATAATCTCCCTATTCCTTTTTATAACAACTCTGTCATTAAAAGAAATAGAATATCCATCCATAAACAATTTAGAAATCGAAATCAAATTCTTTCTAAATAAAGGTACGTAAAGACAATTTTTAAGAACCAAAACTTTATTCCTCTCAAAAGACAAATAGTCATCTCCCACTGTAACAGCCGCCACCTTCGTGGCATCACCCAAGTATACGGTAATCTCCCCCTTAGCCAGTCGTCTGGTTTCCTAGAATCCCTGCAAAGTATTGCAGACATGATCAGTGGCTCCCGTATCTACACACCAGGTGCCGATAGATAACACCGCTAAATATGTTTCAACGACTAGACTAAAAGATATACCTTTGTTCTACTTCCGGTTGGGGCAGTCTTTCTTTCAGTGTCCAGTCTGCTTGCAAGTGAAGCACTTGCCTTTCAGCTTCTTCACTCCTCCCTGAGTTCCTCCCGCAACCTTTGCCCCAGCTTGTTTCTTCTTCTTCTTGCCTTTCGGCTTAGAAGTAGAAACCTTTTGGGCAACCATGGCTTGCAAGCACTCTGTGAAATAGCCCTCTCTACCAGTTCTCACAAAGCTCAAAAATACAACCTCTTGTTCATGTTATAGTTCAGGCGAAACTACTCAAAACTCCTAGGTAGAGACTGGAGAATGATATCGACCTGGGTTTCCCCATCGATCTCAGCTCCAAGGACTTCCAGCTCATTCAAATGAGCCATCATCTTGAGAGCATGATCCCTCACGGGTGTTCCCTCGATCATGGTGGTGTCATCAAGTTCCTCATGGCCTCCTGCCTAGCAGCCCGATTATGGTGTCCGAAAAGTTCTTTGAGATTGAGCATCATGTCATAAGCAGTGGGCATGGCTTGATACTGATGTTGCAGTACATTTGACATAGATGCCAAAATGTAACACCGCACCATCTCATCGGCCTTAATCCACTTCTTATAACTCTCCTTCTCCTTTTCCCCAGAATCATCCACCGGCTTAGGAGGGCACTCTTCGAGGAGTACATATTTGTATTCCTCAGCAGTCAAGACAATGTCAAGATTCCTCTTCCAATCAATATAATTGGGTCCAGTAAGTTTATTTTCTTTCAGTATCACAACAAGCGGGTTGAAAGTCATTTTGAAAAAACCTAAGAATCACATTGATCAAAACATTAGATTTCAAAAATTATTGATTCCTCAAACAATAAAATTTTAAAATCAATCAACACCTCAAAACACCGAGAATATCGTATGCCATGATAGTGTGGACATATACGAATTCTACATTTGTAAGAGGAGCTTTCACCCATTAATTTTACTATCTTGTCAACCTAACTTGTTGACAAATAAAATTAATAGTTGGTTCCTCTTTGGCCCTACAAATAAAAGCAGTGACTCCGATGGGGAGGATAATTATATTTATATCTAAGTGTTCACCATTACTTGGTACCAAGGTAATTATCTCGGGTTATGTGCCTTCCGATGGGGAAGTACACATGCTCCTTAATAATTTTTTATAACCATATTCGACCTTGTGATCCGCAAACAAACTCATCGAATGTGGAGGAAGGCACTCAGAGCCGATGCGCAAGTTTATTTGCATCACATGTCAAATCGTAATGGAGGTCGTGGGAATTTATAAAAATATCTCTCTCCCACTTAGTAATTTAAAATTGAGGAATTTTCTAGCCTACGACATGCATATCAAACAATAAGCAATAAATATGAAAAAGAAATATTTTTCAACTATTATGGCTTTTGTCTCCAATATGCCTCCTGTCGTATCGCCATCTCATCCGCTCCTCCCTACGCCATGTACAAGCCATCCGGAGATCCAAGCCGAGAAAAATTATTTTAATTTACATCCATCGATTTTATACTCCACGAAGTAGCGTACATGAAATCTAGATCAAAAGTAAACTAAAATAAAAAGTGTGGCTAAATAATGCAGGAAATACTAGCCTCGTCAACCCCGAGGATTCAAACAATATTACACACATGCAATCACATACACACATACGGCCATAATAGTTGGATCTTATGCCTGCAACCAAAGAGTTAGCCTACGCACATCCTACTATCATCCGACACATACAATATATGATAAGTGCATAAAATAACCGAATCCAAAACACACAAAACCGGAAACCATGGCTCTGATACCACTTGAAGGTAGGAAACTTCGCTTCCCACTTCAACTCGGTCGCTTGTTCATGGCGATCCCTTCTATGTCCCCGGATAAAAAAATTTATGTTTAATAAGGAGGGATTACCCAAGCTACCATTTCATCATCGTGCTATTCGATTAGAGTGGTCACTTGAACAAACTTGTTGTTCAAGCCACCAACCTCTATTCTACCAATAGCCGTGGAATAGACGATGTACGGATCGCCAATTTTTGTGTTTGTATTCGGGGTCCAAGTAAATTAGCCACATAACAAAACATACAACATGCATATAATTGAAAAACAATTATAGACAAAATACAAAAGAATATAAACATGTTGGTTCATGTTAAATTTTGCCTTTGAGTTTGATTTGACAATTGGTAGTTGTTTTTACTATATCTATGCGTGTTTGGTTTTCTATCTGATGTGCTTAGGCGATACGAGGTGTGATAACCCTCGTATTTAAGATTTAGGGGATTTTATATAAGGAACCTAGGGGTAAACCTGATCTCCTGTAACTGCGAGTAGAAGGGTGTGGTGGAATTGGAAACGGTTCATCGTAGGGATTGATTTAGCGTCGTCGTACCGTCTATTCCATCCTTTAGGTGGAGATAGCTCCTAGTAGATACGACGGCTCATCGGGAGAGTGTATGATGTCCCTTTCCATAAAACCATAGATAAACGTCTAGACAACACCAATTGACAGCATTGTTTTGTGATGCACAAGTGAAACCGAAGTCCTAGAATCACCTTTGAAGACCCCAGCACACTCCCTTCCTCCTCCGTGTGACACCGTATAGAGTAAAGTCCACCGACAACCCTCACCAATCGAAACCTCTTAGAGTTACGTCCAAACAATTACAACCACTAAATATATTGATATTCGAATCCCAGTCCCTATGGGATCGATAATCTTTATTACTTGACGACATTCATGCACTTGCGGGCATTGAGCGCAAGCACACACTTTGAGTCTTCGACGGTCTCTGTCGCGAGATTTGAGGTCACGTTCATGCGCATCAAGTTTTTGGCGCCGTTGCCGGGGACTGATCAATTCGATATCAAATCGAACAGTGGTAAATTGGATCGGATTTAGAATTAGATTTATTTACTTGCTTTATTTTCTTTTTAGTTTGCTTCATTTGCTTTAGTTCTATATTTTCCATATTTAGATTTAGTTTTTACTTTTAGCAGTAGTTTTCGATTTCCCTATTGCATCTTAGATTTTGCTTAGCTAGATTGTTTTGTTTTCTGCTCTTAGAATAGGGTAGCACTCCAAATTTTTGTTGCTCAGTTCTTTGTATGCTTAGACGCTTAGGATCGGGAGGCCTGATTCCGATCGACGTAGAAATCGAACGGACCTTTCATCGTCGGAAAGCAAAGCAGCGAAGGATGGAGGATCGAGCCGCATCCGAAGTGAACATAGGTAGCTGACCTCTGCAGGATTATGAAGCTCCTAGCGCTAGAGGATTTAGGCTGAGTATAGCTGGACCATCTATTTCGGTGAATAACTTTGAACTTAAACCAGCAATTATACATATGGTCCAGCAGAGTCAATTCGGGGGAGCTGCGACTAAATACCTGAACCAACACCTAGAGGCATTTTTAGAAATCTGCTCAATAATGAAGATGAACGGAGTCCCTACTGACGCGATCCTCTTGAGCCTATTCCCATTCTCATTGCGGGATAAGGCTAAGGCATTGTTGGTGCAATCGACCCAGGTCACGATTGACCAGGACTCGAGCTTGGCTCGAGAGATGTTTTGATGTTAGAAAAAAAACATATGACAATGTAATTGTCATGGGAAAGTCCAAGTCTTTGGTACTTGGCATGGAAAGTCCAAGTGGGACACTTGGCATTTGGGAAAGCCCAAGCATGGGTCTTGGCAATGTAAAGTCCAAGCATGGATCTTGGCAAGGTAAAGTCCAAGTCATGGGTACTTGGCATGAAAAGTCCAAGCATGGGTCTTGGCATGGAAAGTCCAACATGGGTTGGCAAGGGAAAGTCCAAGCTTGAGTATTGGCATTTGAAAAGTCCAAGGGGTTTGATATTGGCGGCATAAAGTCCAAGGGTGAAGTCTTGGCAGCATAAGTCCAATGATTGACGGCGTAAAGTCCAAGCGGAGTCTTGGCGGCGTAAGTCCAATGTGCCTTGGCGGTGTAGACACCGTTAGCATGACATAGCCGATGGAAGCACTTGAAGGCTAGCGCAATGGATGAACAAGTCATGGATGACTTGGAGGGATCCGAGAGGTGTGAGGCTGATGGAGGTGGCTAGAAGGCTTAGGACTAGGCTAAGGGGGGTCTAGCAAGTATGGGGGAACCATACTTGGGCTAAAACCTCATGTTTGAGGTGTGCCAGTCGACTGGTGCCATGTGGCAGACGACTGGCCTGAGTCAACTAGGGTTTATCTACGAGAATTGCCCTAGTAGTCGACTGCCATAGGTGGGTAGTCGACTGATTGGATGAGCAGTCGACTGATCTTGTGATCAGTTGACTGGTGCTTGTGAAATCGGGTACAGAATGGAGTCGAGACTCGACTGGTCGAGTGAAGACTCCATCAGTCGACAGATGTGTTGGGATGTATACTGAAAGCCTAGTACTTTTGTATGAACATATTTATTTTGAAATAAGAATCACATGATCATTGTTTACACTTTATTTATATATGTGCATATTGTCTAATACTTTACATTGTAGATAACATGGTGCTTGGGTGTGGCACAGAAGATCATGTTATCATTCCCTTGTAGAGTATAAGTAGAGGCTCACAACCAAGATGGTTTTGGACAAACCATTGGCATGGTTGTAGTGTAGCTTGGTATTGTTTTATCTTGAACATAGAGTTATACTAGTACACTTATGTGTATTGAGCAGGACCGACATAGAGGTGATTCAATTTATTGCTGACTGCATAATTGAATCGGACCTCGGATATTATGTTGGACATGCTCTTAATCCCGATATAATAACGGGCACATGTACTTAGTATTTATTTCTTTGATTTACCAAAGGGTGAGATTTAGATGGATTAAATCAATATGCCTGGTAAGTTGGGAAATGATATTATTTACATGGTATGCCGTTGATTATAGGAGGAAACCGTGTCCTATATATAGGTTGATGATGTCCCCTTGAGGAGCTCATAAGGTTCATCATGTAAACCCTACAGGTTGACTTAGTCAACATGATGATAAGGTTGAGTGGTACTACTCGAGGAGTTAGATGTTAATTGATTGATGGTCAGTAAATCAATCAATTGACGGACATTCGATATCTTAAACATGGGGAGATGGATGTACAAATGATATATGGAGCCCATATTAATTTATGGGGGTTGGTGAGGTAGTTCAATGATGATCCTATAGTGGAATGGAACATCATTGATGGATCAAGTTTGTGTGGTTCCGATCCATCGGGTGGCCAAGATCCAACTCCTCCTCATGGTCCCTATCGTAGCCTAATATAAACCTCATGAACTCTAGATCAAATGATGGAAAACAAATCTCTAGATCCGACGGTTGAGATTAAATCTCTAGAACCAACGGTAGAGATCAAATCTCTAGAATCGACGGTTGAGATTAAATCTCTAGAACCGATGGTAGAGATCAAATCTCTAGAAACGATGGTTGAGATTAAATCTCTAGAACCGACGGTTGAGATTAAATCTCTAGATCCGACGGTTGAGATTAAATCTCTAGATCCGACGGTTGAGATTAAATCTCTAGAACCAATGGAGGAGATTAAACCTGGGCCTAAACCTAACTCTATATATATGAGAGAATGGGTTGGGAGGCAACAAAGATTTGGATGATGGAGATTAGGGTTTAGCCTCTCATTGCTTGGGCGGCAAGAAACCCTAAGGAGGAAACCCTAATTAGATTAGGGTTTGGCTCTTTGGTTGGGCGGCAAGGTTTGGAAGGAAGAGTGGGCGGCAACTTGTGGATGATCTCTTCTTCTTCCTAGAAGGTGGCCGGCTCCTAGATCTCTTCCCTCCACCTTGGTTGGCCGACAAGAAACCATAAGGAAGAAACCCTAATATGATTAGGGTTTGGCTCTTATGGTTGGGCGGCTAGGGTTTGCAAGAAGGTGGGCGGCAACTATAGGAGAGGAGTTCTTCTTCTTCCTAGGGTGTGGCCGATTCCTTCCTCTATTCCCTCCACCTTGGCCGACGGCCAACATATTCCCTTTCTCCTCTTCACTCCATCTTGGCCGGCGGCACTAGGAGCTAGGGTTTGTCCCTAGTTCGGTTCCTTGGTTGTTTCCATTTTGTTCTCTCTATTCTTGGGGCCGGCGGCATCAATCGTTTGAGGATTGGTGGTTGGCTCAAGCAAGAAGGGAAAGAGAGTTCTTCTTTCTTTGGATTGAAGAAGATCTAGGAAGCTTCAACTTGTGGAGGATCTTCACCCACACGAAGTCTACAAGGAGGTTAGGACATATGATAGAAGATCGAGAGGTATAAAAGTTTTACAACTTTTATTTTTGATCTTTGCATGTTCTTATTGTTATGATATCTTATGTTCTTTATGTTAGTATGTGTTGATTATACTAGTTTACATTCGTATGTATTTGTATAATCATGGACCCCGAAAACAAACACAAAAACCGGCGATCCGTTCTTCGTCTCTTCCGTGGCTAACCGATTAGAAGAGTTGATTGCTTGAACAACAAGTTTGTTCAAGCAATTGCTCGAGTCATTAGCACGACGACGAATTGGTTATTCTTAGAAAACTCATCCCATCCGGATTAGTTTTCATTAGTGAAAATTTTAATCCGGGGACATGGGATCCAATGAGTCTCCGAGAAGCATGAGTTTCCAACATATGGTATCAGAGCCACGGTTTCCGGTTTTGTGTGTTTTGGATTCGGTTACTTTCATGCACATATCATATATTGAGTATGCCGGATAATAGTAGGATGTGCGTAGGCTATCTTTTTAGTTGCAGGCATAAGATCTGACTATTATGTCTATATGGTTGTATGTGGTTGTTTGTGTGTGATTGTAAGTATATTATTTGAATCCTCGGGGTTGACGAGGCTAGATTAGTATTTAATTTTTTATAATTAAATACGGCATTGTTTAGTCGCTCATTTTAGTTTACTTTCGATCTAGATTATTTGTACACTCCTTCGTGGAGTATAGGATTGATGGATGTAAATTAAAATGATATATCTCGGCTCGGATCTCTTTGGTGACTTGTGCACGGGAAAAGATGGAGTGGACGAGGTGGCGACACGACGGGATGCATATTGGAGAACAATGCCATAATATTTGGAAAAAATTCTGTTTTTTCCATATTTATTGCTGATTTGTTTTATATGCATGTTGTGTGTGCTTGAAAATTCCTCATTTTCAATTTACTAAGTGGGAGAGGGATATTTTAATTAATTCCCGCGGCCTCTATTACAATTTGCCGTGTGATGCAAGAAACATGCGCGTCGGCTCTTAGTGCCTTCCTCCCCATCGGATGGGTTTGTTTGCGGATCACTAGGTCAAATAATTGTTATAGGAAATTATCTAGGAGCGTGCATACTTCCACAGCGGTAAGGCACATAATCCGAAATAATTCCCTTAGTACCGTGTAATGGTGCACACTTAGATGCAAATAAAAAGTATCCTCCCCATCGGAGTCACTGCTTTTATTTGTAGGGCCAAAGAGGAACCAACTATTAATTTTATTTGTCAAAAATTAAGGTTGACATGATAATAAAATTAATGGGTAAAACCTCCTCTTACAAATGTAGAATTCGTATACGTTCACACTATCGTGGCATACGATATTCTCGGTGTTTTGAGGTGTTGGTTGATTTCGAAATTTTATTGTTTGAGGAATCAATAATATTTGAAATCTAATATTTTGATCATTGTGATTCTTAGGATTTTCAAAATTGACTTTTCAGTCCACTTACTATGATACTAAAGGAAATAAACTTACTGTACCCAAATAATGTTGATTGGAAAAGATTCTAGATATTGTCTTATCTGCTAAGGAGTACAAGTATGAACTCTTCAAAGAGTGTCCTCAAGCCATCATTGCTCAAAAAGGTTTCTACTTCTAAGCCGAAAAGAAAGAAGAAGAAGAAACATGGTGAAGCAAAGATGGTGGGAGGATCTCAAGGAAGAGTGAAGAAGCCGAAAGGCAAGTACTTCACTTACAAACAGGATGGACATTGGAAGAAGGACTGTCCCAATCCAAAACAGAACAAAGGTATATCTTTTGGACTAGTCATTGAAACATGATTAGCGGTGATATCTACCGGCACCTGGTGAGTAGATACGGGAGCCACTAATCATGTCTGCAACACTTTGCAAGGGTTCCAGAAAACCCGATGACTAGCTAAAGGGGAGATTACCATTTACTTGGGCAATGCCATGATGGTGGCGACTATTGCAGTGGGAGAAGTTTTATTTATCTCTTGAGAATAATAAAACTTTGGTTCTGGAAAATTCCCTTTATGTACCTTTATTTAGAAAGAATTTAGTTTCAGTTTCTAAATTATTATGGATGGATATTCTATTTCTTTTAATGACAGAGTTGTTATAAAAGGAATAGGGAGAATATCTATTCAGGTACATTGAAAGGAAATTTGAACCAAAACCTTCCACGATGCAAATTGAAGTTAATAACTCATCTTCTAATTCCAATAAGAGAAAAGAACCTTCGAAGATGAACAAAACATATCTTTGACTTCTTAGGCTTGGTCACATTAACCTAAGCAGAATTCAAAGGTTGATAGTTGATGGACCTTTGGGTTCATTAGTGGTGGAGGACCTCCCAACCTACGAATCTTGCTTGGAGGGTAAGATGACCAAGAGGCCTTTTTAAGGCCAAGGGGTATAGAGCCAAAGATGTGTTAGAAATGGTTCATTCTGATTTGTGAGGTCCTATGACTATCTAGGCAAGAGGTAATCTTGAATATTTCATCTATTTTATAGACGATTATTCAAGATATGGATGACACTACGATCTGATCGTGGTGGTGAAAACCTCTTGGGAGAGTTTAGGAACTACTTATCAGAGGTTGGGATTCAATCCCAATTGACTGCACCTGGCACACCCCAGCAGAACGGTGTAGCAGTACGAATGAATAGGACTCTTATGGAGATGGTTAGATCGATGATGAGTTATTCTGACTTGTTTTGTAGTCCTAGAGATCAGAGGGTGATCGTTAACACGAATGCCAGATTTCTAGAGCAAGACTATGTGATAAGCCACAAGCCCAAGAGTAAAATTATTCTGGAGGAGTTAAAAGGGGAAGTCACTTCTTTAGTACCACCGGTACAAGAGGATATACCACATGTCACTGCACCGCGTGTCACAAAGGATACACAGATGATACCTCATCGTATTGGGAGGGTTGTTAGAGATCAAATCTCTAGAAACGACGGTTGAGATTAAATCTCTAGAATCGATGGTAGAGATCAAATCTCTAGAACCGACGGTTGAGATTAAATCTCTAGAACCGACAGTTGAGATTAAATCTCTAGATCCGACGGTTGAGATTAAATCTCTAGATCCGACGGTTGAGATTAAATCTCTAGATCCGACGGTTGAGATTAAATCTCTAGAACCAATGGAGGAGATTAAACCTGGGCCTAAACCTAACTCTATATATTTGGGAGAATGGGTTGTGCGGCAACAAAGATTTGGATGATGGAGATTAGGGTTTAGCCTCTCATTGCTTGGGCGGCAAGAAACCCTAAGGAGGAAACCCTAATTAGATTAGGGTTTGGCTCTTTGGTTGGGCGGCAAGGTTTGGAAGGAAGAGTGGGCGGCAACTTGTGGAAGATCTCTTCTTCTTCCTAGAAGGTGGCCGGCTCCTAGATCTCTTCCCTCCACCTTGGTTGGGCGACAAGAAACCATAAGGAAGAAACCCTAATAAGATTAGGGTTTGGCTCTTATGGTTGGGCGGCTAGGGTTTGCAAGAAGGTGGGCGGCAACTATAGGAGAGTTCTTCTTCTTCCTAGGGTGTGGCCGATTCCTTCCTCTATTCCCTCCACCTTGGCCGGCGCCCAACATATTCCCTTTCTCCTCTTCACTCCATCTTGGCCGGCGGCACTAGGAGCTAGGGTTTGTCCCTAGTTCGGTTCCTTGGTTGTTTCCATTTTGTTCTCTCTATTCTTGGGGCCGGCGGCATCAATCCTTTGAGGATTGGTGGTTGGCTCAAGCAAGATGGGAAAGAGAGTTCTTCTTTCTTTGGATTGAAGAAGATCTAGGAAGCTTCAACTTGTGGAGGATCTTCGCCCACACGAAGTCTACAAGGAGGTTAGGACATACGATAGAAGATCAAGAGGAATAAAAGTTTTACAACTTTTATTATTGATCTTTGTATGTTCTTATTGTTATGCTAGCTTATGTTCTTTATGTTAGTATGTTTTGATTATACTAGTTTACATTCGTATGTATTTGTATAATCATGGACCCCGAAAACAAACACAAAAACCGACGATCCGTCCGTCGTATCTTCCGCGGCTAACTGACTAGAAGAGTTGATTGCTTGAACAACAAGTTTGTTCAAGCAATTGCTCGAGTCATTAGCACGACGACGAATTGGTTGTGCTTAGGAAACTCATCGCATCCGGATTAGTTTTCATTAGTGAAAATTTTAATCCGGGGACATGGGAGCCAATGAGCCTCCGAGAAGCACGAGTTCCCAACAAGATGGGTATCATCAGTCGACTGATGATGGATCCGTTGGACTTATCCAGTATGGATCTAGCCGTTGTCTCACGAAAACAGTGGCATCAGTAGACTGATGGTCCTGATCAGTCGACTGATCGACTTTTTCCAGCATAGGTTGAAGCTTTATAAGGAGCTCGTGATGGAGGAAAATGGTATGGTTTCTTGAGGGCTTTTGGGGCAATTTGCTGCTGCAAATCAGGGTCTCCAAGTGCAAGTCAAGCTACCAAGCATTCAAGCAATCTAAAGGCATTTGTAAAGTGATTTCTTTACTTGTATTGCATTGTATTTCATTGTAATTGCTTGTTGTACTTAGTTTATTGTTGTAAACTGTTGTACGAGGTTTCTCCACCTCCGACTTGTGTCGAGAAGGAGTTATTTGTGATTAGTGAGTGCATGTGCATCACTAGAGCTCTTTAGAGCTCGATCCGTGGAGTAGGCACCGTTTGGTTCTGAACCACGTTATATCTTTGTGTTCGTGGTTGTTTCAATTCGTTATTACTTTTATTATTACTATTCCTCTGCGCTAACACGATTTGTAGACGCGATCACGATCGAATTCCATCAACGAACGGTAACGCACTATTCACCCCCCCTCTAGCGTCCAATCGATCCCCTACAAGTGGTATCAGAGCTAGGCCTTTCTTCAAGGTTTAACAACTAAGGGAGCACTCTAGAGGGTGAAGATGGATGTCCAAGAACAATTAGGATGGGACATCAACACACCGGTGCCCTACACCCTATACGAACGAGAAGACTTCAATTCTTGGAAGAGAAGAATTGAATATTTTATTATGATGAGTGATTTTGAGGAATGGTCTATTTTTATGGATGGATTTGAATATCCAAGAGGACCAAGAGGTGGATTCCTCAAAAAGAAGAGATGGACCGAAGAGCAAGTCCAAGTATCCGAGAAAAATGATAAGGTGATAAATTTTTTTATTGATTTAATGTATAACAATATCTTGTGTATGTTAGGTAATTATGTAGATGCCAAGGAGCTATGGAGCCAAGTGGCAAAGCTCCATGAAAATTTATCATCGGTCCAAGAAGAAGAAGAAGAAGAGGAGTGCCCACCCTCTCAAGCTCAAGCAAGCACATCGCCATCTAAAGAGCTTGAGGAGTCGGAAGTTGATAGGGAGTCAACTTCCGGATCAGTGGAGGAAGTGGAAGAAGCATCCACCTCAAGGATTGAGGGGGAGGAGAGAACTTCCACACCGAAACATTAAGAAGAAGCTTCGACATCCGGTCAAGATGAAGAAGCTCAAAATCCAACTCCGACACCTACCACCACAAATACCCTAGGTAACTCAAGCAATTTAGGTTTAAATAAAAATCATATAATTTGATTTGAGTGTAGGGAAAGTGGGCATTACAAGAGCAAATGCCCAAAGAGAGTAAGAAAAGCTCCACCGACACCAAAAGTTAAGAATGTCGGTCCCGCAATAACCAAAAGTAAGGAGCAAGTGATTTGCTTCAAATGTCGGCAACTGAGACACTGCCAGAATCAATGCCCAAAGGGGGAGAAGAAGACTCAAAGGGGAGCATCACAAGTAGGGGGAGCCTCTAAGGCAAACCCTAAGGTATATTTTAATTGTTGGTGCAATCGACCCAGGTCATGATTGACCAGACTCGAGTTTGACTCGAGTGATGTTTTGATGTTTGACAAAGGGATTTGACAAAGTGGCTTGGCATTGATGTTTGACATTAATGTCGGTTAATATATTGGGGAGATTGTTGGAGCAATCGACCCGGGTCATGTTTGACCGGACTCAAGTTTGACTCGAGGAAGACCTTGATGGTTGACTGGGGTTGACCATGTGATTTTGGAAAGTCCAAGCATGGGTCTTGGCAAGGTAAAGTCCAAGTCATGGGTACTTGGCATGGAAAGTCCAAGTGGGACACTTGTCAATTGGTAAAGTCCAAGTCTTGAGTACTTGGCGTGAAAAGTCCAAGTGGGACACTTGGCGCATGGAAAGTCCAAGTCATGGGTACTTGGCATTTGGAAAGTCCAAGTCTTGAGTACTTGGCATGAGAAGTCCAAGCATGGGTCTTGGCAAATGAGAAGTCCAAGCATGGGTCTTGGCAAATGGAAAGTCCAAGCATGGGTCTTGGCATGGAAAGTCCAACATGGGTTGGCAAGGGAAAGTCCAAGCTTGAGTCTTGGCAGAAAGTCGGGGATTGATATTGGCAGCATAAAGTCCAAGCGGAGTCTTGGCGGCGTAAGTCCAATGTGCCTTGGCGGTGTAGACACCGTTAGCATGACATAGCCGAGGGAAGCACCTGGAGGCTAGCGCGATGGATGAACAAGTCATGGATGACTTGGAGGGATCCGAGAGGCGTGAGGCTGATGGAGGTGGCTAGAAGGCTTAGGTCTAGGCTAAGGGTGGTCTAGCAAGTATGGGGCACCATACTTGGGTTAAAGTGAGTCGACGCCGTAAGAGTTGGCTGTTTGCTCATGGCGGCAAATGATCGCCAAGAGATCCGTTGGAACTGTCAAATGATTGAGAGCTAGCTCACGGCATCAAATGTTGGCGGATCGACTTATGGCCGCGATCAAGGCCGAAATCAGCCCGATCAAGGTCATAGAATTGGCTGATAATGGGTTAGCTTTGATTTTAAAGCAATTATCGGAATTTGGTGCTCAGCGCCCTTCAAAGCTAGTTCAAATCAAAGATCAAGCAATCCAAAGTTCTTGTAAAGTTGTTTTTTCCTTTACTTGCATTGTATTTCTTACTTGTATTTGCTTGTATCTTGTGTATTACTTAGTGTAATCCTTGTACGAGGTTTCTTTGCCTCCGGATTGTTCCGAGAAGGAGTTATTATTGATTAGTGATTGCGTATGCATCACTAGAGCTCTTTAGAGCTCGATCCGTGGAGTAGGAACCGTGTGGTTCCGAACCACGTTATATCTTTGTGTTCGTGATTGTTGTATTTCGTTATTGCTTTCATTTCTATATTCCGCTGTGCTAACGAAATTGTAGACACGATCACGATCGAATTCCATCGACGTACGAATTCAACACTATTCACCCCCCCTCTAGCGGCGTCAAATCTCCAACAAGTGGTATCAGAGCCAGGTTGCTCTTCAATGGATTAACAACCGGGAGCAAGATGCTAGAGGGTAAAAGATGGAAATCCAAGGATAATTGGGATGGGATATCAACACCCCAATTCCGTATGCCTTCTATGGACAAGAAGGTTTCAATTCTTGGAAGGCGAGAATTGAAGATTTTTTTTGATGATGAGAGACCTTGAGGAGTGGTCCGCATTGATGGAAGGATTTGAATATCCTAAGGGACCAAAGGGAGGGTTTCTCAAGAAGAAGAAATGGAGTGAGGAGCAACTCCAACAATTAGATAAAAACAAGAAGGTAATCAAATTCATTTTTGATTTAATTCCTAATGACCTCTTGTGTAGCCTAGGTGACTATGTGGATGCTAAGGAGCTATGGAGCGATTTGGCCAAGCTCAATGAAAATCTATCATCGGTCCAAGAAGAAGGACCATCACCCTCTCAAGCTCAAGAAGAAACATCTAAAGAGCTTGAGGATTCGGAAGTTGATAGGGAATCAACATCTGGATCGGAGAAGGAAGTAGAGGAGGAAGTGGAAGAAGCATCCACCTCAAGGACCGAGGGGGAGGAGAGAACTTCCACACCGGAACATCAAGAAGAAGCTTCGACATCCGGTCAAGATGAAGAAGCCCAAAGTCCAATTCCGATCTCCATTAACCTAGGTAACTCAAACATATGTGTTAATAATAAAATGCATATAATGTGTTTTGAGTGTAGGGAAACCGGGCACTATAAGAGCAAGTGCCCAAAGAAGATTAGGAAAGCTCCACCGGCACCAAAAGTCAAGGATGCCGGTTCCCCAACACCTAAAGGAAAGGAGCACATCATATGCTTCAAGTGCAATTCAAAAGGACATTATAGGAATCAATGTCCTAGGGGGAGCAAGAAGACTCAAAATGGAGCATCATATGTAGGGGGAGCTAAGGCAAACCCTAGGGAAACTTCTAATTTTGCTCCTTCTTCAATTTACAAGCAAAAGCATGCTAGGGATTTCAATTCACTTGCAATTTATGAAAAGCATGCTAATAGGAACAAGTATTTTTGCTTAGGAGCTAAGAATGTCTACTTAGATAATAGGGAGAAATTTGGGACTAATGTCCCTAAAAACAACTTATCTAAGGACAAACCAAGGTCAAATAACTCTAGAAAATTTTTACCTAGGGAGACAATTAGAAAGGTGCAAGAGCACCTAGGTTTAAACCCTAAATGGACTAGGCATATGCCTAGGAAGTCCAATGCCCAAGATTTAAATCAAAATTCTAAAATTGGGCAATTAGAAAAGGAAAATCAAGTCTTGAGGTCAAGGATTGAAAAACTTGAAAAGACCCTTAGGAATATACAAAATCAATTTAAAGGGTCTAATGGTCAAAGGTCCAAAAGTCAAAGTCAACACCAAGGACCTAAGAGTCAAAAGTCAACCAAGGGCAAGCAAGGTTTGAGTCACAAACCTAAGCCTAAGGTAGCTTACCATAGTGTTCCATTAGACTATGGAACATAAACTAGGTCTAGGAAGACCAAGGTCAATAGGGAGGTTATCCCTAGAGTTGACCAAAGGGTGTGCCTAGTGGCTAGGGTTTCAAGGAAACCTAGGGTGGCCACTAAGAAGGTTGCAAGGGGAGTTACCCCTAGAGTCAACCTAGGTAAGACCCAAATGACCAAGGCTAACAAGCCTAGGAGGGTCATTAGGAAGGTGTCTAGGGAGGTTATCCCTAAGGAATACCTAATTAACCCTAGGAGCTCAAATCGGTTTTGGGTTCCTAAGAGCGTGATTGATTCACGCTAGATGGGTTTAGGATGTGCCAACCTTGAGTGGATGGGTAGTTAACTCAATCATGATAAAGGTGACATTTTAGGTTATTTTCAAGGTTATGGATACCTTGTAAATAGGGTTGAATTATAATCCTAAAAGATTTTAGGATGTGCCAATATTACTTATGAAGTTTGATAAAATGATCAAATTGGCACAATTAGGGTTTAGAGTGTTAGTGTGCCATTTTGGGTTTTTGGCACACTAGGGAGATTAATGATAATATGACAAAATATATCTAATTGTATCAAATGGCAATTAATATTAAAATTTAGGTATTACTATACCTATATATTTTATATGACATGCCTTGATTGCCATATGCCATGTCATGACATCATGCCTATTTCTATGATTTTATATGTCATGAGTATGCTTAGGTTTTAGGTTAATGTCATGTATGCTTATATTTCATCTTATGCCATGACATCATGATTATGGGCATATGCTTATTTATATCATTTCTAATGCCATAATCATTCATGCATTTAAGACAATTTGATTGAAATTGATTTAAGGACAATGACATGACTTGGAGTCCCATTTATAAGGGAATCAAGTAGAGTTGCCTTAGGAAAATGCATAAAACCCTAGATTAGGATGAACCAAAACCCACATCTCACATCCAATTGACATGTATGTGTATTTATACAGCTTAGATACATGTGAGATGCTAGGATATGAGTTGAGTTCAAGGTGCATAGTTTTTGCATCTATATGAACTAAAACTCATCTTGTTTCATTTGTGGATCATTGGGAGAGCATGTGTACAAGTCATGTACATAGAGCCCAAGGAATATGATCCAAAATAAGGTTTTGAAAATATTTTAAAATCATTTTGAAAAACCTTGGTGAAGTCTATCTTTTGATAGCAATCACCATTGATAGAGTTGATACAAAATAGGGCCAAAACATTGAAAATTTCAATGGTTTTGAGTTTTGTATCAAACTCATTATTTTATGGGTAAAATAATTTTCAAATATTTTTCACCCATTGTGTGTGTCATAAGTATTATACGTATGAATTTTCACGATTTTTCAAATTACGTATAATTATTTATGAATTTCCAAAATTCATTGTGAAAATCGAGATTTTGATTATCGATCGGCCTATAATGTGTGATCGTGATCGAGTGTGATCGGTGATTCTTGTCGAGTCGATTGCAGTCTGATTTCGGGTTAACAAGGTATGTTTAGCCCGTGTTCAGCTATGGAAAAGGTTCCTAATCACTCCTAACCCTAGGATATGCTTTAGAAAGTATTATAAAGGGTGAAAATTCATTGGATATGGATTAGGAGCTGTGTTAGGTCAAAGTATCAAATTTAGGGTGAGTGAAAGTTCTATGTTGAACTTAGAACCTTAATTTTGATGGTTTAATGTTCCTATTGGCTTAGGGACTTCCCAAGGACATTGTTGGTGCAATGGTCAAGGGGGAGCAAGCCTTTAGGGGGAGTTATCCATCTTGGGATGATGGATGTGTTTTTCTCCTTGAAGAGGAGAAGTTGTTGGGAGAGTATCATCAATTGGGAAAATTGATGGGTTTTTTGATACCCAATTTGGAAATTGAAAGAGAGTATAGTATTGCCTCTCTTGAGTGATATGTGACTTATCACTAGGAAGATGTTAGGCATCCTAGGCATTTATTTTTGGATCAATGGGGAGATTGTAAGATCTCATTGGGACATGAGACATTGACCTCCTTGGAGAGAAAACCTTTTTGATGTTAGTCAAAAAGGGGGAGAATGTTTGGGGGAGAACATGTGGAGAGTGTTTACCAATTTGGGATAATTGGTAAGGGATTTGAGTTAGTGGTCTAACTCAGATGATTTGTTTGGTTTTTGTCAAACATCAAAAAGGGGGAGATTGTTGGTGCAATCGGCCCAGGTCACGATTGACCAGACTCGAGTTTGACTCGAGTGATGTTTTGATGTTTGACAAAGGGATTTGACAAAGTGGCTTGGCATTGATGTTTGACATTAATGTCGGTTAATATGTTGGGGAGATTGTTGGAGCAATCGACCCGGGTCATGTTTGACCGGACTCGAGTTTGACTCGAGGAAGACCTTGATGGTTGACTGAGGTTGACCATGTGATTTTGGAAAGTCCAAGCATGGGTCTTGGCAAGGTAAAGTCCAAGTCATGGGTACTTGGCATGGAAAGTCCAAGTGGGACACTTGGCATTTGGTAAAGTCCAAGTCTTGAGTACTTGGCGTGAAAAGTCCAAGTGGGACACTTGGCGCGTGGAAAGTCCAAGTCATGGGTACTTGGCATTTGGAAAGTCCAAGTCTTGAGTACTTGGCATGAGAAGTCCAAGCATGAGTCTTGGCAAATGAGAAGTCCAAGCATGGGTCTTGGCAAATGGAAAGTCCAAGCATGGGTCTTGGCATGGAAAGTCCAACATGGGTTGGCAAGGGAAAGTCCAAGCTTGAGTCTTGGCATTTGGGAAGTCCAAGGGGATTGATATTGGCAGCATAAAGTCCAAGCGGAGTCTTGGCGGCGTAAGTCCAATGTGCCTTGGCGGTGTAGACACCGTTAGCATGACATAGCCGAGGGAAGCACCTGGAGGCTAGCGCGATGGATGAACAAGTCATGGATGACTTGGAGGGATCCGAGAGGCGTGAGGCTGATGGAGGTGGCTAGAAGGCTTAGGTCTAGGCTAAGGGTGGTCTAGCAAGTATGGGGGGCACCATATTTGGGTTAAAATCGATAGAGAGCAATGCCGATCGCGAGGGTCGGCAGCCGATCGCTATAGTTCACCGCGAGCACATCGCTCGTGAGCCGATCGGTACGATCGCGGCCGAATGATCGCCAATGTTGGCAGTCGACTACCAAGAGATTCGTTGGAGTTTTTCCAGCGTGGATCAAGCCGTTGTCTCACGACAACAGTGGCATCAGTCGACTGGTGACTTATGGCAGTCGACTGATAGGCAGAAATCCAGCCCGACGCAGGTTATAAAGGCAGCTCGGAAGGAGGGTTTTTAAAGCGATTTTCTTAGGCGAAATTGAAGGGGGAAGTTGGTGCTTTCCAGTCCTTCAAAGCTAGTTCAAGGTAATCAAAGATCAAGCAATCCAAAGTTCTTGTAAAGTTGTTTTTCATTTACTTGCATTGTGTTTCTTACTTGTATTTGCTTGTATCTTGTGTATTACTTAGTGTAATCCTTGTACGAGGTTTCTCCGCCTCCAGATTGTTCCGAGAAGGAGTTATTATTGATTAGTGATTGCGTATGCATCACTAGAGCTCTTTAGAGCTCGATCCATGGAGTAGGAACCGTGTGGTTCCGAACCACGTTATATCTTTGAGTTCGTGATTGTTGTATTTCTTTATTGCTTTCATTTCTATATTCCGCTGCGCTAACGAAATTGTAGACACGATCACGATCGAATTCCATCGACGTACGAATTCAACGCTATTCACCCCCCCTCTAGCGGCGTCAAATCTCCAACAAGTGGTATCAGAGCCAGGTTGCTCTTCAACGGATTAACAACCGGGAGCAAGATGCTAGAGGGTAAAAGATGGAAATCCAAGGACAATTGGGATGGGATATCAACACCACAATTCCGTATGCCTTCTATAGATGAGAAGGTTTCAATTCTTGGAAGGCGAGAATTGAAGATTTTTTTTGATGATGAGAGACCTTGAGGAGTGGTCCGCATTGATGGAAGGATTTGAATATCCTAAGGGACCAAAGGGAGGGTTTCTCAAGAAGAAGAAATGGAGTGAGGAGCAACTCCAACAATTCGATAAAAACAAGAAGGTAATCAAATTCATTTTTGATTTAATTCCTAATGACCTCTTGTGTAGCCTAGGTGATTATGTGGATGCTAAGGAGCTACGGAGTGATTTGGCCAAGCTCCATGAAAATCTATCATCGGTCAAAGAAGAAGGACCATCACCCTCTCAAGCTCAAGAAGAAACATCTAAAGAGCTTGAGGATTCGGAAGTTGATAGGGAATCAACATCCGGATCGGAGAAGAGGTGGAGGAAGTGGAAGAAGCATCCACCTCAAGGACCGAGGGGGAGGAGAGAACTTCCACACCGGAACATCAAGAAGAAGCTTCGACATCCGGTCAAGATGAAGAAGCCCAAAGTCCAATTCCGGTCTCCATTAACCTAGGTAACTCAAACATATGTGTTAATAATAAAATGCATATAATGTGTTTTGAGTGTAGGGAAACCGGGCACTATAAGAGCAAGTGCCCAAAGAAGATTAGGAAAGCTCCACCGGCACCAAAAGTCAAGGATGCCAGTTCCCCAACACCTAAAGGCAAGGAGCACATCATATGCTTCAAGTGCAATTCAAAAGGACATTATAGGAATCAATGTCCTAGGGGGAGCAAGAAGACTCAAAATGGAGCATCATATGTAGGGGGAGCTAAGGCAAACCCTAGGGAAACTTCTAATTTTGCTCCTTCTTCAATTTACAAGCAAAAGCATGCTAGGGATTTCAATTCACTTGCAATTTATGAAAAGCATGCTAATAGGAACAAGTATTTTTGCTTAGGAGCTAAGAATGTCTACTTAGATAATAGGGAGAAATTTGGGACTAATGTCCCTAAAAACAACTTATCTAAGGACAAACCTAGGTCAAATAACTCTAGAAAATTTTTACCTAGGGAGACAATTAGAAAGGTGCAAGAGCACCTAGGTCTAAACCCTAAATGGAATAGGCATATGCCTAGGAAGTCCAATGCCAAAGATTTAAATCAAAATTCTAAAATTGGGCAATTAGAAAAAGAAAATCAAGTCTTGAGGTCAAGGCTTGAAAAACTTGAAAAGACCCTTAGAAATATACAAAATCAATTTAAAGGGTCTAATGGTCAAAGTCAAAGGTCCAAAAGTCAAAGTCAACACCAAGGACCTAAGAGTCAAAAGTCAACCAAGGGCAAGCAAGGTTTGAGTCATAAACCTAAGCCTAAGGTAGCTTACCATAGTGTTCCATTAGACTATGGAACACAAACTAGGTCTAGGAAGACCAAGGTCAATGGGGAGGTTATCCCTAGAGTTGACCAAAGGGTGTGCCTAGTGGCTAGGGTTTCAAGGAAACCTAGGGTGGCCACTAAGAAGGTTGCAAGGGGAGTTACCCCTAGAGTCAACCTAGGTAAGACCCAAATGACCAAGGCTAACAAGCCTAGGAGGGTCATTAGGAAGGTGTCTAGGGAGGTTATCCCTAAGGAATACCTAATTAACCCTAGGAGCTCAAATCGGTTTTGGGTTCCTAAGAGCGTGATTGATTCACGCTAGATGGGTTTAGGATGTGCCAACTCAATCATGATAAAGGTGGCATTTTAGGTTATTTTCAAGGTTATGGATACCTTGTAAATAGGGTTGAATTATAATCCTAAAAGATTTTAGGATGTGCTAATATTAGTTATGAAGTTTGATAAAATGATCAAATTGGCACAATTAGGGTTTAGAGTGTTAGTGTGCCATTTTGGGTTTTTGGCACACTAGGGAGATTAATGATAATATGACAAAATATATCTAATTGTATCAAATGACAATTAATATTAAAATTTAGGTATTACTATACCTATATATTTTATATGCCATGCCTTGATTGCCATATGCCATGTCATGACATCATGCCTATTTCTATGATTTTATATGTCATGAGTATGCTTAGGTTTTAGGTTAATGTCATGTATGCTTAGATTTCATCTTATGCCATGACATCATGATTATGGGCATATGCTTATTTATATCATTTCTAATGCCATAATCATTCATGCATTTAAGACAATTTGATTGAAATTGATTTAAGGACAATGACATGACTTGGAGTCCCATTTATAAGGGAATCAAGTAGAGTTGCCTTAGGAAAATGCATAAAACCCTAGATTAGGATGAACCAAAACCCACATCTCACATCCAATTGACATGTATGTGTATTTATACACCTTAGATACATGTGAGATGCTAGGATATGAGTTGAGTTCAAGGTGCATAGTTTTTGCATCTAGATGAACTAAAACTCATCTTGTTTCATTTGTGGATCATTGGGAGAGCATGTGTACAAGTCATGTACATAGAGCCCAAGGAATATGATCCAAAATAAGGTTTTGAAAATATTTTAAAATCATTTTGAAAAACCTTGGTGAAGTCTATCTTTTGATAGCAATCACCATTGATAGAGTTGATACAAAATAGGGCCAAAACATTGAAAATTTCAATGGTTTTGAGTTTTGTATCAAACTCATTATTTTATGGGTAAAATAATTTTCAAATATTTTTCACCCATTGTGTGTGTCATAAGTATTATACGTATGAATTTTCACGATTTTTCAAATTACGTATAATTATTTATGAATTTCCAAAATTCATTTCTGATAGCTGAAAATCGAGATTTTGATTATCGATCGGCCTACATGTGGCGGTCGTGATATAGTGTGATCGTGATTCTTGAGTCAGTATGTTTAGCCCGTGTTCAGCTATGGAAAAGATTCCTAATCACTCCTAACCCTAGGATATGCTTTAGAAAGTATTATAAAGGGTGAAAATTCATTGGATATAGATTAGGAGCTGTGTTAGGTCAAAGTATCAAATTTAGGGTGAGTGAAAGTTCTATGTTGAACTTAGAACCTTAATTTTGATGGTTTAATGTTCCTATTGGCTTAGGGGCTTCCCAAGGACATTGTTGGTGCAATGGTGAAGGGGGAGCAAGCCTTTAGGGGGAGTTATCCATCTTGGGATGATGGATGTATTTTTCTCCTTGAAGAGGAGAAGTTGTTGGGAGAGTATCATCAATTGGGAAAATTGATGGGTTTTTTGATACCCAATTTGGAAATTGAAAGAGAGTATAGTATTGCCTCTCTTGAGTGATATGTGACTTATCACTAGGAAGATGTTAGGCATCCTAGGCATTTATTTTTGGATCAATGGGGAGATTGTAAGATCTCATTGGGACTTGAGACATTGACCTCCTTGGAGAGAAAACCTTTTTGATGTTAGTCAAAAAGGGGGAGAATGTTTGGGGGAGAACATGTGGAGAGTGTTTACCAATTTGGGATAATTGGTAAGGGATTTGAGTTAGTGGTCTAACTCAGATGATTTGTTTGGTTTTTGTCAAACATCAAAAAGGGGGAGATTGTTGGTGCAATCGGCCCAGGTCACGATTGACCAGACTCGAGTTTGACTCGAGTGATGTTTTGATGTTTGACAAAGGGATTTGACAAAGTGGCTTGACATTGATGTTTGACATTAATGTCGGTTAATATGTTGGGGAGATTGTTGGAGCAATCGACCCGGGTCATGTTTGACCGGACTCGAGTTTGACTCGAGGAAGACCTTGATGGTTGACTGAGGTTGACCATGTGATTTTGGAAAGTCCAAGCATGGGTCTTGGCAAGGTAAAGTCCAAGTCATGGGTACTTGGCATGGAAAGTCCAAGTGGGACACTTGGCATTTGGTAAAGTCCAAGTCTTGAGTACTTGGCGTGAAAAGTCCAAGTGGGACACTTGGCGCGTGGAAAGTCCAAGTCATGGGTACTTGGCATTTGGAAAGTCCAAGTCTTGAGTACTTGGCATGAGAAGTCCAAGCATGGGTCTTGGCAAATGAGAAGTCCAAGCATAGGTCTTGGCAAATGGAAAGTCCAAGCATGGGTCTTGGCATGGAAAGTCCAACATGGGTTGGCAAGGGAAAGTCCAAGCTTGAGTCTTGGCATTTGGGAAGTCCAAGGGGATTGATATTGGCAGCATAAAGTCCAAGCGGAGTCTTGGCGGCGTAAGTCCAATGTGCCTTGGCGGTGTAGACACCGTTAGCATGACATAGGCGAGGGAAGCACCTGGAGGCTAGCGCGATGGATGAACAAGTCATGAATGACTTGGAGGGATCCGAGAGGCGTGAGGCTGATGGAGGTGGCTAGAAGGCTTAGGTCTAGGCTAAGGGTGGTCTAGCAAGTATGGGGGCACCATACTTGGGTTAAAACCTCATCTTTGAGGTTGGCAGTCGACTGGCATTATGGCCGGTTCGACTGCCGTGAGTCGACTTGAGTTCGACTGCCGCAGAGTCGAATCGTCATACTGATCGCTCATGGGAGCATGAATCGATAGGGCCGCGATCTGATCGCTAAGGGTCGGCTGATCGCTAGTTCACCGAGCATTGCGACGTCGTGAAGATCGGGCGGGCGATCGACTACGCGGGCGATCGGCCAATGGTGGCAGTCGACTACCAAGAGATTCGTTGGAGGTTTTCCACTGTGGAGCAAGCCGTTGTCTCACGACACAAGGGCATCGATCGATCGGGTGACTTATGGCTCGGTGATAGGCGGAAATCTGGCCCGACGCAGGTTATAAAGGCAGCTCGGAAGGAGGGTTTTTAAAGCGATTTTCTTGGGCGAAATTGAAGGGGGAAGTTGGTGCTTTCCAGTCCTTCAAAGCTAGTTCAAGGCAATCAAAGATCAAGCAATCCAAAGTTCTTGTAAAGTTGTTTTTCCTTTACTTGCATTGTGTTTCTTACTTGTATTTGCTTGTATCTTGTGTATTACTTAGTGTAATCCTTGTACGAGGTTTCTCCGCCTCCGGATTGTTCCGAGAAGGAGTTATTATTGATTAGTGATTGCGTATGCATCACTAGAGCTCTTTAGAGCTCGATCCGTGGAGTAGGAACCGTGTGGTTCCGGACCACGTTATATCTTTGTGTTCGTGATTGTTGTATTTCATTATTGCTTTCATTTCTATATTCCGCTGCGCTAACGAAATTGTAGACACGATCACGATCGAATTCCATCGACGTACGAATTCAATGCTATTCACCCCCCCTCTAGCGGTGTCAAATCTCCAACATTAATAATATACCTTCTAAATTTAAAAGTCAAAAGCATGCTAGGAATTTTAATTCTCTTGCAATTCATCATGAAAAGCATGCTAAAAATAAATATTTGTGTTTAGGTGCTAAAATTCTCCACTTAGGAGATAAGAAGAAATTTGGGACTAATGTCCCTAGAAAAACCATACCTAGGGAATCTATTAGGAAAATATAAGAGCACCTAGGTTTTAATCCTAAATGGACTAGGAATATGCCTAGAAAGGATAATGCCCAAAGACCAAATCAAAATTCTAAAATTGGGCAATTAGAATTAGAAAACCAAGCCTTGAGATCAAAGCTTGTGAAATTGGAAAAGACCCTAAATAACATACAAAAATCAATTTCAAGGGTCTAATGGTCAAAGTCAACGGTCAAAATCTCAAAGTCAACACTTAGGACCTAAAAGACAAAAGTCAACCAAGGGCAAGAAAGGTTTGGGTCACAAACCTAAGCCTAAGGTGGCTTATCATAGTGTTCCATTTGATTATGGAACATAATCTAGGTCTAGGAAGACCAAGGTCAATAGGGAAGTCATCTCTAGAGTTGACCAAGGTTTGTGCCTAGTGGCTAGGGTTTCTAGGAAACCTAGGGTGGCCACTAAGAAGGTTGCAAGGGGATTACCTCTAGAGTCAACCTAGGTAAGACCACAATGACCAAGGCTAACAAGCCTAGGAGGGTCACTAGGAAGGTATCTAGGGAGGTTATCCCTAAGGAATACCTAGTTAACCCTAGGAGCTTAAATAGGTTTTGGGTTTCTAAGAGCGTGATTGATTCACGCTAGATGGGTTTAGGGTGTGCCAACCTTGATTGGGTGGGTAGTTAACTCAACCATGATAAATGTGGTACTTTAGTTTATTTTCAAGGTTATGGTTACCTTGGAAATACATTTGAGCTTTAATCCTAAAAGATTTTAGGATGTGCCAATATTATTTGAGAAGTTTTGATAGAATGATCAAATTGACACATTTTAGGTTTAGAGGTCATAGTGTGTCATTTTGGGTTTTTGGCACACTAGGGAGAAAAGTGGAAATATGGAAAAATATATTTAATTATATCAAATGGCAATTAATATTAAAATTTAGGTATTATTATACCTATACATTTTATATGTCATGCTTTGTTTGTCATATAACATGCCATGACATCATATTTATTTCTATCATTTATATGTCATGATCATGTTTTAGGATTAAGGATTAATGTCATGTGTTTTTAGATTTCATATTATGCCATGACATCATGATTATGAGCATATGCTTATTTATATCATCATTAATGCCATAATCATTCATGCATTTGATTAAAATTGAGTTAAGGACAATTGGCATGACTTGAAGTCCCATTTATAAGAGAATCAAGTAGGGTTGCCTTAGAAAAATGCATGAAACCCTAGATTAAATGAACCAAAACCTACATCTCACATTAAATTGACATGTATGTGTATGCTATACACCCTAGATATATGTGAGATGCTAGGATATGAGTTAAGTTTAAGGTGCATAATTTTTGCATCTAGGTGAACTCAAACTCATCTTATATGAGTTGTGGATCATTGGGAAAGCTTGTGTACAAGTCATGTGCATTGAGCCCAAGGAATATGATCCAAAATAAGATTTTGAAAATATTTTAAAATCCTTTTGAAAAACCTTGGCGAAGCCTATTTTTTGATAGCAATCACCATTGATGAAGTTGATACAAAGTGAGCCAAAACTTAGAAGTTTTCTTCACTTTTGAATTTTGTATCAATTTCAGTATTTTATGGGTAAAATAATTTTCAAATAATTTTCACCCATTGTATTGACTATAAGTAATATACGTATCAAATTTTGTGATTTTTCGATATACGTAGAATTACTTATGATTTTCTGAAATACAATTCTGATAACTGAAATTTGGAAATTTCAGTTATTAGTCGACTGCCCTGGGTGGCAGTCAACTAATGTGAGTGGCAGTCGACTGGTATCTGACGGAGTCGATTGAAAATGCTGATTTCGGGAAAACTAGGTTTGTTTAGCCCGTGTTCAGCTGCGGTTAAGGTCTCTAACCACTCCTAACCCTAGGATATGCTTTGGGAAGCATTATAAAGGGTGAAAATCCATTGGATATGGATTTGGAGAGATGTTAGGTCAAAGTATCAAATTTAAGGGTGGAAGAGTTCATGTTTGAACTGAGAACCTTAATTTTGATGGTTTAGAGTTCCTATTGGCTTAGGGACTTCCCAAGGACATTGTTGGTGCAATGGTCAAGGGCGAGCAAGCCTTTAGAAGGAGTTATCCATCTTGGGATGATGGATGTGTTTTTCTTCTTGAAGGGGAGAAGTTATGGGAAGAATGTTATCAATTGAGAAATTGATGGGATTTTGAGAGACCCAATTTGGAAATTGGGAAAGTGGATAGGATTGCCTCTCTTGAGTGATATGAGACTTATCACTAGGAAGATGGTAGACATCCTAAGTATTTTTGGATCAAGGGGGAGATTGCAAGATTTCATTGGGAAATGAGACATTGACCTCCTTGGAGAGATAACCTTTTTGATGTATGTCAAAAAGGGGGAGAAAGATAAGATTACCAATTTGGGATAATTGGTAAGGAGTTTTTGAGTTAGATGGTCTAACTCAAATGGTTTGTTTGGTTTTTGTCAAACATCAAAAAGGGGAAGATTGTTGGTGCAATCGGCCCAGGTCATGATTGACCAGGACTCGAGCTTGGCTCGAGAGATGTTTTGATGTTAGACAAAAACATATGACAATGTAATTGTCATGGGAAAGTCCAAGTGGGACACTTGGTATTTGGGAAAGCCCAAGCATGGGTCTTGGCAATGTAAAGTCCAAGCATAGGTCTTGGCAAGGTAAAGTCCAAGTCATGGGTACTTGTCATGAAAAGTCCAAGCATGGGTCTTGGCATGGAAAGTCCAACATGGGTTGGCAAGGTAAAGTCCAAGCATGGGTCTTGGCAAGGTAAAGTCCAAGTCATGGGTACTTGGCATGAAATGTCCAAGCATGGGTTTTGGCATGGAAAGTCCAACATGGGTTGGCAAGAAAAAGTCCAAGCTTGAGTATTGGCATTTGAGAAGTCCAAGGGGTTTGATATTGGCGGTGTAAAGTCCAAGGGTGAAGTCTTGGCAGCATAAGTCCAATGGTTGGCGGCGTAAAGTCCAAGCGGAGTCTTGGCGGCGTAAGTCCAATGTGCCTTGGCGGTGTAGACACCGTTAGCATGACATAGCCGATGAAAGCACATGAAGGCTAGCGCGATGGATGAACAAGTCATGGATGACTTGGAGGGATCCGAGAGGCGTGAGGCTGATGGAGGTGGCTAGAAGGCTTAGGTCTAGGCTAAGGGGCGTCTAGCAAGTGTGGGGGAACCATACTTGGGCTAAAAGCTCATGTTTGTGTGAGCAATTGCCCTAGCGGTCTGCCATAGGTGGGCGTCCGCGATCGATTGGTGGCGATCGATCGATCTTGTGATCACCGACCGGTGCTCATCGCATCGGAGTCTAGACTGATCGTCGAGTGAAGGCTCCATCAGTCGACTGATGGGTATCATCAGTCGACTGATGATGGATCCGTTAGACTTATCCAGTGTGGATCTAGCCGTTGTTTCATGACAACAGTGGCATCGGTCGACTGATGGTCCCGATCAGTCGACTGATCGACTTTTTTCAGCACAGGTTGAAGCTTTATAAGGAGCTCGTGATGGAGGAAAATGGTATGGTTTCTTGAGGGCTTTTGGGGCAATTTGTTGCTGCAAATCAGGGTCTCCAAGTGCAAGTCAAGCTACCAAGCATTCAAGCAATCTAAAGGCATTTGTAAAGTGATTTCTTTACTTGTATTGAATTTTATTTCATTGTAATTGCTTATTCTACTTAGTTTATTATTGTAAACTGTTGTACAAGGTTTCTCCACCTCCGACTTGTGTTGAGAAGGAGTTATATATAATTAGTGAGTGTGTGTGCATCACTAGAGCTCTTTAGAGCTCGATCCGTGGAGTAGGAACCGTTTGGTTCCGAACCATGTTATATCTTTGTGTTCGTGGTTGTTTCAATTCGTTATTGCTTTTATTATTACTATTCCACTATGCTAACACGATTTGTAGACGCGATCACGATCGAATTCCATCAACGAACGATAATGCGCTATTCACTCCCCCTCTAGCGTCCAATCGATCCCCTACAGGCATGACTTCACTCCCTACCTTCAGGAAGCATCACTACATGGGAGCAATGTGAGCAGCAGTTCCTGAACAAATACTTCCCACCAAGCAACACTGCTCACATGCGCCATCTTATCACGAGCTTCCGCCAGAAGAAGGGGGAGTCCTTATTCGAGGCTTGGGATCGCTACAAGGGGCTACTCTACCAATGCCCCCACCACGGACTAGAAAGGTGGCTGGTGATCCACATTTTCTACAATGGGATCGCGTACCCCATGAAGATGTCCCTAGATTCTGCTGCTGGAGGAGCACTGATGAATAAGACCACAGAAGAGGCAGAGGAACTTATCGAAGAGGTGGCTTAGAACCACCATCAATGGGCTTCCGAACGTGGTCAACCTACACCTGAAGCGAGACGATACATTGTCAACTCCATAGACCACCTTGCAGCAAGGATGGACGCGCTTAGTAGATGGTTTGAATCTTTGAATCCTTCATCTACATGCGTGGCCATTTATTATGGAGAGGGAGCGGCAGCGTACCGGGAGGACAACTATGGAGGGTCGGGGACCTCAGACGAGCAGATCGAGTACTACGATGCGGTTGGGGACTACGACTAAAGGCCCAACAACCCATACTCTAATATCTACAATCCCGGATGGAGGAATCACCCAAATTTCTCCTATAAGAATAACTCGGGAACCTCCCAACCATTAGGGGGGTATGGGCAGCAGCAGGGCAATGGGCAGCGACCACAGAAGTCCAGGCTGGAACTGATGATGGAGGACTTCATTGCTACCCAGACTAAGGCCAATGAGGAATTTTGTCGCCAACATAAGAAATATGAAGAATCACTCAGAGACATGAAGGCCACCATTGATGGCCTTGCAAGTCACACAAGGATGTTGGAGACACAAGTGGCCCAGATAGCCCAATCCGTGTTGCAACCTATGAAGAGTCCTCCGTTATCACCCAAGCGGAGTCAAGCTAAAGAGGAAGTAGTGGGGCAGAGTAACAAATTTGCCAAGGGGTGTGCAGCCATGATTACCACCCTACCTGATCATGCTGAGTTTGAAGAGAAGATTCCATTACAGCTTAAGGACCCCGGTGAATTTGTTATCCCCTGCTCAATTTATGGGGAGAGCTTCGATAAAGCTCTATGCGACTTGGGGTCATCAGTCAGTGTGATGCCCTATGCATACTATCTGAAGATGGGACTGAGCGGGCTCCAACCAGCGAATCTTGGTATTCATATGGGGGATGATTCGATCAAGGAGCCCGTTGGCCTGCTACCACACGTGCCTATGGTGATTGAGGATTTCGTGATACCCACGGACTTCATCATACTGGACACAGGACCAAATCCCCAGAATCCCATCATTCTGAGAAGGCCGTTTCTAGCGACTACAGGGGCGTGCATAGATGTGAAGGCACATCAGATCTCCCTGGAGGTAGATGGGGAGATCATCCTCTTTATTCTTTCGGAGCACAGAGCTCCCTACCTCGACGACTTCACATTTAGCAGAATGAAGCCAGGGCCACCGGATGAAGATCCCGAGATGGATGAATGGAGGTTCACTGAACCTCTAGAGCCAAGTTGATAGTGGAGTGCGGTCGAGCTAAACGACCTTAAACAAAGCGCTTCTTGGGAGGCAACCCAAGTTTAGTTTTAGATTTTCCCTTGATTGTATTGCATGCATTTGTTAGATTTTAGTTTTGATATTCATCTCATTTAGAGTTAGGACAAGAAAAGAACTTTGCTAGGCAAAAATGAAATCCATATTAGGCTACACGGCAAAGTGTATGAGAAAATTCGGACCTGTTGGATCGATGTGGTTCGCTAGAGGGGGGGGGGGTGAATAGCGAAAAACCTTTTCCTTTTTTTACGTTCGTTAAAACTCGAGAGATAATTAATTGCAGCGGAAATGTAAAGTAAAAAGAGACAATGAAGTTTTTACTTGGTTCATAGCCTTCGGCTACTACTCCAAGGCCCTAGTGGTCCTTGACCACGTACGGAGGGCAAAAGCACTAAAGGAACTCCTCCTCATTGGAGGTAGGAGTTAATCGATACAAGAAAGAAAAAGCTTGAGGTAGAGGGACACTCCCCCTCTCCTCGTATACGATAAAAGCTCCGAAAAGAAATGAACTTAAATAAGAGCTAAAAAAAAACCGACGTTACAATAGAAAAGAATTTAAGACCTAGACGTCGGAGAGAAAGCACTTCATGGTCGAAAAGTTGTAGCTTGGCGGAGGCTTTTTGGAAGCTTTAGAATGATGATGAAACCCTAGGTTTGGCCCTCCTTTTATAGCCTTTGAGCCCCTTTTCGAGAGGAACCCTAGCCAATCACAATTGAGCACCAATCTCCTTGAAATGGGGTGATAAGCCTTGACTCCTCGAATCTGATCATTGACCATCGATCGTGATTGGCGGCGTCGGAGTCCTCAAAGGTGGCGATCGGTGATGCTAGCTGCAAGTCAAAGTTAGCTCAACACAAAAACATAATTTCGATGGTCGTCGACCGTCCGATCTTGACCTAGACCATCTATAGGATGTCTTTGGTCGGATCTCGCTTAAGATCATCCCAGTAAAGAGGATCGACCTCACTGCGCTCGCACACGCGAGCTTACCTCGATGCCACATGTTGCTTTTGCTTTGGCCTTCCACTCGATTCCTTGGCTCCCTCCAGAAGTCACTTTCGAGTGTCGCCCATTCACCAGGCTTCCTCGGTGTCGCTAGCCTTGACTCGGCTATAGCAATCTTACGCATACTCGATTCAGCTCGTGAGATAACGACATGAGCTTAACTTTGTATCGTTTGCTATAATCAAAACTCAGGTTCGACTTAGGTGCCTACTGCACCAACAATCTCCCCCTTTTTGATTTATGGCAAACCCACATAAAAAGTTAAGAAAAAAACAAATTAAGTGCATTAAGTAAAATGTGCAAGAGATATGCATGAATGTGTAGGAGTAACAACTCTTTTTCAAGTGCTCCCCCTTGAGGAATCCTCCCCCTTGACCGAGGGTGAGTACTTGAGAAAGGGTTTTAACTCTCCCCCTTGATATTTGCTACTAAAAAAGAATTAAGTGACCGAAATTACTTAATATTGGCCATAGTGTTTAAAATAAGTTTTAAGTTAAAAATTGATTTCTTAACCTTGGCCTTTACTTCTATTTTGTTAACAAGTTAAGTAAATTACTTTTTGTTAACAAGTTAAGTAAGAGTTAAGTAAATTATTGTATTGTTAACGAAAACAAGTTAACTAAATGTGTTTAAGTTAAGAGTTCCCTTAACTTGTTTTGTTAACTTAAAGTTAAGTAAGCCTTGGCCATAAAAAAAATTGATCCCTTAACTTTGGGATCCCTTAAATTTGACCTTTTTCTCCCCCTTTTGCCATATATCGAAAAGTGTGTGTGGAATAAAAAAATAAGTTTTAATTTTAAAGTCCAAGCATGTTCCACATTATTTTGAAAATAATATACTGAAAATAGGTTCATCTATAAAATGTTTGACTCATATTTGGCTTGATTGATATGAAGGATCAACCAGTCCTAGTCAGAGTCGGTTAGTATGTATGATTATACTCCGTGGTTCATAGCGATGCACTAGCTCTACATCTGGAACTAGGAGTAAGGTCCTAACATCTCACGCCCATCTATGTGGCTAAGTACACAAACACATTAGTCCTATGTGTTGTGAGATGTACTGGCTCCTTAAATCTATAGGTGCATGATATCTAAGGTATGTCCTATGCTAGTTCCATGAAATTAAAGAAATAGTAGTAAGAACATATAATTTGCAAGTACCTATTCTATTATGCACATGCCCAATTTTCGTCTTAATAGACTAAATTCGGCTTTGGGTAGGGGTTTAGTAAATAGGTCTGCCAAGTTAGACTTCGATTCGACGTATTCGAGTTGTATGGCTTTGTTGGCCACATGTTCTCGAATAAAATGGTGTTTGACCTCTATATGTTTGGTCCTAGAGTGACATATCAGATTCTTTGTAAGATTAATTGAACTAATGTTATCTACGTGAAGTTTAGTATTCGTAAAGTCTAACTTAAAGTCGCGGAGAGTGTGCTTCATCCAAAGAAGCTGCATGACACACTCACCCATCGCGATGTATTCGGCTTCGGTGGTAGATAAAGCAACATAGTGTTGCTTCCTACTGCACCAACTCACTAGACTCGAGCCGAGAAGTTGACAACAACCACTCGTGCTCTTTCTATCGAGCTTACTACCGGCATAGTCTGAATCAGAGTAGCCGGTTAGTTCGAACTCGTTTAGTAAGGCTGAGTTAGAGGTTCCAAAAATTATATCGTCTACGTAAATTTGAGCTATGAATATTTCTTTACCTAAGGTTTTTAAGAAGAGAGTTGGGTCAACTAAGCCTTGGTTAAACCCTTTTGACTTAAGATGGATTGAAAGTCTCTCGTACCAAGCTCGAGGAGCTTGTTTAAGTCCATAGAGAGCTTTCTTAAGTTTTAGGACATGGTCGGGTTTATCTAGATTTTCGAATCCGGGGGGTTGGCTAACATAAACTTCTTCTTTAATGTATCCATTTAGGAATGCCGACTTAACATCCATTTGAAACATCTTAAATCCTCGATGTGTGGCATAAGCTAGCAACATTCGAATGGATTCGAGTCTAGCTACTGGGGCATAGGTTTCGTCTAAGCCTTCGACTTGACTAAACCCTTTGGTGACTAACCTAGCCTTGTTTCTAACTACTTCACCTTTATCATCAAGCTTATTTCGAAACACCCACCTTGTTCCAATTATCGTTTTGTCTTTAGGTGGTGGTACTAATTCCCACACTTCATTACTAGTAAATTGAGCTAGCTCTTCTTGCATTGCAATAATCCAATCGGGATCAAGAAGAGCTTGTTCAATTGATTTGGGTTCTATCTTTGAAATTAAGGAAATTTGACTAAGGTTCCTATAGGATGCTCTAGTTCGAACTCCTAGATTAGGATCTCCTATCACTTGATCGATAGGGTGGTTAGTTTGAATCCTAGATTGGGTTGGGTTTGTGTCACCTAATGCTTGATCAATGGGGTGACTTGGTTGAACACTAGTTTGACTCGGATCACTTGTCACTTGGTCGACAAGAGAAGTTGGTTGATGTGGATTAGACTCGATCTCAGGGTCGGAGACGAGTTTGGTATCAGTGGGCTCAACACTTGGGGTCATTAAGGGTTTTGTAGGTTCGGGTACTTCATCGAACACTACATTAATAGTCTCTTCGACTTTAAGGGTATCGTGGTTATATACCCTATAGGCCCTACTCGTGGTTGAGTATCCTAAGAAGATTCCGGTGGAGGTTTTGGATTCGAATTTCCCTAGGTGGTTCTTAGTGTTTAAGATATGTACTTTACATCCAAATACCCTAAAGTACTTGATGTTGGGTACTTTATTGTGATAAATCTCGTACGAGGTCTTAAGGTGCCTCTTTACCATAAGGATCCTATTCTGGACATAGCAAGCCGTGCTAACGGCTTCTGCCCAAAACCTATCAGGTAGGTCGTATTCGTTCAACATGGTCCTAGCGGCTTCTTGTAGAGTTCGGTTTTTCCACTCCACTAGGCCATTTTGTTGAGGGGTCCTAGGGCAAGAGAATTCATGGTGGTATCCGTTTAGGTTACAGAAGTCAGTGAACCTTTGATTTTCGAATTCACCACCATGATCGCTTCTAAGTCTTTTAACCTTAAGGTTTTTTTTGATTCTCGATTAATTTGAATAGATTGATTAATTGATCTAGGGTATCATTTTTATGTTTGATTTGGATTTGACCCTAGGCTTGTCAAGTTTACCTTTTCAAGATCATGGCTTCCAGGTCGTGGCGAGGCACAGGGGCCTTCTTTTATCGGATCATCGACCACTTCCTTAGACAAAGCCATTTTCAAGAAAATGATGACTTGACTCACCTAAGACTATTTCCTAGTCTAACTGGTTATTTTTGAAAAGAGGATCCCCGAGGCTCAATCTTTTCGAAGGATTTTACTTGGTTATGTACGTGTTCTAAGTGAGTTCGCAAGTTTTAAAGCACAAACTTTCTAAGTTAAAGCATGTAATTTCTAAGTTAAAGCACAAACTTTCTAAGTTAAAGCACAAACATGTTTTGTACTGGCTCCCCCTAGACCGTTGAATCGGTTCGGTCTATCCACATAGTGGATTTGGTCCTTGGGAACCCAGTACGGGTTGGATCCTAGAGTTGAAATCAAAAAGTTCTTAGGGACCCATGCTTGGACATGTTTCCTATGTCGACTTACAATCGACATATACGACCTATTAGTCGTGTTTGAGTTAAACCCTAGTCCAGCCTTGTTGTACACGGCCCTTTTAGATCCAAGTAGGAGGTCAAGTCCTTTGGATCCCGAAGTGAACCTTTCCAACGTGTTCCTAAGATCTTCAACTTGACTTTTCAAGAGAGAGTTCTCAACTTCGAGCTTTTCAGCTCGAGTTGGGTCCTCTTCTCGAACTTGACTAGTCGAAGAGGTTAGGGAGACCTTTTGTTTGAGGAGTTTGACCTTCTCAATTAGGGTCTCGACCTTGGACTCGGACTTAACTAATTTCCTAGACAAAAACCTAACCATATTATGTAAAGTATTAAATAAAGTTCGACTCACTTTAAGGGTATCTTTTGAACCGGATGCGTATCCGTGGCTTGACTTGAAGGTAACCGTGGTCAGTCATCCTCGAGTTGACTCAAGTTCAGGTTCGGTCTCCGTGTCTGACTCAATCGATTTCGCCATGAAGACGTGGTCTTCGTCTTCTTCGGATGACGCTTCTTCCCATGTCGCGTTGAGGGCCTTCTTGTGCTTAGGTGCTTGGTGGTTGAGCTTGGGGCACTCGGACTTGATATGTCCAAACCTGTTACACACATAACACCTAATATTAGAACTTTTAGGCTTACCTTGGTTGGGTCGAGTCGTGGTTCACTTTCTTCCCTTGGCTATCCTTCGAGCTAGGTTCATTAGTTCGGCAGTCAACTCTGGGTCAACTTTATTGGTGCAATTGGCCCAGGTCACGATTGACCAGACTCGAGTTTGACTAGAGTGATGTTTTGATGTTTGACAAAGGTATTTGACAAAGTGGTTTGGCATTGATGTTTGACATTAATGTCGGTTAATATGTTGGGGAGATTGTTGGAGCAATCGACCCGGATCATGTTTGACCGGACTCGAGTTTGACTCGAGGAAAACCTTGATGGTTGACTGGGGTTGACCATGTGATTATGAGAAAGTCCAAGCATGGGTCTTAGCAAGGTAAAGTCCAAGTCATGGGTACTTGGCATGGAAAGTCCAAGTGGGACACTTGGCATTTGGTAAAGTCCAAGTCTTGAGTACTTGGCATGAAAAGTCCAAGTGGGACACTTGGCGCATGGAAAGTCCAAGTCATGGGTACTTGGCATTTGGGAAAGTCCAAGCCTTGAGTACTTGGCATGAGAAGTCCAAGCATGGGTCTTGGCAAATGAGAAGTCCAAGCATGGGTCTTGGCAAATGGAAAGTCCAAGCATGGGTCTTGGCATGGAAAGTCCAACATGGGTTGGCAAGGGAAAGTCCAAGCTTGAGTCTTGGCATTTGGGAAGTCCAAGGGGATTTATATTGGTAGCATAAAGTCCAAGCGGAGTCTTAGCGGCGTAAGTCCAATGTGCCTTGGCGGTGTAGACACCGTTAGCATGACATAGCCGAGGGAAGCACCTGGAGGCTAGCGCGATGGATGAACAAGTCATGGATTACTTGGAGGGATCCGAGAGGCGTGAGGCTGATGGAGGTGGCTAGAAGGCTTAGGTCTAGGCTAAGGGTGGTCTAGCAAGTATGGGGGCACCATACTTGGGTTAAAACCTCATCTTTGAGGTTGGCAGTTGACTGACATTATGGCGATTCATTGTAGTCGACGAGTTCGATTGCCATTTAAAAATGGAAGCTGCTCTGGCGGTCGGCCGCTCATGGGAAGCGATCGAGCGATATCTGACGATCATTGCCAAAATTCGTGATCGCTAGTTCACCATGAAACGCAGAATGCTCCGTGGCCGTAGGCGATCGACTACTGCGTGTGATCGGCAATATTGAGCGATCGCCAAGAGATCGTTAGTTTTCCAGCGTGGATCGAGCCGTTGTCTCACGACAACAGTGGCATCAGTCGACTGGTGACTTATGGCAGTCGACTGATAGGCGGAAATCTGGCCCGACGCAGGTTATAAAGGCAGCTCGGAAGGAGGGTTTTCAAAGCGATTTTCTTGGCCGAAATTGAAGGGGGAAGTTGGTGCTTTCCAGTCCTTCAAAGCTAGTTCAAGGCAATCAAAGATCAAGCAATCCAAAGCTCTTGTAAAGTTGTTTTTTCCTTTACTTGCATTGTATTTCTTACTTGTATTTGCTTGTATCTTGTGTATTACTTAGTGTAATCCTTGTACGAGGTTTCTCCACCTCTGGATTGTTCCGAGAAGGAGTTATTATTGATTAGTGATTGCGTGTGCATCACTAGAGCTCTTTAGAGCTCGATCCGTGGAGTAGGAACCGTGTGGTTCCGAACCACATTATATCATCGTGTTAGCGTGATTGTATATTTCGTTATTGCTTTTATTATTTCTATTCCGCTGCGCATAACGAGTTTTGTAGACACGATCACGATTGATTTCCATCTTCGTACGGTCACAACTCTATTCACCCCCCCTCTAGCGGCGTCAAATCTCCAACAAGTGATATCAGAGGAAGGTTGCTCTTCAACGGATTAACAACCGGGAGCAAGACACTAGAGGGTAAAAGATGGAAGTCCAAGATCAATTAGGTCGGGACATCAACACACCGGTGCCCTACACTCTATACGGACAAGAAGGGTTTAAGCAATGGAAGTCAAGAATTGAAGACTTCCTAATGATGAGGGACTTCGAAGAATGGTCTATCTTGATGGAAGGATTTGAATATCCTAAGGGACCAAAGGGAGGGTTTCTCAAGAAGAAGAGATGGAGTGAGGAGCAACTCCAACAATTCGATAAAAACAAGAAGGTAATCAAATTCATTTTTGATTTAATTCCTAATGATCTCTTGTGTAGCCTAGGTGACTACGTGGATGCCAAGGAGCTATGGAGCGATTTAGCCAAGCTCCATGAAAGTCTATCACCCATCCAAGAAGAAGGACCATCACCCTCTCAAGCTCAAGAAGAAACATCCAAAGAGCTAGAGGATTCGGAGGTTGATAGGGAATCAACATCCGGATCGGAAGAGGTAGAAGTGATGGAAGAAGAGGAGACCCTCCACCTCTAGGATAGAAGGGGAGGAGATTAGGGCATCCTCGATACCGGAGCAACAAGAAGAACCATCTACATCCGGTAGAGAGGAAGAGCAAGCTCAAGAATCCACTCCGACCACCACAACCACCCTAGGTAACTCAAGCATGTCAATTAATAATAAAATGAATATTATATGCTTTGAGTGTAGGGAGAAAGGACACTACAAGAGTAAGTGTCCTAAACGGATTAAGAAGACTCCACCCGTACCAAAAGTCAAGGAGACCGGTGCCTCAATGAAAAAGAGCAAGGAGCAAGTGATTTGCTTCAAATGCCGACTACCGGGTCATTACCGGAGTCAATGCCCGAAGGGGGAGAAGAAGGGGCAAAGGGGAGCATCACAAGTAGGGGGAACTACTAAGGCAAACCCTAGGGTAACTTCTAATTTTGCTCCTTCTTTAATTTACAAGCAAAATCATGCTAGGGATTTCAATTCACTTGCAATTTATGAAAAGCATGCTAATAGGAACAAGTATTTTTGCTTAGGAGCTAAGAATGTCTACTTAGATAATAGGGAGAAATTTGGGACTAATGTCCCTAAAAATAATTTACATAAGGACAAACTTAGGTCAAATAACTCAAGATCAATTTTACCTAGGGAGACAATTAGAAAGGTGCAAGAGCACCTAGGTCTAAACCCTAAATGGACTAGGCATATGCCTAGAAAGTCTCATGCCCAAGATTTAAATCAAAATTCTAAAATTTGGCAATTAGAAAAGGAAAATCAAGTCTTGAGGTCAAGACTTGAAAAACTTGAAAAGACCCTTAGGAATATACAAAATCAATTTAAAGGGTCTAATGGTCAAAGTCAAAGGTCCAAAAGTCAAAGTCAACACCAAGGACCTAAGAGTCAAAAGTCAACTAAGGGCAAGCAAGGTTTGGGTCACAAACCTAAGCCCAAGGTAACTTACCATAGTGTTCCATTAGATTATGGAACACTAACTAGGTCTAGGAAGACCAAGGTCAATAGGGAGGTTATCCCTAGAGTTGACCAAAGGGTGTGCCTAGTGGCTAGGGTTTCTAGGAAACCTAGGGTGGCCACTAAGAAGGTTGCAAGGGGAGTTACCCCTAGAGTCAACCTAAGTAAGACCCAAATGACCAAGGCTAACAAGCCTAGGAGGGTTATTAGGAAGGTATCTAGGGAGGTTATCCCTAAGGAATACCTAATTAACCCTAGGAGCTCAAATCGGTTTTGGGTTCCTAAGAGCGTGATTGATTCACGCTAGATGGGTTTAGGGTGTGCCAACCTTGATTGGATGGGTAGTTAACTCAATCATGGTAAAGGTGGCACTTTAGGATGTTTTCAAGGTTATGGTTACCTTGGAAATAGATTTGAATCAATATCCTAAAAGATTTTAGGATGTGCCAATGCACTTTTGAATTTAAGAAAAATCAATTAAATTGGCACAATTTAGGTTTAGAGGTTAGTGTGCCATTATGGGTTTTTGGCACACTAGGGAGATTAGGTTAATATGGCAAAAATATGATTAATCCCAACAAATGGCAATTAATATTAAAATTTAGGTATTACTATACCTATATATTTTATATGTCATGCCTTGTTTGCCATATGCCATGTCATGACATCATGTGTATTTCTAATCATTTTATATGTCATGATTATGCTTAGGTTTAAGGATTTAAATGTCATGTGTTTTTAGATTTCATATTATGTCATGACATCATGGTTATGAGCATATGTTTATTTATGTCATCATTAATGCCATAATCATTCATGCATTTAAGAAAATCTCAATTGAAATTGATTCAAAGACTATGACATGACTTAGAGTCCCATTTATAAGGGAATCAAGTAGGGTTGCCTAGAAAAATGCATGAAACCCTAGTTTTAAATGAACCAAAACCCACATCTCACATCCAATTGACATGTATGTGTATTTATACACCTTAGATACATGTGAGATGCTAGGATATGAGTTGAGTTCAAGGTGCACAGTTTTTGCATCTAGATGAACTAAACCACATCTTGTTTCATTAGTGGATCATGTTAGTAATATATGAGAGATGTCCTAAGGCAATCGCCTTATGTATGAACCATTTATATGATAAATGAAGATTCACTATTTGAGTATACATGTTTTATGTATTTGATTGGATCTTAAACTCATTTACTGAATGTCCACGATACGATTCACAGCATGAGAGAATTTGTGATTGGATCACAACTAGTGAGTATCTCTACATGTGTAATTGTGATGTATCGGAATTATCCCTAGTCGATGAATTGATGGATTTGGACACCATCAATTCTGTCGAGACTAGCATGAGGTATACTCCTTTGTGTATCCAAGCAGCTGATTCTCACTGGCTGGAGACATAGTGATGTCCGGAGTTAATCGTGGATGCTAGTTATGGTAACTAGTTCATTGGAGTGACCAGCCGTAAGACTTCATATTGTTCTCTGCATATATAGATATGTCAATGAAGTTCTTACTGTGGCTTAAGTGCGATGTTCCTTTGACTTACGATATTCAAGTCATCTTGATCATAGAGACTTATGCTTTGACATCTTAAGCAAGCATCTCTAAGGAGATGTGGACCCGGGATGATTGGGTATAAGTCGAAGTGATCGAAGGTGTTTGAATAGCCTATAAAAAATTCACCACTCCTTGCGAGGAGATGTATACCCATGGCCTCTCGTCGGATTGTTACTAAAGTCTTTGGCCAAAGCATTACATGTTTAGAGTAAGGTACTCTTCGATACATGTGGAGTAACTAGAATCCGTAGGACGAGGAAATGATACTTGGGCTAGGTGTGACGTAGTCAGCCTAGTGGGGACTGACACTATTAGACCATGTCCTGAACCAAGTGGATATAAGATGAGTGAAGGGAATGGGGCACGAATCATTCGAGCTGCTGAAGGGTTTCAGAAATAGTTCTGGATCAACCGTTGATCTTTTCGATTAATTGGGGATCATGATGTACTACTAGGTGCCACTCATGATCGTTCTATAATTAATGGTTAATTATAGACGGCCAACATAAACCGAGAACTTATTTGGTCACACGCACAACGAGCGTAATCCAAAGGATTTAAAACGAGCTTGAGAATGGGATTCTCAGACCAAGAGAAACAAGGTTTGGTTGGACCAAACATGAAGCGAGCATGAAATCATTTCAGTCGTAATGGAAGCGTGGATGGGTCGTGTCTTATGAAGACATAATGGATGAACCAAAATGGTTTGGTTCTAATCCAATGGAGGAGAATAAACCAAAGGGTTTGTTTTATTTTAAACGAATGAACCAAAAGTTGGTTCGGTTCGTTTTAACTTAAAATAAACCATCATGGTTTGGTTTATTTTAACTTATCTTAATGGAGCGGGTTAACGGGCCTAATGGTTATGATCCAATAACCATTAAGAGAATTAGTTCTCTATAAAAGTGGGCTTAAGGGATAATTAAGCCCTAATCCAAAAACCCTAGCTTGGAGTTGCCGCCCAACCTTCATTGCCACCCAACCTCCATTGCCGCCCAGCTTGTTGTGCCGCCATCCAGCTCCTTTCCGGCGACCAAGCTTCAGCCGGTGATCCTCCGGCGACCCTCCGGTGATCTCCTATAGGTTTGGCATCAAGGTGAGCCTTTTCTTCCCTTGGTTGGCCGGCGCCTATCTCCTCCACCAAAGCTGTCCAGTTTTTCTGGACAGCTTGTTCTCCTCTCGTCGGAGCATCGTTTGGACGACGGTTAGAGCTCCGACAGCGGCTAACTTACCGGGGATTTGATCTCCGGTAATCCTCTAAGGTGGAGGACGAAGGATTCGTCAATTGGTTGACGAATACCTCTCCGGAGAAGCGAGTTTTGAGAACTCATATTAGGATCCGAATTTGGATTTGGATCGTGATCATCTCTCGATCACGTCGTCTTCAACACGAGGCTAGTAACCCGTACGAAGATGAAGCTCGTAGCTTAGTGAAGTCATCCCGAGGAACTCGGCGTGGATACGAATAGAGACGATTCTAGCGAGGATCGTTCCTGTTGATGCCGTTCCCGCTACACGTCATACGAAAGGTATAACGTAGATAAATTTCCTTTTATTGCAAATTTAAATTTACGGTTATGTCTACACTTGTTGTAATATGCATGCGTGTGTTGTGTGTGTTGTAATAAATGTAGATTTATTATTTTTATTGCTTCCGCTGTGGTCATGTTTACGAAACGTGATCGAACACACACACGCCGCGGTGCCGGAAACCCAACAGTGGTATCAGAGCCCAGGTTGTGTTTCGACATAATCGTAAAATGGTTTTGCGATAGTCATAATGTTATTTCTGGAAATTTTCTAATTTTGGAAATTTAGAATTATTTATGGAAATTTTTAAATTTTGGAAAGACTAGAAGTATTTATGGAAATCTTCCACTTTTGGAAAGTTGGAAGTATTTATGGAAATTGATATTTTCCATAAATAAAATATTTGATTAGATTCTGGAAATTTGTTTCCTAATTTAATCATGATTTGATTTGGGAAATCAAATCTTAAAATATTTTATTTCCATAAGTAGTTTTGATGATTTAGGAAATTGGTTTCCTAAATTGACTTTCCTTAATCAACTATTTCCATAAGTAAAATATGTGATTAGATTTGGAAATTTGTTTCCTAATTTAATCAAGATTTGATTTGGAGAATCAAATCTTAAACATAGTTTATTTCCATAAATAGTTATGACAAATAAGGAAATTATGTACATGACATAATTGTATGCCATGTAATTGCATTAGATGCATAACATTATCCCATGCGTGTCGTGACATGTAGATGTATGCCATGTATGCCATGCCATGTAGATAATAGTTATTTGCATGCAAAGAGGATGAGACATAAAACCCTAACTCAATATTAAAGCCTACACCTTCCATTAATATGGTTAGAACCAGAGTTCTGTTTCTTGTTTGGGTTGTTGGACTCTCTCAAGCCACTTGAACACGAACATGTTCAAATCATTGGAATAGTTTAACTCTAATATGGTAAGAGTCAGAGGTCAATCGTTAGTTTGGGTTGTTGGACTCACTCCAAGCCTGGCTAATTGGTTGAATGCGCTCTAACCATATTAAAACTATTTCACGATTAATGGGTCGGCTCTAACTTGGAGCATCGATTTGTTGGACTCACTCCAAGGTCGATGTGAAGAGAGGTGAAGTTGGGTGCTATGCATATGATGCATACTTGTTAATGTGTTAACAACCCAATGTATGTGTAAACATTCAATTAGTTGATAGCACATTGTGATAGTTGCATATACGTGATATGCAATCGGTATAGATGATACCTACCGTCATAGTTATGAATGGCTTGTTGGACTCTCTCCAAGGTTGTTCATAACTATGATGGATATCGACCCATTGGAGATGGACCTCGATCTCCCAGTGATTTTGGGGTTTTAAATTGAAAAATGAATGGATTTATAAATGTATATTGATGCATTTTAAAATCATCTTTCTCATATATGCTCGTTTTGTATTTCTAAAATTGATCATGTTGTCTTTTAATTTGCGTTCCATTTTGGATTGAATAAATTGGTAGGCGAACTTCTTGGGTGGCTTAGAAACTTGAGAATTGTTCTCAAGGTGAAAAGCTTGCGTATGTCCTCGAAGCACCTCTTCCGCCCATCCTAGTAATGATGCAACTCGGACCAATTGTTGGTCTATTAGAAACATGTGTGATTACAGGCCCGACAAGTTGCATCATGCTAGCCACGATGGAATCCAAGCTACGAAAGCAGCATGAGCATATGGATGCTCATATCGTAGTCCTTCATCTTTATGAGTTGTTTGATAAGCAAGTGAGATTCGAAAGGTTCGAAGTCTCCAAGCTCCTCTTCACCTCTGAGATGCAAGAAGGTTCATCTGTGTCTTGCTCAACATCTTTGAAGGCTGTGGAGCCTTACGAGAAGCATGGCGAGGGGCCAGTGTTGTTAGTTGATTCCTCGAAGAAAGGTTCTAAGAGGAGTCAAAGGAACAACATAAGGGAAAGAAGAAAAAGGCTAAGAAGGTAGAACTAGGACAAAGAGACTTACCATCATTATGGCAAGGAGGCCATTCTTGAAGAAAGTGCAAGATTTATCTTGAGTCGTGAAGAAGAATAAGGCATCGGATGCCCCATCTTCTTGAATATCTTCTTTATTGATTGTCATTCTATTTCCTCGGACACTTGGGTATTTGATCTGGGTGTGGCTCACATATATGTAATGACATACATGGGCTAAGGAATAGAAGACTTCGAGGAGAGTCAAATTTACGTGTTGGGAATGGAGCAGCAGTTCTTTCTTGCACTCGCCATCGGAACGTATTTGTTGGAACTCCTTGTAGGACTTGTCTTAGAACTGGACAATTGCATTTATGTTCCTTCGTTGATAAAGAACATCATTTCTATTTCTTGTTTAAATAGAAATGGGTACCATTTGACTTTTAGTAACAATTGTTGTTACATAACTTTGAATGGAGTTCTTTAAGGTGGAACTTTAAGCAATGGTGTTTATATGTTGGGCGTATCCGGATGATATTTTCAAACTCGAAGCGAGCAACAGCGTGCTCGAAAGGATAATCAATTAGACTCCTATATGTGGCGTATTATCGTCTTGGCCATATAAGCAAAAACGCATGTCGAATTACACGATGTGGAATTGAATTGGATTCATACGATACATGCGAATCATGCTTAAAAGGCAAGATGACTAAGTTACCTTTTACTGGAAAAGGTGAACGAGTGGGAGAGTTACTAGGTCTAATACATACTGATGTATGTGGACCTATGTCAACTCAAGCTTTAGGAGGCTATAGCTACTTCATTACCTTCACCGATGATCACTCACGGTTTGGGTATGTGTTCTTGATGAAACACAAGTCTGAAGCCTTTGAAAGGTTCAAAGAATTCAGAAATGAAGTAGAGAAACAACATGACAAGAGTATTAAAATACTTGATCGGATCGAGGTGGTGAATACTTAAGTCGAGTTTCTTGATTATCTAAGAGACAATGGCATATTGTCTCAATGGACTCCGCCCATATACACCATGACATAATGGTGTATCTGAGGCGTCTTAGGACCTTGTTGGACATGGTCAGTCAATGATGAATCATGCGACTCTTCCCAAGTCCTTTTGGGGCTATGCACTTGAGACATTTGTTTACTTGTTAAGCAGAATGCCTAAGGTAGTCTCTACTACTCCATATGAGATATGGAATAGTAAGAAACCTCATGTATCTTACTTGAAGATATGGGGTTGTCACTGCTTATGTAAGCGGGATGTATCGACAAATTGGATGCTAAGTCGATAAATGTCTATTTATTGGATACCCTAAGGAAACAAGGGTTACCAATTCTATCATCTGTGGAACAAAGGTGTTTGTTTTGAGGCATCTTTGTGTTTCTAGAGAAAGAGTTTCTCTTGCAAGAAAGCAGTGGGAGTGTCTCGAGCTTGAGGAGGCTCGAGACTCAAATAGACATTGATGAGATACGGTGAAGCACAGCGTGATGAGCAATCATTTGGACCTATTGTAACACCACATCTTCGTAGATCTGGTAGAACCATAATATTCGAGAGATATGGATTTCTCGTAAGTGAATCGAGACGTGTTACTCATTGATGATGAGAGCCTACAGTTATGAAGAAGTCTTGACAAGTTGAGAAAGGGATAAGTGGCTTGGTGCCATGAAGTGAAATGGATTCCATGTATGAAAACCAAGTTTGGAACTTGGTTGACCCACTGAAGGCATAAAGCCTATAGGGTGCAAGTGGGTTTTCAAGAAGAAAACCGACATGGATGGTAATGTGATTACCTATAAGGCTAGATTGGTGGCGAAAGGATATCGTCAAAAACAAGGTGTTGATTATGGCGAAACCTATTACTTTGTAGCTATCTTAAATCCATTCGGATGCTCCACAGCCATAGCGGCTCATTATGATTATGAGATATGGCGGATGGATGTGAAAACAACTTTCCTTAATGGAAACACCTTCGAGGGCGTGTATATGATACAACTTTGAGGTTTCACATGGTTGATAAAACCAAGGTATGCAAATTGCGGCGTCCATTTATGGATTGAAGCAAGCATCCGGTGGAATATCCGTTTTGATGAGACAATCAAAAGTTTGATTTCTCACAAAATCGAACGAACCTTGTGTGTACAAGAAGGTTAGTAGAGTGCGATCGTGTTCCTAGTATTGTATGTCGATGACATATTACTTATAGGAAAGCGATGTTTCAATCTTCTGATCGATTAAGGTTTGGTTATCAAGACATTCTCCATGAAAGACACAGGAGAAGCAACCTACATCCTCGGGATTAAGATCTATAGAGATAGATCGAAACGGTTGCTTGGTCTTTCGCAGTCTACATATATAGACCGAGTGCTAAAGAGGTTTAGCATGTCGGAATCCAAGAAAGGTTTCCTACCCATCAGGCATGGGATACACCTTTCGAAGTCTATGTGTCGTGCCACGAGAAGGCGAGAGGATTTGCATGAGTAAGATTCCCTATGCATCGCATAATAGGATCTATCATGTATGCTATGTTATGTACGAGGCCCGATGTATCGTATGCTCACGAGTGTCACGGCGGATACGATGATCCGAGGAATGGATCATTGGGTGGTATTAAGGCGATCCATAAGTACTTGAGAAGAACTAAGGATGTGTTCCTAATATATGGAGAAGGATATATGGTGATACGTGGGTATACGGATGCCAGCTCCAGACAGACAAGGATGATTCCATGTCTCAGTCTGGGTATGTATTCACCTAGAATGGAGGCGCAATAAGTTGGAAAGGTTCCAAGCTTGGCGCTATAGCGGATTCTGCCACTAAGGCGAATACATTGCGGCTTTGGAAGAAGAAAGAGCGGTTTGGATCAAGAAGTTCATCTCTCGAACTTGATGTGGTCTCATCAATGATCCAAACATGTGCCCGTGGCTATCATCTTATCGGAGAGATCATCGGTAGGAGCGAAATACAAATCGAGAAAATTCCCCTTTGAAAGGAACTTAGCGGATCCTTTGACTAAGGCATTACCTCAAAAGTAAGTTTGAGGTCATGTTAGAGCTTATGGTATTGGATACGTAGCGATTGGCATTAGGCCAAGTGGGAGTCTGTTAGTAATATATGAGAGATGTCCTAAGGCAATGCCTTATTGTATGAACCATTTATATGATAAATGAAGATTCACTATTTGAGTATACATGTTATATGTATTTGATTGGATCTTAAACTCATTTACTGAATGTCCACGATACGATTCACAGCATGAGAGAATTTGTGATTGGATCACAACTAGTGAGTATCTCTACATGTGTAATTGTGATGTATCGGAATTATCCCTAGTCGATGAATTGATGGATTTGGACACCATCAATTACATTAGATTCTTAGTATACTCCTTGGTGTATCCAAGCAGCTGATTCTCACTGGCTGGAGACATAGTGATGTCCGGAGTTAATCGTGGATGCTAGTTATGGTAACTAGTTCATTGGAGTGACCAACCGTAAGACTTCATATGGTTCTCTGCATATATAGATATGTCAATGAAGTTCTTACTGTGGCTTAAGTGCGATGTTCCTTTGACTTGCGGTATTCAAGTCATCTTGATCATGGAGACTTATGCTTTGACATCTTAAGCAAGCATCTCTAAGGAGATGTGGACCGGGATGATTGGGTATAAGTCAGGCGATCGAAGGTGTTTGAATAGCCTATAAAGATTCACCACTCCTTGCGAGATGTATACCCATGGCCTCGTCAGTTATTACTAAAGTCTTTGGCCAAAGCATTACATGTTTAGAGTAAAGTACTCCGAGATGTATGCGGTAACTAGAATCCGTGGGACGAGAAATGATACTTGGGCTAGGTGTGGCGTAGTTAGCCCTAGTGAGGGGCCCGACACTATAGACCATGTCCTGAACCAAGTGGGTATAAGATGAGTGAAGGGAATGGGGCACGAATCATTCGAGCTGCTGAAGGGTTTCAGAAATAGTTCTGGATCAACCGTTGATCTTTTCGGTTAATTGGGGATTATGATGCACTACTAGATTGTCACTCATGATCGTTCTATAATTAATGGTTAATTATAGGCGACCAACATAAGCGAGAACCTATTTGATCAGCACGCTGCTTGAGTGTAATCCGAAGGATTTAAAGCGAGCTTGAATGAGATTCTCGAGGCCGAGAGAAACTATGTTTGATTGGAACAAATATGGGCGAGCATGAAATCGTTTGATCGCAATGGAGGCGTGGATAAGCCGTGTCTTATGAAGACATAATGGATGAACCAAAATGGTTTGGTTCTAATCCAATGGAGGAGAATAAACCAAAGGTTTGGTTTATTTTAAGCGAATGAACCAAAAGTTGGTTGGTTCATTTAACTTAAAATAAACCATCATGGTTTGGTTTATTTTAACTTATACTAATGGAGGCGGGTTAGCGGGCTTTATGGATATGATCCATTAACCATTAAAAATTAGTTCTCTATAAAGAGCTTAAGGGATAATTAAGCCCTAATCCAAAACTCCTAGCTAGAGTTGCCGCTCACCCCATTGAAGAAGTAGAGCGCCAACTCGTGCACTTCATCTTCTCCTCCAACCGGCGTCCAGAATGAGCCTTCCTTCCCCCTCGCCGGCATCGAGATGCTGCCGGTTGTTGCTCCGGTGATCTCCTTTAGGTTTGACATCAAGGTGAGCTTTATCTTCCCTTGGTTGGCCGGCGCCTATCTCCTCCACCAAAGCTGTCCAGTTCTGGACAGCTTCTCCTCGTTGGGCGTCGTTTGGGCGGCGGTTGGAAACTCCGACGTGGCTAACTTACAGGGGATTCGATCTCCGGTAATCCTCTAGTGGAGGATGAAGAGATTCATCAAGCGGTTGATGAATACCTCTCCGGAGAAGCGAGTTTTGAGGACTGCGTCTTTGCATCGAATTTGGATTACGATCGTGATCATCTCTCGATCCGTCGTCTTCAACACGAGGCTAGTAACCGTCTGAAGGCGAAGCTGGCTGAAATAAGCGAAGTCATCCTAAGGATACTCGGCGTGGATATGGATAGAGAATGATTCTAGCGAGGATCGTTCGGTTGATGCCGTTCCCGCATGTACGTGTCTGAACGGTATAGCGTAGTTAAATTTCTTTTATTGCAAATTTTAATTTACGGTTATGTCTACACTTGTTGTAATATGCATGCGTGTGTTGTGTGTGTTGTAATAAATATAGATTTATTATTTTAAATTGATTCCTCTGTGCTCATGTTTGAGAAAAATGATCGAACACACACCACCTTGTGATGCAAGGAAACCCAACAAACATCTCACTTATATCAGATATCTAGAAAAACACATACAAGTGCCGAATTTTTAGTGAGATGTGGGTTTATGTTCTTTTAATGGGTTCATGCATATTTCTAAACGTATTATTTGATTCCCATCCGAAATCATGTCATAATCCTTAATTTCATTTTAATTATATGCATGATGATTATGGCATAAATATAATTTAACTAAGCATGTGCCAAAATCATGATGTTATGTCATGTGAATGACATTTAAGCACATGACATGACATATAAAGAAGGTCTAAAAACATGATCATGACATTTTTAGTGATAAAAATGAAAATGATGTCATGACATAGCAAGAAAACAAATCATAGCAAGTAAAATATACTAAGGTATAAAATACCTAATTGTTTAAATCAAGTTGCCATTTCTGGGAATTAATTCCATTTGCCTTAAAGCTATTTATCCCCTAGTGTGCCATAAACCCAGTATTTTGACACACCAATACCTCTAAGACCCTAATTATGCCAAATTTAAATCATTTTTATTTTCTTAAAGCATATTGGCACACCCTATTATTAGACTCTCTACTAGTTGGATTAACACCTCCATCCACTTAGGGTTGACACACCCTAACACATTTAGCGTGAATCGATCACTCTCTTAGAAACCCAATATCTATTGGAGCTCGGGTTAACAAGGTATTCTCTAGGGATAACTTCCCTAGATACCTTCCTAATGACCCTTTTAGGCTTTAAAGTCATAGTCTTTTGGGTCTTTCCTAGGTCAACTCTAGAGGTGACTCCTCCTTTGACCTTCTTAGTGGCTACATTTGATTTCTTTGAGGTCTCTTAGCCACTAAGCAAACACCATGGCTAGACTTAGGGATAGCTTCTATTAGCCTTAGTTTTTCTAGACCTAGAAATTGTTCCATAATCAAATGAAACATTATGGTAAGTCTTCTTAGGCTTAGGTTTGGACCCAAACCTTCCTTGCCCATAGACCGTTATTGAACCTTAGGTATTGACTTTTTGGGCATTTGACCTAAAATTGAGTTTTCTATGATTCTAAGGGTTTTCTCCATTCTCTCAAGTCTTGACCTCAAGACTTGGTTTTCTAACTCTAACTTTCCCAATTTTGAATTTTCATTTATCTTTTGGGAAATATTCTTCTTCTTAGGCATGTGTACACCTTCTTAGGGTTAATGCCTGAGATGGTTCAACTCTTCTAATGGACTCTTTAGGTAAAATAGGTCTAGTGTTTTAAGTCCTAAGTTTGTCCTTAGAGAAACTAACATACTTAGCACCTAGACAAACATATTTCTTCCTACTAGAATTCTTTTCATTAATGATTGCAAGAAACTAAAATAATTCTTAGCATGCTTTTTAACTTTAGGAATTGAAAGGTGCATAGTTAAATTTACCTTAGGGTAAGCTTAGGAAGCTCCCCCTACATGAGATACACCTTCTTGCTCTTTCTTCCTCCCCTAGGGCATTGATTGGCTTGGATAGTGCCCTCTTTGGTTACATTTGAAGCACACAATGTAACTCTTTGCATAATTGAGGACTCTCAGCATCCTTTGACTTTAGGTTGACTTTTGGTGTCGATGTCTTTTCCTTAGACAATTTAGGGCATTTGCTCTTGTAATGCCCTTTCTCCCTACCTCAAAGCATATTATGTGATTTTTATTTAAAATAATATAACATAGAGTTACCTAGGAGTGGTGGAGGCCTCTTCACTTCTTAGGAGGTAGAAGCTTCATTTGATCTTGCTCGGAATGGAAATCCTTTCCTCCCCCTCAATGCTAGAGGTGGAGTCTCACCAAATCATCCACATCTTGAATGTGGATGCCAATTCTTCAAGTGGCCTTCTTCACCACTTGTGCGATGGGATTCTTGTGAATTCTTGCACCTTATTCCACAAATCCTTTTCATCCTAAAATTTCTAGCCTAGACCAAATATGGTTGGAATCAAATCACTAAATAATTTAATTACCTCGAGATTTGTCTTGAAATCCTTCATTTGGTCTTGGGTCACCTTGATTTTTCTAGTGGCTTATTTTCATTGTCCCAAGGCACTTCAAAACCATATTCAATGATTAACATGAAATCGAAATCGGTTTTAAAATATACCTCCATCCGTTTCTTCCACCAATCAAAATCTCCATCAAATTTCGGTGGATGGATGTTGTAGCCGGCCATTTTGTAGTGCTTGTGTTGGTGGTTAGTCCTTGACAAGCGCCTTGACTCTGATACCACTTGTAGGGGATCGATCGGTGTGTATGTGGCCGGCTCGAGGGGGGGGGGGTGAATAGCCCTCTTTCGTTCGATGGTGGAATTCGCTCGTTCTTCTTGCGTGCTTGTCTATAATTATCGTTAGCACAGCGGAATAACAATAATAATAGTAACGAGATATACAAACAAGCACATGCAATACACCAAGATGTACATGGTTGGCTGAATGGTTCCTACTCTCACGGGTGAGCTCTCAGGAGCTCTAGTCTTATACGACATTAATTAAACTCCTTCTAGGACTGCCGTCGGAGGTGGAAACCTCATTATAAGCTATTACAGCAGTAATACTACAAAAATACAAAGACACAAGAAATACAAGAAAGAGCGGCTTTACAACTCTTTGCTTTGACACTTTCTTGTTGCTTTCTTTGGATAGCTCTTGAAGGAGCTGGAATCGACAGGATAATTCCCCTCAATCACTTCCTTAAAGTCTTGAGAAATCCTCCCGAGCTCCATTTATAACTTTGCATCAAAGCTATTTTGTGCCCGTGATTGGTATGCCAGGCCCGATCATTTGCCCCTTTTGTCACTGTTGTCTCTGGCGGCCGGATCACGTTGGATAAGTTCCAAGCGGATCACCTACGATCGGTGATCATGCGCGCATCCATCGATTGGTCGACTAATGTCGATTACGCGATCGACTACGGGTGTCCCCGTTACGCTTGGTGGGTTATGGCACATGGCGTGTGTGTTCGATCATGTTTCGTAAACATGAGCACAGCGGAAGCAATTAAAAATAATAAATCTATATTTATTACAACACACGCATGCATATTACAACAAGTGTAGACATAACTGTAAATTGAAATTTGCAATAAAAGAAAATTATCTACGTTATACCTTTCGTATGACGTGTAGCGGGAACGGCATCAACCGGAATGATCCTCGTAAGAATCGTCTCTATCCGTATCCACACCGAGCTCCACGGGATGACTTCGCTAAGCCACGAGCTTCGTCTTCGTACGGGTTACTATCCTCGTGTTGAAGACAACGTGATCGAGAGATGATCACGATCCGAATCCAAATTCGGATCCTAAAACGAGTTGTCAAAACTCGCTTCTCCGGAGAGGTATTCGTCAACCGTTTGACGAATCCTTCGTCCCCCACCTCAGAGGATTACCGGAGATCAAATCCCCGGTAAGTTAGCTACTGTCGGAGCACTAATCGTTGTCCAAACGACGCTCCGATGAGAGGAGAAGAAGCTGTCCAGAAAACTGGACAGCTTGGTGGAGGAGTAGGCGCCGGCCAAAAACAAGGAAGCCAAGTGCTCACCTTGATGCCAAACCTAAGGAGGATCGCCGGAACTCTTCCGGCAGCAGCTCGACGGCGAGGAGGAAGGAAGCAGCCTTCTGGGCGCGGTTGGAGGAGCTTTGGGGTAGGGTTTAAGCCCTATTTTATAGAGAACTAATTCTCTTAATGGTTAATGGATCATATCCATAAAGCCCGTTAACCGCTCCATTAAGATAAGTTAAAATAAACCAAACCATGATGGTTTATTTTAAGTTAAAAGCGAACCGAACCAACTTTTGGTTCATTCGTTTAAAATAAACCAAACCCTTTGGTTTATTCTCCTCCATTGGATTAGAACCAAACCATTTTGGTTCATCCATTATGTCTTCATAAGACACGGCCCATCCAAGCTTCCATTGCGACTGAAACGATTTCATGCTCGCTTTATGTTTGGTCCAACCAAACATAGTTTCTCTCGATGCGAGAATCCCATTCTCAAGCTCGTTTTAAATCCTTTGGATTACACTCGTTGTGCGTGTGACCAAATAGGTTCTCGGTTTATGTTGGCCGTCTATAATTAACCATTAATTATAGAAGCGATCATGAGTGGCACCTAGTAGTACATCATGATCCCCAATTAACCGAAAAGATCAAGGTTGATCGAACTATTTACGAAATCCTTGATGGCTCGAATGAATCGTGCCCCATTCCCTTCACTCATCTTATACCCACTTGGTTGGGACATGGTCTATTGTGTCTCCCCACTAAGTGACTCGTCACACCTAGCCCAAGTATCATTTCCTCGTCCTCACAGTTCTAGTTACTCCACATGTATCGAAGAGTACCTTACTCTAAACATGTAATGCTTTGGCCAAAGACTTTAGTAACAATCAACGAGAGGCCATGGGTATACATCTCCTCGCAAGGAGTGGTGAATCCTTTATAGGCTATTCAAACACCTTGATCACGACTTATACCCAATCATCCGGGTCCACATCTCCTCGGAGATGTTTGCTTAAGATGTCAAAGCATAAGTCTCCATGATCAAGATGACTTGAATCGCAAGTCAAAGAACATCGCACTTAAGCCACGATAAGAACTTCATTGACATATCTATATATGCAGAGAACCATATGAAGTCTTACGGTGGTCACTCCAATGAACTAGTTACCATAACTAGCATCACGATCAACTCGGACATCACTATGTCTCGGCCCGGTGAGAATCATTTGCTTGGATACACCAAGGAGTATACCTCGTGCTAGTCTCGGGAATTGATGGTGTCCAAATCCATCAATTCATCGACTAGGGATAATTCCGATACATCACAATTACACATGTAGAGATACTCACTAGTTGTGATCCAATCACAAATTCTCTCATGCTGTGAATCGTATCGTGGACATTCAGTAAATGAGTTTAAGATCCAATCAAATACATAAAACATGTATACTCAAATAGTGAATCTTCATTTATCATATAAATGGTTTATACATAAGGCGATTGCCTTAGGACATCTCTCATATATTACTAACAGACTCCCACTTGGCCTAATGCCAATCGCTACGGTATCCAATACCATAAGCTCTAACATGACCCTCAAACTTACTTGGATTCCGACATAGCATACATAGGGAATCGGGCCTCGTATATAACATAGCATACATGATAGATCCTATTGCGGATGCATAGGGAATCTTACTCATGCAAATCCTCTCGTCTTCTGTGCGCGGACACATAGACTTCGAAAGGTGTACCCCATGCCTGATGGGTAGGAAACTTTTCTTGGATTCCGACATGCTAAACCTCTTTAGCACTCGGTCTATATATGTAGACTGCGAAAGACCAAGCAACCATTTCGATCTATATCTATAGATCATAATCTCGAGGATGTAGGTTGCTTCTCCCAGGTCTTTCATGGAGAATGTCTTAGATAACCAAACCTTCACTGACTGTAATATTGAAACATCGTTTCTTATAAGTAGTATGTCATCGACATACAATACTAGGAATACGACTGCACTCCCACTAACCTTCTTGTACACACAAGGTTCGTCTGGATTTTGTGAGAAATCAAACTTTTTGATTGTCTCATCAAAACGGATATTCCAGCTCCTGGATGCTTGCTTTAATCCATAAATGGACCGTCGCAATTTGCATACCTTGGTTTTATCAACCGATGTGAAACCCTCAGGCTGTATCATATACACATCCTCGAGCAAGTTTCCATTAAGGAAAGCTATTTTCACATCCATCTGCCATATCTCATAATCATAATGAGCCGCTATGGCCCGGAGCATCCGAATGGATTTAAGCATAGCTACAGGCGAATAGGTTTCGTCATAATCAACACCTTGTTTTTGACGATATCCTTTCGCCACCAATCTAGCCTTATAGGTAATCACATTACCATCCATGTCGGTTTTCTTCTTGAAAACCCACTTGCACCCTATAGGCTTTATCCCTTCAGGTGGGTCAACCAAGTTCCAAACTTGGTTTTCATACATGGAATCCATTTCCGACTTCATGGCACCAAGCCATTTATCCCTTTCTGAACTTGTCAGCACTTCTTCATAACTGGTAGGCTCCTCATCATCAATGAGTAACACATCGTTCGATTCTATGAGAAATCCATATCTCTCGGAATATTGCGTGTTCTACCGGATCTCTGAAGATGTGGTGTTACAATAGGTCCATTGGATTGCTCATCACTATGAGTTGTCGGTTCATCACCAGTATCTCATTAATGTCTATTTGATCTCGAGCCTCCTCAAGCTCGACGACACTCCCACTGTTTTCTTGCAAGAGAAACTCTTTCTCTAGAAACACAGCATGCCTTGAAACAAACACCTTTTGTTCCACAGGATGATAGAATTGGTAACCCCTAGTTTCCTTAGGGTATCCAATAAATAGACATTTATCAGACTTAGCATCCAATTTGTCCGATAAACATAAGCAGGACAACCCCATATCTTCAAGTATGATACTTTAGGTTTCTTTCGAGTCCATATGTCATATGGAGTAGTTGTGTCTACCTTGTTAGGCATTCTGTTTAACAAGTAAACAGCTGTCTGAAGTGCATAACCCCAAAAGGACTTGGGAAGAGTTGCATGATTCATCATTGACCTGACCATGTCCAACAAGGTCCGGTTACGCCTCTCAGATACACCATTATCTTTGTGGTGTATAGGGCGGAGTCCATTGAGACAATATGCCATTGTCTCTTAGATAATCAAGAAACTCTTGACTTAAGTATTCACCACCTCGATCCGATCGAAGTATTTTAATACTCTTGTCATGTGGTTTCTCTACTTCATTTCTGAATTCTTTGAACCTTTCAAAGGCTTCAGACTTGTGTTTCATCAAGAACACATACCCAAACCGTGAGTGATCATCGGTGAAGGTAATGAAGTAGCTATAACCTCCTAATGCTTGAGTTGACATAGGTCCACATACATCAGTATGTATTAGACCTAGTAACTCTCCCACTCGTTCACCTTTTCCAGTAAAAGGTAACTTAGTCATCTTGCCTTTTAAGCATGATTCGCATGTATCGTATGAATCCAATTCAAACGATTCCAGAATTGCACATTGGTGTAATTCGGACATGCATTTCTTGCTTATATGGCCAAGACGACAATGCCACATATAGGAGTCTATTTGATTATCCTTTTGAGCACGCGTGTTGCTCGCTTCAATATTGAAAATGTCACTGGATACGTCCAACGTATAAACACCATTGCTTAAAGTTCCAGTCCCATAAAGAACTCCATTCAAAGTTATGTAACAACAATTGTTACTAAAAGTCAAATGGTACCCATTTCTATTTAAATAAGAAATAGAAATGATGTTCTTTATCAACGAAGGAACATAAAAGCAATTGTCCAGTTCTAAGACAAGTCCTATAGGGAGTTCCAACAAATACGTTCCGATGGCGAGTGCAGCAACCGTTGCTCCATTCCCAACACGTAAATTTGACTCTCCCTTGACGAGTCTTCTTCTATTCCTTAGCCCATGTATGTCATTACATATATGTGAGCCACACCCAGTATCCAATACCCAAGTGTCTGAGGAAATAGAATGACAATCAATAAAGAAGATTTCTGAAGAAGATGGGGCATCCGATGCCTTATCCTTCTTCACGGACTCAAGATAAATCTTGCACTTTCTTCGCAAATGGCTCTCCTTGCCATAATGATGGCAAGTGCCCTTTTGAGCTGGTTCTGCCTTTTAGCCTTTTTCTTCTTCCCCTTCTGTTGTTCCTTTGACTCCCTCTTAGAACCTTTCTTCGAGGAATCAACTAACAACACCGTCCCCTACTCATGCTTCTCAGAAGGCTCCACAGTCTTCAGCATGTTGAGCAGTACCACAGATGAACCTTCTTGCATCTCAGAGGTGAAGAGGAGCTTGGAGACTTTGAACCTTTCGAATCTCACTTGCTCATCAACCAACTCACAAAGATGAAGGACTACGATATGAGCATCCATATGCTCATGCTGCTTTCGTAGCTTGGGTTCCATCGCGGCTAACATGATGCAACTCATTTGTTCAGAATCACTCACATGTTTCTGATAGGCCAACAATTGGTCCAGAGTTGCATCGTCACTAGGACGGGCGGGAAGAGGCGCTTCGAGGACATACGCAAGCTTTTCACCTTGAGAACAATTCTCAAGTTTCTAAGCCAGTCCAAGAAGTTCGGCCCAGTCAATTTATTTGAATCCAAAATGGAACGCAAATTCAAACACATCATGATCAATATATTAACTTAGAAATACAAAACGAGCATATATGAGAAAGATGATTTTAAAATGCATCAATATACATTTATAAATCCCATTCATTTTTTGAATTTCAAAAACCCCAAAATCACTTCGGGAGATCGTAGGTCCATCTCCGAATGGGCTGATATCCATCATAGTTATGAACAACCTTGGAGAGAGTCCAACAAGCCATTCATAACTACGATGGTAGGTATCATCTATACCGATTGCATATCACGTATATGCAACTATCACAATGTGCTATCAACTAATTGAATGTTCACACATACATCGGGTTGTTAACACATTAACAAGTATGCATCATATGCATAGCACCCAACTTCACCTCCCTTTACATCGACCTTGGAGAGAGTCCAACAAATCGATGCTCCAGGTTAAAGCCAACCCATTAATCAGGACATAGTTTTAATATGGTTAGAGCGCATTCAACCAATTAGCCCAGCTTGGAGAGAGTCCAACAACCAAAGCTAACGATTGACCTCTGACTCTTACCATATTAGTATTAAACTATTCCATGGTTTGAACATATTCAGTTCGAGAGGCGGGCTTGGAGAGTCCAACAACCCAAACAAGAAGCGGAACTCTGGTTCTAACCATATTAATGGAAGGTGTAGGCTTTAATATTGAGTTAGGGTTTTATGTCTCATCCTCTTTGCATGCAAATAACTATTATCTACATGGCATGGCATACATGGCATACATCTACATGTCACGATACGCATGGCATAATGTTATGCATCTAATGCAATTACATGGCATACACTTATGTCATGTTTATAATTTCCTTATATGTCATAACTATTTATGGAAATAAAATATGTTTAAGATTTGATTCTCCAAATCAAATCATAATTAAATTAGGAAACAAATTTCCAAATCTAATCACATATTTTATTCATGGAATTATTTGATTAAGGAAAATCTATTTAGGAAACCAATTTCCTAAATCATTAAAACTACTTATGGAAATAAAAAATATTTTAAGATTTGATTTCCCAAATCAAATCATGATTAAATTAGGAAACAAATTTCCAGAATCTAATCAAATATTTTATTTATGGAAAATATCAATTTCCATAAATACTTCCAACTTTCCAAAAGTGGAAGATTTCCATAAATACTTCTAGACTTTCCAAAATTGAAAAATTTCCATAAATACTTCTAAATTTCAAAATTTAGAAAATTTCAGAAATACATTATGACTATCGCAAAACCAATTTTTACGATTATGTGAAACACAACCAGGCTCGATACCCTTTGTTGGGTTTTAGAACCTTGCATGGCGTGTGTGTGTTCGATCATGTTTAGTAAACATGAGCCGCAGTGAAGCAATTAAAAATAATAAATCTATATTTATTACAACACGCATGCATATTACAACAAGTGTAGACATAACCGTAAATTAAAATTTGCAATAAAAGAAAATTATCTACGTTATACCTTTCGTATGGCGTGTAGCGGAAACGGCATCAGCGGAGCGATCCTCGTAGAATCGTCTCTATCCGTATCACGCCCGAGCTCCTCGGGATGACTTCGCTAAAGCCACGAGCCGTCTTGTGCGGGTTACTAGCCTCGTGTTGAAGACGACGTGATCGAGAGATGATCACGATCCGAATCCAAATTCGGATCCTAAAACGAGTTCTCAAAACTCGCTTCTCCGGAGAGGTATTCGTCAACCGTTTGATGAATCGCCGTCCCCACCTCAGAGGATTACGGAGATCAAATCCCGGTAAGTTAGCTGCTGTCGGAGCACTAACCGTCGTCAAGCAGCGCTCCGGGAAGGAGAAAGCTGTCCAGAAAACTGGACAGCTTGGTGGAGGAGTAAGCGCCGGCCAAAACAAGGAAGCCAAGTGCTCACCTTGATGCCAAACCTAAGGAGGATCGCGGAACTCTTCCGGCAGCAGCTCGACGCTGGCGAGGAGGAAGGAAGCGCCTTACGGGCGGTTGAGGAGCTTTGGGCGGGCGGCTAGGTTTAGGTTTGGGCGCGAAATCACCAAGGGGTGGCGGCAACTACCATTAGGGTTTTTGGATTAGGGTTTAAGCCATATTTTATAGAGAACTAATTCTCTTAATGGTTAATGGATCATATCCATAAAGCCCGTTAACCCGCTCCATTAAGATAAGTTAAAATAAACCAAACCATGATGGTTTATTTTAAGTTAAAACGAACCAACTTTTGGTTCATTCGTTTAAAATAAACCAAACCCTTTGGTTTATTCTCATCCATTGGATTAGAACCAAACCATTTTGGTCCATCCATTATGTCTTCATAAGACACGGCCCATCCACGCTTCCATTGCGACTGAAACAATTTCATGCTCGCTTTATGTTTGGTCCAACCAAACATAGTTTCTCTCGGTCTGAGAATCCCATTCTCAAGCTCGTTTTAAATACTTTGGATTACACTCGTTGTGCGTGTGACCAAATAGGTTCTCGGTTTATGTTGGCCGTCTATAATTAACCATTAATTATAGAACGATCATGAGTGGCACCTAGTAGTACATCATGATCCCCAATTAAGAAAAGATCAGCGGTTGATCGAGAACTATTTACGAAACCCTTGATGGCTCGAATGAATCGTGCCCCATTCCCTTCACTCATCTTATACCCACTTGGTTCAGGACATGGTCTATTGTGTCCGATCCCCACTAGTGACTCGTCACACCTAGCCCAAGTATTATTTTCCTAGTCCTACAGTTCTAGTTACTCCACATGTATCGAAGAGTACCTTACTCTAAACATGTAATGCTTTGGCAGACTTTAGTAACAATCCGACGAGAGGCCATGGGTATACATCTCCTCGCAAGGAGTGGTGAATCCTTTATAGGCTATTCACACACCTTCGATCACTTCGACTTATACCCAATCATCCCGGGTCCACATCTCCTCGGAGATGTTTGCTTAAGATGTCAAAGCATAAGTCTCCATGATCAAGATGACTTGAATACCGCAAGTCGAAGGAACATCGCACTTAAGCCACAGTAAGAACTTCATTGACATATCTATATATGCAGAGAACCATATGAAGTCTTACGGTGGTCACTCAATGAACTAGTTACCATAACTAGCATCCACGATCAACTCGGACATCACTATGTCTCGGCCCGGTGAGAATCGGTGCTTGGATACACCAAGGAGTATACCTCGTGCTAGTCTCGACGAAATTGATGGTGTCCAAATCCATCAATTCATCGACTAGGATAATTCGATACATCACAATTACACATGTAGAGATACTCACTAGTTGTGATCCAATCACAAATTCTCTCATGCTGTGAATCGTATCGTGGACATTCAGTAAATGAGTTTAAGATCCAATCAAATACATAAAACATGTATACTCAAATAGTGAATCTTCATTTATCATATAAATGGTTTATACATAAGGTGATTTCCTTTGGACATCTCTCATATATTACTAACAGGTAGTCCTTGGAAAAGAGTTTAGAACATACCTTATAAGGTCGCGGTTTTCGACCTTTTGCCCGATTGCGTGTAGGTTGTTGACGATGTCCTGGACGTGGGCGTGCAATTGTGTTGCTGTCTCGTGTTTCTGCATTTTTAGTGTGTACAATTTATTGAACAACAAATCACGTTTGTAAACCTTAGCTTGATCCGATCCTTCGTGTAACTCGATCAGCCTCGTCCAGAGATCTCTTGCGCTGATGAAGGGTCCGACTCGGTTCAGCTCCTCCTTGGATAGCCCGCACTGCAGGATTTGAGTCGCCTTTGCATCTGCCTCGACTTGTCGTTTAGTGGCAATGGACCACTGATTGTAATCCAAGGATTCACCTTCTTCATTAGTAGGAAGGGTGAACCCGGTTTGGATCACAATCTACATCTCTATTTGGGTTTTTAGGAAGCACTCCATCTGACCTTTCCAGTAACGGAAATCGTCACCGTTGTAAAACAGTGGTCGGACGGTGCTAAAACCCTCGAGATGGGCCATTAACATGAAAGACACAAAGAGACGAAGACGAAGAAACTAGCAACGACAAAAACACAAAAACAAGTACCAAGACTCGCGTCTTGGATTAGTAGTGCGGGAGAAAAACTTAACAAAGCGAAATAAATAATAAAAAAAAACAGAATTAAAAGAAAAATAAATCTGTAAAAATGGCTAGATTGGTGGTTTGACCAAATCTTAGCAACCCCCGGCTCTGATACCAATTGTTGGATCGATGCGGTTCGCTAGAGGGGGGGGTGAATAGCGAAAAACCTTTTCCTTTTTTTATGTTCATTAAAACTCGAGAGATAATTAATTGCAGCGGAAATGTAAAGTAAAAAGAGACAATGAAGTTTTTACTTGGTTCGTAGCCTTCGGCTACTACTCCAAGGCCCTAGTGGTCCTTGACCACGTACGGAGGGCAAAAACACTAAAGGAACTCCTCCTCGTTGGAGGTAGGAGTTAATCGATACAAGAAGGAAAAAGCTTGAGGTAGAGGGACACTCCCCCTCTCCTCGTATACGATAAAAGCTCCGAAAAGAAATGAACTTAAATAAGAGCTAAAAAATAAACCGACGTTACAATAGAAAAGAATTTAAGACCTAGACGTCGGAGAGAAAGCACTTCGTGGTCGAAAAGTTGTAGCTTGGCGGAGGCTTTTTGGAAGCTTTAGAATGATGATGAAACCCTAGGTTTGGCCCTCCTTTTATAGCCTTTGAGCCCCTTTTCGAGAGGAACCCTAGCCAATCACAATTGAGCACCAATCTCCTTGAAATGGGGTGATAAGCCTTGACTCCTCAAATCTGATCATTGACCATCAGTCGACTGATGGCTATCATCGATCGTGATGGCGACATCGATCAGTCGCGACCTCGGCGATCGGTGATTGATGGCGATCGAGTCCTCCAAGTAGCGGTCGGTGATGTTTGCTGCAAGTCAAAGTTAGCTCAACAAAAACATAATTTCGATGGTCGTCGACCGTCCGATCTTGACCTAGACCATCTATAGGATGTCTTTGGTCGGATCTACGCTTAAGATCATCCCCATAAAGAGGATACGACCTCACTTACGTTCGCACACACGAGTTTACCTCGACACTTACATGTTGCTTTTGCTTCCGGCCTTCCACTCGATTCCTTCGGCTCCCTCCGAAGTCACTCGAGTGTCGCCCGACCACTGCGGCTTCCTCCGGGTGTCGCTAGCCTTCAGCTCCAGCTATATCAATCTTCTGCATACTCGATTCAGCTCGTGAGATAACGACATGAGATTAACTTTGTATCGTTTGCTATAATCAAAACTCAGGTTCGACTTAGGTGCCTACTGCACCAATAGGACCGTGGTGCATAAATGGGTGAAAAATGGGGACACACGACCTGACTGTGTGTCTTCCCACGGTCGTGCCTGACTGACCCGAGGCGAACATGGTCTAGCCGTGTGTTTTCACACGGCCATGTCGCGCGAGGTTAAAAGGGGTGAGTCGTGTGTTTTCACCCCATTTTCTTCGAAAGCTCTTGCCCTAGCCATGTGATTTTGTCTTCCCTACCATCTAGAAGCAGTTTTAACCTCAAAGGAAGCCAAAAGAAGCAAGGATGAGGAGGACCAAGCATGTAGCACCTCGATCCGACGCCTCAGAGTGACGAACAAGGAGAGTTAACGCCCCTCAAGCTCTGGAGAAGGGTAACTCCCTACCCACTCTTCTTTTTCGCAATAATGAACATAGAGATAGATATAATGTGCTCTCTACTCGTAAGCTCACTGCTACTAGGTACTTAGATGAAGATTTGCTAGAGTCTTTAGGGTTGTTGGGTGATATTCAAGCCCTATTTGCAAAAATGAGGTGGGAAGAGATGATGGGAATATAGCACCCAACCTACCCTAGGATAGTTCTAGAATTTTTAAGTTCCTTATAGGCCGAAATTTTAACGGGTAGAGAGAGCGAGGAGGGTAGGATAACTTTTAGGATTTTTAACATTGAGCATGAGTGGACCCTTCACCAATGGAACTCATGCTTTGGCTTGCTGAGTGGGGGAGAGAGAAGACTCCCTATTGGGTTCAACTCTTGGATAGTTTGGACTGAGTTGACGGGGGAGCACGCTTATGACCCATCTAGGGCCAAAGCGTTGCGCCTCCAAAACTCCATTTTCCGATACCTCCACCGCATCATGGCCAGTACTATATTTGATCGTGGGGAGAGTGACGGTGTAGTTAGGGCTAGCGAGTTGCTTTGCCTCTGGGACATGCTACAAGAAAGGAGTAGCATCGATGTAGGGTTCCACTTCATCAAACACTTAGTGAAGACGGGTAAAGCAGCACGAGGAGAGATTAATGTGGGAGGCCTACTTACCCACATTTGCCATAGGATGGGGTACAATTACACTACATTAGAGAGTATAGTGGGGAGCCCTAGGATCGACCTTGGAGTGTGCATGGCCATGAAGATGATTGTGAGAGAAGGAGGCTCCTTATGCTTTGTAAGGAAAAATCTCACGGCCCTTAGGCTCCCCGACCCTAATCGTACCACCATCACTACATGCTCCAACTGGCGCTTGGACCTGATAGTGGAGTCCCCTCCATATGAGGGACCCTCCACATCGGCGCCCATCTCTCCACCATTATATCACTCTCCCTATAGTCCATACATGCATAGGAGCCCATCTAGTCCACGCCGAGATGAGCACACTTTGCACCACCATCTTTTCTACTTGGTAGGATGCGGTATGTCGGCATGATTTCTCGGAGTTCGATCGTGCCTCGATGACATTTATCTTGGCGTGATCACGAGGCGATGGGAGGAGTAGAGTGCCTACCACCGGAGTTCGAGTTAAGGGAGCATTTCTAGCGGGTGAGGAGTTCTGATGAGGCCGCATATACTTCGGGAGGAGGTTTTCGTCGCCCGAGGATGAAGCCGCGCCTACGCAGAGATGCGCAACACATGCATGCCTAGCGGTATGATGGGCTAGGAGGAGGAGCGGCGTAGTTGCATCCACCAGCTCTCAAATCGACCACATGTACATGTTGCATCAGCGGCTTAGCAGCAGGTTCTCCCAGGATCCAGAGATGCCGAGGCTCCCAGACTTTCCACCTCGTCCACCATACTAGAGGTATATTTTCATTTAAGTCTGGGGGGGCCCCAAAGTCTATTTTGTTTTGTTTCCTAGCAGTAGTTTCTTTTCTGGTATTTTCATTAATTTATTCATGCATGGGTTGTTAAACTTCTTTCAGTACTTAGTTTTTGTTATCTATAAAGCTTCCTCAGTAGTATTTATAAAAAATAGTTGCTTACATGAGTTGTTCCTATAGGTAGCTTAACTTCATTTATCTCATGGTATTTTATTTTATTTGCTTTAATGAATGTTCTAGACTTACACTGGTTAGCTTTATTTCTTTACACTTACACATGTTGAACATTCTGAAGGGGATAATATAGTACATACCTAGTTATGATTCATCTCAGTAGTCTAGTACTTTGGAATCCATAGGTGACTCTAGGTTTAGCATTTTAGTTACTGGAGATGCTCGGATTGTGTAAGCCCATTTGGAAAAATCAAAATCCCAATGAGAAGAAAAAAAAAGAGAAGAGAGAAAGAGAAAAGGATGAAAAAGAAAACAAGAAAAAGAGAAAAAAAAGAGAAAGAAAAAAAAGTAAAAGAGATTATGAGGGATAAAAAACAGTTGTCGTGGGTGGAAATGGCTAGGTGCCCCTTTGAGACCGAGTTAGGTTACTGGGAAACACCTACCGATTTCTCTCAATACTGAGCACGCCTTTGAGACTTTATGCTAGATTTAGGGAACGACCCTCGCTTTGGGCAGGTAAGTGCCTAAGAGCCAAAAAACTTAGGAAATCTATGGGGTGATGACTTAACTCACCATGGAATGGGCATCCCCTAAGAAGATTCGCTTAGCACATGCACGAGAAGCTAACTTAGTGAATTTCGTAGAACATATCTATTTTTCTTTGATTGAAAATACCACTTGATAAATTTAGTTAGCATGCAAAGTATGGAACAATATCTTTTTAAAAATTTCATTGCACTGAGGTTTGGTTGAGGACAAGCAAAGATTTAAGTCTAGGGGAAGTGATGTGAGCAAAACATATAGGGTTTTAGGAGTAGTTTTCGCTCACATCTCATTACATTTTTATGTTAGTTTCATGCATATGTCACTCTATTTTGCATGCATTTCCTATTTTCTAGTTCGGAGGTCTTCTCTTTGTACTTTTATGTGCATGATAGCATTTCGGGGGAAAAGGCGCACTTTCGGAGCAAAAGAAGGACATTTTGCAGCTAGACGCAGAATGGGACACGGCCAGGGCGTGTGGCTACACACGACCGTGTCCAATGGGCGAGATCAGCCACCCTAGGGCCACACATAGCCTAGCCGTGTGTTTCCACATGGTAGTGTGGCGGCTCGCCAGATTTGCGCGACTAGGGTTTTTCTGGATTTTGCAGCGGTTCGAGGTGATGTCTATATAAGGATGGCTCCGCCCAAATCCTAGGGGGGGCACGATAGCTAGGACGGCACGCCGAAGCCCTAAAAAACTTCAAGAACTTGCAACAGGGAGAAGGAACGCTGCTGGAGGTCCACGCCTTGCACTTCAATGCTGAAGGGAATACCACGAAAGCATTGTAATCCTTTGTTCCTGAGTTTTATTCCTTATGTATTCGAACATGAACATGCTTTGTGATTCTTCCTTCATATACATGGAGTAGTACTTTCGATTCTAGGATTAGGGAGTAGCTTGTGTGCACATTACAATGTTGGTTCATGTTAAATTCTGCCTTTGAGTTTGATTTGACAATTGGTAGTTGTTTTTACTATATCTATGCGTGTTTGGTTTTCTATCTGCTGTGCTTAGGCAATACGAGGTGTGACAACCCTCGTATTTAAGATTTAGGGGATTTTATATAAGGAATCTAGGCGTTGACCTGATCTCCTGTAACTGTGGGTAGAAGGGTGCGGTGGAATCGAAAATGGTTCATCGTAGGAATTGATTTGGCATCCTCGTACCGTCTATCCCGTCCTTTAGGCGGAGATAGCTCCCGCTAGATGTGGAGGCTCATTGGGAGAGTGTATGATGTCCCTTCCACAAAACCATAGATAAACGTCTAGACAACACTAATTGACAGCATTATTTTATGATGCACAAGCGAAATCGAAGTCCTAGAATCACCTTTGAAGACCCCGACACACTCCCTTCCTCCTCCGTGTGACACCGTATAAAGTAAAGTCCACCGACAACCCTCACCAATCGAAACCTCTTAGAGTTACGCCCGAACAATTACAACCACTGAATATATTGATATTCGAATCCTAGTCTCTGTGGGATCGATAATCTTTATTACTTGATGACATCCGTGCACTTGCGGGCGTTGAGCGCGAGCGGACACTTTGAGTCTTTTATGATCTCCATCGCGAGATTTGAGGTCGCATTCATGCGCATCACCGTGCATGTGACACCACCAACCCCTTCGATCATTGCTCATATGCAATTGTCACATGGAGGTGAGCAGATCCGTCGTCGCCTAGATCTCAATCACTGCCACCTTCCGATTCTTCTTTGTCTCCACCCACACTAGAGATCTTCCTACACGGTCAATGTCGCCCCGCGGTTGGTGCTATGCCAGTGTGATATGCCATTGCCAGTCACCTTCGTTGGCAACCTAGCTCACTGGTGGCTCAACCTCGCTAATCGCCTACCCTTGCATTGCAGCCAGTGACTCACAACCACTGTGCTTCGAGGCTTAGAGCTATGAATTGATGAGTGGATTTCCAACATTCTACACCATTGATTTTTGGTAATACAACTATTATCATTCTGTTCTTTGGATTGATGAGGCTTACTTCCAAATATGGCAGTGATTCAGATTAGATTTTCTGGAAGTGATTCAGGAAGTTATGTGGATAATACAAATATTGGTAAGTCCATATCTGTGATCTCATGGTTGTGTAATGTTTTTACAATTAGTTTTATTGTGGATTTGTAAGGTTAAGGGAAGTTGTGAACTATGTGTTTGTAGGTGATGAGTGTTATGGGAGTTGGGAGATTTTGCTTCCAATTCGGCTATTGATTTGGAGCTGATACCCGATTATTGGATTAGGAGGTTTTATGGTTAAGCTATACTAGATGAGTCCCAATCTAGATCTATAGCTAATTAACTGTTAATGGTAGGATTTGTGCAATTTATAGTATATGGTTTAATGTGAATCCTTGATTAGTATGATGGAATGGAAGTATGCTTTTAGTGATTATGTTTTGTTGCAATGGATTTAGTTTAATTACAGGGAACTTGGATTAGGAAGTGTATGAGATTACACTATTATAAGATTTAATCTGATCATTTGAGGCACTATAGACTTAATTGTATTGTATATTGTGTGTATAACTTTGATTCAAGGTAGGTTCGTAGATGTGCAAGCTATCAGTATGAGCTATATATATCAAGTGGGAGATTCTCTAGATCGTTGCATGAATTTGTTGTTGTTAGATTGAATTATCTTGACTCCACTCTTATTTACTCTTGTGCTTGATACTTAGCCGTTTGAACTTTGAGATGCTCCACTTGATATCCATACATTCTTTTTTCATGACTATTATTGATTATAGATATTATATTTGTTTGATATATGGACGTTGTGTTGGTGCAATCGACCGAGATTACGATTGACCGGACTCGAGTTTGACTCGAGCAATATTTTGATGTTAGAAAAAACATATGACATGTGATTGTCATAGGAAATCCAAGTGTGTAGCCTTGGCGGTGAAAGTCCAAGCATGAGGCTTGGCAATCGGAAGTCCAACATGGAGTTGGCAAGGGAACACCAAGTGTGTACCTTTGCCACGTAAGTCCAAGTGTGTAGCCTTGGCGGTGAATGTCCAAGCATGGGGATTGGAATTGGAAGTCCAACATGGAGTTGGCAAGGGAAGACCAAGTGTGTAGCCTTGGCCATATAAGTCCAAGGGTGTAGCCTTGGCGGTGAAAGTCTAAGTCATGGGGACTTGGCATTTGGGAAGTCAAAGGTGTGGTTTGGTGGTGTAAGGCCAAGCGGTAGTCTTGGGTGTTGGGATGTATACTGAAAGCCTAGCACTTTTTGTATGAACATTTTTATTTTGAAATAAGAATCACATGATCATTGTTTGCACTTTATATTTATTATATGTATGCATATTGTCTAATACTCTACATTGTATATAACATGGTGCTTGATGTGGCACAAAAGATCATGTTATCAGTCCCTTGTAGAATATAAGTAGAGGCTCACAACCAAGATGGTTTTGGACAAACCATTGGCATGGTTGTAGTGTAGCTTGGTATTGGTTTGTCTTTACCATAGAGTTACACGAGTACACTTAGGTGTATTGAGCAGGACCGACATAGAGGTGATTCAATTTATTGCTGACTACATAATTGAATCGGACTTCGGATATTATGTTGTACATGCTCTTAATCCCGATATAATAACAGGCACATGTACTTAGTATTTATTTCTTTGATTTACCAAAGGGTGAGATTTCTATGGATTAAATTAATATACCCGGTAAGTTGGGAAATGATATTATTTACATGGTGTGTCGTTGATTATAGGAGGAAACCGTGTCCTATATATTAGGTTGATGATGTCCCCTTGAGGAGCTCATAAGGTTCATCATGTAAACCCTGCAGGTTGACTTAGTCAACATGATGATAAGGTTGAGTGGTACTACTCGAGGAGTTAGATATTAATTAATTGATGGTCAGTAAATCAATTAATTTACGGACATTCGATATCTTAAACATGGGGAGATGGATGTACAAATAATATATGGAGCCCATATTATCATATGGGGGTTGGTGAGGTAATTCAATGATGATCCTCTAGTGGAATGAAACATCATTGATGGATAAAGTTTGTGTGGTTCCTATCCATCGGGTGGCCAAGATTCAACTCCTCATCATGGTCCCTATTGTAGCCTATTAACACCTCATGAACCCTAGATCTAATGATGGAAAACAAAACTCTAGATCCGACGGTGGAGATTAAATCCCTAGATCCGACGGTTGGGATTAAATCCCTAGATCCGACGGTTGGGATGAAACCCTAGATCCGACGGTTGGGATTAAATCCCTAGATCCGACGGTTGGGTTGAAACCCTAGATCCGACGGTTGGGATGAAACCCTAGATTCGACTGTTGGGATGAAACCCTAGATCCGACGGTTGAGATTAAATCCCTAGAACCAATGGAGGAGATTAAACCAAGGCCTAAACCTAACTCTATATATATGGGCTTAGGCTTGGGCGGCTAGAAAGGATGAGAAAGAGAAAAACCTAATTGAGATAAGGTGGCTTGGGCGGCAAGAAATAGGAGGAGGCTAGGGTTAGGGTTTGGTTCATGGTGTTGGGCGGCAACAAGAAGAAGAAGCCTCTTCTTCTTCTTCCCAATGGTGGCCGACAACCCTTCTTTCTCCTTTCTCCTTGGTTTGGCCAGCGCCCAAGCTTCTCCCTTCCTTCTATGGCTTTGGTTGGATGACATTAGGATAGCTTCCCTTGGGCGGCAATCAAATCCTAGTTGGGAAAGGATTGGGGTTGGGCGGCTAGGGTTAGGGTTTTGGGATTAGGTTGGGCGGCAACAATAAGATGAAGATCCTTTTCTTCTTCCTTCTAAGTGTTGGCTGTCCACTATCCTTGTTCCCTCTATTTTGGCAGAGCTCCTATTCTCCTTCCCTTCATCCTTGGGAAATTAGAGAGCTTTGTCTAGGGTTTGGGCGGCAACAAGGAGGAGGATTGTTTTCCTTTCCTTTCTCCAAGTGTTGGCCGGCGCCCATTCCCTTATTGTTTCTCTTTTGGTTGGTTTCCATACTCCATCTTATCTTCCTTGGCCGGCGACAACATCGAGTATATTGACTTGGTGGCCGGTTCTAGAAAGGAAGATGAGTTTTGTTTTAGGATCTTCCTTTGTTCCTAGTGAACAAGGAAAGGAAGATCGGTGATCTAGAAGGCTTCAACTTTTGGTAGATCGTCGCCCACACGACGTCCAAAAGGAGGGAGGACATACAATAGAAGATCAAGAGGTATAACAAGAGGTATAATCTTATTTATTTTGATTAATGTTCTTTTGTATTATGTTTATAATTGCTTTTCAATTATATGCATGTTTTGTGTGGATTGTTACTTGCTTGTATTTGTTATGAGCATGTTTACTTTATGTATGTGTTGATTATACATGTCTACATTCATATGTATTTGTATAATCATGGACCCCGAAGATAAACACAAGAACCGGCGATCCGTCCGTCGTCTCTTCCGTGGCTAACCGATAGAAGAGTTTTGTTGCTTGAACAACTAGTTTGTTTAAGCGATCGCTCAAGTCGATAGCACGACGACGAATTGGTTTAGCTTAGGAAACTCATCCCATCCAGATTAGTTTACATTTGTTGAAAATTTTAATCCGGGGACATGGGAGCCGATGAGCCTCCGAAGCAATTCCCAACAATTGGTATCAGAGCTACGGTTTCCGGTTTTGTGTGTTTAGGATTCGGTTAATTTTTATGCACTTTTTCATATAATATATGTGCCAGATAATAGTAGGATATGCGTAGTTTAACTCTTTGGTTGCAGGCGTAAGATCCGACTATTATGGCCATATGTGTGTATGTGATTGTTTGTGTGTAAATATTTATTATTTGAATCCTCGGGGTTGATGAGGCTAGATTAGTATTTAATTTTTGTAATTAAATACGGTATTTTTTAGCTGCTCATTTTAGTTTACTTTCGATCTAGAGTATTTGTACACTCCTTCGTGGAGTATAGAATCGATGGATGTAAATTAAAATGATATATCTCGGCTCGGATCTCTTTATGTGGCTTGTGCACGGAAAAGGTGGAGCGGACGAGGTGGCGACACGTGGGCGCATATTGGAGAACAAAGCCATAATAGTTTGAAAAATTCTGTTTTTTCCATATTTATTGCTGATTTGTTTTATATGCATGTTGTGTGTGCTTGAAAATTCCTTATTTTCAATTTACTAAGTGGGAGAGGGATATTTTAATAAATTCCCGCGGCCTCCATTACAATTTGACGTGTGATGCAACAAACTTGCATGTTGGCTCTGAGTGCCTTCCTCCCATCGGATGAGTTTGTTTGCGGATCACTAGGTCAAATAATGGTTATAAGAAATTATCTAGGAGCGTGTGTACTTCCACAGCGGTAAGACACATAATCCGAAATAATTCCCTTAGTATCGTGTAATGGTGCACACTTAGATGCAAATAAAGGTATCCTCCCCATCGGAGTCACTGCTTTTATTTGTAGGGCCAAAGAGGAACCAACTATTAATTTTATTTGTCAAAAAGTAAGGTTGACAAGATAATAAAATTAATGGGTAAAACCTCCTCTTACAAATATAGAATTCGTATACATCCACACAGCGTGGCATGCGATATTCTCGGTGTTTTGAGGTGTTGGTTGATTTCGGAATTTTATTGTTTTGAGGAATCAATAATATTTGAAATCTAATATTTTGATCAATGTGATTCTTAGGATTTTCAAAATGACTTTCAGTCCACTTGTTGTGATATTAAAGGAAATAAACTTACTGTACCCAAATAATGTTGATTGGAAAAGAATCTAGATATTGTCTTATCTGCTAAGGAGTACAAGTATGCACTCTTCAAAGAGTGTCCTCAAGCTATGGTTGCTCAAAAGGTTTCTACTTCTAAGCCGAAAGGCAAAGAAGAAGGAGAAACAAGGTGAAGCAAAGGTGGTGGGAGGATCTCAGGGAGGAGTGAAGAAGCCGAAAGGCAAGTACTTCACTTGCAAGCAGACTGGACATAAGAAGAAGAATTATCCCAATGCGAAGCAAGAACAAATGTATATCCTTTGGTCCAGTCGTTGAAAAATGGTTAGAGGCATTATCTACCGGCACCTGGTGTGTAGATACGAGAGCCACTAATCATGTCTGCAACACTTTGCAGGGGTTCCAGGAAACCCGACGACTAGCTAAAGGGGAGATTACCATTTACTTGGGCAATGTCATGAAGATGGCGGCTATTGCAGTGGGAGATGTTTTATTTATCTTTTGAGAAAAATAAAGTTTTTGGTTCTTAGGAATTTTCTTTATGTACTTTATTTAGAAAGAATTGCTTTCGGTTTCTAAATTATGGATGGATAATCTATTCCTTTTAATGACAGATTTGTTATAAAAGGAATAGGGACATTATCTATTCAGATACATAGATAGGAAATTTATAACTTGAACCACAAGCTCCCACGATGCAAATTGAAGTTTACAACTCATCTTCTAATTCCGATAAGAGAAAAGAACCTTCGAAGATGAACCAAACATATCTTTGGGATCTTAGGTTTGGTCATATTAACCTAAGCAGAATTCAAAGGTTGATAGCTGATGGACCTTTGGGTTCATTAGCGGTGGAGGATCTCCCAACCTGTGAATCTTGCTTGGAGGGTAAGATGACCAAGAGGCCTTTCAAGGCCAAGGGGTATAGATCCAAAGATGTGTTGGAATTGGTTCATTCTGATTCGTATGGTCCTATGTCTATCTAGGCAAGAGGTAGTTTTGAATATTTCATTTTTTTTTCATAGACAATTATTCAAGATGACACTACGATCTGATCGTAGTGGTGAATACCTCTTGGGAGAGTTTAGGAATTACTTATCAGAGGCTAGGATTCAATCCCAATTGTCTGCACCTGGCACACCCCAGTAGAATGGTGTAGCGGAGCGAAGGAATAGGACTCTTATGGAGATGGTTAGATCGATGATGAGTTATTCTGACTTGCCAGATTCGTTCTGGGGATATGCTCTAGATGCGGCGGTGTACATTCTGAACTTGGTTCCATCTAAATCAGTGCCTTCTACTCCCACAGAGTTGTGGACTAGGCAAAAGCCTAGTCTAAGACATATTCGGATATGGGGGAGTCCAGCACATGTGCTGAAGGCTGATGCTGGTAAGTTGGAACCTCGTACAGAAGTGCGCTTGTTTGTTGGCTATCCTAGGGGAACGAAGGGTGGTTTGTTTTATAGTCCTACAGATTAGAGGGTGATCGTTAATACGAATGCCAGATTTCTAGAGGAGGACTATGTGATGAACCACAAGCCCACAAGTAGGAATGTTCTTGAGGAGTTGACAGGGGAAGTCCCGACTTCAGTACCATCGGTACAAGAGGATATATCACATGTCACTGCACCGCGTGTCACAGAGGATACACAGGTGATACCTCGTCGTAGTGGGAGGGTTGTGAGACAGCCTAATAGATTCATGTTCTTGGGAGAATCTTCCGATTTGGTCCCTGGTGAACATGAACCTGATCCCTGGACATATGACGAGGCAATCCAAGATAAAGATGTAGCATCTTTGCAAATTGTAATGAATACTAAGATTAAATCTATGGATTCAAATCAGGTCTGGGAGCTCTTATGCATAGCAGCTCATATGGATTATGAGGTGTGGCAGATGGATGTCAAGACAGCTTTCCTTAATGGAAGTCTTGAGGAGAACAACTATATGAAGCAACCAGAGGGATTCATTGCTAAGGGCAAAGAGCATCTTGTATGTAAGCTTAATCGGTCCATTTATGGATTGAAACAAGCTTCGAGGTCTTGGAACATCTGCTTTGATGAGGTAAATTCAGACTTATGGATTTATTCAAAGTCCGGATGAGTCTTGTGTATACAAGAGATGTGATGGAAACGTAGTGGTATTTCTTGTACTATACGTAGATAATATTTTGGTAGTTGGCAACAATATCAGAGTGTTATCAGACGTAAGGGTATGGTTGTCCAAACAGTTTTGAAGAACTTGGGAGAAGTGGGACACATCCTTGGGATCAAGGTTAGTGTGCTAATCCCAAGCTTCATACATAGACACGATTATGGATCGTTTTAGCATGCAAAACTCCAAGAAAGGTTTTCAACCTTTCAGGCATGGAGTTCCTTTATCTAAGGAGATGTGTCCTAGATCATCTGAGGAGATAGAGGAGATGAAGGCGGTTCTTTATGCTTCGGCAGTAGGAAGCCTCATGTATATGATGCTATGTATGAGACCCGATATCTGCTATGCCTTGGGCATGGTCAGCAGATATCAGAGTAATCCAGGACAGGGACATTGGACTACGATAAAGCATATATTGTAGTGTCTGAGAAGGACTAGGGATTATATGCTAGTTTACCGGACAGACCAATTACTCCCTGTGGGTTACACGGATTCCGATTTCTAATCTGATAGGGATAACAGTAAGTCTACCTCAGGTTTTGTATTTACTTTGGGAGGTGGAGCCATTGTATGGAGGAGTGTCCAGCAGAAATGCGTGACGGACTCCACCATGGAAGCTGAGTATGTGGCAGCCTCTTAGGCGGCCAAAGAAGCTGTGTGGCTCAGGAACTTCCTGATGGACTTGGATGTGATTCCTGGTTTGCCCAGAAATATCACAATTTATTGTGATAATAATGGTGCAGTTGCAAACTCGAAGGAACCACGAGCCCATAAGGTAAGTAAATTCATAGAGCGCAAGTACCACCTGATACGAGAAATCGTAAAGGAGGTAGAAGTTGCTGTCGCCTAGATTGCATCAGAGGATGACCTGGTAGACCCTTTCACTAAGGCCCTTCTAGCGAGAGCTTTGATAGGCATGTGGAGGGAAAGGGAATCAGATGTATGGCAGTATGATGAAAGCATAGTCTTTTAGTATAAGTGAGAGATTGTTGGGATGTATACTGAAAGCCTAGCTCTTTTTGTATGAATATTTTTATTTTGAAATAAGAATCACATGATCATTGTTTGCACTTTATATTTATTATATGTGTTCATATTGTCTAATACTTTACATTGTAGATAACATGGTTCTTTGTGTGGCATAGAAGATTATGTTATCGGTCCCTTGTAGAATATAAGTAGAGGCTCACAACCAAGATGGTTTTGGACAAACCATTGGCATGGTTGTAGTGTAGCTTGGTATTGGTTTGTCTTGACCATAGAGTTACACTAGTACACTTAGGTGTATTGAGCAGGACTGACATAGAGGTGATTCAATTTATTGCTGACTACATAATTGAATCGGACCTCGGATATTATGTTGTACATGCTCTTAATCCCGATATAATAACGGGCACATGTACTTAGTATTTATTTCTTTGATTTACCAAAGGGTGAGATTTAGATGGATTAAATCAATATGCCTGGTAAGTTGGGAAATGATATTATTTACATGGTGTGCCGTTGATTATAGGAGGAAACCGTGTCCTATATATTAGGTTGATGATGTCCCCTTGAGGAGCTCATAAGGTTCATCATGTAAACCCTGCAGGTTGACTTAGTCAACATGATGATAAGGTTGAGTGGTACTACTCGAGGAGTTAGATGTTAATTAATTGATGGTTAGTAATCAATTAATTGATGGACATTCGATATCTTAAACACGGGGAGATGGATGTACAAATAATATATGGAGCCCATATTATCATATGGGGGTTGGTGAGGTAATTCAATGATGATCCTCTAGTGGAATGGAACATCATTGATGGATTAAGTTTTTGTGGTTCCGATCCATCGGGTGGCAAAGATCCAACTCCTCCTCATTGTCCCTATTGTAGCCTATTAACACCTCATGAACCCTAGAACCAATGATGGAAAATAAAACTCTAGATCCGACGGTGGAGATTAAATCCTTAGATCTGACGGTTGGGATTAAATCCCTAGATCCGACGGTTGGGATGAAACCCTAGATCCGACGGTTGGGATTAAATCCCTAGATTCGACGGTTGGGATGAAACCCTAGATTCGACGGTTGGGATGAAACCCTAAATCCAACGGTTGGGATGAAACCCTAGATCCGACGGTTGGGATGAAACCCTAGATCCGACGGTTGGGATGAAACCCTAGATCCGACGGTTGAGATTAAATCCCTAGAACCAATGGAGGAGATTAAACCAAGGCCTAAACCTAACTCTATATATATGGGCTTAGGCTTGGGCGGCTAGAAAGGATGAGAAAGAGAAAAACCTAATTGAGATAAGGTGGCTTGGGCGGCAAGAAATAGGAGGAGGCTAGGGTTAGGGTTTGGTTCATGGTGTTGGGCGGCAACAAGAAGAAGAAGCCTCTTCTTCTTCTTCCCAATGGTGGCCAGCAACCTTTCTTCCTCCTTCCTCCTTGGTTTGGCCGGCGCCCAAACTTCTCCCTTCCTTCTATGGCTTAGGTTGGATGGCATTAGGATAGCTTCCCTTGGGCGACAATCAAATCCTAGTTGGGAAAGGATTGGGGTTGGGCGGCTAGGGTTAGGGTTTTGGGATTAGGTTGGGTGGCAACAAGAAGATGAAGATCCTTTTCTTCTTCCTTCTAAGTGTTGGCCGGCCACTATCCTTGTTCCCTCTACCTTGGCCGGAACTCAACCTATTCTCCTTCCCTTCATTCTTGGCCGAAAATTAGGAGAGCTTTGTCTAGGGTTTGGGCGGCAACAAGGAGGAGGATTGTTTTCCTTTCCTTTCTCCAAGTGTTGGCCGGCGCCCATGCCCTTATTGTTTCTCTTTTGGTTGGTTTCCATACTTCATCTTATCTTCCTTGGCCGGTGGCAACATCGAGTTTATTGACTTGGTGGCCGGTTCTAGAAAGGAAGATGAGTTTTGTTTTATGATCTTCCTTTGTTCCTAGTGAACAAGGAAAGGAAGATCGGTGATCTAGAAGGCTTCAACTTTTGGTAGATCGTCGCCCACACGACGTCCAAAAGGAGGGAGGACATACAATAGAAGATCAAGAGGTATAATCTTGTTTATTTTGATTAATGTTCTTTTGTATTATGTTTATAATTGCTTTTCAATTATATGCATGTTTTTTGTGGATTGTTACTTGCTTGTATTTGTTATGAGCATGTTTACTTTATGTATGTGTTGATTATACATGTCTACATTCATATGTATTTGTATAATCATGGACCCCGAAGATAAACACAAGAACCCGCGATCCGTCCATCGTCTCTTCCGTGGCTAACCGACTAGAAGAGTTTTGTTGCTTGAACAACTAGTTTGTTCAAGCGATCGCTCAAGTTGATAGCACGACGACGAATTGGTTGAGCTTAGGAAACTCATCCCATCCGGATTAGTTTACATTTGTTGATAATTTTAATCCGGGGACATGGGAGTCGATGAGCCTCCGAAGCAATTCCCAACATTGGGAGCATAAGTCCATATGTACCTTGGCAACATAGACACCGAGAGCATGACAATAGCCGAAGGAAGCACCTGGAAGCTAGTGTATGGATGAACAAGTCATGGATGATTTGGAGGGATCCGTGTATGGATGAACAAGTCATGGATGAGGCGCGAGGCTAGCAAAGGTGGCTAGAAGGCTTAGGTCTAGGTTAAGGGTGTCTAGCAAGTATGAGGGCATCATACTTGGGTTAAACCTCATGTTTGAGGTTTACCAGTCGACTTGGGTGATGTACTAGTCGACTGGTGGGAGTCGACCGTCGTTCAACTATGTCGCGATGCTTGGCAATCGACTGCCATGGAGGGAAGTCGACTTCTAGTGTTGGTCGCGAGCATAGAACGCTCGGTAGCCGACTAATTAGTCGGCTACAAGGTTGGCAGCTGACTGATGGTAATGAGAAGTCGACTGCCAGTGTATCCGTTAGCTGGATGCCAACATGGATTAGGTCGTTGTCTCACAATAGCTATAGGAGCAGTCGACTGGGGTCTTATGGAAGTCGATTGCTAAGCGCAGAATTAGCTCGAGACAAGCATAAAAGGAGGAGCTTGGGAAGGATTTCCACAGCGATTTTGGTGAGTTTTTGGAGGGAAATTACTGCTGCATTCCAGACCTTCAAGAGAAAACCAAAGCAAGCAATAAGCAAGTGATCAAAGCAAAGTGTTGTAAAGTTATCTTTACTTGTATTTCTTATTGTCTTTGTTCTTGCTTGTATCTTGTATATTACTGTTGTAATTACTTGTACGAGGTTTCTCCACCTCGACGTGTTGTCAAGAAGGAGTTTTATTAGTGGTGTGTTCATCAATAGAGTCCATTGAGCTCGCCGTGGAGTAGGAACCATAAAATTCGAACCATGTATATCACATGTTTATTGTGTGTCTTTGTGTATTCGCATTTGTATACTATATTTCTATTGCATTAATGAATATTGTAGACGAACGAACGAATTCCAACGAACAATGCACACGGGCTATTTAACCCCCCTTCTAGCCGGGCCACGATCCTCCAACAAGTGGTATCAGAGCGAGGAGCTTACCATTGGACTCATTGCAACGATAAGCAACCAAAATGGCCGACATCAACATCCTTTTAGTGATATATGAGAGATGTCCTAAGGCAATCGCCTTATGGTTGGACCATTATTTGATAAATGAAGATTCACTATTTGAGTATACATGTTTTCATATATTTGATTGGATCTTAAATTCATTTACTGAATGCCCACAATATGATTCACAACATGAGAGAATTTGTGATTGGATCACAACTAGTGAGTATCTCTACATGTGTAATTGTGATGTATTGGAATTATCCCTAGTCGATGAATTGATGTATTTGGACACCATCAATTTTGTTGAGACTAGCATGAGTTATACTTCTTGGTTTATCTAAGCAGCTTTTCCTCACTGGCTGGAGACATTGGGATGTCCGAAGTTAATCGTGGATGCTAGTTATGGTAATTAGTTCATTGGAGTGACTAGTTGTAAGACTTCATATGGTTCTTTGCATATATGGATATGTCAAGGAAGTTCTTACTGCATCTTCAGTGCGATGTTCCTTTGACTTGCGGTATTCAAGTCATCAAGGTCATATAGACTTATGCTTTGACATCTTAAGCAAACATCTCTGAGGAGATGTAGACTCGGGATGATTGGGTATAAGTCGAAGTGGCCGAAGGCGTTTGAATAGCCTACAGAGAATTCACCACTCCTTGCGAGGAGATGTATACCTTATGGCCACTCATCGTATTGTTACTAAAGTCCTTGGCCAAAGCATTACATGTTTAGAGTATGGTACTCTTGGATACATGTGCAGTAACTAGAATCTATAGGACGAGAATGTAATACTTGGCTAGGTGTGACATGGTCAGCCTAGTGGGGACTGACATAATAGAACATGTCCTGAACCAAGTGGGTATAAGATGAGTGAAGAGAATGGGGCACAATTTACTGTAGCTGCTGAAGGGTTTCATAAGCGTTCTGGGATCAACAGTTGATTTTTCGATTAATTGGGGATCATGATGTACTTCTAGGTGCCACTCATGATCGTTCTATAATTAATGGTTAACTATAGACGACCAACATAAACCAGGAAACCTATTTGGTCACATGCACAATGAGTGTTATCCGAAGGATTTAAAACGAGCTTGAGAATAGGATTCTCAGATAAAGAGTGACTTGGTTTGGTTGGACCAAACAAAGATCGAGTATGAAATTGTTTCAGTTGCATCGAAAGCATGGATGGGCCGAGTCTTATGAAGACATGATGGATGAACCAAATCGGTTTGGTTCTAATCCTATGGTGGAAAATAAATCAAAGGGGTTTGGTTTGTTTTAAACGAATGAACTGAAATTGGTTTGGTTCATTTTAACTAAAAATAGACCAATGCGGTTTGGTTTATTTTAACTTAAGTTAATGGAGTAGGTTAACAGATTTTGGTTATGAACTAATAACCGTTAGGAGAATGTGTTCTCTATAAAACACAGCTTAAGGGTTTTGTGAATAATAATCAACTTTCGTGTTGGAAACCCTAGCCGCCCAAGCCTTCTCTTCCACCTTGCTTCTTGCCACCCAAGAGGAATTGCCGTCCAACCGAGAGTTGCTACCCAAGTTGCTGCTGCCTCTTCCTCCTTGCCACCGGCCACCCACCAGCCGCCAGCAACACCTTCGGCCATCCTCCCTTGGCCACTGGCGACCGAGGAGCAACCGACCAATTGATTGGCCGGCCATCTCTTCCACCAAACAAGCTGTCCAGTTTCTGGACAGCTTGTTCTCCTCTTGTTGGAGAGGTCATTTGATCGATGTTTTGTGCTCCGACAGTGACCTACTTGCTGGGGATTGGAACTCCGATAATCCTCATAAGTGGAGGGTTAAGTTTTCATCAACTAGTTGACGAAAACTGCTTCCGAGAAGCGAGTTTACGAAACTCATTTTTGGGATCCGAATTTGATTCGGATTGTGATCGTCTCTGAAGGGAATTGCTTCGGAGGCTCATTGGCTCCCATGTCCCTGGATTAAAATTTTCACTAATGAAAAAACTAATCTGGATGGGATGAGTTTCCTAAGCACAACCATATCGTCGTCGTGCTAACAACTTGAGTGATCGCTTGAACAAACTAGTTGTTCAAGCAACCCAACTCTTCTAGTTGGTTAGCCGCGGAAGAGACGACGGACGGATCGCCGGTTTTTGTGTTTGTCTTCGGGGTCCATGATTATACAAATACATACAAATGCAAACTAGTATAATCAACACATACTAACATAAAGATAAGAACATGCAAAGATCAATAAAAGTTGTAAAACTTTTATACCTCTCGATCTTCTATCGTATGTCCTATCCTCCACGAGTAGAAGCCTCCTAGATCACGTTCTTCCTTTCCTTGCTCTATCCGAACAAAGAGAAGAACCAAACAAAGACTCCTTCTCCTTTCTAGAACCGGCCACCAAGCCAAGGAGCTTGATATAACCGCCGGCCAAGGAGTAGCTTCTTGAGCGCCGGCCAACCTTGAGAAGAGTTGCCGCCGGCCACCAAGGAGAAAGCAAGAGGGCGCCGGCCAAGAGCTCCAAGGATGAAACCTAGCCCTTGTTTCCACCGGCCAAGGAGAAAAGGATGAAGGGAAGAGCGCCGGCAAAGGATGAGAAGAGGAAGAGGGGCGCCGGCCAAAACCCTAGGGAGAACAAAGCTTGCCGCCCACTTCTAGCCGCCCAAAACCCTAACTTCTCTAGGGTTTGTTGCCGCCCACTTTTAGATAGGCAAAACCCTAATCCACAAGCATTAGTTGCCGCCCAAGCCTTAGCCCTCTATTTATAGAGTTGGGCTTAAGCCTCCTTTAATCTCCACCGTCGGATCTAGGGATTTAATCTCCACCATCGGATCTAGGGTTTCATCCCAACCGTCGGATCTAGGGTTTCATCCCAACCGTCGGATCTAGGGTTTCATCACAACCGTCAGATTTAGGGTTTTATCCCAACCGTCGGTTCTAGAGTTTTGTTTTCCATCCTTGGATCTAGGCTTCATGAGGATTATATTAGGCTACGATAGGGACCATGAGGAGGAGTTGGATCTTGGCCACCCGATGGATCGGAACCACACAAACTTGATCCATCAATGATGTTCCATTCCACTAGAGGATCATCATTGAATTACCTCACCAACCCCCATAAATTAATATGGGCTCCATATATTATTTGTACATCCATCTCCCTGTGTTTAAGATATCGAATGTCCGTTAATTAATTGATTTACTGACCATCAATCAATTAACATCTAACTCTTCAAGTAGTACCACTCAACCTTATCATCATGTTGACTAAGTCAACCAGCTAGGTTTACATGATGAACCTTATGAGCTCCTCAAGGGGACTTCATCAACCTAATATATAGGACACGATTTCCTCCTATAATCAACGACACACTATGTAAATAATATCATTTCCCAACTTACCGGGCATATTGATTTAATCCATCTAAATCTCACCCTTTGGTAAATCAAAGAAATAAATACTAAGTACATGTGCCCGTTATTATATCGGGATTAAGAGCATGTACAACATAATATCCGAGGTCCGATTCAATTATGTAGTCAGCAATAAATTGAATCACCTCTATGTCGGTCCTTCTCAATACACCTAAGTGTACTAGTGTAACTCTATGTTCAAGACAAAAGAATACCAAGCTACACTAAAACCATGCCAATGGTTTGTCCAAAACCATCTTGGTTGTGAGCCTCTACTTATATTCTACAAGGGACTGATAACATGATCTTTTGTGCCACACCAAGCACCATGTTATCTACAATGTAAAATATTAGACAATATGCACACATATAATAAATATAAAGTGCAAACAATGATCATGTGATTCTTATTTCTAAATAAAAATGTCCATACAAGAAGAGCTAGGCTTTCAGTATACATTCCAACAATCTCCCACTTATACTAAAAGACTATGCTGTCATCACACTGCCATACATATGATCCCCATGTCCTCCACATGCCTATCAAACGCTTTCGCTGGAAGGGCCTTAGTGAATGGATCCGCCAGGTTATCCTCTGATGCAATCTTGGCGACAGCTACTTCTCCTCGCTTTACGATCTCTCGTATCAGGTGGTACTTGCGCTCTATGTGTTTACTCACCTTATGGGCTCATGGTTCCTTCGAGTTTGCAACTGCACCACTGTTATCACAAAAAATTGTGATAGTTCTGGGCAAACCAGGAATCACATCCAAGTCCATCAAGAAGTTCCTGAGCCATACATTTCCTTGGCGTGAGGTCGCCACATACTCAGCCTTCCATGGTAGAGTCCGCCACGATTTCGCTGACACTCCTCCATACTATGGCTCCACCTCCAAAAGTAAACACAAACCCCGAGGTAGACTTATCTTGTCCCTATCCGATTGGAAATCAACTGTAACCCACAGGGACTAATTGATCCGCCTGCAGAAACCAAAGATATAATCCCTAGTCCTTCTCAGGTACTTCAATATATGCTTTACCGCAGTCCAATGTCCCTGTCCAGGATTACTCTGATATCTGCTAACCATACCCACGACAAAGCAGATATCTGGTCTCGTACATAGCATAACATACATGAGGCTTCCTACTGCCGAAGCATAAGGAACTACCTTCATCTCCTCTATCTCCTTTGATGTTTTGGGACACATCTCTTTAGATAAAGGAACTCCATGCCTAAAAGGTAGAAAATCTTTCTTGGAGTTCTGCATGCTAAAACGAGCTAGGACCGTGTCTATATATGAAGCTTGAGATAAGCACAACATCCTTTTCTTGCGATCCCTTATAACTTTGATCCCAAGGATGTGTCCCACTTCTCCCAAGTACTTCATGTCAAACTGTTTGGACAACCATACCCTTACGTCTGATAACACTTTGATATTGTTGCCAACTAACAAAATGTCATATACGTATAGTACAAGAAATACCACTACGTTTCCGTCACATCTTTTGTATACACATGGCTCATCTGGACATTGAATAAATCCATATGACTAGATTACCTCATCAAAACGGATGTTCCAAGATCTGGAAGCTTGCTTCAATCCATAAATGGACCGATTAAGCTTACACACTAGATGCTCTTTGCCTTTAGCAGTGAATCCCTCTGGTTGCCGCATATAGATGTTCTCCTCAAGACTTCCGTTAAGGAAAGCTGTCTTGACATCCATCTGCCAAATCTCATAATCCATATGAGCAGCTATAGATAAGAGAATCCGGATAGACTTAAGCATAGCTACCGGCGAAAAGGCCTCCTCATAATTGATACCCTCTTTCTGAGTATACCCTTTCGCAACAAGCCTAGCTTTGAAGGTCTCAACCTTCCCGTCTACTCCTCTCTTTCTCTTGTAGATCCACTTGCATCCAATGGCTTTCACACCATCGGGTGGTTCTAATAGCTCCTAGACATGATTGGAATCCATAGATTCTATCTCAGAATTCATCGCTCTTTGCCAAGATACCGCATCTCTATCTTGGAGTGCCTCATCATATGTCCAGGGATCAGGTTCATATTCGCCAGGGACCAAATCAGAAGATTCTCCTAAGAACATGAATCTATCAGGCTGTCTAACAACCCTCCCACTACGACGAGGTGCCTCCTGTGTATGCTCTGTGATACGCGGTGCAGTGACTTGTGGTATCTCCTCTTGTACCGGTGGTACTGAAGTCGGGACTTCCCCTGTCAACTCCTCAAGAACAATCCATCTGCAAAATCTCATAATCCATATGAGCAGCTATAGATAAGAGAATCCGGATAGACTTAAGCATAGCTACCGGCGAAAAGGTCTCCTCATAATCAATACCCTCTTTCTGAGTATACCCTTTCGCAAAAAGCCTAGCTTTGAAGGTCTCAACCTTCCCGTCTACTCCTCTCTTTCTCTTGTAGATCCACTTGCATCCAAGGGCTTTCACACCATCGGGTGGTTCTATTAGCTCCCAGACATGATTGGAATCCATAGATTCTATCTCTGAATTCATCGCTCTTTGCCAAGATACCGCATCTCTATCTTGGAGTGCCTCGTCATATGTCCAGGGATCAGGTTCATGTTTGCCAGGGACCAAATCAGAAGATTCTCCCAAGAACATGAATCTATCAGGCTGTCTAACAACCCTCCCACTACGACGAGGTGCCTCCTGTGTATGCTCTGTGACACACGGTGCAGTGACTTGTGGTATCTTCTCTTGTACCGGTGGTACTGAAGTCGGGACTTCCCCTGTCAACTCCTCAAGAAGAATCCTACTCGTGGGCTTGTGGTTCATCACATAGTCCTCCTCTAGAAATCTGGCATTCGTACTCACGATCACCTTCTGATCTCTAGGACTATAGAACAAACCACCCTTCGTTCCCTTAGGGTAGCCAACAAACAAGCATACTTCTGTACAAGATTCCAACTTACTAGCATCTCCCTTAAGCACATGTGCTGGACTACCCCAAATCCGAATATGTCTTAGACTAGGCTTTCGCCCAGTCCACAATTCTACTGGGGTAGAAGGCACTAATTTAGATGGAACCAAGTTCAAAGTATACATTGCCGTATTCAAAGGTATACCCCTCAAAGATTTAAATCGCAACTCGTAATAACTCATCATTGATCTAACCATCTCCATAAGAGTCCTATTCCTTCGCCTCCGCCACACCATTCTCATGTGTGCAGTGACAATTGGGATTGAATCCCAGCCTCTGATAAGTAACTCCTAAACTCTCCCAAGAGGTACTCGCCACCACGATCAGATCGTAGTGTCTCGATACTTTTACCTTGACGGTTCTCCACATCAGCCTTGAATTCTTTGAACCTGTCAAAGCATTCAGACTTGCGGCGCATCAAGTAAATGTATCCATATCTTGAATAATCGTCTATAAAAGAGATGAAATATTCAAAACCACCTCTAGCCTGGATAGACATAGGACCACACAAATCAGAATGAACCAATTCTAACACATCTTTGGCTCTATACCCCTTGGCCTTGAAAGGCCTCTTGGTCATTTTACCTTCCAAGCAAGATTCGCAGGTTGGGAGATCCTCCACCACTAATGAACCCAAAGGTCCATCAGCTATCAACCTTTGAATTCTACTCAGGTTAATATGACCAAGCCTTAGATGCCAAAGATATGTCTGGTTCATTTTCGAAGGTTCTTTTCTCTTATTAGACTTAGAAGATGAGTTATTTACTTCTATATGCATCGTGGGAGTTTTCGGTTCAAGAGTGTACAAATTGCCAACCAATGTACCAGAACAGATAATCTCCCTATTCCTTTTTATAACCACTTTGTCATTAAAAGAAACAGAATATCCATCCAAAAATAATTTAGAAACTGAAATTAGATTCTTTCTAAAAGTAGGTACATAAAGACAATTTCTCAAAACCAAAACTTTATTCCTATCAAAAGATAAATGAACGTCTCCCACTGCAATAGCCGCCACCTTTGAAGCATTGCCCATGAAGACGGTAATCTCTCCTCACTAGTCATGGGTTTCTCGAACCCTCGCAAAGTATTGCAGACATGATCGCTCCTGTATCTACACACCAGGCACTGGTAGATAACACTGCTAAACATGTTTCAACAACTAAACAAGAAGATATACCTTTGTTCTTTCGGTGAGGACAGTCCGCCTTCCAATGTCCAGTCTGCTTGCAAGTGAAGCACTTACCTTTTGGCTTCTTCACTCCTACCTGAGGTCCTACTGCCACTTTCTTTGCTCCACCTTGCTTCTTCTTCTTCTTACCTTTCGGTTTAGAAGAAGAAACCTTCTGAGCAACCATGGCTTGAGTGCTTTGACGAAAAAGCCCCTCTGCCGCCTGGAGTTCTGTCAGAAGCTCCACCAACGAATACAACCTCTTGTTAATGTTGTGGTTGAGGCGGAACTGCTCAAAACTCCTAGGCAGAGACTGGAGAATGATATCGACTTGGGTTTCCCCATCGATCTCAGCTCTGAGGACTTCCATCTCATTAAGATGAGCCATCATCTTGAGAACATGATCCCTGACGGGTGTTCCCTCGATCATGGTGGTCGTCATCAAGTTTCTCATAGCCTCCTGTCTAGCCGCCCTACACTGATGTCCGAAAAGTTCCTTGAGATTGAACATCATGTCATAAGCTATGGCCATGGCCTGATGCTGATGTTGCAGCACATTTGACATAGATGCCAAGATGTAACACCGCGCCATCTCATCTGCCTTGATCTATTTCTTATAACTTTCTTTCTCCTTTTCATCAGAGTCATCGGTGGGCTTGGAGGACAGACCTCGAAGAGTACAAATTTGTACTCCTCTACAGTTAAGACAATATCCAAATTTCTTTTCCAATCAATATAATTTGTTCCAGTAAGTTTATTTTCTTTTAATATCACAGCAAGTGGGTTGAAAGCCATTTGAAAAACCTAAGAATCACAATGATCAAAATATTAGATTTCAAATATTATTGATTCCTCAAAACAATAAAATTTCGAAATCAACCAACACCTCAAAACACCGAGAATATCACATGCCACGCTGTGTGGACGTATACGAATTCTACATTTGTAAAAGGAGGTTTTACCCATTAATTTTATTATCTTGTCAACCTTACTTTTTTACAAATAAAATTAATAGTTGGTTCCTCTTTGGCCCTACAAATAAAAGCAGTGACTCCGATGGGGAGGATACTTTTATTTGCATCTAAGTGTGCACCATTACACGATACTAAGGGAATTATTTCAGATTATGTGCCTTACCGCTGTGGAAGTACACACGCTCCTAGATAATTTCATATAACCATTATTTGACCTAGTGATCCATAAACAAACTCATCCGCAGGGAGGAAGGCACTCAAAGCCGACACGCAAGTTTGTTGCATCACACGTCAAATTGTAATGGAGGCCGCGGGAATTAATTAAAATATCCCTCTCCCACTTAGTAAATTGAAAATGAGGAATTTTCAAGCACACACAACATGCATATAAAACAAATCAGTAATAAATATAGAAAAGAATTTTTCCAACTATTATGACATTGTTCTCCAATATGCGTCCCGTCATGTCACCACCTCGTCCGCTCCACCTTTTTCGTGCGCAAGCCACATAAAGAGATCCGAGCCGAGATATATCATTTTAATTTACATGCATCGATCCTAAACTCCACGAAGGAGTGTACAAATAATCTAGATCAAAAGTAAACTAAAATGAGTGGCTAAATAATGCCGTGTTTAATTACAAAAAATTAAATACTAATCTAGCCTCGTCAACCCCGAGGATTCAAATAATAAATATTTACACACATACAATCACATACACACATATGGCCATAATAGTCGGATCTTATGCCTGCAACCAAAGAGTTAAACTACGCATATCCTACTATTATCTGACACATATAATATATGAAAAAGTGCATAAAAAATAACCGAATCCTAAATACACAAAACTGGAAACCGTGGCTCTGATACCACTTGAAGGGAATTGCTTCGGAGGCTCATTGGCTCCCATGTCCCCGGATTAAAATTTTCACTAATGAAAAAACTAATCCAGATGGGATGAGTTTCCTAAGCACAACCATTTCGTCATCGTGCTAACAACTTGAGTGATCGCTTGAACAAACTAGTTGTTCAAGCAACCCAACTCTTCTAGTTGGTTAGCCACGGAAGAGACGACGGACGGATCGCCGGTTTTTGTGTTTGTCTTCGAGGTCCATGATTATACAAATAAATACAAATGCAAACTAGTATAATCAACACATACTAACATAAAGATAAGAACATGCAAAGATCAATAAAAGTTGTAAAACTTTTATACCTCTTGATCTTCTATCGTATGTCCTATCCTCCTCGTGGACGTCGTGTGGGCGAAGATCCTCCACGAGTAGAAGCCTCTTAGATCACGTTCTTCCTTTCCTTGCTCTATCCGAACAAAGAGAAGAACCAAACAAAGACTCCTTCTCTTTTCTAGAACTGGCCACCAAGCCAAGGAGCTTGATATAACCGCCGGCCAAGGAGTAGCTTCTGAGCGCGGCCAACCTTGAGAAGAGTTGTCGCCGCCACCAAGGAGAAAGCAAGAGGGCGCCGCCAAGAGCTCCAAGGATGAAACCTAGCCCTTGTTTCCACCGTCCCAAGGAGAAAAGGATGAAGGGAAGAGCGCTGCAAAGGGATGAGAAGAGGAAGAGGGCGCGCCAAAACCCTAGGGAGAACAAAGCTTGCCACCCACTTCTAGCCGCCCAAAACCCTAATTTCTCTAGGGTTTGTTGCCGCCCACTTTTAGATAGGCAAAACCCTAATCCACAAGCATTAGTTGCCGCCCAAGCCTTAGCCCTCTATTTATAGAGTTGGGCTTAAGCCTCCTTTAATCTCCACCGTCGGATCTAGGGATTTAATCTCCACCGTCGGATCTAGGGTTTCATCCCAACCGTCGGATCTAGGGTTTCATCCCAACCGTCGGATCTAGGGTTTCATCCCAACCGTCAGATTTAGGGTTTTATCCCAACCGTCAATTCTAGAGTTTTGTTTTCCATCCTTGGATCTAGGCTTCATGAGGATTATATTAGGCTACGATAGGGACCATGAGGAGGAGTTGGATCTTGGCCACCCGATGGATCGGAACCACACAAACTTGATCCATCAATGATGTTCCATTCCACTAGAGGATCATCATTGAATTACCTCACCAACCCCCATAAATCAATATGGGCTCCATATATTATTTGTACATCCATCTCCCCGTGTTTAAGATATCGAATGTCCGTTAATTAATTGATTTACTGACCATCAATCAATTAACATCTAACTCCTCGAGTAGTACCACTCAACCTTATCATCATGTTGACTAAGTCAAACAACTGGGCTTATATGATGAACCTTATGAGCTCCTCAAGGGGACATCATCAACCTAATATATAGGACACAGTTTCTTCCTATAATCAACGGCACACCATGTAAATAATATCATTTCCCAACTTACCGGGCATATTGATTTAATCCATCTAAATCTCACCCTTTGGTAAATCAAAGAAATAAATACTAAGTACATGTGCCCGCTATTATATCGATTAAGAGCATGTACAACATAATATCCGAGGTCCGATTCAATTATGTAGTCAATAAATCAATCACCTCTATTTGGCCCCGCTCAATACACCTATGTGTACTAGTGTAACTCTATGTTCAAGACAAAACAATACAAAGCTACACTACAACCATGCCAATGGTTTTTCCAAAACCATCTTGGTTGTGAGCCTCTACTTATATTCTACAAGGGACTGATAACATGATCTTTTGTGCCACACCAAGCACCATGTTATCTACAATGTAAAATATTAGACAATATGCACACATATAATAAATATAAAGTGCAAACAATGATCATGTTATTCTTATTTCAAAATAAAAATGTCCATACAAGAAGAGCTAGGCTTTCAGTATACATTCCAACAGTCTCTTGGATCACAATGACTTCGACATGAGCTAGTGACTCTTGCAAAGACGGGGCTTGTAGCTTTGTGAAGCTATCCCGACAATACTCGGCGTGTACGGATAGAGGCGATTCTAGCGAGAGTCTCTACGGTTGATATCATTCCCGCTACACGTGATTCGTTAGGTATACCTAGATTAATTTCTTTATTGCAAAATTTGAAATAGCGATTATGTCTACACATGATGTATTCTTGCATGCATGTGGTGTGTGTGTATTGTAATAAATTAGTTTATTACTTATTTTTGCTTCAAGAGGTGCATGTTTACTTAAACATGTTCGAACACACACCCACATCTGCCAAGGAAACCCAATAGTGGTATCAGAACCCAACTGTGTTTTGAAATAATCGTAAAATTATTTTGCGATAGTCATAATTGTGTTTTTGGAAATTTTCTACTTTTGGAAAGTTTATAAATAATTTAAAATTTTTAATTAGTAAAGAATTTCAAATTTGAAATTTTCTAATGTGATTAGGAAATTATAATTTAGGAAATTTATTTCCTTAATTAATATTTTCCATAAATAAAATATATGATTAAATTTGGAAATTTATTTCCTAATTTAATCGTTGATTTGGGAAATCAAATCGCAAACATATTTTATTTCCAAAATTAATTATGACAATATGGAAACTATTTGTACATGCCTTAATTGTATGCCATATAATTGCATTAGATGCATATCATTATGCCATGCATATTGTGACATGTAGATGTATGTCATGTGTGTCATGCCATGTAGAAAATAGTTATTTGCATGCAAAGAGGATGGACCTTAAATCCCTTATACAATATTAAAGCCTACACCTTCCATTAATATACTTAGAACCAGAGTTCCGTTTCTTGTTTGGGTTGTTGGACTCTCTCCAAGCCCGGCTCGAACCAGAACATGTTCAAACCATTGGAATAGTTTATTACTAATATGGTAAGAGTCAGAAGTCAATCGTTAGTTTAGGTTGTTGGACTCTCTCCAAGCCTGGCTAATTGGTTGAATGCGCTCTAACCATATTAAAACTATTTCGCGATTAATAGGTTGGTTTAAACTTGGAGCATCGGTTTGTTGGACTCTCTCCAAGTTCGATGTGAAGGGAGGTGAAGTTGAGTGTTATGCATATGATGCATACTTGTTAAAGAGTTAACAACCCGATGTATGTGTGGTAACATTCAATTAGTTGATAGCACATTGTGATAGTTGGATATATGTGATATGCAATTGATATACTTGATACCTACTATCATAGCTAATAATGGCTTGTTGGACTCTCTCCAAAGTCGTTCTTATCTATGTTGGGTTAACAACCCATTCAGAGATGGACCTACAATCTCCCTGTTGGATCGAAAGCGTCGCTAGAGGGGGTGGTGAATAGCAAGCGTAAAATATTTTCGTTCTTTCGTTCGTTCGATTAAAACACAGAGATGCACAGTGGAAAAATAAATAACACAAGTTTATTTTTACTTGGTTCACAACCCAACGATTGCTAATCTAAGGCCCCATGATCCTTGACTGTGTATGAAGGGATAATTCACTATAGAGTCTCCTCCTCGTTGGAGGTAGGAGACAACAATCACAAAAACCGAAAACACGAGGATGAGGCAACAAGCCTACCTCACATCGTTACGATTAAAACCATGAATACAATAAATAAAAACTAATACTTGTTTCTATTGATGAAGAGATTCTAAACTTGGCCTTGCGTCGGCATTATGACGGTGTTAAAGCTTTGGCGTTGCGGGAGCACTTTGAGAGTAAGATGGATGATCTTTGGGTTGGAGTCCTCCCCTCCTTTTATAGATTTGTGCCTTGGAATAAGTCTTGATGTAGATCCTCAATTTTTGGAATTTATCACGAGGTGACACCTTGTTTTATTATGGCGGCGGCCAAACGTTATTCGCTTGACCTAGCACAAAAGGTTGATTCATCACCATCAGTCAACTGATGTGCAGAAGTCTACTACCAGCCTTGCCACTTTCCTGTAGTAAGAGGTTAGCACGGAAAATGGTAAACGCGATGTTTTCTTACTATCCAATCTTGACCTAGACCTTCTACTAGAAGTCTTAGTCGAATCGCCGCCTACGATTGCCCCCGTACAGAGGACACGACCTTACCATCTCTCTTTGCACTCATGCTTACCTTGGGTCCTTTATGACCTGTCGCTTTGCTTTTGGTCTTCACCTGAGTTCTTTGACTCCCACAAAGTTCTCCCAGTACCACCCGATCACCACGGTTTCTCGACTCGGGATTCTCTGGGTGTCGCTGACCTTCGACTTAGCTTAACCATTTCCTTCACACTTAATTCAGCTCATGAGATAATAATATGACCTTAACTTTGGATCTTTGCCATAATCAAAATCTAGGTTTGATTATCTGGTGCCCCTGCACCAACACTCCTGAATTAATTTTTAGGGTTTTTGATTTCAAAAAATGAATGTGATTTATAAATGTATGTTGATGCATTTTAAAATCATTTTCTTATATATGCTCGATTTGTATTTCTAGGTTAATCACTTAACCATGACATCTTTGAGTTTGTGATCTATTTTGGATTCGAATAAATTGACTGGGCCAAACTTCTTGGACTAGCTTAGAAACCTGAGAAGTGTTCTCAAGGCGGAAAAACTTGCGTATGTCCTCGAAGAGCTTCTTCCCACTTGCCCTAAAGATGATGCAACTCCGGACCAATTGTTGGCCTATCAGAAACATGTGAATGATTCTGAACTGGTGAGTTGCATCATGCTAGTGATGATGGTACCTGAGCTTCAGAAGTAGCATGAGCATATGGATGCGAATACTATAGTCTTTCATCTTCAAGAGTTGTTGGATGAGCAAGTTTAGATTCAAAGGTTCAAGTCTCCAAGCTCCTCTTCACCTCTAAGATGCAAGAAGGTTCATAAGTACAATTTGTACTAAAGATGAATGGGTACATTGAGCGTTTAGCAACACTCGGTTTTGTGATGGATCATGAATTAATTATTGACTTGATTCTACATTATTTTCCCAAGAGTTTCTCATAGTTTGTGATGAACTACTGGATGAACAAAATTGAAACCACAATTCTTGAGCTCCTCAACATGCTGAAGATTGTGGAGCCTTCTATGAAGCATGAGGAGAAGACAACGCTGTTAGTTGGTTCCTCTAAGAAAGGTTCTAAGAGGAAATCAAAAGAACAATGCAAGGGCAAGAAGAAGAAGGCTAAGAAAACAGAACCAGCAGAAAAGGGCACTTGCCATCAATGTGGCAAGGAGGGCCATTGGTGAAGAAACTGCATGATTTATCTTGAGTTTGTGAAGAAGAATAAGGCATCTGGTGCCCCATCTTCTTCAGATATCTTCGTTATTGATTGTCATTCTATTTCCTTAGATACTTGGGTATTGGATACCGGGTGTGGTTAACATATATGTAATAACATACATGGGCTAAGGAATAGAAGAAGACTCATCAAGGTAGAGTCAAATATGTTGGGAATGGAGCAAAGGTTGATGTACTCACCATCAGAACGTATTTGTTGAAACACCCTACAAGACTTATCTTAGAACTGGACAATTGCTTTTATGTTCCTTCGTTGATAAAGAACATCATTTCTATTTCTTGTTTAAATAGAAATGGGTACCATTTAACTTTTAGTAACAATGGTTGTTACATAACTTTGAATGGTGTTCTTCATGGGACTAGAACTTTAAGCAATGGTATTTATACATTGGACGTATCTAGTAACATTTTCAATATTGAAGCGAGTAACAAGCGTGCTCGAAAAGATAATCAATTAGACTCCTACATGTGGCATTGTCATCTTGGCCATGTGAGCAAGAAACACATGTCCGAATTACACCGATGTGAAATTTTGGAATCGTTTGAATTAGCTTCATATGATACATATGAATCATGCTTAAAGGGCAAGATGACCAAGTTATCATTTACTGAAAAAGGTGAACCGGTGGGAGAGTTGCTTGGTCTAATACATACTGATGTATGCAGACCTATGTCATCTCAATCTCTAGGAGGCTATAGCTACTTCATTACCTTCACCAATGATTACTCATGATTTGGGTTTATGTTCTTGATGAAACACAAGTCTGAAGCCTTTGAAAGGTTCAAAGAATTCAGAAAAGAAGTAGAGAAACAACTTGGAAAAAGTATTAAAATACTTCGATCGGATCGAGGTGGTAAATACTTGAGTCAAGAGTTTCTAGATTATCTATGGGACAATGATATATTGTCTCAATGAACTCCGTCGTATACACCATAGCTGAATGGTGTATCTGAGAGGTGAAACCGAACCTTGTTGGACATGGTTAGGTTGATGATAAATCATATGAATCATCCCAAGTCCTTTTGGGGCTATTCACTTCAGACTGTTGTTTACTTGCTAAACAAAGTTCCGACCAAGGTAGTCTCTACTACTCTATATGAGATATGGAATAGTAAGAAATCTCATTTATCTTACTTGAAGATATGGGGTTGTCCTACTTATGTGAAGCGGACTGTGTCTGACAAACTGGATGCTAAGTCTGATAAATATCTATTTATTGGATACCCTAAGGAAATGAGGGGTTACCAATTCTATCATCTTGTGAAACAAAAGGTGTTTGTTTCAAGGCATGTTGTGTTTCTGGAGAAAGAGATTCTCTTGCAAGAAAATAGTGGGACTATCGTTGAACTTGAGGAGGTTCAAGAGACTCCAGTAGACATTGAGAAGATACCTAGTCAAGCACCTCAACCAATAACTCATAGTGATGAGACATCGGCTAAACCTATTGTGACACCAAATCTTCGTAGATCTGGTAGGACACGCAACATTCTTGAGAGATATGGATTTCTCATAAGCGAATCGAACGACGTGTTACTCATTGACGATGATGAACCTACTAGTTATGAAGAAGTTATGAAAAGTTCAGAAAGGGACAAATGGCTTGAAGCCATGAAGTCGGAAAAGGATTCCATGTATCAAAATCAGGTTTGGAACTTGGTGGACCCACCTAAAGGCATTAAGCCTATAGGGTGCAAGTGGGCTTTCAAGAAGAAGACCGACATGGATAGTAATGTGATTACCTTTAAGGCTAGATTAGTGGCAAAAGGCTATCGTCAAAAGCAAGGTGTTGATTATGATGAGACCTATTCACCAGTAGCTATGCTTAAATCCATTCAAATGCTCCTGGCTATAGCGGCTCATTATGATTATGAGATATGACAAATGAATGTGAAAATGACTTTCCTTAATGGAAACCTCCTCGAGGATGTGTATATGATACAACCTGAGGGTTTCACATCAGTTGATAAAACCAAGGTATGCAAACTTCGATGGTCCATTTATGGGTTGAAGAAAGCATCCAAGAGCTAGAATATCCCTTTTGATGAGACAATCAAAAGGTTTGATTTCTCGCAAAATCCAGACGAACCCTGTGTGTACAAGAAGGTTCGTGGGAGTGCAATTGTGTTCCTAGTGTTGTATGTCGATGAAATATTACTTATAGGAAATGATATATCTGTTTTATAGTCATTTAAAATTTGGTTATCCAAAACATTCTCCATGAAAGACCTAGGAGAAGGGACCTACATTCTCGGGATCAAGATCTATAGAGATAGATCGAAACGGTTGCTTGGCTTTTTGCAGTCTACATATATAGACCGAGTGCTAAAAAGATTTAGCATGTTGGAATTCCAGAAAGGTTTCCTTCCCATCAGGCATGGGATACACCTTTCGAAGTCTATGTGTCCGCGCATTTAAGATGAGAGGATTTGCATGAGTAAGATTCCCTATGCATCCACAATAGGATCTATCATGAAGCTATGTTATGTATGAGGCTCGATGTATCGTATGCTCTGAGTGTCACAAGAAGATACCAATCTGATCCACGAATGGATCATTGGGCGACTGTTAAGACAATCCTTAAATACTTAAGAAGAACTAAGGATGTGTTCCTAATATATGGAGAGGGTGATATGGTAATACGTGGGTATACAGATGCCAGCTTCCAAATGTAAGGATAATTCCAGGTCTCAGTCCGAGTACATATTCACCTTGAATGGAGGTGCAGTAAGTTGGAAAGGTTCCAAGCAAGACACTATAGTGAATTCTGCCACTGAGGCAGAATACTTTGCAGCTTCAAAAGCAGCAAAGGAAGCAGTTTGGATCAAGAAGTTCATCTTGGAACTTGATGTGGTCTCATCAATGATCCAAACATTTGCTTCACCGTTATCATTTGATCAGAGAGATCATAAGTTGGAAGGAAATACAAATTGAGAAGATTCCCACTAAAAGGAACTTAGCGGATCCTTTAACAAAGGCTTTACCTCAAAGTAAGTTTAAGGGTCATGTTATAGCTTATGGTATTGGATTCCGTGGCGATTGACATTAGGCCAAGTGGGTGCTTGTTAATGATATATGAGAGATATCCTAAGGCAATCGCCTTATGGTTGTACCATTTATTTGATAAATGAAGCTTCACTATTTGAGTATACATGTTTTCATGTATTTGATTGGATCTTAAACTCATTTACTGAATGTCTATAATATGATTCACAACATGAGAGAATTTGTGATTGGATCACAACTAGTGAGTATCTCTACATGTGTAATTATGATCTATTAGAATTATCCCTAGTCGATGAATTGATGTATTCAGACACCATCAATTTTGTTGAGACTAGCATGAGTTATACTCCTTGGTTTATCCAAGCAGCTGTTCCTCACTGGCTGGAGACATTGGGATGTTCAGAGTTAATCGTGGATGCTAGTTATGGTAACTAGTTCATTGTGGTGACTAACTGTAAGACTTCATATGTTTCTTTGCATATATGGTTATGTCAATGAAGATTTTACTGCAGCGTAAGTGCGATATTCCTTTGACATGCAATATTCAAGTCATCTTGGTCATGTAGACTTATGCTTTGACATATTAATCAAACATCTCCAAGGAGATGTGGACCCGAGATGATTGGGTATAAGTCGAAATGGTCGAAGGTGTTTGAATAGCCTACAGAGGATTCACCACTCTTTGCAAGGAGATGTATACCCTATGGACTCTCATCGGATGGCTACTAAAGTCTTTGGCCAAAGCATTACATGTTTAAAGTATGATACTCTTGGATACATGTCAAATAACTAGAATCCGTAGGATAAGAAAGTAATAATTGGGCTAGGTGTGACATGCTCAGCCTAGTGGGGACTGACACAATAGATGAGTGAAGGGAACGGGGCATAATTTACTGTAGCTAATGAAGGGTTTCAGAAGCGTTCTGGGATCAACCATTAATTTTTCGATTAATTGAGGATCATGATGTACTACTAGGTGCCACTCATGATCGTTCTATAATTAATGGTTAATTATAGACGACCAACATAAATCGTGAACCTATTTAGTCACATGCACAACGAGTGTTATCCAAAGGATTTAAAATGAGCTTGAGAATAGTATTCTCAGATCGAGAGAGACTTGGTTTGGTTGGACCAAACAAAGAGCGAGTATGAAATTATTTTACTCGCATCGAAAGCATGGATGGGCCGAGTCTTATGAAGACGTGATGGATGAACCAAATCGGTTTGGTTCTAATCCTATGGTGGAAAATAAACCAAAGGGGTTTGGTTTGTTTTAAACGAACGAACCAAATTTTGTTTGGTTCATTTTTACTTAAAATAGACCAATGCGGTTTGGTTTATTTTAACTTAAGTTAATGGAGCGGGTTAATGGATTTTGGTTATGAACCAATAATCGTTAAGAGAATGTGTTCTCTATAAAAACTTGACTTAAAGGTTTTGTGAATAATAATCAACTTTTGTGTTGGAAACCTTAGCCGCCCAAGCCTTCTCTTCCTCCTTGCTTCTTGCCGCCCAAGAGGAATTGTCATCCAACCAAGAGCTGCTGCCCAAGTTGCTGCCGCCTCTTCCTCCTTGCCGCCGGCCACCCACCAGCCACCGACAACACCAATGGACATCCTCCCTTGGCCACCGGCGACCAAGGAGCAACCAGCCAATTGATTGGCTGACCATCTCTTTCACCAAACAAGCTATCCAATTTCTAGACAGCTTGTTCTCCTCTTGTTGGAGAGGTCGTTTGATCAATGTTTTGTGCTCCGATAGCGACCTACTTGTTGAGAATTGGATCTCCAGCAATCCTCATAGGTGGAGGATTAAGTTTTCGTCAACTGGTTGACGAAAACCGCTTCTGAGAAGTGAGTTTGCGAAACTCATTTTTGGGATCCGAATTTGATTCAGATTGTGATCATCTCTTTGATCACAATGACTTCAACACGAGGCTAGTGACTCTTGCGAAGACGGGGCTCGTAGCTTTGTGAAGCTATCCCAATGATACTTGGTGTGGATATGGATAGAGGCGATTCTAGCGAGAGTCGCTACGGTTGATGTCATTCCTACTACACGTGATTCGTCAGGTATACCTAGATTAGTTTCTTTATTGCAAAATTTGAAATAGCGATTATGTCTACACTTGATGTATCCCTGCATACGTGTGGTGTGTGTGTTGTTATTGTAACGCCCATAAAATTCCTAGCAATTTTACAAGAATTTTTGGCTTGATGATCATGGGCTTTATGTGGGCCTTTTCAAAAATAAAATAAAATAAGCCAAAAAGGGGTGCAAGGCCTAGGAATTGAACCCCAAACCTCTAGAGATAGCCAAGCCCTATAGATGCACCCACTAACCAGAAGCCCACTAGGACTATATCATTAGAGGAATAAGGGAAATTATGGTTAAGTGTAAGGAGATTACAACTTCACTCACCTGCAACTTCACTTTCTCCACTTCTCTTCTTCTCACCAAATCCTAAAGCCCTCCCTCTCCATTTCCACTCTTGGAAACTCCTTCTAGCAAGAAGCAAGGGCTAGGTTTTGTGTTCCTTAGTTTATCTCACACTACAAGCAAGGATGTAAGTATCCTCACCCGCATATGAGTAGCCGATTGATGTTTGTAAAAGAAATCTATATGTTATATCCGAAGCTATGTTTTAGTTTATCAATGAAGTTGTATGCTATGTTTAGGAAGTAGATGATGATGTTAACATGGAAAAAGGGATTAGGTTAAAAGCTAACCCTAATAGCCACTAAAACCTATTCGGCCAAGCCATGATTCTAGGTTTCAATGAGTTCCATGCTATGTTTTTTTGTAACTATATGATGATGCTAGGATTTAAAATGGATTAGGTTAAAGGTTAACCCTAAAGACCTACATGGACCATTCGGCCACCCCTAGATCTTGATGATTCAATGAAGTTTAATCCATATTTTTGTAGGCTTATGATGTTGTTGTTATGTTAAAATGAATTAGGTTAAAGGTTAACCCTAATAGCCACCAAGATCCATTCGTCCAAGCCATGTTTTAGGGTTTTAATGAAGTTCTATTCTATGTTTTTGTAACTATATGATGATGTTAGGATTTAAGATGGATTAGGACAAAAGCTAACCCTAAAAACCTACTTGGATCATTCGGCCACCATGACTTTTGGGTGATTAAATGAAGTCTAGTTCTTGTTTTATATGAAAATGAAGTTGTTGTGTTATGTTAAATGAATTAGGTTAAAAGATAACCCTAGGAAACCCTATGGATCATTCGGCCACCATGAATAGTTGTGGTTGTGTTAAATGAATTAGGATGAAGGATAGCCCTAGACACCCCTATGGACCATTCGGCCATCATGCATTTTGGGGATTAGATGAAGTTTTAATTCAAGTCTTATGTGCATATGAAGTTGTTGTTAAGTTAAATGAATAGGCTAACATGTGTTTTATGTTGGGTGAATGCATGTTGACTTGTGATATTAATTAATGTTAGATGAAGATAACATGCCTTAGGTTAATTCAAGTCTTATGTGCATATGAAGTTGTTGTTAAGTTAAATGAATAGGCTAACATGTGTTTTATGTTGGGTGAATGCATGTTGACTTGTGATATTAATTAATGCTAGATGAAGATAACATGCCTTAGGTTAATTCAAGTCTTATGTGCATATGAAGTTGTTGTTAAGTTAAATAAATAGGCTAACATGTGTTTTATGTTGGGTAAATGCATGCCATGCCTTATGCCATGTCTATATGTATGCGATGTTTAAAATATGTTATGAAATGGAAAAAGATAAGATTATGAAATGAAACAAAATGATATGTTCACGACATGAATATGACATGATGATGAAATGAAGAATGATATGTTATGAAATGAAGAATGGTATGTTTATAAATGAAAGATGATATGTTCATGAAGGAAGCATGAGGTGTTATGAAATGAAGTATGCTATGTTTGCAAAATGAAATAAGCTATGTTATAAAATAAGCATATAAGTATTTTACCTTCTGTATGGCTTGTACCAAGACCTTAACAAGGTCCAAGAAGGGATGGGCTCCTAAGATGCCCTAGGTCGATGGAATAAGACTCGGGCCTAGGATGGGCTTCTATGTATGATTTCCCCTAGGTCGATGGAATAAGACTCGGGCCTAGTACGGGATGGGCTCCAAGATGCCTTAGGTCGATGGAGTAAGACTCGGGCCTAGGATGGGCTTCTACGCTATGACGATTGCCCTAGGTCGACGGACTAAGATCGGGCCTAGTAACCTATTAGGTTCGAGACTTGCTACCTCGGGCCTATTTAGGGATGCGCGCTATGATAATGAAGAAGTGGTATAATGTCGGGCCCAAATATGTTGAGATTTATATTTACGTACCTATAATATATGTTTTCAAAAGCATCTTGCATATGTTACATGATTAGATTGTTATGTTCACATGTCATGTTGATATGTTACATATGATGCATGTTATGTTTGATATGCCATGTTTATGTCACTATGCTACATATGATGTATGTTATGTTTGATATGCCATGTTTATGCCACTATGTTACATATGAACTATGTTATGTTTGATATGCCATGTTATGTCACTATGTTACGTATGTTATATGTTATGTTTAATTAAGTCCTAAATGTACATGATATGATGCTATGTTATAGATGATACATGTTATGCTGCCATGCTATGGATGAGACATGTTATGTTTACTCACGTTACTTATGCTACATGTTAAGTTGATTACGCCATGTATGTTACATGTTATATGACTTATATGTTATGAATGTTACATGCCATGATTAATGTCGATATATGGTTTTTGTGAGTAGGACTGGATCTTACTAAGCCTATGTGCTTATAGTTTATCTTTCCCTCGTACTGCAGATAAGGGTAAGGGATGGATAAACTAAAGGGAGCAGCAGGAGGGGCCAAATGTGTGTGGCAGTGGCATGGTGGAGAAGATCCGTTAGGTTTATATATATATGTTTACCTATGATGATGATGTTTATGGATGTCCTTACTTATGTCTCCGTATGACGACGATGTTTAAGAACTTGAACTAAGCACCTAGTATCTATAGATGTTATGATGCATGCTCTATGTTAATAAGAAGAAGTAAGGAAGAAGTAAGAAGAAGTATCTATATATGCTATGATGCATGCCCTATGTTAAGAAGAAGAAGTATATATATAGGTATATGTTAATGCATATGTTTAAAAGAAAAAAAAAAGTCTAAAGTCTTCCGCTGTAAGAATAAAGAAGTATGTATAAAGTCTTCCACTGTATGTAATGTATGTATGTACGGTCGCGTCACGCGCTGCCCCTTCCGGATTCTGGGTCCGAAAAGGGCGGGCGTGATAGTTATAAATTAGTTTATTACTTGTTTTTGCTTCCGTTGTGTGCATGTTTACGAAACATGTTCGAACACACACCCATGTCGGTGCCGGGGAAACCCAACACATCCATCCACCGAAATTCAAAGGAGACTTTTCTTGGTGGAAGAAAATGATGGAGGTATATTTCAAAATCGATTTTGATATGATGCAAATCATTGAAAATGATTTTGAAGTGCCTAGGGGTGAAGACAATAATTCGTTAGTAAAACCAAGATGGATCGAGGAGCAACGACAACAATTCAAAACAAACGTTAAGGTAACAAAATCGTTAATAAAATTGATACCTTACGATATTTTGTACAAGCTAGGTGAATATGGGGATGCTAAGGAGTTGTGGGACAAGTTGGTCAAATTCCACGAATATCGCTAACCGGCTCAATCGGAGAAAGAGGCCGAGGAAGAAAGCCCATTCTTACAAGAAAGTGAGGACTCGGAAGTTGAGAGAGATGCTCAACATCCGGATCGATGAAAGAAGGAGAAGAAGTGGATGATGTTATTAATATGTGAGAGATGTCCTAAGGCAATCGCCTTATGTTAGAACTGTTGGTGCAATCGGTCCAGGTCACGATTGACTAGGACTCGAGTTTGGCTCGAGTGAAGTTTTGATGTGTTTTGATGTTTCAACAAAAACATGTGACAATAGAATTGTCAAGAAAGTCCAAGCATGGGTCTTGGCAAATGGAAAGTCCAACATGAGTTGGCAAGGGAAGTCCAAGCATGGTCTTGGCATGGAAAGTTTAACATGGGTTAGCATTTGAAGTCCAAGGGGTTTAATATTGGCGGCGTAAAGTCCAAGCGGTAGTCTTGGCAGCACAAGTCCAATGGTTGGCGGCGTAAAGTCCAAGCGGAGTCTTGGCGGCGTAAGTCCAATGTGCCTTGGCGGTGTAGACACCGTTAGCATGACATAGCCGACGGAAGCACCTGAAGGCTAGCGCGATGGATGAACAAGTTGTTAGTAATATATGAGAGATGTCCTAAGGCAATCGCCTTATGTATGAACCATTTATATGATAAATGAAGATTCACTATTTGAGTATACATGTTTTATGTATTTGATTGGATCTTAAACTCATTTACTGAATGTCCACGATACGATTCACAGCATGAGAGAATTTGTGATTGGATCACAACTAGTGAGTATCTCTACATGTGGAATTGTGATGTATCGGAATTATCCCTAGTCGATGAATTGATGGATTTGGACACCATCAATTCTGTCGAGACTAGCACGAGGTATACTCCTTGGTGTATCCAAGCAGCTGATTCTCACTGGCTGGAGACATAGTGATGTCCAGAGTTAATCGTGGATGCTAGTTATGGTAACTAGTTCATTGGAGTGACCAGCCGTAAGACTTCATATGGTTCTCTGCATATATAGATATGTCAATGAAGTTCTTACTGTGGCTTAAGTGCGATGTTCCTTTGACTTGCGGTATTCAAGTCATCTTGATCATGGAGACTTATGCTTTGACATCTTAAGCAAACATCTCCGAGGAGATGTGGACCCGGGATGATTGGGTATAAGTCGAAGTGATCGAAGGTGTTTGAATAGCCTATAAAGGATTCACCACTCCTTGCGAGGAGATGTATACCCATGGTCTCTCGTCGGATTGTTACTAAAGTCTTTGGCCAAAGCATTACATGTTTAGAGTAAGGTACTCTTCGATACATGTGGAGTAACTAGAATCCGTAGGACGAGGAAATGATATTTGGGCTAGGTGTGACGTAGTCAGCCTAGTGGGGACTGACACAATAGACCATGTCCTGAACCAAGTGGGTATAAGATGAGTGAAGGGAATTGTTAGTAATATATGAGAGATGTCCTAAGGCAATCGCCTTATGTATGAACCATTTATATGATAAATGAAGATTCACTATTTGAGTATACATGTTTTATGTATTTGATTGGATCTTAAACTCATTTACTGAATGTCCACGATATGATTCACAGCATGAGAGAATTTGTGATTGGATCACAACTAGTGAGTATCTCTACATGTGTAATTGTGATGTATCGGAAATATCCCTAGTCGATGAATTGATGGATTTGGACACCATCAATTCTATCGAGACTAGCACGAGGTATACTCCTTGGTGTATCCAAGCAGCTGATTCTCACTGGCTGGAGACATAGTGATGTCCGGAGTTAATCGTGGATGCTAGTTATGGTAACTAGTTCATCGAGTGACCACCGTAAGACTTCATATGGTTCTCTCGCATATATAGATATGTCAATGAAGTTCTTATCGTGGCTTAAGTGCGATGTTCCTTTGACTTGCAGATTCAAGTCATCTTGATCATGGAGACTTATGCTTTGACATCTTAAGCAAACATCTCCGAGGAGATGTGGACCCGGATGATTGGGTATAAGTCGGTGATCAAGGTGTTTGAATAGCCTATAAAGGATTCACCACTCCTTGCGAGGAGATGTATACCCATGGCCTCTCGTCGGATTGTTACTAAAGTCTTTGGCCAAAGCATTACATGTTTAGAGTAAAGTACTCTTCGATACATGTGGAGTAACTAGAATCCGTAGGACGAGGAAATGATACTTGGGCTAGGTGTGACGTAGTCAGCCTAGTGGGGACTGACACAATAGACCATGTCCTGAACCAAGTGGGTATAAGATGAGTGAAGGGAATGGGGCACGATTCATTCGAAAGCATCAAGGGTTTCGTAAATAGTTCTGATCAACCGCTGATCTTTTCGGTTAATTGGGGATCATGATGTACTACTAGGTGCCACTCATGATCGCTCTATAATTAATGGTTAATTATAGACGGCCAACATAAACCGAGAACCTATTTGGTCACACGCGACAACGAGTGTAATCCAAAGGATTTAAACGAGCTTGAGAATGGGATTCTCAGACCGAGAGAAACTATGTTTGGTTGGACCAAACATAAAGCGAGCATGAAATTGTTTCAGTCGCAATGGAAGCGTGGATGGGCCGTGTCTTATGAAGACATAATGGATGGATCAAAATGGTTTGGTTCTAATCCAATGGATGAGAATAAACCAAAGGGTTTGGTTTATATTAAACGAATGAACCAAAGGTTGGTTCGGTTCGTTTTAACTTAAAATAAACCATCATGGTTTGGTTTATTTTAACTTATCTTAATGGAGCGGGTTAACGGGCTTTATGGATATGATCCATTAACCATTAAGAGAATTAGTTCTCTATAAAATAGGGCTTAAACCCTAATCCAAAAATCTAATCAACCTTGGCCGCCTAAACCTCCCCTCTCCTATTCGGCGCCTAACATCTTGTTGCCGCCAGCTTGTGGTGCAGCCTTCCAACTTGTTGCCGCGACCAAGCTTCAGCCGTGAACCTCCGCCACGACCTCCGTGATCTCCTTTAGGTTTGGCATCAAGGTGAGGCTTTTCTTTCCTTGGTTGGCCGGGCGCCTATATCCTCCACCAAGCTGTCCAGTTTTCTGACAGCTTCTCCTCCTCGCCGGAGCATCGCTTGACGACGGTTAGTGCCCGACAGCGGCTAACTTACCGGGATTTGATCTCCGGTAATCCTCTGAGGTGGAGGACGAAGGATTCGTCAAACGGTTGACGAATACCTCTCCGGAGAAGCGAGTTTTGAGAACTCATTTTAGGATCCGAATTTGGATTCGGATCGTGATCATCTCTCGATCACGTCGTCTGCAACAAGAGGCTAGTAACCCGTATGAAGACGATGCTCGTGACTTAGCGAAGTCATCCCGAGGAGCTCGGCGTGGATACGGATAGAGACGATTCTTTCGAGGATCGCTCCGCTGATGCCGCTTCCGCTACACGCCATAATGAAAGGTATAACATAGATAATTTCTTTTATTGCAAATTTTAATTTACTTATGTCTACACTTGTTGTAATAGCATGCGTGTTGTGTGTGTTGTAATAAATATAGATTTATTATTTTTAATTGCTTCACTGTGCTCATGTTTACGAAACATGATCGAACACACACACGCCGCGGTGCCGGAAACCCAACAGTGGTATCAGAGCCCAGGTTGTGTTTCGACATAATCGTAAAAATGGTTTTGCGATAGTCATAATGTATTTCTGGAAGTTTTCTAAATTTTGGAATTTTAGAAGTATTTATTGAAATTTTTCAATTTTGGAAAGTCTAGAAGTATTTATGGAAATCTTCCACTTTTGAAAAGTTGGAAGTATTTATGGAAATTTATATTTTCCATAAATAAAATATTTGATTAGATTCTGGAAATTTGTTTCCTAATTTAATCATGATTTGATTTGGGAAATCAAATCTTAAAATATTTAATTTCCATAAGTAGTTTTAAAGATTTAGGAAATTGGTTTCTAAATAGATTTTCCTTAATCAAATAATTCCATGAATAAAATATGTGATTAGATTTGGAAATTTGTTTCTAATTTAATTATGATTTGATTTGGAGAATCAAATCTTAAACATATTTTATTTCCATAAATAGTTATGACATATAAGGAAATTATATACATGACATAATTGTATGCCATGTAATTGCATTAGATGCATAACATTATGCCATGCGTGTCGTGACATGTAGATGTATGCCATGTATGCCATGTCATGTAGATAATAGTTATTTGCATGCAAAGAGGATGAGATATAAAACCCTTAATCAATATTAAAGCCTACACCTTCCATTAATATGGTTAGAACCAGAGTTCTGCTTTCTTGTTTGGGTTGTTGGACTCTTCCAAGCCCTCCAACTCAATATGTTCAAACCATGGAATAGTTTAATACTAATATGGTAAGAGTCGAGGTCAATCGTTAGCTTTGGTTGTTGGACTCTCCAAGCTGGGCTAATTGGTTGAATGCGCCTAACCATATTAAAACTATGTCGATTAATGGGTTGGCTTTAACCTCGAGCATCGTATTGTTGGAATCTATCAAAGGTCGAAGGAAAATGTGGTCAAGTTGGGTGCTATGAATATGATCCATACTTGTTAATGTGTTAACAACCCGATGTATGTGTGAACATTCAATTAGTTGATAGCACATTGTGATAGTTGCATATACGGATATGCATCAGATAGATAGATGATACCTACCGTCGTAGTTATGAATGGCTTGTTGGACTCTCTCCAAGGTTGTTCATAACTATGATGGATATCAGTCCATTCGGAGATGGACCTACAATCTCCCGAAGTGATTTTGGGGTTTTTGAAATTCGAAAAATGAATGGGATTTATAAATGTATATTGATGCATTTTAAAATCATTTTATCATATATGCTCGTTTTGTATTTCTAGGTCAATAAATTGATCATGACGTCTTTGAATTTGCGCACTATTTTGGATTCGAACAAACTGACTGGGCCTAACTTCCTGGACTGGCTTAGAAACCTGAGAATTGTTCTCAAGGCGGAAAAGCTTGCATATGTCCTTGAAGAGCCTCTTCCTGACCGTCCTAAGGACGATGCAACTCCAGACCAAATGTTGGTCTATCAGAAGCATGTGGCAGATTCTGAGCTGGCGAGTTGCATCATGCTAGCGGCGATGGTACCTGAGCTGCAGAAGCAGCATGAGCATATGGATGCTAACACTATGGTCTTCCATCTTCATGAGTTGTTCGATGAGCAAGCGAGATCCGAAAGGTTCGAGGTCTCTAGGCTCCTCTTCACCACGAAGATGCAAGAAGGTTCGTCAGAGTACGGCTTTGTGCTAAAGATGAACGGGTACATCGAGCGCTAGCTACCCTCGGTTTTGTGATGGATCATGAGTTAAGTATTGACTTAATTCGCATTGTTTGCCCAAGAGTTTCTCGCAATTTGTGATGAACTATCGGATGAACAAATTGAATCCACCATTCCCGAGCCTCAATATGTCAAGATGTGGAGCCTTCGTGAAGCATGAGGAGAAGGCGGTTCATAGTTGATTCCTCAAAGAAAGGTTCTAAGAGGAAGGCAAAAGAAAAGAAAGGAAAGAAAAAGGCAAAGAAGGCGGAACCAAAAAAAGGGCACTTGCCATCATCGGGCAAGGAAGGCCACCGCGAAGAAATCGCAAGATTTATCTTGAGTCCATGAAGAAGAAGAAGGCATCCGATGCCCCATCCTCTTCGTATCTTCGTATTGATTGTCATTCTATTTCCTTAGACACTTGGGTATTGGATAATCGGGTGTAGCTCACATATATGTAATGACATACAGGGCTAAGGAATAGAAGAAGACTTGTCGAGGAGTCAAATTTCGAGTTGGCAATGGAGCAAAGGTCAGCGCTACGCCATCTAACTTATTTGGTCAAGCTCCCTAGTGGACTAGTCTTGAATCGACAATTTGCTATTATGTTCCTTCTTTAATAAAGAACATTGTTTCTATTTCCGCTTAAATAGAAATGGTTTCCATTTAACGCTTAGTAACAATTGTTGTTATATAACTTTGAATGGCGACTTTTATGGAATGGAACTTTGAGTAATGGCATTTATACGCTGGACGATCCAAAGGACATTTTCAATATCGGTTAGCAACACGCTGCTCGGAAAGGATAATCAAATAGACTCCTACATGTGGCATTGTCGTCTTGGCCATGTAAGCAAGAAACGCATGTCCTAATTACACCGATGTGGAATTCTGGAATCGTTTGAATTGGATTCATACGATACATGCGAATCATGCTTAAAAGGCAAGATGACTAAGTTACCTTTACCGAAAAGGTGAACGAGTGGGAGAGTTACTAGGTTTGGCACATACTGATGTATGTGGACCTATGTCAACTCAAGCATTAGGAGGCTATAGCTACTTCATTACCTTCACCGATGATCACTCACGGTTTGGGTATGTGTTCTTGATGAAACACAAGTCTGAAGCCTTTGAAAGGTTCAAAGAAGAAATGAAGTAGAGAAACAACATGACAAGAGTATTAAAATACTTCGATCGGATCGAGGTGGTGAATACTTAAGTCAAGAGTTTCTTGATTATCTAAGAGACAATGGTATATTGTCTCAATGGACTCCGCCCCTATACACCACAAAGATAATGGTGTATCCGAGAGGCGAATCGACCTTGTTGGACATGGTCAGTCAATGATGAATCATGCAACTCTTCCCAAGTCCTTTGGGTTATGCACTTCGCATAAATTGCTTACTTTGTTAAATGTAATGCCTACCAAGGTAGTCTCAACTACTCCATATGAGATATGGAATGGTAAGAAACCTCATGTATCTTACTTGAAGATATGGGGTTGTCTCGCTTATGTGAAGCGATCAGACGCATAAATCGATGCTAAGTCCGATAAATGTCTATTTATTGATACCCTAAGGAAACAAGGGGTTACTAATTCTATCATCCCGTGGAACAAAAGGTGTTTGTTTCAAGGCATGCTGTTTCTAGAGAAAGAGTTTCTCTTGCAAGAAAACAGTGGGAGTGTCGTCGAGCTTGAGGAGGCTCGAGAGACTCAAATAGACATTGATGAGATACCTGGTGAAGCACAACAGCCGACAACTCATAGTGATGAGCAATCGGCTGGACTTATTGTAACACCACATCTTCGTAGATCTGGTAGAACACGCAATATTCCTGAGAGATATGGATTTCTCGTAAGCGAATCGAACGACATGTTACTCATTGATGATGAGGAGCCTACCAGTTATGAAGAAGTGCTGATAAGTTCAGGAAGGGATAAGTGGCTTGGTGCCATGAAGTCGGAAATGGATTCCATGTATGAAAACCAAGTTTGGAACTTGGTTGACCCACCTGAAGGGATAAAGCCTATAGGGTGCAAGTGGGTTTTCAAGAAGAAAACCGACATGGATGGTAATGTGATTACCTATAAGGCTAGATTGGTGGCGAAAGGATATCGTCAAAAACAAGGTGTTGATTATGACGAAACCTATTCGCCTGTAGCTATGCTTAAATCCATTCGGATGCTCCTGGCCATAGCGGCTCATTATGATTATGAGATATGGCAGATGGATGTGAAAATAGCTTTCCTTAATGGAAACCTGCTCGAGGACGTGTATATGATACAGCCTGAGGGTTTCACATCGGTTGATAAAACCAAGGTATGCAAATTGCGACGATCCATTTATGGATTGAAGCAAGCATCCAGGAGCTGGAATATCCGTTTTGATGAGATGATCAAAAGGTTTGATTTCACAAAATCCGCATTTAACCTTGTGTGTACAAGAAGGTTAGTGGGAGTGCAGTCGTGTTCCTAGTATTGTATGTCGATGACATATTACTTATAGGAAACGATGTGTCAATCTTACAGTCAGTTAAGGTTTGGTTATCCAAGACATTCTCCATGAAAGACCTGGGAGAAGCAACCTACATCCTCGGGATTAAGATCTATAGAGATAGATCGAAACGGTTGCTTGGTCTTTCGCAGTCTACATATATAGACCGAAAGCAAAGAGGTTTAGCATGTCGGAATCCAAGAAAGGTTATCGCCCATCGTGCATGGGGTACACCTTTCGAAGTCTATGTGTCCGCGCACAGAAGACGAGAGGATTTGCATGAGTAAGATTCCCTATGCATCCGCAATAGGATCTATCATGTATGCTATGTTATGTACGAGGCCCGATGTATTGTATGCTCTGAGTGTCACAAGCAGATACCAGTCTGATCCAGGAATGGATCATTGGGAGGCTGTTAAGACGATACTTAAGTACTTGAGAAGAACTAAGGATGTGTTCCTAATATATGGAGAAGGGGACATGGTGATACGCGGGTATACAGATGCCACCTGCACAGACAAGGATGATTCCGTGTCTCACCGATACGTGTTCACCTTGAATGGGGCGCAGTGAGTTGGAAAAGTTCCAAACAAGAGATCAGAGCGGATTCTACCATCGAGGCAGCATATATTGCAGCCTTCAAGCAAAAAGGAAGCGGTTTGGATCAAGAAGTTCGCTCATGAACTTGGTGTGATTCCGCCATTGTTGAAGCAATACCGCCCATCGCGACAACAATGGAGCAATTGCAGCGAAAGAGCCAAGGTCTCATCAACGATCCAAACATGTGCTTCCGCTATCATCTTATCGAGAGATCATCGAGGGAACGAAATACAAATCGAGAAAATTCCCAACGAAAGGAACTTAGCGATCCTTTGACTAAAGCATTACCTCAAAGTAAGTTTCGAGGGTCATGTTAGAGCTTATGGTATTGATACCGTAGCGATTGGCATTAGGCCAAGTGGGAGTCCGTTAGTAATATATGAGAGATGTCCTAAGGCAAATCGCTTTATGTATGAACCATTTATATGATAAATGAAGATTCACTATTTGAGTATACATGTTTTATGTATTTGATTGATCTTAAACTCATTTATCAATGTCCACGATACGATTCACAAGATGAGAGAATTTGTGATTGGATCACAACTAGTGAGTATCTCTACATGTGTAATTGTGATGTATCGGAATTATCCCTAGTCGATGAATCGATGGATTTGGACACCATCAATTCGCCGAGACTAGCACGAGGTATACTCCTTGGTGTATCCAAGCAAATTGATTCTCACCGGGCCGGAGACATAGTGATGTCCGAGTTAATCGTGGATGCTAGTTATGGTAACTAGTTCATTGAGTGACCACCGTAAGACTTCATATGGTTCTCTCAGATATATAGATATGTCAATGAAGTTCTTACTCGGGCTTAAGTGCGATGTTCCTTCGACTTGCGGTATTCAAGTCATCTTGATCATGGAGACTTATGCTTTGACATCTTAAGCAAACATCTCCGAGATGTGGACCCGGATGATTGGGTATAAGTCAAGTGATCAAGGTGTTTGAATAGCCTATAAAGGATTCACCACTCCTTGCGAGGAGATGTATACCCATGGCCTCTCGTCGGATTGTTACTAAAGTCTTTGGCCAAAGAATTACATGTTTAGAGTAAGGTACTCTTCGATACATGTGGAGTAACTAGAACTGTGAGGACGAGGAAATGATACTTGGGCTAGGTGTGACGAGTCACTTAGTGGGGACCGGCACAATAGACCATGTCCTCAACCAAGTGGGTATAAGATGAGTGAAGGGAATGGGGCACGATTCATTCGAAGCCATCAAGGGTTTCGTAAATAGTTCGATCAACTGCTGATCTTTTCTTAATTGGGGATCATGATGTACTACTAGGTGCCACTCATGATCGCTCTATAATTAATGGTTAATTATAGACGCCAACATAAACCGAGAACCTATTTGGTCACACGACAACGAGTGTAATCCAAAGGATTTAAAACGAGCTTGAGAATGGGATTCTCAGACCGAGAGAAACTATGTTTGGTTGGACCAAACATAAAGCGAGCATGAAATTGTTTCAGTCGCAATGGAAGCGTGGATGGGCTGTGTCTTATGAAGACATAATGGATGGATCAAAATGGTTTGGTTCTAATCCAATGGATGAGAATAAACCAAATGGTTTGGTTTATATTAAACGAATGAACCAAAGGTTGGTTCGGTTCGTTTTAACTTAAAATAAACCATCATGGTTTGGTTTATTTTAACTTATCTTAATGGAGCGGGTTAACGGGCTTTATGGATATGATCCATTAACCATTAAGAGAATTAGTTCTCTATAAAATAGGGCTTAAACCCTAATCCAAAAATCTAATCAACCTTGGCCGCCCAAACCCCCTCCCTCTCCTATTCGGCGCCCAACATCTTGTTGCCGCCCAGCTTGTGGTGCAGCCTTCCAACTTGTTGCCGGCGACCAAGCTTCAGCCGGTGAACCTCCGGCGACCCTCCGGTGATCTCCTATAGGTTTGGCATCAAGGTGAGGCTTTTCTTTCCTTGGTTGGCCGGCGCCTATATCCTCCACCAAGCTGTCCAGTTTTCTGGACAGCTTCTCCTCTTCGCCGGAGCGCTGCTTGGACGACGGTTAGTGCCCGACAGCGGCTAACTACCGGGATTTGATCTCGGTAATCCTCTGAGGTGGAGGATGAAGGATTCGTCCAATTGGTTGACGAATACCTCTCCGGAGAAGCGAGTTTTGAGAACTCGTTTTAGGATCCGAATTTGGATTCGGATCGTGATCATCTCTCGATCACGTCGTCTTCAACACGAGGCTAGTAACCCGTACGAAGACGAAGCTTGTGACTTAGCGAAGTCATCCCGAGGAGCTCGGTGTGGATACGGATAGAGACGATTCTTACGAGAATTGTTCCGGTTGATGCCGTTCCCGCTACACGTCATACGAAAGGTATAACGTAGATAATTTCTTTTATTGCAAATTTTAATTTACGGTTATGTCTACACTTGTTGTAATAGCATGCGTGTGTTGTGTGTGTTGTAATAAATATAGATTTATTATTTTTAATTGCTTCCGCTGTGCTCATGTTTACGAAACATGATCGAACACACACACGCCGCGGTAACGAAAACCCAACAGGAATGGGGCACGAATCATTCGAGCTACTGAAGGGTTTCAGAAATAGTTCTGGATCAACCGTTGATCTTTTCGGTTAATTAGGGATCATGATGTACTACTAGGTGCCACTCATGATCATTCTATAATTAATGGTTAATTATAGACGGCCAACATAAACCGAGAACCTATTTGGTCACACGCACAACGAGTGTAATCCAAAGGATTTAAAACGAGCTTGAGAATGGGATTCTCAGACCGAGAGAAACTATGTTTGGTTGGACCAAACATAAAGCGAGCATGAAATCGTTTCAGTCGCAATGGAAGCGTGGATGGGCCGCGTCTTATGAAGATGTAATGGATAAACCAAAATGGTTTGGTTCTAATCCAATGGATGAGAATAAACCAAAGGGTTTGGTTTATTTTAAACGAATGAACCAAAAGTTGGTTCGGTTCGTTTTAACTTAAAATAAACCATCATGGTTTGGTTTATTTTAACTTATCTTAATGGAGCGGGTTAACGGGCTTTATGGATATGATCCATTAACCATTAATAGAATTAGTTATCTATAAAATAGGGGTTAAACCCTAACCCAAAAACCCTAATGAAGTTTTGGCCGCCCAACCCTAGCCTCCTTGTTGTTGCCGCTAACATTGTGTTGCCGCCAACTTCATGGAGTTGCTGCCACCTCCTTGCCGCCGCATCCAAGCTTCAGCCGAGCCCTCCGCGACCCTCCGTGATCTCTTGTGGGTTCGGTGATAAGGTGAGCTCCACATCTCCTTTTTGGCCGGCCTCTATTCTCCACTCAAAGCTGTCCAGTTTTTCTGGACAGCTTGTTTCTTGGTTGTCAGAGCGTCGTTTGGACGACGGTTAGTGCTCCGACAGCGGCTAACTTACCGGGGATTTGATCTCCGGTAATCCTCTGAGGTGGAGGACGAAGGATTCGTCAAACGGTTGACGAATACCTCTCCGAGAATCGAGTTTTGAGGACTCGGTTTTGGATCCGAATTTGATTCGGATTGTGATCATCTCTCGATCACGCCGCTTCAACACGAGGCTAGTAACCCGCACGAAGATGAAGCTCGTTTAGCGGGTCATCCCGAGGAGCTCGGCGTGGATACGGATAGAGACGATTCTTACGAGGATCGTTCCGGTTGATGTCGTTCCCGCTATACGCCATACGAAAGGTATAACGTAGATAAATTTCCTTTATTGCAAATTTTAATTTACGGTTATGTCTACACTTGTTGTAATATGCATGCGTGTGTTGTGTGTGTTGTAATAAATATAGATTTATTATTTTTAATTGCTTCACTGTGTTCATGTTTAGTAAACATGATCGAACACACATACGCCATGCAAACCCAACAAAGGGTATCAGAGCCCAGGTTGTGTTTCGACATAATCGTAAAAGTGGTTATGCGATAGTCATAATGTATTTCTGGAAATTTTCTAAATTTTGGAAATTTAGAAGTATTTATGGAAATTTTTCAATTTTGGAAAGTCTAGAAGTATTTATGGAAATCTTCCACTTTTGGAAAGTTGGAAGTATTTATGGAAATTGATATTTTCCATAAATAAAATATTTGATTAGATTCTGGAAATTTGTTTCCTAATGTAATCATGATTTGATTTGGGAAATCAAATCTTAAAATATTTTATTTCCATAAGTAGTTTTAATGATTTAGGAAATTGGTTTCCTAAATAGATTTTCCTTAATCAAATAATTCCATGAATAAAATATGTGATTAGATTTGGAAATTTGTTTCCTAATTTAATTATGATTTTATTTGGAGAATCAAATCTTAAACATATTTTATTTCCATAAATAGTTATGACATATAAGGAAATATATACATGACATAATTGTATGCCATGTAATTGCATTAGATGCATAACATTATGCCATGCGTGTCGTGACATGTAGATGTATGACATGTATGCCATGCCATGTAGATAATAGTTATTTGCATGCAAAGAGGATGAGACATAAAAACCCTTAATCAATATTAAAGCCTACACCTTCCATTAATATGGTTAGAACCAGAGTTCTGTTTCTTGTTTGGGTTGTTGGACTCTCTCCAAGCCCGGCTCGAACCCAAATATGTTCAAACCATGGAATAGTTTAATACTAATATGGTAAGAGTCAGAGGTCAATCGTTAGCTTTGGTTGTTGGACTCTCTCCAAGCTGGGCTAATTGGTTGAATGCGCTCTAACCATATTAAAACTATGTCCCGATTAATGGGTTGGCTTTAACCTGGAGCATCGGCTTGTTGGACTCTCTCCAAGGTCGATGTAAAGGGAGGTGAAGTTGGGTGCTATGCATATGATGCATACTTGTTAATGTGTTAACAACCCGATGTATGTGTGAACATTCAATTAGTTGATAGCACATTGTGATAGTTGCATATACGGGATATGCAATCGGTATAGATGATACCTACCGTCGTAGTTATGAATGGCTTGTTGACTCTCTCCAAGGTTGTTCATAACTATGATGGATATCAGCCCATTCGGAGATGGACCTACGATCTCCCGAAGTGATTTTGGGGTTTTTGAAATTCAAAAATGAATGGGATTTATAAATGTATATTGATGCATTTTAAAATCATCTTTCTCATATATGCTCGTTTTGTATTTCTAAGTTAATATATTGATCATGATGTGTTTGAATTTGCGTTCCATTTTGGATTCAAATAAATTGACTGGGCCGAACTTCTTTGACTAGCTTAGAAACTTGAGAATTGTTCTCAAGGTGGAAAAGCTTGCGTATGTCCTCGAAGCGCCTCTTCCCGCCCATCCTAGTGACAATGCAACTCTAGACCAAGTGTTGGCCTATCGTAAACATGTGAGTGATTCTCAACAAATGAGTTGCATCATGCTTAGCCATGCGATGGAACCCAAGCTTACGAATCAGAATGAGCATATGGATGCTCATATCGTAGTCCTTCATCTTTATGAGTTGGTTGATGAGCAAGTGAGATTCAAAGGTTCAAGTCTCAAGCTCCTCTTCACCTCCGAGATGCAAGAAGGTTCATCTGTGGTACCGCTCAACATCCAAGACTCGGAACCTTCCGAGAAGCATGAGCAGGGACGGTGTTGCTAGTTGATTCTCAAGAAAGGTTCTAAGAGGGAGTCCAAAGGAACAAAGAAGGGAAGAAGAAAAGGGCTAAAAAGGCGTAGAACTAGCATTAAAAAGGGCACTTGCCATCATTATGGCAAGTAGAGCCATTTGAGAAGAAAGTGCAAGATTTATCTTGAGTCCGTGAAGAAGGATAAGGCATCGGATGCCCCATCTTCTTCAGAAATCTTCTTTATTGATTGTCATTCTATTTCCTCAGACACTTGGGTATTTGATATCGGTGTGGCTCACATATATGTAATGACATACATGGGCTAAGGAATAGAAGAAGACTCGTCAAGGGAGAGTCAAATTTGCGTGTTGGGAATGGAGCAAAGGTTGCTGCAGTCGCCATTGGAACGCATTTGTTGAAACTCCCTACAGGACTTGTCTTAGAACTGGACAATTGCTTTTATATTCCTTCGTTGATAAAGAACATCATTTCTATTTCTTGTTTAAATAGAAATGGGTACCATTTGACTTTTAGTAACAATTGTTGTTACATAACTTTAAATGGAGTTCTTTATGGACCGGAACTTTAAGCAATGGTTTTTATACGCTGGACGATTCAAAGGACATTTGCAATATCGGCGAGCAACAAGCGTGCTCGAAAGGATAATCAAATAGACTCCTATATGTGGCATTGTCATCTTGGCCATATAAGCAAGAAACGCATGTCCGAATTACACCAATGTGGAATTCTGGAATCGTTTGAATTGGATTCATACGATACATGCGAATCATGCTTAAAAGGCAAGATGACTAAGTTACCTTTTACTGGAAAAGGTGAACGAGTGGAGAGTTACTAGGTCTAATACATACTGATGTATGTGGACCTATGTCAACTCAAGCTTTAGGAGGCTATAGCTACTTCATTACCTTCACCGATGATCACTCACGGTTTGGGTATGTGTTCTTGATGAAACACAAGTCTGAAGCCTTTGAAAGGTTCAAAGAATTCAGAAATGAAGTAGAGAAACAACATGAAAAAAGTATTAAAATACTTCGATCGGATCGAGGTGGTGAATACTTAAGTCAAGAGTTTCTTGATTATCTAAGAGACAATGGTATATTGTCTCAATGGACTCCGCCATATACACCAAAGCATAATGGTGTATCTGAGAGGCGTAACCGGACCTTGTTGGACATGGTCAGGTAAATGATGAATCATGCGAATATTTCCAAGTCCTTTTGGGGTTATGCACTTCAGACAGCTGTTTACTTGTTAAACAGAATGCCTACCAAGGTAGTCTCAACTACTCCATATGAGATATGGAATAGTAAGAAACCTCATGTATCTTACTTGAAGATATGGGGTTGTCCTGCTTATGTGAAGCGGACTGTATCAGACAAATTTGATGCTAAGTCTGATAAATGTCTATTTATTGGATACCCTAAGGAAACAAGGGGTTACCAATTCTATCATCCTGTGGAACAAAAGGTGTTTGTTTCAAGGCATGCTGTGTTTCTAGAGAAAGAGTTTCTCTTGCAAGAAAACAGTGGGAGTGTCATCGAGCTTGAGGAGGCTCGAGAGACTCAAATAGACATTGATGAGATACCTAGTGAAGCACAACAGCCGACAACTCATAGTGATGAGCAATCGGCTGGACCTATTGTAACACCACATCTTTGTAGATCTGGTAGAACACGCAATATTCCTGAGAGATATGGATTTCTCGTAAGTGAATCGAACGACGTGTTACTCATTGATGATGAGGAGCCTACCAGTTATGAAGAAGTGCTGACAAGTTCAAAAAGGGATAAGTGGCTTGGTGCCATGAAGTCGAAAATGGATTCCATGTATGAAAACCAAGTTTGGAACTTGGTTGACCCACCTGAAGGGATAAAGCCTATAGGGTGCAAGTGGGTTTTCAAGAAGAAAATCGACATGGATGGTAATGTGATTACCTATAAGGCTAGATTGATGGCGAAAGGATATCGTCAAAAACAAGGTGTTGATTATGACGAAACCTATTCGCCTGTAGCTATGCTTAAATCCATTCGGATGCTCCTGGCCATAGCGGCTCATTATGATAATGAGATATGGCAGATGGATGTGAAAACAGTTTTCCTTAATGGAAACCTGCTCGAGGATGTGTATATGATACAGCCTGAGGGTTTCACATCAGTTGATAAAACCAAGGTATGCAAATTTTGACGGTCCATTTATGGATTGAAGCAAGCATCCAGGAGCTGGAATATCCGTTTTGATTAGACAATCAAAAAGTTTGATTTCTCACAAAATCCAGACGAACCTTGTGTGTACAAGAAGGTTAGTGGGAGTGCAGTCGTGTTCCTAGTATTGTATGTCGATGACATACTACTTATAGGAAATGATGTTTCAATCTTACAGTCAGTGAAGGTTTGGTTATCCAAGACATTCTCCATGAAAGACCTGGGAGAAGCAACCTACATCCTCGGGATTAAGATCTATAGAGATAGATCGAAACGGTTGCTTGGTCTTTCGCAGTCTACATATATAGACCGAAAAGCAAAGAGGTTTAGCATGTCGGAATCCAAGAAAGGTTTCTACCCATCGTGCATGGGGTACACCTTTCGAAGTCTATGTGTCCGCGCACAGAAGACGAGAGGATTTGCATGAGTAAGATTCCCTATGCATCCGCAATAGGATCTATCATGTATGCTATGTTATGTACGAGGCCCGATGTATCGTATGCTCTGAGTGTCACGAGCAGATACCAGTCCGATCCAGGAATGGATCATTGGGCGGCTGTTAAGACGATCTTTAAGTACTTGAGAAGAACTAAGGATGTGTTCCTAATATATGGAGAAGGGTACATGGTGATACGTGGGTATACGGATGCACTCCGCATGCATAAGGATGATTCCATGTCTTTGTCTGGGTATGTATTCACCTGGAATGGAGGCGCAATAAGTTGGAAAGGTTCCAAGCTTGACACTATAGCGGATTCTGCCACTAAGGAAGAATACATTGCAGCTTTGGAAGCAGCAAAGGAAGCGGTTTGGATCAAGAAGTTCATCTCTGAACTTGATGTGGTCTCATCAATGATCCAAACATGTGCTTCGCCGCTATCATCTTATCAGAGAGATCATCAGTAGGAACGAAATACAAATCGAGAAAATTCCCACTGAAAGGAACTTAGCGGATCCTTTGACTAAGGCATTACCTCAAAGTAAGTTTGAGGGTCATGTTCGAGCTTATGGTATTGGATACCATAGCGATTGGCATTAGGCCAAGTGGGAGTCTGTTAGTAATATATGAGAGATGTCCTAAGGCAATCGCCTTATGTATGAACCATTTATATGATAAATGAAGATTCACTATTCGAGTATACATGTTTTATGTATTTGATTGATCTTAAACTCATTTATCGAATGTCCACGATACGCGATTCTACAAAGATGAGAGAATTTGTGATTGGATCACAACTAGTGAGTATCTCTACATGTGTAATTGTGATGTATCTAATTATCCCTAGTCGATGAATTGATGGATTTGGACACCATCAATTCGCTGAGACTAGCACGAGGTATACCCTTGGTGTATCCAAGCAAATGATTCTCACCGGGCCGAGACATAGTGATGTCCGAGTTAATCGTGGATGCTAGTTATGGTAACTAGTTCATCGAGTGACCAAACCGTAAGACTTCATATGGTTCTTCGCATATATAGATATGTCAAGCTTGGGCTTAAGTGCGATGTTCCTTTGACTTGCGGTATTCAAGTCATCTTGATCATGGAGACTTATGCTTTGACATCTTAAGCAAACATCTCCGAGGAGATGTGGACCCGGGATGATTGGGTATAAGTCGAAGTGATCGAAGGTGTTTGAATAGCCTATAAAGGTCACCATTCATGCGAGGAGATGTATACCCATGGCCTCTCGTCGGATTGTTACTAAAGTCTCGCCAAAGCATTACATGTTTAGAGTAAGGTACTCTTCGATACATGTGGAGTAACTAGAACTGTGAGGATGAGGAAATGATATTTGGGCTAGGTGTGACGAGTCACTAGTGGGATCGACACAATAGACCATGTCCCGAACCAAGTGGGTATAAGATGAGTGAAGGGAATGGGGCAATCATTCGAGCATCAAGGGTTTAAGAAATAGTTCGATCAACCGCTGATCTTTCTTAATTGGGGATCATGATGTACTACTAGGTGCCACTCATGATCGTTCTATAATTAATGGTTAATTATAGACGGCCAACATAAACCGAGAACCTATTTGGTCACACGCACAACGAGTGTAATCCAAAGGATTTAAAACGAGCTTGAGAATGGGATTCTCAGTCCGAGAGAAACTATGTTTGGTTGGACCAAACATAAAGCGAGCATGAAATTGTTTCAGTCGCAATGGAAGCGTGGATGGGCCGTGTCTTATGAAGACATAATGGATGGACCAAAATGGTTTGGTTCTAATCCAATGGATGAGAATAAACCAAAGGGTTTGGTTTATTTTAAACGAATGAACCAAAAGTTGGTTCGGTTCATTTTAACTTAAAATAAACCATCATGGTTTGGTTTATTTTAACTTATCTTAATGGAGCGGGTTAACGGGCTTTATGGATATGATCCATTAACCATTAAGAGACTTAGTTCTCTATAAAATAGGGGTTAAACCCTAATAGCCTCCTTTTGGCGCTAACAACATGGTGTTGCCGCCAACTTCATGGAGCTGCTGCCACCTCCTGCCGCCGCATCCAAGCTTCAGCCGGCGCTGCCGGCGACCCTCCGGTGATCTCTTGTGGGTTCGGCATAAGGTGAGCTCCACATCTCCTTTGGCCGCGCCTCTATTCCTCCACCAAGCTGTCCAGTTTTCTGGACAGCTTCTCCTCCTCTCGTCGGAGCGTCGTTTGGACGACGGTTAGTGCTCCGACAGCGGCTAACTTACCGGGGATTTGATCTCCGGTAATCCTCTGAGGTGGAGGACGAAGGATTCGTCAAACGGTTGACGAATACCTCTCCGGAGAATCGAGTTTTGAGGACTCGGTTTTGGATCCGAATTTGGATTTGGATTGTGATCATCTCTCGATCACGTCGTCTTCAACACGAGGTACGATAGAGACGATTCTTACGAGGATCGTTCCGGTTGATGCCGGTCCCGCTACACGTCATACGAAAGGTATAACGTAGATAAATTTCCTTTTATTGCAAATTTTAATTTACGGTTATGTCTACACTTGTTGTAATATGCATGCGTGTGTTGTGTGTGTTGTAATAAATATAGATGTGTTCATACGAAACATGATCGAACACAAAACCCAACACAAGTCTTGGATGCCTTGGAGGGATCCGAGAGGCGTGTGGCTGATGGAGGTGGCTAGAAGGCTTAGGTCTAGGCTAAGGGTGGTCTATTAAGTATTAGGGAACCATACTTGAGTTAAAACCTCATGTTTGAGGTGTGCGCCATGTGGACCGGATCAAATCAACTAGGGTGTGATCACCGACCGGGTGCGAGAATTCGCCACGTATCGGAGTCGAGACTCGACCGTCGAGTGAGGATTCCATCACGACCGATGGTCACAATCACCGATCGATGGTAGTTCCGCTGACTTATCCAACGTGGAACTAGCCGCTGTCTCACGACAACAAAGGGCATCACGATCGATGGTCCCGATCAATGATCGATAGACTTTTTCCAAAGACAGTCTTGAAGCTTATATACGGAGCTCGTGATGGAGGAAAAAGGAATCGGTTCTTGAGGGCTATTGGGGCGATTTGTTGGTGCAAATCAGTCTCCAAGTGCAAGCAAGCAACCAAGCATTCAAGCAATCAAAACAAGTGTTGTAAAAGTCTTTTCTTTACTTGTATTTCATATTTACATTGTATATTGCTTGTATTTCGTTCTTACTGTTGTAAGATTTATTGTAAGGGGTTTCTCCGCCTCCGACTTGTGTCGAGAAGGAGTGTTTATCATTAGTGAGTGTGTGTGCATCACTAGGGCTCTTTAGAGCTCGATCCGTGGAGTAGGAACCGTGCGGTTCCGAACCACGTTATATCATTGTGTTAGCTTGTTGTCTATTTCGTTATTGCTTTTATCATTATATATATTCCAAGGCTAACGTAAATTGTAGACACAAACGAGATCGAATTACATCTTCGCTATTCACCCCCCCTCTAGCCATTCCAATATTCCTAACAAGTGGTATCAGAGCCCGGGGCTCTTCTACGGATTAACAACCGGGAGCTAAGGCAAAAGGCTAGAGGGTGAAGATGGAATTCCAAGACAAGCTTGGATGGGAAATCAACACTCCACCTCCATATGATCCAAGATTTTCGATGGAGAGCAAGAATGGAAACATTCTTGATGATGAACATAGAGGATTGGTTCATCCTCATTGAAGGTCTTGAACCCCTAGGGATAAGAAGGGAATGCCCTAAAATTGAAAAAGTGGACCCAAGAGCAACGCCAAAAGCTCAAGACCGAAGTTAAGGTAACGAAACTTTGGGAAGATTTAATCCCTAATGATGTTTTGTGCAAGCTAGGGGATTACATGTATGCCAAGGAGCTATGGAGAAAATTGGCAAGATACCATGAGGAGAGTTCATCCTCAAGTGAAAGTGAGGAATCGGAAGTTGAGATGGAGTCAACTTCCGAATCGGAGAAAGAAGAAGTAGAAGAGGTGGAAGAAGCATCTACTTCTAGGATTGAGGAGGAGAGACCATCCTCTACACCGGAGCAACCTCAAGAAGAGCTTTCAACATCCGATCAAGATGAGGAAGCTCAAAATTCAACTCCGACACCTACCACCACCCTAGGTAACTCAAACACTTTATTTTCAAATAAAAATCATATTATGTGCTTTGAGTGTAGGGAGTATGGGCATTACAAGAGCAAATGTCCAAAGAGGATCAAGAAACCTCCTCCGGCGCCTAAAAGTCAACAAAAGTCAAGCGGATGCCGGTTCTCCAAGACAAAAGAGCATGGAGCATGTCATTTGCTTCAAATGTCGACTACCGGGTCATTACCGGAGTCAATGCCCAAGGGGAAAGAAGAAAGGGCAAGAAGGAGCATCACAAGTAGGGGGAGCCACTAAGGCAAACCTTAAGGTATATTTAAATAATGTCCGCCTAATTTAAATATTAAGAAGCATGCTAGAACTAATTTTAGCAATTTTGTTATGTATCATAAAGAGCATGCTAGAAGTAACAAACATATTTGTTTAGGAGCTAAGAATGTTCACCTTAAGAATAAGGAGAAATTTGGGACTAATGTCCCTAAAAATATATTACCTAAGGAAAGCATTAAGAAAATAGGAGAACATCTAGGCTATAATGCTAAGGAATCTAGACATATGCCTAGAAATAGAAATATCTCAAGAGAAAAATGAAAAATCAAAAATTGAGATATTAGAAAGGAAAATCAAGCCTTGAGGTCAAGGTTTGAAAACTTGAAAAGACCCTCAACATTATGCAAAATCAAATGCAAGGGTCAATTGGTCAAACTTTAGGTCAAATAAAGTCCAAGTCAACAAGTCTAGGATCTAAAAGACAAAAGTCAACCAAAGGCAAGAAGGGTTTGGGTCAAAAACCTAAGCCTAAGGTGACTTACCATAGTGTTCCATTTGACTATGGAACACTAACTAGGTCTAGGAAGACCAAGGTCAATGGGAAGTCATTCCTAGAGTTGACCAAGGTTTGTGCCTAATGGCCAAGGTTTCAAGAAACCTAGGATGGCCACTAATAAGGTTGTTAGGGAGGCAATCCCTAAGGTCAACCTAGGCAAGACCAAAATGACCAAGGCTAATAAGCCTAGGAGGGTCATTAGGAAGGTATCTAGGGAGGTTATCCCTAAGGAATACCTAATTAACCCTAGGAGCTCAAATCGGTTTTGGGTTCCTAAGAGCGTGATTGATTCACGCTAAGATGGGTTTAGGATGTGCCAACCTTGATTGGATGGGTAGTTAACTCAACCATGATAAAGGTGGCACCTTAGGTTACTTTCAAGATTATGGTTACCTTGGAAATATCCTTGAGCCTTAATTTTAAAGAATTTTAGGTTGTGTCAATATATATCTTGAAAATATGAAAATCAATAAAATTGACACGATCTAGTTTTAGAGGTCATAGTGTACCTTTGATTATTGGCACACTTTGGAAGGTCATGTATCAAGAAATGTGTGGTTAAGATGTAAAGGTAACATCTAGAGTGATACTCAAGTGCCACACAACTTGATGTCTTGTATTCACCATGCTTCATATGTTTTACCATATGTTTGCATGGAAGGAATGTCTAGGATAGATTACATCTCACAAAACAAGTCTTTTACCTTGATTGTGTATTTCAACACTTAGAAAGGGTGAGATGTTAGGTTTTGGAAATCATTGAATGTTAATGTTTGCAAAAATGAAATAAAACATTAAAATACATTAACAAATACATGAATAAAAGTAAAACATCAATACATTCGAAATACAAGATCTAACGATAAAATGGAATAATTGATACGATAGGCCATAGTGCTAGCTCCATGACTCGATCGATCGAACATCACGATCGATGAGGTCCATCACCAAGTATCGCTCACCGAGGCCGAAGGCCATCAGTCGAGTGCTCGACGAGTAGTCGAGTGATGTGCACATCACCGATCGATGGCTAAGAGGATCGAGCGCCGGCTCTAAACCCAAGAATAAACCGCTATCGATCCGATGCTCACGTCGATCGGATGCTCCACATCGATCAATCGTGTTTTTAAAACGCGAACTGCTAGGGTTCGGCGTTTCACGTGACGAACTCTTTCTTCTTCCTTCGGTCTCCGACGCGCCTCTCCTCTCCAACCACTCTTCCTCAAGTAACCTTCCAAAGTCCTAGGTTTGATAAGCATGTCTCTCCTCTTCCATTTTCTACCTATTTGGAGCCCTAGTTCGTGATTTAGGCTTTATTTCTCCTATTCCGATTAGGGTTCCGGTGTCTGACGCTCTCCGGTGACTTTTCCGGTGATCCTCAGCAACTTTTGAGTCTTCCTCCAAGACACACATTCAAATGGCGCCTAAGTACATTTTTCTTTCCGAGCCCTAATTTTTATTTTCATTACAATTTAGGTTTATCTAATCGTGTATTGTTGCCATTGCATTGCATATCATCACATTACATTCATAATAGGAGAGCCCGTAGGAATGATCCATCCGAGAGTGAATCTCGATTGTACCAACCTATGTTGGTTAGGTACATCGATAGGAACTTTTTCAATAGGCATTGTAGTGACGTTATGGAATTAATTGCATACTACAATCTGATGAAAATCGTCTTGTGCACGCATCCAATTAATGATGACCTTATTAAGGAATTCTATCAAAACCTTAAAAGGTGGATGACGGCCCTACATACACCACTCGCGTTGCAAAATGCGAGTTAGAGTTCACTCGCGATATCGCAGAGTTTCGAGTGTAGGCCTTGGATGACACCTTTATCTTTTACCCTACCATGGACTTTCCTCTACCTGAGCCTTTTGCCCATATCTCTATGGAGTCCATGAATGAGCATATTTTGGTTATCCTCGCCCACCGCCTGTAATCTATTTCCTATCACCGAAGTTATCAGACCGACAATGTCCTCTACAAGGTCATTGTTGGGTGTTTTCTGCCCATTGTCACTCGGGGTCTGGCCAAGATTCGGCCTCCCCATCTCTTTCTTCTATATGCCATGCGTCATCAGTTAGACATAAACTTTGCATTGAACATTTTCCACTGCATTGTACACTTCACTTCCCCTGTACAAGGGAAAGTGCATATGCCTTTTGGTCATATCATCACAGCATGGCTCGACTCCGTAGGCGTCAACATCCATAGGGGCTGTTAGTAATATATGAGAGATGTCCTAAGGCAATCGCCTTATGTATGAACCATTTATATGATAAATGAAGATTCACTATTTGAGTATACATGTTTTATGTATTTAATTGGATCTTAAACTCATTTACTAAATGTCCACGATACGATTCACAGCATGAGAGAATTTGTGATTGGATCACAACTAGTGAGTATCTCTACATGTGTAATTGTGATGTATCGGAATTATCCCTAGTCGATGAATTGATGGATCTGGACACCATCAATTCTGTTGAGACTAGCACGAGGTATACTCCTTGGTGTATCCAAGCAGCTGATTCTCACTGGCTGGAGACATAGTGATGTCCGGAGTTAATCGTGGATGCTAGTTATGGTAACTAGTTCATTGGAGTGACCAGCCGTAAGACTTCATATGGTTCTCTCCATATATAGATATGTCAATGAAGTTCTTACTGTGGCTTAAGTGCGATGTTCCTTTGACTTGCGGTATTCAAGTCATCTTGATCATAGAGACTTATGCTTTGACATCTTAAGCAAACATCTCTAAAAAGATGTGGACCCGGGATGATTGGGTATAAGTCGAAGTGATCAAGGTGTTTGAATAGCCTATAAAGGATTCACCACTCCTTGCAGGAGATGTATACCCATGGCCTCTCGTCGGATTGTTACTAAAGTCTTTGGCCAAAGCATTACATGTTTAGAGTAAGGTACTCTTCGATACATGTGGAGTAACTAGAACTGTAGGGACGAGGAAATGATACTTGGGCTAGGTGTGACGTAGTCAGCCTAGTGGGGACTGACACAATAGACCATGTCCTGAACCAAGTGGGTATAAGATGAGTGAAGGGAATGGGGCACGATTCATTCGAGCTACTGAAGGGTTTCAGAAATAGTTCTGGATCAATCGTTGATCTTTTCGGTTAATTGGGGATCAAGATGTACTACTAGGTGCCACTCATGATCGTTCTATAATTAATGGTTAATTATAGACGGCCAACATAAACCGAGAACCTATTTGGTCACACGCACAACAAGTGCAATCCAAAGGATTTAAGACGAGCTTGAGAATGGGATTTTCAGACCGAGAGAAACTATGTTTGGTTGGACCAAACATAAAGCGAGCATGAAATTGTTTCAGTCGCAATGGAAGAGTGGATGGGCCGTGTCTTATGAAGACATAATGGATGGACCAAAATGGTTTGGTTCTAATCCAATGGATAAGAATAAACCAAAGGGTTTGGTTTATTTTAAACGAATGAACCAAAAGTTGGTTCGGTTCGTTTTAACTTAAAATAAACCATCATGGTTTGGTTTATTTTAACTTATCTTAATGGAGCGGGTTAACGGGCTTTATGGATATGATCCATTAACCATTAAGAGAATTAGTTCTCTATAAAATAGCGCTTAAACCCTAACCCTAAACCCTAATGAAGTTGTAGCCGCCCAACAAGTTGTAGCCGCCCAACATATTGTTGCCGCCCAACTTGTGGTGCCGCCGTCCAGCTCCTTGCCTGCGACCAAGCTTCAGCCGGTGAAACTCCGGCGACCCTCCGGTGATCCCCTATAGGTTTGGCATCAAGGTGAGGCTTTTCTTTCCTTGGTTGGCCGGCGCCTATATCCTCCACCAAGCTGTCCAGTTTTCTGGACAGCTTCTCCTCCTCTCGTCGGAGCGTCGTTAGGACAACGGTTAGTGCTCCGACAGCGGCTAACTTACCGGGGATTTGATCTCCGGTAATCCTCTGAGGTGGGGGACGAAGGATTCGTCAATTGGTTGACGAATACCTCTCCGGAGAAGCGAGTTTTGAGAACTCGTTTGAGGATCCGAATTTGGATTCGGATCATGATCATCTCTCGATCACGTCGTCTTCAACACGAGGCTAGTAACCCGTACGAAGACGAAGCTCGTGACTTAGCAAAGTCATCCCGAGGACCTCGGCGTGGATACGGATTGAGACGATTCTTACGAGGATCGTTCCGGTTGATGCCGTTCCCGCTACACGTCATACGAAAGGTATAACGTAGATAATTTCTTTTATTACAAATTTTAATTTACGGTTATGTCTACACTTGTTGTAATAGCATGCGTGTGTTGTAATAAATATAGATTTATTATTTTTAATTTCTTCCGCTGTGCTCATGTTTACGAAACATGATCGAACACACACACGCCGCGGTGCCGGAAACCAAACAGTGGTATCAGAGCCCAGGTTGTGTTTCGACATAATCGTAAAATGGTTTTGCGATAGTCATAATGTATTTCTGGAAATTTTCTAATTTTGGAAATTTAGAAGTATTTATGGAAATTTTTCAATTTTGGAAAGTCTAGAAGTATTTATGGAAATCTTCCACTTTTGGAAAGTTGGAAGTATTTATGGAAATTGAGATTTTCCATAAATAAAATATTTGATTAGATTCTGGAAATTTGTTTCCTAATTTAATCATGATTTGATTTGGGAAATCAAATCTTAAAATATTTTATTTCCATAAGTAGTTTTAATGATTTATGAAATTGGTTTCCTAAATAGATTTTCCTTAATCAAATAATTCCATGAATAAAATATGTGATTAGATTTGGAAATTTGTTTCCTAATTTAATTATGATTTGATTTGGAGAATCAAATCTTAAACATATTTTATTTCCATAAATAGTTATGACATATAAGGAAATATATACATGACATAATTGTATGCCATGTAATTGCATTAGATGCATAACATTATGCCATGCGTGTCGTGACATGTAGATGTATGCCATGTATGCCATGCCATGTAGATAATAGTTATTTGCATGCAAAGAGGATGAGACATAAAACCCTAACTCAATATTAAAGCCTACACCTTCCATTAATATGGTTAGAACCAGAGTTCTGTTTCTTGTTTGGGTTGTTGGACTCACTCCAAGCCCGGCTCGAACCTGAACATGGTCAAATCATTGGAATAGTTTAACTCTAATATGGTAAGAGTCAGAGGTCAATCGTTAGTTTGGGTTGTTGGACTCACTCCAAGCCTGGCTAATTGGTTGAATGCGCCTAACCATATTAAAACTATTTCGCGATTAATGGGTCGGCTTTAACTTGGAGCATCGATTTGTTGGACTCACTCCAAGGTCGATGTGAAGAGAGGTGAAGTTGGGTGCTATGCATATGATGCATACTTGTTAATGTGTTAACAACCCAATGTATGTGTAAATATTCAATTAGTTGATAGCACATTGTGATAGTTACATATACATGATATGTAATCGGTATACTTGATACCCACCATCATAGCTAAGAATGGCTTGTTGGACTCACTCCAAGGTTGTTCTTATCTATGATGGATATTAGCCCATTCGGAGATGGACCTACGATCTCCCGAAGTGATTTTAAGGGTTTTTGAAATTCGAAAAATGAATGGGATTTATAAATGTATGTGGATGCATTTTAAAATCATTTTCTCATATATGCTCGTTTTGTATTTCTAGGTCAATAAATTGATCATGACGTCTTTGAATTTGCGCACTATTTTGGATTCGAACAAACTGACTAGGCCTAACTTCCTGGACTGGCTTAGAAACCTGAGAATTGTTCTCAAGGCGGAAAAGCTTTCATATGTCCTTGAAGAGCCTCTTCCTGACCGTCCTAAGGACGATGCAACTCCAGACCAAATGTTGGTCTATCAGAAACATGTGGCAGATTCTGAGCTGGCGAGTTGCATCATGCTAGCGGCGATGGTACTGAGCCGCAAAAAGCGGCATGAGCATATGGATGCTAATACTATGGTCTTCCATCTTCATGAGTTGTTCGATGAGCAAGCGAGAACCGAAAGGTTCTAGGTCACTAGGATCCTCTTCACCACGAAGATTAAAGAAGGTTCGTATGTAGAACAGTTTGTGCTAAAGATGAACGGGTACATCGAGCGGCTAGCTACCCTCGGTTTTGTGATGGATAATGAGTTAAGTATTGACTTAATTCTGCATTGTTTGCCCAAGAGTTTCTCGCAATTTGTGATGAACTATCGGATGAACAAATTGGAATCCACTATTCCCGAGCTCCTCAATATGTCAAGACATGGAGCCTTTTGTGAAGCATGAGGAGAAGGCGGTTCTCATAGTTGATTCTCAAAGAAAGGTTCTAAGAGGAAGGCAAAAGAAAAGAAAGGAAAGAAAAAGGCAAAGAAGGCGAACTAGCACAAAGGGCACTTGCCATCATTATGGCAAGGAGAGGCCATTTGCGAAGAAACTGCAAGCTGTATCTTGAGTCCATGAAGAAGAAGAAGGCATCCGATGCCCCATCCTCTTCAGGTATCTTCGTTATTGATTGTCATTCTATTTCCTTAGACACTTGGGTATTGGATACTGGGTGTAGCTCACATATATGCAATGACATACAGGGGCTAAGGAATAGAAGAAGACTTGTCAGAGGGGAGTCAAATTTGCGAGTTGGCAATGGAGCAAAGGTTGCTGCGGTCGCCATCGGAACTTATTTGCTGAAGCTCCCTAGTGGACTAGTCTTGAATCGACAATTGCTATTATGTTCCTTCTCTAATAAAGAACATTGTTTCTATTTCGCTTAAATAGAAATGGTTTCCATTTAACGCTTAGTAACAATTGTTGTTATATAACTTTGAATGGCGACTTTATGGAACCGGAACTTTGAGTAATGGCATTTATACGCTTGGACGATCCAAAGGACATCTTCAATATCGGGCGAGCAACAGCGTGCTCGAAAGGATAATCAATTAGAATCCTACATGTGGCATTGTCGTCTTGGCCATGTAAGCAAGAAATGCAATTCCGAATTACACCGATGTGGAATTCTGGAATCGTTTGAATTGGATTCATATGATACATGCGAATCATGCTTAAAAGGCAAGATAACTAAGTTACCTTTTACCGAAAAAGGTGAACGAGTGGGAGAGTTACTAGGTCTAATACATACTGATGTATGTGGACCTATGTCAACTCAAGCTTTAGGAGGCTATAGCTACTTCATTACCTTCACCGATGATCACTCACGGTTTGGGTATGTATTCTTGATGAAACACAAGTCTGAAGCCTTTGAAAGGTTCAAAGAATTCAGAAATGAAGTAGAGAAACAACATGATAAAAGTATTAAAATACTTCGATCGGATCGAGGTGGTGAATACTTAAGTCAAGAGTTTCTTGATTATCTAAGAGACAATGGCATATTGTCTCAATGTACTCCGCCATATACACCACAGCATAATGGTGTATCTGAGAGGCGTAACCGGACCTTGTTGGACATGGTCAGGTCAATGATGAATCATGCGAATCTTCCCAAGTCCTTTTGGGGCTATGCACTTCAGACAGCTGTTTACTTGTTAAACAGAATGCCTACCAAGGTAGTCTCAACTACTCCATATGAGATATGGAATAGTAAGAAACCTCAAGTATCTTACTTAAAGATATGGGGTTGTCCTGCTTATGTGAAGCGGACTGTATCAGACAAATTGGATGCTAAGTCTGATAAATGTCTATTTATTGGATACCCTAAGGAAACAAGGGGTTACCAATTCTATCATCCTGTGGAACAAAAGGTGTTTGTTTCAAGGCATGTGTTTCTAGAGAAAGAGTTTCTCTTGCAAGAAAATAGTGGGAGTGTCGTCGAGCTTGAGGAGGCTCGAGACTCAAATAGACATTTGAAGCACAAAATGACAACTCATAGTGATGAGCAATCGACCGACCTATTGTAACAACACCACATCTTCGTAGAGATCCGTAGAACACGCAATATTCCCGAGAGATATGGATTTCTCATAAGTGAATCGAACGACGTGTTACTCATTGATGATGAGGAGCCTACCAGCTTATGAAGAAGTGCCGAGAAGTTCAGAAGGGATAAGTGGCTTGGTGCCATGAAGTCGAAATGGATTCCATGTACGAAACCAAGTTTGAACTTGGTTGACCCACCAAGGCATAAAGCCTATAGGGTGCAAGTGGGTTTTCAAGAAGAAAACCGACATGGATGGTAATGTGGTTACCTATAAGGCTAGATTGGTGGCGAAAGGATATCGTCAAAAGCAAGGTGTTGATTATGACGAAACCTATTCGCCTGTAGCTATGCTTAAATCCATTCGGATGCTCCTAGCCATAGCGGCTCATTATGATTATGAGATATGGAAGATGGATGTGAAAACAGCTTTGCTTAATGGAAACCTGCTCGAGGACGTGTATATGATACAGCCTGAGGGTTTCACATCGGTTGATAAAACCAAGGTATGCAAATTACGACGGTCCATTTATGGATTGAAGCAAGCATCTAGGAGCTGGAATATCCGTTTTGATGAGACGATCAAAAGGTTTGATTTCTCACAAAATCCAGACGAACCTTGTGTGTACAAGAAGGTTAGTGGGAGTGCAGTCGTGTTCCTAGTATTGTATGTCGATGACATATTACTTATAGGAAACGATGTGTCAATCTTACAGTCAGTTAAGGTTTGGTTATCCAAGACATTCTCCATGAAAGACCTGGGAGAAGCAACCTACATCCTTGGGATTAAGATCTATAAAGATAGATCGAAACGGTTGCTTGGTCTTTCGCAGTCTACATATATAGACCGAGTGCTAAAGAGGTTTAGCATGTCGGAATCCAAGAAAGGTTATCTGCCCATCAGGCATGGGGTACACCTTTCGAAGTCTATGTGTCCGCGCACATAAGACGAGAGGATTTGCATGAGTAAGATTCCTTATGCATCCGCAATAGGATCTATCATGTATGCTATGTTATGTACGAGGCCCGATGTATCGTATGCTCTGAGTGTCACGAGCAGATACCACCGATCCAGAATGGATCATTGGGCGGTCAAGACGATCCTTAAGTACTTGAGAAGAACTAAGGATGTGTTCCTAATATATGGAGAAGGGGACATGGTGATAGATGCGAGACAAGGATGATTCTGTCTCACGGATACGTGTTCACGAATGGGGCGCAATGAGTTGGAAAAGTTCCAAACAAGAGCGGATTCTACCAATATATTGCAGCGAAAGGCGGTTTGGATCAAGAAGTTCGTTCATGAACTTGGTGTGATTGGCCATTGTTGAAGCAATACGGTCTCTGCGACAACAATGGAGCAATTGACAGCGAAAGAGCCAAGGTCTCATCAACGATCCAAACATGTGCTTCGCGCTATCATCTTATCGAGAGATCATCGAGGGAACGAAATACAAATCGAGAAAATTCCCACGAAAGGAACTTAGCGGATCCTTTGACTAAAGCATTACCTCAAGTAAGTTTGAGGGTCATGTTAGAGCTTATGGTATTGGATCTGTAGCGATTGGCATTAGGCCAAGTGGGTCTGTTAGTAATATATGAGAGATGTCCTAAGGCAATCGCCTTATGTATGAACCATTTATATGATAAATGAAGATTCACTATTTGAGTATACATGTTTTATGTATTTGATTGGATCTTAAACTCATTTCTTGAATGTCACGATCGATTCACGGCATGAGAGAATTTGTGATTGGATCACAACTAGTGAGTATCTCTACATGTGTAATTGTGATGTATCGGAATTATCCTAGTCGATGAATTGATGGATTTGGACACCATCAGTTACATCGAGACTATAGAGGTATACTCCTTGGTGTATCCAAGCGGTGATTCTCCTTTGGTGGAGACATTGTGATGTCGGAGTTAATCGTGGATGCTAGTTATGGTAACTAGTTCATTGGAGTGACCAGTAAGACTTCATATGGTTCTCTGCATATATAGATATGTCAATGAAGTTCTTCTTTGTGGCTTAAGTCGATGTTCCTTTGACTTGCGGTATTCAAGTCATCTTGATCATGGAGACTTATGCTTTGACATCTTAAGCAAACATCTCTAAGGAGATGTGGACGGGATGATTGGGTATAAGTCGAAGTGATCGAAGGTGTTTGAATAGCCTATAAAGATTCACCACTCCTTGCGAGAGATGTATACCCATGGCCTCTCGTCGGATTGTTACTAAAGTCTTTGGCCAAAGCATTACATGTTTAGAGTAAGTACTCTTGATACATGTGGAGTAACTAGAATCAGTAGGACGAGGAAATGATACTTGGGCTAGGTGTGGCGTAGTCGGACCTAGTGAGGGCCCGACACAATAGACCATGTCACAGACCAAGTGGGTATAAGATGAGTGAAGGAATGGGGCACGATTCATTCGAGCTCTTTGAAGGGTTTGAAATAGTTACGGATCGGCCGTTGATCTTTTAGGTTAATTGGGGATCATGATGTACTACTAGGTGCCACTCATGATCGTTCTATAATTAATGGTTAATTATAGGCGGCCAGCATAAGCGAGAACCTATTTGGTCACCGCTGGAGTGTAATCCAAAGGATTTAAAGCGAGCTTGAGAATGGGATTCTCGGCCGAGAGAAACTATGTTTGGTTGGACCAAACATAAGCGAGCATGAAATTGTTTGATCGCAATGGGCGTGGATGGGCCGTGTCTTATGAAGACATAATGGATGGACCAAAATGGTTTGGTTCTAATCCAATGGATGAGAATAAACCAAAGGGTTTGGTTTATTTTAAGCGAATGAACCAAAAGTTGGTTGTTCGTTTTAACTTAAAATAAACCATCATGGTTTGGTTTATTTTAACTTATCTTAATGGAGGCGGGTTAACGGGCTTTATGGATATGATCCATTAACCATTAAGAGAATTAGTTCTCTATAAAATGGGCTTAGGGATTGTTAAACCTAATCCTAAAAATCAAGCCCAACCCTAGCCTCCAACAGTTGTTGCCCAACCTTGTTGTGCCGACCTCCTTGCCGCCCAACTTGTGTGCCGCGGTGATCTCCTATAGGTTTGGCATCAAGGTGAGGCTTTTCTTTCCTTGGTTGGCGGCGCCTATATCCTCCACCAAGCTGTCCAGTTTTCTGGACAGCTTCTCCTCTCTCGGGCGTCGTTTGGGCGGCGGTTGAGTGCTCCGACAGCGGCTAACTTACGAGATTTGATCTCGGTAATCCTCTGAGGTGGAGGGCGAAGGATTCGTCAATTGGTTGTGAATACCTCTCGAGAAGCGAGTTTTGAGAACTTCGTTTAGGATCCGAATTTGGATTCGGATCATGATCATCTCTCGATCACGTCGTCTTCAACACGAGGCTAGTAACCCATACGAAGACGAAGCTCGTGACTTAGCGAAGTCATCCCGAGGAGCTCGGCGTGGATACGGATAGAGACGATTCTTACGAGGATCATTCCGGTTGATGCCGTTCCCGCTACACGTCATACGAAAGGTATAACGTAGATAATTTCTTTTATTGCAAATTTTAATTTACGGTTATGTCTACACTTGTTGTAATAGCATGCGTGTGTTGTGTGTGTTGTAATAAATATAGATTTATTATTTTTAATTGCTTCCGCTGTGCTCATGTTTACGAAACATGATCTAACACACACACGCCGCGGTGCCGGAAACCAAACAGGGGCTCTCTGCGACAGCTATCGGAGGTGTATGATTGTATATTAGTTCGTAACTTCTCATTAGCGAAGCTACGGATGGGCGCTGGATAGATGGAGTTGGCGCCACGACTACCACCCAGGGCGGACAGACAGCCTCCTCCGCCACCCAGAGAGGCGACAGAGGACCACGAGGATGCAGAGACCACTGATGAGGATGACCAGATGCCGGCAGACACATCGGTGGTCCATCGATTCGTCGTGGCGGTGGAGTCGGTTCGTGGATTATCAACGGTGGACTCTAGGGCATCCTTCGATATGCTAGAGATGATGCGGGAGAGGATATTAGTTTTTTTTTGTGGTTGTCATTTTTGTAGTGAGATTAAGCATAGCCAATCTCCATTTTGAATGTAAAAGACAAATTTTAAGTTAAATGAAATCCTTGTTTCTGAAAAATCTTGTGTGTATGAATGAATATTTATATAATTGTATTGCTATCATATACCATGTCATGACATTGTTTAGGGTTACCTTAGATGTCATGTGTTTTTAAATTTCATCATATGTCATGACATCATGATCATTGCCCATGTTTTAATAATGCTATTATTTATGCCATGATCATACATTAATGCATTAACTTGATTAAAATTGATTTAAGGACTATGGCATGAATTGGAGTCCCAGTAATAAGGGAATCAAGTAGAGTTGCTTTAGAAAATGCATGAAACCCTAGTTTAGGGAGAACAAAACCCACATCTCACATCTAATTGACATGTATGTGTATTTATACACCATAGATACATGTGAGATGCTAGGATATGAGTTAATTTCAAGGTTCATAGTTTTTGTATCTAGATGAACTAAAACTCATCTAATTTTAGTTGTGGATCATTGGGAGAGCTTGTGTACAAGTCACGTACATAGAGCCCAAGGAATATGATCCAAGATAAGGTTTTGAAAACATTTTAAAATCAATTTAGAAAACCTTGGTGAAGTCTATCTTTTGATAGCAATCACCATTGATAAGTTTGATACAAAGTGAGCTTCAACTTTGAAGTTTTTAGTCACTTTTTGATTTTGTATCAATCTCCTAATTCAATGGTAAAAATATTTTTCCAAAATTTTTCACTGATTGTATGTGTGTTAAGTAATATACGTATCAAGTTTCGTGATTTTTTGATTTACATAGAATTACTTATGCATTTCCAGAAGTCGAATCGATTTGATTTATCGATCATGCTTCTACAAAGGATCATCGATGGCGTGTTTGGACTCGATCAAGCGCTATATCACTCATTGTTCGTGCGGTCGGATCGATGTGACACATGACCGTAGCTATAGTCGATCGATAGTCGATTTCGGGGTCATTGATAAGGCTGATCATTGATAACTGATTTTGAGTAACCGAAAGGTGTTTAACGATTCCAGTTTTGATTAAGGTCCCTAACCACTCTTAACCCTATGATATGCTTTGGGAAGCATTATAAAGTGTAAATCCATTGGATATGGATTAGGAGAAGTATTTGGGGTTTGTATCAATTTTAAGGTGTTGGAAAGTTCAATGTTGAATTTCTAACCTTAATTTTGATGGTTTAGAGTTCCTATTGGCTTAGGGACTTCCCAAGGACATTGTTGGTGCAATGATCAAGGGGGAGCAAGCCTTTAGGGGGAGGTATCCATCTTGGGATGATGGATGTATTTTTCTCCTTGGAAAGGAGAAGTTATTGGGAGAATATATCATCAATTGGAAAATTGATGGGTTTTTGAGAGACCCAATTTGGAAATTGGGAGAGAGTATAGGATTGCCTCTCTTGAGTGATATGGGACTTATCATTAGGAAGATGGTAGGCATCCTAAGTATTGTTGGATCAAGGGGGAGATTGTAAGATCTCATTGGGACATGAGACTTTGACCTCCTTGGAGAGAAGACCTTTTTGATGTTAGTCAAAAAGGGGGAGAATGTTTGGGAAAAACATTTGGAGAGTATTTACCAATTTGGGATAATTGGTAAAGGTTTTGAGTTAGTATTCTAACTCAAATTATTTGTTTGGTTTTTGTCAAACATCAAAAGGGGGATTGTTGGTGCAATCGGCCCAGTCACGATCGACCCGGGACTCGAGTTTGGCTCGAGTGAAGTTTTGATGTGTTTTGATGTTTCGACAAAAACATGTGACAATATAATTGTCAAGAAAGTCCAAGCATGGGTCTTGGCAAATGGAAAGTCCAACATGAGTTGGCAAGGGAAGTCCAAGCATGGTCTTGGCATGGAAAGTCTAACATGGGTTAGCATTTGAAGTCCAAGGGGTTTAATATTGGCGGCGTAAAGTCCAAGCGGTAGTCTTGGCAGCACAAGTCCAATCTTGGAAGTCCAATGTGCCTTGGCGGTGTAGACACCGTTAGCATGACATAGCCGACGGAAGCACCAGCGATGGATGAACAAGTCATGGATGACTTGGAGGGATCCGAGAGGCGTGAGGCTGATGGAGGTGGCTAGAAGGCTTAGGTCTAGGCTAAGGGTGGTCTAGTAAGTATGGGGGAACCATACTTGAGTTAAAACCTCATGTTTGAGGTGTGCCAGTCGACTGGTGCCATGTGGCAATCGACTGGACCGAGTCAACTAGGGTTTGACTGCGGGTTATGGCCTAGCGATCGCCATAGGTTGGCGATCGGTGATGCTCAGCGATCGGCCCGATCGTGTGATCGGTCGTGGTCTTCGAGAACGACGCGCAGAATGGAGTCGAGACTCGATTGGTCGAGTGAGGACTCCATCGATCGATGATGGTCTGTCACCGGTCGATGGCAATTCCGTTGGACTTATCCAACGTGGAACTAGCTGTTGTCTCACGACAGCGATGACATCGATCGATCGATGGTCCCGATCGGTCGATCGATAGACTTTCCAAAGAGTTGAAGCTATATATGGAGCTCGTGGTGGAGGAAAAAGCAACCGGTTCTTGAGGGCTATTGGGGCGATTTGTTGGTGCAAATCAGGACTCCAAGTGCAAGCAAGCAACCAAGCATTCAAGCAATCAAAACAAGTGTTGTAAAGTCTTTTCTTTACTTGTATTTCATATTTACATTGTATATTGCTTGTATTTCATTCTTACTGTTGTAAGATTTATTGTAAGGGGTTTCTCCGCCTCCGACTTGTGTCGAGAAGGAGTGTTTATCATTAGTGAGTGTGTGTGCATCACTAGGGCTCTTTAGAGCTCGATCCGTTGAGTAGGAACTGTGCGGTTCCGAACCACGTTATATCATTGTGTTAGCTTGTTGTCTATTTCGTTATTGCTTTTATCATTATATATATTCCGCTTCGCTAACGAAATTGTAGACACAAACAAGATCGAATTACATCTTCGCTATTCACCCCCCCTCTAGCCGTTCCAATATTCCTAACAAGAACCATTTATATGATAAATGAAGATTCACTATTTGAGTATACATGTTCTCATGTATTTGATTAGATCTTAAACTCATTTACTGAATGTCCATAATACGATTCACAGCATGAGAGAATTTGTGATTGGATCACAACTAGTGAGTATCTCTACATGTGTAATTGTGATGTATCGAAATTATCCCTAGTCGATGAATTGATGGATTCGGATACCATCAAATCTGTCGAGACTAGCACGAGGTATACTTCTTGGTGTATCCAAGCAGCTGATTCTCACTGGCTGGATACATTGTGATGTTCGGAGTTAATTGTGGATGCTAGTTATGGTAACTAGTTCATTGGAGTGACCAGCCGTAAGACTTCATATGGTTCTCTGCATATATAGATATATCAATGAAGTTCTTACTGCAGCTTAAGTGCGATGTTCCTTTGACTTGCGGTATTCAAGTCATCTTGGTCATGAAGACTTATGCTTTGACATCTTAAGCAAGCATCTCCAAGGAGATGTGGACCCGGGATGATTGGGTATAAGTCGAAGTGATCGAAGGTGTTTGAATAGCCTATAAAGGATTCACCACTCCTTGCGAGGAGATGTATACCCATGGTCTCTCGTCGGATTGTTACTAAAGTCTTTGGCCAAAGTATTACATGTTTAGAGTAAGGTACTCTTGGATACATGTTCAGTAACTAGAATCCATAGGACGAGGAAATGATACTTGGGCTAGGTATGACGTAGTCAACCTAGTGGGGACTGACACAATAGATCATGTCCTGAACGAAGTGGGTATAATATGAGTGAAGGGAATGGGGCACGATTCATTGGAGCAACTGAAGGGTTTCAAAAAAAGTTCTGGATCAACCGTTGATCTTTTCGGTTAATTGGGGATCATGATGTACTACTAGGTGCCACTCAACATCATTCTATAATTAATGGTTAATTATAGACGGCCAACATAAATCGAGAACCTATTTGATCACACGCACAATGAGCGTAATCCGAAGGATTTAAAACGAGCTTGAGAATGAGATTTTCAGACCAAGAGAAACTAGGTTTGGTTGGAGCAAACAAGGAGCGAGCATTAAATTGTTTCAGGCACAATGGAAGCGTGGATGGGCCGTGTCTTATGAAGACATGATGGATAAAGCAAATTTGTTTGGTTCTAATCCAATGGTGGAGAATAAACCAAAGGGGTTTGATTTGTTTTAAACAAATGAACCAAAGTTGGTTCGGTTCGTTTTAACTTAAAATAGACCAAATCGGTTTGGTTTATTTTAACTTAAATTAATGGAGCGGGTTAACGGGTTTTGGTTATGAACCAATAACCATTAGGAGAATTTTTTCTCTATAAAATAGGGCTCAAGGGTTTAATGAGAGCCCTAATCCACGTTGCCGCCCCCTCCCTTTTCTCCTCTTGTGGTCGGCACCCAAACCCTAGCCGCCGCCCACCCTTGTGTCGCTGTCTATGCTTGTTGCCGACGTCCAAGCTTCAGCCGGCGATCCTCCAACGACCCTCCAGTGATCCTCCTTGGCTCCGGTGACCAAGGACTTGCTGGTTCTCTTCTCTTTGGCCGACGCAAACTCCTCCACCAAGCTGTCCAGTTTTCTGGACAGCTTGTTTCCTTCGTGTCAAAGTGTCGTTTGGATGACGTTTGGAGCTCCGACAACGGCTTCTTTGTTGGGGATTTGATCTCCGGTAATCCTCATAGGTGGAGGATGAAGGATTCGTCAAACGGTTGACAAATACCTCTCCGGAGAAGCGAGTTTTTGAGGACTCATTTTGAATCCGAATTTTGATTCGTATTGTGATCTTCTCTCGATCACATCGTCTTCGACACGAGGCTAGTGACTCGTACGAAGATGAGGCTCGTGACTTTGTGAAGTCATCCCGAAGATACTCGGCATGGATACGGATAGAGGTGATTCTAGCGAGGATCGCTCCAATTGATGCCTTTTCCGCTACACGTCATACATCAGGTATACGTAGAACAAATTTCCTTTTATTACAAAATTTGAAACTACGGTTATGTCTACATCTATTGTACTATGCATGCATGTGGTGTGTGTGTTGTATTAAATTAGATTTATTATTTTTATTTCTTCCGCTGTGTACATGTTTACGAAACATGTTTGAACACACACTCGCCGCGGTGTCGGAAACCCAACAGTGGTATCAGAGCCCAGGTTGTGTTTCGACATAATCGTAAAATTATTTTGCGATAGTCATAATGGTATTTATGGAAATTTTCTACTTTTGGAAAGTTAGAAGTATTTATAGAAATTTTTAATTTTGGAAAGTCTAGAAGTATTTATGGAAATATTCTACTTTTGGAAAGTTGGAAGTATTTATGGAAATTGATATTTTCCATAAATAAAATATTTAATTAGATTTGGAAATTTGTATCCTAATTTAATCATGATTTTATTTGAAAAATTAAATTTTAAAAATATTTTATTTCCATAAGTAGTTTTGATGATTTAGGAAATTTGTTTCCTAAATTGACTTTCTTTAATCAACACTTTCCACAAATAAAATATGTGATTAGATTTGAAAATTTATTTTCTAATTTAATCATGATTTGATTTGGAGAATCAAATCTCAAACATGTTTTATTTCCATAAATAGTTATGACATATAAGGAATTTTTGTACATGTCATAATTGTATGTCATGTAATTGCATTAGATACATATCATTATGCCATGCGTGTCGTGACATGTAGATGTATGTCATGTATGCCATGTCATGCCATGTAGATAATAGTTATTTGCATGCAAAGAGAATGAGACATAAAAACCCTTACTCAATATTAAAGCCTACACCTTCCATTAATATGGTTAGAACCGGAGTTCCGTTTCTTGTTTGGGTTGTTGGACTCTCTCCAAGCCCTAGCTCAAATCCAACATGTTCAAATCATGGAATAGTTTAATACTAATATGGTAAGAGTCAGAGGTCAATCGTTAGCTTTGGTTGTTGGACTCTCTCCAAGCTGGGCTTGTAAAATATGGAAAAAAAAATTATGGATTAATCCTTTAATTAATTGGGATTAATTAGGGGATTAATTGGGTTTAATTAGTAGACTAATTGAGTTATTAGCTAAATGGGATAATGGGGTTAATTATCTTGTTGGGCTGAAATTTGGGCTTGGGCTGATTGGGCCAAAATGGCTGAGCTGAACCCAAATCAGGTTAGGTTTGGATTTGGCTGGGTTAAACCTAGGTTAGATTTGGGGTTGGACTTGAGCTAGTCGAACCAAGTTCCAACGGCCTTAAAAGCTTTCCGAACCCGTTTGCCAATTTGCGCGATTTCTTCCTCCCTTCGCCGCGAGATTCCTCTTCTTTGCGATTTCTGCCCTTCGTCTCTTATCTCCTCCGCATCTCCCCGCCGTCGTTCGTCGGGTAGTAGATCCAGATGGAGGGAGGGACTCCAGATGAGCTCCGACGGGTGAGACTTCTCGCTGGTAGTGGGGAGTCGACGGTGATGCGATCGGGTCGGCGACGGTGAGTTGGAATTTACGAGATTCGGCTGAGATTTGAGTAAGCAATTGATCCATTCCCCTTAATTTGGATGAAATCCATGATTGCTTGTGGGTCTCACTACTAGTAGCTCGGATCGGTGTTTGGGCAGGTGGTGGAGCTTGATGGTCGCCGGAGATCGCTATTTGAGCAGTTGCTCTATCGCCGCCGCCTCTGCTTAGTCCATCGTCGCCCGGGTCGGAGCTGTTGTCGGCTGATTTCTGTCGTCTACCTACTCCGATTGAGGTGGATTATCGTTGTCAATAGTTTCCCCTTCGGTGTCAGGTATCTCCGCTACGAGCAAATTTATTGTTACCCTTCCTGTGTTTGCCACCATAATCGATCTGCTCTATGTTTCATCAGCAACAGCTTATGATGTTGTTGTCGATTTCTGTGGTTGTTGCGATCTAGGGTTGCTTCATGAGTGACCACCAGTCTCATAACTAGGAAGCACCATCAATGCAACTATCAGTGGTTTGAGCGTGGAATTGCAGATTCGCCACAGCAATTCATGGTAAGTTTGTTTATATTTTTGTTCTATGCAATGTGGATATAAACAACTATCTTAAAAGGCGATTGAATTGGTTTAAGATCGGCTGAGATATTAGATCTGCCCTATTTGGAGTGGTAGTCGATCGGTGCATATGGGATGAGCATAATTGTTTTATTTGAATAAGGATGTTGGAAGTGAGGATCGGATGAAAACAGATATATATATATATATATTGTGATTTCAGGTATTCTTGTATTTAACTAGGGATTATTTCTATTCGACTGAAGGCTTGATTCCAGAACTACTGTGGACAATGGAAATTTAGTTTGGTAAGCTTGATCTAGTGATGGTATAGTTGGAGAACAATCATGTTTATTCGTGATCATTTGATATGTGATGGTATTTAATTGTATCCTATTGTTACAGGACTTTGATGGTGAGGGATACATGAATGTGGAGATGGATAGCACGGATTATGTATCAGGTGGGTAATATCTACCTGGTCCGGTAGTTTTGATCAAATTCTAGTGCATGATCTTGGATATATGTTTATACCTGTTTACCTTAAATCCACTCTTATTTAATCATATGCTTGTACTGCCTTGACCTTTGAGATATATACTCTGTTACTCATTGATTATCTAGCACGGATAGGAACTATAAACCCTATTATGTATTAGCTGATAGACGTTCAGTAAGTACATGTGGTTAGGGTTATCTTTGTGACCTCAGATTGGGTTACTGTGTTCCATCACTAGGGTTAGGTGATGGATTGGATTATGGAGTCGATCGTTATATCATATCTGTATTAGTGGTGCATTTATGATGGATCTAGTTGTCTGTGTATAGATAAGTGTATGGTTGTCAGTATGTGACCATGGACTAGAGGTCCTAGCGCGATGGTATATCCATTATGGATTGTGTGCCTGTGTATGGTTATATGGACGGTCGATTGTATATCGCTACTGACTAGAGGTCTTAGCGTGGTTATCGCCGGATGAGTATGACTCTTTATGCGATAGAGAGAGTCTTGTGGATTGTAGTCCTTGCATAGTTGACTTTTAGTTGACCAGGACTCCTCGTGGGATAGGGAGTGTCGCGAGGATACATGTATGGAGCTATGCATCATTACATTTGCATGCATGCTGACGACTGGGTCTCCCTTGTGGATGAGATGGGTCGTCAGTCATCCTGCCTCCCTGGCCACTCGGGGTAGTGGTAGCAGGGTTGAGGGCAGAGCATTGGATGTGTCGCGCTCGGCCACTATGGATGGTGGTAGCCGAGATCGCCGACCGCCATGCAGATTGGTGTTAGCACTTGCCCACTATAGATGGTGGTTGTGTGAGGTGCATTGTCTGTGTCTGCATTTGTCTACTCATGGGTAGGGACATGGCTTCGAAGGGCCCCTAGGAGTAGTTAGCTTTTTACGCTTATACGCTACTCAGTCATACTACCCAACTCGGCCACTCGAGAGTGGTGGCAGCTGGAGTCGGGCTAGTTGTCATTTGTTGTGCCACCCTGGCTACTCTGGGTCGTGGTTGGACGGGTCCGCAGACAGTGACCATGCATATGCATTGCTGATATATATGTATGCATGTATTTGATATATGTTTTACATATGCCTGTGAGATGCTGCATTTGATTGAGCTATGATTGTTGCACATGCTTGTACATCATGATACATGCCATTTGCATTTTATTTACTGCTATGTGTTGAGCATGATACATGCGTTGATTCAGACTGTTATATGCATTTGATTAGCATCATGTCATTGTGTGGTACGGACCGGGTTATTATACAGGTGATCATATACTGTTCATATGTCTGAGTATTGGTCAGGTATGGGATTGACCTGGTACGTTATATGGTTATGTTATAGTATACCTGTTCAGGATGATCTAGCATATGGCGTTACAGATCGCTAGGTACGTTGGTACATTACTTTATGTTCAGTTGATCAGTTTAGTATATACATTGAGTATGACTTTACTGTAGTTATTTGTTATTAGATTTGGATATGACTGTATGTCTATTGGACTCATGCTATATACCTGTAGATCTTCACATGTATACTTGTAGATCGATCCTTATATGTTGTTCATGCACTTTCTATATATTACCCCTGAGTTTATACTCACTACCCCGGGACCCTGGGCTTCCTGTCGCCCAGATAACAGGTAGAAGATTCCTTGGGCGTTCGGAGCTCCACCAGCTGATCCCATCTCACACTGGACGAATGGATATGTTTTCCGTGTTGTTGTATCCTTACGGATTGTTGGTTTGGGTTTTTCCCTGTATTGTTTCCGTATTTGTGATATACGGATATATTGTATGTATTTGGTCTTTGATTCGATTTCTGTTATGATTCTTGTTGTGTCAAGTCACTCCGGAGTGCACAGTTGGTCTTTCTATCTTGTTGATCTATTTGTATTGTTTCCGCTGTGTTTAGTATGTTTGATATGTTGATATATGTGTATATCATATTGTTGTTGTGGGCCTACGGGTCTTGTATTAACCCGATATGTTGCCACGTACAGGGGAGATGCCGTCCGTTTGCTTTTCGGCACGGCATACTCTCGGGGCGTGACAATTTTATTGGTATCAGAGCCCTAGGTTGCGAAGTCCATTTTCGGATTTTATTTCGTTCGGACATCGAGTTTTGCTTTACTCGATCTTGGTTTTGTGAGTTCTGGGATCTGGCTGTTGCGGACATCTCCGAGCTACAAGGATTAAGGTATGTTAACTGTTATTACATATCCTTCTGTTGGCTATGCATTTAGTTGCTTATAACAGTGCATGACTTGTAGTATGTTAATCAGTATTCGTAACCGTGGTTTGAGTTTGACCACGGGAACGATATGTTGAGGTTATTAGATATGTACCTGCTATCGAAAAGGTAATTACCTTTGAGAGCTGACTGATACCGAGTCGGAAAGCAGGGGTTAGGTAGTCACATCTCTTGTGGAGATCAAGGATTACGGTCCTAAGATTTTCACTAATTATGTTAGTCAGATCATTACCTATGGGGTAATGAACTACGCGAGTACACTATTGCTGATGCAGATAGTAGAGGATTATTTTGGTGATATTCATAGGGATTTTGATCCCTGAGTTGGTCATTCTAGGTTGTATAACGTCGAGGCTACTTTTGAGTACTTAACTCGTATTATACAGAGGAAGCTAAGTTAGCTGCATACCATTATCCGGATCTAGCCGGTACTTGGTGGAAGAGATAGGAAATAACCTTCGGGAAATCACACATCACTTGGCCACGGTGTAGTGATGTTGTGAGAGGGTATTTTCCCATGTCATTTTTTGACTCATCGTCAGGGAATTCTTGAGCTTCAGGTTGGGTGATCGTCTGGTGATGAAAGTACCATGCAGAGTCGTTAGACTCGTGAGGGTTACGACCCCCCTAATAGCTCGAGAATGTGATTGGGTTGGTTTTGGCCACCCACAGGTTATCGGTTGACATCGGTATCAGGATGTTTGGATCTCCTACTAGATCCTACCAGAAGTCCTTAGACCGAGTCATGTGGATAGAAATGACTCCGTAGTAAGTGTTTTAAGAGTTGAAGATTTGATAAGCAGATATTGCAAGTCAAATTATTGGAATTAGAAGTCTCCAAATGTTGGATAAAAAGGAACAAGATTAAAGTCATGAGTCATGAGCTACTAGTGGAGAGTTTCCGATCATAGAAGACCGATTGCAGATTATCAGTAGCTTCTCATGTTTATCAGTGAACTCAGAGGAAAGACTCCGAAGGGAGATTATGTGTGTGCAGTGCGGGTTACGATGAGACACAGAGTCAGATTATTCGATGGACCATTGTATCTGTTTCTACTATAAGCAGCTGGTATCTACGAGGAGAGTATGTATTTTGAAGACTCAGTTGAAGACTATGGATGATGCTTTCGAGCGAACGATCCACAACCTCGAAAGCCGAGATTATTACAGAAGATTAGGTTATCACATCAGCAGCGATCTACTACCCCATATATAGTTGGAGTTCTTATAGGGATGTATACTTAAAAGTCTATTTTTTTGTATGAACATCTTTATTTTGAAATAAGAATCACATGATCATTGTTTGCATATTTTTATGGTTATGCAATATTGTCTAATACGTTACATTGTATAACATGGTGTGTGGTGTCACACAGGAGATCATGTTATCGGCTCCTTGTAAAGTATAAGTAAAGGCTCACAACCGAGATGGCTTTGGACAAACCATCGGATTGGTTGTAGTGTGATTTGGTATTGGTTTGTCTTGACCATAGAATCACACTAGTGCACTTTGTGTGTATTGAGCAGGACCGACACAGAGGTGATTCGATTTATTGCTGACTACATAATCGAATCGGACCTCAGATATTATTTAGCACATGCTCTTAATCCCGATATAATAACGGACACATATACTTGGTACTCATCTCTTTGATTTACCAATGGGCGAGATTTATAGATTAAATCGATAGACTCGGTAAGTTGGGAGATGATATTATTTATATGGTGTGTCGTTGATTATAGGAGGAAACCGTGTCCTATATATTAGGATGATGATGTCCCCTTGAGGAGCTCATAAGGTTCATCATGTAAACCCTACAGGTGGACTTGGTCCGGCATGATGAATAGGTTGAGTGGTACTACTCATGGAGTTAGATGTCGATTAATTAATGGTCAGTAAATTAATTAATCGACGGACATTCGAGATCTTAAACACGGGGAGAAAATGTACAAATAATATATGGAGCTCATATTGTCATATGGGGGTTGGTGAGGTAGATCAATGATGGACCTTTAGTGGATTGGATCATCATTAGTGGATCAAACTTTATGTGGGCTTGATCCATGGGTGGCCAAGACCCAACTCCTCCTCGTGGTCCCTAATGTATCCCATTAACACCTCAAGATACTTAGATCCAATGGATAGAAACAAAACACTAAGATCCATTGGTAGAGATCAAATCTCTAAGATCCGACGGTTGAGATTAAATCTCTAGATCTGACGGTTGAGATTAAATCCCTAGAACCAATGGATGAGATTAATTCATGGCTTATCCCTAACTCTATAAAAGGATGGCATGGAGTTGGCGTGGAGAACAATTGAAGAGAGCTAGGGTTTTTGGAGTTGGCGGCAAGGTTAGGAATTAGGGTTTGGAGCTTGGGCGGCACCTATTAAGGAAAGTTTTTCCTTAGTTGTTCTTCTTCCCCAAGCTGCCGGCACCCATCTTCTTCCTTCCAGACCTTGGCCAGCATCCAAAACAAGCCTTCTCCTTCTCCTTGGCCGGTGGAACAAAGGTTTAGGGTCTTCCCTTGGAGCTTTTGGCCGGCCACACCCAAAACTCCTTCTCTTTCCTTCTTTTGTTGGCCGGCGGCAAGGATACTCCTTGCTTCTTGTTGGCTGGTTTTAGGGAGGTAAATATCCTTGTTTCTATTCTTTCTCTTGCTTTTGAAGAGCAAGGAAGGAAGTGTTGCGATCTAGGAGCTTCAACTTTTGGTGGATCGTCGCCCACACGACGTCCAAAAGGAGGAAGGTCATACATTAGAAGACTAGGAGGTATACCTATTCTTCTTTCTCATTTATTCATTGCTTGTATTTATTTTTGATTTATGAGCATGTTATATTTCTGTAAATGGCTAAATAATACTTGGATCCCGAGTATAAACACAAAAAACGGCGATCCGACATCGTCATTCCGCTGCTACTCGTAGAATAGAGGATGGTCGCTTGAACAACTAGTTTGTTCAAGTGACCTCTCTAAATGAATAGCACGATGATGACTTGGTTGCTTTGGGAATCCCTTTTGTCTAGGATTAAATTTTTAATCCGGAGACATCGAAGGGATCACCATGGTCAAGCAACCGAGGTGAAGGGGAAGCGAAGTTTCCCCTCACGGATCAACCCCAACATTTGGTATCAGAGCCAAGGTTTCCGGTTTTGTGTGTTTAGGATTGATTAATTTTATGCACTTTTCATATATTAAATGTGTCGGATAATAGTAGGATATGCGTAGTTTAACTCTTTGGTTGCAGGCATAAGATCCGACTATTATGGCATGTGTGTGTATGTGATTGTATGTGTGTAAATGTTTATTTTGTTGAATCCTCGGGGTTGACGAGGCTAGTATTTAGTTTTTGTAAATTAAATACGGCATTGTTTAGCCGCTCTTTATATTATTTTACTTTCGATCTAGATTTCATGTACACTCCCTCGTGGAGTATAGGATCGATGGATGTAAATTAAAATAGGATTTAGTCTCGGCTCGGATCTCCGGATGGCTCGTACATGGCGTAGGAGGAGCGGATGAGATGGCGATGCGACAGAAGTCATATTGAAGACAAAAGCCATAATAGTTGGAAAATAATTTATTTTTCATATTTATTGTTTTTTATTTGATATGCATGTCGTAGGCTAGGAAAATTCCTCAATTTTAAATTACTAAGTGGGAGAGGGATATTTTTATAAATTCCCGCGGCCTCCATTACAATTTGACAAGTGATGCAAACAAACTTGTGCGTCGGCTCTGAGTGCCTTCCTCCCCATCGGATGGGTTTGTTTGCGGATCACAAGGTCGAATATGGTTATAGGAAATTATCAAGGAGCGTGTGTACTTGCCCATCGTAAGGCACATAACCCAAGATAATTACCTTGGTACCGAGTAATGGTGAACACTTAGATACAAATATAAGTATCCTCCCCATCGGAGTCACTGCCTTTATTTGTAGGGCCAAAGAGGAACCAACTATTAATTTTACTTGTCAAAAAGTTAGGTTGACAAGATAGTAAAATTAATGGCTAAAACCTCCTCTTACAAATGTAGAATTCGTATACGTCCACACTATCGTGGCATACGATATTCTCGGTGTTTTGAGGTGTTGGTTGATTTTAAAAATTTTATTGTTTGAGGAATCAATAATTTTTTGAAATCTAATGATTTGATTTATGTGATTCTTAGGTTTTCTTTCAAAATGACTTTCAACCCACTTGCTGTGATACTGAAAGAGAACAAACTTATTGGACCCAACTATGTAGATTGGAAGAGGAATCTAGATATTGTCTTGACTGCTGAGGAATACAAATATGTACTCCTCGAAGAGTGCCCTCCCAAGCCTGCAGATAATTCTGGGGAAAAGGAGAGAGAGCTATAGGAAGTGGAACAAGGCCGATGAGATGGCACGGTGTTACATTTTGGCATCTATGTCAAATGTACTCCAACATCAGCATCAAGCCATGCCCACTGCCTATGAGATGATGCTCAATCTCAAGGAGCTTTTCGGACACCAGAATCGGGCTGCGAGGCAAGAGGCCATGAGAAACTTGATGACGACCACCATGATCGAGGGAACACCCGTGAGGGATCATGTTCTCAAGATGATGGCTCATTTGAATGAGCTGGAGGTCCTAGGAGCTGAGATCGATGGGGAAACCTGTGTCAATATCATACTCCATCTCTACCTAGGAGTTTTGAGCGCCTACCAACTACAACATGAACAAGAGGTTGTATTCATTGGCGGAACTTCCGGCGTAACTCCGTGCGCAGAGGGACTATTTTTCGTGAGTGCTCAGCAAGATGTCGTGATGACCTGAAGGTTTCTGCTTCTAAACCGAAAGGCAAGAAGAAGAAGAAACAAACCGGGGCAAAGGCGATGGGAAGTACTCAGGGAGCAGTGAAGAAGCCGAAAGGCAAGTGCTTCACTTGCAAGCAGGATGGACATTGGAAGAAGGACTGTCCCAATCCAAAACAGAACATAGGTATATCTTTTGGACTTGTCATTGAAACATGATTAGCGGTGATATCTACCGGCACCTGGTGAGTAGATACGGGGGTCACTAATCATGTCTGCAACAATTTGCAGGGGTTCCAGGAAACTCGATGACTAGTTGAAGGGGAGATTACCATTTACTTGGGCAATGCCATGATGGTGGCGGCTATTGCAGTGGGAGAAGTTTTATTTATCTCTTGAAAATAATAAAACTTTGGTTCTGGAAAATTTCCTTTATGTACCTTTATTTAGAAAGAATTTAGTTTCAGTTTCTAAATTATTATGGATGGATATTCTATTTCTTTTAATGACAGAGTTGTTATAAAAAGGAATAGGGAGAATATCTATTCAGGTACATTAATAGGAAATTTGTACACACTTGAACCAAAAGCTCCCACGATGCAAATTGAAGTTAATAACTCATCTTCTAATTCCAATAAGAGAAAAGAACCTTCGAAGATGAACCAAACATATCTTTGGCATCTTAGGCTTGGTCACATTAACCTAAGCAGAATTCAAAGGTTGATAGCTGATGGACCTTTGGGTTCATTAGTGGTGGAGGATCTCCCAACCTGTGAATCTTGCTTGGAGGGTAAGATGACCAAGAGGCCTTTTAAGGCCAAGGGGTATAGAGCCAAAGATGTGTTAGAAATGGTTCATTCTGATTTGTGTGGTCCTATGGCTATCTAGGCAAGAGGTAATCTTGAATATTTCGTCTCTTTTGTAGATGATTATTCAAGATGTGGATGACACTACGATCTGATCGTGGTGGTGACAACCTCTTGGGAGAGTTTAGGAACTACTTATCAGAGGTTGGGATTCAATCCCAAATTGACTGCACCTGGCACACCCCAGCAGAACATTGTAGCAGAGCGAAGGAATAGGACTCTTATGGAGATGGTTAGATCAATGATGATTTATTCTGACTTGTTTTATAGTCCTAGAGATCAGAGGGTGATCGTTAACTCGAATGCCAGATTTCAAGAGGAAGACTATGTGATAAGCCACAAGCCCAAAGGTAAAATTGTTCTGGAGGAGGTAAAAGGGGAAGTCACTTCTTTAGTACCACCGGTACAAGAGGATATACCACATGTCACTGCACCGCGTGTCACAGAGGATACACAGGTGATACCTCGTCGTAGTGGGAGGGTTGTGAGACAGCCTGATAGATTCATGTTCTTGGGAGAATCTTCTGATTTGGTCCCTGGCGAACATGAACCTGATCCCTGGACATATGATGAGGCAATCCAAGATAAAGATGCAGTATCTTGGCAGAGTGCAATGAATGCTGAGATTGAATCTATGGATTCAAATCAGGTCTGGGAGCTAGTAGAACCACCCGATGGTGTAACAACCATTGGATGCAAGTGGATCTACAAGAGAAAGAGAGGAATAGATGGGAAGGTTGAGACCTTCAAAGCGAGGCTTGTTGCGAAGGGGTATACTCAGAAAGAGGGTATCGATTATGAGGAGACCTTTTCGCCGGTAGCCATTCTTAAATCTATCCGGATTCTCTTATGCATAGCATCTCATATGGATTATGAGGTGTGGCAGATGGATGTCAAGACAGCTTTCCTTAATGGAAGTCTTGAGGAAAACATCTACATGAAGCAACCAGAGGGATTCATTGCTAAAGGCAAAGAGCATCTTGTATGTAAGCCTAATCGGTCCATTTATGGATTGAAGCAAGCTTCGAGATCTTGGAACATCCGGTTTGATGAAGTGATCCAGTCTTATGGATTTATTCAAAGTCCGGATGAGTCTTGTGTATACAAGAGATGTGACGGAAACGTAGTGGTATTTCTTGTACTATACGTAGATGACATTTTGTTGATTGGCAACAATATCAAGGTGTTATCAGACGTAAGGGTTTGGTTGTCCAAACAGTTTGATATGAAGGACTTAGGAGAGGTGGGACACATCCTTGGGATCAAGGTTATAAGGGATCGCAGGAAAAGGATGTTGTGCTTATCCTAAGCTTCATACATAGACACGATTATAGAGCGTTTTAGCATGCAGAACTCCAAGAAGGGTTTTCTACCTTTCAGGCATGGAGTACCTCTATCTAAGGAGATGTGTCCTAGATCATCTGAGGAGATAGAGGAGATGAAAGGCGTTCCTTATGCTTCGCAGAGGGAAGCCTCATGTATGTGATGCTCAGACGAGACCGGATATCCGCTTTGTGGGCATGGTTAGCGAGACATCGAGTAATCCAGACAAGGACATTGGATGCGGTAAAGCATATATTGAAGTACACGAGAAGGACTAGGGATTATATGTGGTCTACGGCACCAATTACTCCCTGTGGGTTACACGGATTCCGACTTCCAATCTGATAGGGATAACAGTAAGTCTACCTCAGGTTTTGTGTTTACTTTGGGAGGTGGAGCCATTGTATGGAGGAGTGTCAAGCAGAAGTGCGTGGCAGACTCCACCATGGAAGCTGAGTATGTGGCAGCCTCTGAGGCGGCCAAAGAAGCTGTATGGCTCAGGAACTTTCTGATGGACTTGGATGTGATTCCTGGTTTGCCCAGAACTATCACAATTCATTGTGATAATAGTGGTGCAGTTGCAAACTCGAAGGAACCACGAGCCCATAAGGCTAGTAAACACATAGAGCGCAAGTACCACGATCGAAATCGTAAGCGAGGAGAAGTCTTTGTGGCCAAGATTGCATCGGAGGATAACTCGCAGATCCTTTCACTAAGGGCCTTCCGTGAGATTTTGATAGGCATGTGGAGGAATGGGGATCGGATGTATGGCACTTTGAGGGCGATAGTCTTTTAGTATAAGTGGGAGATTGTAGGGATGTATACTTAAAAGTCTATTTTTTTGTATGAACATCTTTATTTTGAAATAAGAATCACATGATCATTGTTTGCATATTTTTATGGTTATGCAATATTGTCTAATACGTTACATTGTAGATAACATGGTGTGTGGTGTCACACGGGAGATCATGTTATCGGCTCCTTGTAAAGTATAAGTAAAGGCTCACAACCGAGATGGCTTTGGACAAACCATCGTAATGGTTGTAGTGTGATTTGGTATTGGTTTGTCTTGACCATAGAATCACACTAGTGCACTTTGTGTGTATTGAGCAGGACCGACACAGAGGTGATTCGATTTATTGCTGACTACATAATCGAATCGGACCTCAGATATTATTTAGCACATGCTCTTAATCCCGATATAATAACGGGCACATATACTTGGTACTCATCTCTTTGATTTACCAATGGGCGAGATTTATAGATTAAATCGATAGACTCGGTAAGTTGGGAGATGATATTATTTATATGGTGTGTCGTTGATTATAGGAGGAAACTGTGTCCTATATATTAGGATGATGATGTCCCCTTGAGGAGCTCATAAGGTTCATCATGTAAACCCTGCAGGTGGACTTGGTCCGGCATGATGAAAATGTTGAGTGGCACTACTCATGGAGTTAGATGTCGATTAATTAATGGTCAGTAAATTAATTAATCGACGGACATTCGAGATCTTAAACACGGGGAGAAAATGTACAAATAATATATGGAGCCCATATTGTCATATGGGGGTTGGTGAGGTAGATCAATGATGGACCTTTAGTGGATTGGATCATCATTAGTGGATCAGACTTTATGTGGGCTTGATCCATGGGTGGCCAAGACCCAACTCCTCCTCGTGGTCCCTAATGTAGCCCATTAACACCTCAAGATGCTTAGATCCAATGGATAGAAACAAAACACTAAGATCCATTGGTAGAGATCAAATCTCTAAGATCCGACGGTTGAGATTAAATCTCTAGATCCGACGGTTGAGATTAAATCCCTAGAACCAATGGATGAGATTAATTCATGGCTTATCCCTAACTCTATAAAAGGATGGCATGGAGTTGGCATGGAGAACAATTGAAGAGAGATAGGGTTTTTGGAGTTGGCGGCAAGGTTAGGAATTAGGGTTTGGAGCTTGGGCGGCACCTATTAAGGAAAGTTTTTCCTTAGTTGTTCTTCTTCCCCAAGGCCACGCCCATCTTCTTCCCTTCGGACCTTAGCCAGTCCAAAACAAGCCTTCTCCTTCTCCTTGGCTGGTGGAACAAAGGTTTAGGGTCTTCCCTTGGAGCTTTTGGCCACAAAACTCCTTCTCTTTCCTTCTTTTGTTGGCCGGCGGCAAGGATACTCCTTGCTTCTTGTTGGCTGGTTTTAGGGAGGTAAATATCCTTGTTTCTATTCTTTCTCTTGCTTTGGAAGAGCAAGGAAGGAAGTGTTGCGATCTAGTAGCTTCAACTTTTGGTGGATCGTCGCCCACACGACGTCCAAAAGGAGGAAGGTCATACATTAGAAGACTAGGAGGTATACCTATTCTTCTTTCTCATTTATTCATTGCTTGTATTTATTTTTGATTTATGAGCATGTTATATTTCTGTAAATGGCTAAATAATACTTGGATCCCGAGTATAAACACAAAAACTGGCGATCCAGACATCGTCTATTCCGCGGCTACTCGTAGAATAGAGGATGGTCGCTTGAACAACTAGTTTGTTCAAGTGACCTCTCTAAACGAATAGAACGACGATGACTTGGTTGCTTTGGGAATCCCTTTTGTCTAGGATTAAATTTTTAATCCGGAGACATCGAAGGGATCACCATGGTCAAGCAACCGAGGTGAAGGGGAAGCGAAGTTTCCCCTCACGGATCAACCCCAACAGTTCTTTGATACTTTCATTCGGAAGAAGTAAGTTACTCGCGATCACCAAGACATCTCAAGATTCGGACATTCGACAACAATCATTACCTTCCTGCAGACAACAACTGTTACCTTCCCAGGAGAGAGAGTATACGACGATGGTCGTATCTATGTGGTATTCTTCAGTTGCAGCTGTACCTTTTGCAGAGTTGGAGTGTGCTACGATGTTGACAATTCTTCAGTATTTTACAGCCGGATGTGTATCTTTTGCCAGTACAACAGTGGTTATCATCTCCGTGCAGTTGTTTCATTTTGTACCTCCGTTTTCAGCAGTTAATTTCATTTCCTCCATGGCAGATTTTTGTAGCTACTTGAGCTCAGTCGTCCAGAACAGATGTTGGATGAGTTTACATGATTACTCGAGAAAAAGTATAGAAGACCGAAGGATCGGTCCTTTGGGGTATTACTTTAGGTTATACTATTTGCAGATATATCGAGAGATACTGGTAGTTTACAGGTATCTTTGTCTAGAACATTCTTGGATAGGGTTCGAAGGGTTCCTATGGACTGGTGGTCGGTGATTTTCTCTACCGTTTGGTGAGATGTTGATCAACAACCAAGAAGGCAAGGGATACCCTTAGCCTTTGCTAGACATACCTCCACTATAGACATATCCTTACGGATAGTTGGATTGTTCGAGAGTTGGTATACTAGGACTCTCGGATGTACGTATAATCTGAGAGTATTCGAATATAGTTTCGGATGAACTCTCGGGCTTGCCACTGCATGGGCAAGTAGGAATATGAGATTGGAGGGTGATTTTGGAAATAGTTCCGATATTGAGACCTCATACCGGGAGATGATTTTTATGGGTATCAGTGTTGCTAAACACTATGGGAGATTTATCTGCCTCAGTGTTTCTTCTTGAGAAGACTTGTAACTCTTTGTTAGAAGAGAGTCAGACCTTGAGTTTATGCATCGATTATCGATGAGTGGAATGCAGTAGTTGTTGTGAATGAATATCCTTCGTTGTGGATAGTGTTAGTAATATATGAGAGATGTCCTAAGGCAATCGCCTTATGTATGAACCATTTATATGATAAATGAAGATTCACTATTTGAGTATAAATGTTTCATGTATTTGATTGGATCTTAAACTCATTTACTGAATGTCCACGATGCGATTCACAGCATGAGAGAATTTGTGATTGGATCACAACTAGTGAGTATCTCTACATGTGTAATTGTGATGTATCGGAATTATCCCTAGTCGATGAATTGATGGATTTGGACACCATCAATTCTGTCGAGACTAGCACGAGGTATACTCCTTGGTGTATCCAAGCAGCTGATTCTCACTGGCTGGAGACATTGTGATGTCCGGAGTTGATCGTGGATGCTAGTTATGGTAACTAGTTCATTGGAGTGACCAGCCGTAAGACTTCATATGGTTCTCTGCATATATAGATATGTCAATGAAGTTCTTACTGTGGCTTAAGTGCGATGTTCCTTTGACTTGCGGTATTCAAGTCACCTTGATCATGGAGACTTATGCTTTGACATCTTAAGCAAACATCTCCGAGGAGATGTGGACCCGGGATGATTGGGTATAAGTCGAAATGATCGAAGGTGTTTTAATAGCCTATAAAGGATTCACCACTCCTTGCGAGGAGATGTATGCCCATGGTCTCTCGTCGGATTGTTACTAAAGTCTTTGGCCAAAGCATTACATGTTTAGAGTAAGGTACTCTTCGATACATGTGGAGTAACTAGAATCCGTAGGACGAGGATATGATACTTGGGCTAGGTGTGACGTAGTCAGCCTAGTGGGGACTGACACAATAGACCATGTCCTGAACCAAGTGGGTATAAGATGAGTGAAGGGAATGGGGCACGATTCATTCGAGCCATCAAGGGTTTTGAAATAGTTCGATCAACCGTTGATCTTTTCGGTTAATTGGGGATCATGATGTACTACTAGGTGCCACTCATGATCGTTCTATAATTAATGGTTAATTATAGACGGCCAACATAAACCGAGAACCTATTTGGTCACACACACAACGAGTGTAATCCAAAGGATTTAAAACGAGCTTGAGAATGGGATTCTCAGACCGAGAGAAACTATGTTTGGTTGGACCAAACATAAAGCGAGCATGAAATCGTTTCAGTTGCAATGGAAGCGTGGATGGGCCGCGTCTTATGAAGACGTAATGGATGAACCAAAATGGTTTGGTTCTAATCCAATGGATGAGAATAAACCAAAGGGTTTGGTTTATTTTAAACGAATGAACCAAAAGTTGGTTCGGTTCGTTTTAACTTAAAATAAACCATCATGGTTTGGTTTATTTTAACTTATCTTAATGGATCGGGTTAACGGGCTTTATGGATATGATCCATTAACCATTAAGAGAATTAGTTCTCTATAAAATAGGGGTTAAACCCTAACCCAAAAACCCTAATGAAGTTTTGGCCGCCCAACCCTAGCCTCCTTTTGTTGTTGCCGCCCAACATGGTGTTGCCGCCAACTTCATGGAGCTGCTGCCACCTCCTTGCCTCCGGCATCCAAGCTTCAGCCGGCGATGCTCCGGCGACCCTCCGGTGATCTCTTGTGGGTTCGGTGATAAGGTGAGCTCCACATCTCCTTTGGCCGGCCTCTATTCCTCCACCAAAAGCTGTCCAGTTTTTCTGGACAGCTTGTTTCTTTGTTGTCGGAGCGTCGTTTGGATGACGATTAGTGCTCCGACAGCGGCTAACTTACCGGGGATTTGATCTCCGGTAATCCTCTGAGGTGGGGGACGAAGGATTCGTCAAACGGTTGACGAATACCTCTCCGGAGAATCGAGTTTTGAGGACTCGGTTTTGGATCCGAATTTGGATTCGGATCGTGATCATCTCTCGATCACGTTGTCTTCAACACGAGGCTAGTAACCCGTACGAAGACGAAGCTCGTGGCTTAGCGAAGTCATCCCGAGGAGCTCGGCGTGGATACGGATAGAGACGATTCTTACGAGGATCGTTCCGGTTGATGCCGTTCCCGCTACATGTCATACGAAAGGTATAACGTAGATAATTTTCTTTTATTGCAAATTTTAATTTACGGTTATGTCTACACTTGTTGTAATATGCATGCGTGTGTTGTAATAAATATAGATTTATTATTTTTAATTGCTTCCGCTGTGCTCATGTTTACGAAACATGATCGAACACACACACGCCGCGGTGCCGGAAACCCAACAGTGGTATCAGAGCCCAGGTTGTGTTTCGACATAATCGTAAAAATGGTTTTGCGATAGTCATAATGTATTTCTGGAAATTTTCTAAATTTTGGAAATTTAGAAGTATTTATGGAAATTTTTCAATTTTGGAATGTCTAGAAGTATTTATGGAAATCTTCCACTTTTGGAAAGTTGGAAGTATTTATGGAAATTGATATTTTCCATAAATAAAATATTTGATTAGATTCTGGAAATTTGTTTCCTAATTTAATCATGATTTGATTTGGGAAATCAAATCTTAAAATATTTTATTTCCATAAGTAGTTTTAATGATTTAGAAAATTGGTTTCCTAAATAGATTTTCCTTAATCAAATAATTCCATGAATAAAATATGTGATTAGATTTGGAAATTTGTTTCCTAATTTAATTATGATTTGATTTGGAGAATCAAATCTTAAACATATTTTATTTCCATAAATAGTTATGACATATAAGGAAATTATATACATGACATAATTGTATGCCATGTAATTGCATTAGATGCATAACATTATGCCATGCGTGTCGTGACATGTAGATGTATGTCATGTATGTCATGCCATGTAGATAATAGTTATTTTCATGCAAAGAGGATGAGACATAAAAAACCTTAATCAATATTAAAGCCTACACCTTCCATTAATATGGTTAGAACCAGAGTTCTGTTTCTTGTTTGGGTTGTTGGACTCTCTCCAAGCCCGGCTCGAACCTGAATATGTTCAAACCATGGAATAGTTTAATACTAATATGGTAAGAGTCAGAGGTCAATCGTTAGCTTTGGTTGTTGGACTCTCTCCAAGCTGGGCTAATTGGTTGAATGCGCTCTAACCATATTAAAACTATGTCTTGATTAATGGGTTGGCTTTAACCTGGAGCATCGGCTTGTTGGACTCTCTCCAAGGTCGATGTAAAGGGAGGTGAAGTTGGGTGCTATGCATATGATGCATACTTGTTAATGTGTTAACAACCCGATGTATGTGTGAACATTCAATTAGTTGATAGCACATTGTGATAGTTGCATATACGGGATATGCAATCGGTATAGATGATACCTACCGTCGTAGTTATGAATGGCTTGTTGGACTCTCTCCAAGGTTGTTCATAACTATGATGGATATCAGCCCATTCGGAGATGGACCTACAATATCCCGAAGTGATTTTGGGGTTTTTGAAATTCGAAAAATGAATGGGATTTATAAATGTATATTGATGCATTTTAAAATCATTTTCTCATATATGCTCGGTTTGTATTTCTAGGTCAATAAATTGATCATGACGTCTTTGAATTGTGCACTATTTTGGATTCGAACAAATTGAGCCTAACTTCTGGGTGGCTTAGAAACACGAGAATTGTTCTCAAGGCGGAAAAGCTTGCATATGTCCTTGAAGAGCCTCTTCCGACCGTCTAAGGACAATGCAACTCTGCACCAAATGTTGGTCTATCGAAACATGTGGCGGATTCGAGCTAGCGAGTTGCATCATGCTAGCGGTGATGGTACCAGCCATATGGATGCTAATACTATGGTCTTCCATCTTCATGAGTTGTTCGATGAGCAAGCGAGATCCGAAAGGTTCGAGGTCTCTAGGCTCCTCTTCACTACGAAGATGCAAGAAGGTTCGTCTGTAGTGCAGTTTGTGCTAAAGATGAACGGGTACATCGAGCGGCTAGCTACCCTCGGTTTTGTGATGGATCATGAGTTAAGTATTGACTTAATTCTGCATTGTTTGCCCAAGAGTTTCTCGCAATTTGTGATGAACTATCGGATGAACAAATTGGAATCCACCATTCCCGAGCTCCTCAATATGCTGAAGACTGTGGAGCCTTCTGTGAAGCATGAGGAGAAGGCGGTTCTGTTAGTTGATTCCTCAAAGAAGGGTTCTAAGAGGAAGGCAAAAGAACAGAAGAAAGGAAAGAACAAAAAGGCAAAGAAGGCGGAACCAGCGCAAAAGGGCACTTGCCATCACTGTGGCAAGGAAGGCCATCACGAAGAAACTGCAAGATTTATCTTGAGTCCATGAAGAAGAAGAAGGAATCCGATGCCCCATCCTCTTCAGGTATCTTCGTTATTGATTGTCATTCTATTTCCTTAGACACTTGGGTATTGGATACTGGGTGTAGCTCATATATATGTAATGACATACAGGGGCTAAGGAATAGAAGAAGACTTGTCAGAGGGGAGTCAAATTTGTGAGTTGGCAATGGAGCAAAGGTTGCTGCGGTCGCCATCGGAACTTATTTGCTGAAGCTCCCTAGTGGACTAGTCTTGGAACTGGACAATTGCTATTATGTTCCTTCTCTAATAAAGAACATTGTTTCTATTTCCTTAAATAGAAATGGTTTCCATTTGACGTTTAGTAACAATTGTTGTTATATAACTTTGAATGGCGTACTTTATGGAACTGGAACTTTGAGTAATGGCATTTATACGTTGGACGTATCCAGTGACATTTTCAATATCGAAGCGAGCAACACGCGTGCTCGAAAGGATAATCACATAGACTCCTATATGTGGCATTGTCGTCTTGGCCATATAAGCAAGAAACGCATGTCCGAATTACACCGATGTGGAATTCTGGAATCGTTTGAATTGGATTCATACGATACATGCGAATCATGCTTAAAAGGCAAGATGACTAAGTTACCTTTTACTGGAAAAGGTGAACGAGTGGGAGAGTTACTAGGTCTAGTACATACTGACGTATGTGGACCTATGTCAACTCAAGCTTTAGGAGGCTATAGCTACTTCATTACCTTCACCGATGATCACTCACGGTTTGGGTATGTGTTCTTGATGAAACACAAGTCTGAAGCCTTTGAAAGGTTCAAAGAATTCAGAAATGAAGTAGAGAAACAACATGACAAAAGTATTAAAATACTTCGATTGGATCGAGGTGGTGAATACTTAAGTCAAGAGTTTCTTGATTATCTAAGAGACAATGGCATATTGTCTCAATGGACTCCGCCCTATACACCACAGCATAATGGTGTATCTGAGAGGCGTAATCGGACCTTGTTGGACATGGTCAGTCAATGATGAATCATGCGACTCTTCCCAAGTCCTTTTGGGGTTATGCACTTGAATATTGTTTACTTGTTAAGCAGAATGCCTACAGGTAGTCTCAACTACTCCATATGAGATATGGAATGGTAAGAAACCTCATATATCTTACTTGAAGATATGGGGTTGTCTGCTTATGTGAAGCGGATGTATCGGACAAACCGGATGCTAAGTCGATAAATGTCTATTTATTGGATACCCTAAGGAAACAAGGGTTACCAATTCTATCATCTGTGGAACAAAAGGTGTTTGTTTCAAGGCATCTTTGTGTTTCTAGAGAAAGAGTTTCTCTTGCAAGAAAGCAGTGGGAAGTGTCGTCGAGCTTGAGGAGGCTCGAGAGACTCAAATAGACATTGATGAGATACGGTGAAGCACAATGAGACAACTCATAGTGATGAGCAATCGGCTGGACCTATTGTAACACCACATCTTCGTAGATCTGGTAGAACACATAATATTCCTGAGAGATATGGATTTCTCGTAAGTGAATCGAACGACGTGTTACTCATTGATGATGAGGAGCCTACCAGTTATGAAGAAGTGCTGACAAGTTCAGAAAGGGATAAGTGGCTTGGTGCCATGAAGTCGGAAATGGATTCCATGTACGAAAACCAAGTTTGGAACTTGGTTGACCCACCTGAAGGCATAAAGCCTATAGGGTGCAAGTGGGTTTTCAAGAAGAAAACCGACATGGATGGTAATGTGATTACCTATAAGGCTAGATTGGTGGCGAAAGGATATCGTCAAAGCAAGGTGTTGATTATGACGAAACCTATTACTTTGTAGCTATGCTTAAATCCATTCGGATGCTCCTGGCCATAGCGGCTCATTATGATTATGAGATATGGCAGATGGATGTGAAAATAGCTTTCCTTAATGGAAACCTGCTCGAGGACGTGTATATGATACATCCTGAGGGTTTCACATCGGTTGATAAAACCAAGGTATGCAAATTGCGACGATCCATTTATGGATTGAAGCAAGCATCCAGGAGCTGGAATATCCGTTTTGATGAGACGATCAAAAAGTTTGATTTCTCACAAAATCCAGACGAACCTTGTGTGTACAAGAAGGTTAGTGGGAGTGCAGTCGTGTTCCTAGTATTGTATGTCGATGACATATTACTTATAGGAAACGATGTGTCAATCTTACTGATCGAGTTAAGGTTTGGTTATCCAAGACATTCTCCATGAAAGACCTGGGAGAAGTAACCTACATCCTTGGGATTAAGATCTATAGAGATAGATCGAAACGGTTGCTTGGTCTTTCGCAGTCTACATATATAGACCGAGTGCTAAAGAGGTTTAGCATGTCGGAATCCAAGAAAGGTTATCTGCCCATCAGGCATGGGGTACACCTTTCGAAGTCTATGTGTCCGCGCACAGAAAACGAGAGGATTTGCATGAGTAAGATTCCCTATGCATCCGCAATAGGATCTATCATGTATGCTATGTTATGTACGAGGCCCGATGTATCGTATGCTCTGAGTGTCACGAGCAGATACCAGTCTGATCCAGGAATGGATCATTGGGCGGCTGTTAAGACGATCCTTAAGTACTTGAGAAGAACTAAGGATGTGTTCCTAATATATGGAGAAGGGGACATGGTGATACGCGGGTATACGGATGCCAGCTTCCAGACAGACAAGGATGATTCCAGGTCTCAGTCTGGATACGTGTTCACCTTGAATGGGGGCGCAGTGAGTTGGAAAAGTTCCAAACAAGAGACTGTAGCGGATTCTACCACTGAGGCAGAATACATTGCAGCTTCGAAAGCAGCAAAGGAAGCGGTTTGGATCAAGAAGTTCGTTCATGAACTTGGTGTGATTCCGGCCATTGTTGAAGCAATACCGGTCTACTACGACAACAATGGAGCAATTGCACAGGCGAAAGAGCCAAGGTCTCATCAACGATCCAAACATGTGCTTCGCCGCTATCATCTTATCAGAGAGATCATCAGTAGGAACGAAATACAAATCGAGAAAATTCTTTGAAAGAAACTTAGCGGATCCCTTGACTAAGGCATTACCTCAAAATAAGTTTGAGGGTCATGTTAGAGCTTATGGTATTGGATACCGTAGCGATTGGCATTAGGCCAAGTGGGAGTCTGTTAGTAATATATGAGAGATGTCCTAAGGCAATCGCCTTATGTATGAACCATTTATATGATAAATGAAGATTCACTATTTGAGTATACATGTTTTATGTATTTGATTGGATCTTAAACTCATTTCCTGAATGCCCACGATACGATTCACAGCATGAGAGAATTTGTGATTGGATCACAACTAGTGAGTATCTCTACATGTGTAATTGTGATGTATCGGAATTATCCCTAGTCGATGAAATGATGATTTTGGACACCATCAATTCTGACGAGATCTTGGTGTATCCAAGCGGTGATTCTCCGTGGAGACATTGTGATGTCCGGAGTTGATCGTGGATGTTAGTTATGGTAACTAGTTCATTGGAGTGACGTAAGACTTCATATGGTTCTCTGCATATATAGATATGTCAATGAAGTTCTTACTGTAGCTTAAGTGCGATGTTCCTTTGACTTGCGGTATTCAAGTCATCTTGATCATGGAGACTTATGCTTTGACATCTTAAGCAAACATCTCCGAGGAGATGTGGACCCGGGATGATTGGGTATAAGTCGAAATGATCGAAGGTGTTTGAATAGCCTATAAAGGATTCACCACTCCTTGCGAGGAGATGTATGTCCATGGCCTCTCGTCGGATTGTTACTAAAGTCTTTGGCCAAAGCATTACATGTTTAGAGTAAGGTACTCTTCGATACATGTGGAGTAACTAGAATCCGTAGGACGAGGAAATGATACTTGGGCTAGGTGTGACGTAGTCAGCCTAGTGGGGACTGACACAATAGACCATGTCCTGAACCAAGTGGGTCTAAGATGAGTGAAGGGAATGGGGCACGATTCATTCGAGCTACTGAAGGGTTTCAGAAATAGTTCTGGATCAACCGTTGATCTTTTCGGTTAATTGGGGATCATGATGTACTACTAGGTGCCACTCATGATCGTTCTATAATTAATGGTTAATTATAGACGGCCAACATAAACCGAGAACCTATTTGGTCACACGCACAACAAGTGTAATCCAAAGGATTTAAAACGAGCTTGAGAATGGGATTCTCAGACCGAGAGAAACTATGTTTGGTTGGACCAAACATAAAGCGAGCATGAAATCATTTCAGTCGCAATGGAAGCGTGGATGGGCCGCGTCTTATGAAGACGTAATGGATGAACCAAAATGGTTTGGTTCTAATCCAATGGATGAGAATAAACCAAAGGGTTTGGTTTATTTTAAACGAATGAACCAAAAGTTGGTTCGGTTCGTTTTAACTTAAAATAAACCATCATGGTTTGGTTTATTTTAACTTATCTTAATGGAGTGGGTTAACGGGCTTTATGGATATGATCCATTAACCATTAAGAGAATTAGTTCTCTATAAAATAGGGGTTAAACCCTAACCCAAAAACCCTAATGAAGTTTTGGCCGCCCAACCCTAGCCTCCTTTTGTTGTTGCCGCCCAACATGGTGTTGCCGCCAACTTCATGGAGCTGCTGCCACCTCCTTGCCGCCGGCATCCAAGCTTCAGCCGGCGATGCTCCGGCGACCCTCCGGTGATCTCTTGTGGGTTCGGTGATAAGGTGAGCTCCACATCTCCTTTGGCCGGCCTCTATTCCTCCACCAAAAGCTGTCCAGTTTTTCTGGACAGCTTGTTTCTTTGTTGTCGGAGCGTCGTTTGGACGACGGTTAGTGCTCCGACAGCGGCTAACTTACCGGGGATTTGATCTCCGGTAATCCTCTGAGGTGGGGGACGAAGGATTCGTCAAACGGTTGACGAATACCTCTCCGGAGAATCGAGTTTTGAGGACTCGGTTTTGGATCCGAATTTGGATTCGGATGGTGATCATCTCTCGATCACGTTGTCTTCAACACGAGGCTAGTAACCCGTACGAAGACGAAGCTCGTGGCTTAGCGAAGTCATCCCGAGGAGCTCGATGTGGATAAGGATAGAGACGATTCTTACGAGGATCGTTCCGGTTGATGTCATTCCCGCTACACGTCATACGAAAGGTATAACGTAGATAATTTTTTTTTATTGCAAATTTTAATTTACGGTTATGTCTACACTTGTTGTAATATGCATGTGTGTGTTGTAATAAATATAGATTTATTATTTTTAATTGCTTCCGCCGTGCTCATGTTTACGAAACATGATCGAACACACACACACCGCGGTGCCGGAAACCCAACAGATAGACGATTTGTTTGGATCAGCTAAATAACACCTATGTATACCCTAGGTTTGATCTACGACTGGAGGGTTGATATTGTAGTGACTTAGTGTAATACAATTATCATTGTCAGTGTGATGATTGAGCTATCTGTAGCTTAGAGTAAAAAGGATGCAGGTGTGTAGAAGACGACATTTCATATTTGTTATGAATTTTAGAAGATGTGGATAATGTTGTTAGACTTATCGACGATTTGGTCGTTCATGGATTTTAGGAATCAAGTACTCTTGGAGTATTTGAGATCGATTGTCATCATATATGTGGAGGATATATTTATGGATATATTCCCAATCTTGAGGGAAGTTGTGGTTTCCCTAGATTGATTTGGTATTTACCATAGATGAGGATAGGATGTTTTAGCGATACTATACTGTCGACTTGTGGGACCAAGATGGTGATGGCAATCACCTGGTCGGAAGTTTGTGAAGCTAGGTTTCAAGGCCTAGACGGTGGCTGACTTTTGTGTCAGTGTTAGTTAATCCGTCCGATATCGATGGAAGGGTATTGTACGCAGAGACATCATTTCAGGGATTAGGAGCGATTCTGATGCAGTTGAATGAGATGTATATTATGTGTATGCTAGTTGAAAAACCAGCGAGATTAGTCATTATAGTCTTCCAGTTACTTTCAGTTCTGTGTGACAGAGTGAATTTTGGATATTAGATTAATTTCTCTTGTAAGAATAAATCTCCTTCTCTGGGAAGGATAGTGGTTCCTAGAGTTGCATTCGTTTTAGGAAGAGTTGTTTCAGGAGACTCTTCATTCGAAAGTAATGATTTATTCAGAGTGTATCCGAAAATAGTGAATATTGAGACGTTCATGTTGGTGGGATGATATATGGGACACGGTTGATTTCGTAGTTTGATGTTGGGTAAGCCAACAAGCAAAGGTGGAATATTGTGATCAGTAGGGTTATGTACCGAGATAGAAGTGGTAGCCTAGTATGTTAGACTGTGTTGGGAGATTATCTAGAATTCGGAAAGGACTTGATAGGATTTGGGTAGTCGATGATCGATTAGCTAGGTCCGCTCCTTTTCTTTCGAGCCGTAAGATGAATTTCGTTGGATCGCTTGATGGAATTATATCCATGGAGTATCCTTGAGTATCATTTCTGATAGTGATTCATGATTCACCTTACGATTACAGCAAAGTCTCCCATCTCGTTCTGGTATAGAGCTCCACTCTGGTACAGTAATTGACCTCTTAATAGGTTGGCTGAGAGCGTATAAGAGCTGGAATATAATATTCGAGCTCAGTACTCCACTTAGTTACTTGAGGTGTGATTTTGCTCCGGATACTTGAGATGGTTGTTGTGGCATCTCGTACTCGTACATGAGTTGGAAATTTGGGGACCAAATTTTTATAAGTGGGGGAGAATGTAAAATCGGAAAAAAAAAATTATGGATTAATCCTTTAATTAATTGGGATTAATTAGGGGATTAATTGGGTTTAATTAGTAGACTAATTGGGTTATTAGCTAAATGGGCTAATGGGGTTAATTATCTTGTTAATAAATTTGGGCTTGGTGATTACCGAAAATGGAACCCAAAGTTAGGTTTGGATTGCGGTTAAAGCGTGAGGTTAGATTTGGGGTTGGACTTGAGCTAGTCGAACCAAGTTCCAATGGCCTTAAAAGCTTTTCGAACCCGTTTGCCAATTTGCACGATTTCTTCCTCCCTTCGCCGCGAGATTCCTCTTCTTTGCGATTTCTTCCCTTCGTCTCTTATCTCCTCCGCATCTCGCCGCCGTCATTCGTCGGGTAGTAGATCCAGCTGGAGGGAGGGACTCCGGACGAGCTCCGACGGGTGAGACTTCTATTGGTAGCGGGAGTCGGATGCGATCGGCCAGGCATGAGTTGGGATTCTACGAGTTTGGTGAGATTTGAGTAAGCAATTGATCCATTCCCTTAATTTGGACTGAAATCCATGCTTGCTTGTGGTCTCACTACTAGTAGCTCGGATCGGTGTTTGGGGTGGTGGAGCTTGATGGTCGCCGAGATCGCTATTTTGAGCAAGCCGCCGATCGCGCCGCCTCTGCTCGATCCTCGCCGGTCAGGCTGTTGATTGATTTACATCACCTACTCCGATCGAGGTGGATTGTCATTGTCAATAGTTTCCTATTCGGTGTCAGGTATCTCCGCTGCGAGCAAATTTATTGCTACCCTTCCTGTGTTTGCCACCATAATCGATCTGCTCTATGTTTCATCAGCAACAGCTTATGATGTTGTTGTCAATTTCTATGGTTGTTGCGATCTAGGGTTGCTTCATGAGCGACCACCAGTCTCATAACTAGGAAGCACCATCAATGCAACTATCAGTGGTTTGAGATCGCCAGAATTCATGGTAAGTCTGTTTATATTTTTCTTCTATGCAATGTGGATATAAACAACTATCTTAAAAGGCGATTGAATTGGTTTAAGATCGGCTGAGATATGAGATCTTCCCTATTTGGAGTGGTAGTCGATCGATGCATATGGGATGAGCATAATTGTTTTATTTGAATAAGGATGTTGGAAGTGAGGATCGGATGAAAATAGATATATATATATATATATATATATATTGTGATTTCAGGTATTCTTTGATTTAACTAGGGATTATTTCTATTCGACTGAAGGCTTGATTCCAGAACTACTGTGGACAATGGAAATTTAGTTTGGTAAGCTTGATCTAGTGATGGTATAGTTGGAGAACAATCATGTTTATTCGTGATCATTTGATATGTGATGGTATTTAATTGTATCCTATTGTTACAGGACTTTGATGGTGAGGGATACATGAATGTGGAGATGGATAGCACGGATTATGTATCAGGTGGGTAATATCTACCTGGTCCAGTAGTTTTGATCAAATTCTAGTGTATGATCTTGGATATATGTTTATACCTGTTTACCTTAAATCCACTCTTAATTAATCATATGCTTGTACTGCCTTGACCTTTGAGATATATACTCTGTTACTCATTGATTATCTAGCACGGATAGGAACTATAAACCCTATTATGTATTAGCTGATAGACGTTCAGTAAGTACATGTGGTTAGGGTTATCTTTATGACCTCAGATTGGGTTACTGTGTTCCATCACTAGGGTTAGGTGATGGATTGGATTATGGAGTCAATCGTTATATCATATCCGTATTAGTTGTGCATTTATGATGGATCTAGTTGTCTGTGTATAGATAAGTGTATGGTTGTCAGTATGTGACCATGGACTAGAGGTCCTAGCGCGATGGTATATCCATTATGGATTGTGTGCCTGTGTATGGTTATATGGACGGTCGATTGTATATCGCTACTGACTAGAGGTCTTAGCGTGGTTGACTGTCAGATGAGTATGACTCTTTATGCGATAGAGAGAGTCTTGTGGATTATAGTTCTTGCATAGTTGACTTTTAGTTGTCCAGGACTCCCCGTGGGAGAGGGAGTGTCGCGAGGATACATGTATGGAGTTATGCATCATTACATTTGCATGCATGCTGACGACTGGGTCTCCCTTGTGGATGAGATGGGTCGTCAGTCATCCTGCCTCCTCCCGCCACTGGGGTAGTGGTAGAGGTTGAGGCGAGCATTGGATGTGTCGCGCTCGGCCACTATGGATGGTGGTAGCTGGAGATGCGCACCTGGCCACTGTGCAGAGTGGTGTTAGCACTCGCCCACTATAGACGGTGGTTGTGTGAGGTGCAGTTGTCCTGTGTGCGGTGTTTGTCTACTCATGGGTAGGGACAGCATGGTTTGCAGCAGGGGCCCCTAGGAGTAGTTAGCTTTTTACGCTTATACGCTACTCACATATACTACCCCTCGCCACCGAGAGTGGTGGCATGGAGTCGGGCTAGTTGTCATTTGTCGTGCCACCGCCACTGGGGTCGTGGTTGGGTTGAGGTCCACAGACAGTGACCATGCATATGCATTGCTGATATATATGTATGCATATATTTGATATATGTTTTACATATGCCTGTGAGATGCTGCATTTGATTGAGCTATGATTGTTGCACATGCTTGTACATCATGATACATGCCATTTGCATTTTATTTATCGCTATGTGTTGAGCATGATACATTTGATTGATCATTATATGCATTTGATTAGCATCATGTCATTGTGTGGTACGACCGGGTTATTATACAGGTGATCATATCGTTCATATGTCCGTATTGGTCTATGTGATTGACACTATATGGTTATGTTATAGTATACCTGTTCAGGATGATCTAGCATATGGCATTACAGACCGCCAGGTATGTTGGTACATTACTTTATGTTCAGTTGATTAGTTTAGTATATACATTGAGTATGACTTTCATCAGAGTTATTTGTTATTAGATTTGGATATGATATATGTCTATTGGACTCATGTTGTATACCGTAGATCTTCACATGTATACTTGTAGATCGATCCTTATATGTTGTTCATGCACTTTCTATATATTACCCCTGAGTTTATACTCACCACCCGACCACGGGCTTCTTCGCCGCGATAAGTAGAAGATTCCTTGGGCGTTCGAGCTGCCACCGATCCCATCTCACACCTGACGAATGGATATGTTTTCCGTTGTTGTATCCTTACGGATTGTTGGTTTGGGTTTTTCCTGTATTATTTCCGTATTTGTGATATATACGGACATATTGTATGTATTTGGTCTTTGATTCGATTTACATATGATTCTTATCGTGTCAAGTCACTCCGGAGTGCACAGTTGGTCTTTGTATCTTGTTGATCTGTTCGTATTGTTTCCGCTGTGTTTAGTATGTTTGATATGTTGATATCTGTGTATATCATATTGTTGTTGTGGACCTATGGGCCTTGTATTAACCCGATATGTTGCCACGTACAGGGGAGATGTCGTCCGTTTGCTTTTCGGCACGGCATACTCTCGGGGCGTGACAGGGCTAATTGGTTGAATGCGCTCTAACCATATTAAAACTATTTCTCTATTAATGGGTTGGCTTTAACCTGGAGCATCGGCTTGTTGGACTCTCTCCAAGGTCGATGTGAAGGGAGGTGAAGTTGGGTGCTATGCATATGATGCATACTTGTTAATGTGTTAACATCCTGATGTATGTGTGGACATTCAATAAGTTGATAGCACATTGTGATAGTTGCATATATGTGATATGAAATCGGTATATTTGATACCTACCATCGTAGTTATGAATGACTTGTTGGACTCTATCCAAGGTTGTTCATATCTATGTTGGATATCAGCACATTCGGAGATGGACCTACGATCTCCCGAAGTAATTTTGGGGTTTTTGAAATTCGAAAAATGAATGGGATTTATAAATATATATTGATGCATTTTAAATCATCTTTCTCATATATGCTCGAGTTGTATTTCTAGGATAATTGATTGATCATGATGTCTTTGAATTTCCACTCTATCTTGGATTCAAATAAATTGACTTTGCCTAACTTTCTGAACTAGCTTAGAAACTTGAGAATTGTTCTCAAGGCGGAAAAGCTAGCGTATGTCCTTGAAGAGCCTCTTCCCAACCGTCCTAGGGACGATGCAACTCCAGACCAATTGTTGGCCTATCAGAAACATGTGGCAGATTCTGAACCGGCGAGTTGCATCATGCTAGCTGCGATGGTACTTGAGCTGCAAAAGCAGCATGAGCATATGGATGCTAATACCATAGTCTTCCATCTTCATGAGTTTTTTGATGAGCAAGCGAGATCCGAAAGGTTCGAAGTCTCCAGGCTCCTCTTCACCTCTAAGATGCAAGAAGGTTCGTCTATAGTGAAGTTTGTGCTAAAGATGAACGGGTACATTGAGCGGCTGGCCACCCTCGGGTTTGTGATGGATCATGAATTAAGTATCGACTTAATTCTGCATTGTTTGCACAAGAGTTTCTCACAATTTGTGATGAACTATCGGATGAACAAATTAGAATCCACTATTCCTGAGCTTCTCAATATGTTGAAGACTGTGGAGCCTTCTGTGAAGCATAAGGAGAAGGCGGTTCTATTAGTTGATTCCTCAAAGAAAGGTTCTAAGAGAAAGGCAAAGGAACAGAAGAAAGGGAAGAATAAGAAGGCTAAGAAGGCAGAACCAGCACAAAAGGGCACTTGCCATCATTGTGGCAAGGAAGGCCACTGGCGAAGAAACTGCAAGATTTATCTTGAGCCTGTGAAGAAGAAGAAGGCATCCGATGCCCCATCCTCTTCAGATATCTTCGTTATTGATTGTCATTCTATTTCCTTAGACACTTGGGTATTGGATACTGGGTGTCGCTCACATATATGTAATGACATACATGGGCTAAGGAATAAAAGAAGACTCATCAAGGGAGAGTCAAATTTACATGTTGGGAATGGAGCAAAGGTTGCTGCACTCGCCATCGGAACGTATTTGTTGAAACTCCCTACAGGACTTGTCTTAGAATTGGATAATTGCTTTTATGTTCCTTCGTTGATAAAGAACATCATTTCAATTTCTTGTTTAAATAGAAATGAGTACCATTTAACTTTTAGTAACAATTGTTATTACATAACTTTGAATGGAGTTCTTTATGGGACTGGAACTTTAAGCAATGGTGTTTATACATTGGATGTATCCAGTGACATTTTCAATATCGAAGCGATCAACAAGCGTGGTCGAAAGGATAATCAATTAGACTCCTACATGTGGCATTGTCGTCTTGGCCATGCAAGCAAGAAATGCATGTCCGAATTACACCGATGTGGAATTCTGGAATCGTTTGAATTGGATTCATATGATACATGCGAATGATGCTTAAAAGGCAAGATGACTAAGTTACCTTTTATAGGAAAAGGTGAACGAGTGGGAGAGTTGCTAGGTCTAATACATACTAATGTATGTGGACCTATGTCAACTCAAGCTTTAGGAGGCTATAACTACTTCATTACCTTCACCGATGATCACTCACAGTTTGGGTATGTGTTCTTGATGAAACACAAGTCTGAAGCCTTTGAAAAGTTTAAAGAATTCAGAAATGAAGTAGAGAAACAACATGACAAGAGTATTAAAATACTTTGATCGGATCGAGGTGGTCAATACTTAAGTCAAGAGTTTCTAGATTATCTAAGAGACAATGGTATATTGTCTCAATGGACTCCGCCATATACACCACAGCATAATGGTGTATCTGAGAGGCATAACCGGACCTTGTTGGACATGGTCAGGTCAATGATGAATAATGTGAATCTTCCCATGTCCTTTTGGGTCTATGTGCTTCAGACAGTTGTTTACTTGTTAAACAGAATGCCAACCAAGGTAGTCTCCACTACTCCATATGAGATATGAAATAGTAAGAAACCTCATGTATCTTACTTGAAGATATGAGGTTGTCCTGCTTATGTGAAGTGGTCTGTATCAGACAAATTGGATGCTAAGTCTGATAAATGTCTATTTGTTGGATACCCTAAGGAAACAATGGGTTACCAATTCGATTATCCTGTGGAACAAAAGGTGTTTGTTGTCACGCCCGCCCTTTTGGGGACCCAGAATCCGGAGGGGGCGGTGCGTGACGCGACCGTACATACATACATACATACATACAACGGAAGACTTTATACATATTTCGTACTTCTTACATCGGAACACTTTAGACATTATTTTTTTTTCTTTTATAACATAAACATGCATTGACATATATATATATATATATACTTCTTCTTCTTCACATAGAGCATGCATCATAACATATATAGATACTTCTTCTTACTTCTTCTTTACTTCTTCTTATTAACATAGAGCATGCATTATAACTTAGATAGATACTTAGTGCTTAGTTCAGGTTCATAACCATCGTTGTCATACGGAGACATAAGTAAGGACACCCATAAACATCATCATCATAGGCAAACATATATATATAAACCTAACGGATCTTCTCCACCATGCCACTGCCACACACATTTGGCCCCTCCTGCTGCTCCCTTTAGTTTATCCATCCCTTACCCTTATCTGCAGTACGAGGGAAAGATAAACTATAAGCACATAGGCTTAGTAAGATCCAGTCCTACTCACAAAAAACCATATACCGACATTAATCATAGCATGTACCATTCATAACATATAAGCATGTAACATTCATAACATATAAGCCACATAACATGTAACATACATGGCGTAATCAACTTAACATGTAGCATAAATAACGTGAGTAAACATAACATATCTCATCCATAGCATGGCAGCATAACATGTATCATCTATAACATAGCATCATGTCATGTACGTCTAGGACTTATTTAAACATAACATATAACATATGTAACGTAGCAATCAACATAACATAAAACATATAGGTATGACCTATCAAACATAACATACATCATATGTAGCATAGTGACATAACATGGCATATCAAACATAACATGCATCATATGTAGCATAGTGACATAAACATGGCATATCAAACATAACATGCATCATATGTAGCATAGTGACATAAACATGGCATATCAAACATAACATCATAGTGACATAAACATGGCATATCAAACATAACATGCATCATATGTAGCATAGTGACATAAACATGGCATATCAAACATAACATGCATCATATGTAGCATAGTGTAGCATAGTGACCTAAACATGGCATATCAAACATAACATGCATCATATGTAGCATAGTGACATAACATGGCATATCAAACATAACATGCATCATATGTAGCATAGTGACATAAACATGGCATATCAAACATAACATGTAACATAACAATCTAATCAGGTAACATATGCAGGATGCTTTTGAAAACATATATTATAGGTACGTAAATATAATTCTCAACATATTTGGGCCCGGCATTGTACCACTTCTTCATTATCATAGCGCGCATCCCTAAATAGGCCCGAGGTAGCAAGTCTCGAACCTAATAGGTTACTAGGCCCGATCTTAGTCCGTCGACCTAGGGCAATCGTCATAGCGTAGAAGCCCATCCTAGGCCCGAGTCTTACTCCATCGACCTAAGGCATCTTGGAGCCCATCCCGTACTAGGCACGAGTCTTATTCCATCGACCTATGGGCAATTATACATAGAAGCCCATCCTAGGCCCGAGTCTTATTCCATCGACCTAGGGCATCTTAGGAGCCCATCACTTCTTGGACCCTGTTAGGGTCTTGGTGCAAGCCATGCAGAAGGTAAAATACTTATATGCTTATTTTATAACATAGCTTATTTCATTTTGCAAACACAGCATACTTCATTTCATAACACATCATGCTTCCCTTCATGGACATATCATCTTTCATTTCGTAAACATGCCATTCTTCATTTCATAATATATCATTCTTCATTTCATCATCATGGCATATTCATGTCGTGAACATATCGTTTTGTTTCATTTCATAATCTTATCTTCTTCCATTTCATAACATATTTTAAACATCGCATACACATAGACATGGCAAAAGGGCATGGCATCAAAAGTAAGTAAACACTAACCTAAGGCATGTTATCTTCATCTAGCATTATTTAATATCACAAGTCAACATGAATTCACCCAACATAAAACACATGTTAACCTATTCATTTAACTTAACAACAAATTCATATGCACATAAGACTTATATTAAAACTTCATCTAATCCCCAAAATGCTTGATGGCCGAATGGTCCATAGGGTCTTCTAGGGTTATCTTTTAACCTAATTCATTTCATACAACAACAACTTCATTTGCATATAACATATGGATTAAAACTTCATTTGTTCACCCAAAAACCTAGGTTGGCCGAATGGTCCAAGTAGGGTTTTTAGGGTTAACCTTTAACCTAATTCATTTCATATAACAACAACTTCATTTGCATATAACATATGGATTAAAACTTCATTTGTTCACCCAAAAACCTAGGTTGGCCGAATTGTCCAAGTAGGGTTTTTAGGGTTAACCTTTAACCTAATTCATTTCATATAACAACAACCTAATTCATTTCATATAACAACAACTTCATTTGCATATAACATATGGATTAAAACTTCATTTGTTCACCCAAAAACCTAGGTTGGCCGAATGGTCCAAGTAGGGTTTTTAGGGTTAACTTTTGCCATAATCCATCTTAATCCTAACATCATCATATAGTTACAAAAACATGACATAGAGCTTCATTAAAACCCTAAAATCATGGCATGGACGAAAAGGCTTTAGGTGCTATTAGGGTTAGCTTTTAACCTAATTCCTTTTTCCATGTTAACATCATCATCTACCTCCTAAACATAGCATACAACTTCATTGATAAACTAAAACATAGCTTGGTTAGATATAACATATAGATTTCTTTTACAAACATCAATCGAAGCTACTCGTATGCAGGTGAGGGATACTTACATCCTTCGCTTTGCTTTGGGTGGGGAAGATAACCTAAAGAACCAACCTAGCCTTTGCTTTCTTGCTTGGATGAGGTTCGGCCAAAAGAGGGAAATGGAGAGGGAGAGGCTCTAGGTTTCGGTGAGAAGGAGAAGAAGAGAGGAAGTGGCAAATTAGAACTTTCCCTCTTCTTTATAAAGGGAGGAAGAGAAGTTTCTCTTCTCTTCTTCCATGCCTCTTCATTTTCCTTTATCACACTTATCTATAATCCCCCCCCCTTCCTCTAATGATAATATCCTATTGGGCTTTTGGTTGGTGGGTGCATCTATAGGGTTTGGCTATCTCTAGAGGTTTGGAGTTCAATTCCTAGGTCTTGCATCCATTTTTGGCTTATTTTCTTTTGTTTTGGAAAAAGGCCCACCCAAGGCCCATGATCATCAAGCCAAAAATTCCTGTAAAATTGCTAGGAATTTTACGGGCGTTACAATCCTTCATACCTTTTAAAAGTTTCGTCCTCGAAACTTAGAACAATTGTGGGTACTTCTGCTTCATGTCCTCCTCGCGTTCCCAGGTAGTTTCCTCGTACCGTTGATTCTGCCACAGGACCTTTACTAAGGGCACCTCTTTGTTCCTTAGCCTCTTGATTTCTCGGTCTAGTATTTGGATAGGCCGACTTTCAATACTCAGGTCCTCTTGAACTTGTACTGTTTGTGGCTCGATCACTTGGTCCGTACTGGAAATGCATTTCTTGAGCACAGAGACATGGAACACGTTGTGAATAGCCAACATCTCTTGAGGCAGCTCTAGCTTGTAAGCTACCTTGCCAATCCTCTGCAATATCGGATACGGTCCCACGTAGCGTGGACTCAGTTTACCCTTCCTTCCGAATCTCATCACTCCCTTCATAGGAGCCACTTTGAGGAATACTAGGTCCCCAACTTTGAATTCTAACGGTCTGCCGCATATCGCATAGCTCTTTTTGCTCGGCTGGCGGTTTCAATTCTCGGCGGATGTTCCGTATAGCTCGGGTGGTGTCGTCGATGAAATCCGTCTGGAGTCCCATCCTCTTCTTTTCACCACCCTCGTACCAGCATATGGGAGATCTACATTTCCTCCCGTATAGAGCCTCGTAGGGTTTCATTCCAATAGTAGCCCGGTAGCTATTATTGTAGGCGAATTCTACCAAACATAAGTATCGGCACCAGCTACCTTTGAAATCCAGGGCACAGGCTCGTAACATATCCTCCAGTACTTGATTTACTCTTTCGGTCTGTCCGTCCATCTGGGGATGGAAGGCAGTACTGAACAATAGCTGCATGCCTAGGGCCTTCTGAACACATTCCCAAAAATGGGAAATAAAGTGACCATCTCTGTCAGAACTGATGGTCTTAGGAATTCCATGTAGTCTGATAATTTCCCTAGCATATAACTGAGCCAGTTGCTCCGTCGAATAGGTCATCTTGATTGCTAAGAAATGGGCGGACTTCGTCAATCTGTCCACAATTACCCATATAGCATCATAACCGTTTTTCGTCTTGGGCAATCCTAAGATGAAATCCATAGAAATGTCCTCCCATTTCCATTCTGGAATATGGATCGGCTGCAGTGTTCCTCCAGGTCTCTGGTGTTCTGCCTTAACCCTCTGGCGGTCGAGCGAAATCTTGACATCATCTCTTTTCATTCCGAACCACCAGAACTTTCGTTTTAGGTCTTGGTACATCTTGGTGGTTCCAGGATGCATCGCATAAGGAGTTCTGTGAGTTTCCTCAAATATCTCCTTCCGCAATTCTAGATCGTCGGGAATACACAAGCGATCCCGGAGGTAGAGTACTCCACTATCAGAGATCCGAAACCCATCGTCCTTTCCTTCTAAGACCTCTTGCTTGATCCTCTGAAGGCTTGGGTCACGGGCTTGCTTTTCTAGTATATCATCGAACAGTGTCGGTGTTATCGTCATGGTTGAGAGCTGTCCGGAGATGATTTCAACCCCGTAACGCATAATCTCTTTTTCTAAGGGTCGAGATAACACTGATAGAGGCATCAAGGTGGCGCAGGACTTCCTGCTGAGTGCATCCGCCACCTTGTTAGCTTTCCCCGGATGGTAGAGAATCTCGCAGTCATAATCCTTGACGAGTTCGAGCCATCTGCGCTGTCTCATGTTCAGGTCCTTCTGTGTGAAGAAATATTTCAGACTCTGGTGGTCTGTATAGATCCTACACTGAGCTCCATAGAGATAATGCCTCCATGTTTTGAGAGCAAAGACCACGACCGCTAGCTCTAAATCGTGGGTGGGATAATTCCTTTCGTGTTCCTTGAGTTGCCTAGAGGCGTAGGCAATGACCTTGCCATTCTGCATAAGTACAGCTCCGAGTCCCAATCAAATCAACTATACCTCATACATCCCATGTAATAAACTAATCACTAATTTCAAAGGAAACGAGCTCATAGGAAACGAGCTCATTATTTCTTATTCATACGTTCAGAAAAGAAAAATGTTAATATATAACATTCCTTATTTCTAATCGGAACAAAACTTCTTGAGAAGATAGTTTATTACAACTCCCACTAGGACAAACCCTAGTGCAGTTGTAATTATGTTTAATCCTATCTTCCTTGGCCTCATTAGGGTAGTCTCAGGCTGGCCAATAAGTTGACGGTTTGTGGAACTCTCTTCATTCTTTTCGAGGCCAGCTACCACAGGATTCTCTTGAACCTTGTGCTCCAGTAGTTCCCAGCACAACTCAGCATATGTTATCCGCCCTTCATAGCGGCCCCATACGTGATGCGCAACTACCATGAGATCATTTGGGAGAGAGCGTACCAAGGCCCATATCCGATAATTGTCTAGTAACAGAAACTCCTGCTGTTCGAGTCTCCTAAAAAGACCATCGAGCCTTTTAATGTGTCCGTTGACCCCACCATTAGGTTTATAAACTATCTCTTCAATAGCTTCCCTCAATTTGTTTCGTAACACATCACGACGGGTCATTGTAGTCATCGTCCGTGCCATCTGAAATTGAAATAATTGAAGTCAGTATGAAACCGACTAACCAGTGCGAAACCGGCTTAATTCAATTCATATGAGCATAGACCTTACACAATTAATTACGAAAATCAATTCTTCGTAATTTTAGGAGTTTTTTTTTTTGATGAGTTCAACTGAACAATCGACTCCCCTAGTTTTTTATTCCGAATTCAAGTTGTACTAACAACTATTCGACACTTGGGTTATTATTTAAATTGACCATAGTCAAATTTCTTCGTTGATCAATTTTGATTTACCTAATTTGTCTACCTTTGACCCCTTTGGCCAATCACAAGTGTTTCTTGTGAAGCTAGTATAAGTTTTCGTTCGTTGCCCTACGCATACTTAGACTAAAGCTAACATAAAGTCATTTTAAGCTTAAGGCATCATTCATGTTCTCATGCATAGTTTAAGCTTAAGGTATTTTATATCATACAAGAACAAGCATAAGGGTATCATACATATTTTCATGCATATTTAAGCTAGAAGCATTTCCTATCATACATGGAAAACAAATTCACAAAATTAGAGAAGACATAGAATTCTTACTAGGAGCGGCAGGATTTGGAGCTTGATGTGTGTGTGTAGTGGAAAGCGGATCAGCTCGATACCAACTGTCACGCCCGCCCTTTTGGGGACCCCGAATCCGGAGGCGTGGCGTGTATGACCCGTATACATACATACATACATACATGGAAGACTTTATACATATTTTATTACTTCTTACAGTGGAAGACTTTAGACATTATTTTTTTTTCTTTTATAACATAAACATGCATTGACATATATATATATATATATACTTCTTCTTCTTCACATAGAGCATGCATCATAACATATATAGATACTTCTTCTTACTTCTTCTTTACTTCATCTTTACTTCTTCTTATTAACATAGAGCATGCATTATAACTTAGATAGATACTTAGTGCTTAGTTCAGGTTCATAACCATCGTTGTCATACGGAGACATAAGTAAGGACACCCATAAACATCATCATCATAGGTAAACATATATATATAAACCTAACGGATCTTCTCCACCATGCCACTTTGCACACATTTGGCCCCTCCTGCTGCTCCCTTTAGTTTATCCATCCCTTACCCTTATCTGCGATGCGAGGAAAGATAAACTATAAGCACATAGGCTTAGTAAGATCGATCCTACTCACAAAAACCATAAACGACATTAATCATAGCATGTACCATTCATAACATATAAGCATGTAACATTCATAACATATAAGCCACATAACATGTAACATACATGGCGTAATCAACAACATGTAGCATAAATAAGCGTGAGTAAACATAACATATCTCATCCATAGCATGACAAAGATAACATGTATCATCTATAGCATCATGTCATGTACATCTAGGACTTATTTAAACATAACATATAACATATGTAACATAGCAATCAACATAACATAAAACATATAGGTATGACCTATCAAACATAACATACATCATATGTAGCATAGTGACATAACATGGCATATCAAACATGCATCATATGTAGCATAGTGACATAAACATGGCATATCAAACATAACATGCATCATATGTATCATAGTGACATAAACATGGCATATCAAATATAACATGCATCATATGTAGCATAGTGACATAAACATGGCATATCAAACATAACATGCATCATATGTATCATAGTGACATAAACATGGCATATCAAACATAACATGCATCATATGTAGCATAGTGACATAAACATGGCATATCAAACATAACATGCATCATATGTAGCATAGTGTAGCATAGTGACCTAAATATGGCATATCAAACATAACATGCATCATATGTAGCATAGTGACATAACATGGCATATCAAACATAACATGCATCATATGTAGCATAGTGACATAAACATGGCATATCAAACATAACATGTAACATAACAATCTAATCAGGTAACATATGCAGGATGCTTTTGAAAACATATATTATAGGTACGTAAATATAATTCTCAACATATTTGGGCCCGGCATTGTACCACTTCTTCATTATCATAGCGCATCATCCTAAATAGGCGGTAGCAAGTCTCGAACCTAATAGGTTACTAGGCCCGATCTTAGTCCGTCGACCTAGGGCAATCGTCATAGCGTAGAAGCCCATCCTAGGCCCGAGTCTTACTCCATCGACCTAAGGCATCTTGGAGCCCATCCCGTACTAGGCCCGAGTCTTATTCCATCGACCTAGGGGCAATTATACATAGAAGCCCATCCTAGGCCGAGTCTTATTCCATCGACCTAGGGCATCTTAGGAGCCCATCCCTTCTTGGACCCTGTTAGGGTCTTGGTACAAGCCATGCAGAAGGTAAAATACTTATATGCTTATTTTATAACATAGCTTATTTCATTTTGCAAACACAGCATACTTCATTTCATAACACATCATGCTTCCCTTCATGGACATATCATCTTTCATTTCGTAAACATGCCATTCTTCATTTCATAATATATCATTCTTCATTTCATCATCATGTCATATTCATGTCGTGAACATATCATTTTGTTTCATTTCATAATCTTATCTTCTTCCATTTCATAACATATTTTAAACATCGCATACACATAGACATGGCAAAAGGGCATGGCATCAAAAGTAAGTAAACACTAACCTAAGGCATGTTATCTTCATCTAGCATTATTTAATATCACAAGTCAACATGAATTCACCCAACATAAAACACATGTTAACCTATTCATTTAACTTAACAACAAATTCATATGCACATAAGACTTATATTAAAACTTCATCTAATCCTTAAAATGCATGATGGCCGAATGGTCCATAGGGTCTTCTAGGGTTATCTTTTAACCTAATTCATTTCATACAACAACAACTTCATTTGCATATAACATATAGATTAAAACTTCATTTGTTCACCCAAAAACCTAGGTTGGCCGAATGGTCCAAGTAGGGTTTTTAGGGTTAACCTTTAACCTAATTCGTTTCATATAACAACAACCTAATTCATTTCATATAACAACAACTTCATTTGCATATAACATATGGATTAAAACTTCATTTGTTCACCCAAAAACCTAGGTTGGCCGAATGGTCCAAGTAGGGTTTTTAGGGTTAACCTTTAACCTAATTCATTTCATATAACAACAACCTAATTCATTTCATATAACAACAACTTCATTTGCATATAACATATGGATTAAAACTTCATTTGTTCACCCAAAAACCTAGGTTGGCCGAATGGTCCAAGTAGGGTTTTTAGGGTTACTTTTGCCATAATCCATCTTAATCCTAACATCATCATATAGTTACAAAAACATGACATAGAGCTTCATTAAAACCCTAAAATCATGGCATGGCCGAATAGGCTTTAGGGGCTATTAGGGTTAGCTTTTAACCTAATTCCTTTTTCCATGTTAACATCATCATCTACCTCCTAAACATAGCATACAACTTCATTGATAAACTAAAACATAGCTTGGTTAGATATAACATATAGATTTCTTTTACAAACATCAATCGAAGCTACTTGTATGCGGTGAGGATACTTACATCCTTGCTTTGCTTTGGGTGGGGAAGATAACCTAACGCCCCAACCGAGCCTTTGCTTTCTTGCTTGGATGAGGTTCGGCCAAAAGAGGGAAATGGAGAGGGAGAGGCTCTAGGTTTCGGTGAGAAGGAGAAGAAGAGAGGAAGTGGCAAATTAGAATTTTCCCTCTTCTTTATAAAGGGAGGAAGAGAAGTTTCTCTTCTCTTCTTCCATGCCTCTTCATTTGCCTTTATCACACTTATCTATAATCCCCCCCTTCCTCTAATGATAATATCCTATTGGGCTTTTGGTTAGTGGGTGCATCTATAGGGTTTGGCTATCTCTAGAGGTTTGGAGTTCAATTCCTAGGTCTTGCATCCATTTTTGGCTTATTTTCTTTTGTTTTGGAAAAAGGCCCACCCAAGGCCCATGATCATCAAGCCAAAAATTCCTGTAAAATTGCTAGGAATTTTACGGGCGTTACATTTGTTTCAAGGCATGTTGTGTTTCTAGAGAAAGAGTTTCTCTTGCAAGAAAACAGTGGGAGTGTCGTCGAGCTTGAAGAGGCTCGAGAGACTCAAATAGACATTGATGAGTTACCTAGTGAAGCACAATAGCCGATAACTCATAGTGATGAGCAATCGGCTGGACCTATTGAAACTCCACATCTTCATAGATCTGGTAGAACACGCAATATTTTTGAGAGATATGGATTTCTCATAAGTGAATCAAATGATGTGTTACTCATTGATGATGAGAAGCCTACCAGTTATGAAGAAGTTCTTTCAAGTTCAGAAAGGGATAAGTGGCTTGAAGCCATGAAGTCGGAAATGGATTCCATGTATGAAAACCAAGTTTGGAACTTGGTTGACCCACCTAAAGGCATAAAGCCTATAGGGTGCAAGTGGGTTTTCAAGAAGAAAACCGACATGGATGGTAATGTGATTACCTATAAGGCTAGATTGGTGGCGAAAGGATATCATCAAACACAAGGTATTGATTATGATGAAACCTATTCTCCTGTTGCTATGCTTAAATCCATTCGGATGCTCCTGGCCATAGCGGCTCATTATGATTATGAGATATGGTAGATGGATGTGAAAACAGCTTTCCTTATTAGAAACCTACTCGAGGACGTGTATATGATACCGCCTGAGGGTTTCGCATCGGTTGATAAAACTATGGTATGCAAATTGCGATGGTCCATATATGGATTGAAGCAAGCATCCAGGAGCTGGAATATCTATTTTGATGAGACAATCAAAAGGTTTGATTTCTCACAAAATCCAGATGAACCTTGTGTGTACAAGAAGGTTAGTGGGAGTGTAGTCGTGTTCCTAGTATTGTATGTCGATGACATATTACTCATAGGAAACGATGTTTCAGTCTTACAGTCAGTTAAGATTTGGTTATCCAAGACATTCTCCATGAAAGACCTAGGAGAAGCAACCTACATCTTCGAGATTAAGATCTATAGAGATAGATCGAAATGGTGCTTGGTCTTTCGCAGTCTACATATATAGACCGAGTGCTAAAGAGGTTTAGCATGTCGGAATCCAAGAAAGGTTTCCTACCCATCAGGCATGGGATCACCTTTCAAAGTTTATGTGTCCGCGCACAGAAGACGAGAGGATTTGCATGAGTAAGATTCCCTATGCATCTGCAATAGGATCTATCATGTATGCTATGTTATGTACGAGGCCCGATGTATCGTATGCTCTGAGTGTCACGAGTAGATACTAGTCTGATCCAGGAATGGATCATTGGGCGGCTGTTAAGACAATCCTTAAGTACTTGAGAAGAACTAAGGATATGTTCCTAATATATGGAGAAGGGGACATGGCGATATGTGGGTATACGGATGCCAGCTTCCAGATAGACAAGGATGATTCTAGGTCTCAGTCTAGATACGTGTTCACCTTGAATGGGGGTGTAGTGAGTTGGAATTCAAACAAGACACTGTAGCGGATTCTACCAGCGAGAATACATTGCGGCCGGAGCGAAAGGCGATTTGGATCAAGAAGTTCATTTATTAACTTGGTGTGGTTCCAGCCATTGTTGAATCAATACCGGTCTACTGCGACAATAATGGAACAATTGCATAGGCAAAAGAGCCAAGGTCTCATCAACGATCCAAACATGTGCTTCGCCACTATCATCTGATCAGAGAGATTATTAGTAGAAAGGAAATACAAATCGAGATAATCCCCACTGAAAGGAACTTAGCGGATCCTTTGACTAAGGCATTACCTCAAAGTAAGTTTGAGGGTCATGTTAGAGCCTATGGTATTGGATACCATAGCGATTGACATTAGGCCAAGTGGGAGTTTGTTAGTAATATGTGAGAGATGTCCTAAGGCCATCGCCTTATGTTAGAACCAATTATATGATAAATAAAGATTCACTATTTGAGTATACATGTTCTCATGTATTTGATTAGATCTTAAACTCATTTACTGAATGTCCACAATACGATTCACAGCATGAGAGAATTTGTGATTGGATCACAACTAGTAAGTATCTCTACATGTGCAATTGTGATGTATAAAAATTATCCCTAGTCGATGAATTGATGGATTCAGACACCATCAAATCTGTCGAGACTAGCACGAGGTATACTCCTTGGTGTATCCAAGCAGCTGATTCTCACTGGCTTGAGACATTGTGATGTCCGGAGTTAATCGTGGATGCTAGTTATGGTAACTAGTTCATTGGAGTGGCCAAACGTAAGACTTCATATGGTTCTCTGCATATATAGATATGTCAATGAAGTTCTTACTGCAGCTTAAGTGCGATATTCCTTTGACTTGCGGTATTCAAGTCATCTTGGTCATGAAGACTTATGCTTTGACATCTTAAGCAAGCATCTCCAAGGAGATGTGGACCCGGGATGATTGGGTATAAGTCGAAGTGATCGAAGGTGTTTGAATAGCCTATAAAGGATTCACCACTCCTTGCGAGGAGATGTATACCCATGGCCTCTCATCGGATTGTTACTAAAGTCTTTGGCCAAAGTATTACATGTTTAGAGTAAGGTACTCTTGGATACATGTTTAGTAACTAAAATCCGTAGGACGAGGAAATGATACTTGGGCTAGGTGTAACGTAGTCAACCTAGTGGGGACTGACACAATAGACCATGTCCTGAATGAAGTGGGTATAAGATGAGTGAAGGGAATGGGGCACGATTCATTAGAGCTGCTGAAGGGTTTTAGAAATAGTTCTGGATCAACCGTTGATCTTTTCGGTTAATTGGGGATCATGATATACTACTATGTGCCACTCATGATCGTTTTATAATTAATGATTAATTATAGATGGCCAACATAAATCGAGAACCTATTTGGTCACACGCACAACGAGCGTAATCCGAAGGATTTAAAACGAGCTTGAGAATGAGATTCTCAGACCAAGAGAAACTAGGTTTGGTTGGACCAAACAAGGAGCGAGCATGAAATTGTTTCAGGCGCAATGGAAGCGTGGATGGGCCGTGTCTTATGAAGACATGATGGATGAACCAAATTGGTTTGGTTCTAATCCAATGGTGGAGAATAAACCAAAGGGGTTTACTTTGTTTTAAATGAATGAACCAAAGTTGGTTCGGTTCATTTTAACTTAAAATAGACCAAATCGGTTTGGTTTATTTTAGCTTAAATTAATGGAGCGGGTTAATGGGTTTTGGTTATGAACCAATAACCATTAGGAGAATTTTTTCTCTATAAAATAGGGCTCAAGGGTTTAATGAGAGCCCTAATCCAAGTTGCCGCCCCCTCCCTTTTCTCCTCTTGTGGTCGGCGCCCAAACCCTAGCCGCCCCCCACCCTTGTGCCGCCATCCAAGCTTGTTGTCGGCATCCAAGCTTCAGCCGGTGATCTTCTGGCGACCCTCCGGTGATCCTCCTTGGCTCCGGTGACCAAGGACTTGCTGGCCCTCTTCTCTTTGGCCGACGCAAACTCCTCCACCAAGCTGTCCAATTTTCTGGACATCTTGTTTCCTTCGTGGTGAGCATTGTTTGGACGACGCGTTTGGAGCTTCAACGGTGGCTTCTTTGCCAGAATTCGATCTCCGATAATCCTCATAGGTGAAGGATTAAGGATTCGTCAAACGGTTGAATACCTCTCGGAGAAGCGAGTTTTGAGGACTCGTTTTGAATGAATTTTGATTCAGATTGTGATCTTCTCTCGATCACATTGTCTTCGACACGAGAATAGTGACTAATACGAAGACGAGCCTCGTGACTTTGTGAAGTCATCCCGAAGATACTCAGCGTGGATACGGATAGAGGTGATTCTAGCGAGGATCGCTCGGTTGATGCCTTTCCCGCTACACGTGATACATAGAATAAATTTCCTTTTATTGCAAAATTTGAAACTATGGTTATGTCTACACATGTTGTACTATGCATGTGTGTGTTGTGTGTGTTGTAATAAATTAGATTTATTATTTTTGTTTCTTCCGCTGTGCACATGTTTACGAAACATGTTCGAACACACACTCGCCGCGGTGTCGGAAACCCAACAGATGAAGCATCCACCTCCGGAAGAAGTGAAGAAACCTACCATATCGCCTCTACCGATCTAGGAAACTCAAGCATTTTAATTAAAAATAGAAATCATATCATATGCTTTGAGTGTAGGGTAGCTGGGTATTACAAGAGTAAATGCCCAAAATTGGCCAAGGAGAAAGTGTTGGTGCCAAAAGTTCAAGAAAAATAAAACGATGTCGGAGTCCTCGCTAGGAAAAGCAAAGAAAACATTGTGTTCTTTAAATGAAACCAAAGGGGACACTATAGAAGTCAATGCCCTAGGGCAAGGAAGAAGGGGCAAGAAGGAGCTACAAAAGTAAGGGAGCTTCTAAAAGAAACCCTAAGGTATATTTTAATGCACCTTCTAGTTCTAAGGTTAAAATGCATGTTTTTAGTACTCTTGCTATTGCTCATGAAAAGCATGCTAGTAGAAATAATAGATTTTATTATTTAGGTGCCAAGCATGTAGATTTATCTAAGAACAAACCTAGGAACAATAACTCTAGACTCATTCTTCCTAGGGAGTCGATTAAAAAGGTAGAGAACCACCTAGACATTATGTAAAATACCACAAATAAATGGATAAAGAGTGAAAAAAATGATGGATGGTTAGAAATAAATCAAACCTAACCTAGGTTAAACCTTATGGGATTTATTAAACCTAACCTATGTTTAATAACTTTAAATGGATCCACTTCATTACTTAATGGACCCATTTTTTTACCCGTTCCTTATTTCCTGACGCTGACTTTTTCTTTACTCCGAGCGATTCTTCTCCCTCTCGATTCTTCACCGCGCGACCCTTCCCCTTTCTCCCAGCATTAATCAGCCACCATCTTCTTCCCTGCGCCGCCGTAGTCTGTCGCCAAATGCCAAGCCTTCTACTGGCCTCTCAATCGGACCCGCGGACAGGCCACCGTATCGCCGTGTGTGACCTTCATCGCCGACGTCTTCTTCTTCCCCCGATCTCACGAACACCACTTCTTCTACCTCTCTATCTTCTCAGCCTCTCTATTGTGGCTGATGCCCTTTGGTGGGAAGATCGGATGGAAGGAAGGAAGCCGCCGTCTCTCTATTTCCTCGCGATTTAGCAGCTGTTGACCCCTTCAGTGGAAGATCCGACTGGGGCAAAAAATGATGACCGGGCAATGGGGTGGAGGCTCTTTTTTGGGAGTGAGTGAGCGGTCTGGCGATTGTCACCGGAGCTAGGCGATGGGTTTGTGGATGCCGATTTTCGATGAGCAGTTTGGGGAGGATCGCCATCAGATTTGGTGATCGCGAGTACGGTTTCTCTGGTGAATAAGGGAGGAAGGGGGGACTGCCGAGAGACTTCTAAGACAGGTAAGTTGTATTTACAGCTTTGATGTTTTTTTGTTCTGTTCTTGAATTATGGATGCAAGGAGTAGGTTTCATGAAGGTTTGTAATGGGTTTTAGGCAATGTGAGCAAGGTTTGTTTTCCTACTCAAAATGATTGGAACAAGCTGATATCTTAATGTGATTGAAGGAGCTAAGTGATTGAAGTTAAGTTGGTAGGTTTTTCTTCCTACCGTAGCATGCAAGAGAATGGAGGTAAGGTTGTGGATTTACTGTGGGTTAAATTCATTGGTTCCATATCATGATTAGATGAACAGATCCTTATAGATGAGCAAATCTATTTATGGATTAAAGATTTGGGGAATTGATCATAGAAAGCTTATGTTCTTTTTGATTACAGGTGATCACCAATGAATGGTTTTTTGGATATGTTGTGGGCCATGAAAACTGCATTTATTCAATAGAATGATTCAAATTGGATAACTTTAAGTGATCAAAAACTATGCAGGCGAGGCTAAGCTTGGGTAAGTCCGATTTGGGATTGGAGTTGGATGTATTTTAGTTGTGCCACCATATCCAATCTAATTTATAAGATGATGATGTTATTGGTTCCATTTGTAGATTATATACAGTGTTTGGGTATTTTGGAGATGACAGTATTCTATAGGTTTCAATAGGGTTAAGGAATTGGTTTGGTTCTACTATTAAATTGATGGTAAAACTTAGATATATATTGCATTCCTTGGTGTACATGACTTTGATGCGAGGCGAGTTCGCAGACGTGAAGACAGTTACGATTTATTTAACAGGTGGGTAATTTCCTACCCTGGTTAGGTAGTTGTTGTTGCATACAGATTTAAATATATATATATGATCATATTATATGTTCATATTACCTTGACCCCGCTCTTATTTATTCTTGTGCTTGATACTTTGTCTTTGGCCTATATGCTCTATTGTTGTTATCACATTTCCTTCATCATGATTAGGAGTTACAGATGTGATGTAGGTAAATCTATAAATGCTTAGTAATGTGTAAATAGTGGAGTACGGATGATGACCTAATTTGTAAATTGGGAAAGAGGTCATCCGTAAGTAGGTAATGTCCTGAACGTAGGATTGATATCAATACCCTTATGTTGCTTGTTTACTACCGATCATGTATTGTGTAAATGGTCGGGTAAATTGTGATTAGTGTGTCGCTATGGACCGGTGGTCCTAGCTTATCATGATCAATTGAGTATGACTCTCTACAGGATAGAGAGTGTGTGGATCAGATTGGTTTGACTCTCTGCAGGATAGAGAGTGTTATGATCAGTTGAGTATGACTCTCTGCAGGATAGAGAGTGCGTTGATTAGATTGGTACGACTCTCAGTAGAATAGAGAGTCTGTGGTGGATGTCTATATGTGTGACTATGCATTCATATCATTTGCATGCATGCTAGTGATGTTGTCTCCCTTATGGTTGAGAGGGTCATCAGTCATCCTGCCTCCACGGTTACTCGTAGGAGGAGTAATCGGTGTGAGGGTAGAGCATTGGATGTGCCGCACTCTACCGCTATAGACGGTGGTAGATGGATTTGCATGTCATTATCCTGCGTGTGTGACACTCGACCACTCATGGGTAGTAACTGTTGGAGTGGCCAACAGTAGGGACCCCCATCGTGTAGCTTGCTCTTTACGCTTATATGCTACACTCGAGAGTAGTGGTTGGTGTTGAGTTGGGATAGTTGTCATGTCGAGCCACTGAGACCACACTGGGGTCGTGTCTTATGGCGTTTTGCATATTGTGATATATATACATATATGGATGTGTATATATATATATCTGTATATATATATATATATATATATATATATATATATATATATATATGGATGATTGTGATTAGTGTATATATAGATGCAGTCTATATGTATGCTTATTGTGATGTTGCATTTGTTTGTACTATGCTTGTTGCATTTGTTTGTACATCATCATACATGCTACTACATTTGCTATATGATAGTGTGTGGGATACCTGTGTATGAGTTAGTCAAACTGTAATATACCTTTGACCAGTACCTTGAGATGATACGGTATGGACTCGGTTCATCGTTGTATTTGCCATAGGATGTTAGTATGGTGGTTTGTCGCTTATAGAGTTAGATTTATTCTACCTTGTTATATAAAGTGGATATATGCTCAGGTTGGATCAGAGTAGCGTAGCAGACTTTCAGGTATGTCTGCATTTTACGTTGTTTATTTGGTTAGACGGTATATGCATGTATTTATATACTATGCTGATGTATACCTGATGTACCTGTAGGTTATTGATGAATTACATGTGATATTTGATATATATATACATGTTCTTTCATATTACCGCTGAGTTATACTCACCACCACGGACCTTGGGGTTTTCTATCGCCTAGGTAACAGGTAGAAGTCTTCGTGACGGCTTGGAGTAGCGCTGGCTGGTATCGTCTCATCTCACATCCGAGGGTATGAGTTTTGGGTTTTCCGTATGTTTTGTTATGTACTTGGAGTTTTACGTGGGTTATGTTTTATGGACTTGTTATGTGATGTACACACTTGTGGATTCGGATTTTACCGATATTTTCTTTATGTTGTGGTGCCAGTCATACCGGTATGCAGTGTATGTATGTTGTGATGTCGTGGTGTTAGTTTCCGCTGTGCTTTGTTATGTTTACATTTGTATATGTTGTTGTTATTGCGGCTGAATGACCTTGTAGAAACAGGATATGTTGCCACGTACAGGGGAGATGCTGTCCATTTATTTTTCGGCTCGGCATACTCTCGGGGCGTGACACATTAATCCCAAAAATTATAGACATATGCCTAGGAAGTGTCATTTCCAAAAGACTAATGAACAATCAAAATTGGGAAAGTTTGAATTAGAAAATCGAGCTTTGAAGTCAAGGCTTGAAAAATTGGAGAAGACCCTAGCAAAAATGACAAACTCATTTAAGGGGTCTAATGGTCAAAATTTAGGTTATAGGGGGCAAGAACCATCAAGGGGCAATAAAGGTTTGGGTTACAAGCCTAACCCTAAGAATACCTACAATGATTTTCCATTCGATTATGGAACAATATCTAGGTCTAGGAAAACCAAGGTTAATAGGGAAGTCATCCCTAAGGTTAACCAAGGTAGGTGTTTAGTGGCTAAGGTTTCAATAAAACCTAAGGAAGCCATTAAGAAGGTTACAAGGGGAGTTACCCCTAGAGTTAACCTAGGAAAGACCCAAATGACTAAGGCTTCAAAGCCAAAAAGGGTCGTTAGAAAGGAATCTAGGAAAGATATCCCTAGTGAATACCTTGTTAACCCAAGGAGCTCCAATAGGTATTGGGTACCTAGGAGCGTGATTGATTCACGCTAGATGGGTTAGGGTGTGTCAACCCTAAGTGGATGGGTATTTAACCTAACCATGGTAGAGTTGACACTTTAGGATGTGCCAATGTGTTTTGAGAAGTTTGAATATTAATCAAATTGGCACAATTAGGGTTAGAGGTCTTGGTGTGCCATTTTCGATTTTGGCACAATTGGTGGAGTCGATTAATATTACAAAATAAACTTAATTTTATCAAATGGCAACTAATATTAAAATCTAGGTATTCCTATACCTTTACCTTTTTATTTTCCATGCTTTTGATTGCCATTACCATGCCATGAAATCATATTTATTTTTATCATATAAAATGTCAAGATCACGTTTAGGTTTATTTTTAGTGTCATGTTATGATTTAATTAGAATCACATGCCATTACATCATGATTATTGGCACATGCTCATTAATGCTATCAATTATGCCATAATCATCATTTATGAATTAATTAAAATTGAGTTAAAGACAATGACAAGATTTGAAGTCCCATGTATAAGGGAATCAAATAGTGTTGCCTAGAAAAATACATGAAAACCTAAATAACCAAAACCCACATCTCATATGAACACTTGACTTGTATGTGTTTCATGCACTTAGATATATTGGGAGGGGAAACTTCGCTTCCCACTTCAACTCAGTCGCTTGTTCATGGCGATCTATTATTCCTCCCCATATAAAAAAATTATACTTGACAAGAGGAATTGCCCAACCCACCAAGTCATCGTCAAGCTATTAGATTAGAGTAGTCACATGAACAAACTTGTTGTTCAAGCGACCAACCTCTATTCTCTGAATAGCCGCAGAATAGATGATGATGTACGAATCGCCGGATTTTGTGTTTATGTTCGGGGTCCAAGTATATTTAGCCACAAAACAGAATATATATAATGCATATAATTGAAAAACAAGTATAAACATGTAACAAATGAAAATAGAGAATCGATATACCTCTCGATCTTCTATTGTATGACCTTCCTCCTTTCGGACGTCGTGTGGGCGATGATCTACCAAAATTTGAAGCTCCTAGATCACCAATCTTCCTTCCATGATCGTTTCGAGCAAGAGGAAGAATAGAAACAAGACCCTTCTCCTTCCTTTAGACAACCAACAAGCAACAAGGAAGTTTCTTGCCGCCGGCCAACAAGGAGAAGGAGAAAGAATGGTTGCCGGCCAAAAGCTCCAAGGGAGGACCCTAAGCCTTGGTTCCACCAGCCAAGGAGAAGAGGAGAGCTAGGTTTGGACGCCGGCCAAGAGGGAAGAGGGGCTATATGGACACCGGCCACCAATGGAGAAGAAGAAGAGAAGGTAAGAATTTCCTTATTTGGTGCCGCCAAGCTCCAAACCCTAGCTCCAACCTCTTGCCACCAACTCCTAACACCCTTGCTTCCCTTGATTGTTTTCCATGCCAACCCTAAAGGCTCCTTTTATAGAGTTTAGGGATAAGACTTGTTTTAATCTCCACCATTGGTTCTAGGGATTTAATCTCAACCATCGTATCTAGAGATTTAATCTCGACCGTCAGATCTAGAGATTTAATCTCTACCTTTGGATCTAGAGTTTTGTTTTCATCCATTGGATCTAGGCTTCATGAGGTATTAATAGGCTATAATAGGGACCACGAGGAGGAATTGGATCTTGGCCACCCAATGGATCAAGCCCACATAAAGTCCGATCCATAAATGATAATCCAATCCACTAAAGGATTATCATTGATCTAACTCACCAACCCCCATAGGTTAATATGGGCTCCATATATTATATGTACATTTTCTCCCCGTGTTTAAGATCTCGAATGTTCATCGATTAATTAATTTACTGACCATTAATTAATCAACATCTAACTCCATGAGTAGTACCACTCAACCTTTTCATCATGCCGGACCTAGTCCACCTGCAGGGTTTACATGATGAACCTTATGAGCTCCTCAAGGGGACATCATCATCCTAATATATAGGACACGGTTTCCTCCTATAATCAATGACACACCATATAAATAATATCATTTCCCAACTTACCGAGCCTATCGATTTAATCTATAAATCTCGCCCATTGACAAATCAAAGAAATGAATACTAAGTATATGTGTCCGTTATTATATCGGGATTAAGAGCATGTACAATATAATATCTGAGGTCCGATTCGATTTTGTAGTCAGCAATAAATCGAATCACCTCTAAGTCGAACCTGCTCAATACACACAAAGTGTACTAGAGTGATTCTATGGTTAAGATAAACCAATACCAAATCACACTACAACCATACCAATGGTTTGTCCAAAGTCATCTCGGTTGTGAGCCTATACTTATACTTTATAAGGAGCTGATAACATGATCTCCCGTGTGACACCACACACCATGTTATCTATAATGTAATGTATTAGACAATATGCATCACCATAAAAATATGCAAACAATGATCATGTGATTTTTATTTCATAATAGAGATGTTCATACAAAAGATAGACTTTTCAGTATACCTCTCAACAATCTCCCACTTATACTAAAAGACTATGCAGTCCTCAAATTGCCATACATCTGATCCCCATTCCCTCCACATGCCTATCAAAAGCTCTCGCCGGAAGGGACTTAGTGAAAGGATCTGCCAGGTTATCCTCCGATGCAATCTTGACCACATCAACTTCTCCTCTCTTTACGATTTCTCGTATCAGGTGGTA